>OY978460.1:16093267-17534619 GCA_963854805.1 Plagodis dolabraria | reverse complement strand
TGTACACGGACTCACAGACACATGCTGGGAGACATGCATGGGGCGGCCATCAACTAGGCTAGACTCCAAAACTGAGGTGTGCATTATGAACTGTGTGGAGAGGTTCATAGACGCCACCACATTTATTACCAAACGTCTTATGACCACCACTAAGTATCGCTCTGAGACACCTCTAGAATTCCAGTAAAGAGTTATCAATTACTGCCAAAATGTTCTCAGGCATCAGAAACTTCCTACACCGACACCGCAGGAAGTTCATCATCACAGGTGCATTGTTTGGAGGTCTGTATTTAATCTCTAGCTATGCACAAAAGAAGCTACGGGAATGGCAGGAAAAGGAAGCAAAGAAATTCTTTGAAATGACAAGGAAAAAACAACACTTTGAGGGCACAGAGCGAACTTGCAACCAAACCATACTTTCATTGTCAAAAATAGTATCAGAAAGTATTTTGAATGTAATTAACACAGAAGAAATAGTTCATAAACTGGGAGAAAATCCTGATGATAAACTGTCTCTATGGGAACAGCTGAAGATTATGATATTCACTCGTCTCTGTGTGCTTGTATATGCATTATGCATTCTGCAAGTAACCCTCAGAGTCCAGCTTAATGTCATTGGAGGATACTTGTACAGAGACTCTGTCCATGAGCAAGACCCCCTTGTAGACAGTGAGCTACAAACAAAATATTTATCTCTCTGTCACTACTTTGTTGGAAATGGTGTAGAAGACTTAGTCAAACAGATAGAAAAGGCAGTAAAGAAAGTTGTTGAAGGTGTATCGCTCAAAACTAAAATTACATTACAAGATGTAGAACAGATGTTTTGGTCTATCCAAACGATTTTATGCACGGATACAACAGGTGATCCTGTAAGAAAAATGGTGCATTATTTGGTAGGTCATGCTGATATTGATGGGGCAAAGCTGGATACTATTGTAAAAGAAACAATGGATATTCTAGAAAGCGACGAAGTAACAGCCATAGCTACATCTTCAGTAAGTCGCAGCTTCTCACTAGTCATTGATGAGGTGGCCAATTTATTTGTAAACAAATCCACACCAATAACGAAAAACCACTTAGAAGTCGAGGACCACATTATAACAAATGGTGCTCTTGCAGGAGGATCGTCAAATTTTGTAGATGTAAACAAAGTTGAGATGCATTTTGTTAAACTTTTACCTGTAATTAGTGAACTAATTACAAATAATAAATGTAAGGGCAATACTAACATTCCAGATTTGTTGACACAGCAGCTGACCTTAAATGACAAACTGAAACTGCTAGGTGCAAATATTTATGAAGTATTTAGCAGTGCATAAAATTGGACATTGGATGGCTTTATACAAAGCATTATTGTAAAATTATTGCAGGGGATGGCAACATTTAATGACACAGTGCAATCCTATGCTTGTGCACTAATCCATGGAACATATTTTGATATCATTATCAGAGGTTAGCAAATGTGTTTCATCAGAACAAGAAATAAAATAGTCTATACTATATAACATTATAATATGTTACAGACTTAAAGAATATATTCCAGACCTAAATATAGATTCAGATAGTTTATTCGTCAAAATTAGCTGCAAGATTTTTGTTCCTGCTGTGAATGTTGAGCTAAATATTATTATTATTGTTAAATTTAAAAGTTATAAACCTACAACCCAAAGAAAGTCCCTATTTCCTTTTATATGTGTTGAGGCCCGACTGAAACTTTCTTGAATGAGAGTGATGAAGTCATTAGATAGATATATATAGAATACTGTAGGAAAACTATTTTATGGGTAGGAAAACTAAAATTAAAAAATTGGATGTTATGATGGAGAGGAATGTGTGATGGTATTTTAAGAAGAAATGTAATCTTTGTAGAAAGTTAGATGTACATGATGTAATTTATTCTTCAAACACTGCTTTCATTTTGCATAAACATAGCACTTTGAATTGTTGATATAATATGTGTATAATTAGAATTAAATATAGCAATCTTGTATATTCAGATTATTCTTTGTTTTGTGATCTGAGGCTGTATAAAATACTGTATACTGATTTTCTTGCACTTGGGTATTTCTCGGAATCATAAAACAAAGGTAGCTGTAATTTGATGTTTAGAATAAAATGCAATACAAATTTGTTTGTACCATAAGCATATCTATCTTAATAGTATATACACAAATTGCTTTGTTCTGTCTGGTGTTGTCAAACTGGTATTAATTAAGGTTAAAAGTTTTTTGTCTTTGGGGGAATAAAAACCAATATATAATTTACGTGATATTTTTTATTCCATTATTGCTAATTAGTGAACATAAGCAACATTACAAATTCTCTTTGTAAGCCTATTAACATACTATTAGACCATAGAATATATGTGACCTTATAATGTAATAAGAACGAAAAAGATTTCTTTTTTTTATTGCTGAAGGCTAGTCTTGTCCACAGTCTCGCATGATGATTAGGTGGTATTGTTTACCACCTTTAATGGAACTGGCTCCAAGGATAGCTGCTGCAACATGCCGTTGATTGCTTGGCCATAGTTTTCTACATGAGAGTGGTAGCTAGTCAGGCAGACATATGTAAAATTCCGAACCAATAAACAACTACAAAATTTTCGGTTGGGGTTTAAGGATTTGTAGGTACTTATGGGCATAGAACATATAATAATTGTTACGGGTTTGAATGCACCTTTTCATGGTGTATTTATTGAACTTTATTGCCTTACAATTTTTGAATAAGTACATATTTTGTTAATATGTATAGGCAACATTGGGTAATAGTAGGGCCATTTTGAGTGCTCGCCTGGCTAACTATCAAGCAAAGATAAAACATGTCACATATAATCACCGAATGCTATGTTCCGGGGCATTTGTTAGAGAGTCGGTTCTCATTCCGCTAGGTTCATATATCATCATCACTTATTAAGCTTATCACCCATGGGGCTTCATACTTAGATGAAAATGGTACATATAAATATGTAGTACAGTGTACCTACATAAGTTGTGGGCCAGAGCCAGAGGTTTACCTCTATCTTTAGATTGTCGTGACAATAACCTGCAACACAGCAGCCAGCCTGCATCCGTCCGTAACTGTTTGACATTTTTTTTAGGGAGGACCAAGATGCTGGCTACCGCCTGTGCGATCGTCCAGCTCCACCGGATTTTAAACTTTTTGACAATTTGACTTCGTACCTATATACGTCTGTTCTCGGTCATGACGTAGATACTACGTACAGGGTTGGCCCAGGCCCATGTAGTGACCGAATGCAATCAATAATCCAGCGCCCTCTAGTAGGCGCGCGATCGAAATTGAATACTACAGTATAGGAGTATGTTCACCAGCGCATCGACCGGAAATTCGAGTGCGAATAGTGCGATGTTGGGAAGCAATTCCCTGTTTGAGTATGGATCGTGCGATCGTAGAGGCAAGACATGAGGATACTTCTGGTAGAAGAAGCAAACCGGCCAAAATTCTTCCGGTTTGACTGCTTGGTATTTATGACGTCACGTCGGCTTAACAGGAAAATTAGGTGGAATTGTCACTAGATATTTTTTTTATGTATAACTAAAGTATTAATTTTATGTTTTCGTAAAATACTTTAAAATATTTGTTATTATTCAAATAGACAAATCAACAAGGCGCAGTTACCTAGTCAGGCAAATGAATTAAGAATAAAATACAAAACTTTCTGGACTTGTTCTCAATTTTTTAAATGCTATATTAAATGCCAGACGAACGCAGAAATCAGAGAACAATTGAGAACAGGAGAAACCGAGAAGCAACCAATTTTTACCGTAATAACTTATCACATAAGTACTTAGCTACACCTAAATTGACTGTTCACCATAAAAAGTATAACTAAAATATATGCAATGTTGGCATAACTGTCACTTCTGCAACGACTGAAATATCAAAATTTCAAGTTTACGAGGGGAAAAATTTAAGTCATGTGCGGGATTCGAACCCACGTCCATCCACCCCTTCAGCCAGGGTATGCCCTGACCGACGACTGTGCTAACATGACGATGAGCATAACTCAAATTTTTCCTATCGTTCTTTAACCATCGTAACCAAACCAAAATCACAAGTTTACGGTCAGAGCATGCCCCCGTTATGGATGGACGCAGGTTCGAATCCCGCATTCGACTAAAATTTTTCCTCTCGTAAATTTTTAATTTTGTAATGTAATCCGCAGAGCATGCGTTATTGCAAAAATAAAAATATTAAAACTGAAATATCGTTCAGAATATTAAAAATAATCTATATCTACTTATATACACGCGACTTAGAGTACCTAAGGACGATGCGTACGACGTACAGACAAACAGTTATGGTTTTAGGGCACCTTTTTGCCCTATAGGTACGAAACCCTAAAAAGTAGGGTGAAATAGTCACAACACTTACCTTGGTGACTTTCTGGTCGCTCCTGTTACACCTGGAGTATGTAGGTACTTACCTAAGAAAATTTCGCTTTGGCAACTTTCAGCTGGCAAGTACCGGATTTAACTAATTTTATTAGAACTTACTAGCACTTACCTAGTATTAAAAGAGATAATTATGTTCTATTTTCACCGTCTTTCAAAAGGAGTGAGGTCCTTAATTCATAGCGTAACGGTTATAAGTAACCGTTTAAAATTTTCACAGAGTATGACGGATTGCCTAACGAATAACTATAACACAATTAGTTAAAATTAAAGGGGGTCGTCCCCTTAAAGAAATATCAATGAGCCTTAAGCTTATATTAATAAGTGCATCTCAAAGTTTTGATCTATCTTAAGATGCATTTTGACGTTTAATGTATAGAACACCAGCTGTCAAAACCAGCATCTCAATTTTGAAATGCATTTATTTATATAATAGAACAAACGGCGGCCATTATTTTGGACAAGTAACACATTCTATTCTGTATCTACACAGCAAGCTGCATACAACACTGAAAATAACAAAATAGATTTTTTTATACGGAACTGACTTTTAATTCTCAACAATATGTTAATTTATGAAATTTACTATTACAATGTTAGCTCTGAGTTTTGATGCGGCATATACCTAATACGACTTTAAAAGAAGTTATTTTATTTAGGTAAGTATTTCAGCGTTAGAAGTCGAATATAAGTATACCGAATTAAAGCAATGAGAGCCAGTAAATCTAGGTAACCCTAAACAACATTTTGAACACATCACATATCATCATGTGGGAGTGGTAAAAGCTAGTGCTTCGACTGTAAATAAAATATCCAATTTTCAGATAGGGTGGGGAACGCCAATTCAGTTATCGTAGATTGCGTATTTTTAACAAACTCCCAAAAATAGGGCAACAACCTCAATCCTATGTATTTTATTTATTTATCACGAATATCTTTTTACTATAGTTATATATAGCTAGGCAACAATAACGTTTCGCCACTTTATACAAAAATATATTACGAAAATATTATACAAAAATAAGTTAGTAAAAACGTGTTAAATGACAACACCAGCTGTTTTCATTTTCATGTTGCCATTCATATCAAAGTGTAGTTTTAATCTTTGAGTAAACAACCACGCATAAAAACTGCATGGTTGACACCCCGGTTTAAATAGCGACAGCTTGAAGCATATCTCGCATTCGATACCCTTTGTGTTAAAAATAAACATGAATACAAACAAGCTGGAACCGTCAATGTAGTCCATCCGCCGACGCTATCTTGTGCAATCAAGAAGATATTTCGAATAAGAGTTAATTAGCACTCGCCTGGTTTAAAATAACGGTCATATTATGTGACCTCGATTTGTAAATCGACTTGACTGTTGCGACTTCGACATTTCGTTGAACTGTCATTACCAAGTTGTATAGGCAGGAGGCATCGTGTTCAAGATGTCTGGGTAAGGACGCTTGCTCGTTTCGTAACTCTATATTAGATCACCTTCTTGGGGTTCCGTACTTCTTAGGGAAAAATAAGCTTTATAGAATCACTTTGCTGTCCGTCTGCCTGTCAAGACACTTTTTCTAAGGAACGCGTAGAAGTATCAAGTTGAAATTTATAACAAATATTCGGATCTACGAGCTCTTTCATCTGAGAAAAGAAACTTATAATAAGTCTAGGTCGTAGTCCCGCTAAAGATCTTGAACTGTACCTATGGAAAAATAAAGATTTTTCGGCATATTCTGTATTTGTTCGGAACCCCCGGCGTGCGAGTCCAACACGCACTTGGCCAGTTTTTATTCGATATAAACAAACATTGGCCACGATTTCATGTAATTTACAGTTAATAGTGCTTTTGACAATTATCTCACCTGATGGTGATAATGTGGTCGAAGGTGTTGTTCAGGCTAACCTAGAAATTACTGGCTCTCAAGGTTTTCTACTTGAGGGTGGTAGATAGCCAGGTTGGCATTCATATAATGCCCTACCACTATGCTATAACGACTGCCATCTACGACAACCGACCTCTTAACGTGCACTCCGAAGCACGGAAGTGCTCAATAGTAATGTCACTAGCGGTCATCCAACCATGACCGAGGCGTTGGTTAACTTAGCTGATCGGTTAAGAAAGGTTAAGCATACTTCGCTACGAGTGCTTCATCTTCAAGAAGTCTTGTTGTCCGATAATGGAAAAGAGAGAGACCTCAAGCTACTACCTAACACCGAGTAGTGGCTTAGTTTTGGGACATGTGGCTCTATCTGTTTAGCTGTGAGTGGCACTTGTTTCTTAGGTGCTTGACCCCTTGTCGTAATTTAATAATATTATACATGCAAAACTGTGTCAGTGTGTGTGTTTTGCTCATTTTAGCATCTCCCTACGTCGCCCGATAGTCTAGCCCTTGACTATAATCTCACCTGTTGGGAAGCGAGATGGAAAAGAGGATAATGTGCTCATACGGATGGCTGCCAACACACACGGTCAGGTGCTTGACGTCAGCCAGAAATATTATTAAAAGATTCTGTACTCTACCGCCACGTTCAGAAAATAAACTGGTTTGTGAAGTTAGCCATCAATCTCGGGACCATTCTTTAAAGTTTTTGTAATTTATTTAATTATTCCCGAATTGTCTAAAGTCAATGCAGCCACTTGATATGTATTGTTTTTAGCAAGTATGCAGTACGTATGCTTACCTACTATAATATAAAGTAGCCTCTCCATGCTAAGTTTACCCGGAAGAGATTTTATAGTGGTAATGCCGCCCATTATAACTAAAGTTGACACATGACTAAAAAGACAGGGCAAAATTTCATAAAGTCGTAATATCGGATTTTTTGTCGGGACAAATAAATATTAAAATCATAATGTAAATTTTTGTTGTTCAAATTAAAGTAATGAACAAAAACAACTTCTTTGCCGCATTATAAGTATTTAATGTACATTTAGTAAAAGTCTTCTTATCATGCATGTCGTACCAATAAAAAAACAAACTTTTTGCTAAGTTGACCTATTAAGAACAAAAATCAGAAAGTCTCAATGGTCATACGACTTCACTCGTTGGTACTATAATAAGCTATTTGACAAACTAAATATCTTTTCGCGGAACAGAAACCATTGCTTACAAGAATTATACAACATAAATTCTTGTAAGCAATGGTTTTAAAATTTTGTAGCGCTCGACTCGTAGCGAAGTTTGCTTGGTCATTCTGAATCGATCAGCAAAGTTAAGCAACGTCCGCCGCGGTCAGGAGTTGGATGGCTGACCGCTGCTGGTGACATTACTACTGAGCGCTTCCGTGCTTCGGATAGCACGTTAAGCCGTCGGTCCCGGTTGTTGTCGAGATAGTGGTCAAAGGCTAACCTATCAGGCAAAAAAAAAAAAAAAAGAAAAAAAAAAAAAAAATGATACAATTTTAAACATGAAATCGTTTGGTTTTATTTAAAATAAAATATGCCCCAATTTTGTTATACGTATCTTGAAAGGTGTTCAAATAATTATCTAAGGCAGCAGTAACCATAAAAACATAATTTTCAATATCATTTGAAATATTAAGCACGTTGGGCAACAGTGAGAGCTCTTTCAATGTTATTTTTTTTTTCGCTTGCTGCCATGATACGAACAAGCCCTCCCGAGCGCATTGCGTTCCTTCATTCAAAGAGTTCTTCAATTTGAGTGACAAGAAAACCAAGATAATTTAAAATTTCTGTTTTAGCTTTAGGATCATGTGCCTTCGTATCAAATTACTGTTCAAGATTTACGAGTATTAAATTTAAACGATTTTACTATTTTAAACTTGCGAATAGGTACCATGATCTTGTTTCCTTTGTGCGGTTGTGACGGAACACTCACGAGGCCCACCTGATGTTAAGCGGTGCTCTCTGCCTATAACAGATGCATTTAGTCACAAGTGACGAACTGCACTGTGCCTATCACCCTGAGCACATAGGTGTTATGTCTCATTTGCCTATAATTTCATAATTACTTACTGCATGGCTGTCAAAAATGCTGCCGGAACACACAGGTGCTTGGCGACAGATTTTCTATTTGAGGGTCATAGCTGGCCAGGCAAGCATCCGCGAAATACCATTCCAACATGCGGTGAAACCGGCACTCGGGTCGGACTATGGACATGCGGCATAGGAATCCATTGCTATCACTGCTTCAATAATCTTGTGGAATGGTTAAGATATCTAGCTAAAAACGTGAAAAACATTTTGAATTCCCGTTATGAGTTTTCCTTAAATTAAACTGAACCCTGGCACCGCTGTCTCACATTATTTTTTACCCTACTATCCTGTAGTGGTCATCTGGGTTATTGTTGTTAAATTTAAATGTATGTCATTGTTTACGCGCGTGGAATATATTTATAAAAATTAAATACTTACAGAGTGGGTAAAGTAAATAATATTCAATGAATAATGATTAGATTTAGGCGTTACTTGGTGGAAATCCATATTTAATAAGTGATAGCAAATATTCTAACAATATATACTAAGAAAACATTAAATAAATATTTTAGAAAAACACTTAAGCAGTAAAAAAACGATATCTAGTGATTATTCCGCCTAATTTTCCTGCTAAGTCGACATGACGCCACAAACGCAACACAGCCAAACCGGACCAATTTTCGACTCGTGTCAATTCTACATGAAGCATCCTCAGGAGATCTTGACTCTTCGAGCGCACAATCCAAATTCTATTTTATTTTAGACAAACAATATTCATTTCTAACATCACGATATGTATACCTGAAATAAAGAGATTTTATTTTTTATTTATTCATAAAAAGATCCCTGAAAGATGTGTCAGCTACAACTGTCTAATACGAAAGTTATATGCGCAACAGAAATAGGACTTCCAGACTTAATCACGGACCTTTGTCTATGTCATGTCTTTTAGTAAGAAGAATAATAGATCATATGCGCTAGTTGCCCTAAGGATTCTGTAATTAACTAAGACATAAAATTACTTCCCAAAAATTAAAAAAGAGCTTCGTGGAAAGAAATTCACTGATGACGAAGAAATGAGAACGAAAGATAATTAATTATTAAAGCTAATTCTGCCTTTTTTGAGGGCCTTGGCAAATTATTTTTTTCAAAGGTATAAACAAATTATTTGGAAGGTCTGAAATGTGTAATAAGGTTAATGGAGCATATATTTAAAAGGAAAAAATTACCTCCCTTTTTTATTCCGCGACCTTTTTCACCTCTCCTCGTACATATTTATAATGGCGGCTGTAAACACGTAACATCAAACATCATTGAAGACATTTCAGTTGTAGACACAGCTGCAACCACGGGCTGCAACTACATCACGGAATAGATGCAACCTACAGCATGCAACTGTCTGCAAACCTTATTATTATTATATCTTTTTATGTAATAAATAAGTATTTTACACCACCTATTTCAACATGTTAACCTTATACTTACTAGCTTTCAGGGCGCGGTTCCGCCCGCGCGTATGTCGGTTATCGCGCAAAAACATTAACCTCTTTTTGCGCAGTTGGATAAAATCTATCCTATGTTTTTTCCCGGGTCTCAAACTATTTCCATACCAAATTTCATTCAAATCGGTCCAGTAGTTTTGGCGTGAAAACGTAACAGACAGACTGATAGACAGACAGACCGAGTTACTTTCGCATTTATAATATTAGTACTGATAAAGCAGTAGATTATGAACTAGGGGGGAGGGAGGTAAAACTGTGCCGTAACTGAGCTAAAGTATTTGTCAAACTTTACGCGTTTGTCAATTTGTTTGAAGGTCTGTGGGTTTATTTGACGCGTGATCTTGTTTGATGGAAATACGTGAAAAATGTTTGACGGTGTGTTTGTCAAAGATGTTTGAAGATGAGCGGCGGTGTTTGTCAAACAAGATTTTTATGATAAAGCCGAAGCTACGGCCAAGTTTGACAAATTTATTTGATGTTTTGTTTCTCTTGTTTGATGAAAATGTTTGACCAACGTGTATTTCAATAATGTTTGATTTTAATTTTACAGCGTACTTGACGTCAGAAGTCATCTCGGTCGTATCTTAGCGACTATGGGCGATATTTTAAAGACAAAGACAGATATATCCTCGTGGCGGTTGCTCTAATTTATACACCTTCTACGAGAAAATAAAAAAACTAGCATGGATACAAAGGCATTTTATTTTATACATAAAACGTAGCTCCTTATCGTTAGGTATATAGTACAAATATGTATACATTATCGGTTATGGAAACACAAAAATGTATTCCAATACATTTCTATGTTTTCCATAAAAAAATGTTTTAAGTATGCATATTGTTCACGTGAACCCATCCGTGAACCCAACATTGGCTTGGTTTTTTGTATGACAAAACCAGGACACAAAATGAATTAAGGGAAAGACTTGACGCTTTCTGTAATCTAAAGTAAGGATATTGGTAATCTTAAAAATATTCGAGTATTTATGTAGATACTTAAGTTTGCGTTCACTTTTTTATGAGTTGATGTAGAGAACTGGTGGAAAATGGTTATTGATTCAAATCTATTTCGTCTCTCGACGTTTTTTATAATTTGTATGTAACAAATAATTACATAACGTTTATATTATGTAACAGAGTATTTTCACAATAATTACTTATATCTTATTCATCTAGTTAAGTAACTTAGATAGTTTCCACATGACAGAATCTCGAAATTTTCACAAACTTTTTCCCATTTTTTAGTTCTGCCTATGATATAACTTAATATCTAGGATAGGTTTTACGATTATTAGGATGAAACCTTCATGGTTATGTTCATAGAGGCCATGGCCAGTCCTATTTTCGGCCATATTTGTGCTGTGTATGTAGTCTCAACGGTGAAGGAAATCATACAAATTTTGAATTTCCAAATCTCACTAATGATCAGTGGTTTATAATGAAACCCAATACCTTCAACATTATAGCCCGGCTCACCCCATAGATGTCCACCTACTTTGGGCTAGGTTTGCATGGCACAATGTGACATTTTCCAGCCACCTGCTCGAAAATGTTACATTGTGCATGTCTAGCCGCCGCCGGTTTCTTGTACGCGTATCAAATCTGGATTCAGTCAACAACCGTCACATTTAATAATCTGCTAACTCTCAACGGGTTTCTGAAACGCATATTAACTAAAAATTACATAACACAAGTCATGATTAATACGCTAATTTATCTATGAAAGAAAATATTAAAGTTTAAAAAATAACTTTCTTACACTAAGAAAAAAGACGTTCATATTCCTTCATTCCTTATTGTTTTGTCTTTTTTATACGTATAGTGGTGTCTCATTTACTTTGACACAATCTTTTTTTTGTGGCAATGTCAGGTTACAGTAAAATCACATTTAAGTATAAATTATTTCAATTAATTTTAGCCGCCGCGATTCTGGTTAATAATACGTCTACTGTGAACAAAATAAAGCGAAAAATTAATGTCACAAAAATTATATGTACCTATTGTACTCTAATAATTGATATATAAGTACTCCTACATAGAAGGGAACAAACATTTAAAAGTTCAGCTTCAGTAACAGGAAAAAAAACTCGAAAATGGGAGCAAATTGGTGAAAAAATTAACTCCAACGCGGAATGTCCACGCACAACAAAACAGCTGCACACTGCCTACCAAAAGCTAAAACGTTTAACTAAGCAAAAGGTTGCAGATAAAAAAATATGAAATGTACCTACTTTCCATAAATATTGAGAATGGTATGCAAGTTCGATGCTTATAAGGCAAAAAACTTAAGCAACTCCTGACTCCTGATTATAAAATAACAGGATCCATTTAAATTCAGAGTATGTTCAAAATATTTTTTGTCACATGAAAACAGACAAAATAAAGCTTCAAACTCTAGGGAACAAAATCTTTGAGAGTACTATTTTTATTTAATTTGCAATGCTAGTGTATGCCCACAGTTTAATTTAAAAGAAAGTACCTACTCAATAGTGTGAACTATTTGTTGTAAGTGAAAATATTATAACTTGATGACCAAATAATCGACATTTACTAAACAAAGGGCAGCGATTAATGTATATATTTTTATTGCAGATCGACCAGAAGTCGAGATCGAATATGAGGAGCCATCTGCTTCTTTACGAAAGCAATTTAAAATGTCCTAAGTCTTCAATCAAGAGGAAGTCTCTAAACCACCTACTTGATTCGCACTGATGACACCAAACGAAAGTTTTATTAAATACGGTCCGCCCCGGCTTCGCACGGGTATTTAACAAAAATTATGAATTTAAACCCATAAAAAGTAGTTGTTGTAACATAATTGTAATATAATATAATTGTAATAATTAGACTTATAGGTAATATTGCGGACTTTCTTGTAGATATTGATGTCCTCTGTAATCTAAAATTATATTTCTATATATAGTTTCTATTTAGATATCTAAAATTGCAATATATCAATATGCTCTATTATCAACAATTTCCGCAGCGTAAGTAAGCGATATGCGATATAACGGTTTTTTTTTGGTATTTTTTCGCTTTGTGCTATATAATCGAAATTTTCATCCTAACTTTTTGAAAATGTTCTATAGGCTATCTATGAAATATCTATATCAGAAATATTTCTGATGAATCAGAGATAGTGGATGGTGAAGGATTCTAATGGTGAAATAATTTTGCAAATCGGTCTAGTAGTTTCAGAGCCTATTCAATGCAAACAAACAAACAATCATATCTTTCCTCTATATTAGTTTAGAAAAATTTGAGTGGGCATTGATAGAAAAAAACAGAAGTGCTTAATTATAAAATAAAAATGATTGTTTATAAAGCAGCATTAAAGCAAAGATCAATAATCTTCACTTAAATATGACTACAGCTGGACTATTCTACAAAATCTGAGAACGATAAACGTTTTGTATAATATTATAAGACTAACTATTTTCTGTTGTCCCGGCACGCCGTGTGTGTCATGTTATTTTTATTATAGGTATTATATACTTGGTTTTGACTACAATCTCATTGGGAAATAATGATGTGGTCTAAACGTCAGTTCACACCGAAGTGGCAGCGGCTAGCAGCGCAGCGACTGGAAATGTTACTGTAAATCCATGCAATGCATAGCATTGCAGTAATAGAAATAAAGTCAAAAATAGTTTGACAGTAAATCTGCCGGCCGCTGTGCTGCCGCCCGCTGCCACTTTGTTGAGAATCGCGCCTAAGATACAATAATAGCAAGCCTATGGCGCCTAAGATATCTTGCTCTCAAGGACAGCTGCCAGTAGAACACGCCATTAGGTTCTTAGACTTCTTAGCGAGATTTTCTAGTTGAGGGACTACCCTAGGCAACTAGGCTAGCAAGGCGAAAATTTGCAAAATGTCCTTATGTATTTTCGGAATGGAAGTCTATAGTTATTGGCACTGAACCATCAGCCGGTTCATTGTTATGTAAAGACCATTATGTTATTTATTATGTAAAGTTTCTTAAATATTACCTAGAGTCAGAATGAGTATGTGACAATAAAGTTATTATATAAAATAAAGTTAAGTTATCAAGGTTTACTATTTAAATACACTATGTATCCATCATAAATCTTAAATATTATTTAGCCAATATTACCTAGCAATTGTCAGATACCAGTCAAATTATTTGAATATAATAGTGATTTGGATTAGACATTTTCATTGAGCCTATCTGCCATATAATAAATTGCATTACTAATGAGAAACATCTACTAAGATTACCATAAGAATGACACATTTTTTTCTTTGCAATCGGGCATGGTTATACCTACATAGGAAAATGGCAGTGATATACTAAAATATTATTCTGGTCAGTGGTGATAAATCCTCTCTGAAAACCGCTTGAAGTGCATTGTGCAGTTCTTCTGACCCAGCCATTCAACTCTGTTGCTGGCACAGCTGTTTCAGTTGGTTACTGGCTAAAATGTGTGACCAGTAAGACTGAGGGAACAGAAAAAAATTTATTCACATTAATGTGCCTGAGCACTGGTGTTTGACCTATAGTGTCCGTAGGCAATTCAATGTAAGGGAGGTCTCCAATAATATCATTGAAGCTTATAGCATTTTCTAATACCTATCACCCGCAAGCCCATAGACAGGCAAGGGAATCGCCTCTTTAATACGCCCAAACACCTTTTCCTTGTGGCGATTTGGGCACGATTATAGGCCTCTGCACTTTCTGTTGCTGTAGGTAACTATAAATGGAGACAATAGATATCTACGACGGGGGTAACCACTATATTCTAACAGAACGTTGTCATAGACACCTAGGTGTGAATCATTCAAAATAGTAGTATCGTGGATAGATCCAGGCCATCTCAAATTATGTCCGGGATGTGCAAACTTGCATCACACGTTGCCTGAACGTTCAAAAACAAGTAGACGAGATGTCTACTTGTTTTTGAACGTTCAGGCAGGTTGCGGAACAGCTCTGCAGTTGGCCCACCAGGAGACTGTATTTTAACATGGGTACAATTAATCGCTCCAATAAAAACATTACACAGATATTGTAAAAACTTTTTTCTGAATCTTGCGTTTGGCGTGACCAAGTGCTATATAGTTAGCTAGCAAATAACCCAAAAGAATATTATTTTTTTCAATTTTTCACTAACGACACGCGACGTCGGCGTTGGTGTTGATGGAGTATTATTTTGTCAGTAGGTAGGTAGTACATACCTTAAAGTATGTTTTATTTTGCCTTTTGCAGTTTAAATGGAAATCGTGGAAGGCTTTTGAGTGATCGTGGAGGCTATGCCCAGCTCGATCTTCGAATAAGATCTTTTTGGTGTAGGTATGTACCTATATACTTCTAGTCTCTACGATAAAAGTTTGATTTGTTCCTTGTATGCCCCACTGTATCGAACCACTTTCCAACAAAAAAACCTTTTTCGTTCCAAGTAAAATTATTTTCTGGTTTCGCCCCATACATAATTTAAGCTATTTCTCGTATCTTTTCGCTTGTTTCTTTTTTAATTAGTATGATACGAACGTCTTTGTTGATTTATAAGTCGCTAATTGAACAGAATCGACCAATTATTCAAAGATCACATCGCAAAATCGTAGAAAATATTAAAGTATTTACCTACATTTTATTTTTTTCTGAGAAAACTTAAATAACGCAGGTAAGTGCAAGTTATTATATTTTGCAGTAGGTACCTTATAATATTCAATTTATTTTGAAGTAGGTGTATGTATCCTCGCAAAATTATTCCATCATCACAAGTTGAGATGATAATACCCTCTTCTTCTAACTCCACATTTTTATTTTGCCTCACTATATATATTCTCAAAACAAGTTTTTTCTCAGTTGATGCATTTATTTGGGCATATCGCACCTCACAGCCAGGATAACCACTCTATTACTGCTGTGGAACAAGTTTTGCTGAATATCAGCTTTTATGCTACTGGAGATTTCCAAATTACTGTAGCAGATCATGTAAGAGTGCACAAATGGACTATTACGAATAAAAAAAGTTTCCCAAGAAATATGAAAATAGAGGCCTCAATTTATAAAAATGCCTGCATCTCAAAGGGAACCAGCTACAGTAAGGAATGGTCTTGATGCCATAAGTGAATTCCCAAAGGTTATCTCATTAGTATCCGCAATGACGATATCATCCATTTATGAATGATACAATGACACATAATAATAAACGTCATTGCGGGTAAACGTGGTTTTAATTGTTTTCACGATTCTATAGGGCTTTTATTGAAATCATGTGCATTAGTGACAAATGACTGTTAATATAATACCTACAAGCAAAATTATTTAAGACTCACAAATGCCATGATTTTGTCAAATGGTAACGAACACTACATGTGTGAAAAAAACTAATTACTTAATTGAATTTCTTGCCACAAACAGATTGAAATGTTGCCAGTGACGAAAGACACTTTTTTATCTCTTGTATCTCCTTGTCCCTTACCTCAGCTACTATTGTTGCACTGTTTCCATCTCTAATTTCAAAGCTTGACCGATTTAACATTTTACCGCCAATCTAGCACAGAACCTACCAAACGCTCTAAGGAAGTAAGTATTTAAAAATGATCTAAAAGTAGGCAGAGTAGGTGCCGATTCCACACTGTTATAGAAGGTAGTAAGAATACAGAGGTACGCGTTGGAATTGGCCAATTTTAATTCCGTTCTACTCTACTGACATACATTACTCCACATAAAAGGGTTGGTATGTCTTATCTATAAAATTATAAGAACAATCTGAAGTTCTTTATCAAAGTCCATTGCTTTGGACTCATACGGATCAACAATAATAAACAATCTTAAACAATCACTGCGCCCATAATAGACGTCAGCCTTATTTGTAAATAGAGCATCCACGTAGCCTTTTGAATGAAACGAGTATGCCAATCTGTCTGCGGCAACAGCCACGGCGACCCACATCAATAACTATAACGGATGCAAAGAAAACAACGGTAGGTGCTTACCTACTACATTTTGTGGAACAAGGGTAGAATAGGCAGGATTGTTGGCAGTAGGTGCGTGTAGCTGGCTTAGGGCCGAGGCCCACCCACTCCATACGTCCATGAATGCGGGCAAAGTGCGACAGACAGGGCGGCACATGCGCGCGCAGTCGGCGCACGTCGCCAATACGGCAGACGCACCCGTCCGCGCCACCGGCATCGCGCATATCGACGCGCTAACCACACGCTTTACGCCCGCGCTCGTGCCGATCAAAACTGTGTCATAATCTGAAACTGGCCTACCCTGTGCATTACTAATATTCTCATCAAAAATCTGTTTAGTGTACACCAGTGGACAAGTGCAGTTTCATGTAAGTACCTTCTACATTTATTTGGCACATTATTCCAAAGCTTACGTATATGTACACACAGTGCTATCGAAAAAAATACAATAAAATTAACTTTTTATCAAAATAATCTATACAGGATGAGTTCAACATAGCTTATGTTATATTCAATCACTGTAATAACAAAAAATAATTATAGGAACAGTCAATACGACTAAGTTACTCCCCTTTTATTAACCTGACAGAGATATAAGGTTGATTTTATTGGGGTTTGATGTTATCTAAGCGCCTATTCGCATAAGTAGATATCTTTATCAACTTAATATAATCGTTACTTATTATTATTCAGTTTATAAACTAAGGCTAAGGGCTTCAACTGTCAATATTATTGTGAAGAATTAATGTTTCAGATTTTGACATGAATGTGTTTTATCTTAGTTTGAGGCACAATATTCTTAGTATGCTCTACTTGTGCCCCAAAATACGACATCAAATATTTTAATTAAAGTAAATTGTGTATTATCATACATAAGAAGATATAATACGCAAGAAGTGACAGTACCGTCATTCAGTATCAACTGAAAGACGTGCTGATAATATTTTAGTGTCATGGTACCAAATGAATATTTATAAGGTAGGTAGGTACTAGGTACGTAGACTACGTACTAGCTATGGAAGTAATGTATACCTATGTAACCACTAGTCTCGAAATTGGGCTTTTTATTATGGTAGAAATTTCAAAAAGGTGTAAAAAGCGTTGTAACCCTGGTTGATATTAATTAATAATGAAATACCATTTTTTAGAATTTTGCCCTGTAAAGATGTCTAATACTTATAGATTGTACATAAGACTAAAATTAGAAATCACTACTATATCGATTTTCTAAGTCTAGGATAAATATGTAGGTTTCACATAAGTTATTTATTTGTTTATTCATTCTGATATTCTTACAACATTAGTGTAGTCAAAGAAATGTATCAAGTGTATCAATGTAAAAACTATAAGCAATATTTACCTATATAATTTGAAATTATTATATACTACTATATCAGTGAATTATTTAAATAACAAAAACATAACAAAATACTAATATCTATGTCATTCATGCATAAAATTAATTAATCTTCAATTAAAGTAGGTATATGATTAAATAAATTATATGATTTTTTGCCAGATAACATGAAATTAGGATTATTATATTATTAAATTAAAGACATGTCACATTAAATTGTAAGTGTTGTCGTTGATCTTCGCAGAATACTGATCGACCAATTGTTTCGTTTTAAATTCTGCTATGGAACATGCAAACAGATCTATTTTATCTGCAACTCGATTTAGCGCCTGCACCGTCCGATATTTAGCGGGAAAGTTAGTCCTGGCGCGAGGTATCCAGAACAGCGCAGCTAAAAGTATTTATTTTCGTGTACAAGTAAAGCAGCACAGTGTGCCTAGTCCCGTGTTTAAAATGTGATAAGCAAGTTTTTATGGAAAATAAGATATCTTCCACAATATTCTCTCACCTACTTCAGTCGGAAATTTATTTCAGCCTTAGGTTTGTTACAACATTGAATTCCCGGGGTTCAGGAAATGTAGATATTTAGACTATTACAACATTATAAAAATAGATACTATATTAAATTCAACCCCTTAAAGTTTAGTCAAAATTTACATATATTATATTTTTCTAATAATATATGTAAATTTTGACTAACTTATTCTTACAGAAAAGAGAAAATAGTATTTTATATCTCTATGCTTATACTTAATCATATTTTACGCACATATATTATACTCTACTGTACAACAAAATAAATTAGCTATATAGTACAAATACATATACATATTATGTACATGTATTTGTACTATAGTATAATATTATAAACTTATGTATACTATGCAATGTATGTACTTTCTTTTTGTTTAAATTATAGCATACAAATTCCTATATACAAAAGGACTAAGGTCTAATTACCAACTTTTATAAGTCCTGTCAAATAGAAACTATTCTTGTATACGCTACTCTTATCTTCTAGGTACTCTAGGTACTCGACAGTCAAAGCGTAGTCTCGTATATTGCTTTAAGTCGATTATCAGGTACTTTAGACTAAGTACTTACGAGTACTACGAACTAACCTTCCGATACCACAGAACACGATGTGAGTTGATAAGCAGGACGATATAGCGGTCCTTCACAAGCTATCACCATTTCGATATAATTCTAATCTTCCAGTCAAATAAACGGATTATCTGTAAACCTCAATAGGTATGTACTCAAATATGTCATACATGAGTGGCGGCATACTGCTCACAGTGCTCAATATGCGTATTTCCCCCATAGTCGCATTTTACCCAATCCATCAGGAGTATAATGAAACAGTCCATTATTTTTATGTACATGAAACAGTCCATTATGTTCCAGGTGGAACTACGGCATAATATTATCTATTAAAAGCAAATTAGAATTAATCGTTTCAGAGTTTTGGAGCAGGTACTGATCATACTAGCTAGTCTATAAACATAAACTATTCTATGGACCTAAACAACGGAGTGAAGGAAATTCTATAGTATGTAGATGTATATATATAATCGCAAAACAAAGGCCTGAGAAACGTCCATAAATCTAACTATCGATAAAGAATTTATGTTTGAACAAGTGAAAAGAAGTCAAAGAAAATATGAAACAACATGTAGCTACTTAAACTACATTAATACAAGTATGTTTTATATTCTTACTTATATTAAATATCCATACAATGTATTTTACCTAGGCTTAGAGGGCGGCTTAAGACGTCTTGGGTCTATGCTGGCGCGGCGGGGGAAATGCATAATAGGTACACACACCCCAAAGGGAACGTCAGTGCAGGACTTATTGCCCCCAAATAGAATTATGTTCTGTTGTATTTAGTGCTCTTGACTGTACACCTACTCTACTACAATGAAAATATCAAATTATTTAAAGTAGGTACCTAGGTACCTAGTTTAAATTTTCTTGATGGTAACTCACACACAACTCACACCCATGTATTTCATGTATTTCACTAAGTCACCAATGCCCTACCACCATACTGTAACGACTGCCATCCTAACCTATAACAACCGGGACCGACAGCTTAATGGGCCCTCCGAAGCACATGAGCGCTCAGTAGTAGGTAATGTTACTAGCGGTCACCCACCCAAGTCATGAACGCGGTGGACGTTGTTATGACTTGACTTATGATGACTTAGCTGATCGGTTGAGAACGGCTAAGCAGACTACGCAACGAACACGCTGCAATAGTTGCAACTATTAGGTTAGCGAGGTACAGGTATATTGGCAAATATTCTTTTCAGTAAGTTGAGTAGAGTAATGCAAGAATTCAACCGAAGCAGATAAAATTAAAATGGGACTAGCTTAGTTGTCACCTTTACCCAGCGAAAAAAAGTCATAATCGGATGGTCCATAAACAGTTAGGCGTGGTCACATGATTCATTCATTTTGTTCGAAATACTCATTGTAATAATCTAATCTAATGAGTAATTATTTTACTGCTAAGGCCCGGTTTTTCAATCATCAGATTAAAAATATTAGCCGAATAAAATGATAATCGACCAATCTTAAAAGAAATTAACTTTTTTCGAACAAGAAGAATCGTATTTTTATTTTTTTTACATTGGTTGTGATTTATATTCTTAGGTATAGGCACTCACTCACTATCTGATGATTGAAAAACCGTAAAATAAAATTGTGTGAATAAAAATGTCTCCATTATCGCATATGTGATTGATCCTTATTCTCTATTGCCAAAGGCTAATTCCCTACAAAGGGAAGGCACGATGTTCATGTGTTCTTTATATGTAGCACTCATTTCACTACTTACCACAGACACTAAGACGAAAGGTTTTGCTCTTATAAACCTTCTCACTATGTCTGAATTGTTTCCGTTCATCAATTATTATTATAGGTTTTAGGCACAATAATAAATAAATAATTATAATTTCAGAAAATTTTAACATTTCAGGAATATTTTTAACTCGAAATGTAGCGTTGATTAAGGTTGTGAAGTTTCACTATGATTGAGAAGATTGTGAAGGGTTGCTCCTGTGATGAAATCGTAATTCATAACCTAATGTTTTCTGTGTATTCACATGTTTCATTTTATTTTATGCTTCTTATTCTTTTGCAGGTACTATTATTTTTAATGTATTGATTGTTGTATTAATTGACAAAACCTGATTCTTAAATTGGTTGAAGACATTTTTTTAGGTACTATGTGCGAAGTAGCAACATTTTTCGGTTTGTTTGGCCATATTGTCATTTCGTTCTCTCAAGGGTGAAGTCTGAAAGTGGGTTATTCAGATTTCTGCTTTATCCATATCGAAGATATGTCTTTTGTTCGATGACTTGTTAGTTAAGTTAGATACGTTTTCATATTAACGTCTTTGAAAGTTTGAATATTTCTTTAAATAATTTTCGTCGGATTGTTTATTGGGGTGCTTTTTTTATTTGTGGGTATCGGGTTTATTGCAGCTTTCGTATGTGAATTCTTTTTGGCAGTTAGGTCTCTTATTCTCTTTTAATAACCCGTTATACCTTTTCATAATAAATTTAGGTGTATTTACCCAAACGCTATTTTGGATATCTGTAATAAATTTTCTTAGATCCATGTCTATCTGTTGCGGAATTTTTAGCGGGAAACAACACCTAACATAACAGGTTTTAAATATTGTTTAAATTTTACCCAGGCCAATTTATAAGTGTAACAATATATCAAAATTTATATTATTTGTAAAAAATATTGAACGTTATCAGTTCGTGATATGGATATGTTTTATATCTTGGTAGGAAGCGGTTGATTAGATTTTCATCATACATGGCTACCATCGCATTAATTCCTGTTTTCAAATAATTAAAAATACACCGAAATCAGTTCATCCGTTTGAGAGCTACGGCGCAATGACACTGGGAGTTGCGAGAAGGCGACGAAGGTAAAATTAAAAATACCAGAAGGCACCTTCTATTAAGGTTCGAATGTATATTTATGTATTACCTTCAGCACGTACGCTACTTCAGTCATTTTAGCTTTAGCAGCGCCTTCTGAAGAACTGTCATCTTACACTATGATCCCAAGACGTCTGCCAAGCGATGGGATTATGGCAAACTCCGGAAGAGTCCTTTATTCAATGGTAGACTTAAAACGGCGGTCGATGATCATCATAATCAATATGAGTGACCAAATTATATGTTTATTACACTTATGTACTCGTAGCTGTAGTTTATGATCTCAACAGTCAGAACCTACGAATAAATAATTAATAATTAAATGTGCGCGTATGAGTGTTTCATCACTCACCTCCGTGGCGATTGAGCGCGCCAAATTTCATCAATAGCGCGCTATTGATGAAATTTGGCGCAAAGATATTCCGTCTTAAAATAAAATAGGAAATTTTTTTTTTTCTAGATTTACCAAGAACTGCTGGAACGCGATTTAACTAAGTGTAGACAAAGCATTAAAGCAGTCAACACAAGCGTAAAGCTGGCCCTGGTGGAATTATTCAATAATTAGTTTAACATACCAAAGAAACACCACCGATTAAATTGTATTAAAATAAGATCAAATCTAATCATATTTTGAAGCCGGAAAAGTGTATGCCATACCTATACATGTTACACGTACCTACGCCGTACGGTACGATAAGAAATCTATAAAATGCGTTTATTATGTGCCTACATTCAAACTTTTTACACAGGCATAGAACATATAATAATACTATCACTGGCTAGGTTTTTTATAACGCTACCTCACCTCCTTTGTTATGATGATGTAGAGAATGGTACAATTACTTCTTTCTTCATAAAGTATAACAAACTTATATTATAAACTTGTAACAACGTAGGCTTTTACTAACAATCGATGTGACTGAGTCAGTTTTGTGTTTGCAATTTTTTATCAGTACTAATATTATAAATGCGAAAGTAACTCTGTCTGTCTGTCTGTTACGCTTTCACGCCAAAAGTAATGGACCGATTTGAATAAAATTTGGTATGTAAATAGTTTGAGACCCGGGAAAAAACATAGGATAGTTTTTATCCAACTGCGCAAAAAGAGGTTAATGTTTTTGCGCGATAACCGACAGACGCGCGGGCGGAGCCGCGCCCGGTAGCTAGTATTTTATAAATTGGCCTTGTATGTCCCTAGAACCATTATCACATGGTGGTTTCGATATTAATTTAGGCTTCTGGGGGTATGGATTTAGCGCCTTAGCTTCAGGTGAATTCTGTTTTTAATCGACTACAAGAAAAGGAAGAGATTCTCAATGCGACTGGTTTTTTGGGTGACTTAACAGGGTGTGATCACTTACGCCCAGTAAAGAGTTATGAAAGAACCGACCAATTTTGATGTTTTATTTTACATTCTAAAGCTTGTGCATGTCATGTTGGCCGTTTAAAATTTGAGTGAGATCGGACAAGAAGTATATGAGTTATCCCAAATAATGCGTATTTTATGTTAGAATTTATGTTTTTTTTTTGTTTAATTGTTTCAGTAGACATTCTGAACAATTGTAAGAGGATTTTTCCGGCTACAATAAGCAATATAGCTTTCTGATTTATTAGAGCAAGGGAAATTGTAATTATTGCGTTCAGAGTGAGTTATTCAATTTAATACGTGCAGCTGAATTTCGCCTTTGGACGTTCCGACAAAGCATGGTGTTTAATCAATTTCATGTCGACGTTTGGAAGTCCAAAACCTTGTGATTCCCGCACTACCACAATATAGTACCAGCTGCCGTGTGAAGTTTTTCCTAAACTATTGGTATACTTCAGGCTTCTACGTCGTATATAGGAGCCTTCAAGAAGAGAGGATATTCTCTAAAGTGACCTCTGGTGGTCCCTTCTCACCAGGTGACCTGCATGTTGTATGCCCGCCAAACCCGTAAAAAAGCCATAACTATAAATTGTTTGTAAAACAAGACAATATTATTTTCAATACTATAAGTATATTACTGTGTATACGACATTCAAATACTGACGTAATCGTAGGTAGGTATACAGCAGAAATTATGATTTTGATATATATACAATAGACAAACATTTATTGCGTTGAAATTATGAACCTACACAACTGGAATACAGGTAAGAATATGGTGATAGCTAGTCCATACATTTAGTTGCTTCAATTTGCTCTACGAGTACACTTCCTTGAATATGTCATGCCACTATTTAAAGCAATTCTTTTACGACCAATCAATTTTCAATTTAGCTGTCTAGGCCATAGGTCTAGGCTACCGAACCGACACGACGCCGTAGTTTGTCTCAATTTCGTACTACTATCACAAATCACCAGTAGACTTTTTAATTTTGTATCTGGCTTAGTTAATATGAATATCATACGTCTGTGTAGAATTGTTTGATCATAATTAAAATAACTGATTGCATCAGAATATACATAGTCGAAATAACTAATTACAGAAGCGTGTCACCAAATACTATGTTACCACAGATCACTATAGACCTACACTAGGTACTATCAATAATTAAACACTAGTAGCACAGTGTAAGAATATTTAGGTTGTGCTAGTAGTAGATCAGTAGAAATAGAACTCTTTGGAGTTTGTCCGGGGAAGTACCTACTGCCACCATACCTGTTTCCAACGCCAAGCAGCATCTCACTGTGTTCCGGTTTGAAGGTTTTGGCCGGTAACATTACAGTCACATCAGTACTAATATTATAAATGCGAAAGTAACTCTGTCTGTCTGTCTGTTACGCTTTCAGGCCAAAACTACTGGACCGATTTGAATGAATGGTATGGAAATAGTTTAAGATCCGGGATAAAATATAGGATAGTTTTTATCCAACTGCTCAAAACGAGGTTAATGTTTTTGCGCGATAACCGACATACGCGCGGGCTGAGCCGTGCCCGGAAAGCTAGTGAGACTTATATAACACCGGACGCAATGCAGTTAGCAACTGGTGTCGAACTGCATCTGAGACGCTTTCTTCTACAAACGTAGTTTTCCCATATTTTAAATACCAAGTGTTCCAACTCGGTGAAATTTTGCAGGGATATCCTTGAAAAAATCCTTTCCCCTAATGGAGAAGGTACAGATAGATAGATTTGGTTTTACTGTGGATCTAAATGCATATGTGTAGATCACTTTAAATATGACTAGATACACATCGTCCATAATTTCACACATTCAAATGGTAGGGCATCTTGCATGATCTTCTGCTCCTAAATGATTAGCTACCACCACACAACAGATAGGATAGGCTTTATGTCTTGTTACTTCTAAGTGAAAATTGGTCGCTAAACACCCAACGGTGTGTCAAATGTTGAGTTCAGTTCAATAGATAGTGTAGGTTCTAGATTTTTCGTGGTCATCATCATCATGTTTTATCATTGTCTACGTGGGTGAACCCGCGGGAGGCAGCTAGTAACCTATATGAACTGCAAACTTTTCAATCGAGGATATCGCAGTGGAATGAAAAATTTGGAACAATTTTGATTTTTTTTCCATTTTACGCACGACTCAAAATTTTATTCAGTAATTTAAAATCTTTCAATCGAATCTAAGAAATCGTAATCGATAACAATGTTGGTACCAGCAAAGTGTGGTTGTTAAAATGGTTTATTCCGTATGGTTCCCGTAAATCGATCCTGATATGGAGTGGCCTTATCTAGCCCGAGCACAGGTACTTACTTATCCACCTAATCATTGTCGTTCATGCTATACCATCGAAATCAACAGACACTATTAAGGGGACGATGCATGTCGATTGCATGTATTTTTTCCCCTAAATTTAAATATTTTCAACAGCATTCGAAATAACTCTTATATATTATACTGACAGGGTTTTAAATAAATGATACCTATAACGAAAAACTGCCACGTCCAGAAGCATTTATATTGGAGCAGGCATATGCAAGCATAATTTCACAGAGTTTGAGTATTTTAATATAACGAACAAACTTGACAAAAAATATAAATGATAATACTTTTCTCATTGTTGCAATTGTCCGATTTAAAAATATGCAACACGGCCTTGTTATATATATCTGGTCATATTTTAGCGATACTTATATTTATTTACCGGCGGTCTGCTTTTGTAACAAAATACTACGAACTATATACAACACTATACCTACTAGTAAAAAAGCTGGTGAAAAAAAAATTGCTTTAGTAATCCTATATCGTCGAAAATAATTTTAAAACTATCGCTCTTTAGATTTGTTTTTTACCTATTAATCAAGCAAAACACAAACTTCAGCACGGAATTATTGACAAATCGTTGGTAAGTACATAATATACTCATATATTTTCCTGAATCCAAACCATCATGGCACGCTGAAGAGAAACAAAAACTACAAAGTGACCAAAATGACGGAATCGGCCCCTTAAGGGTATTCTATTGCTGCCCCTATCAACCACTATCTTACCTGTTGACAAGTGGTGATTATAATCGAAGATTACTGTACTTACTGGTTAAAATGGTAACAGTTATATCAACTCCAGTGCACCACATCCCTTTATTTCTAAATCCACATGTTTAATACGAGGTATAAGGAAATATAAGGCCCTATTAGTGATCTCAGTAATATAATAACTTTCGAAAAAAGTGACTACCTTCCTAATTTTCAAGGCCTAAATAATAAAATAGCATAATACTAATGAATTCTTAAATCGTAATGGTGAAACTATCTGGTAGGTGTGAATTATATTAAATATATTAATTTCATAATGTTTGTTACTATTTCGATAAAGTACCTACCTACCTGTATTTGGATAGGTAATACTTATATGGGCCACTGTCTGTCTGTCTGTCTATCAGTGTGCCTGTATATGGCGGTTCTCTAGCTCGTAAAAAGTCAAGCTACAACGCTGAAATTTTGTTAGCTTCGTTAATATGTTGATATAAAAACGAATACCTATTTGATTAAGTAGAAAATAGAATATTTAAAAGGTATCAACAACATTTTGCAACTTAGCATGTGTGATGTCATCATCTTGACTTCTGAATAGCTTCAGCTGAGTAGATAATAAAATGTTTATTTTCATAAAAATGTATTGGGAACCATCAAAATTTTTGTTACGTGGTCGATCTCACACCCTAAACTAGGTAAGAATCTAGATATCTTGGTATAATAAGTAAATAATAAAAACTCTATGAAACTGATCAGTACTGTAATAAGTACAATAATCTCGGACTAATGAGTTTTTAAGCTGTGATGGGATGGGATTAAAGGTTTTTGGAATGTGGAATCCTAAAAAGGCTCGATTCGGCCAATTAATAAACTATTCATTATTATAATATGTAATACTGTAGTATTCATATAATTTGATAATTCATGATGATGTCCTTCATACTTGTTTCGGCAACGATATTCTTCAATAAAGAGTTAATTATCTTATGCTCACACGTAGCTGTGCCAATCAATTGACATTGAAGTCATTGAATATTCTTTTTTTATACCGGCGGTATGCCTTTATTAAAAAAAACTATGAACTATATACAACACTACAGCTACTACAATAAAAGCATTTAGACAACCTATAAGTCATAGCAGACTCATAGGCAGGCAAATGCTCCAGCCCACTCCCAGTTGGCAGCGTGCCCAGCATGCTGGCAGCATTGCCCCGTTGAATTGCAATGCTTATTCGTTGAGCCAAATATGTGCCAGCATTTTGATCACGCGGCGCATCGACCAAGCGCTCAGATAAGTTTTGGAAAATACGATGAGCTCCCGGTCCCCACGGACCCAACGTCTCTACACCAAACGGCTCAAATATATTTATATATATATAATATAAATAATTGAATATACTTGAATATACTGAAGTCCAGATGTACACATCTGTCATGCAGATATATTTACGTATTTATAATTGGTAATTGCAAAGCAGAGAGAAAATATTTTTTCAAAATTAATATAAAACGGCTTTATAAACGGCCCCAAAAACATAATCTAAAAACAATGATAACATATTGAAGTCGGTGCCGTACTTATTCAAACCTTTAGAGCTCCAGCTGCTACACGAAAACAATTCGGACTTGATGAATAAACTATTATTTAATGTTTTTGTTAGTGTAAGATGTCGTATAAATATATATTTTAATATATATTTTTGTTGTTTTTCAATTTCAATTTAGAACACTCATGAGTGTTACTGAAATATTCTTCGACTAATCACCCCAATAACTTTTTCTTTCGTTCAAATAATTTTCATATATCCTCAGGACTGACGTTATTGACTAAATGGAAACTTCAATTTCATCTCTTAAGGGCTAGACTTTTTAAACTGTATCAATTTTATATTAAGTATCACGGATATATTATCATAATCATTTATTTTGCCATATTCATGTGTACAATAGATCTTCTAATTTAATATGTACTAACAACATGAAACCCTGGTGGGTACTATAAAGTTTATAGGACTGTGGGTAAGGCTTAAGTTTAATATCTATTTTCTTATTAAAAATAGTTCAAAAGTGACCGAAATTAAATATTTTTAGCCACTGAGTCTTATCTGTAAAGAAGTCTTGTAAGACTATCGAAAAACGTTTAATCTTTTTCAATATCTTTTAGATGTTTCGGGATATGATTATATATTTTTATACTCATGATATTGGTGCCAGAACTGCACATTTTTATGTTTGAATTTATAAGGTGTATGAAATTAAAAGGGCTATTGTTTCTTTCTCCAACAGGATTTTAATCTTAATCGAAGTTTAAAATTCACTAGTTTATATTTATTTTAAATTTGAACACATATCAAGAATAAATAAATGCGAAAATAAATAAAATAACCGGCCAAGTGCAGGTGGAACTCGCGCACGTAGAGTTCCGTACCATCTGTAACCAAATCTTGCAAGTTACAGACACTTTAAAATTATAATAAACTGCGTAAACTTCTTTTATTGTGAGGGACGCCATTTTATTTTAATTCATTATATTTAAAGAGAACATAAAACTAAATATTATGAGAATAGTTAAAGCGTCTACCTGTCACCGTTATTAGTATCGAACAAGAAACGGTAAAAAAATCAAGTTTGTTGAGGCCCCTAATATTTAGTTTTATTTTTGGTATTTGTTGTTATAGCGGCAATGAAAATACATTATCTGTGAAAATTTCAAATGTCTAGCTATCACCGTTCTTGAGATACAGCCTGGTGACAGACGGACGGACAGCCAAGTCTCAGTAATAGGGTCCCGTTTTTACCCTTTGGGATACGGAACTCTAAAAACATGTGTTTAAAACAATGTTCATGGTAATTTTCATTTTTAATGGACTAACTTTTTAAAATTTTGATAGTCTCATTCGGTCCACAGATATGAGGACACATAAAATGGAAGCGCTTTGTAAAGTGAATCTCCTTTGTAACTTAAACCGGTAAGCTTTTCATTTTGTTCAATTCGTGAGACGATCTAACTTCGTAGATTCTTGAGACAACATAACGTATCGTGTTTGACGGGAATGCGGCAACTCGGTTAGTGTAACAAGTTGATGACCTACGGAATGAGGGTCTACTGTATAAGTGTATATATGCAACTGAGTCGCTGTTAATGCATTTACGGTAGGTCACTAAGACAGTGACGAATCCATGTCAGACCACATAATCCTCACCGGTAGCCGAAATACTCGAGGAAGTTTATATAGTAGTAGGAGTTTTCGGAAGCGATAAATTTAAAAATACTCAATAGTAATGTCTCATCTTTTGGATTGGATAAGTCGATAATGGTAAGTGATGATGTGGTCAAAGTTGGTCAGGCAGATGATGTTGTTCATGCTAACCTAGTATTGCTGACTCTCAAGGACAGCTGCCGGAACACACCGTTAGGGGATTGGCGACAGGGTTTCTACTTGAGAGTGGTAATCAGGCAGGCTTTCGCAAAATGCTCTACTACCATGCTACGACCGATGGCTTAACGTGCCCTCAGAAGCACGGAAGGGCTCAGTAGTGTCAGTAATGTCAATAGCGGGTACTTATATCCAAGTCATGACCGCGGAGGACGTTGCTTAACTCAGCTGATTGGTTGAGAACGGTTAAGCAAGCTACGCTACGAGCGCTTAACATTAATAGGAATAGAAATAAATGAAATAGGAGCTGAATATATTGTTGAAAGTACTGAGAAATCCAGCTGGTTCTGAGAAGTATTTTATATATAGTTGAAGCAGTTGAAGTTTGCCAATGTAGCGGTTTGATTAATAGATTTTTTGACATGAAGGCAAACTATCTGCTGTAAGAACGGTCTGCTTACAACTGTAACAGAGTCAGTTGCGTACGTAGTATATTTATATCTTCTTCGAATATTATTTCAAATATTTAGTGTGACCATGAATCCGGGTAGACTGGATGCCATAGTCTTATTGAAGTCTCGATAACCTTAGCCTGCCGATATTACCGACCGTATAGATCTTGTCTCGTATCTATCTACTACGAATCTCCAGTAGCCGAATATAGCTCGTTGCCTATGTAAAACTAATTTTCTTTGAGAAAGATATGAGAATTTTTCATCGATTTCCCGTACAGAAAACCACTATACCTACTGTAAGTTTGTGTCAGTTTTTTCGAGAAAGCGGTTCCTCGTGTAAATTGAATGGCTTTCCATACAAAGTTCGTTTAGTCATCATTCAAAAAACAAGTGTTCAGACTCGAAAAAATTCTACCAGTTTACCTTGAAACTAATATATGCAAATTGTTTATTACATAAAGTTAGGTTAGTATTCGGAAAAGCGTTTTGTTGAAATTGAAATTCTTATTTTAACACGGTTAAAATAAATAATAAAATGGAAACTAGTTAAACAAGAGCTTACATATTATACTTAAGGATACAAAAGCAATATTTTACATTCTTACATTGAAAATATGATGTACCTACCTACGTTTTGTATGGAAAAGGCTACGCAAACACTATCTCTGAATACCTACTCAACTATAGGCTGCTAATGTCTATATAATACAGTAGCGTGGTTTACCATAAATAGATAATGAAAACGTTACAAAGCTATGTTTCAGTTACCACGGTATAAGGGTGACAAATCAACATCGAGCTATGCTGCGCTGTACTGCGCTGTGCTGTGCTGTGTTTCTTAAGCTATGTTTTTTTACAATCAACATCAAGCTGTGCTGCGCTTTGCTTAGCTCAGTATAAAAGTAATCAGCAGCTCGTGTAGTCGTTCATCTCGTCAAAAATGACTTTATTTTCAAAAAAACGTAAACATTGCGACATAGTTGAATCCGATGTAGATGAAAGTAGCAGAGAGCAGAGCTCCATAAAAAACATAGCACAGCGTAGTACAGCGCAGCATAGCTCGATGTTGATTTGTCACCCTAAGGTTGATGCTAGTTCGTTTGCCAAGGTAGTTACTATGAGGGCTTGTTTTGCATAGATAACATTTTAAAGACAATATGTAAGTACAGCATAATGAACACGTAAATAAATACCTCATTTGTGAAAATGTATAGCGTTTTTTTATCTATAATGGTTCAACAAAATTATTACTAAGCCCATTGTATAATTTGAAACCCTCCCCTTCCTTCTTCGGTCTTTCCTGATAAATATGACATGGGGTAAAAAGAGGATTAATAGAATCCTTGAGTGTTGGCAACGCATTGACAATACTAATAGTATTGCAATTGTCTATAGGTGACGGTAGCCACTTACCATCAGGCGTGCCGTATGCTTGTTTGCTGCTCATCACATAAAATTAAAAAAAGCAGAGTTCGTAGCCGATCAACTATTCGCTGCATTTAATATTGAATAGGTGACCGCTAGTGGCTCCTTGGGGTGCTGGGCTGGAATTTCACCCACCCTATTAGGGGGTGGCCCACTGTGGGTGTCGTAAGAGGCGACTAAGGATGAAACACCTGGAAGGTGGGCAACAGCGCCTTCTGAGAAACTGCGATCCACAAGACGCCTGCCAAGCGTGTGGCTTATGGCAAACCACCCTTTTAGTGGGGGGAGTCTGTGTTCAGCAGTGGTCAATCCGGCTGTAAAATGGCACTACTGAGCGCTTCCCTGCTTTTCGGTGAATAAAGGAGAGACACTAAATAATATATATGATATTTAATTTTATTAATTATTACGTGACTTATCAGTATTTATGTAGGTATTCTTAAACGCGTTAATTTGCGTATTGTGATTGGATTACATGAGCGAGCGACGTCTGTTTGAAGATTAGTTCGTAAACGGATCGTCTGTTTTCCAAAACATGCCGAGGTTATTTTGTCGAGGTATGCAAACAAACAGCTCTTGATTAATCACGCAAAATAATATAGCTAAGGTCTATTTTAGTATATGCATCGATATTAAAAATAACGATTGCAAGGAAAGTGGTATTTAAGGATCTGTAAATGGGACACTATTGCGATACATGCCCCTACTTAATCTTACTTGTGTACCTATTTTTTTTACCCGCAGTATGATTTTATTAACGAATTACTACAACACTACAGCTACTACAATGAAAGCATTTAGACAACCTACAAGTCATTGCAGACTCACAAGCAGTCCAAATCAGTCCAGCTCACTGCACAAAGCAGTAAACGAATAAAAGAAAAAAATATTTAAAAACTGTCATGAATGGAATAGTCACATTAAAGTTCTTGGTAAGCATTTTACTTCGTTTACTTCCGTTCGCTTTTGACGCTAATAGTAGTTTTTATTTATACAATAGTAAACACGATGTTGCACAAAACTAACATAAATACACTTATTTATGTTAGTTTCGATATGTATCAATTATTTAAAATTTCACGCAATATGTATTTGAATGTTTTCATTTTACAGTCAATTGTGTTGAAATAACTGTGATTTCTGTAAATTGCTACATTACTATGGTGTTAAAACGTAAATACTTAATTTCAACAATTTTGCGGCAATAATTCATATAATAATGCGTACATTTTATAATATCTCTGTATAGTATGTTATTGCTGAATTCTCTTGTGTTAAGTATATATTTGTCGCATTATACTAGTTGAGTAGATCAGACAGAATAAGGAACTTATTTTTGCTAGGATATAAAAAAAATAGTACACAAAATAAATGAATTAGGTAATAACTACCATAAAATAAATAGTTTAAATAATAAAAGTAGTAAAAAAATATATGGTATAATTAATAATTTATAAGTAAGAAGTAGGTTTATACAGAAATGAAGCTAAACAAATATAATTCATTGTCTACACATGAAAGAATAAAAAAATTATAAGTAAATTAATAATTTGTTTTAGCTTCTCGAATTCGATTAAGTGGACAAATATCAGCTTAAGCTAAAGTTTTGAAAAAAGAAATGTTTCACGAGAAAAATCGACCAAACAAATATAATTAGGAATCATTATTGACTCGCAATCTAAAATAATTAAAGTTGGTCAAATATATTCTTAACTGATAAAAAAATGCTAAATTCAAACCACAGAGTATTAAAATCCTGAGCTGGTGACGCTGCATCTACTTCCATCCATGGTTTAACAGAAATATTTTCAACGGAAAGATTGGTAGGTACCAGAAACTTTGCTGGCGTTTAAATCGCAACAAACTCCAAACAACCACGAAAAGATGAATGGAGACGTTTATATAACGTGCTTTTATCTCTGAAAGAACCATCCATCACGTTAATGAACGCACCATACCTCTCTTGTCAAATTAACAAAATACCAACGCAAGCAAAGAGAAAATTAGATATATTTAATTGGCTCCGTGATAATGAGGAACATGTGGACTCTTTGCTGAAGGTAGAATTGTTGAAAAAGGTGAAGACCGCACAAGCGCGATATGAACCTTGCTCTATTGGTGTTCAGAATTCCAACAACCTGTAAAAGAAAATATTTGTTGGTTTTGATCATAGCTAAACAAATTATAGTTATCTATTGGCGTTTTTATTATTTCTTCGTTAAATAGAGGATGTTGGATGACTCTCTTGGTGCCTAAATTACAAATTATAGACCCCGCTGCATAAATGGTTTCAAATCGGCAAATTGTATGGGCCCCATTTATTTATTTCTTAAATAAATAAAATAAAAATATCTGTACTCTACTAGATCTATTCTAGACGACGTGTGCGTGACCCCACGTGTAGTGAATTTTTTTTTCCGGCTAAGTACGCGGCCGATAATATATATTTATTTTTAGTCCAATAATTTATTTTTTGATCAACAATAATCAACATGCAACAGAATATTTATATTTCAGTCCTGTAACATGTTCCATTTACGATCTAGAGACACGTGACACACGGACGGACAGACAGACCTTTTTCCATGTCAATGTGGAAACTCTATTCTGCGCACAGGGCCTAAAATGCAAGAAGTCACTGCTGCAAAAACCAATATACTAACAAGCAGATTGCCTAACCACGATTGCCATAATACATTATTTCAAGCTATTTTTCGTTGTTTTATTTGCAAACTGAATAATTTTATTACAATATCTAAGCGATATTTGCCAAATCGGACAAACAACATAATTTGTAGAGAAATGTAATAATAGATAACTTTTAAGATCTATAATAGATTCTAGAAATTCTATAATATAAATAAACATTTCAAATCTATAATAGATTAAACAAATCTATAATAGGTTTGAAATGTAATCTATTATATTTCTCTACAAATTATGTTATTTGCCCGATTTGCCAAATATGGCTTAGATATAGTAATTAAATTATTCAGTTTGCAAATAAAACGATTTAATATACTGTTTTACAGTATTTTTTTTCTGTTAAACTAACCTTTTTATATATTTTTTTTTTTTTCATATTTGGCTCAACGAATAAGCATTGCAATTCAACGGGGCAATGCTGCCAGCATGCTGGGCACGCTGCCAACTGGGAGTGGGCTGGAGCATTTGGACTGCCTATGAGTCTGCTATGACTTATAGGTGTCTAAATGCTTTTATTGTAGTAGCTGTAGTGTTGTATATAGTTCATAGTATTTTGTTTAATAAAGGCATACCACCTTTTTACCATTATTTTCAAGTACAATAAATCAACCGATTTTCGATTTTTGAACGACTATCGTTACCATTTCGCCACTAAATGTCACAGACGTATAGCACGTAAAGACTTACTCACCAGACTCTTATATATAGCTAAAGTGTCAAGTGAACTGAAATAGTAAGTGATATCTGGTTTAAATAATTATTTTTATAGGAAGTTCGTCATGGCGCATTTCATACAAAGATAGTTCGTCATATTTAAAATACCTGCCGAGTGTTCTAACTTAAACTTTGAGATGTGTATCCTTCTGGTTCGTCAGTTCTTCGTTCTTATTATTAACTAACTCTGCCCCGCGGTTACACCCGCGTGGTGATGGGTGACGATGATGATAATAAAAAGTATGTACCTACCTTGGTATGGAGGTAGGTAATTTAATCATAATTGGTCCAGCTGTTGAGCGTGAAGAAGTAACAAACATACAAACATACTCACAAACTTTCGCCTTTATAATATTAGTGTGATTGTAGCTCTAAATGTGAAACTAAGATTGCTATACAAAACTATTTTTCGACATACATTTTGAAAATACATAGGTAATTTTAGGAAAAACTGGCAAACCAGATAGCAGAGATGCATAGATGCTCAGGGACATGCATGCATAGTATCAGCGAGTTTGAATACTTAATTCATTAAAATATAATGAAACTACGTTTATATGAAATTTAGAACTATGAATACACTTCCTTTAAAAAAATGCAATAGTATTAACTTATTCTCAGACTTTTATCTTTTTTTTATGCCTGATAGGTTAGCCTTTGGCCATTGATGGTAAGTGATGATGTGGTCGAAGATGTTGTTCAGGCTAACCTAGAATTACTGGCTTTCAAGGACGGCTGCCGGAACACACCGTTAGGTGCTTGGCGACAGTTTCACTACTTGAGGGTGGTATTAAAAAAAGTACCAGGAGCATGCTTCAAAAAATGTTTCGCTTTGATAAAATTTACAACCACAGAATAAAAAAGAACAGTAGGCTCACTACGTAAAGCCATTTCAATAAATAAGTGACTCTAGACACGAAGCAAGGCCTGCTACTACTTCGAATAGTATATTATATTTTCAAAGATTTGTCGACCGAATTTGCTTTGATTTGATTGAAATGATTGTTGCATTGACTTAGTTTACCAATTGATTAGGTACTTTCTAATTCTAGATATATAATAATCATCGAGCAAATAAAACAATAGACTCACGTGCTGAATAACTAAGAACATATGTATGCTTATCTTACATAGTTTCCGGTAGTGCTGCTGTCACAATAACTGTATCAATAAGCAATAGATTTCAGCGCATTTCACAATTTACTGTTATTGCCAATGTTGCCATAAAACTTTTATGCGGGTAGTTGTGGAATGCCTGCGAGACATGTCAACAAACTTATCTGAGGATTGATAAAAGATATCTGTTTACCACTATGGTATGGTTATAATGTCAATGTAAATTGGACAGAGTATCACTACTTATAAAATTTCCCACAAATAAAAAAAAGTGTATAGTGTATTTTACATGAGTTGTTGTCTTATTATCAATTTATATTATATTACTTATTATAATATACAACCCGTCACAATATGACCTGGCGTCAATGTGTCATTTCGTCGCTCTGACGAACTGATAAAAATAATTGTAAAATAAATTAAATAAACAACAACAACAAGATGAGCGCGGGGAGTCGATCGATAAAGCGGGAGGGGTATCACATTCCAGCGAGGACCACAGATATTTAATAGTGAGAATTATGCTGGTTGTTTATAAATGAGATATATTAATGTACCTAGGTGTTTGTAGTCGGATTATCATTAATTTGGTTCATCATCTTCATCAGCCGAAAGACATGCACTTTATAGTAAACTAGCTTTCCGGGCGCGGCTCCGCCCGCGCGCATGTCGGTTATCGCGCAAAAACATTAACCTCTTTTTGCGCAGTTGGATAAAAACTATCCTATGTTTTTTCCCGGGTCTCAAACTATTTTCATACCAAATTTCATTCAAATCGGTCCAGTAGTTTTGGCGTGAAAGCGTAACAGACAGACAGACAGAGTTACTTTCGCATTTATAATATTAGTACTGATGCCTGTCCCGTAGAACACCACAGTGAACAGCTGTTAGTCACTTGTATCTAATCATCGCGACTCTGACGTCATCGATCCACTTAGTGGAGGCCTAACAACTCTACGTCTCGTAGCAGGGAGGGTAATGTGGTAAGGTAACCACTCAAGAACCTTTCTTCGGTTATCGATTCGACTAGCATTGTAGCCTGCCCATTGCCATTTCTACTTAAAAATTCTGAAAGCTGTCGGTTCCTTCTGAATTTATTTCTACGGAGAATTTCCTCGTTCCGGATTTTATTGCGCAAAGAAACTGAGCAACTCTGAGCTTGTCCTTTTTGCCAAAGTGGAACACGTCTCAGTGCCAGTAATCACTGACAACACATACTGATTGAAGACTTCGATCTTATGGCTTTTTATATTGTGTCCTAATTATTCTGTGTTTGTTTATGGTCAAAAACTGGTAAGTACCTACAAGTTACCGTATATGTAAGGTAATATATGTGTGTCGTTCTAGAGAAAATATTTTGTATTGACCTCCTTACATAAATTATGAAGTTGAGTTGGAGCATGGCGCTCTAAAAGTAAAGCCAATAATATCATGTTCTTATCATACTGTCCCTTGCCACAGCATGCCAAAACCGCTCCACGGGTCGCTTGAAAACTACTGAATAAAATCACTTGAAAACTTACAAGAAAGCAAATAGTGACCGTATTATTGTATACCTTATTATTATTATTTTAATAGCATCCGTATAAACTATTATATTCTGTCATTTTCGTATTTCGGACGCAACCGCCACGCCGCTGATATAACCCCTATTTCAAAAGTAGTTTGTTCGAATTCTCGTACTTACTACGACAAGGAAATTATATTTTTTCCATTGTTTTAAAATTTGAATAGTTAACACTGTTTTTGATATCCTGAGCTGAGCCCTATCCATTCGCCCAGGAACTGTCACTAACATTGCTATATAAGCATTTTGAAGTAGTTATGGCACAACAGCTATGGATTGAAGCAGTGATAGCTCAGTGGCTTTGACTGAAGCAGTGATAGCTCAGTGGCTTTGGCTTTGAAGCAGTGATAGCTCAGTGGCTTTGGCTAGGACTGCCGCGCAGCAGGTCCATGGTTCGAATCTCGCCGCGGGCTTGAGCTACATTGGTGGAAGGGCATTTTTGCGAATGCCCGCCTGGCTAGCGACCACCCTCAAGTAGAAAATCTGTCGCCAAGCACCTAACAGTGCGTTCCGGCAGCTGTATTTGAGAGCCAGCCATTCTAGGTTAAGCCTGTTAACACCTTCGATCACATCATCACTTACCATCAGGTGAGATTGTGGTCAAAGGATTACCTATCAGCAATAAAAAAATAAAAAAAAAGGATTGACACGCAGGAGGTCCATAGTTCGTATCTCGCTGCGGGCTTAAATTTCACAGCAAAGTGGTAGGGCCTTCTGCGAATGCCCGCCTAGCTATAGCTAGCAGACTCAAGTAGAACCACTGTTGCCAGGTTACTAGCGGTATATTACATCCTGGAGCTGACCTTGAGAGCCAGTAATTCTAGGTAAAGCGTCTTAACACCTTCGACCACATCATCACATACCATCAGGTGAGGTTGTGGTATAAAGCTAACTGCTTAACATCGAAAAAATATTTTATATTATAGTAAATGTGTAGTGTAAATACGGTTATCTGTCGGTTTTCACAGCTTATCGGAAATATCACATACGAGCTATCTATACATGTGTAGTCAGGGCTGCCAAACGATATATAATTATTCGTTCATTTGCGAACTAACAGCAGTATTTAAAATAAAACTGGCCAAGTGCGAGTGGGACTCGCGCACGTAGGGTTCCGTACCATTATATGTAACCTAACTTGCAAGTTACAGACACTTTTCCCAGTGTCCAATTGAGCTGGGTAGTTACTTTCCTATCCTAGGTAGGTACGAACCCTAAATAGTGATCTCACTAATTGTTTATTTTTAAACTAAATATTCAAGGGTAGTAGGTTAATATTTCAAGTTTCTACCTGTTTTCATTATTATTATTTTTAACAAATAAACGGCGAAAACCTCTTTTATTGTATGAGAGCCCCTTAATTATTTATTTTATTCTAATTAATTATATTTAAAGAGAACATAAAACTAAATATTCTGTGAATGTCACCGTTACTACTATCGAGCAAGAAACGGTAAAAAAATCCAACAAAAATGGGTTAAAAATACCCCTTAACTATTTATTTTATTTTAGTATTTGTTGTTATAGCGGATATAACATCATCGGAGAAAATTTCATTTGTCTAGCTATCACCGTTCTTGAGATACAGCCTGGTGACAGACGGACGGACGGATAGCGAAGTCTCAGTAATAGGGTCCCGTTTTGACCCTTTGGGTAACTTTGGAACCCTAAAAACATTTAGGTACAAAGTTAAAATACTTGACGTGACTCTCTCCGTTTGTATCAACCTTCTATGATTCATTAGAAGCCTACAGTTTAAACACCTATATGATAACGAAACACTCGTAAAAAAAATCCACGATAAGTATTTGTGTCACTTGTGAACTAATAATGAATGAATGAATGATTGAATAAATGAGCGATTGAATGAATGAAGAATGAATGACTGAATATTTATCACTGGTAACACATAATTTGCTTAAGTTTTGGGTGTACATCATTCTAGGTTAAGACTGTTTAACACCTTCGACCACATCATCACTTACCATCAGGTGAGATTGTGCTCACAAAGGCTTAACCCTCAGCAATAAAGTTAAATGCAAAGCTATAATAAAATAACATATAAATTTAGTTTTAACAAAACTGCCTAAACGGACAAATATTTTTAACGTGCTTAATTTACAATTATACAATTTTACGATTATCAATTCATTTATAAAATAATTAAATATAATAAAATACATATCTATGTTATAATTATTAAAGTTAATTATCATTAATAGACTTTATACTGTTATATTATAACTAGATTTTGTTTCATTTATAGTAAGTACGTACAGTTTCCGTTTTTATTCAAAATTTCATTCCATAATACATTATACTATAACATTTTTCTAATAATAAATTAAACAAACTTTTTAAAAATAGATATCCTTTGATTTTGTCTTCTGAATAGGGTGATTCACTTAAGTACCGAAAAAACTTTGATTTCCGAACATTCGCTGATAAAACACTTCCATGACTCTCTCGCCGTCTGTATCAGCCTTCAATGATTCATAAGAAGCCTACCTATAAACATATGATAACTAAAAAATCTTAGTAAATTCTATCACTGTTTGATAAAAAAATATATACCTAATATGAAATTTGTCTGAAAGTCTGTTGACATATCTATTAGATATAGGTATACCTAAGCATAGCTACTACCATATCTAAATCAGTTTACGCGATAGGTACACCTTATCTATGCAACTTTTGTACCGTAAAATTACTTTTGTTGATTGAATATACTCGTAAATCGATATTCCACACTTGAGAATTCCCATGCTGAATAAAATCGACCATAAACCTTCCTACCTTTTAGTATAAATCATAAACTAAGAACAGTGATAGCCGAGCGGTTATAGCTATGGACTGCCTTGCCGGAGGTCAAAGTCAAAGTCAAAATCATTTATTCAATTTAGGCATCTACGACGCTCTTATGAAGGTCAATCACAAGTTTTGAAATATTCTACATTGTACCTACTGCCACGATCAGGAAAAAACAAATAGAGCCTTGGGTACTTTTGCCTGGCTAGTACCCTCAAGTAGAAAATCCAGCACATAACAGTGTGCTCCGCCAGCATGCTTGAGAGGCAGCAAAGTGAAATTATAGGCGCATGAGACTTAACAACGGTATGTCTCAAAGTGATTGACGAATTGCATTTGATATAGACAGAGGTAGTCTTCGTTGTAGTAGCAGCAGTGTTATATATAGCTTGTAGTGTTTTGTTAATATTGATGTCAACAACCTCTTCATTGATATACTTAATTAAAATTGTGTTCATTTAATGTTTAAACTACCATCCTGTCAACTTTTATACCGGTTGGATAGCACCCCGTTTTGAAGTTGTCATCCAAATACGTTCCTTATATGAGCAATGTCAAAAAGAAGTACAAAAATATTTAAAACAAACGGAACCAAGTTTTAACACCTTGTTGGTATTAGGATTTAAATATCTTTTTAGCAATCATTTTCATGGTCCAACTTTCACAAGTAATTTCATACCTGTCAGTGTTACAAGGAGGTTTCGTTTATTTTTAAAAAATTCACACTTTATTGTGATTCATACTGCCTACAAGATCAATTTCCACTGGGCCACAATACTAGTCAACATTGACAAGAGTTACAAGTACTATGTCATCCAGGTGTACGCTTATTGGCAAATACTTAGAGTAACTATAAAACTACTTAACCAATGTTGATGAAATTTAAATGGAACCAACTTGAAGGTGTAGTTTTTCAGATAGATAGATAGATAACACTTTATTTTACGACAAATGTAAGAAAAACGTGGGCTTAATATTATTATTTATACATTATTTACCCAATTTTTGTTGTTACAGTTAAGATATATCCTACGTTTTTCTTTTCTTCATTTAAATATGTATAGTACTATTATTACTTTATGTGTGGCTCAAAACGTTTTAGTCGTCAACTGTAAGTTTTTGATGTTACCATAACATGATACCATAACTTGATGTTACATAATTCAATAACTTACTTATATAAAATAAATATATAAAGTAATACAACACTACCTACCCAATAAAATAATAATGGACTTAATTGGATGATCCAGCGTTGACAATTCTGACCCCTTACTTTGATGAGTCAATCTCGCGGTGCACCTATTTAAGGGCAAGACAGTAGTCAAAATAATTTCTAATTCGGGCGGAGCTAAAAGAAATAGGCGTTAACTTTTAACTCATAAAAATATTCAGTCGCACGGCGGCACTAGTCGCCGTACCACGGATAGCATCGCTAAAATTGTAGAGTTTCGTGTGCTATTAGAAGCGGCAGAACAGAAGTGTACATAACAACATTTTATTTTTTTTTATTTTTTATTGCTGATAGGTAAGCCTTTGACTACAATCTCACGTGATGGTTAATGATGATGTGGTCGAAGGTGTTAACAGGCTTAACCTAGAATTACTCTGGCTCTCAAGGACAGCTGCCGGAACACACCGTTAGGTGCTTCGCGAATCTGCAGTTACTGCAAACCTATACGGTAAAAAAATCATCGCTTGTAAGTATAGAAATATTTAATAGACTAAGCGAAGCGTGGTCTCGGTGGAGGTCTGAGCAGTGTATATTTCCCAGTCATTATCTCGATTGCCTGATCCGATCTTCTTGAAATTTTGTTAGAAAGGTGCCTATCTTCCATATCAACATAATTTGCAAGTAAGTCTTAATTGTTTGGTGGTTAGCAGAGATTATAAGATCCATAAAACGAGCTTATAATTTAAAATTGTAGATAATATATTAAAAACAAAAATGGAACCGACTTATGTTCCTGATAAGTGTGAAATTACTTGTCAAAGTTGGTACCGTGTTAGTTCTTGGTACCGTGTTAGTTCAAAAGTCAGTATTGTCCTCAAAAAAGTAGTTCGATTTCATGAAGCGGTACGAAACGTAGCTTGTATGTGTAGAAACTACACATAAACAGTACTACTACAGTAAAGACATTCAACCAATCACCGGGTTGGTGCGGATAACGTCCTGGAGCATATTTTTTTTATTGCTGATAGGTAAGCCTTTGACCACAATCTCATCTGATGGTAAGTGATGATGTGGTCGAACGTGTTAACAGGCTTAACCTAGAATGACTGGCTCTCAAGGACAGCTGCCGGAACACACCGTTAGGTGCTTGGCGACAGATTTTCTACTTGAGGGTGGTCGCTAGCCTGGCGGGCATTCGCAAAAATGCCCTTCCACCATGCGGTGAAGCTCAAGCCCGCGGCGTTATTCGAACCATGGACCTGCTGCGCGGCAGTCCATACCCAAAGCCACTAAGCTAGCATTGCTTCAAAAATATATTAATATAATAATTGTGCCTGTAGGACTTACATTGTACCTACACATGTGTTTTGTTGTTCTTATTCATAGTTCTATGTATACATTATGTGGTCCTTACTGCTCCAACATGTTAAACGTTTTTGAAATAAAATTATTATTATTCATTATTATTATTATTATGTATGATAACGCTCATGTAGAAAAAGCAAAAAAAGTTTGTCAATGTTTTGGTAAGCAGAAAGAAATGTGTAGACTGAAGGGAAAATGGTGAGAATGTGTATTTAATTTTAAATAACCTTGTTTACAAAAAACTGTCAAATAATTTGTGTTTGGGCTAACTGTAATATACTTACCAACTCTAAAACAGAAATTTACAATTTTACTTTATCATATTTCTATAAATCTATAGGTGAATAAATGTAATGTATAGGTATAATTTCAGTTATAGAAAGTCATTATTGCAATTTTAAAGTTTATTTACGAGATTTATAACTCACTGAACTCAAGAACTCGTTCACAGTTTGTGTTACTACAAGACGTTAATGGAGCACTTTATACTTTCGTTTATTTCCCATTGTATTAAAAATCTAAAAAAAATATTACAATTACGTTTCTTATGTAACCATAACTTTTTAATTATTTGTTATGTACTTATATGCTAACAAGTTTATCAGGCAGTGTGTCATTTATTTTTATGCAGTATGAAATAACATAGGTACAAATAATAATATAATAAAAGTTCAAAATTTTTATGCAATACTCAATACAAAAGATAACCGTAATGAAACCGCCATATAAGATTCACCCTACCGCTACTAAAAGTGGTACAGGCATAATCGTACCAAGTTTCTGAGTCACATTGGTTAAAGAACCCCACTCGTAGGTGCTTCGGTTATCGTGGCCATTCATCATGGAGACATTGGAGATTTGGAGATTGGATTTTTACATTTGGAGATACGGAAAGTACTCCCAACTTCTCAGCCTTCGGCCTTGCGAGTTACTGACTCGGCCTAGACTGCAGCCTCACCTTGCACTCGCCCTTCGAACTCACGCACCATCCGTGCTCTAAATGCAATATGATAAATAAGAAGAGCAAAATAGCAAATCCAGAATGATGTAATTCAAGATAGCCCCCATAACGTACTCCGACCACACTGAAGCTCAATCTTACTTCAGTGTGGTCGCACTTCAGCACTTTGTTTGAATTCTGCTATTTTGGATTTTTGTTGCGTGTCATTTGAGTGCTCTCTCAATTCCCTATGACATTTGTTCAAAACTTCTTTACTTATCTGTAACTGTTTACGAGATACGTCATCTATCTTCACTTGGCAGACGTCATTTTATGATTTCCCGTTATTTCTATATCATGAAAGTCACTTTGTTATTTTTGGTTTAGAATACTTTCTTTCCCCATGACTCCTTCCCATTGAACAATTTAAGCCAATGGTTTCAAACATGGCGGCCATCTTGAAAAATTACATCATAAGAAATAATTTCTTAATTCCGAATAACGACGCCCTATTTTCAGCTGGATCAGGGCATCTTGAATTTTGCCTGCCATCTTGAATCCGTCATTTCGGTTTTTGATAAGTCTAATTCGACTGCTGCCATTAAAAGTTATATACGGGAAGAATCGTACCGGGGTTCTTAGTCACTTTTCCTAAGGAACCCCACTTATTATAATAATAATTATAGTAAAAAATTTAAACAAAAAAATCATTTTCAAAATCGGTTCACTCAGTCCAGAGTTCTGAGGTAACAACCTCAACCTTTTTTGGAAGTCGGTTAATAAAATTGTAATAATAGTTCACATAATCACTTTTGCTATGAAACCATCTACAGAAGTTACGGGCGCATGTCTTTAGTAGGACGAAAGAACAGAGCAGTCATACAGATGTAACACAAATTTCAATCCGACTGACTACCTACTAAGTAACTATTAAAGTCAAAGTTATAATAAATATATAACTTCCCTTTATTTGAATGATTGAATATCTAAATTCCTAGAAAGTAGTTGGTCGTCTCGGAAAGTGTGTTAAGTGCATTAGAAATTACCGACTTCGACAAGTTATTTCACACTTTTGGGTGTTGAAGTCGGTTCCATGTTTTTCCTGAAATTTTTTTTTCACACATTTTAGTGACCCTTGCCACTTACGGAATCGATTATCATTCATTTTTAACAACTATATCATCAAGATAGGTAAATATTTTTCAGGTATTTTAGTGTAACTCAAAAACGGCTTGACCGATTTTGATGAAATTTAAAATGGGACTGTAGATGCTTTCATAGCAAAAGTGATTATGTGAACTATTATTATAATTTTATTAACCGACTTCCAAAAAAGGAGTGAGAACCACCTTCTTTTTTGGAAGTCGGTTAATAATATTATAATAATAGTTCACATAATCACTTTTGCTATGAAACCATCTACAGAAGTTACGGTTCAAAAGTTACGGGCACATGTCTTTATAGGTAGGACGAAAGAACAGAGAAGTCATACAGATGTAACACAAATTTCAATCCGACTGACTACCTACTAAGTAACTATTAAAGTCAAAGTTATAATAAATATATAACTTCCCTTTATTTGAATGATTGAATATCTAAATTTCTAGAAATTAGTTGGTCGTCTCGGAAAGTGTGTTAAGTGCATTAGAAATTAGTTCTCGTTTAATTGTACAGTAGCTTATAAATAACAAAATGAAATATTTTACTAAGGGTTAAAAATCTGAGCCTGGGAACAGCTGCTGGAGGGGCTTGAGCGCGATCCGTGGGGCCGCCCGTATATGTGGGCGAGGCAAAAGCTTCGCCCCTGGGCACCCCCCACAACTGCCTCGCTCCTCCCGGCGGTGCTTCAGAGGGTGGTTGACGGCTTGTTCCCCGGTGCGCCTGGGACCGATTTTAGGCCTCCCACCACGCAGTTGGCCTCTACAATAGATCTCCACGCGATCGAAGACGAGCCTGCCCCTATCTCCGATGGAGAGATAGGCGCCGCATTGCTCAGGATGAGGGCCAAGAACACGGCGCCTGGGCCTGATGGCATACCGGGTCGCGCGTTGGCACTCTCCTTTGAGCATCTGGGGCCCTCCCTGAAAGCCCTGTTTGACAGTTGCCTCAGGGAGGGCAAATTCCCCAAACGGTGGAAGAGGGGCAAGCTCGTCCTCCTGAGGAAGGAGGGCCGTCCCGTGAATGAGCCTTCGGGCTATCGTCCCATCGTGCTGCTTGATGAGGCCGGCAAGTTGTTGGAGCGTGTCGTCGCTGCCCGCCTTGTCAAGCACCTGGAGACGACAGGACCTGATCTGGCACCCACCCAGTTCGGATTCCGGAGAGGTCGCTCGACGCTGGATGCCATCTCCTGCGTCCGCAACCTCTCCGAGGAGGCATGCTCTAGTGGTGGCGTGTTGCTGGCAGTGTCGTTGGACATAGCCAATGCGTTCAACACGCTGCCCTGGACCACGATACTCGGGGGACTGGAGCTCCACAGAGTGCCCCAGTACCTTCAAAGACTTGTCGGGGACTATCTCTCCGATAGAGAGGTAGTCTTCCCGACGACGAATGGGCAGGGACGAAGTCCAGTGACGCGCGGCGTTCCGCAGGGGTCGGTTCTAGGCCCCCTACTGTGGAACGTCGGGTATGATTGGGTGCTTCGTGGCGCTAACCTCCGTGGCGTCAGCGTCGTTTGCTACGCTGACGACACGTTGGTTACCGCTCGGGGAGGCGACTACAGGGAGGCGGCGATTCTGGCCACGGCCGGTGTCGCGACGATCGTGGGTAGAATCCGGATGCTGGGCCTGGAGGTGGCACTCCATAAGTCTGAGGCCATTTATTTTTATGGCCGACGACGGGCGCCACCTGCAGGCTCCACCATTGTGGTGGGTGGAGCCTCCATTCCTGTTAGGTCGACGCTGAAATACCTCGGCGTTGTCCTCGACAGTAAATGGAGGTTCGATGCGCATATGCGGCAGCTGTCCCCCAAACTCCTGGGGACAGCTGGCGCATTGAGTCGCCTCCTCCCGAACACCAGTGGAGGAAGGGGGAGCTGCCACCGCCTCTATACAGCGGTGGTCAGCTCCATGGCCCTGTACGGTGCCCCGATATGGGCACGCTCCCTCCGCCGAGAGGGTATTTCTGCACTGCTTGCGGCGCAGAGGGTAATGGCAGTGAGAGTGTGTCGAGGGTACCGCACACTCTCCTGCGAAGTTGCGTGCGTTCTTGCCGGACTTCTCCCGTGGGACCTTGAGGCTGAAGTCCTAGCCTCGGTCTACCAGCGCAGATCGCAGGCTCGGGAGCGGGACGAGCGACCGGCGCCGCGAGAGGTGGTGCACTGGCGCGATGACGCTAGGGCGTCAGCTCTGGCCACATGGGGCGAGAGGCTCCTCACAGGACCCACACAGAGAGGGGCCGGCGCTCGACGACTCCTCGAAGCAATCCGGCCCGTACTCGTAGAGTGGGTGCAAAGAAGGCATGGGAGGCTCTCCTTCAGATTGACACAGGTTCTCACGGGACATGGCTGTTTCGGGAGATACCTGTGTAACGTCGCACGAAGGGAGCCCTCCCCAGTCTGCCACCAGTGCGGCTGCGTGGAAGACACCGCCCAGCATGCACTGGAGGCATGCCCAGGTGGAGCGGGACCGCGGCGATCCCTGATCGCGGTTGTGGGGTCCGACCTCTCCTTGCCGGCCATCATCGTAAAGATGGTCGGTGATGAGAGGTCGTGGGAGGCGGTGGCCTCGTTTTGCGAGACAATTGTCTCACAGAGGGAGGCGGAGGAGCGGGAAAGGGAGAGAGATCCTCTCTCTGTTCCGCTCCGCAGAGCGCGGACACGAAGGCGAGCCGGTCGTGCTCGCCCTCCGTCTCCGCTCAGAGGACCTGGGGTGTTGGCCGTGGGGACAGCCGGCACCCACCATCAGGGTTAGGTCCTCATGAGGTGTGGATGCCCTCGTGTTCCAGGGCATCCCACGAAGCAGCATTGGCGGCATTGGGGGAGGGAGTTATTCCCAGAGGCTGGGCCCGCTTAAGCGGACAGCGACAGCGATGGGGTCTGCGGATGAGAGCGCGAGTGACCCCGCGGCCCCTGTCACTAGTCGATGACGACGGAACACCATGAGGTTTTTAGTCGGTAGTGGGGTCCCCATTGACCCTGAGCCCGACATAACCACCTGCTCCCCGGCGGGTGTGTATGCGTAAATGCATTTTCCTCATGAGAATAAAAAAAAAAAAAAAAAAAAAAAAAAAAAAGGGTTAAAAATCTGGATACATACTAAAATAGAAATTAACAATGCCGTGTCTGAACTTTAATCAACTCGTTGTTATAAAGATTTTATAAATCAATATAATGAAAAGTACTTATCCAATATATTTTTTACTTGAGTTTCAATAATTTATGACTTGCAAATTAACGTATGGTAAAAAAATATTGTATATTTCGTAAAATAAATGCACAAAAATGATGGCGTAACGAACGGCACAGATCCCACGTCCAAACGGCCCGAGCGCTGCGGCCAGACTGATTTTCGTTGAGATTTCTTCTCGCGATCACGCAATATTGTGGCAAAAATTCATAAAAATGTTTTCAACACAAGTTGGTAAGTAGTTCATTAGAGTATAGTATTAGCTATTTAAAAAAAAAAGAAACGATGCAATTACATCAATTATGCCTCTTAAATTAATAAAAAACAGTCTAAAAAGGGTCGCCGATTACAATTTATTACCGAAGAACTAAAAAGTTTTCGTAAAAACTAATCAACTAATTCACTCAATAAAGAATTAAATAATATGATATATTTTTTTCGCACTTTTTGAACGAAAAGTTTCGGTAAAAGAAGATTCCAAAAGTGCGCGTTTCACTACGGTGATCACCTTAAGTCAAACGCTGACCGCTTCACTGGCTCTACCTTTCTTCCAAATCACGTAGATGTGATTTTAAACCGTTCCAAATTTTTGTTCAACAAACATTAGCATGTCACCCATTAACTATTGTAGGTCTAACCGAACTATTGTAAGTGTAACAGAATTTTAGTCGAACTCAAAAACAGCAGAACGCAAACCTTACATCATTAACTTGACGCGACCAATATCGGGTGCGATTTCTTAGCGGCACTGCAACAAGTTATTTCACACTTTTGAGTGTTGATGTCGGTTCCATTTTTCGGTAAAAAAAAATGATTTCCATTTTAATGCCCCTTGCTACTTACGGGATCGATTGTTATTAATTGCCAATGACTATATGCATCAAGATAGGGAAAAACTTTTCAGTTATTGAAGTGTGACTCAAAAACGGCTTGATCGATTTTAATGAAATTTAAATGGGACCATACGACAAGCATCAGCTTTCAAATAAAAAATCAACAAAAACATTAAAATCGATTCACCGAATAAAAAGTTCTGAGGTGAGGACCTCCTCCTTTTTTTAAGTCGATAAAAAAACGCACAATCTTTTTTAATTTGGAAGATTGTGCGTTTTTAATTTGGTTTGGCTAAATGATTTGAAGTCGGTTTCATTTTTCGGTAAGAAATTTTTCTTCACTGCGTGATCTTGATGACACCGAAATCAAAGCGGTAACTGAATGAGAGTTACGCCCTTAACATATTTTTTCGTAGCATGCCTAATGTTTGAGAGTTCCGCTGCGTTAGCTGGTAAATTTTTATTTCAGTGACAACCCTAATCTGGGTATGTATCATTATGACAATGATCCACTCCGCGTTGATACAAAGCAGACACATGTTTAAATACATCGCCCATTCATATTCACACACATTGTGTCAGCGATTACTATCACAATGTAGACCTAGTGATCAATCCCGTTATTTAGAAATTAGTTTCGGATTTAATGTCATACTTTGTGGGCCAACTTAGATGACTAATTGACTTAAACGTGACCATATATGTACTTTATAACATTTTATGCAGCATTTCCTTACAAAATTACAAATTTACGAGATGAAAAATTTAAGTCATGTGCGGGATTCGAACCTCCGTCCATCCACCCCTTTAGCCGGGGTATGCTCTCCAATTGAGCTAACATGACAATGAGTCTATAACTCGATTTTTTCCTATCGTTCGTTTTTTTTTTGTTTTTTATCGAACATCTCCTTTATCGAACATTTGATCTTCTTGTAATTGATTTTTTTTGTACCGAAATATGGTACCGACTTACACACTCAAAGGTGTAACTTGTCGAAGTCGGTACAATGCGCACAATATATTGTGATATTTATGATAATAGGTACTTTTGAACTATCATGGTACTTACTTCAACAAGTTATTTCACACTTTTGATTATTGAAGTGGGTACCATTTTTCGGTAAAAAAAATGTTTGCTACATAATCGATTTTCACTTACACACAAATCTCACATTACACCGTACTCGTCACTATCGAGTTATCGACAATACTACTTGCAATTACCAAGTCATCGTGGTATAAGCATATCGGCAAATACTTTTTTCAGTTATCATTACTATAATTACTAGATTACTATTAGTACTAATATTATAAATGCGAAAGTAACGTTGTCTGTTGGCTTTCACACCAAAATTACTGGACCGATTTGAATGACATTTGGTATGGAAATAGCTTGAGACCCGGGAAAAAACATAGGATAGTTTTTATCCAACTGCGCAAAAAGAGGTTAATGTTTTTGCGCGATAACCGGCATACGCGCGGGCGGAGCCGCGCCCGGAAAGCTAGTTTCAATATAACTCTAAAACTACTTAACCGATGTTGATGTTCAGATGCGACATCTGATGACCTCTACACCAAACAAAAAAAAACATCTAAATCAACTCATAACTGGCGGAGTATTTGCGTAATAAACGTACAAAAAGAGACACACATTCTAATTGGGAGCCTCCTCCCGTTTTGAAGTCGGTTAAAATGGATAAAATTTCAAAATACAGACAGTGTTTATACTTTTTAACGCAAAGATTTTGTTGAGACTTCATGATTGCTCTAATCCATACTAACGGCTTCCATGCTGTCATTAGGAAAAAATGTAAGAATGGATCTTTGTTGTCCGGTAATTAAAACTTTGTAATTTGAAGCTCTCTTCAAATACAAGGTACAATAAATATTATATTATAGTTACAATAAATTTTCCTTCTCTACTCTTTAATAGAGAAGGAAAATTTATTGTACCGACTATTAAACATATTTCTAAATATTAATGTTAATGATAGGGATACAAAAGGGAAGTGCAGTAAGGAACTGTTAAAAATAAACGAAACACTGCATAGAAACAAACATACATTAAAAAACCTCAGCTTCATGTTTTTGTGAATGTCTTGAAAGTTATGACGACGATGTTACACTATGATGGTAGTTAATATGGGCTGCTAGGGAACGAGTCAATTTCGAAGGTTTTGTGGAAGGCCACATTGTGATTAGGCATTTTGCGAATGCTTTCCTGGTTACACCTATAGGTATATTTATAGCATACTAGCTTTCCGGGCGCGGCTCCGCCCGCGCGTATGCCGGTTATCGCGCGAAAACATTAACCTCTTTTTGCGCAGTCGGATAAAAACTATCCTATGTTTTTTCCCGGGTCTCAAACTATCTCCATACCAAATTTCATTCAAATCGGTCCAGTAGTTTTGGCGTGAAAGCGTAACAGACAGACAGACAGACAGACAGAGTTACTTTCGCATTTATAATATTAGTACTGATGTAGTTGAGAACCAGTGCCAGTTCTCGGTTTTGCCTGCTTTGATCTCTACATTGAAATATGCACATCATCACTACTGAACAGATAATGTGATTATGATTTAGTAACCGGCTAGGACTCGCGAAATATTTATTGGATATTGCTCCGACCAGTTTTGAACTTATTTGAAGTTCTTCGTCTGGGAGTCACGATTGTAGGTACACAGCGTTTTTTAGCTCAGATAATGTGATATCGGGTAGATTCGATTGTAGGGTAGAGAAAGTGCTAAAAATTCTAACATGTCAGCGATATTAAAAAACTTACACAAACCGATAAAACAGACGAAAGACCACCAGAACCTAAACTATCTAGGCATACCCAAAGTTTTGATTGAAATCAGCGTGAAAAAGAAACACAGTTGTGACTGTGTATTTCCTCAACCTCATTCACTCACAAACTTTCGCATTTATAATATTAGTGTGATGTTCTTACTGGTGTAGCCATGAAGAACTAGATCGTAGCATTAATTCGAGTACACCTATGCAATATAGATATACTCTATTGTCTTTTACAATGAGATAATAACCCCGTGATGATAGGATTAGCCATTTATACTACCATAAAAGCGATACAATAAGAGATTTGAAAGCTATTTGTCTGGTATTATCGTAATTTGCTCAAAGGATTAATAAAATAATTTCGTGATTAACGTATTCAAACATTAGAAATTTCAGGTCTTTTTTTTTAATTTGGAATCATTTATTCAATTTCGGCGTCTACGATGCTCTTTGGAACCTCAATTACAAAATTTTCTTATAAAATGTTTTGCCGCGTTCATCAAAAATCGCATAGAGCCACTTCAAGAAGAACGGGCACTAAACTCGGGGCCATTCTTTATATATGTCCATACTCTTTTACAACTTGTAAGTGCATTATAAAATTATTACAATATTTATTACTTAAGCGTGGAATATCTCATCTGGCAGTGGTGGAATATCCCATCATTTTTGTCTTCTAAATAATCACCAATTTTAAATACGCTTCTTAATGTTTCTTTTTATACTTATGCAGTTTGGATTTTCCTTCTGTGAGAACTGTAAAATCCTTAGGAATTTTATCATAAAATCGCACACAATTACCTAAGTAAGACTGCGGCACACGGACGGACGGACGGTCAGACGGACGAAATATTTCAAAACGAATATTTAGCAGTGTTAAAATTTTCTAGGCAGACGGCATAAAACTATATGAATACTTTTGCGGTTTAGTTCCAAGAGTTCCAGGAACCTTTAATAGTATATATCTATAAAACGTTACGTTTGTACTGAGGTACTCGCTTAAACAAAATGTTATATAGAAGAATACTCAATACTCTCTAAAAATAAGCATCATTTCATTGTTATCGCTCAGTATTGGGTACCCATATCGGTTTAACAACCATGTCGATCGTTCAACACACATTTTTAATTAACTCGCTATTATTACGGCAGTTATCGATGAAAAACGGAAATGTTTGAGCAAGGTGATACGATTACATTTAAAATGTTCTATTTTAGTTAAATATTTTTGAAGCGCTCGTAGCGAAGTTCGTTGAGCCGATCAGCTAAGTTAAGCAACGTCCGTCGCGGTATTGAGTTGGATGGGTGACCGCTAGCGACATTTTTTTTTATTTTTTTTTTATTGCTGATAGGTAAGCCTTTGACCACAATCTCACCTGATGGTAAGTGATGATGTGGTCGAAGGTGTTAACAGGCTTAACCTAGAATTACTGGCTCTCAAGGACAGCTGCCGGAACACACCGTTAGGTGCTTGGCGACAGATTTTCCACTTGAGGGTGGTCGCTAGCCAGGCGGGCAATCGCAAAAATGCCCTTCCACCTGCTTTTATGCTTTTATTAGATGTCGAAAAAGCTTTTGATACCGTTTGGCACTCTGGCTTGCTCCATAAACTATTGTTGATTGGTGTTCCCCTACATTTTACTAAACTCATCCAGTCATATGTAAATAATCGCCGTTTTTCTGTTCATATTGACAATTCGTTTTCAAATACACGTGCCATTCCTGCTGGAGTGCCTCAAGGCTCTGTACTTGGCCCTTACCTGTTTCTTATTTATCTTAATGACATTCCCAAACAGCCTCACACCCATCTTGCAGGATTTGCAGATGATACTGCCAGCTTCACGTCATCGCACGATATAGATAGTATCATTACACGTCTGCAATGGTCCTTAGACCAGCTCACCAATTTTTTCACTCAATGGAAGCTTAAGTTAAATACGTACAAAACAGAGGCCATAATGTTTACAAGAAAACGATCTTTTCCTGACAGGCAGCTTAAAATTGATGCTCACCATATACCGTGGAGTCAAACTGTTAAATACTTAGGCTTGATTTTCGATAATAAAATCAACTGGACAAGTAATACGAATGCTTTTCAATCTAAAGGAATTAAAGCCATGAACGCATTATCGCCAATGTTAAACCGTCGCTCCAAGCTTAGTTCCAAAACAAAATTAAGAATATATCAAACTCTTGTACGACCATGTATTAGTTACGCTGCACCAGTTTGGAGCAGCACTTGTAATTCAAACTATAATAAACTTCAAATAGTACAAAACAGGGCAATCAAAATATCTTACAACACTTCTTTTCGTACGAACCTAACTAAACTTCATGATCAAATCAACTTCCCCTCCATTAAAAAATATGTACTACAGTTATCACGTAAATTTTACCTATATAAAAATCGACATCATAAAAACCACTTAATTGCAACCATTGGTACAACAAAGTTAAAAAGTGACGTGTCATATTTGACCACCTATTGTCGATACCGTCTGCCCCATCACTATTTTCTGGATTGCGAATGACGTTGGCGTGATAACGCAAGACCGGTTGCCGGCGAGAGCGAGACCGAGCGATCGTGCAGTTAAACTATTGGCTTACTCGTACTATCTACCTCCACAATTCACGATGTATTGTTGTTTACTAAAATTTACAATAATTTTTATTAACTGATTTATTTTCAACTCTGTATTTACATTATGAAATATCTGTTCTTTAACTTTTTAGTAATAGCAAGCAGATTATGTATAAAATTACCTCTTGTTGGTATTTTGTTTCTTTTTAGTACAATTAGGTTTTAAAATGTGGAGTATCTAACTGTACATATTGTAATTTAAAGAAGTATATATTTTCTATTTTGTTACTTCATATAAAAATCGCTGTACAATACCTATATGTTTAAAAGTTTTAAATAGGTGTGAATGGTAGCCTGTACAAAATATTATAACCTAATGTCTGTTTAACTGCATTTCTAAATTGTGTATGTTTAAACATTGTTATGTATAATTTTATTTAATAAAGGAATTTTAAAATCAAATCAAAATCAATTGTAGTTTAAAATAAAATTGCTCGTATTATCTTTAACAGTTATTGGCCAACAATGCACCATCACAAGATTCCATTAATTACTTACCCCTAAAACTATGAAAAAGATTAAGAATAAATAACATAACATAAATCACTTCGTTCCTTCGTTTTGCGGATGACATCAGTAGTCCATAATGGCAAAGTTGCATAAGGAACTCGGTTCGGTTTCCCAGCAGATGTGAAATAAACATGGAGAAGACGAAAATTATATCTAATATCCATGTTGCACCCGTACCAGTAGTTGTTGGGAACGACACTCTCGAAATTGTTGACCATTATATAATTGATTGAGACAGACTGTTCAGTTAGGTAGGTCTAACTTCAACAAAGAGATCGCCTGAAGAATCCAACTCGGATGGGGAGCATTCAGAAAGTTACCCAACATTGTTAAAACGAGTTATAGAACAGCTATGCACGGAATTTCTTTGCGCTATAAAATCCGGAACGTGGATATTCGCCGATGAACCAAAGACTTGTAATACGAGACAGACTAAAGACTCGTATATGTATATACATGCTTTCAGAAATGTCGTGTTGTAGTGGCAATGGGCAATTGAGTTGCTCGACGAACTGTTAACCGATGGGGAATAAAGGTTCTCGAGTGGTTACCACATTACATCGGAAGGGTTTTGGGGGGTTGCCATAACCTCCACACTAGGCAGGAGTCTTGGTGATCGCAGTTCTTTAGAAAGCGCTTCTGCCTACCTTCTGGTATTTGCTGGTTGTTGCCTCTTATGACAATCACAGGAATACATGGGGTATTTCTAGCCGGACACCCCCACGGGACACGGTAATCATTGATTCAACTTTATTCGAGTTTTAAAGCACCGAGAGCCACTAGTAACGATAGTGCTAGAGTTTGTTCAACTTGACTCTACTTATTAAGTTACACTTACATTGATAAATATGAAGATAGATAGTGTTCATAGAAAAGAGCGCTAATTTGGTACCGTTTCGTTTGTGTGGTTTTGTTGTCGCGTCGCTTGCGCATGCTAATTAGATATAACCATAGTTCACGTTATATGTTATACCTACATCCCAAATTGTACGGGGGTATCAACATAGTTTGTATGGTTGCTGTTTAGAGGTTTGTACCAGATAACGGGTATTAGCCTATGCTGTCACTCCGTGCTTTCATCTTGGCTCACCTGGCTGTAACTTTTAAAGCGAAATTTTTGTACTTTTGGCACTTACTTATGTGTTATTACTCTATTTACTCTACTTTCTTATGAGTCATTACTTTATCAATAAGTAGGTAAGTACTGAAAAAGTGTCTTTGTTTAAAAACTGTTATCACAATACACATATGAAAAAAAATATTTCCTTTAATTGTTGCTATGCATAACTCTACAAATTAACTAACGGTTAGAGGTTGTACTTACTACATAGTTGTCGTATTAGATGCCGTGAGACAGATTCGAAATATAAGTTTATCTGTCGTATTTTATAAAAATCTATATTCTAACCCTTTATGGAAAACGCTACAATGTCGTTTAAAAGGAGTAGGAGCTAATATTGTTCCATTGAGAGCGTAACAAAAAAAAAACAAAAAACACATCGTAAGCTCGAAAAGTTTTGGTGCTAAGCACAAAGTCATAATGTAGGCAATGTTTTTATGACTCTTTAATTTTTTAATGACGATGTTGATAACCACTTTGCTCGCATAAATAGAATTTAGTATGTTTTAATGATATATGTTACCATTGCGATCATGTCATTAAGGTAGAGTTGCTGGAAGATCTGAGAATAATTAGCTGAGCATTAGCTCAGCGACCTCAGTAGAGTTACCTAGGCGCAAGGTGCATCATAAAGGAACATGGACTGAACCGAGAATATCTCTATATTGCACAGATACCAGTAGTTGTTGTTACTTATCGATACACACGAAGCTGTCGACCGGTATGCGTTTATTAGATAGGTCCAATTTAGACAAAGAGGTCGCCGAAAGAATTTGACTTGGATGGGCAGCATTCAGGAAGACACATCTTTATGTCTAACATTGTACAGTATGCCTGAAGACAAGTCTTCAACCAGTGCGTGCTGCCAGTGAAGGACGCGATCTTTAACTGTGCTCTTTTTAATGTAAAGAAGCTCAGAGTCGCAGAACGACCCATGGAAAGAACAATGTTTGTAGTTTCTTTGCGCAATCAAATACAAAACGATGAAATTCTCACAAAAACCCATGTCATAGACATAGCTCTCGGAATTGGGAAGTTAAATTTTGCAGTTCACATGCTTCACAAACATTTAATCGATGGGGATAAGCAGGTAGGTTCTTGAGTGGCCATCGCACCACACGGAAGACACAGATAACCTATGTATCCATGCTGCTTGCAGCATTGTTTACTTTGATGTGTTCCGGAGTGGACACGGTAGCCAGTGAAATAACAGCGAATTTTGATAATAAGATGAATTAGTTCTCGTTAAAAACAAAATTGGCCCCAATATTAATCCCTGTGGAAGCCCAATGTTTACTAAAGAACCGAAAGATATAATGTATCACTGCGTTCAACGAATTACATAGTTCAAAAGCTTACGAAACAGAGTTTGGTACTCCATGTAAAACAGTGTATGGTACTTAATGCAAGGAGTGAGATGGACATCCGCCTCTGATGACCTGTTATGTGAATAGGTAAGCGAAAGAGAACCTGGGTAGTATTACCTGATGAGGAAGCGACTGAATTTGTGTCAAGACCTACATTGCATTCAGTAATAATAATAATAATAAGCAATGAATAATAATAATAATAATAATAATCCAACAGCTTGCATTATTATAATAATAATAATGCAAGCTGTTGGACCAGTCTGTGCTTGATCGGCTCCGCCTGGAGACGCTTACTACTCGCACTACTCCTTCCATGATGCAGGATCTACCCTCCGCGTCGTCAACCCCGGCCCTGGCTGTGATACCGTCGCCGGAGGTGACACCAGCGGCAATGGTTGATCTTGAAATCGATGAGGGAGATTATGCGAATATGAGCGTAACTAACCAGGTGAGTGAGCAGGTGAGGAGGGCTTTGGAAGATGCAATTAGCCAGTATCGATACACACCCGATTCTAGGCCGCGACTACCACGTTTGCCTACTCATAGACGCAATCTAGCGCTAATGGGAGCCCTGAATACTTTGCTGGCCCCGTATTTACGGACTAGCAAAGATTTAGTTGATACCCACTCGATATTGTACTGTGGCGCCATTGCGGCGTGTCGTGTTGCTCGTGTCAAGTTTCCGGACACTGACCGAGCATCGCGTCCCGCCGGATGTGCGCCCGCATGGCAGGTACGGATCGAGCGGCGTATCAACTCATTCAGGACTCTCATAGCTAAGCTGATCTGTTTCAGTCGTGGCAATAACCGCCCCCGAGTCATGCGTTTCGTGACCCAGGCCTTTGCCGGTACCGGTGTCCTACCCCGAGACTACATGGCCTGTGTCACGGATCGCATCGACTACCTGAAACAGAAGGTCTATGCGTGGGCAAGTCGTATTCGTCGCTACAGAGAGCGTGTGGATAGATACTGGCTTAATCGCCTCTTTCAAAGTGATCAGAAGAAGGTATTCCGGAAGTGGGAAGGAACCAATCAGCGTGTGACCGACGGGCAGCTACCTGATGCCAATGCCATGAATGATTTCTGGCGTGGCATCTGGTCGATGCCCGTCGAGCACACAGAGGGTGATTGGATTCATGTTGTTCAACGGGAATGTGAGTCTATCGAATCCATGGCGCCTATTAATATAGACCCCGTAGACGTTAGTTGTGCAATTCGTACGACCCAGAACTGGAAAAGTCCTGGACCAGACGGATTGCACAACTTTTGGATAAAATGGATTCGATGCTCACACGACCGATTGGCAACACAATTTCAAGAAGCCCTCGAACTTGGTTCTCTTCCCCGTTTCATGACCACCGGTGTCACCTTCTTGCTCCATAAGTCCGGTAGTACCACGGATCCGAAAAATTATAGACCCATCACATGCTTGCCTACCATCTACAAACTCCTTATATCCATTCTGACCACGAAAATTAACACTCATATTGTTGCGAACAATGTTTTGGCCCCCGCTCAGAATGGATGTAGGGTTGGGTCCCGTGGTACTAAGGAGCTCCTCCTCATAGACATGACCATTAGCCAACAAGTTCGGCGGAACAGAGGGTCTCTTTCTGTTGCCTGGATTGACTATAAGAAGGCCTATGATTCAGTGCCTCATTCATGGCTGGAAAGGATATTAGAGTTGTATAAAATTGATACAACCCTGAAATCTTTTTTGGCTGCATGTATGAGGCAGTGGACCACAGTCCTTCGTCAACCAGGTGGTAGCAACACCCCCTCTGGCCCGCAGGACTTAATAAGGATTGAGCGAGGCATCTTCCAGGGTGATAGTCTGAGTCCATTGTGGTTTTGCCTAGCGCTAAACCCTCTCAGCAGTTTGCTGAAGGATTTAGGGCTAGGCTTTCGACTTCGTAGAGAGGGTGAGGTTATAAGTCATCTGTTATACATGGATGATCTCAAGCTGTTTACTCCGAAACGCCAAGACTTGATGGAAATGCTAAAAATTACACAGATTTTTAGCAGCGCCATTAGGATGGAGTTCGGTGTAGATAAGTGTGCGGTCTTGCATGTACAGCAGGGGAAAGTTGTAAATTCTCCGAATTTGCAGCTTTCTGAGACAATTACTTTCAGATCTCTCTCCGAAGTCGAGTCCTACAAGTACCTCGGTATGTCAGAGTCGTTGGGTATTTCGGTAGATGACATCAAGAAATCGGTAAAGGAACGTTTCTTTTACCGCCTGACAAAAGTACTTAAAAGTCTTTTGTCTGGCGGCAACAAGACGCGCGCCTTTAACGGTTGGGTGATGCCTCTACTGATATACTCCTTTGGCATCCTGAAGTGGACGCAGACTGAGCTGGACGCCCTGGATAGAAAAGTCCGTCAACTGCTCACTTTGCATCGCATGCTACACCCGCGCTCGTCAGTTATGAGACTGTACATTCCACGGAAATGGGGAGGTCGTGGCTTTTTAAATGCCAAGACCCTTCACAACCGTGAAGTGTGCAGTCTCAGGGATTATTTCCGTAACCATGAGTACGGGATGCATCGCGATGTCGTGACGGTTGACAAAGGCTTCACACCGCTCTCCTTGGCGAACGATAACTGGCGCAAACCAACGGTGCTGAGCACCGAAGACCGCAAGGCAGTATGGAAAAGCAAGGAGCTGCACGGGAGGTTCTTCCGGGCCCTAACAGGGCCTGATGTGGACTTACTCGCTTCGGTGAACTGGCTACGCTTCGGAGACCTCTTTGGAGAAACCGAGGGTTTTGCTTGTGCAATTGCAGACGAAGTAATGATGACGAACAACTATCGGAAATATATCCTGAAGGACGGTACGGTCGACATTTGTCGAGCATGCCGCCGTCCCGGAGAGTCACTCAGGCATATCATTTCTGGTTGTTCGCATCTTGCTAACGGTGAGTATTTGCACAGGCACAACCAAGTGGCCAGGATCATCCACCAGCAACTTGCCCTTCAATACGGACTTGTCGAGTCAGAGGTGCCGTACTACCAGTACGCACCGGCGCCAGTTCTCGAGAATGGTCGTGCATTGCTCTACTGGGACCGCTTTATCATCACGGACAGGACTATTGTTTGCAATAAGCCTGATATCGTGGTGGTCGACCGATCCCAGCGCCGGGCAGTGCTCGTCGACATTACCATCCCACATGACGAGAACCTCGTGAAGGCCGAGAAGGACAAAGTCAGCAAGTACCTTGACTTGGCTCACGAGGTAACCGCCATGTGGGATGTTGACTCGACGATCATTGTCCCGATAGTTGTTTCAGCGAACGGCCTAATAGCGAAGAGCCTCGACCAACACCTCAAGAGGCTCTCACTAGACGGTTGGATCAAGGGTCAGATGCAGAAGGCAGTGATACTCGACACGACACGCATTGTCCGAAGATTCCTCTCTCTGCAGCCCTAACCGCTGGTAGTTTGGGCCCTGCCCTGCTGCCGGCGGCATCCTAATTTTAAGTTTTTTTATAATATTTGTTTCTTTTTTTTATATATGAATATTGTAAAAAAATTTAAATTATGTTATAAAATAAATGACGTGAATAATAATAATGTTTTTTTTATATCACATAAATAGTATACAATTTGTGAACAAACTAAATTGGGCACTTTTCATTATACCTAATAATTAATTTTTACAAAAGACAATGCTTCTATAAGATTATCTACTTAGTGTGTTTTCGCGCAGAACCTACACTAAGAAAGCAATTTCTTGTATTGCAGGTTCTGCAATCCCTTCAAGTGTACCTTAAAATTTTACATGATATAACCGTGTGATAATTGTCTATGTCTAGGTATTGATTACATTATACAAATAAAAATGAAAATAGATTTTTTACATTATTTTAGATTAATTTTTACATAATCATTTTGATAGATCGGATAAATGAGTTCTCGTAACATACGTTGATTAGTCCCATAACATATTATTATGCAGTATTTACCCATCGTCTAATATCTGTTCAAGTTGGATAATGACTCTTTCTTTGATACGGAATGCCCTATTTTTAGCATTTGAATGTGGCTTATAAAGATATCAGTTTCTACTCACAACAGTGTGCCATATATATTTTGTTGGTAACTACTTAGATTAGATTAAAGGAATGTATAATGAACGCATTGAAACGTTTTGGTCACATTTATGAAAAAACGTGAATTGATATTACATTGTGACTATTTGTCAAATTTGACTGAAATGTGATAATGATTTTAAGATTGTTTGTGTAATTCAATTTTCCCACCCAAAATTTAATTCTAAAAATCAACGTAAGTTTTATTTGGTATTATTATTTATCTTGACAAGTTTATTAGATTTGATGAATAAAGTAAATTAAGAGTACATATCTTTGTATATAAAAACTAGCTTTCTTATATATATATATTATACACACTACGTGCAATTTGATCCAAATTGAAAGATAGGATAGCTTACATCTCAATGTATAGTCGTAATTACCCCTGCGAAGCCGGGGCGGGCCGCTAGTATACTATAAATATATTATCGCATTGTCTAAAGTACATTCTGGGTTTTGAAGCTATGATGGCCGAGCCCAGCCACGGCTATGGGCTACGGTGCCGCAGGTCCATGCTTCGATCCCGCTTGAGCTTCACCGCATGGTGGTAAGGCATATTGCAAATGCTCGCCTGGCTTGCTACCACCCTCAAGTGCATAATCTGTTACCAAGCACTTAACATCGTGTTCCAGCAGTATTCCTTGAGAGCGCCAGTAAAATAATAGGCACATGAGAGTCGAGAACTGTATGTCTCACAGTGACGAGCGCCATGCAATTCGTCACTTGTGACAAAATGCATATGTTATAGGAAGTGGTTACCGCTAAACATCAGGCGGGCCTCGTGCTTGTTTCGTCACAATAACATGTTTCTGGCAGAAGCTAATATGACTGCATCTTGGATGGGTAGCTATTTTTTCTGAATAGTGAGCTAGTAATTTCAACCGACTTCTTAAAATTAAGAGAACTCATTGAAGGTATTTTTTTATGTTGATACGTATCTATATTATGTTGTATAAACAAATAATTATAATAGATACATATATACTGAAATATATATAATAGATTGTGAAGCAATTTGGATGAAAATTTTCATTATTTGTTCAATGTGATCCCATAAAAACAGTTTGTCGTAGTCGAGCCCGTAAGTATTGCTTTTAGGGTTCCGACTTCCGTACCCAAAGGGTAAAAACGGGACCCTATTACTGAGACTTCGCTGTCCGTCCGTCCGTCTGTCACCAGGCTGTATCTCAAGAACGGTGATAGCAAGACAGTTGAAATTTTCACAGATTTTTTTCTGTGCTTCGGAGGGCACGTTAAGCCGTCGGTCCCGGTTGTTGTCTTAGGACGGCATTCGTTACAGCATGGTGGTAGGGCATTTTGCGAATGCCCGCCTGGCTAGCTACCACCCTCAAGTTGAAAATCTGTCGCCAAGCACCTAACGGTGTGTTCCGGCAGCTGTCCTTGAGAGCCAGTAATTCTAGGTTAGCCTGAACAACATCTTCTACCACATCATCACTTACCATCAGGTGAGATAGTGGTGAAAGGCTAACCTACCAGTCATAAAAAAAATATAAAAAAAACTGTTGCCGCTATAACAACAAATACAAATGTTGGCCAAGTTCGAGTTGGACTCGCGCACATTAAAAAAAAAGGGTGAAAATATGAAGTCTATAATGTTGTATAGCTAAAGGTACGGAACCCTTGGTGCGCGAGTCCGACTCGCACTTGGCCGATTTTTATTTACAATAGGATGTTCAATATGATATTCTTTTTGTATTTTAATCAATTAGTTCCTGATCAAACTGGGCTATCATTTAGGATTATCATGTACCTACTTATGACTAACGGGATGCCTACAATTGCGATTTACAAACTAACAGATACAATTCGTATATCATATATAGTATACGAATGGTTCTAATAATGTACAGAATGATTATATTAATTATAATAATTGTGATCTATATGGATTTAACGGGTGTGTCCGTTTTCATCTCACTGGATAAAAAATAATAATACTGAATCCGTTTTCGTCTCGCCATAGAGAAAGGACTTTTCTCTATGGTCTCGCTAATATTACAAGAGTCCGATTCCATCTCACCTCTGCCCTGCGTCCATTGTATTATAAAAATAACAATAATGGATAGTGAATAATGATTAATTTAAAATATTATTAACACAACAATGTGTGTATTGACAAAATTTGTGTGAAATTATCTAAAATGAGGATATTTTTTTTACATAAATCCGACTTCAAACATAAAGTACGCATTAATATGGATAACTTAAATACTACTTGTCAAATCACACAATATAAATGGGACTACATGCCAAGCACATGCTTTTGAAATGTAAACAAAATCTTCAAAATCGGTGAACCACAATGAGTGATTTTATGAGGCACACACAAAAAAATACAAAGAACCTCCTCCTTTTTTGAATTCGGCTTAAAAAGGCTTTCATTGTTTATTTATTTTCAATTTGATGTATTCATTTTGATGTTTTGTTATAGATGCCAAGCGACTGGCGTCGATAGCGTCAGCACTTTTATAAAAATGGCAGCGGGGTGTGCGCTCGTAGGCGTTGAATCGGGCGGGTAGACGAGATGCAGGTGCGGGCGGCGCACGTAGCTCGGGCGCTGCGGCGCGCGGCGCTGCTGCTGCCGCTGGCGCTGACAGCGCTGGCGCTGCTGCTGCTGCCGCGCCCACCAGAGCTGCCGCCGCCGCCGGCGCGGCTCGCCACGCCCACCGCGCCGCCGCCGCCGCCGCCACCGCCACCGAGCGAACACCTACAACTGCAGGTAAGTAACGAACACAGCGGCACGGTAATGTTATATAGATAACATTACCGTGACAGCGGGGTATGCATGCGTGTGCTGCACTCACTGTGAATCTCGTATAGGTGGTCCGCACTATTATTACTGATACTAGCTACCAATATATGGTATATTGGCAGGTAAGGTAGGTCAAATAGTCAAGCATTTGTCCGCGGTCTTAGTTTTAAACAGCGACTTCAAGATCCCAAGATTACCTTCTTATTTTTTTGAAAGACAAGGACGCTATTAAGAATACAACGAAGGGATGTTTCATAGCCATCCGTGGCTACATGTTTTTGTTCGGCTTCCTTTCTAAAAATTGGAGCCCCCTGAAAAATTATTAATTGAAGGTGTTATACCTATTCGGTTTTCATTCAACACACAATACCAAAATTTCAGGTTTGAGTGACCTTTTTCTAACTAATAGGCTAGCCTTTGACCACTCTCTCACCTGATGGTAAGTGACGATGTGGTCGAAGAGGTTATTCAGGATATTCAAGAATTACTAGCTTTCAAGGACAACTACCGGAACACAACGTTAGGTGCTGTGCGACAGCATTTCTTCTTGAGGATTATCATCCTAGGGTCAGGCAGCCATTCGCGAAATGCCCGCTTAGCTGGTATGTATAATGCTATAACGTCTGCCATGCTAAGACAGTAACCGGGACCGACGGTGTAAGGTGCCCTCCGTAGCACGACAGTTGCTTAAGAAAGCCTCGTGTTCGTTTATCCATCAAATAAAGCTCGGGAATATAGAATGTGTACTTACTTACAAATACAATAAAGTTTTAGTTTGATTAAATCAATGTTTTCAGAATGCGCTCGGTGCAGAAACGGAAGCCGATGGCGAGAAAGAAGAGGTCAGCGAGATATCACGCCGGCCGTGGTACATGCGCGGCGGCGAACAGCGGCCGGCAGTGTATGATCCGCACGCCGCGCTCTTCCCAGAGGATGCACCCGGAGATGACAGGTACAATGCGAACTCGGTGAACTACGAGTAGGTACAGCCGTTGCTGTATTGCATGTTGCTGTATGCTGTATATGCTGTGCCGCATTTTAGGACAAGGTAGTCATAGCTGGAGGTGGCACACGAAATATAAGACGAACAGCGGCCTATGAACCACCACGCCGCGCTCTTCCAAAAACATGTGCTGGTAGATTCAATTCGAGTATAGTGAACTAAGTATTCTGTCATCTGCGACTAGGTACATGCTGTTGCTGTTTGGATTGAAGGACAAGGTTGCGTCTGCGACTGGTACATGAGATACAAGAACAATAATACGCGGTGTTCGGTGTAGAAATAAAAGTCGATGATTTGAGTTGAATTGAATTTGAATTGGTCAACGACATGTAGCGCCAGCCGTGGTACATGCGCGGCGGCAAATATCGGCCGTCATTGTACGACCCGCACGCCGCTGCTCTCTCCGGAAAATGTACCGAGAAATTATAGGTAATCTACGATACGGACTTAGTATACTCGGTACCGCCGCCACCCAACAGTATTTCCATTTCTGTGGGACAAGATAGTACTGAAACTTCAAGCAAAATGAGATGCAAGAACTAATAATGAACTGGTAATAGTTATTAGTTTCTATTACTACAATATTATTATATAGAAACGGAAGCTGATGGCGAGGGCCATAAAAGCGTTGTGAAGCACCGACCGTGGTACATGTGTGGCGGCGAAAATCAGCCGGAATGTCGTACGTGGCGACTAAAGGCAACATACCAGAAGGTGGGCAGCTAAGCCTTCTGAGGAACTGTTATCATAAACTGCGATCCCCAAGACGCCTGCGAAGCGTGGGGGTGGTGTGGTAAATGCCCCCTTAATGAGGCTGTTTTCAGACGTGGACAATCCGGCTAATACGGTATTTATATCTGATATAGGGTAGTCTTTGACACTGTCTTACCCGATGGTAAAAGTAAACGCCAACAACATCTTTACCAACAACAGTGACAGTGAGACAAGTGACAGTTCTGACGGCAACTTGACAAATGCAGCTGAACCGGGGCAGACAGCGCCAACGCAACGTCGTCAGTTACGCGCTGAGGCCCGTGCTCGTCGCTTCGCGCAATCGTAGCTCCCAGAGTAGTCCAAAACTGGTCGGAATCTTTCCGGTAAATATAACGCGGGTCCTAGCCGTTTCCTTATAAAATTACTATGTAAAAAAATATTGGTACATTCGGTGTGAGAACCGCCAAGTCGCGCTTTCGTAGTGTTTTTTTATCAATATGATGAGAAATTTCTTCTATTCACTGTTTGCACTCTAGTGGTTTCTTAATACTGAATGTTGATTATCTGGTTATTTCAGAGTGGTCCAGCAGTTAATGTACACGTTACCAAAAGACGAAGATGTACCCATAAAAAAAATCCTCCTCGCCAACGGTCTTGGCGCGTGGGGTGTACCGCAAGGCCGAACAGAGTTCATCCGCAACAAATGCCCCGTCGACCGATGCTACCTTACTGCAGATTCCAGGGAGGCTGCTACAGCAGACGCTATTCTGTACAAAGATCATCACACACCGTACAATGTCAAACGCCCCAACACTCAGGTATATAAATTATCGAATGAACTAAGTTTCTTCACAACAAGTGCCCCCTAATGGAAGACGTTATGAAAAAAGGCCAGGTCAGGAGTACACTAAACCGACGCTTATGTATGAAAGGATTGATGAGTATAGATTAAGCGAAAGAGATATGTAAGGATCGTAGCAAGTGGAAATCTGTGGTCTCTGCTTACCCCTACGGGAAAGAGGCGTCATTTTATGTATGTATGTATGTATGTATGTGCCCCCTAGACCGATGCTACCTTACTGCAGATTTCAGAGAGGCTGCTACAGCAGATGCTATTCTGTACAAAGATCATCACAAACCGTACAATGTCAAAATAATACAGTTTAAGCGGAATTGCTCTTATCTGTGAATTTTCTCTATGTCCTCTGTAATACCCTTAACATTGACGTTATGGCTAGACCATTATGTTTGCTAGAGGCCGTATTATGTTATCGAGTCAAAGGCTCAGTTGGCTGCAAAAAAACTTGGCATCCTCTCAAAGGTGAGACGGTACTTCACGCCGGAACAGATGCTCACTTTGTACTAAGCGCAAATAAGACCCTGTGTTGAGTACTGCTCTCACCTCTGGGACGGCTCTGCCAAATACCAACTTGAGTCGATTGAGAGACGTGCCAATAGGCAGTGACTTTCTTTGGGAGTCTCGGCTGCAAAGCCTTGAGCACCGCCGTAAAGTCGCTTGTCTATCGGTCTTTTACCGGATACATTTCGGTGAATGTGCACAAGAAATGCACAACTTAGTTCCGCCCTCCCCCTTCTTCCATCGGACGTCCAGACAAACGGAGAGGTGCCACCCGTACATGGTTGATATTCCCAGTACTCGTACGAAGCGCTTCGCTTCCATTTTTCTCGTGCGTACTGTGAAAGAGTGGAACTACTTACCATGGTCTGTTTTTCCCAATGAATACAACATGGGTGTCTTCAAATCGAGAGTAAATAGGTTTCTTCTAGGTAAGCGTGCTCCATCTTAGACCACATCAATGCTTAACATCAGGCAAGTGCGTGGTCAAACTCGAACCTATTATGAATAAAAAAAAATATTGTAGGCCTTATTTGTGTCACGTAAGTACCTTATATAGCAAATGCATTCTGATCATCACTCACACACAGCGTACAATATTAAACGCCCCACTACTCAAGTATTCAAATTAACCAATGAACCAAGTTTCTCCGCAACAAGTATCTAGTAGACTGGCGTTCGACATAGCACACCGAACAATCTGCCAAAACGCCAAACGCTCTATCAGTCGACTGGTAGACCTAAGTTTGTTTTTTATGACTTGATTAAACCGATAAGTCCAAAAGTAATCGTGTCTGTCCATTACAGTTACAGCTTTACCATTCTTATTACGATGATTATTGTATCTATTACCCAGTAATTTCACTAACTTCAAGACCCTTCAAGACTCAACAAATAGTATTTGCACAATATCGCTTCGGAATATCCGACTTCTAAACCGAGTTTCGCCTTCAAAAGTGCCCCTTAGCCACAGGGCACTCTGAGGAACACGGTTAGCCACTTCATGGACAGAAGCTGCCTTTCTACGAATTCCAGTTAGGTACTACAAGTAAATCAATGGTCGATTCAATTATTGGGATATGGGGAGTGCCAAAATCCACTAAGGTCTGGTTTTTCAAGTATCAGTTAGCAGGTACCATTCCAAGAAATAAAATATAAAGGAATAACAGCTGGTTCCATAAACTTACATTTTTTTCAAATTTTCTGACATGTTTTATTTGATGACTAGCGGATCGTCCCGGCTTCGCACCGGTATTTATCAAAAAATCAACTTATTTGAAAATATTCTATAGACTATGTCCATCAGGGATAATGTTGGATTCTAATGGTGGAAGTATTTTTCAAATCGGTCCAGTAGTTTTTAAGTTTATTCGTTGCATACAAAAATACAAATCTTTCCTCTTTATAATATTAGTGTAGATTGAAAAACCGAAAGTAAACTAAGTTACATAACTAAGTCTGAATGTCTAAGCAGAAAAACACTGATCAATCACAAAATATCCGTACCTAATAGCCATGCATGCTAAATACTTACATATACATATGTAATGAATTCTAAACTCTACTCGACCTCGTAATTTATTGCAATTTGTACTTATGTAAAGAATGGCTAATTACATATGGGTAAACGTTGAATAGCAAAGCTAACACAGGCACATCTTGAAGACAATCTGTCTGCCACGACAACGTTATTGTTGGCGATGAAACAGACAGCGTTCTGCTATATAGTACCATTCATAGTTATGTAGATACCAAACACATAATGAAACTAAAACCTTGACTACCTCGCGCTGCATAGCCAAAGCAAACGTCCTACGGTCATTGCTTTCTTTGTCGAGAAAATGTTGAAACAAAGTGTAGCCAATGCACGGACACGGTAGATTTACAATCTAATATTATTGCATTGCTTAGCGAATCCTTTCTGAGAATAACGATAGATGGACCGGACTGGAACTAAGCGTAATTAAGTAGTAGCATGAATTCTTTGTTTTTTGGATTAAGTAATTGAATATCTAACACTGCGGTAGTAGGTACCAATATACTCACCAAGATCGAGTCACCGAAGACAGACTTCGACAAGTTATTTCACACGACAAGTTATTTCACACTTTTGAGTGTTGAAGTCAGATCCAATTTTGATGAAAAAAAATATGTACTAATTTTAGTGACCCTTCCTACTTACGTGATTGATTCACGGTTCCATTTTTTGGTTACATTTTTTTTAGGCAAGACATGGATATTGATATCCGCGCATATTACTCCAGCGGACTTTGCTTATTCGTATTTCATCCATGAACCCAAAATTTGAGCATGTGTGCTATGTAAATGTAGCATTTTAAACGTGGCCATACCACGAAAGGTACACCTACCTACGTACCAATACTAATTATCTCATTAACACTTTTCAGATCTGGATCCTTTATTACCTAGAATGTCCGTACCACACTGCATCGCTACGACCGTCATCCCTGGACGTGTTCAACTGGACGTCCACGTACCGGCGAGACTCTGACATCGTGGCTCCCTACGAGCGCTGGGTGTACCATGACCCTCTGATCACGGAGAAGGAGCTCGACAGAAACTACGCCGCGAATAAAACAAAGAAGGTAATCTTGAATGTCTGTTCTACAGTCTACTCTTTATAGGTAGTCACATGGTTTCACTGCTTAACTAGGCTAGACTTGACAAGACATCTGCGTACCGGTGAGACACCGACATCTTTGCACTTCCCACCGAAGTGGCAGCGGCGGGATTTTTGTTAAACCATTTTCGACTTCTGTTTTTATCAATACAATATATAGTATTGTTTAGAAGACTATAAGACGTGATCCTTGCATCTTTATACATTGTAGCGATAGAGAAAAAGTCGAAATTAGTTTGACAGACTTCCAGCCGCTGCCGCTGCAACTTCGATATGAATTGACGCTTAGGCATCACAAATGTGCGAGAAAGATTAGCCGTGTGAGTGAAAAAAAATCCACCAATAGAATAGATTCATTTTACTATCCTCATTTTCTTAGTATTTGCCAATTGTTCGATTTTTCCTCTTACACCGCTCATCTCGAATATTCTCCATCTTTGGCGGTTATGCAACCTAAGAGCACTAGGTGTAGGTAGGTATATATCACGAAGGGGTGATTATGGTATAAATATCATCACTAGAAGCTGGGCTATCACGAATAGTTGGTAGTGTATAATGATTATTTTCATTGTTATATAATGGACTAGATCCAGCCAAAGACTAGAGAGTAAAACAGAAGCCACCACTTAGAGCCACTTAGAGGCCTGTTTTGTATTAAAAAAATCCCTTTAAACAGGCCTCTAAGGGCCGCCACTAATTTGTGTGTGTAATATTTTGTTATTTATATAATAGCCAATAATTTTACTGTGGTGCCGGTCGGTGACTGCTATGTGCTACTCCCGGCATGACACTTCCACCCTCATAAAGTTTAGCCTCGATATTTGCTCTAGCGTCTCCACCCCCCGGTCAAGGGTCTCATTTAGCCCCAGGGAAAATCGAGTTCGGTGTTTTTCCCCCTCACCGTTACCATTAGCCCCTATAATTATAATTTAAAAAGTACTCAAGGTTGCAAATAATAGTGTAGATGTGAAGTGTTATCAATAAAATTAAAATTCACTAAATTAATATTAGATGTGTGTAACAGAATTAAATATATTACATGCGCTGAAATTTAATAAGTTTCATATAGTTTTAAAAACAAACTTAAACACAGCGTACATTACATTTAGAGAATTTCAGATTAAGAAAATGTTTTCTAAATAAAAAATTGAAATCTTAACTCTAAGGTAAAACAACAAAAAAAATTACTCAATAAACTACAACTCGTATCTACAGGCACTCCTATTACCTACCAAGGTTACCTACATATTGGAAACAGCGACAAAATCGTTATCATTTATAAATAGAGAATGGGGAAACACACTTTCAAATTATAATCACTCTGATAGCGCTAAATGAGTGTTACATTGAATAATGTAATGTGTATGGAAACAACTGATTATTTTCTGGATTGGATTTTTTTGTAAAATGTGATTCGTTATAAGCGTTTGTATGTCGAGGAACAGGATTGCATACAGACATTCCCGAAAAATTTTGTGAGAAAAGGCATTTATTAAGTTTCTTTTACAATATTCTCCACTGAATTATTACAATCCATATACTGGCATTGTTTGCTACGCGTTCAGTAAAGATTTCTGGATCAGTTTTTTTTTAGTGGGGATTTACGGAAAAACTTAGATACGAAAAAACCTGGTTGATCAACCAGAAATAGGCTGATAATAATATAAGAGATGATTATCCTCCTAAAATAAGCCAAGGTCTTTGTAATCTTATCAGGTGGAGCTAATTTCCTGCTTACAAAAATCGTAGATATATCGGTGTGCTTATAGAAAACACATGAATGTTTTCACTAGATCCCCCATATCTTTTTAGAGTCTAAACTGTATGATGAATTTCGCTTCTTCATGATACATCGACACATTACGATCTTGATTATTGGTTTCTCTAAGTGAATCACAAGTTTATACTTCATTTAAAGGGCTAACAAGTGCTAAATAACTTGAACAGGTTTTTAACAAAATACATTTTGTTCCAGTAAGGAAAATAACTATGCTAATGTGACCTATTGTCGGTTCCCTTTGGACAAAAATATTTGATTTGTTAAAAATTTACAACTTAGATAGATAGATAGATAGATAAACTCTTTATTGCAACACAAAGCTTAATTTAAAAATAAATAAAAAACTTACAACTTAAGATACAATATAACTAAGTGAAACAATGGGCGGTCTTATCGCTTAAAGCGATCTCTTCCAGACAACCCAACAATATTGGAGATTTTGACAGTATATGGACAGGGTTTTTAAGCTAATGTTACTAAAACAGTAAAAAAAGAATAGTTAAGGATCTTAATTAAACAACACAAAAATGAATTATACTATACATATATATGAAAATATACGTACGCATAAGAATTATAGAGACATATATAGATATACATAACATACAATAATTATATATATACATATACTTTACTTACATAAATATTTTTAACATATACATATAAATACAAAAATATACCTAAATAGACATTTAAAACATATTATAGAAAACATATCCAAAGTTATAGTGAAAGATAATAAGTTTTGACCTGATTTTTAAAAGATTCCAATGAACGAGCACGTTTTATTTCAAGTGGTAGAGGATTCCACAATCTAACAGCTTCAGAAGTAAAAGAACAATGATAGAAGGAGGTTCTACTTACGGGTGCCTGCAGCAATAAATTATCTGATGACCGTAACGATAAAGCATGGGTAGTATGGAGGAATTTGAAACGTTCCTTGAGGTAGGGTGGAGAAGTAGGAAGGAACAAAATTTTGTAAAGGAGATGTAGTATATGAGCATTCCGGCGAAAACGAATAGGTAGCCACTTGAGCTTGGTACGAAATTCGGAGACATGATCATATTTGCGTAAGCCGTATATGAACCTTATACAAAAATTTTGGAGTCGCTCAAGTTTATTTAGCTGATCTTGTGTGAGATCAAGATAGATGACGTCAGCATAATCAAGAATAGGGAGTAGCAAAGATTGTGCAAGCGCAATTTTAGTGGTGGTAGGTAAAAAGTTGCGAAGTCTCCGTAAAGCTCCAGCAAATGCAAACATTTTACGACTGGTTTGAGCTATTTGAGCGTCCCATGCTAGAGTTCGGTCGATGGTAATACCGAGATTTTTAACATTTTCGCTAAATGGAATGACAATTCCATCGAACACAACTCGCGGCAATGAGTCCCAGTCAACCCTGGAGATCAAGCGGGAACTTCCTACTATGATAACTTGAGTTTTAAGAGGATTGACTGTCAACCCATATGCTTTGCCCCATTGCAGTAAACGAGCAAGATCCCTATTTGTATCTTCTACTGCTTCAGGCAAGTCAAGCAGTGACGAATGTGAATATAATTGAAAATCATCTGCGTAGAGGTGGTAGGACGAAGAAATGTTTTGGGATATTGAATTTATGAAAATTGAGAAGAGAAGAGGAGACAAGACGCCACCCTGAGGTACACCAGAAGTGGTGTTACACCAGGAAGAAAAACGATCTTCAAGGCGAACCCGCTGTCGGCGACCGTACAGGTAAGAACGAAACCAGTCAATCACCGTTGGAGATATGTTGTTTGAGCGAAGAATGGCAAGAAGAATATCAAAGTCAACAGTGTTAAAGGCACTGCTGAAATCTAACAGTGTCAGCACAGTTAACTGTCCATTGTTCATTCCAAGACGAATATCGTCAGTAATTTTGACAAGTGCAGTAACTGTGCTGTGTCCCGGACGAAAACCAGACTGAAGGGGATTCAAAAGATTATTACGAGAAAAGAAACTGTTAATTTGGTTATGGACTAATCGTTCAAGTACTTTCGACAAAAACGGAAGTATTGATATGGGACGGTATTCTGAGTAAGATTTAGGGTTAGCTTTTTTTGGCAAAGGGATTATATGAGCCTCCTTCCATAGAGAAGGAAACACACCGTAGGAAACAGAAAAATTAAAAAGGTAACTAAGTATAGGAAGAATTAAATCTAATATAGGGACCAGCATATTTCGACTGATTCCATCAATTCCAACAGCAGTAGAAGCTAATGAGAGTATGCTCTTCTCAACATCACAAGCGGTGAATTGACTAAAGGATAATGAAGGTAGGTCAGGGGTTGTCAGGTTAGAGAGAGAAAATAAAGTATCAGCTTTTGATGACGCGTCCATAATAGACGGCTTGACAAAGTGTTGGTTCAAAGAATCTATGTCTAAGTTATTTGGAATAGACTCCTGTCTAGATTTACCAACCCCTAAAGATCTCAGAAACTTCCAAACTTTCGTAGGATCCCTTTCCTGAACAGACTCATGAATATGGCGTCTTTGGGCATCTCTACACACCACATTGCAGTGATTCCGTACTCTGGTATATCGAGCTTTATTCGTTTCAGTTGGAGAACACTTGTATTTAGTTTTTGCAACTTCTTTTTTGTGTTTTAGTATTTTTATGTCATCAGTGAGCCAAGGTGCAGGTGTGTGTTTGATTTTAACTGCTCTTAAAGGGGCATGGACATCATACAGTTGGATAATAATTGAGTTAAAAATTGTTACTTTTTCATCAATTGAATTGGCATCCATTACTGGAGTCCAATCAATTTTTTTAGCGTCATTCGTAAAGGCATCACGATTCATTCCACTAAAATTGCGTTGCAGAATAATTGTAGGTCTTGATTTAGGAGGACGAATCTTACATGACAGAAAGATTAAGTCGTGATATGAAAAGTTATCAGCTGAACATTGACCATGCTTAGCAACAAGCTCCAATGAAGACACCATAATGAGGTCCAGACAAGAGGGAGCTGAGTTTGGAAAGTGATGAGTAGCGTTAAGAGGGAGAATGTGCATGTTGCTAGCTTGGACAAGTGTTTCTAATAAAGAAGTGCGATGATTACGTTTTAAAAGGCGAGTATTGAAGTCACCCATAATTATGGTGTGATTGTAGGATGGCATAAAATCTGTCAAGACCTTTTCAAAAGAAGGGAAGTAGTTGTTGGTATCAGAATTGCTATAGTAGGCTCCGAGGAGAATTTTAGTATGTGAGAGAAGAACTTCAATAAAGAGATGTTCGCCACCGTCGAGGGGAGGTGGTTGAGTGGATGTGCTAATAATTGAAAAGGGAATATGGGCACGGATATAAATGGCTACACCACCACCACGACCACCTGTACGATCATTGCGAATGAGGTTAAAGCCGGGTAAAGAGTATGAAACTGAGGGTAGAGAAGGCTTAAGCCAAGTTTCAGAGACTAGTATAGCGTGAATGTTTTTATTGTCGAGTGACGCCTGCATATCAGAGATGTGAGCCGGAATGCTCTGCGCGTTAATATGAATAATGTTAAAATTTTTCGGTACATCAGAGAAATGAGACTTCAAGGTTTCTGACAGAGACGGAATGCTCAAAAAACTGTCATCATTACTATTAGATGATAAAGATAAATAATGATCATCGCTATTATTAGATATGTCTAACATAATACAATTAATATACTATAAATATTATAAATATAAAATATATAAATATAATAATATTATCTAAGTTACCAAAATTAAGTCTAGTACCTTCCCGGCACTATCCACATTCTACCTGCCGGTTACTTAGTAATAAATAAAATACAATTTACAAACAACAAATAATACCATTACACCTGTACATCCCCGAAAGGGCAAGAGGTAGGTAAGTATGCATGACATTACAAGAAAATAATCAAATCAAAATAACAGTATACAAAACGTACGAATCTAAAAACAGCACAAAAAAGTAATATATGACAACTACATACATGACAGTGACAAAAAAGGAAACAAACGTGTTGAACAAAGCATAGAGGAATTACAATAACTAGTTTGTTTTGATACACACGTACCTACGAACAATAATTGTTAAATTTTTATAAAACTACCGCAAAATTTTGAATAACTATTCCATTCCATACGGAACAAAAGGGTAGGACACAATCCATATATACCCAAGCACAATAATATATAATTTTGTAGTAATTCTATGAAGAGTTTGGGAACGACAAAAACACTACTTTCTGGCAGCAGCACGTCTTGTCTTGGCTGACACAGAGGCCGAGCGTTTCAAAATCGGCTCCCTTGGAGCAGCGGTGGTGACACTACTTACGCCCTGCACTTTGATATTATCTAGCTCCGCCACACAGGCGACCCGATGTCTTGTACCGTCGTCACTCAGCACGAAGACGAAGCCCTCATGCGACCAGCACTTGGACACACCGAACCGCTGCCTTGCCAGAACAAAAGTATCGTGCCGTGGCTTCGTTAAGAACTCGGATAGAGTGATACCAGAGCTCTTGAGATTCTTCTTTGCTCCCCATATTTTACTACGCATTGAGTGATCACGAATTTGAAATAATATGGGCCTAGGCTTGCCTGTATCTGATGAGCGACCCATTCTATGAAAGCGAGTGATGTCCTCCAACTTGAATCCAGACACTTTCAACCTTTGCACTACTGTATCGACTATGACTGTAGAAATGTCTGCTTTATTGTCTTCGGGAATGCCATGTAAAAGAAGCACATTTTTACGGTTGTGCATCTCCAAGTGATCAATACTTCGTGCATTTACCTCTATTTGTGTCTGTAATGTCCGGAGAGAACTTAGAACAAAAGCTTTGAAAATTGAAAACTCAGCAGCTAGACTTGATGCATCTGTTGATAATGGAGAAGATAATTTGAGCTGTCTTTCTTCAAACTCTGCCAGCTTCAAATGAAAAGTTTGGGTCAAATGAGAGATTGATTCCTTGATGGCCTCCATTTTGTTCAGTGTTATAGTGATCCAAAAAACAAATTTGTGATTTCCAGCTTATGTGTTGTTGTTTGTTAAGATAACACTACCCGGCAGGTATTGTAACTCAGACTTTAATTATACATATAAATTGTAAATAATAGGTGTTAAATACTATTTTTACTATTTTAATTAAAAATATGTAAAATAATTTGATGTATTATTTTCAACTACCCGCCCAAGAAAACTTACTTTTTTGACTAAATATTTTGTGGAAAATAAGTAATTATTTGACGCCAATGTTTAAAACATAAGCAAATTTTTATATATTTCTCTAATTTTCGTTTACTGTCTATCGAGCTCGAAAAAAATGCCGGGATCATACATTCCCGCCCCACGTTGGGCGCCAGTGCAACTGGAGGTTCCCGGGTGGCCACTAGCTGTAGGGAAATTACTCGATGCCCAGATGTAAGGAAGGAACGATGTTGTGGCGTAGTCCGGTTATGCAGGAAAAGCATAAATAATATTGAAGAACGTTGAACTTACTGAACAGCTCAACAGTCAGGTAATCGGTGAAATGCGTCAATAACGTAAGATCGAGAAGAAATGAGATGCGGTGATTTTTTCAGTATGTATGGAAGTATGAAGGATCTGTGTGGAACAGTAGAAAGATATCAAATGTGGTGTTTATGTGATTTAAGAGGATGACTTCAACACAAACCTTCGACCAAATCGTCACACCAGTATTTGGATGAGTATTTGGTTAAGCCTGGCTAGCCGATCAGGTTAACAGTATTTTAGTTAGTATATTAGACAACGAGCAGAAAGCCGCCTAACGTTAGAAAGTACTAAGGTACCTATGATAATCCCTCAATTTTAGATGACTCGGCACAGGCACACTTGTGTCATTGCTTTGCGTATAACCAGTAAATTATTAAAGCTCGTGTATACTATAGATAGCAACTATAGTAAAATTGTAATTGCTTCAATCATAACTGCGGCTCGGCAACTCAAAAAAGACCGTGGTGTCCAGTCTGCGGACCATTTTCCTCACGAGGAAGGTTATGTTAGGTATGCAATGACTTCCAGCTGATGAATGACTGACGTAAGCACCCTATTTTAGAGACATATTTTTTGTTTTAGGTGGCGTGGTTTGTATCAAACTGTCACGCCCGAAATCGCCGTTTGCAGTTCGCTCGCCATCTCAGCAAGTTCATTCAAGTGGACATCTACGGAGCTTGTGGATCCCACCACTGTCCCCGCACAGACCCCAACTGTCTTGAAATGCTTGATAAGGAATACAAGTTCTATTTGGCGTTTGAGAATTCAAATTGCAGGGATTATGTCACTGAGAAGTTCTTTGTTAATGGGTTGCAGTAAGTATAATTCATACGACTTTATTATCTTAGCGAATAGCATCCGCGACAAAAATCATCAATCGCTTTCACACGACTCGATGAGACTGGAGTATTTTCTTTGGTGTTATGGCTTGTTTATGACACAGATGGACCATCTATTGCGGCCGCAACACGTTTTTGTACCTACGAGATTTTTATTTGAGGGATACCGCCGTTTTGGTTTTCTTTGTCAAAATAATCACGAAACCTTTTAAATAAATTGTCTTCTCTGCCTTAATTGCCTTTTAGCACAACTCCTTTCGCCATTATTAAAGTAATAAATATGAGAAAAACGATATAGAATAAAAATTAAGTAAGTAATCAACTCAACGTAGGTATTTGGCATCCCTGGCTGTCTATTGGCAGTGTTGCCAATAGACAAGATTATCTAATTCTTGCGGTTCTAATAAACAAGCTTAAGATTTTAATTTATATTATAGTATAATATTATTTGGGTATTTAAAACGACTACAATTTAGTAAGTAATCTAGGTAAAAAAAATAAAACCATATTGTACGCAATTCATAAACAGGTCATAAACAGATAATTGAATCGATATTCGAGTTGATATAGTAATGCCTCGCTAATGCATTATGGCAAGACTAATTGATCTGTCATCCAGCACAAAACGATTGGCAATAATTTAAAATAATGTATCGAGGTAGATCGGTATGGCTATAACTGTCATGTTACCTGTCATTTCTAACACTACAATGCTACCTAAGTATTTAACGCTATTCATTCTCCACATCCAGGCACAACGTGCTTCCGATAGTGATGGGCGCACGCGCTTCTGAATACGCAGCTGCAGCACCCCACAACTCGTACATACACGTGGAAGAATTCGCGGGCGCTGAGGAACTGGCCGCATATTTGAAAAGACTGGACGAGGACGACAACCTGTATAATTCGTACTTTAAGTGGAAGGTGAGATTGCATGCGACTTGCGTCGTCAACGCAACGCTTAAATTTTTTATGAACGCGATGTTTAAACTCAAAACTCCTAATACTTAATAAAAATGCCTAACGATGATTTCTAGCATATACGGAGCTTCTATAGATTTTGAAATTCAAGTTAGACTTGTAGTTGTCCTTGCCCATACTGTCATTTGAGATACAAGAGGATAAAATGATCAAGAGCAAACCTACTCCTTGGGAAGGATACTCGTATGTTCGCCACTTCAGATGCCTAAAGTTTAAGTAGCAATAGGAGCCCTGATGAGCTATACTCTGCCCATGCCACATTACGTTACGTTTACCACCTAAGACTATCTCTCTGTCATTTACAGTTGAGTATACAGGCATACTGCGTGTCAATAAAATCTCATTCCCAATCAGTCAAGAATATTATTTATGGCATGTTTTTATTTTACGTGTTTCTATCTATTTAGAATAATAGACTATAGAAATCAACGAGGTTGAATGGTGGACAAAGCTGTGGTCGTCCCACCGTGGAAACAATTCCCTGACAATGAATCCTACGAAATATCTCTAAAACTACGCAAATGTTACGTTGTTGGTTCCAGGGTACAGGCGAGTTCATAAACACGTACTTCTTCTGCCGTGTGTGCGCGATGGTCCACGCCAACGAGCGGCGCCAGCGCAGCGCTCACTACAGCGACGTGCAGGCGTGGTGGCGCGACGGCGCTTGTACAAGGAACGAATGGCGCGCGCAGCCCCACGACAATGATTAATAGTCAACCTCCACTACTGCTGAGTCTAAGTGCGCCGAATCGAAACACTTTCCATTGGACGCAGTTTCATAGAAAAAAAGACGCAAGTTATTGTGATTCGGTTCGGCAAGCCGAGGAGGACGCCGGGCTTATTAATGACGCGTAGTCATAATACCGTCGCACCCCGCTGTGACTCCTGTGTCACTACACACTAGTACCAGTGGTTTGTGATATACACAGGATGTACATATTCAAAATTTTCGAAGCCATTCACCAAGCAAAAAAAAATAAGCTCCACCTCGGGCGCAGATTCCGAGCGTAAAACAGGCGTTGCGACCGCGATGCGAGGAAACCTGCAAATACGTCAATCAAGGTAGTATGACGGTTGCTGGCTTATTTCGACCGATCATAAAATTCAGTGCCTATTCTGTACTCATTATATGCTATCAAGTAATAACAAGAAAAACATGGAACCTTGTACAAAATGATATAGTTAACAATGCGTCACTAAAATAATTACGAGCCATCCACGTACATAATATAGGTACTTATAGTAAATCGGGAGTGAAATAAAAGCTGTTATTATATCGGGCTATACACGTGAAATTTGATGCATTATATGCCTACCCTAAAAAAATAATGATCGCGTCCATCATTGCACCTAAGTATACTCCTAATTCCTACCATGAGTCATTTAGATAGACATGCACCGAAAATTTAGAGTATTCGGTTGTCGTCGTGATTATGCTAATCCATATTTTTGTATATATTGAGTATAGTGAAGCCGCGTCTGAACCACGCGTTGAGATGTTAGATTTGGTAAAATTGGCGCCCAACGTGGGACATGTCCAACACATTGTTATTGTTTATGTTGTGAACATTTGTTGAACGAGACGTGAATGATCTCCCATGACTGGTATGTGCTTATTTATGTGATTAGATCGCTTTTGCATTTAATCCAAATAGATGGTAGTTTCTGAATGTAATTGCATGTAAAGTTAGAAGCCTATCCGAATGAATGTTGTTAAACACGTGCGTAACTTAAGTAAATTTTTTCATACATGAGTTAACTTTTTGCCTGCAGCTTGTACATCAATTACTTTCTACGATATAGTAACGACATTCAATACTACATTTGCATTGTAAACAATAAGCATAAACTTTGATAGGTTTACTTAATACTACCTGATATCCATGCCTAACACTAATTGTTATAAAAACATATATAAACCTATATTACTATTTTAACATTTCTGTCTGGATATTCTACGTTACATTATATACTCGTATATTTTATCTGATGTTTTGATTGTCAATGTTATATAGAAAGCACCTCTATGGCACTTCAACGACTCGATTAATTGAGCTTTTAATGTGAGTCTAGTCATATATATGGCAACACTAAAGCAGCACAAACACTGTTATGTGGTAAAGGCACAATGCTTAAAATGCACAAAATTACCGACTAGTTTTTATTAAATTATTTTTAGGTATTTTTATCACTTGCATTTATTTACTTCTTTCGATGTTTATTAAGTATAACTTCTTTGAGAAGTATTTATTTATCTGCAGTATTGTTGCATAATTTAAATAAAATTAGATGGTTTTTTACTATGTTTGTTGCGTATTTTGGATATCTGGCATTAAAATCATGCTATCTGTTTATATTAAAATTTGTGTGTAAGTTTTGAAATGTTTTCAAAGTTTCTAATTGGTTTTATATTTATTTTTCTGTTGATTGTAATATTATAATGTAGGTATTTAATAAATTATAAGTTTATAATGATGTACCTAGTATTTATTTATGACAAATCACGTGCTAGTTTTTTGTAAGTAATTTAATTTCGATAATTGTATTATCATGTGTTATTTTTTAATAAGTTTTTTGTTTTTTAGCAGGGTATGTATACTAAAGACGAACTTAATAATTTAAGAATAAGAAATCAAGCCTCGCTGCAAGTTTTCTTAGACCAGTTTTAATGAGACTAGACAAATGTGACTGAAATAATTCACAAAAAGACGTTAATAGCTGAGTTATACAATTTATATTGATTTGTTACGTTTTTGTATTTTTATTTGTCATATTCACAATTATGTAGTCTTTATAAATTTTTTTGTTACAATAAAATTGTTCTGTTGTATCAAATACAACCACAGAAAACCTAAAATGTTTAGTCATTAAAATAATAGGAACTTAGCCATTTGGGATGTATTGTAGACTTGCTGTTTATCTGAAAACTTACTTAGTAGTCTAAAAGACATGACTACCAAATGAATTTTACCAAAACCTTACTATCCAAGTGCGATCTGAACGTCTTCATAAATAATGAAGATAAATAACCGAATTGAGGTCAGTTTCAAAAAATATTTTACAACCAAAATAGTTGTGATTATAATAGGCATAACTGTTAAATTAATTGTTACTGTATTGTTAATATTAAATTTCAAACTGTGAATTGTAACACCAATGAAGTTAACGGCAAATATATCTATGTATTTTGTAGAATATTGTAAATGAGTAAATGTATTGATATGAATATTATAAACCTTTGAAATCTGATGTTAGGTACATAATGTTGCATATTATGTTTTGTGATAATGTAATGAATAATGATATAAAGCTTAGCAGTACTGGCTGTTACAACTTACAATATATGATTATTTTACTAGGGATCACTTCATCTCATAATTGAAATAAATGAATTATAAACAATATTGAAGAGATTTTACTTTGATTGCCGTAATAAATAATCTACTCTATAACTCTATTCCGGGACACTCACCTGGCCCACCAATTTAGTTCACCATGGGAGGAGAAGAAAAAAATTCAATTTTCCCTACCAGTAGGGATTGATCATTAGGGATATGTGGAACTGCCGGCCAAAAATATATATAAGCAGAAATAGTAACAATCTGTGCTAAACGTTAAAATGTGACCATGTGCTGTTAGATGTGACAGTTGTCAAAGTGAGAGTTATATTTTATGGTTCTGTTTTAATAATCAGACTATTATAATATTGCGCTTAAGATGACACACCATTGGGTATTAGATGTGACAACTGTCAAAATAGACGATTGAAGTGTTTTTTAATTTAGCTTATCAATAAATATCACTTTATAGTTGTCAGATGTGATAGCTGTCAATATCTAATTACACGTATGCGAATTCTGGTAAGTAGCTAATAAGATCAATGCCTACATTTTCCAATAAATGCATTACTGTTTTGAAGATTCTGGGCACTGATACCGCGTCTTCACATACTTTTTTCTTGGTTTTTTTATTCGTAACTAAAGATGTATTTTATTTTTGGTATAATCGAGATAAATTTCATGCTTGTAAATTTAATATTAAATTCAACGTTATCTTTAATTGGCATCAATCAATCACATTTGCTTTTCCGATACTGGGTATAAAACCATATTACCTACAGCTGTATCTTTACAAACCTGAACAACATCTTCGACCGCATCTTTACTTACCATCAGGTGAGACGGTGTGGTCAAAGGCGTCATACAGATTCAGACATCATAACGTAAATGACGTTAAGAATAAAAATGTTATTGATATTATTATTTTCAATTAAATTAAAATATTTTTAATATAAATATTTGGCGACAAGTTAGATTAAATATATATCAATGGTTGTATATCAAAACAATTGAATGTATTTGTTATGGAGTAGAATAATATAAAATCATTAAGGAATATACCTGGCGGTTTGCTTTTCAAAGGGGCTGACAGGCGTAGGTTACTGGGAAGAATATCTTCAGTGGCCTTACCAGTACCTCTAAGTCTACTGGGAATATTTTATTTGGTACCAATAAGTATACTGAGAAGTACATTTTAAATGGTCTTACCACTACGTCTACTGAAAAGAAAAGAACCAGTAAGACTATTTGATAAAACTACGGGGAATGGCCCAAGTCGGCGCACGTAAGGCAATGACGGCTTTACGACGACAAAAGTAATATTTGAAATACATATATTTCGTGTGCAAGATGTTCACTCATTGAAATACATATATTTCGTGTGCAAGATGTTCACAAAACTTCAATAAACAAGAATCAATTAAAGATTTTTTTATCAGTGAGCGAGACCGTTAGCAAAATTCTCTATAGTTCGACCCTTCTGCTTTTTGTCGGGTGTACTGTCAGTATTGTTATAACTCAGTGCGAATACGATGTGTCTATGTGCCCTTGTCCAGAAGTGAAAACTTATTTTTTAGTATGGAGGCGTTACCATGGTGTAAGTACTTTATTATAAACTTATATTTGACTTATCAGACTTATCACTCAGTTATTCGAGGACGTATTAGAAGCCTCTCATAACAAATACAAAAACATAATACTGTTACACTCATATCGAGAGTAAATACAAATACTGAAATTTTACATTGGCTATGTATTAACTCCCCTGATAAGATGAATATGCTTACGATTCTGACACACCTCGACAGCAATGCTGAAAATTAGAATAAGGAAGAACATGACGAAGAAGATGATTAATAATATTTTTTTATATTATACGCAAAGCTATTGTGGTTTATTTTATGTTGTTTCATTTTTTTTTATTTAATGTTAAAAAGTACTAAATACCAACTTATAGGTAGTTAGGAACTTATACCTACTTAGGGAGATTAAAACTAGTTGAGAAAGATAATAACCACTCAAAAACAATCATGATTGTGATAAATTTTAATGAAAAATATTTTTGTCGTCGTAAAACCGCCGCCTTACGTGCGGCGGAGGGGATCGAACCTTGAACCTGCGGCATAGCAGTCCGTAGATATTACCGCTCAGCTATCACTGCTTTAAGACATAAATATTATATTAGTATTTGCCTACGTGCGTGTCAACACTGTCACGTCGACTAGATAGCCCGAATCCTTTTTGGTAAGGCGGTTAAAATGGCACAATTTTCGTAGTACCATTGAGCCAATGGTACCACAGCAAATTTAATTTAATTTGCCGTGGTACCATCAAAGGAACTGTCTAATGGTACCACGGTACTATTCTACATCTATTTCACAGTAACAATTTAAAATAATTGGAATGCTTATGGAAAACATAGGTAGTTAGATCAGGCAGGATTGCATATTACCTAAGATATAAACGTAAAAAAAGTTTTGGTCTCTACCGTCGCCTGCAATAAGAAGTAAACATTTCGTAATTTTCAAAATTGTGCCAATAACTTCTGTTTCTCTAAATGTGCACAGATTTATCTAAAAATCATAAATATTTTGAATATTTTTACTCATGTGTATATTAACTTCAATAATTATTAAACTTAGCGACATCGCATTATTTTAAAAATTACGAAGTGTATACTTCTTATTGCAGGCGACTGTACCTAATATCTATTAGTATTGGGATTTATAAATCAGTAACAAATTATAGACTAAGATGTGACGCAAACTTGTTTATCAAAATCATGTACAATGTACAACTACATTTATCAGTACTCTTATTAAAGATACTCCATTTAGCGTAACTTACTTTAGTCGCTTACCTACCATACTTATAGCTTTAAGCTCAAGCAGGTGGTGGGGTTCGAACCATGGACCTGCGGGACCGCAGTCCATAGCTATAACCGCTCGGCCATCATTGCTTCAAAAGTGTCATTGCATATGATTCCTTATAAATATACATAAAATTCGTCGTCGACCACGCGCGTGCGGATCCTGTGGGGCGTTTAGGTGCGCGTTCACTTAGGCACTTGTCCCACTGCCGCCGACGAGAAAACGAGTAACTATCGACTATTTTCTCGCTCAAGAAACGTACAATGGATATACATTCCGTGTAAATAAGAGCATATGCAAATAGCATGCATATACAAATAGTTGATCGCTGACTGTTCACACTGCCGGCGAGCACTCGCTTCACTAGTTTGTCGTAGCCGAGCTATACACAACTATTAGAGCAAGAGCCCGTGAACCCCAGACCTTCGTTATTTTGTAAAAGCTGAAAGTTTGTCAGCGCATGCTCCCAACACAGGTAAGAACGAAGGCCCCTTATGAAACTTGGGTTGCCCTGGCTTTGGCAGGTAAACAGTACTAAAGGTGTGTAATATACAAATCTAGTTTCGTCAAATATTTTATTATTTACCCGAATTACCCTACCCGAATTTCATAAGGGGCCATCGTTCTTACCTGTGTTGGGAGCATGCGCTGACAAACTTTCAGCTTTTATAAAATAACGAAGGTCTGGGGTTCACGGGCTATTAGACCATATCGTAACTACGCACTCGCTTCCCGCGGCTCGCCAACTCGTTACTCGTTCATCGTTTCCGGTGAGACAACTGCCTTATACGGGCAATCAGCCATTCTGCCACAATTTTACCACCCATACATTGAGACACCCTATGTGGCAATATGCCCATTCTCCCCAAAGTGAAAAAAGTAGAGGTTATTAGAAGACAATAAACATTTAAAATCCGATATCTAAAATAGGTACCTACCTACTCGTATATATTAAATAGGTACACGGCTTTCTCTTGAGTGACTGACTGAGCGATAGACGAAATACAGCCCAAACCGCTGTACATACAAAAATTGGTATTTGGAGGGTAGGTTTGTTTAAGAGGGTGAAAACGGACAAAAGAATTTTTGAAAATTCGCACCCGGTAGTGGTTAAAAAATTTCTGTAGTAGAAAGTATTTAGTTTGGTTGTTAGTCTGGTTGCCGCACTAATGCTACTTTTTAGTGACAATAGTTCGGTTGATAAAAGGACGAAACTCGATAGTTTGGTGCTTTTACCAAACTTTTACGTTAAACGTTAGGGTACTTTTGACACAAAAACGACGCGAAAGTCGCGCGAGCGTGCCGGCAACGAATTTTAAATTTTAATACTTGATTTTTATATTTTACAAAATATTACGAGAACGAGCGATGATGGTTAAAATAACAAATTAGAGCACAAAATTCGCATCCGACCAGCCAGTCTCGATGGCCAAGCGCAAAACCTTCAATAAATCTATTGAAGGTTTTGCGCGCCGGTAACTAAAGTAAACAAACTAAACTTTCAAACTTTTATGAACAGTGTGTTAATTAAAAGTAAAAAAAATATTATGTAAGTTTTTATGGTTTATATAGTCAATAAATAAAATTCAGAGTCTATTCAATAAATAACTATATTCATTAAACTTACTATTTTATTTACTTTATCACAATAAAGCTAAGAAAACAGTTTTTATAACATAATTATAGTTCTAATAACCTTTAATCAGATACTCAATCAATGCTTTGGATTTCAGTACTTATTCTAGTCAACATGTTGTTGAATCATTGGCTGATTGATTGATATTGAAATCTCAATTATAAGAATTGTCCTTTAGCACTCAGAGCTAATTAACCTAAAGGGTCCTCTACCTCATCTGCTTTAACCTTCAAGCAGGCGCGCGGTATTTTATGACGGCGGCAATCACGCTTAGCCTATGAGATATTTAGATTAAGACCTATGGCATATTTCAAGAATTTCAAAAACTAATTAATCCATTTTTTTTTTTGTATTTAGACACATTGTCACTACACAATCTGTATTGAAACTAAATTTATTGAGAAAAAAAAAATTATAGCATAACTCAAATTTCTTTGAATTAGAACGCAATTTGGCAGCACCAAATCTCTGAGCCCTGATATATTCTATCTTTTCGTTTGATTTGCTCAAGTATTGCGCTATTAGCTAGCTAATCACTTTTATAGGAAAAATCTGGCTGATTTTTGTTAATAATTTCAATGACAGGCGCGTGGCGTGTTTTCGACGCCTGCACCGTGACTATAGCAAATACATTCAGTTTGATTCTGCGAGCCCACCAAAGGATTATTTATCCCTGAACAGTGAAACAAGGACAGGCTACTAGGAACGTGATATGCATGCAACAAGAAGTAAAGGTATTATGAAAATATAGCTATCGAGTGCGGTCGATTCGACGCCGCGCGACCACTTGAAGGTTAAATAACATAATTATTATACAGCTAAAACAAAACAACAAAATAACTGCTCTAAGATTACATACTATTTTCATAAATTATATGATTACTGTAATAGCTGGATCGTCCACCGTTGAATGCAGCCTCACCCATTACGAAGGGATTTTTGCCATAATCCCCATGCTTGGCAGACAACTTTGGGGATCAAAGGAAATTATATGATTACTACTTATTTGTTAATACTGTTGTCTTAAATGGTCAGCAATATAAATTGATATTGTAGGACTTGAACCTGCAACCCCAGAATACCACTGTATCTACAGGTACTGTTGTTGCAGTAGTACAGCTGAAAGTCATCTTTTACCATAATTTTTTTATGACTTCACTTAGCACTTGTTGATGTTGTTTAAAATATTATTTATTTCATTGATATTACTTATGTCCACTTATGAATCAAGGTCAACAATATGTCATCTGGTGAACCAACATTTTTAAGAACTGCTACTGCATTTACTAAACCTATTGCTATCATGATTTCCTGACATGTGTTTATATTGACTTTCATAAAAAAATTAGGAAATTGCAAAAGGTTTCTACTTACCAACAAAATATATATCAGTTGGGTAATATATCCAGCCACCATACCATGGCAGCATGGTAAAGCATTTAAAAGAAAAGCTTCTTATGTTTTTGTCTGAGCTCAGACAAAACATTGTGTGTCAGTAAATGATGCTACTCATTGAAAGAAAACCCCACCCTAATAAAGTACTCAGTCTTTTACACACCTTACAAAATCAAATGCAAATGGTTACAGTCAATAGATTTCTCAAGACTGTACAGTTGAACAGAATAGAGTAAAAAAATTCATAGATAAAACGAAACAGAGGAACTACTGTTCAATCAAAGTGGACGGCCACTTTGATACTTAACTATGCCTCATTCGTGCACTGTTTGGTTTTGTTGTTATATGCAATTTACCTACTGAATTTGAAATATTATTAAAATTATGTTATAAATTAATTTTATTTTTAATTCAATAATAATGTTTTCGGTTAATGGGTGAGCACTAAGCCAATAACAGATAATGTGTCATCTATCCAAGCCATAGTGAAACAAAATGAAGAACAATCTCAATATGTTTTTTTATGTGGGGTGGACATAAAACTGTTAAGTTTTTAAAGACTTCATGATCATATTCAATTTGTGTGGGACCCATTAGATAATTTACACTATATTAAAGTTAGTTTCATAAGGTTAGTTTCATAATCAATTATGCCATAAGTTCAGCTTGAACATTAATTTGAATGGACTAAAGTTTTATATATTTTCAAGGTCTCAATATCTTTCAAATTATTTTGTATCTGTAGCTGGACGTTTACACATTCAACTACAAAGTTGATGGTATTCTGGAAGATACCCTGTGCCCTGTGCAAGTTTTGTGGAACTAGGACACCAAACCAGCGAATAGGGTTAACCTTGGTCTCTCCATTATTATCTACTACTTTCAATTGTTTTACTCCATCATCCTCTACCGTTTCACAAAGAGTAGATGCAGAAAAATCTGGACTGCACTCTGTGGGCAGCCTAGCAGTACTCACAGAACTTTGGCCCATGATATACCGAGATTTAGCAAGGTGAATAGACCCATTGTTGATGCTAGACTCAATGTTGAGTTCACATTGCATTTTATCCTCCATCAAGTGTAATTGCTTTAGAATAAGCTTGTCTAATAAGTTACAAGTCACGCCCACATTGGAGATGTTATCTGAAAGAATACTTATTATGAACAAAATTGCACTTGTACATTGTTGTAGTGATAATATTATAAAGCAATTTAAAAGAGATACCTTGAGCCATAGCTGGTGTTTACAAGTGTCTGTGTAGTTACTGAATAAATTTTATCAGCGCAGGTACAGCATGTAGCACGAATATATTCAAGTCTCTAGTAGTACCACAAATCCTAAAGATATTACAAATAAATGATTATATCTGTGTTTTCTTAAAGCTCATTAATTGGCTGCAAATAAAATCACAATCATACCACAAATCATAGTAGGTAATTTAGTAGAAAGTCACAATCAAATGGATATTTTGTTTTGTTTTTCTTGGCACGAGTCAGGGGTGCGTTCTTATATGTCGTCCGACGACGGATGATCGCTCCAAGGCCTCCAAGCAGAGCGACGCTCGTCGTCCGCCTTTTAAGAACGACTCTGTATCATATCTGTATCAAGAACACTACTTAAAATGTTTCACTGACTTAGAAGAAATGTATTTACAATTATGTACTTTTCCAGGACACATAACTAAAACAAACATACATAATATAACAATAATAATAATAAAATTTTGTAAACAGAAGTCTACGTAAACAAAAAGTAAATTAAAACAAAGAAAATCAAGTCCCAACTGTCAAATGAAACGTCAGGGCGATATTTATCCACCGATTTCGTGGGGCGACCGGTGCGTCGTCGAGCGATATATAAGAACGCTCCGGATGATCATCGGACGATCGCACCGGGCATATAAAAACGCTCGGGGCGTCGTCGGACGTCGTCGGACGACAAATAAGAACGCACCCCAGTAATGTCAGTATACATATTGTAGCCTTCAAGTAGTCTTTGGCACGAGTCACAACTCACAACAAGCTATTATTTATGTAGAAGTGTGGCTAATATATTCGTATTAGGTATATTATATGTAATAGGTTCAAGACAGAAGTTTAATATTAGGTAATATGAATTTTGTCGTAATAGGTTCTTCAAATAATAGTGAGCGACGCGACAGCGACCGAGTGATGCTATTCTTCCTTACAGTTGCACGTGACTTGCCATCTCATTCTCACTCGTCGAGAATGCGACGCCGACATTCCAATTTGAAATGTATCCTCGGGGCTCGGACCTTGCGCGCGTCTTCGGTGAAGTTATTGCATGTGTTGTAATACATGTCGCTTCTTGTATAGGAGCTTCGTGGATAATCAGAATGAGACCAGGCAATGGACATCGATAGATTATTATTAATTATGCAATGTTATGGGTTAGTATTTACCTATTATTGTAACGTTGCCTATTATACACTATTTTTGAAATATTCTATAAATATATCAAAGACATTAAAAACAGAAGGAACATAAAAGTAATCTATATTTATAATGTAAATACAACTTATACATCATTGTAAATTTCGTTGACCGTCCTAGATCTGTTAAGGTATAAAGTAAGGCAAAGTAAATCACTGTATATTTATTTCAATAACGTGAGCGATTTGTTAACTATTACACATAATATTTTGACCGATAGCGGTTAAATTGCGCATCTTGTATGAACGAATAATATGATAAGTTGTCACTATAATTTGACTATTACCCAGTAATAGGTTAGATATCATAATATTGGCTGAGTGTTATATTCGATAATAGGAATACGAAAATACGATCCTTATATAACACCTCTTTGTACCATACCATGGCCACAACATAAAAGTCACGAGTTATTCATAGAGAAAAGTAATATACCGGATAGAGTTAATCGACACAACAAGAGGACCACAGATCAGATAACAGAGTAAGAGGACTATCTTTGGACATGGATTGGTTATTGGTCTGTGGACACAACATAAAAAAGTACTCTGTGGTCGACCACCAGTGTTGTTCCAAGTAAATTTTAAGGTTTGCCTTGCCGTATTTCAGGGGATTAGTAATAAAACCGGGCATATATCTAAGTTTCTATACCAAATGATTACATATGAGGAAGAAAGTATTATTTTATACATCTTCTTCTTCCTTGTGTACCTTGTCCTCATCGGACGTCGGCGACCATCTCTCGGAACTTATTTTATACATACATATTATTGCCTTCAACCCATCAGGGCTGGTAGAGCCATCGAGCCAGGGCTCCTGGCCTCTGCTGAACCTCACGAGGCGGCTACCTCGTGGTATCTGTCACTGCGCAGGTTACTCAAGTCAACGGCCGCTCTGCGCAGTGTCTGTCTGCACTTGTTTGTGCTTATAAAAAAATGGTTTTGTCAGCGCTTCCTATTCCAGCCGTATCTATATATGTAAAAGAAAGTCGTGTCATCTATATATGTAAAAGAAAGTCGTGAAAACACATGTAAAGAAATTAGTAACACTATTTATCGTGGTACTCAAGAACGGCTGAACCGATTTGGCTGAAAATGGATGGGGAGGTATACATAGCTGATGAAGATTCATTAAAATACTTGCTGTTTATTACTAATATTTATTTATTCCTATAAAAAAATTAACTTAATAAAAGCCAAAATCTGCTCCTATAATGCCTCTAAGGCGAGACAAAAGTCGCCGGGGCGGTGGGCACTGGGCGCGTTCCGTTTTGTACACTATAGGCGTTTTGAGCACCGTGAGCGAGCTTACGGGCTATAAGAGGACCTTCCCTCGCCCAAAATTTGGTGGACCTGGACGGCCGACAGCGGCAGCCAGCAACTATGTGCTCCAAAAAGAAAAACAAAAAAATTGAGCGTTCTCAAATTGTTTTGGTTATGCACTGACTTCACTCAAAATCCATGTGACGTCATCAAATTGTAAGTTTGTACATAAAAATATATGCATTAATCCATAGAGATTAAAGTTGGGGCTTTCCGTTTTATTATTTTGGAAAAAAAATCTTACTCATTAACTGATGTTTCGTTTTCAAATTCAAAATCATTATTCAAATTAGGCATCTACGACGATCATATTATGAAGGTCAATTAAATAATTTAATATTGAAATATTCTATGTACTGCCACACTCAGCAAAAAAAAATTATAGATCTACACACTATGGCATTTCATAAACGTTTTGATTTGCTTGTGAGCGTTAGTACCTACCATGCCCGGGACACTTTCCTGAAAAGTCAGATTTTCCGTGATTTTTGCTATAAAGCACCCTCTAAACTTTGAACCATTAATGATTTATCTAGTCCCATACATAACCATTTGATGACAGAACAATCAACTTCATCAAAATCGTGCGAAAGCAAATCCCGAGTCCGAGAAAATAAAAAAAAACAAAACTTCATAATCATCTCCGTCGTAATACGATTATATTTTTTTGTCAAAGTCAAATTGTCAATGATAACTTATGACAAACATTAACGGCAAAATCAGCGTTACATTTTGCGTAACTTTTGACGCTCTCGTGTATTTTAATATTGTGTGGTTAATATCAGAATAATAGGTGCAGCATAATATGTTCCATTTCAATTTATACAATTTTGTGTTTTCTTAAATGGAATAAAAAATTACATAGAACCCAGCCTATGTCATGGCTGTCTTTGATTCACTGTCAAAAAAGCAGGAGTGCTACTACGTAGAGGAGTATTAGTGCTGACTTTAGTACCGGTATAGATTTTTTCGTCAAATTTGCTATTTTATAACTAACACAATACATATAATTTATTATCATGTCTTTTTTTTGCGCCACAGTCGCAGAGAAAGTGCATTGTAAAAGGAATATGAAAGTAAAATCATTTTAAATGTAGTAGATACGAGCTGTTACACCTGATATATTGCTGACCTAGGCCCGAATCCCTCACAAACCTATTTAAGTGTTGTCAGCAGTATTTTTCTCTATATAAACGGTGGCTTCCAAAATTAAGTGCTCAGATTTATTGTGATAACTCCAGGAATAACCAGACTCAGTACCAGTATACCTATCAGGTGGAACCTCTGCCCAAATTAGTAGCAAAAGTGAGTTGCGGGAACTTGTAAGTCAGTGTAAATAATAATTTTATTTTTTCATATATAATAAATGTGTGTGTGTCCATAAGTTATTTTTTAAGACAACTGAATAGGTCCACACAACAGAGCGTTTTAAAAAGTTTGTAACTCTGTGAGACAGAGTGAAGAACAGCATGTGTGTGAACAACTAGTGGTGTGAATACATAGTGACTTAAATCGAGAAAGGATTCTGAGATTCTTTGAACATGCGAATAGGATAAGAAGAACGGAATAACAGTAACAAAACAAATTAACAATGCGTGAAGGAACATTTTGAATGAGAAAACGTAGGTTAACATTGGAGAGGTTCTAGATAAAGGATAAGTCAAGACTTGCCTTAACGGAGGAGTGTGTATGAAGTTTGTAGTTTTAGTGAAAGACTTAGATGTAATAAACATACATTAAATAGCATTAGATTATACATGATGGAGAACCAGCCTCGAGGTTGTTTTCAAAAAGCGTGACATCAGCATAACTGACGTAACCATTGCCATATTAAGTTAACATAAAAAAATATAGTCCAGTTGGTTATTGCAAACTTCAATATATTCAGTAATGAGTAATGAGTGAAGGTACAGAGACGTCCGAAAGCTCGGTCTGACGGTTGGAGACAAAGATTACAGAGAATACCCAGGTCAAGGTCTCAGAGTTCGAATTAATTGCGCTGCGTTGTGCGGCTGTAGGTATTTGTAACAAAATTTTGCTCGCAGAAGTAACGCTTTCAAAATGATTATACCTTACTTTTAAATACCCGAGCTTGTGTTTTTACAGTTAATCAAATTTAACAAACTTTTATTTGTCGATTATAACGTTAACTAAACAGTTCAACATTAACTAGTGGTTTTATCACATTACGAAAAATTAAGATTTAATGGAACATCTGTAAACTGATAATTGAATATAACAGGTAGTGAAAGCCTGGTAACATATTCGCGCCGATATACCTACTTAAAAAAATAAAAAATACTTTTCTTGAAAACAATTATATCTTTTCAAGAAACGAAATGTAACTTGTGGCCAATTTGCCCTGGCAATACTGCGAAAAATAACGAATGGATTTTTAAAAATACATTGCGGTTATTTGGTTTTCTTGATCTGCCCTGCGTTGAATTTTAATATTGTGTGCCTCTAAGTAAGTAATAGTCTCCTCTGCTTACCTCTACCTAGGTACTACTTAAGTGAAACTTGTAGCAAAGAGGAGAGAGATACCACGCCTTGTAATTTTCCTACGAAAGAAGAACGTCTCAAAATAAACGATGCATACGAATTATAATGCCCTCAGGGTATCCACCTAATCCTAGTAAGTAAAATAATAATATTGGTATGGTACCAAATTACTAAACACTTCGACATTTCAAAGTTTTGCGCACGTTGTTGAAAATGTACACGAATAGGTATTTTATCATAATTTAAGCATTCTTGATCCTTATGCAAGAGCTGCGTTTCATCGCTTTCAACTACTTATTATGATTGTAATGCGACCGACATACGCAATTGAGTTATTAAGATAAAATGAAATGCAACTAGTGTAGTATAGATATATTTTATTTCTACAAAAAATCTTTGTTTTTTCATGGATTACCTACAATCTTGCATATATATACATTGAAGATGCCGTTAACCACTTAATAAGTCACGTGACTAGCCTAGTTGACAATAAGCAAAAAGTAATTGGGGTTTTCTTAGATTTGAAAAAGGCTTTTGACACTGTTTCTGTACCCATCCTGATTGAAAAGATGGAGAGGTATGAGATACGTGGGCTACCGCTGGAACTTTTCAAAAGTTACCTGCAAGATGGAACTCAGTGCGTAAAAATAAACAGCTTTGTTAGCAGTGATATTTCTATGACATTCGGTGTCCCGCAGGGTAGTGTGCTCGGTCCCAGTCTCTTCTTGATATATATTAACGACTTATGTAACATAGAATTATACAACGGATCTGTCTTCAGCTTTGCGGATGATACCGCACTTGTATTTCATGAAGAGACTTGGGAGGGAGTGCGTTCACTTGCGGAACAGGGTATTATGAAAGTATACAAATGGTTGAACCACAATCTTCTTATCCTCAACCTAAATAAAACAATTTTTATGACCTTCACTATAAATGATTCCACAAGGCCTTTACATAATTTTAAAATACAGGTTCATAATAATTGTGATCAGAAGTTAGGTAACAAATGCAACTGCATGGAGATCAAAAGGACCAGGGAGCTTAAATATTTAGGAGTCATTATTGATGATCTGTGCACGTGGCATGCTCATATTGACCTCATAACATCTCGAGTACGTAAATTGTCTTGGGTTTTTAAAAAACTGAGACACGTTGCCAATAAGGAGCTATTGGTTATGGTTTACAAATCTATTTGTCATTCAATCATACAGTATTGTATATCCGTTTGGACTTTTTTTTGGACACATAAAACGTTCCTATTAAAAGTAGAAAGAGCACAGCGTTGTATTTTGAAGGTTATGCTGTTCAAGCCGTATAGATACCCAACACGACAATTATACGATGATTGTAAATTATTAACCATCAGACAGACATACATTTTACATATAGTTCTGAGAAAGCACATAATAACATCTTATCACAAAACTGATACTAATAAAAGACGAAAAGAAAAAGTTTGCAAAATTACCCGACCACGAACAGCTTACCATTAGGTAAGCTGTTCGTGGTCGGGTAATTTTGCATATATATTGCTTGACATATATGTTGTCTGGCGTATTAACGCCAGACAACATATATGTCAAGCTTTTTATATAATAAAATTAATCAAGATTTAAATATTCATGAACTTACACACTGGAAAAGTAAATGTAAATTATATGCAATGCTCTTAAAAATGGACTATGATAAAACGGAAGAATTTGTAACCTATTAACCATTTTATCTAACCTATTTACACAAATTAACACACACACACACACAAACACACCCCCGAACACACATTTACACATACACATACACACACACACTCATCAACAAATGAAAGTACACATTCCCAAGTAACGTGGCATAATTACGTAGTACATTATAATAGTAAATTTAGTTTTAGTATTATATATATATATATATATATATATATATATATATATATATATATATATATATATATATATATATATATATATATATATATATAATATGTATTGTATACACTATGAATACAAACTTACGCTGATATGTGGGTGTGACCTTAGGCCGAAACAAATGTACCAAAAACGACGTTCACAACTTGCTCGTAGCCTTCTAAAGTGATCATATTCAGTCCAGGTTTAGGTTACACCTAAAGTAGCTGTTAGTTTTAATTTGGGAATTTTAATTTGGGAATTAACGAAAATAGTACATGTATTTATAAATAACTGTACCATATAGGAAGGTGGTCCCCAAGATACAGGCAAAACATAGTTTGGGGGCCGAAAGTATTTTGCAATTGTAAACTGTTTTTATATCAATAAATGTTATTATTATTATATGTGGTGGAAAAGTGGAGACCAACACTTATTCAGAATATAACCATAAAAAGTCTTTTGTGATGTGAACTTTATTGTGCAATGTAAGAACCATATTAATAGCATTAGTGGTCCTGACTTTTATCCCAAGAGTAAGAACTCAATGAACCTATCAGGTAGTTATGTAGTCCTGCTCCCAGCAAATTCATTTTTTTTATGTTAAGGCGTGAGAAGCTCAATAAGCTACATATAATATATTATACTAATTAGCTTTCCGGCTGCTAGCTTAAGCAATAGCTTTATTAATATTAATAACTGGCTTTAGCCTGTTTCTTGCTGAAGGACTCCTCTGATTTTTTCCTTTTTATCTAATTGTGGTTATTATTCCCATGCTATACATGATTCCAGAATACGTAGGTACCATCTATCCACCTGTAAGTGTCACTCCATCTCCTTGAGTGCAGTGCCACCATTCTGATTGACAATTCACTCTGCTCGAGCATTATTTCTTATGTCTCCTGCGGGTAGTTATTTTACTTGCCACATTGAGCTTCAAGCTATAATGTAGTAGATTTTGCACACTATATTGTGGTGGACACACCAGTAGAATCTCAATTATAATTTAATCAAAAGTATAAGAATGGTCTATGCTACATTGAGAATGCAACATTTTGCAATTGTTTGTCTAGAGGCCACCGCGTACGCACTTATTTCCAAAGTTATTAACCATTGAACATGACTACAACTTAAATATATATATATATATATATATATTTAAGTTGTATATACATATATATATATATTTAAGTTACATGTTAAGTGTCGATATTATGTTTCCATATTGAACACCATAGAGCCCATAATGTATATTGCCTATGGATGGACCCAATGTCCACCAGTATAGAAAATGATCATGTCCGTAACCCGACAGCGAGACTGGGATGGAGATTAATCAGTCGATTAATGCTGCTGTTTTAGCAAAATAATTACACTATGTAAAAAAAAACGTTAAAACAATTGGCAGAACTAAACCCTGCGTGAGTGGACTGTATAAGGCTTTAGTACTTTAAGCTGGCGGCATGGAACAATTTTACTTCAGCGATAAGGGCCTCTAGTATTTTTTTGTTATTGTTTCTAGGAGAACGTCATCAAAACAAGTCCTACAAGCCTATTTTTCTAGAAAATTCTAGTTTTAAATAGTTCATAATTTCGATGAATTTTACAATGATACAATGATTTATTCGTCTGTGAATCAGGTACAAACAAAAGATATTACATCAGTACTAATATTATAAATGCGAAAGTAACTCTGTCTGTCTGTCTGTCTGTCTGTATGTCTGTCTGTCTGTCTGTTACGCTTTCACGCCAAAACTACTGGACCGATTTAAATGAAATTTGGTATGGAGATAGTTTGAGACCCGGGAAAAAACATAGGATAGTTTTTATCCGACTGCGCAAAAAGAGGTAAATGTTTTCGCGCGATAACCGACATACGCGCGGGCGGAGCCGCGCCCGGAAAGCTAGTATTTTATATACAAAGAACGCTAGTTCCACCAATTTGGCATACAGACATTAATTAAATTCAAAACATTGTTATATTAAACATATTACATTCGGAACAATTATAATTTCATTAACATTACACATCTTATAAATTAATAATAATAGTAATACAATATTCATTAAATGTCAATTAGTTAAACAATTGTAGTAAAAGTAATTATTATTGATTAAATGTCAAATATTAAATAATTTAAATTAAGCAATAACATTCATATTTTCACAATCGAGGAATTCATTAATATTATAATAAGCTTTCTTAGTCAAAAACTCATTGAGTAGGTTTTTAAATATATTGATGTCATCTCTAGAACGGATAGCTGATGGTATTTTGTTAAATATTAATGATGCCATACAGAACACACTCATTCGCAGCAACTTTGTGCTGCATCGCACTTGTCGTAACATACCTTTTCGACGACTACTTAAGAGGCCTTTTACATTTTGCAGCCCTCTCACTCGCACATTTAAAGATAATTTCAAATAACTACAATATGGTAATGATTTTTTAAAATGTGGTCTGACATTATTTCGCTGTATGCGACTATAGATGTTCTGGACAAATTTTCATGTTGATATCTGTAATAGCGGATCCAAAACGCGTAATTTATTTATTTAAAACTTTGGGCCTCTAATTTTAATTGGACTCAACATGTTACAAAATAAAAATATGTTGAGAACATCTATAGTCGCAAGAAGCAAAAAAATGTCTGACCACATTTGAAAAAATCATTACCAATTTTTTTCTATTTGAAATTATCTTTAAATGTGCGAGTGATATGGCTGCAAAATGTAAAAGGGCTCTTAACGGGTATGTTTCAAAGAGATCAGGATTTGACTTAAAAAAAATTGCAACTTCACTTATATAATATAACGATGATAGAGTCAATATTTTCAAACGTATAAAATGCTCTTTACACGAGTCTGTTTTTTTCAATCCACGTATCGACCTTATGCATCTTTTTTGGGCTTTAAAGGCTTTTTCTCGGTCAGTTGAGTTACCCCAGTACATCACTCCATAGCGCAATATAGATGCGACGTGACCATGATAGGCAGTAAGTAATGTAGCTTCGTTAGTTACCTTTCTTAATTGATAAAGAGCATACGAAAACTGAGATAATCTTTTGCAGACATTTTCTATATGGGATTTCCAAGTAAGTTTATTGTCAATATTAAGTCCTAGAAACCGCGTCATTTCAATTTCCATTACATTTTTCCCTCAATATTAATATTAAGATCCAACCGATCATTATGGCGTTGTCTAAAGTACATTAGTAAAGTTTTGTCAATATTGATATGTAAATTGTTAAGTTTCATCCATTTATTAAAATCTATTAGCGTATTATTAATGTCAAATTCAGCATCACTAAGTTCGTCATATGAAAATAATAAAGTACTATCGTCCGCAAATAATGTGATATGATGATTAGTGATCTGTGGCAAATCATTTATATAAATAAGAAACAATAGTGGCCCTAGTACACTCCCCTGCGGCACCCCGTATGATATATTTCTTATTTCAGAAGTGTATACATCAAATGTAGTTGTATTAGGGGAGATTCTTTCTATTTGTGTGATTTGTAACCTGTTATCAAGGTAAGATTTAATTAGGTCATTTGCGTGGCTTCTCACACCGTATTTATGTAGCTTTTTCAGTAATATATCATGATGAACATGATCAAATGCCTTAGACATATCCATATATATAGCAATTGTTTTTTTCTTTCTGTCTATATCAATCATTACTTGTTTTAAGAAATCAAGATAAGAATATTTATTGTTTTGTCTTTTCGATACCCATATTGATTATTAACTAAGAGATTTTATTTTCTAAGTAGAAGTACAGTTTATTATATATAACTTTTTCAAAAAATTTTGAAAATACTGGTATCAACACAACAGGTCGGTAGTTACTCACTTCTGCTTTATCACTTTTCTTATGTAAAGGTTTTACTATGGACATTTTCAAAACTTCTGGAAAAATACCTTGTTCCATACATATGTTCACAATGTAGCAACTGGAGCTATGACTACTGCCACATCTTTTATTACCATAGTTGTCATACCATCTGCACCCACACTGTTCGTGTTTTTCAAAGAACTTATAATCTTTATAATGTCAAAAGGAATTGTTGGTGATAAAAATAGAGATTCTAAGTTGTCAAATTGTAAAGTATTAGTTATGTCAGGTATGTCATTATTAATTAAAGCATTATTATTTACAATGTCAACAAAATAATTATTCAAATAGCTTACTATTATGTTAGGATCAGTCACGATTTCCCCATCAATATTCAAGAGTGTAATGCCCTCTCAAGGATAAGAACATTTTTGTTTTTTAATTACGTTCCAGGTTGCCTTTGATTTGTTTTTTGCATTTTTTATGTAATAATTATTTTGTGATTTTTGAGTTTGCTTGATAACATTTTTAAACTTTTTAGAATACTGTTTAAATAAATCTCTTGATTCAGAAGTCTTTGTTGATCTGTGTTTCCAAAGTAAATGTATTCTATGTTTACAACATTTTTTAATACCTTTGGATATCCATTTCGGTTTCTGTAGATGACAGCGCTTTAATCGAATTATTGGAAAGCATAAATTGTAGAACATTACAAAAATTTCGTGAAAACAGTTAAAGGCTTCATTTCATTTTAAATTAAATATCATATGGTATTCGAGACAAAATCAGCAGATTTACAAATTATTTGTGTTCATATGTATGAATACAATGTTTTTTGCTAAAACTCTTTTTGAAGTCAGATCCAGCTACTAAAAATATCTCCACTGTGAGAGCCTCCACAGGCGAGGGTCTTTTGTCCGTGATACTCATTTATCCCTCAAAATAGATTGCTTACAACTGCATCGGACAATACACGCAAGGAGGTGCATTGCCGCGTATTATAATTTCAAAGCTTCGGAGATTTTTGTCGTCCTAGGACTCTTATCAACTTCTTTTAGTATATTTATTGTATGATAATTGGTATATTTTTCAAATATAATCTGAATTTTACTCTGTTGTTTGTTTTTTGCTCATAATGTTAAACTAACAATTATTTATAAAGGATAGTGAAAATATATAGGGAACATATCTATTACTTCCAAAATTATGTTTTTCTGTCTTAGTGAGAAATTATGCCAATATCCAAAGCTCTACAGTAGATAAATCTATGTATGTGTGCGTAAGTAATACCATATTGCACACATGCGTAGTCGTGCATGTGTGAGTAAACGTTAGTTTCGGATGCAATTATCAGAGCAGTCTTTTGACATAACGGGTTGGCAGAAAAAAACGTAAAGCGGCTCTCTATATCCGGTATATTACTTTTCTCTATGGTACCTACTGTCAGAACACTTATCATTTCGGAACAGCTGGGCCGCGATCCGAGGGTCAGAGTGCGTTGTTTGGTTGCTTAAACTTACTCGAAGGTTCCGAACGACCGGTTGTTTTGTAACTTCAAATATCGTTTTTGGCGGGGAATTTTGCAAAATTTATAAACTTTTTTAGATGTTTGGTAAGCAATAACTAACCTGCAAAATATAAAAGAGTGCCTATAATTCTCTCATCAAGTCAATGTCAGGGTCATGTCAGTCAAAGATTCAACATTTTAACTACCTCTTTTGATAGTTCAAAAGTTGCGCTCTACCCGAAGGTTGTCTTGTGAATGACGTTAGAGTGAAAATTTGCACTCCGAGTGCACGCCAAGCTACGTTTAAAAGCCATCTAAAGAAGAAGAAGAAAAGTGCACTCCGCGTGCGCTCTAACCGAGGCTGGGAACGCGCTCCTGCATTGTTAATTTGTTACGTATAAGTTTAGTAATATTACGTATACATTAACGCGTAAAACGGAATACACCCAAGTTTACTGACTCTATGTATCTATGGACGTTCCGCCATTTTGTAATAATCTTTCTAAGAACCGAAAAGAGCGTGTGTAAATTTTATCTTTTGCAGGGGATATTAATAGTTTTTGGCTTAAAATAACATCTGGCTTGCGATGTCTAGTAAAAAGCGTCTGAACGATCTTAGGGTAATTGACTTGCGAGCAGAGTGTGAGAGACGTAACCTAGATAAAAGCGGTGTTCGCGGCGTACTTATCCAACGCCTCTCAAAGGTAATCTATAATGACATGTATTTTTATGCAATTTTCTCATATTATAAATTAATAATAACTATGTTGTTTTATAGCATTTGGAGGATCAGGGTCACGATCCTGAAACATATTCATTTGATCTACCTGACACGAAGACTCCAACCAAAAGGGCTAAGCGGGTGGAAAGTACAGTTGAGCAGGAATCCGAAGAAACTCCTGCCATGGAAGATATGATAGTTCAGGATGACGCCGGGGAAGATGAAGAAACTGAGCATAAAGATGCGCAAGATAAGTCTAATGCCGAACAGTCGGCAGAAGCCATAATGGAAGTAGATGAAAAAGCAAAAGCTAACCGTAAGCGTGAATTGAAAGAGGATTCTGAGGCCACCGCATCAAAAAAGGCTTGCCTTGAAAAAGACAAAGAAGATGAACAGAAAATTGAGAACAATACTGATGCTGAAGACAGCATCAACTTAGACATAGGAGATGATGAACTTCTGAATGAAGAGGTACGTTTCTATTTCTTCAGTGTCACTGTTAAATTGCCTTCACTTAATAAAGTAACAAATGGATATTCAAATGGATTTATGATGGAAGTGGACTAGACACTATAAATTATGTAAGGCTGTTTTGTCAATTGTTGACTTCACAGAAATATGTGCTTACAAGAAATATATATATGATAATTTTTATATTTTATTTCTTTTTAATTGTCAACTAGATCTAACAAATGTCTGATATACAAAATTTGGCACCATTATTCTAGAACTAATGTTAATTCTGATTGGTAGTTGTAACATTTAGATAAGCAACATTACAGCAGCTGGAGTAGTGCCAAGCATGCTATAGTTATTTTATACTTATTGATATGTTTTCACTTCCAGGCGGACAATACAACTAAACCTACTCAAAAAGGTAAGATTTAAATTATTTTAGTCTTAGGTAAAATATATTATCTAAACAGTGGAGTTCAATAGAAACATATGATAATTATTAGGATTAAAAAAATTGTGTGTGTCTAAATCATGATTGCGACTTTGTGCCTAATTTAATCATCAATATTATGTTAATATACATGACACCTAAGAGTAGAAGTGCAAATTACTTTGAAGATTTCTGCCTGACCATATGAAAATATAGCTGGTGAGAAGAAAACTATGATAGTACAACTTGCACCAGGCTGGCTGACTAGCAATTACCAACATTGATGAAGGAAAATTTGAAATTGCAGCAATTCGGAAACCCATCCTGCGCATAGCATTTCTCAGAGTCCACATAGAATTTATGCTTATGGTGTTAGTAATGTAAGTGGCTGCCCTCCAGATATTCCTGTTCTCCGGTAATGTTTAGTGATTGTACTGGGAAGCAGCAGCTCTGAGCTGCAATGACGCTCCATCCTGGCAGTGGTGCTAATATCCAATCAAGTTTTCAGGTCAGGAATTTAATGTGTTCATCTGCAAGAAAGAAAAAGTACAAGATCACTGGCATTGAAGCAACATTTCACTGCGAGAGACAGAGTGGGTTGCTCCCAAAGGGGCGAGCGACCTGCACTGGCTCACCTGACAAATAATATTGGCGTAGATGAGGCGATCAGCGAGGAACCCACCGAGGATGCTGAGGAGAAGACCGCCGAGGACTCCGAGCCTGCCAACGACGCTGCGCCCCAGGACGAGCAGCAAGCTAACTCCGATGTCGCCGCCACTAGGTTGGTGAACGCCGCACGGCCGTCGCGACGCCCGCCCACGCGCTACTATCCTCTCCGCCTAATTCTTCAATATATTACTTGTTATCGCTACAAAGTTTTGCACTAAACACCTTTGGTGGTGATCTCCAATCTTCAACTTCACATCGAGCTCTACATGCCAGTGTCAAGACCAACTACCACCGTGACTGCTGCGTGCTTACAGAATCCCACAGCAACCTCACCGTGATAGTCATCGTGCCACACTTCAAGCTGCTTGCATTGGCTGTGTGTGCAGATTCGCTGCTGTGTGTGAAGAGGAATCGCCAGCTACCTGCTTATATCTACATGATACTGGACCTGGTGGAATAATGGTGCAAAACTTTGTAGACGATTTGTGATTTTAAACCGACAATAATATTCCAATGTTTCCAAAAACATTAAGTGACATATAAAATGTTAGAAAAACAGTTTTAATATTAAAGAATGCCCTTTGGTCCCATATTTTACAATAACAACAAATGTAATGTTTTTTTTATTATTTCAGCAATGATGTGGAAAGCAATGAGAAGGAACAAAAAGGTATGTTAAAATCATTGTCCGCGTAGAAATCTTATTTTATATATCATCTAAGAAACAAAATATCATGTTATGAGTATGATTTCGGATCATATAGCATTTAAGCAAACTTGTTAACATATTGGCACTTTCCAGATGAAAAAGACAAAGATGGTGATGGAGAGAAAAAAGATAAGAAAGATGAGAGTAAGGAAGGTGGTGCACGTAACCTCTGGGTTAGTGGTCTATCAGGTGATACGCGTGCTAAAGACTTGAAGCAACTATGCAGTAAACATGGAAAGGTATAAATACACATTAACTTTCAAGATGCATCAACTGTAGAAATAGTCTAGACCAAAAAATTTTGTTAAATACTGGTATTTTTTTTAAATGCAGATGCAATATCCACCCTAAATTGATAATTTAGCACTTTATTGTAATACGGTTTGCTTATCATACTGTAGTGGGTACTTTGGATCATACCTATAATAACTGAAGGATTTGGATAACAGGATGGCTGTGGAATAGAACATGTGGATAAAATAACCATGATATATAATTTATTGACACATTTTGTGTGTTTACTTTATGATAACACTCAGTATAATATCCGTGTACTCTTGCTTTTCTTGCTCCTTGTACTCTTCCAAGATTTTTGGTCTGCCACTGCTTTTAGAGATATCTTGAAGCAAGCATCATAGTTATTTTTAATATTGTATTTCTAACAGGTTATTGGGGCTAAAGTGGTGACCAATGCCCGTACTCCAGGATCACGCTGTTATGGCTATGTTACCATGGCCACTGCTCAAGATGCTGAAAACTGCATTAAAAGTCTACATAGAACTGGTATGTTGATAAGGAATAGAGTAAAGGTTGCTTATTAAAACTTGGCAGCAACAGTACACATTCATTGTTGTGTCCGACACAAATCCATTCGATGTCACATCCTGTATGTATTGTGAAAATAGTGTCAGAGTCACTCTAGAGTGTTAGTGGAGTTATGAGTTAACACAAATATGAATATTGTATTGTTTATTGCTATTGAGTGAGAGAATACAGCATACAGGAATATTTGTGCAAGCCTTTGAATAAATATACATTACACACCATAATAATATTATTATGGTGTATAATATAAATTATATACTATTATAGACCACATTAAAGTGGCTGTGATTGTGCATGCTTACCTACATCTTTTTTATTCACTGTACATTTCAAGAAAGGCAGCTTGTATCATACTTATAAACGCCTTATACATAAACAAAATGTGTTTAATTTCATTTGCAGCATTTCAAACATACTTATATTTATATATCAGTTGTCTCTCTCGGCGCCTGTGCCTCTTAATAAAAATATGTAGTAAATATACAAAGACATGGAGATGCATCATATAATATATTTTTTATGATGATCCTCTAATGTGGTAAATGGGAAAGATTGTTGTATGTTTCTGTTAAACATTGATTTTGATAAAATTTGGTTTCTGTATTTTATTATAAAAACTAACGTGGTTTTCACTAATTTTAGTAAATAATACAGGATAACTCGCGTGAATCAGTCAAATAGCTCCGACTATAGTTTCAATCACATTTGGTGGTCTTTTTCAAGGAGAGCTCGGGACGCCCGCGTTGACGTCTCGCTTAGTGCACATTCGGTGGTATTTTTCAAGGAGAGCTCAAAACGCGGGTCAGTAGGAGCTATCTGACTGATTCACATGAGTTATCCTGTATTATATACTAAAATCTTTTGTAGCATATTTTTAATTATAGCTATTTATAGCCAGTGTCCCTCAATGTGGCCCTATAATTATGAAAATGTATTTAGTTTGTACTAGATTACTGAAATGTATTTTTATATTACCTTGGCCCCACGCAGGCAGCCAACAAAATATAATATTTCTCAGAAGAATTGACCAAGGGTTATACATACTCATGTTTTAATAAGTCAAGTTTGCAAAACATAACCAAGACCTAGGTGTGGTTTTCAATAGTATCAGTACCTAAGTGAAGCGAAAACTTTCAGACACAACACACTACAATGTTAAAGACTATAATATGACATAAATTAATCCAGCAAAATACCGTAGGCGTAACATGCATATTGCATACACAAAAAAAAAATTTCATTGGCAATTATGATATTGTATAATTATGTTTAATAAAATGTGTTTGAAACCTCATTGAAAACAATGAAACTGGATTCGAGTGGATTGCTAGGATCTAAAAAAATATACATACTGCTCCATGCATTTTATTGTTCTGGAACTACTAACATTTGAACTAGAATAGGCGCGCCGTTGCTGAATATCGACTAGATGATTTTAAATATATCACAATAACGATTTACTGCATAGTTCCGATTTTACAATAAAACTGACAATTCTTGACATAAAATGTATCACTGAAAGTACTGAATCCTTACTAAATGTTCGCGTTACGACATTTTTTTGGGCTCGTCATCAGCATTGACTCAGAATCTAGTAGTATGATATTTTATTGAAGGTGCAAGCTGTACTTTTCAATAGGAAGTGTAGTTTGAATTTATTTTATTAGTTGTATTAATGCAAATGAAACAAAGTAACGGAAAGTTCATGCCCTGAAGCATTGATATCACAAACAATTTTACTAATGCCCTGTGTGCTTCTATAACGTCAAACTATGAAAGTCAATTATAACGGTTTGTTTTTGTTTTGCAGAGTTGCATGGCCGTATGATATCTGTTGAAAAGGCAAAATCTGAGTCTGAATCGGCATCTCGCCGGCAGCCGTCACGTTCTGAACGCCATGCCAGCAAAGAGCGTAAAGATGACAAGGACAAAGATGTAAGACCCTTTTTTTATATATATTTATATATATACCCATTAATATAAAGGCTAATTAGAGAATAATAATTGAAACTTATCTATGCTTAATTGATCTTATTTCAATTTAGCATATATTCATAAAAACAAACTAAATAAAGATAGGTAAATTATGTTTTAAAAAATCAGCTGTATTCACGCTTATTGGTCGAGATTGTCGACCTAGGTTTCGGGCATATCCGATGCCCTTCAACTGGTGAGTTCACGCGTCTAAATCGCGGCGACGATATGCCCGAAACCTAGGTCGACAATCTCAACGAATACGATTACAGCCGGTTATTTAAAACATTATTATGTCTCAGACTCACGGGAACTTTCACAGCTAAATCATATAAAACGCCTAGTTTTATGGTCCACAAGCTTATTGCACTTATATTCATAGAAACACGCTAAAAGTTGACATACATAATACTGGCGGTTTGCTCTATTCATAATTTGACTTGTTAATTGTCTCTTGCTTCTGATACTACTGCTCATACTCTGGCATTGGTGGACCAGTTTTCTGTACCTCTCTAGCAATTGGTGACAGAAATGAGGAAAATACACTTCCAGGTGGACTAATTATACTCAGCTCTTATGCTGCGAGAAGACATAGAATTGTCTTCTGTGTCACATGGCACACTGTACATTCTAAAAAACAAATTACCAAGGCGAAATATAAATATTCGGTTTCTTGTCTCAACTTATCGTTTATTAACCATTATCTGCCTATGGAATAAAATAAAAAGAATCTGCTTTATTTTGTCAGGCTAAGGAACCTGCTGACAAACCTGGTGAAGCTAAGACGAAAAAAGAAGGTGAAGTGTCTGGTGCTGAAAGTACTCGGTCGCAATCGCGCGAAAAGTCATCTCGCTCTGATAAGGTTGGTGTTATTGAGATTTGTTTGTTGACAATTATACTTGACGTTGATGTACAATTATAGAAGTATTGTTCTTTTTTTAATTAATTTATTTGCAACAACACAGTCATAAAATATGTCTGATAGGCTAGCCTTTGACCACTGTCTCACCTGATGGTAAGCGATGATGTAGTCGAAGATATTGTTCAGGTTAACCTAGAGTTACTGGCTCTCAGCTGCCGGAACACACCGTTGGATGCTTGGTGGCAGATTTTTTTTTACTGTGGTAGCTAACGAACAGTGCAAGTACCGTAGTATGGCTCGTTAAATGATCGAATTGCTAGGATCGATAAATTTAACGAATCGTATCGCCTATTGCAAGTATGGCACTGTCGTCGATTACTCTTATCGACGGCCTACGATCTGTTGTGTGGACCTATTCAGTTGTCTTAAAAAAAACAACTTATAGACACACACACATTTATTTTATTTGAAAAAATAAAATTATTAATTTACACTTGACTTAGAAGTTCCCGCAACTCACTTTTGGTACTAATTTGGGCAGAGGTTCCACCTGAAGGGTATACTGGTACTGAGTCTGGTGACTCCTGGAGTTATCACAATAAATCTGAGCGCTTAATTTTGGAAGCCACCGTTTATATAGAGAAAAATACTGCTGACAACGCGTAAATAGGTTTGTGAGGGATTCGGGCCTAGGTCAGCAATATATTAGGTGTAACAGATCGCCAAATTGTGGATAGTATGTCGATTATTACGAAATGGCAACTTCGAAATTAGACTTTTTGCACATATTATTAAAACTGTACATTCACTAGGGCAATGAGTTTTTCTGAAAATAATTACAATTATTTCATTTTTTTAGATACAACAGATATATACTGTATGTTTTTGTTGAATACAACAAATTATAGAAAATTGAGACTAAATTATTAACTTTCTCAGTATTGGGTTGAAGTTAAATCAAAGAGAAAAAAAATTTAGTGACAGCTGACTGAAGTTATCTTCCAGATACACATGGAGAAGAAAATTTCCTTTTTTAAATAAGTATTATTATTTTTGTCCAGCTTACCTATTCGTAAACCAATAAAACATCTCAAAATACTTATGCCCGCTGCAGAAGACATAAGCTAAGAACTAAATACCTACTTAGGTATTTAGTTTGTGTAATGTGCACGGGTAAGACCGTGAGATCGCTTCCTAATATCCGTTCTCAAAGCCTTGCATGAAGAGTGAGTACAATTTCTTTCAATATTTGAATTAGATTTCTGAATCACTCTTGCGAAAGTCCGATAGGTAGGGTTGTTATCATTTGTCAACCTCTTCCCTGCAGCATTTGTACGGCACCGCTTTTTTTATCAATAGCCCAAAAGATAATTTTAAAATTTGTCTCTTATGTCGAGTCTCTTTTTAAACCTCACAAAACAATCGTTAAAATCTACAAAATAGACGATCTCAGGCGTCATTTTAAAGTTCTATGCTAGGGTTATCGTCAAATTCGTTAAATTTTAACGATGTTTACCGAATTTAATTACTGATCGTTTAACCCTTAAACCCTACCCATTATAGGAGAAACACTATTGCTACCCAGGGGTTTTAAGGACCCCAATATATAAAAAATCATACTTAAACAATAACAAACAATTTAATAACAATTATTATTTATTGTAATAGTCTGCTTATTAGACAATACAAAAAAATAGTCAATGGTTTTTGGTAACACATTCTTGGCACATAGCCTCAATATGTTCACCGCAAAGAGGTTTTTGACATTCACATAGCACATCCTTTCTGAGCAGTGGGAGCAGAACTCGGTTCTTGCAATAGCCGCTTCTTTTGCAAGATTCCACCTAGAAGAACTTGAAGATTCATGGGCAAAGATGGCCATGTCAATCGTTCTTCCATTTGAAGGGTGATCAGATCTATGGCAAGATTTTTCAAGATAAGGAACAGCGATTTCACACGACTCTTCATGTTCTGATTGATCTTCAAACAACCACTGTGTGGATTTTTGGTCCATTGTATGCAATTTTGACTGTTAAAACTAAAACAATGATATAAAACACAATATTGCATAAACTGTTAAATCAAACAACAAAATTGCTAGATTTGTACATATACGTACCTAAAGAAAGACATGCCACTGTTATTGTTATAAATACATATAAATATTAAACTTACCCTCTAAAATATTACATCAAAAGTTACAGCATTCACCAATATATCAACAAAAAGAAATGACAAAATAATACGTTATTACTACCCCGGGGGTCTGACAGACCCATAAATAGCTATAATTCCGTCTACACCATGTTAAATTTGACGCTTGACTAGTGAAAAAATGGCTACCGACGTAATTAAAGATTAGCTCAAGAGGCATAATAGTGCGTTTCTTTATTGCCAAAATATCTATAAATATTCAACCTCTGGGGTTAGCTGGACCCCTGGGTAGGGTTTAAGGGTTAAGTAGGTTTCGTACTTGCCAACATCAATAAAGCCCGTTTTATCGAATTTAGACGATTTTAAATGTCAAACTTAGCGATCGTTAACTTCGATACTTGCGCTGCTGGTGGTCATTCGCAAAATGCCCTATCACCATGCAAATCTTTGGGGGGGTGAAACTAAAATCAGAAAAATGAAGCCCAATTCAAATATTCTTTGCTATAATTACTGCCTAACTACCTAGTCTAAATTTATAGATAACTATGTTGCAATTCAAAATTTTCTCTATACATTTATTTAGAATATCCATTGAATGCTAAAATACATGTTGGATTAATAGAAATAGCACATGTTACTACATAGTTGAGAATGACTATAGCCATTCATTTCTTAGGAAGGCTTATAGTTTGAGGGTGTTATAGATAAATTCATTGTCATTTGACAACATTTTGTAAAATGATAAAAGAAGTAACATCCAAATGATATGCCTTATTTCAATCTAGGATAAAGCAAAACGCAGCACCCGAAGTCGCGAACGCAGGAGGTCTCCAAGAGAAGTGCTATCGTACAACAAGATCTGGGTAAGAAGTTTTTACTTTTTACGCAAAAGTAATAATAACATATATTTAAAGAAAACATTAAATTAATATTTTAATAAAGCACTAATAAAATATATCTAGTGACAATTCCGCCTAATTTAACTGCTAAGCAGAAAGAATTTTCAACATTTTTTTTTGCTCGATCTTGCGCTCGAAGAGTTAAGTCAAGACCTCCTCAGGATGCTTCCTGTAGAAGCTTTTGGCTTGGCTACGTGGCGTTTGTGACGACACGTCACATGTCGGCTTTGCAGATAAATTAGGCGATTTTTTAAATATATATAAAAAACTCGAATTGAAGAAAATATATATGTTAGATACATAGTTTTCCGCAATATCAGATGCTCAACTAGTTTCGTGTTTGAGATAGACCACATCACAAATATTATCTTAAGTTTATCGCTTCTAATTCTTAATTCTAATCTATTACTTAGACGGGCCTCTATTTATTTACTGTTTTTTAATCCTCTATAAAAAGTTCTGAAACCATAAGGTGGTGTTCAGTGTTGTAAGAATTTCATGTAAATTAATGAAAACAATAATTGTTGAATATCTAATACAAACAAACTATGTATAGCTAATGAATATACTTTTGTTTGAAAGTTCTCGTGAATATGAGACATACAACAAAAAAAAAAACTGTTGTATAATAAAGGGACACTTACTTTTGAAGCAGTGATAGCTCAGTGGCTTTGGCTATGGACTGCCACGCAGCAGGTCCATGGTTCGAATCCCGCCGCGGGCTTGAGCTTCACCGCATGGTGGAAGGGCATTTTTGCGAATGCCCGCCTGGCTAGCGACCACCCTCAAGTTGAAAATCTGTCGCCAAGCACCTAACGGTGTGTTCCGGCAGCTGTCCTTGAGAGCCAGTCATTCTAGGTTAAGCCTGTTAACACCTTCGACCACATCATCACTTACCATCACGTGAGATTGTGGTCTAACAATCTCGACCAATACGCGTGAGCACAGCCGGCTATTGAAAACATTAATAATAGACTTATTTATTGTAATAATTATTTACATTTCGTACAATTATTGAAATGCACATCAATAGATAGATAAACTCTTTATTGAACACCTTAAAACTATACCAAAATATTTATTAAAAATGTTTAGCTTATAATAGTGAACAATAGGCGGCCTTATCGCTCAAAGCGATCTCTTCCAGACAACCTCTGGAGAGGAGAGCAAGTTTTGACAAGGGATGAATATTACATTTTTGCAATACTTATATATATCGAACAAGTGCGGTATACGGCGTGAATTGGAATAACAGTTATTTGTTTATCTACACCATAATCATGGGTAAAGTCAAGATAAAGTCTTGTATGAAACTGTATGTAATTAGGTATTAAAACACTCATGTGATACTATTATCATACTCGGCTTCGCCTCGTGTGATAAACCCCTATTCGTGTTTTAATACCCTTTATTATACAACAGTTTTTTTTTGTTTTTATACCTGATAGGTAAGCCTTTGACTTCTATCTCACCTGTAGGTGATGATGTGGTCGAAGATGTTGTTCAGACTAACCTGGAATTACTGGCTCTCAAGGACAGCTGCCGGAACACACCGTTAGGTGCTTGGCGACAGATTTATAGCTAGCCAGGCGAGCATTCGCAAAATGCCCTACCACCATGCAATAGTTGCATAAATAACTATACATGTGTTAGGTCTTTGTCGCACACTTGCATGCGCAACGAGGTCTCCCCGTCCAACGCCCTCAGTCCGACATTATTCAATGACGACTTCACCTTAAGATGGCCTCTGTATAAAGTGTTTCAACGAAACTCTGATAGGCAAACCGATAATAATTTATTGCATAGCTAGCGGTTCGCCCCATGCAGCTTTGCACGGGTATTTAACAAAAATTATAAATTTAAATACATTATTAAGTAGTTATTGAGACGTAACTGTAATATTTAGACTAATAGTATTGCGGATTTTTTTATAGTTATTGATGTCTTCAATAAAATTGTAGTACATCACTTTCCTCTATTTCCAATAATTTCCGCAGCGTACGTGATATATCGTTTTTTTTTCACTTTGGGTTACAGTATCGAAGTTTTCATACTGATCCCTAACATTTTTGAAAATCTTCCATAGCCAATGTTCATCAGGGATAATGTTTGATTCTCAAGGTGAAACAATTATTTAAATCGGTCCATTAGTTTCAGAGCCTATTCAATGCAAACTAACAATCAAATCTTTCCTCTTTATTATATTAGTGTAGATTATATATGATATATTTGTTAAATATGTGTGTAGAAGGAGCGCGACGTAGCCCGCGCGCGCGAACGTTCCCGCGCGGCGCGCGAAGAGGAGCGGCGGCGGCGCGCGGCCGAGGAGGCGCTGCGCGAGCGGGAGCGCCGCCAGCGGCTCGAGAAGCATCGCCTCGCGCTGGAGCGGGAGAAGCTGCGCGCTGAGAGGTACGTCACACTCCTCTCGTATACCTCAGCACTGAGTTTGTGCGAATAGTTTATGTACAAGTCAAATCAAAATAGTTCATTTCATTTAGGCGAGTAAGACACTCTTATCATATGAAGGTCAACTTAAAATTTTAAAATGCTATTGCCACATTCAGCAAAAATGTTAAAGACGCTGCGAGAAGAATGGGCATGAAACTCAGGGCCATTTTTAAACGTCTTTTCAAAAAGCTGTACAAAGTGTATTGTAAAATTACAACAATTTTTGTTTAAATTGCATAGGTGGCAGGGGGTGGTTTAGCAGAGGCAAAATATCCCAAGTATTATTGTTGTTTTGTAACAGTAAATTCTTTATCAAAAATTTTAACATGCAATTTGAATGTGAGCATTGTTACATCTTTAGGATCTTATTTATAAAATTGCACAGAATTCCCTAAAGGGCTTTTTATTTGTCTTTTCCAACCTAAAACCTGGCAATGTTATTTTATCTTTATGCCTAGTGTTGTAATAGGGACCGTCTTTGATTTCTTTTAAATTTACTCAAGTTTTTACCAGCACACATGTGTCTTAACTCAGCTTTAATTTAGTAGTGCAAAGAAACTTCTGCACAGCACTAAATGTCTTCAGTATACGCCTATTATTTCTATGCGTAATCTATATATCCTATCTCCGTAAGGAGAGGCCATTCTGTGTTTTATACAATTGCTGAAGAATATACATAAAATGATGAAAGATGTTAATTGAAAAGAAATGACACTGGCAAGTAGGTCATCTAGCTAACCATAGTATGTAAGTATAATACACAATGACTGCAAAATATTACAGGGAGAAAATTGAGCGCGAAAAGAACGATCTGCTCCGATTGGAGCGTGAGAGACATCGCCTGGAACGCGAGAAGTTGGAGCTGGAGAGGCTGGAGCTGAAGCGAGCACAGCAACGATTGGAAGAGGACCGCCGCAAGCGTGGCTACGAGGCGGGAGCATACCGCAAGGCAGCTGCCAGTCCGCCCGCCCCGCCACCCGCGCCCTACGAGCGGGATGCCAGGCATAAGCGCCCGCCGCCGCCGCCCATTGTGAGTCTCACATCACTCTCACTTTCATTATTATCTAGCTAGAGAAACAAGGGAGATTTGCCTTCATTCTGTATATGTTTAAAGTTTAACCCTTATCATGCTTGGTGGATGAAAATCCCAACCAATTTCTGGTGGGTCTGACAAACCTTAAATTTCAAATAATATGAAAAAAAAATTTATAATAGCATAAGTTTAGACAAATCATTTAATCCTCATTGTACAAACAATATTCCATAAACAACTGGCCATATTAAAGTAGGTGGTGATTTCTGGATTGATTTCACTGTAGAAGTTTCATACATTTTGTCTCCCTAGTTATTTCACTCCTCATGGAGGAGTATAGCTATAACTTAATGACTCTGCTGATCCATAAGTGGTTGTATTGAAGGTGACGATATCAATACTGAGCTGTACTAACCGTTCATGTTAATTCGTAATAAAAAACTTAATTATTATGATTGCCATCACTCATGTTAGTATTATATTTATTAGGCGTCCAGTCGAGCTGCGTTCGAAGCGCCGCCACCGCCGCGGTTCGAGATGCCCGCAAGCTACGAGCGCTCCGCTGACAAACGCACCGACCGTGATCGCGAGTATAAACGCGACTACCCACCGCGACACGTTTCCAGTGAGTATCTATACTACAGTGATTTTCTTCTTTCAAATGTAAGCTCCACCATGTCCGAATGGAGGCTCTGGTCTCTACTAGTTGCCTGCCTGAGTAGTTCCAGGCTACCTTGGAGACTGAGTACATGACCTCATTAAGTCATGTTACTATTACAACTTAGACTAACTGCCATAATACAGATTTTTTTGATAATATCCAAATTGTATTATATTTTTACTATACTTTTGCTTTGTAATAATTTCATGTTTTATCTACATTAAGAATAGAATATTATATTAACGTGGCCCCCAAAATGTTCCTGTACAATACTTAAGGGAACGGGGGTGGCTGAAAATCAGCGCCGCCCAGAATTTATATTTCAGGTAGCACAAGCTGAGTCACCTCCCTTTGCTTTGTTTCCTGCATATAGTTTTTAGTTATCTATGTAATAGTTTAGTTTTAAATGGAAAGCAATGAATATTATTATTATTTAAACGACACAATTATAGGTGCATCACATAAAACATTCTTCTCTCTCCACTCTACAACGTGGATCTTGATATCTTACTGATAAGGGCATGAATTGAGACCATTTATTATTATTTTGACATTATTAGAAAATATAGTTTCTATGAAACTGCCAACCCAAAGCAGTTCTTAAGTCCCTTGTATAATTATTAAAATTGTTTATTTTTTTTAGCTGCCAACATGAAATACTCAAGTAATGGGGGAACAAATGATGACACAAGGCAACCAATGCCACCGGGCACCAGGCCTAAAGAACCTGGGTATGTAAACATTTTTATCATTCAAAACAGGTCAAATTTCAACACAACAAAACCATCAATAATTAATAAAGATCACAAAATTTTACTTAAATTCAAGGTTAGTGAACCTTGAATTTAAGTAAAATTTTGTGTTGAAATTTGCCCATAATTATTATTTAGATTAAGAAGTTTAACAAATGATACATTTGATCACAATTTAATTAGCAATTTCTGAGGGAGTATAATATAACTATGGAGGACAGAATTGTCAATGAAAAGTTTACTGACTGTTTATAAATAATTTTGATTGTAGACGTTCATATGAAGCACGTGACCGAGGCTCATATCGGCCCTCACCTCCGAGCAAGCTAGAGCCGCGTTGGTCCGCTTCTAGCCGGTATGCCGACTCTGCTGCACCTGTTAAGAGTGAGTATATAGATTTTGTTTACACTGCAGTTTTCGTCATTTCAATTCATCAAGAACTTGCGTCAAAGCGCATTCGGCAACACAAAAGGACTTAAATCAGTTGACAGCGTATTTACAATTCTGAAAATAATGCATACAATAGTCGATATAATAATTTAATACAATGTTGAAATGAAAATTGATGATAAATGGTGGTGAGGCGTCTAAGAACTGGCTGTCTAACAGAGAAACTAAAATAGTATGAATAATTTACATAAAAGTTTCATTTTCTAATAATAAGCTTTTCACAAAATGCCTTAACACCACAACTGCTATCCTTACACAACAACAACAAGGCTGACAACTTAACATGCCCTCCAAAGCAGGGAAGCAGTCAGTAGTAGTTCCACTAGTGGTCACCATCGAGGTCATGACTGCAAAGGACATTGCTTAATTTAGTTGATAGGTTAAGGTTGAAATTTGAGAGTTATGAGCATTTTCATATAAAGTTTTCGAGGCTCATAACTTTCAACTTAAATATCTTTTTAAAATTTGAGCATCACACAAGCCTAGATAATGACGAGATCAATCGGTATTCTGAATATAAAATCTCATATTAAGGGACTGATCACCCTACGAGGTTTGTATGGAGAATTGACCGGCCAGTCCACCCTTAAGAATGACTAAGGGCTTACTTGTTTGTCTAAATAAGTGTATTGAATTGTTGTGTGTGCAGGTAGCGGCGGCGGCGGCGGCGGTGGAGGCGGCGGCGGCAGCGAGGCGTGGTCGAGCAGCGGCGGAGGCGGCGGCGGCGAGTCGCGGTATGCGAGCTACGAGACGCGCTACCCGCCGCAGTACCAGCCGCCGCCGCCCGGAGCCACATACCCCGACCGGTACGCGCCGCAGCAGAGGGACTACCCCAGGAAGTACTAGTCTACTCCACCTCGCACACAAGCCAATCCAACAGGCAAGTATTCTTCGCAAGGCACTCATCTAAACTATGATATACCGATTGGACACAACATGGGTGTCTTCAAATCGAGAGTAAATAGGTTTCTTCTAGGTAAGCGTGCTCCATAGACCACATCAATGTTTAACATCAGGCAGGGTGTGGTCAAACGCGAACCTATCATGAATTAAAAAAAGAAAGAGCTAATAATATATACTAATATTATAAAGAGGAAAGGATATATACTAATATTATAAGGAGAAAATAGTTTGAGACTCGGGAAATGACATAGGATAGTTTTTATCCAACTTCGCGAAAAGAGGTTAATGATTTTGATAGCGTAAGTCGAAATACGCGCGTCTGGAGCCGCGGCCGGAAAGCTAGTAATATAATAAAGAAGAAAGATTTGATTGATTGTTTGTTTGCATTGAATATGCTCTGAAACTACTGGACCGATTTGATTTTTTTTTATCATTGGAATCCTACACTATCCCTGATGAAAAAGTTATAAAGTTATAGAAGATTTTTAAAAAGTATGAAAACTTCTATAATGCCAACACAAAGTGCGAAAAAAATACCAAAAACAATTCGTTATATAGCATATGCTGCAGAAATTGTAAATAATAGAGCAAAGTGATGTAATACAATTTTATAGATGACGTCAATATCTACAAAAAAGTCTGCAAGTCTAACTATTAGAGTTATGTCACAATAACTACTTTTTTATGTGTTGAAATTTATAATTCTTGTTCAATACCGTAGCCGAGGCGGACCGCTAGTCTACAATAAACGAGTCCATAACATGCCTTAGGAAGTACTAGTAGTTGAGCTCGAGCACAACCCGCGAAGTATGCATCACATGGCTCTATTCTGCAATAGATGTGTCCATGCCACTGAGTACTCCAAGCTCTCATACACAATCTAACTTGAACCAACCCATGATGCAAGTATCCCTCACAAACAACAACCAGACCCATCCCATGAGATTACTAATCACACGGCTCTTCTATGATACATTACTCCGTAACATGCCCCAGAAAGTATTCTAGCTACTATTATGGTCCAAAAGATCTTTAAGTCGCTAAAAACTGCTTGTCCAAACTACTTTTAGAGGGACCACCCTCAGGGACAAGTAGTTTTCAACGAGGGTTTTCTTTTGTCGTTTATATAGCAACCTAAAATAAAAATATCTCTTAATGCGATTCTGAAAAACTTATAGGTAAGGTTACCGTGATGTTACAAAAATAAACACTATTAATAAAAGACCCTGATGATATATTTTGCTTTACTATACCAATTACACAGTTTTATATTGCTCAGTCTTGTTTACCTTGCCCTCTGCTGTAATAAAGTAACGTTTTAAAATGGCTTATAATTTCGCCACTGTTAGGCCTTTCTGTAGTCAGCAGCATAATATAGAAATGGAAACTCCATGTGAAAAGTCGTCACTCACTACCATGGAGCTAATAATCACTTCATTGGTAGTTCATTCATACCTCAGAATACAAAATTTAGCTATTGCGACTATTACCTACCATAAATGAAGAATCTGTGTAAGCAAATTATTCACAAACTTACCATGCTTGCTACAATGAACCTTTTTGTTTCAGGTTTTCAAAAAGCTGATGTACAAAAGTAAATGGTACTGCGTCTAATCTTTTCTGCTAAGTTCCAAATTAGAAATATAATATGTAATTATTAAGAGAGGTATCCTTATGTATCTCTAAGACATGATAGTAAATTTGAGTTTTTTGAATGTTCAGGATTAATTTAAAGCATTCCCTATGGTTTGGGATCTGTTATTGTAACATTGTGTTAACTAAATATGTTTGTTCATAATTTTATACACTGTGTTGAGGTGCATTATTTTTAAAGACGTTTTACATAAGATGTATGTAATACTTAAGATTATTTTATAAGTAAGCATATTAGTAAATACTACAAAATATAGATTATGGTATAAATAAGCTTTTCTTTTATTCATCTTATTATCATTTAGCTTTAGTTATCCGTCGGGAAGTAATTAAATGAATGTATGTCGTCAAACCTACATGTTGTATCATTCATCACATTATATGTATGTTAATTATAATTAATTGACCGAGCCAGAACTTAGTTTCTCATAGTGTGTCATGTCAGCTCAATTGGTTAGAGCATACCACGGCTAAAGGGGTGGATGGACGCAGGTTCGAATCCCGCACATGACTAAAATTATTTCTCTTGTAAATTTTGAAGCGCTCGTAGCCAAGTTTGCTTAGCCATTCTGAATCGATCAGCAAAGTTAAGCAACGTCCGCCGCGGTCATGACTTGGATGGGTGACCGCTGATTGGGCATTACTACTGAGCGCTTCCGTGCTCCGGAGGGCACGTTAAGCCGTCGGTCCCGGTTGTTGTCTTAGGATAGCAGTCGTTACAGCATGGTGGTAGGGCACTTTGCAAATGCCCGCCTGGCTAGCTCAAGTTGAAAATCTGTCGCCAAGCACCTAACGGTGTGTTCCGGCAGCTGTCCTTGAGAGCCAGTAACTCTAGGTTAGTCTGAACAACATCCTCGACCACATCATCACTTACCATCAGGTGAGATAGTGGTCAAAGGCTAACCTATCAGGCATAAAAAAAAAAATAAAAAAAAAATTGTCCTAATAAAGTTTCGCAACACATAAAATAACTGAATGATATAAATTACAGTTTATACAGTTCGTTTCAAACTTTAACCGATGGATAGGCTAAATCGATGACTGTGAAACGCAAAAATAGTGTTATATTTACTAAATATGTTCTGGGTAGTAAAACCGGAACTTACTCGAACATTCTGAAACAGGTCCTTAGAGTTGAGTCTTCCACGGATTGCTGGCTGTGGGCATCCAACAAAAGGTAAACGGCAAATCATCTAGCTAGCCAGTTTGTTAAGCGAGTATTAACTAATTTTTACTCTCCTTCTTTAGCAATCGTATAGGGATAGATGGATGTCATGATGGTCAGTGCATGCCTCAACTATAGGGGTGGATGACGCGGGTTCATTCCCGCTCATGACTATAACTTATCCTCTAATAATTTTGTTATGTAATCCGCGTTATTGCTAAAATAAATATATTAAAATTATATTTATTATTATATTTAATCCCCCGTGGGGTAGCGGGTTAGAATTGCACCTCCCCATTTCATTCCGTGTGGGTGTCGTAAAAGTCGACTAGGGGCCTGTTTCAGAATGTTCGAGTAAGTTCCGGTTTTACTACCCAGAACATATTTAATAAAAAAAACACTATCTTTGCGTTTCACTGTCATCGATTTAGCCTATCATTCAGTTATTTTATGTGTTGCATAGCAACCCGAAACTTTATTTGGACATTCTGAAACGGGCCCTAAGGGAAAAATACTATTAGAAGGTGGACAGCAGTGCCTTCTTAAGAACTATGGTATATTGCACTGCGATCCCCAAGCCGCCTGCCAAGCGTGGGGATTATGGCAAACCCCCCCTACATAGGGGAGGCTGTGTTCAGCAGTGGACGATCCGTTGATACAGTATTATATTTAATAGCTATAGGAATAACTATCGTCACATGACTATATTTTTTCCTCTCGTATATTTGTAATTTTGTTCTGTTACCTAGGTATTCTGGATTATTATGCTAACCTCGGTGGTTACATATTTATGATGTTGGATCCGTGGGGATCAGGGTAGGGGCCTCGTAGTATTTTCCAAAACCTATCAGAGTGCTCGGACGATGCGACGCACGATCAAAATGCTGGCACCTGTTTGAATCAACGAATAAACATTACAATTAAACGGAGCAATGATACCAGCATGCTGGGCACGCTGCTAACTGATAGTAATCTGGAGCATTTGGACAGCCTGTGAGTCTGCCATTGAATTGTAGGTTGTATAAATGCTTTTTGTAAGTATTATTATATGTTCTATGATTGTAGTATGGAGCTGTAGTGTTTATATAGATGTATTTTGGTAATAAAGGATGTGTATGTCTCCAGCTTACTCAATTGAAATTTCTTAATTCTGAATATGCCAATATTTAGAGCAGATTTAGTGCAATTATGAATTGGATACGGCCTGTTTTCTGGTCAAAATAGTGAAGATTGAACGGAAGGACGGTCGAATTTTGGTGCCGATATACACAAAAAGTACTTACTACTAAGCGCTGACGTACTTCGGAAGGCACATTAAGCCGTCGCACATACGGGTATTTGAACCTAAAAGCTGGCCAAAAATCATTTTCGCGTAATCTTCGATATTGAAAAACAATTTAGTCGCTTAAATAGCTAAAGGTATCCTGCATCACGTGACAGTCATTGTATTTGACTCGACATCCGCGCCGCCCGCTGGCTTCAATCGGAAGTTACCGTTCGCTTGAAGTGTGCGCGTGATTGTTCGATATTCTCCCTTTGTGATCTCACAATACTTGTTATTATTTTGTGTTTGAAACTTGTGCTAAAATATATTTATGATGGATTCGTCAAAACCAGGTATGTAGTTAATTTTTAACCAATTTTTTGTGAAATACACTTTGAGTTTTAGTATTTATTGTACAGAACAAAAGGTTATAGAAAATATGTAAATTTACGCGTTTTGAATTTAATCTTTAAGAGATTTACTTAACTTCTAAGCTTTTCTATGCAATTAATTATACATATTATTGAAGAAGACATGTCTAGCAATACGTTTAATGCAAAAGTTACCTTAATAACTTAATCACTTACCATCAGGTGAGATAGGGTCAAAGGCTAACCTATCGAGCATAAAAAAAAAAAAAAAAGTTGCCGTGGAATACCGTGGATGTATTTTTCACATATTTTTTTAGTAGATAGGGTATTTTGAAAACAAAACGTAAATAAAATTTATTTTTCTTTATTTTCTTTCAGGGCCATCAGGTGTTAAATTCTTATCCCGAAAAGACATTTACAATGTGGTGGAAAGTTCACAAGAACCGAATTTTGATAGAAAGTTGAGTTTTATGGAAGAAACCCTGATCAGTAAGTTCTGTAAAGATGAAGATGAACGGAAAGATTGGAAACAAAAATTATCATTGATAAAGCATCAGTTTAAATCCAGATGGCATGCAGCACATAAAAAGAAAAATATATTCAAAAAGAACAACAATGATTGGCTTGATGGAATGACTTCATTACAATTGCCATGGACAGGTATGTGTTACTGTGGTTTTAGGATATTAATTTATTCTTTTTTGTTTATTTACCTATCTAATAATGTAATCTAAATGTTTTTTCAGAAACAAGTCCTGGTCGTCCTGAAAAAACATTCACAGAATCCAGTGAAAGAAGCAAACGCCGAAAAACAGAAAATCTGCGGTTACATGAAGTTGAATTGCTGAATTATGCGACTCAAATGAAATTAAGAGCTTCAGGTAATGTAGACGCATCGAATGTTGTCAAGGATTTAATAAAAAGTCCAACACGAGCTCAAAAATATAAATTAGCTTTTAGAAAGAGCAAAGAAGAAAAGAGTGGTCAATTATCCAGTTTAGAGGCCTTATCTATGTATGTGGAAGCCGGTCTAACAAGAACACAATATGAAGTAGTCAGATTAAGCAATAAGAAGTTGTATCCTTGTTATACCATTCTTCAGAGGATGAAAAATGATTGCTACCCTATTAGAGAATCTTACACGGTTACTGCTACATCTGTCGAAATAAACTTACAAGACTTACTGAATCATACTGCTTCAAGATTAATTATTTATTTAGAGGAAGTTGTGGCTACGTTAAATGAAGACGATAAAAAACAAATGGAATTGATATGTAAATGGGGGTGTGATGGATCGCAACAAGCTCAGTACAAGCAGAAGTTTGAAAACGAGACGGATTCTGACGCTAACATTTTTCAGAGCTCTATGGTTCCATTACAGTTAGTGTGCGGTAAAAAGGAAAACGTTCGCGTTGTTTGGCAAAACCCAACACCCTCATCGCCGCGGTACTGTAGACCCATTAGAATAAGATTCTTACACGAGTCTGTTGATATCACGAACGAAGAGATTGCGTATATAAATTCAAAAATTAATGCTATCGAGCCCACGGAATTCCAAGATATGAAAATAAGCCATACTATGCTTTTTACTATGGTGGATGGCAAAATATGTAACGCAGCAACACATACAAAATCGACTATGAGGTGTTACATATATGTGGTGCCACCTCCAAGGAATTCAATAATTTATCAAAAAAAAGGGATGCCAAAGAGGAATCATTAAAATTTGGCCTCTCAATTCTTCATGCTCGCATAAGATTTCTCGAAAACATTTTGCATTTATCATATAAACTACCTCTCAAAAAATGGCAACTTAGAACAGTCTGATAAAGATGTAGCTAAACAAAGGAAAAAAGAACTACAGGATAGATTCAAAAGTGAGATGGGGCTGATTGTGGATGTTCCTAGAGCCAATTTTGGCAACTCGAATGACGGAAACGCAAGTCAGCGATTTTTTGCTGACCACGAACTTTCTGCTTCAATATATTTTCATTATATTTTTTGGAATAAATATTTATTATTATTATTATTATATTATATAATAACTGGCGTAGATGTAAATCTAATATTTAGGTTCAAAATTATCTTGGAAGCCTTATCTAGTGGTTATAAAATCAACATAGAAACATTTGAAAAATATGCAAGAGAAACTGAAGAACTGTATGTGCAGTTATACGATTGGCATCCAATGTCCCCAACCATTCATAAAATTCTGCGACACGGTGCAGAAGTAATTTCGTCAGCCCTGCTCCCAATCGGTCAGCTTTCGGAGGAGGCTGCAGAAGCCCGAAATAAACATTTTAGAGATTACAGGCTAAATTATTCAAGAAAATTTTCTCGAGAAGCTTGTAACATGGATGTTATAAACAGACTCCTTCTGACGTCAGACCCTTTAATAACAGGTATGAAAAAAACACCGAGAAGGAAATCCAAACCGTTCCATCAAGAAACTTTAAGTTTATTATTACCTGCTGAAACGCCAAGTATTGATTCTGATTCAGACGACAGCGAGGCTTAAACGATTTCTTTATAGGTTTTAATTTTTGGTTTTATATATGATATGTGACGAAATATACGTTAATACATTAAATGTGTAATGATTGACACCTATACGCCCAACCAGAGACAAAAAATATTTTTGGCCAGCTTTTAGGTTCAAATACCCGTATGTGCGTCGGTTTCGTTAGTATTTATAGCCGGGCATTTCGAGAATGCCCGCATCTACGCTCAATTAGAAAATCTGTCGCCAAGAGTTCCAGCAGTTTACGTTTTTTTTTTTAATAATAAAAATAACTCAAAGAGGGTGGAAGGAGTTGTAATGTGGTCTATCTTCTAAACTGAATAGCGTAATATGTACTACCGTAATATATTGTCTCCTATTCGACTTTGTTTAATTTTGTACTTACCTATCTATATATGACCAACAAATACTAAAAACTGAATAGTATAATTTTGAAGCTCTGATCAAAACCAACACAAACATATTTTATCATTTTTTACAGCTACAGCTCAGTGTTGGATAATATAAACTGTACAATTATCTCGCCTGCTATGGGTTGAATTGAAACCTCTTGAGTTTAAAACATCAACATCTTTCCTAATTTTATAGCATGATTTTAGTTCCGTAGGACCAGAAGCAAATGAACAAAGGAACAATGAAATCCACAAGAACATTGCCCGCTTAGATCTAGTTTAAACCAGTTCCTTTTTGAAGTGATAGCTCAGTGGCTTTGGCTATTAACTGCCACGCAGCAGATCCATGGTTCGAATCCCGCCGCGAGTTTGAGCGTCACCTCATGGTGGCATTTTGCGAATGCCCAACTTAAATATTTATTCTGATAAACTTACAATAGTTCGGTTAGACTGACAATAGTAAATGGTTGACATGTGCTAATATTTGTTCAACAAATATTTGGAACGGTTTGAAATCCTATCTACGTGATTCGGAATAAAGGTTGAAGCTCGTAGCGAAGTTTGCTTAGCCATTCTGAACCGATCAGCAAAGTTAAACAACGTCCGCCGATGTCATGAGTTGGATGGGACCGCTGGTGACATTACTACTGAGCGCTTCCGTGCTGCGGAGGGCACGTTAAGCTGTCGGCCCCGGTTGTTGTCTTAGGATAGCAGTCGTTATAGTATGGTGGTAGGGCATTTTGCGAATGCCACTAGCGGCGGTTCGGGCCGTCCTTGAGGGCCATTAATTCTAAATTAGCGTGAACAACATCTTCGACCGCACAATCCATATACCAATATAGTAAAAGTTGTTTTTGCATGTGTGATTATGATTAGTAAAAATAAAATTAGACAGGTCTTACGACTTTATTATGCACGATGATGCATTAAACACTGTTATCAGATAAAAAATTACACATTGTCAAAACCCAAAGAAAAACAAGTTCTGTACGTTTCTAAAAATATCTTAACTGTATCAACAAAACAATGATATGCGTTTATCACTAATGATAAACACATCTCTTACATTATAAAGTTCAAGCAACTGAACAAAAGAGAAAATAAATCCACCATCTAATTCTGTAAACTATCATAACATCATTATATATTTACATGAATCTAACATGTATTTACTAATATTTTGTTCAATGATTTCAGTTAAATAAACTTATATATTTTGTTAGATTAGGTTTATAAAAGCAATCAAAACGCAACTTACACCTATGCCAAAATTTTATTTTGGACTTTTCACAGAATAAGGACTACAAATAATGTATAAGATTTTTCACATTGGCAAGTGATGATAGTGTTACAGATGTCAAATAGTGGAGCAGGAGATGGAGCGTCTAGTGTCACATACTCTCAAGTACTTGCAGATGTCAGGTTCGCAAAACAGAGTTTTACCATATAATTATAATAATAAAAATCTCAACATATGTGGACAAATAACTAGTAACAGCTTTTACATCATAGCCATATCATAGCCACCTTTAAACAAGTAGCATGGTTGATCCTGCAACCAATCCTAGTTGTGGTCAAGACCAATCTCAGCTTGTAAGCACTCAACCTAGTCAATACATAAAAAAATTGTGCTTGTGGTAATAATGAAAATCTCTATAATGCTATTTTGTTTATTGCCTATATTACTAGCAACTCTACTTCCAATAGTAACATGAACAAAAATAGTTTCCCTAATAAAAAATATGAAATTCTTCAAATATTTCCGAAAATATCTGATTTAACCCCTTCGCTCAGGTCTATTTGCAGTCAAAATTTTGGCGCCACCCCCCATTTTCCAATAAACAAAAATCGGTTGTTTCTAAATTGCTTTTTCTAAATCGGTTGTTTTATATATTATGTAGTGAGGTATGTAGGGATTTTATTGCTGTAAGTAGTTCCAAGCCTTATTTGAAAGTGACACTTGCTAAATTAGTAGTAAATAGTTATTTTTAAGTTAGTTGTACAAACTACAACTGTATTTATTATAACATAACCAAAGCACATGGTTATATACTATATCCTCCTCGAATTAGGTTACAAACATTGTGAAGACCTACTTTCTTAACTTTTTATGTATAGTTCATTTGAATCTATATTGTAAGATCATTTCATATAAAACCTATGGAAATTTTGTAAATATATTTATTTATAACTACTTTTATGTAGATATATTAAAATGAGATGCCAAATATTATATTTTATTAATGTCAATGAAGAAAGAGTATACGGTCTAGTTCTCATTCCGTTGTTAGATAGTCCTCAGCTCTGTTGAACCTTTCCTCTGAGGTCCTCAGATTTTATAAAGCTACTGCTAATACCGCCATCTACATTTGTTAGTGCCAACATAATACACAAAGGTGCCACAGGCTAATTTTGCACAAATCATGAATACGGGCTTGTGCCCGAATTTTGAATAAGTGCCTCTATAGTTATAAAATCTGAATAGTTAGTCCTGCCATTATGACATTTCGTCAAAAGGTACGAGGGTCATTTGAAAAGTTCTTAGCCTAACATACTTAATGAAACCACACGATTTTGAGTTTATTTTTATTTTTCAACATACTCTCCTCCGAGCTCAAAACACTTTTTCCAGCGACCCGGTAAGGTTTCGATACCCGTTTTAAAAAAATCTTCGTCTAACTCCTCAAAATAAGCATCCACGGCGGCTATGACCTCTTCATTTGTAAAAAAATGTTTACCACCTAAAAATTTTTTCAGCTTTGGGAACAGATAAAAGTCGGACGGTGCTAAATCCGGTGAATATGGGGGATGAGGTAACGATTCGAAGCCACATTGATGGATTTCTGCCATGGATTGCACAGAGGTGTGAACGCGCGCATTGTCCTGGTGAAACAAGACTTTTCTTCTCAATAAACCTGGACGTTTTTCTTTGATTTCTTCTCTCAAACGACGCAACAGGTTGCAATAGTAATCGGAGTTTATTGTTTCACCCTTTTTTAAATAATCCACGAGAGTTATACCCTTTGCATCCCAAAAAACGGATGCCATGACTTTGCCCGCCGATAAAACCACCTTTGCCTTCTTTGGGGTGGGCGATCCTGCTCTTTTCCATTGTTTCGACTGTTCTTTTGTCTCGGGTGTATTGTGGTGAACCCAGGTTTCATCCATGGTTATAAATCTTTCAACAAATTCTATTGGGTCAGCTTCATATAACTCTAAACAGTCGCGAGAAGTTGTGAGTCGGTTGCGTTTTTGTTCCAATGAAAGCAGCCGCGGTACCCACCGCGCAGACACCTTAGAGAATCCAAGTTCAGAAGTAATTATATGATGTGTTCACTCAGATGAGATGCCTACAGTCTAAGCTATCTCCTCGACAGTCAATCTTCGATCAGATAAAATTAAATCACAGATTTTTTCTTTGTTTTGATCAGTGGAAGCAGTCGAAGGCCGGCTACTACGGGGCTCATCTTGAATGGTCTCACGACCACGTTTAAACTCTGCCACCCAGTTTTTAACAGTTGCATACGAAGGAGCGGACACACCCAAAGTAGCAGACATGTCTTCATGTATAGCTTTTGGAGTTAAACCTTTCAAATTCAGGTATTTTATCACTGCACGATGTTCAATTTTATCCATTTTCAAAAATAGCTCTGACTTGACTTACGGTATCACGTGTAAACGAACAATGAGTTACTGTGAATAAACTAAACTGTGCATACTTGTTGCTAAATAATGTAACTACAAAATGAGGGTAGTTATAAAAAAAACCAATGACTTTAACCATGTTAGGCTAAGAACTTTTCAAATGACCCTCGTATCTACTTTCTGGCTTTAAAAGAAAATTGTCAAAACTGAATTTTGGGGCACTGATGAGGTTGATTACTGAAAACTTTGTTGTAGAGATGAATTCTAATTGTCTATGATTATAGTCTATGTTTTTAAAAGCAAGTTATTTTCAAACTTGGAGCGATTAGAGTTTTGACAAATGTCTTGAAGAAAATTTTCATTGTACCTACTACCTACTAGTTTTGAGATTTGTTCAGAGCAAATAAGTTTATAGTCGATGTAATTTTTATAAAGATGTAGTGTTCAAAGGTATTAAGAAATTAAAAATGAGTGAATGAATTAAAGCCGTTTTTATACTGGATCCCAATAATTAAACACCTTGAGGGCGGATTTCAATAAAAAGTCATGGGCCCTTTGCCCTCAAGGATAAGATGAAGATGAGCTGAGCTACCTACCCTGGAAACCATATGGTGATGAAATTATTATTTTATTTACTGGAAATAATTATATAGAAACATGACAGAGGAACTGTCAAAACTAGATAAAAATACGAACTATATTATTTGGAAAAAGAAATTACATTTATTACTATTATCAAAAGGACTAAATTCAGTTATACAAGGGTTAAATGATGAACAAAAAATAAAGGAAGAATTTATTAGTAAAGATGCAAAAGCCAGATTTACAATAATTAATTCTGTAGATACTTCATATATTGGACGTATAATTGACTGTGAAACAGCAAAAGAAATTTTAGACACATTGGATAAGATATTTTTGGGCCAAATTGACACACAGAGGTGTCATTTACTCCAAGATTTTTATAACTATAAATTCGAAAAAACAGATTTACTAGAAGATATCGGCGACCTAATGAACATAGTTACCTCAATCAAAAGTACTGGGGTGAATCTAACTGATACTGGGGTTGTGTCGAAAATATTGTGCATTTTACCTAAAGAATTATCGAGCTTTAGGACAGCTTGGGAATCAACTGCTAAAGAAGAGAAAACTTTTGTGAATCTTATTTCCCGAATACAATTAGAACTAAAAATTACAGAACGGGATACTAAAAATAAAGAAAATTGTGATACATTTTTAATAAATGTTTGTTATAATTGTGGTAAGAAAGGACACATAGCAAAATTCTGCAGAAATGATAAAGGATCCAAGAGCGTGAAGAATAACAGCATAATCACATGCTTCAAATGTCTGAAAAATGGACACAAAAATAATGATTGCAAAGAAAAATACAATTGTGTGTTTTGCAAGACAAACACACATTTTTCAAAATTTTGTTTAGAGAAACCACAATTTTCGGTGAGTAATTTTACAAAATTAGACAGAGATGAGGAGGAAACTATTGAGTTCATACTAGATTCCGGAGCTAGCAGTCACATAATTAATTCTGAAGTATATTTACATTTGAAAGAAAAGTGCAATTATAGAATCTCAACAGCTGATAGTAATACACACATTATAGACACTGTGGGTAAAGTGCAAGTCTAACACAAATTCACATAGCATTACCTTCAATGATGTGTTACTAGTCCCGAAATTGAAGAAAAACTTAATTTCAATTTCAAAAATAGCAGAAAATAATTATAAAATTGTGTTTTTCAGAAAAGAATGTAAAGTATACGAAAGAGATGGCAGCTGCTTACTGACTGGTGAGTTAAGGGGTGACGGACTGTACTATGCAGAGTTGTCAGCAACTCGGTCAAGCACAAAGTCAGTAAACTTAATTCAAAACATAAATTTTTGGCATCGAGCTTTGGCACATACATCAATTTCAAAAACAAAAAAGATAGTTAATGGAATAAATTCAAAACATAGTGATAATTATATTGACATCTGCGAAGTCTGCACACAAGCAAAACTATGCAGAAAACCATTCAATACCGAAAGGAATAGAGCTACTAGGCCATTAGAAATAGTTCATAGTGACATCTGTGGTCCAATAGGTTCAGACACGTATGATGGTTATAAATATATTATCACTTTTCTAGATGACTATACACATTTTGCTAAAATTTATCTGATCAGAACTAAGAGTGAAGCCTTTTCAAAAATTACTAATTACATAAATTTATCTGAAAATCACTTTAACTTAAAAGTAAAAACATTTAGGTGCGATAATGGCGGTGAATATAGTTCAAATAATTTTAAAAAATATTGTTTAGGTAAAGGAATTTCAATAGATTATACAATACCGTATACTCCACAACATAATGGTAAGGCAGAACGATTAAATAGAACAATTTTGAAGCGAACCCGTGCTCTTTTGTTTGACATGAAGTTACCACAAGAGTTATGGGGCGAGGCGGTGTTAACAGCAACTTACATAACCAATAGGTGTTCTAATACTATTAATGACAGAACGCCAGCAGAAATGTGGTTTAATAGAATTCCAAATTTGAAACATTTAAATATTTTCGGTTCTTTGGCTTATTACAAAATAAATACAAAACTCAATAAATTAGATTCCAGATGTGGTAAGGGTTTGCTAGTAGGATTTACGAACAATGGATATAAGATTTGGGATTCGGTGGGTTTGAAGGTATTTTATTAAAGAGATGTGACTTTTAATAATAATGCGAAGGATGTTTTGGAATTTTTAAAGCAATGTAATAGGATTGAGAAAGTTACAGATTTATATAAATTATTTAAAGAAGAAGAGGAGTTGGAAGAACAAAACGAGAAAAGAAATGTCATCACAGCTGATGATGGTTGTCAAGTTGAGAGGGGAAGTTTGTATGGAGAAAGTAAGAAGAAGAAGACAGATGTTGAAGCAACGAAGGAGGAGGAGTTTTCTATTTTAGAAGAAGAGAGAAATGATGTCATAGATAATGTTTTAGAAGAAGAACGAAATGATGTCATAGAAAATATTTTTGAAGAGCGAAATGAAGTCGTAGAAGATGTTTTGGAGGAGGAACGGAATGATGTTATAGAAAATGAGGGAATTGATGTTTTTGAAGATAGTATTGCTGAAGAATTATTAGATAATAATAGTAGAAGAGAAGTTAATTTGGAAGATAGTAGTCAAGAAGTGAATAATGGAAATGAGATTGAAGATAATAGTAGATTGACAGTGGATGGAAACGAGTTGTTTGTGGATGCGGAGGAGTCCGTTGAAGAAATTAGTAGTAAAAGGATTTTGCCAAAATGAGATAGAAGATTACCAATAAGGTTGAAAGATTATGATTTAGAAACGTCATTTTTAACTTACAGTGAGGTGTTGAAGAGTGATGAGAGAAGTTTCTGGGAAAAAGCTATTAAAGAAGAGATGGATTCTTTGGAGAAAAATAAAACTTGGGAAGTAGTTGATAAAATAGAAGCGGGTAATAGAAGATTGATAACTAGTAAGTGGATTTTTACTGTGAAGTCGGAAGGAAGATACAAAGCATGACTTGTTGCTAAGGGATTTTTACAAAAATATAATGTAGACTACAAAGAGACTTATAGTCCAGTGGTAAATACTACTAGTGTACGATTATTGCTTTCAATTGCTGCACAGAAAGGTCTAAAATTAAAACAGTTTGATGTAAAGACAGCGTTTTTGTATGGAGAATTAAATGAGGATACTTTATGGAAATTCCTTTAGGTTATGATTATGGTGAAAATAAAATTTGTAAATTAAAGAAGAGTATATATGGTCTTAAGCAAGCACCGCTCATGTGGAATAAGCGGCTAACTGAATATTTAAAGAAATTGGGTTTCGAACAGCTGAAATTAGATCCATGTTTGTTTTTATGTAAAGAAAAGGAAATTTACTTGGCTATATATGTTGATGATGGAATTTTGATAGGAAATTGTGAAAAAGAATTGAATAATATCATGAAAGGAATGCAAAAAGAATTTGAAATTAGAAAATTTGATAAAGTTGAGAAGTTTATCGGTATTGATATACAGGTTGGAGAAAATTATTTGAAAATTTATCAGGAATCTTATCTTGGTCAAATGTTAAATAAATTTGGATTTAATGACTTAAAAGAAATTATTTTTCTGAATATTTTAGTTGATACACATCAAGAGGGGAAGGGTAATAGTAGTGATGTGCATCGTTATAGGCAGTTGATAGGGTCTTTACTATACTTAGTAAACAAAACTAGACCAGATGCTTCATTTCATATTGGTTATTGCAGTAGACATCAAGAGTGTCCTAATTTAAATGATTTTGCCAATATTAAAAACTCTTCAGATACCTTAAGAGCTCTATATCTTCTGGTATTCAATATTTACGTGGAAATAGTTTAGTTTTGACTGCGTATTGTGATGCAGACTTCGCTGGTGATCCTGATACTAGGAAAAGTACGACTGGCTTTGTAGTGTTGTACAGTGGTGGTCCCATACATTGGTGCTCGCATAAACAGTCCGTCACCGCTCTCTCCAGTACGGAAGCAGAATACATCTCTGCCGCAGAATGTATCAAAGATTTACTTTATGTTCAAAGTCTGATTAAAGAGATTACTCCAAAAACACAATTATTTGTTGATAATCAGTTGGCTATTGTTTTAATTAAAAACGGAATTTTAAATCGCAGAAGCAAACATATTGATGTGAAATATCATTTTATTAAAGAAAAGATAGATCAAAATTTAATTGAAATTTTCTATTGTCCAACCAATTCTAATCTTGCGGATATTTTGACAAAAGGATTGGACAGAACCAAGTTTTTACGTTTAAGAAAGCATATTGTGAGTGATCAGTGAGTTTGATGTGAACTTTAATGAAGTGAGTTTAGTGGTATAGTTAGTTAATTATGATAGGTGTTAGATGTTATATTTTGTAGAGATAATGTTTTGGAATTGATTTGAAATTTAGGTATTAGTTATAGTATTAAGATTGTCTTGATTGTTAATTTGAAATTTATATTTAAGGGGGTGGTTTAATATAGTATGTAGAATGTAATGATAGGTAGGGAATACTAGTCTGGGTTTTTATTTTTGTTTTAATTATGTGTTCAATGTTGAAGTTGTATATGGGGTGTTCTAGGAAAATATGTTAAAGTTAAATACAGGTTGGTTTTAATTTTATTTGAGACAATATAAAATTCAGAGGGGATGTTGTAGAGATGAATTCTAATTGTCTATGATTATAGTCTATGTTTTTAAAAGCAAGTTATTTTCAAACTTGGAGCGATTAGAGTTTTGACAAATGTCTTGAAGAAAATTTTCATTGTACTAGTTTTGAGATTTGTTCAGAGCAACTTATAAGTTTGTAGTCGATGTAATTTTTATAAAGATGTAGAGTGTTCAAAGGTATTAAGAAATTAAAAATGAGTGAACGAATTAAAGCCGTTTTTATACTGGATCCCAATAATTAAACACCTTGAGGGCGGATTTCAATAAAAAACTTTTTGCATTGTTTGTTAGGTACTGGACAAAAGTCACGTTAACAGAATAGTTTTGATAATTTTTGTATATCTCTTCTTTGGTTTTAAATGAGAATTTTCAAGTGCTCTGATGTTTTTTATTACCTGGGATATTATCACCCAACTATGAGAGGAGTTCCAAAACAAGGTGCTTCATTTCTAGAAAGCAAGACTGATCTAGTCTGGAGGTTACATTCAATATTTTTCGTACTTCTACCAGTGGGCACTAAATTTGTTTTTATAAAAGTAGTAGGCATATCTACCAACCAACCTTTAAATCAACATTTTTTTTTGATGACACATTGAAGTTATGGAAAATGGAAAACCTTTAGAAATCTTAAGCAAATCGTAGATTGTGGCATTCTTGGTGATGAGCATAACAACATTATATTGAAAAGCAAATAGTATATAGCACTGTTACACTTTTTAGGGTTCTGTACCTAAAAAGAAACCCTTATAGGACCACTAGTTATCCATCTGCCTCTCAAGACCCCACACAGTATGAAGTTGAAATTTCTCATTAATCACCTGCATAGGTATGGTGACAATTCCACCATTGCATTACTAAAAGTAATACAAAATCTTTGCCACCACAATCTCGGACTTAATAGACTGTAGCCTTGGACGTATGTGGTTGAGTATAAAACATGTTTTCAACAAAGAAAGTAGTGGGAGCTGGCACCATGCTGTCATTATGTAACAATGGATTGTGGTGATTATGCCAAGCATCACCAATTTCATCTTGTGGTAGATCGATGGTGGCTCTAGAAGGATCAATTTCAATGTCAAGGGACTTGAGAGCATTTATTGCATCCTGATTTCCTTGCACAGCAGCAAGGCGCAGCAAACGAGTTGCTGTTTCAAGATCATGTGGCAGGCCACCTCTTCCTTGTCCATAATAAATGCCAAGATTGTAAAGAGCTCCAGGATGTTGCAGTGCCGCTGCTGACTTGTAAAGCTCCATTGCCTGATAAAACAAAACATAATGATATAAGAAACTAAAAATTCCTATGAAAGAACACATTAAATAGGTACCTATTAAAATCATTGTTATTACCGTTTTCTCATTTGTAGTAACGCCTAGCCCCATTTCATAACATAGCCCTAAATTAAATAAGGCAGGGGCATGATGACGATTTGCTGCAGACCTGAAAAGAAGAGTGCAATCACTTAACATTACTACTTTGTACAAAGGGTTTTAGAGTGTTTTAAAATTGAAATTTCACCTGAGTAAGTTGAGGCCCACTTGATGTTGCCCACTTTCGATCGCGGCCAATCCGAGTTTATTTTCAATAGAGTTGAGAACATGCCCCAAATCACTGTCACAAGAATCATCAGGTGTAGTACTACTAGCACTAGAGGGAGATACTTTTGGTCCACTCTGCTCATTTGCTATCAAATGAACAGTAGGTGTAAACTCATCTAGAATTCTTTCAAGTTTGTTAGTGGGACTGCTGAAAAGTGCTCGGTCACTAACAGAGTTTACATAGGGCTTCAATGTAGATAATAGATCATTAACATTGATGCATCGCTTTTGCTCCCTCATACAGTGTTTTAACTTCAAATGTATAAACTGGCTTGTGTACCAGCCCAGAGCCAAAGCACTGCTCTGAAAATTTAAAAGATTTTATTTTAACATGATATCTGAGTCATATTTATATACTATACGATACTATAAGATACCAAAAGAAGTTTTTCAAACTCATTTTTTTATATGTTCTGTAATAAACCTTACCCATGTGATGGCACCAATCCAAGATCGGTTCAATTGTTCGAAGTTCCATTTTTTGTTATTAGTGTTCTGGCTATTCCTGAAGTTTTTATTCAGGCAGCTCCGGTGGCGGAACCAAGACTGTATGGGGCACGGCACATCTGGAACTAAGCATCGGTTCTTCCTTTCTTCCGGAATCGTTCCAGCAGCATTGCAAACGTTTGTAGTTGGTCGTTTGTCAAAGTGATTAGCACTTCTTTCGAACGTGTCTCGAAAACGCCGTGTCACATATTTCCACATGTTTTATATCAATTATTTAATAAACACTAGGAATTAATAATGGCTCCCATGGTCTTCTAAAACTTTTAAGTTTTTTTTACACACAACAACAAATAGTTTTATTCTGGACTGGACCACAGATTACATAGACTCCACAGATTAATCAATCATATGTATAGAAGGGAGGCAATAATACACGACAACGATAATGTACGACCACTATTTTTTTTATTTTTTTTTTTATGCCTGATAGGTTAACCTTTGACCACTATCTCACCTGATGGTAAGTGATGATGTGGTCGAAGATGTTGTACAGGCTAACCTAGAATTACTGGCTCTCAAGGACAGCTGCCGGAACACACCGTTAGGTGCTTGGCGACAGATTTTTACCTTGAGGGTGATAGCTAGCCAGGCGAGCATTCGCAAAGTGCCCTACCACCATGCTGTAACGACTGCCATCTTAAGACAACAACCGGGACCGACGGCTTAACGTGCCCTCCGAAGCACGGAAGCGCTCAGTAGTAATGTCACCAGCGGTCACCCATCCAACTCCTGACCGCGGCGGACGTTGCTTAACTTTGCTGATCGATTCAGAATGGCTAAGCAAACTTCGCTACGAGCGCTTCAAGCGTCGTAAGCGTCTACGAGCGTACAGACGATAATGCACGGCCTGATATTATCGTCCTTACAGTGTTGGTCGTGTATTATTGCCTCCCTTTCAATCTCCATGTTTATTGTATATCTATTTAGCGAGTGTGTATAACAACAGGGGCCCGTTCCAGTAAATATTGGTCGAGCAATATTTGCTCCAACTGGAACGACCTATACAGCTCCTTTCAAAATATGGAATTGACAGCGATGTTTTTAGGTGATATAATACAGTCTACATTTTTAATAAATGGGGCATAATCGAGTCAGCTGTCCGCTGTCAAGCGCGACACACGCGTTATGGCCTCGGTGCGTTCTCCTACCGGTGCTCGTGCTACGAATGTCGCGTCAACGCAGTGCTCGCAGTGCAGTAAAATAGTGATAAATGAACTACTAGCATTCGTATGTAATAAGATTGACACAGTCCCTGAGACTGGGATTATACAAATATGTCTTAGTGCTTATAGCTCTGAAGAAATTGAGAACGCGAGGGCAATTACTTTTAAACAACTTGCGCCGATGAAGAAGTTCCTCAGAAGAAAGGAAGGTTCTGAACAAAAAAGTATACAAGAAATCATCAAGATTATTAAAGAAACTGAGCCCAAATGCCTACCGACGTACGTTATAAAGAATTTAAATAAAATTCCGCCTGTGACTTTTGATTTTATTGATATTACGACATTTTTGAAGGAACTAACCCTACTTAAAAATGACGTCGTGAACATAAAATCTAAGCCTCCAATGAACAGCGATAACGGGTCATTGAACTCGGACATGAATCAATTAAAAAAAGAGATTGAAGATATTAAAAAGCTAATAGGTGACCTAAAGCAGCCTCGTACTTCTGGCTGCAGAGAATCTAACGACCTATCTCTTAGGCCTTATCGTTGCGATAAGGATGCAAGAAATACGCAAAATAATTTACAAAGCATCGAACATTCTGTCGCGGAAACAAGCGAGCCTCGCATCGAAGCGGCGAGAACGAGTTTTGAGACGAATGCGGTAAGAGGGCCCGCGTGGCGGGGAGGACCTCAGCCAATGCCTCCTCCCGCCGGCGCGCGCGCGCATCCGCCGCGCGCCCCTTCCTTATCTATGCAACAGTTGACGGCGGACACTGACACTGACTCTTTATACTTACCTACCTATAGGGACATGACTATAGCAGCTCGTAACGAATCTCGAGCTAATAAGGATGACGAAGGGTTTACGTTAGTTACCCGGAAGAAACCTATGCCGTATAGATACAAAAGTACGAGAGGAACCCTGCAAAATAACACTAAGCTGCAAGTGGCTGAATCATACGCATATGATTACTTATCGCGTACACAAAAGAACATCAGAGAAGAAGATATAAAAGAGTACATAAAAGGAATGAATGAACAGTGCCTAGAAGTAGTTAAATTAACGCAAGCGAGAGAAACAAATTTTAATTCATTATAAATTAAAATACTATCAACAAAACTAAAGGCTTTTTTAAAAAATGACTTGTGGCCTGAAGGCTTAGTATTTAGAAGATATAGACCACAACGTTCTAGCGTAAATGATACCGCTGCCATTAATAACTAAATTATGGATACACAAACACAACAGAAAAATATTATAAAACTAGTTCTTTTAACTGTCATGCAATTAAGAGCTGTATGCCTGCGGTACGTTATATGTGTAAATATACCGATGTTATGTGCCTCCAAGAGCACTGGCTGATGACACATGACCTGGGCATCATTAGCAAACTCGACGCGGAATTCAGCTGCTGCTATGAGTCGTCAGTGGATCCGACGATAGTGCTCCGAGGGCGGCCCTATGGAGGGACGGCGCTTATGTGGCGCACTAGCCTCTTTACGCGCACTGATGTCATCCAGTGTGAGAGCGACCGTATTATTGCCGTGCGTCTCGAGCAGAATGATAGGAGTCTACTTGTGTTTTGCGTATATATCCCGGTAAACAACGAAGACAACCTCCCGGAATTTACAGACTGCCTGGCGCAAATGAGTGCGGTAATCGAGTGTACTGATAGTGAGTGCGTTCTTATATTGGGTGACTTCAATGCGCATCCGGGCACACTTTTTGGAGAAGAGTTGAAAAACTATTGCAATGAACAATCCCTAGTGTGCGTAGATCAGAATAGGCTCGAAGGAGACACCTTCACGTTTGTGAGCGCCGCGCACGGCACCTGCAGTTGGCTCGACCACTTAGTCGTGACCGAAGCTGCGGCACGCCTTGTGACGTCAGTGCGCGTTGATTATGACGTCACGGGTTCTGATCATTTCTCTCTAGTCGTAGAGTGTAACTTTAGTACAATTAGCCGTAAGTTTATATGTACCTATAACTGTGATGTTAGTAATTTAAGTAGCACTAATAAACATATATGGGGTAGTAGGGAGCGGGATCAAACGTTGTTATATTCGAAATTATGTAATAAAAAGTTTTTTAATCTAATGAATAGCTATGACAATATTTTTTATGAAATGGAATGTACAATCTTGCAGTGATGGCTCAGTGGCATTGACTATGGACTGCCGCGCAGCAGGTCCATGGTTCGAATCCCGCCGCGGGCTTGAGCTTCACCGCATGGTGGAAGGGCTTTTTGCGAATGCCCGCCTGGCTAGCGACCACCCTCAAGTAGAAAATCTGTCGCCAAGCACCTAACGGTGTGTTCCGGCAGCAGTCCTTGAGAGCCAGTGAAATTACAGGCACATGAGACTTATAACTGTCTCAAAGTGACGGGCGCAGTGCAATTCGTGACTTGTGACGAAATGCACCTGTTATAGGCAGAGGTTAGACCGCTTAACATCAGGTGGGCCTCGAGCTTGTTCCGTCACAATAACATAAAAAAAAAAAACAAAGACTGAAACATTATGTAAAGACGAAAATCACTATAAATATATAGACATATTTTATAAAAATGTTGTAGGTGCGTTGCAGTCGGCCGCAGAACAAACTTCTATCTCTGACAATAATCAATTTAATCGACCTAAATTTAATAATTTTCATGTCAGGCCCCACCACGCCAAAGCAAGGGAAATGTTTTCTTTGTGGGTGTTACACGGTAGGCCACGCTTGGGATATCACTACGATAATATGACTGCCTCACGTAGAGAGTTTAAAGCCGCGCACAAGTATGTACTAAAGAACCAAGAAAGGATAAAAATGGATGTACTAGCCAGACATCGGGCTAACTGTAATTTTGTAGAATTCTGGCAAGAAAAGAAAAAACCTGGTCGTGGCTCGGAGTTTCTAAGCGTTAACATAACGCCGAAAAATGTTGAAGATATTTTGAGGAGTACGAAGCGCGGAAAGTCTCCGGGGCACGACGGCCTTAGTGTAGAACACTTACTATTTGCCGGTCGATACATCTGTCACGTCTTAGCGCGGCTTTTCAATCTCTGCGTGAGGCATTGTTACATACCTGAAGATCTTATACGCACTTTAGTGCATTACTAACCTAACCTAACCTATACCAAAGAATAAAACGGGTGACATCTCGAGCGTGTTCAATTATAGACCTATTTCCCTGGCGACGGTTGTGGCCAAGGTTCTTGAACGAATTATACATTCCTACATAACCTCCTTAGATATAGACGATGGTCAGTTTGGTTTCCGTCCGCAACTTTCAACCAACATGGCAGTTTTTTCTTTAAAAGAGGTTGTCAAATACTACACAAAGAACGATACTACTGTATATGCCTGTTTCCTGGACCTGCAGTGCAAGTACCGAACTTACCGATCGCTAAATTTGACATTTAAAATCGTATAAATTCGATAAAACGGGTTATATCGATGTTTGCAAGTATGAAACCTACTTAAACGATCGGTAAATAAATTCGGTAGACATCGTTAAAATTTAACGAATTTTGACGATAGCCCTAGCATGGGACTTTAAGATCGTCTATATTGTAGATTTTAACGATTGTTTTGTCAAGTTTAAAAAGAAGCTCGATATAAATGAGACAAATTTTAAAATAAACTTTTAGGCTCCTTTTGTTATTGAAAAAAGAGCTGTGTTGTGCAAATGCTGCAGGGAATAGGTTGAAAATGCTAACAATCCTACCTATCGGATTTTCGGAAGTGTGCTTCAAGAATCTATTTCGAATATCGAAAGATATTGTACTCGCTCTTCGTGCAAGGCTTTGAGAACGATATTAGAAGGATGCGATCTCACGGTCTTATCCGTACACATTACACAAACTAAATACCTAAGTAGGTATATTACATATTAGATACAATTATTGTTTTGGACTATTTTAAATTTATTTAAAGGAATAGTAGGTATAGGCATAATATGCTTAACTTAGTATTTATTATTTAACTGTATTTCTGAACTATCGTGTAAGTAGAGACTAAAAAACCTTCCGGTTTGGCTGCTTTAAAATTTTCCTTTTTACATCTAGTAATTTTGTTATTTAGGAAAATAACAATAATAAATACATTTTCACTGGCACTTTTATCGTGTTTGTTTATTGCTTTTGCAGCGGGCAGAATAATTTTGAGAAGTTTTATTGGTTTACGTTTAGGTACGCTACACAAAAATAATAACGATTATTAAAATACCAAATTTTAAAAACTATTTGTATCTGGAAGATAGATATCAGTCAGCTGACATAACCATACTTTTCTCCTTGATTTAACTTCAACACGATACTGAGAAAATTTATAATTTAGTTACAATTTTCTATATATTTTTGTATTCAACAAAAACATACTGTAATTATCTGTTTTATCTAAAAAGATGTTTTAATTGTATTTAATTTCAGAAGAACTCATTTCCATAATGAATGAACAGTTTTAGTAATCTGTGCAAAAACAGTATAATTTCGAAGTTGCCATTTCGTAAAAATACATGTGGTCCACAATTTCACGATCGTAAGACGACGATAAGAGTTATCGACAACAGAACCATACTTGCAATAGGCGATACGATTCGTTAATTTTAGCGATCATAGCGATTTGATAATTTAACGAGCCTCCCTACGGTACTTGCATTGCTGAGTCGTCAATCGATACATTGAACCACGATCTTCTGTGGACAAAAAAGCACGGCTCGGGGGTGCCCTCTGAGGTTGTTGGGCTGTTGTCGTACTGGTACGGCAATCAGACCAACAATGTCTGGTGGGGTTCCGAAGTCTCCAATAGCTTCAGATTGTCTCGAGGAGTAAGGTAAGGTGGAGTGACCTCACCTGACCTCTTTAATTATTACGTCAACGACTTGATCGTGGAACTGAGCGCCTCAGGTTGGATGACAGGTATGTCAACAACCTGAGCTACGCTGACGATATGATGCTGATCAGTCCCACGATTAAGGGATTACGAAATCTTTCAGAGATCTGTGAGCAGTATGCGAGCAAGCATGATTTAATGTACAATAGTAAAAAAACCGAAATGGTAGTCTTCAGGTCGGGAAAAGGTCCCCAATTTGTGCCTGAGTTGCGTTTGAATGGACAGTTAGTAAAGATTGTGGAGTGTTTTAAGTACCTTGGACACGTCGTAACTTCAAACTTAAGCGACAATAATGACATAGAGCGAAGGAGACGCGCTTTGTGTGTGGTGGCCAATATGATTGCAAGAAAATTCTATAACGCTGCGCCTGACGTAAAAATCACGCTATTTAAATCTTTCTGTCAAACCTTTTATACCTGTCAACTCTGGACCGAATACACACTGAAGTCGCACAACTCCATCAGAGTAGCCTATAATAACATCTACAGGCAGCTGATGGGGTTGTCCCGGAGCTGTAGCGCGTCTGGAATATTATTCAAGGCGCGCATCGATACTGTCAACGCAATCCAGCGTAAAAGGGTAGCGTCATTCATGTTCAGAGTTGACAGGTGTAAAAACGCCATTGTAAGGAGTCTGGCAGATCGCCTGCAGCAGACTGCAACGTACAGACGTTGGTTGGCCATTGCCACCTGATATATTTGTATTTTTTTTCCATTTAATTTTATTATATTATATTTTATTATTATTATGAATATCATTATTTTTTGTACAATGGATCATGTATCTGAATTAAAAAAAAAGTCTTATTATAATACGTAATAAAGCATTGTCAACACAGCATGGCACTAATCCTTGGCTTAGCTTGTACAAAATCTATTATTTATTGTAGAATCTGTCACATTTGACAGCTGGCCAAGATTTGGCCGATTCAAAAGGTAGTAAAAATTTGGCCAGGCAGAGCAAAATTTGCTCTGACAGGTCGCCCGGAACGGGTATGATCAAATCTTGACAGGATCAAATTAAGTTCGATTAGAGTGCTGGAACGGCGTGTATCCGCGTTTCGACCAAAATTTGTCGTGGCCGACGGGTAGGAGGAACGCACCCCCGGCCAAGGAATGACCGGCTCGATAACTGGCGACCCAATAATGCACGACCAAATACTTCATGAATGTGTAATTCAGTTATCATGCCGGTATTTCACAGGCTGCGCATTATTGGGCTGAGACTTCCACCCCGATGGGGATATAATACGGCTCATACTGCCCGGCTTAATAATAACCGGCCAATAACTCGTGTACACCATGAATGTATTCCATTTTCAGGTCGGTAATTCTTGGTTCACTTGTTTTCCAGGCTGTATTGAGCAGCCCGTTTAATAGCAGCCTGATAATCCATGACCATTTCCTATTGGCTGATGGTCTTTTTTCCTATTGGTCAGCGCTCATTTCAGAATCGATGCTATTGGTGGAATATCTTTGACAGTATGGTAAAAATTATAAGGCTGTATTCATACTAAGGCCTACGAAATAAGACAAAATCGCAATGCTGACAATCTGTCAAACCAAATTATAATGGCGCTGTCTGCCTGCCACCGTAGCGGCGACGAATTGATGCAAAGACTACAATATTTATATGAATTGATGTTGTAAACTGGAAAATAATGTAGTACCTATAAGATAAGGTGCTCAATAAAAGAAACTGATTAAATTCAGTGGTAAAAATTCATATATATTCAATTAGCCTACATTTAATTTACCTATCTGAATTGCATATCCCATGTTGCCAGTATAACTAAAATAATATAACTTGAACACATCATTTATTAGTTCCTTAACGTTGGTATACGATTCGACCACTAAGCATTATTTAAATTATGGTGGACAAGACCTTATAATTGGCTTTCAATTATCAGGCCGGTACATCCTTGGATGGTAAATATTGTACCGGCAAAATATCTCTCAACCCAATAATCCATGTACTATACTGGTCGCTACTTCATAGGTCGTCAATTATCGGGGCGGTAAATCAGGGGTCGGTGACTATTGGCTGGGTATTACCACTCGGTATGATTTAATTCGACCAAAGATTTGACATCCCAATAGTACCCAGCCTGATAATTCGTGTACATGGACGTGAAATACTTGGTCGCCAATTATTGGGCCGGTAGATCACAGGTTGGCAGTTATCGTGGTCGGCTAATATCGTCTCCCTATTTAGCTACATATGAATGATTAATCTGTGTTGTTTATAGAGGTGTGTACCGGAGGCAATTTAAGCCTCCGGAGATTTTGCGGTGATTTTATTGAATAACCGGTTATTCTCCGGATAATCAGTATATTTTATTTCTGATGCACAGAAAGCACTTGACATCCAATCGAATTTAATGTGACTAATAATTAGTAGTTTATGCAACTGTCATATAACAGAGGGTATTAAAACATGAATGTAGTTTTTTGAAACGAGCCGCAGGCGTGTTTCAAAATAAGATTACACGAGTGTTTTAATTTAATACCTATTTATATGCAGTTGCATACAGTACTTTATTCAATGTCATGGCTATAAGCTTTTCTTGATTTTTCTGACAAAAGAAATAAGTCTGTGTTTGGTCTATTGGCCCGGAACCAGGGCGTTGCGTTGTAATTTAAATTGAACTGAAACCTCCTTGGTCGGGACACATTGTACTTTAATAATTAAAAAAATGTTTTAAAGCATTGTTTTGTTAGGAGAATAAAGCTTTAATTTAATTTTCTGAAAGAAGGATGTAAATAAAATAAGAGTCTGTATTTCATTTCATAATTAGAATATTACCGATTGAGATTATATAAAATATTTTTGAATGCAAGCCAAGGTAAAAATAAGGTTTTGATTGTTATCAAATACCTACCTACCGAGAACAAGTGTTTTTCTTGGGTAGCATAAACGGAGGAGAGCTCAATGGGGTAGTAGTAATAATGGTTTCCCGTGTAGGTTAATAGGAGCAAAACGCATTTATAGTACGAATGAGATGAGATGAAATTAATATTATCATTTTATGATATTCATATGAGTAGTATCGAACAGAGATACATCCCTACCCTAATCGCGAAAGAATCGCGCGTTCAGAAATGGTTACCCATCAAATAATCACTAACCGGTAGTTAATAGAAACACCGATTAGTCTCCGGTACCCATCCCAACCGGTGATTATCCGGTTTTTTGAGAACCGGTACACACCTCTAGTTGTTTAATGTTTATGTTTATATCAGTTCAAATCAAATCACTGAAAGAAAAAGCGCGGGAAACTTCTAACTAGGCGGGCGCGATTTTCTTACGGAAAATTTTAAATTTTGTTATATAATAACAAATACTTTTAAAAGTATCCTAAAAAACATTAAATAATATTTAAATAAAACACTTAAAAAAGCATAAAATTATATATCTAGTGACAATTCCGCCTAATTTTCCTGTTATCTACGTGACGTCATAAACATCACGCAGCCTAACCGGAAGAATACCCGACTAGTTTCGCTTCTAAACGAAGCATCTTCAGGAGGTCTTGACTTACCGAGCGCACGATCGAGACAATACAATACAATTGTCTCGATCGTGCGCTCGGTAAGTCAAGACCTCCTGAAGATGCTTCGTTTAGAAGCGAAACTAGTCGGGTATTCTTCCGGTTAGGCTGCGTGATGTTTATGACGTCACGTAGATAACAGGAAAATTAGGCGGAATTGTCACTAGATATATAATTTTATGCTTTTTTAAGTGTTTTATTTAAATATTATTTAATGTTTTTTAGGATACTTTTAAAAGTATTTGTTATTATTAAATATGGATTTCCGCAAAGTAACGCCTGAATCTATTCATTTTGTTATATATTGTAAATAGTGATTAGGGAAGTACAGTTATATTTTCATTATACTTATTTAATTGTATATATTTATTAGTGTACAGATTTTCTTGGTAAGTCTTTTTAGTTATTAATTATGGAGGAGCCTCCTGACCCGGGAGGTACAGTCCCCTTGGCCGGTTGCTATGTTACCGTAACTGATAGTAATGAATCAGTTATGGATATTGACACGACCTTAACTTCTATAACACCTACTCCTACTGATATTGACACCGATGGTTATGTTAATGAGAAGGAGAAAAAATCATCGTAATGAGAACAATTATGATTCTCAAACTGTTGCCAACTCGGTTCCGGTCCCTGTGATTTCACCAACAGACACTAACATAGTGTCTAATAACAAGAAACCCGACATTTCATCGACAGAAAAATCACCAAATTTCACACCAATAGGAAGAAGTCAATATGAAGCCACAGACAGTGCTCCATACATAGTCCATGTACAAAGAGTACAGTCATCCCCTAATGATGGTTCTACCCTACATCCAATCACTTTTGGTAAATTCCTAAAAAAATATAACATCAAAGGAATAATTAACGGAAGTGTAAAACAAATCGGACGTAATAGAATTACCCTTTCCTTCTTTGATTACAAAGAAGCAAATTCATTTATTGATCATAATAGCTTAGAGAATAATAATTTGAAAGTATTTATACCGACATTTAGTATAACACGAATGGGTCTTGTCCGCGGGGTGCCTACCGAATGGACACCAGAAGAAATAATTGATAATGTTAATTTACCACCAGGTTGCGGCAAAATATTGAAAATTCGTCGTCTTAACTACAAAGTCAATGTTGCTGGTTCTCCTACGTGGAAACCGTCGCAAACTGTAGTTATTACCTTTGACGGTAAAATACTTCCAAACCGTATTTTTGTTTGCTATAACGCACTTACTGTGGAACTGTACACGTTCCCGACTATCCAGTGTTTTAATTGTTGTAGGTTTGGTCACACCAAAACACAGTGTCGTTCAAAGCCCCGTTGTTATAAATGTGGTGATGAACATACTGCAGATTCATGCAATAGAGAAGAGGATTGCGCTACTTGTTGTCTATGTTCAGGTAGTCATTATGCTACAAACAAATCATGCCCTGAATTCATTCGGCAAAAAAGTATTAAGTTGTCGATGGCGGAAAACTGTCTGTCTTATGCAGAAGCTTCTAAGCTACATCCAACCGTTGGTAAATCTTATGCCGACATACTATCATCGACTAAAATCATATCAACATATAACCCAATTGTATATAATCCTCAATCCCATTCCAGTACTTCATACAAAAAAGTACTTGTTTCTAAGACTCGCCCCCCTTACAGTGCTCCTAAAGGATATGATCGCGTCACTCATCAACAATTAGTAAAAGACTACGACATGCCCATCGGCCCAAATGGCTGTGGTTACGCTAAGCACAATAATTTATATAATGATCAATTTTCCGAACAAACTTTGACTGATATTATAACTTCTCTTATTGACACTCTAACACAACACAACATATTATTACCGTCCAACGTTGCCCCTATACTAGAAGCTCTTAAAAAAAATCCCCGTGATGATTATCGCTCCATAAGGCATCCCTTTCGGATCGGAACCCAAGGTGGACAATCTACTGAAGATTGTCCAGTGGAACTGCCGCAGCGCAATTGATAAAAAGAACGAAATTATGTACTTAATTAAAAAAATTGACCCATTTATTATTGCATTAGCAGAAACATGGCTTAAGCCCTGTTCTGCTTTTAAAATAAATAACTACTTCTGTCTCAGAGATGACAGAAACGATGGGTATGATGGCGTGGCCCTACTCATCAAGTCCTCTCTTTCATTTACACCACTTCATTTTCCTTCCCGTGATGATAGGTTTTTCATCGTCGGTGCCATGGTTAATAACATTTGTTTCATATCTGTTTATATACCCCATCCTTCCACTTTTATTTTACAAGAACTTTCTATTATTATCTCTACTCTTCCTCAACCTATTATTATACTTGGTGACCTTAATTGTCAACACCAATCTTGGGGTAGCACAACTTCTAGTTCATACGGTAAACAGTTGGTTGATCTAATAGACAATCATAATCTATGTATAGTAAATACCGGGGCTCCTACACGTAGAACCAAACCTAATGAAGGGTTAAGTGCTGTTGATTTGTCTATCTGTACTCCTAGTCTCGCGAGTAAGCTCTCTTGGAATGTACTTCCCTACAGCCATGGCAGCGATCATTTTCCAATAATTATTTCTTACTCCAGTTCAAATGTTAATTCACGTGAGCCTCCAGCACGTAAACCACGTTTAATATATCGATTGGCTGACGAAGACTGGTGTACTTTCAGAGCCATAGTAGAAAATAGCGTCATATCTCTGTCTCAACCTGCAGTGCACAACGAAAATTCTTGCGCAGTTGAGTTGACTAATATAATAACGATGGCAGCTAATAAAACATTCCCTATTAAAAATGTATTACTTAATAGAATTTCATCTCCTCCTTGGTGGGGTAAAGAATGTTCTGTTGCTATTCAGAAAAGGAACCAAGCAGAAGAAGATTACAACCTTAATATGACTTCTGAAAACTTTCGTACTCTAGAAGATGTCATGGCTAACACAAAAAATATATTAAAACAAAAGAAATTCTCTGGCTGGCGAAATTATTGTACCACAATAACTCCATATACCCCACCTACAATAGTATGGCAAAACATTAGAAAATTTAAATCTGCAGTTCACGACCAGACACATTTTATTCCTTTCCAATTGTCAGATCAATTTTTAGACCACCTAGCTCCTCCATACGTGCCCCAAGAAGAGTTAACTGTTACCCTTCCATCGAGCACTGATCAAACTGGCCATAATTCTCCTTTTTCATATAATGAACTTAAACATATTTTAAAACATACAAATGATTCTGCCCCAGGTGAAGACGGCCTTCCTTATTCGTTTTACAAAAACCTTGGGGACAGTGGTTTGTACTACTTATTAGATCTAATAAATACCATCATGATGTCAGGTAACATTCCTAAATCATGGAAATCCCAAATTATCATACCTATTTTAAAACCAAATAAACCACCTAATGACGTTCATTCTTACCGTCCTATTGCTTTATCAAATGCTGTATCCAAAATTGCAGAATTACTGGTTAAGAATCGTCTTGAATGGTATTTAGAATCTAACGATCTTTTGGCTAGTACTCAATACGGTTTCAGAAAAGGCAGAAGCACCGCAGACAGCATAAGTATCTTTGTCACAGATATTCGATTAGCTTTGTCACATAATGAATCAATAATAGCAACATTTTTAGATATAAAATCTGCCTATGACAGTGTTATTCTACCTATTCTAAGACAAAAGTTAGATCAGTTACATGTACCTAATATGCTTTCCAACTTTATTCTAAATATGCTCAGTGGTAGGTTTGTTAAATTGGACTCACAAATTGATGATTTTAGAATATTGTGGAAAGGTCTCCCACAGGGATCCGTTTTAAGCCCTCTGCTTTATAATATATACACTCATGACCTTGAATTATCCCTCACACACCCTGTTAAGGTGCTACAGTATGCTGATGATTTACTCATTTATTTAGGTACAGACAGATCGTTAATAATGAATGCGTGTAATGAAATGACAGTGTCCCTAAGTCTTCTCAAGTCCTGGTTTGACAAACATGGCTTAGAAATATCTGCAGACAAAAGTGTTGTAGTACTATTTTCAAGATTACGCGACCCTCCACCTCTTGATATCATCTATGATGGTGAACAGATCCCACAGGCCCAAGAAGTGAAATTTCTAGGATTAGTACTTGATTCTAAGCTATCTGGCATTCCTCATTGTAATTATATCGAATCTAAATGTGAACGACGACTTAACATGATAAGATGCCTTGCAGGTGTTTGGTGGGGTGCGCACCCCTTTTCTCTCAAGCTGGTGTACAATGCACTGATAAGAAGTGTCATGGATTATGGAAGCTTCTTGCTAGAGCCCTGTAGAGTAGTTGCCCTTAAAAAATTAGATGTCATTCAGTCTAAGGCGCTAAGAATAATGTCTGGTGCAATGAAGTCTAGCCCCCTAAATGCATTACAAATTGAATGTGCTGAACCCCCGTTATTTATTAGGCGACAGTTTCTATCTGATCGTTTCTTTTTCCGTATTCTACAATTTCAGAACCACCCTCTCATTCCTAAATTATTAACATTAGTAGAAATCATTTCATCATGTCCATATTGGAAACATAAATCAAAACCTTGTCTTGCTAACAGCTTTGAAAAATTCAAGTCGTTGGAAGCGCCGACACATCGTTCTAAATATTTTGCTCCTTTTAACACCAACTATGAAGCACTTATACTTTCTCCCGTTGTCTGTCTAAACTTAGGCATTGATAAGGATAGTTACAACGCTAATTCAATCTTTAATTCTGTAGTTGATGATAATTGGGAAGAGTGGCATCACATCTATTGCGATGCATCCAAGCATGGTGCCGAAGGTATTGTTGGGATCGGTGTATTCCATCGCGAATATAATGTTGTCCAAAAAATCAAAATGCCTCCAGAAACTTCTACATTTACAGGAGAATGTTTGGGAATAGTAAAAGCACTAGATTATATTTTACTTGTAAAACTTAAAAAATCGCTAGTTATTTCGGACTCAATGAGTGCACTTCAAGCTTTAGACAGATCTCCACTTAAATCAAACAGTCATATGCCGATCATCATCCAGATTAGAGACAAGTTAAATAAATGCTATCTAAAAGGGTATTCTATTACGTTCCTTTGGGTACCTAGCCATAGTGGCATAAAGGGAAATGAGAAAGCTGACCACCTAGCGAATGAAGCTGTGGAGTGTGGTGACTTGCATCCTTACATTAACTATTGTCATGATCTTGCAACTTTACCCAGGCGTTACCTTCAGGATTCTTGGAATAGGAATTGGCGACAAACCTCCGAAAGAAAGGCCAAATATTACTTCTCCCTTCAATCTGAAATACAATTAAAACCGTGGTTTGCTAAAATTAATCTTGGAAAGATGGCCACGTCTGCACTCATAAGACTTCGTTTAGGACACATAAGTAGTCCGGCTCATCTTGCCAAATTAAAGATCGTAAGTGATCCTACGTGTGAATGTGGCTATCCTTTCGCCGATGAAAATCACATAATGCTCTCCTGTCCATTACATGATCGTTCCTCTTTCTTTGAAACTCTAATATCACTTGATCTCCAATTTCCCATAAACATTTCGTTTCTTCTTGCTATCAAAAAGCCATCGGTGTATAAAGCCATGGCTGATTTTATGGTTTTAAACAATATCAAATTGTAATATATGTATCTATATAACTCCTCTGCTAATAGATTTAATTTTATATAATAAGTAACATATAATATTTCCTATTATTAAATATTATTTAAAAATTACTAACTTATAATGATAATAAGTAATTTTTTCTCCATCCTTTCTCTCCTACATAGTAATATTTCCTATTGAATATTTATATACCTTCATACTTTCCTAATCGTAGCTGTACCCATATTTTTTAATGTAATTAATCCGAATCCTGATATAATAAGAATAACGAGTTTCCCCGTTTTATTTATTTATGTTTAAACTAAACAAATATAACATCTTGCAAACAAAAGCCCTGACGAAAAGGATATTTTCATAAGAAAACAACTGAAAGTTGAAACTTGAAACATGAAGCTGGCACAATACGCAAACCGCGTCGTGGCCAAGAAGAAAGAAAAAAAAAAAAAAAAAAAAAAAAAACAAATCACTGCGCAAATAATATGTTCAAATAGTATTTTCAGACGTCTATCGTGGTCGCAAGAGCTTTAATCTTTTGGAACTAGGTATATCCACATCCTCCCTCTTTCTTATATTCAAGAAGTACCCATATAGTAACTTTGTATATACGAAGTATGTACATATGTATATAAATATTTTAGTGACAGTGACCTAGGACAGAAAATGAACCCAAATACTAGGCATCAATCATATGTCTGTGATACGTGTGATTATAATTGCACAAAACGCGGTAACATAATAAAACACATAAGAACTCACACCTCTTCAAAACCATATAAATGCGGAATATGTGACTATAAAGCTACACAAAGCAGTCACCTATATCGACATATGAAAACACACAGTGAGGAAAAACCATATGCTTGTGTTATATGTGATTATAAAACCGCCCATAAAAATATGATATTAAGTCATATGAGAACTCATACTGGAGAAAAACCCTATTTATGCAGTCTGTGCGAGTATAGAACTGCTGAAATAAGCAACTTAAACAGACACACAAAGATACACACAGGAGATAAACCATACAAATGCAATATATGTGAATATAAAGCTGCACAAGCAAGTCATTTAAATAGACACATGAAAAGTCATACTGGAGAAAAACCATTTGAATGTGATATATGTTATTATAAAAGTGCTGATAAATCTAGGTTATTGAGCCATATTAGAACTCATACTGGAGAGAAACCATATAAATGCGGCATGTGCGACTACAAAGCTGCCAAATCAAGTCTATTGCACAGACACATGAATACACATACTGGAGATAAACCACATGAGTGCAAAATATGCAACTATAAAACTGCCAGAACAAGTCACTTAACTAGACACATGAAAAAGCACACTGGAGATAAACCATATCAATGCAGTATATGTGAATACAAAGCTATACAAAAAAGTCACTTAAATAGACATATGAAAACTCACACTAGAGAGACAGTCATTTTGTAAAATGATAAATGTGTTGTAGTTACCCTACCCATATTAGAAATCACATTAGTAAAAATCTTACAAATGTGAAAGTATGTCAAGATTAACCTCCTTTAATGAACACCTAAATCTTATTAAATTCATATCATTAAATAATTTTTTGTGGTAAAAATCATAATGACATGTATATAAAAACAAAACTGGTTAATTTCCAAGAAAATTAAGGAAATGGATGAGTCCAGTAAAATGTTGATACCCTAATTTTATACTTGAGTCAATATAAAACTTTATCCTTGTTTTATGCAACTTTAGATATTCTTGAAAATAGAACATTTCTTATCTCAATACTTGTCAGTTGTGTACATGGCTGTGAACTACCAGTTGTGCATGCATATAATAATGTATCTATCTCGCAAGCTCGATGTTTAGAGGTTAAGATTTTCATTAAGAAGTTGAAGCGCTCGTAGCAAAGTTTGCTTAGCCGTTTTGAACCGATCAGCAAAGTTAGGCAACATCCGCCTCAGTCATGACCTGGATGGCTGACCGCTGGTGACATTACTTCCGCTTCCTTGCTTCGGACGGTACGTTATGCTGTCGGTCCTGTTTGTTGTCTTTTGATGGCAGTCGTTATAGCATGGTGGTAGGGCGTTTTGGGAATGCCCACCTGATAGCTACCGCCCTCAAGTAGAAAATCTTTCGCCAAGCACCTAACGGTGTGTTCCGGCAGCTGTCCTTGAGAGCCAGTAATTGTAGGTTAGCCTGAACAACATCTTCGAACACATCTTCACTTTCCATCACATGAGATAGTAGTCAAAGGCAACCTATTGGGCTTAAAACAAAAAATAAAAAATTGCCGTGAGACTGCATACTTGTTGCACATGTTTATAATGCTGTATCTACCGCACAATCTCAATAACCTACATAGATTGGGTTATTTATTGAAACTAGAAATTTGTTCGTATCCTGTATACATATATTCCACAGCTATTGTTAAGTTTGTTTAATTTTTTTAAACTTAATTTTGTCTATTAATTAAATATACCGGCTAGCACTCACGGTGTTAATTTTGTCTTTTTACCATTAACTTTCATCCTTGATGCATATTGGTTTTTCCGTTATATCTCCTGATGTGACAGGTCTTACGCATTTTCCCAAGCATACATTTTCTTGCTCTTTTCTACATTTTCTTTTAATTGTCAATAAAAATTTTCATATGTATTTGGTTGAAAGCTCCGTAGTTATGTTTAAATCAATGAATTGAAATAAAAAATTAAATTCTGTTTGGAATGGTTTTGTCCAACTCGTTAGGTTAAAAGAAATAATTGTGGTAATGTATGTAACAGATTTTAATATTCCAATTCAAGTTTCAATTCTTTGAACTAGCAATCAGTTTGAAACAAATCCACTGAGTTGAATTAAACAATAGCGTAAAATAGCATTTCAGAACTATATGAATAGAACATACTGGTTTGTGCTAGTTACTAGTCTAATAACTAACCAACAGTTACTTTTTGAATAAGTAGGTAGGTATTTGAATACATCATCATAAGTTACGCCTTGCTTTTATCACAAGAAAACGCAGTCATAATTGTCAAAAATTAGTACAAAGCAACTCAAAGTTTAAATATACATAGTGTTTACCATATTTCTGTACTCTAAGAACATTTACCTATTCAAACTTGATATTTGTATGTTTTCGAAATTAAGTGATGGCAAAAACATCATTCAGCTCTGTTTCGCCGATGACATACCTAGTCACGGTAATATTATCTGTCAATATTACCGTGACATAGTCATAATGGCAGAGTTAAGGCTCGGAAATTACGAAATAGGGCCAACATGATATGGGAAATCTCATAAACCAGGTACCGGATGGTACTGCAATTTAAATACACGATACTCAAGGATATAAGTAATACTTTCATCGATTTCAAAACATGTTTCCTAATAATTGGCTCGATAGAAAAAAATCTCAAAAACACCTCTGAAAATAGAGGATTCCTACTTTTTCCGCCAGATTTTAGTGTTTTAAAATTTGTTTTTTTTTTCTAAAATATTGATTTTTTAAGTACAATAAATTTCATTGATTATTTTAATCCAAAAAAAGCACAGTTAATGCGTACTGAGCCTGTTTACAAAATGTCACATACGCCCTTTCATTCCGAGAAGCGTTAACATCATGTCGCACTATTTACTCCAGCGATCTACGTATATTGCTATCATCCTCGCTCATATCGCGGTCAGCCGCGTCGTGCGTCGGACCTGCGTCACTTTTCTCGGCGATCTCAATTAAAATAAAACATGGGTAAAATTATAAATAAACGCTTTGGGAGTGCAAAAAAGATGTATAAAAATCGTCAAAAACGCATGATGGACATAATAAGGTATGCATCTATGGCTTCCTTTCTCCATGTACCTATGTATATATCTCTTATATTAATGAAATTATCATATGATTGTGAACCCTAACGCAATAAAATAAACACTTCAAACATTTTACAAGACGTAGGTACAACTTTAGCTACCTAAAATAATTATTATAAGCAATATACAGAATTTTTCGTAATGAATAAAAAATGAATTATTTTAGATGGATCATGATTAATTTATACAGTTTCTGACAATAAGGCACAAAGGTTATGTACATAATTTTCGACTAATCAATCGTCGTTCAAATAGCGCATAGTAAGTGACATCGCTTCGCAATTGAGAGGCACGTGGATCGAATCCAGCGTAAAGAGATTCTTTTTGGTCAAATTTTAATTTTACGACATAATTCTTAATAATACAATAATAATTTTACGTATGTACGTGGACCAATATAATGTGTCTGACAGTAAGGCATAAACGATATGTGTGTAATTTTCGACACCTTGGTCAATGATTGTATAGTGTGTAACTTCAGAAGTCGAATCAGAAGATCGAGTACCGTGGATCGAATCTCACATACCTAGATTCTTTTTGGTGACTTTTTTATTTGTATTACTTTTTATTTGATACGTATTATATTTACGTATAATTAAGTTTTCTGACGCGTATTCAATTTACGATTACAATGCTTGCAAATTTATTAGGTATCTCGAGTTTCCATGTTTTCATATAATTAGAGAGTTTAGTATATCTAATGAACGTGAACATTAAATAGGTACTACCTAATCTAGCTACCTGAACACGTTTTTTTCATAGATCTCGAAAAAGTATGTCTTGGATGGACACGAGTTGCCACAGCGTAATAGTTACAGTAGAACAACATTATCAATTTACTACATAGTAACAAAGCTATGTTGAGTAAACACCGTCCTTCTGTCCACTACTATAGAAAACACAAACTTTCATACATGGAAAGTTATTGAAATATTCATGGTATTATCGAGTACGTAATATATTAGTACATATAAATTAGTAGTAAAAAGATGGCCGTAAACGTTTGATGCGATAGAGATAATGAAATTCTGAAATGAAAACTTAATACAAAAAGAAGAAGCCTAAGCTTCTGCTTTAGAATGAGACTTTCCATGGTTTTCTTGAATAGCATAATAATTAAGAACTGACTAAAAGAAAATGAAATAATTAGCACCATACCAATACGTACGTAAGAACATCGAGTAAGGTGCATTATAGGGGACTTAACTATAACGCCCTTAATAACCAAAGTGTAGCGGATATACTACCAAAGAGAGTATTCCCCAGGACGTTTTGGTGTTAAGGGGCGGCCGGTAATTCAACAAAAGTTAAAATTATACACATTATAGCCATTATGTTTTTAAATGTTACATCTTCTGTGTTGTATAAACAACATATGGTAGCCATATAAAGAACCCCATATATTGTAGGATAGGAGGATGCTTCTTGGTTATTGATACTATCCCATAACTTACTTACCAATAAAATTCTTACCCCCGGTTTCTGAAACGCAAATCAGCGACAAATTATTTTAAATTAATGAAATTTGATAATTCCACTAGCGATAACCCATCAATGTTGACATTTTAGGGATTAGAGCGTACACTCGCACGACTGGACTCTGTCAATTAGAAATCCGAGCGCAAATAGTATTGTTGGATGTGAATGCCCAAATGGGCTTGTATTTTGACAAATAGGAACGCTTCGAACTCCTCTCTCTTGTTGTTTTACGTTTACGATCATCCGTCATATTTAATTGGTAACCATAGTAACGGTGGTGATGCCAAAAATGATTTGGGATTAATTTCATGTCAAAACAGAAGAGACAACGCTATGTGTTAAAAAAAGACAGAACACTAGAGAATGAATGAATTTGAACGACATTTTCAAATTTCATGTTATCATAGATAAACAAGCATTTTAATCAGGTGTTCTGTAATTTTTCATTAATATGCGTTCCAGAAACCCGTTGAAAGTTAGCGGATTGTTAATTGTGATGGCTTGTCAGATGAATTGAATTTTGATACGCGTACCGAAAACCGGCGATTAATATCGGACACCAAAAATATTATTTGAAAATCGATAAAAGTTTGTTATTTTTCTAGTATAGAAAATGGAGGAGAAGAACGACGCATTGTTGATATACACTATTACACAAAGAGTCTATTAAGACAAATCTCGAAACATTCACCTTTCGATTATTTTTTTGATTAATATGCAGGGTTATTGGTAAAATGCTAAATCCAGGGAAACCTGGACGGATGGCAGCCCTACTCTCATAGAATGTCCGATTTTATGTCGCACTCCGGTGCATCTTCGCAACATAATCTACCTATACAAGTACATACATCAAGTGACGGCACGGGTGTCGTTTACAAACATAAACGTATCTTTCGTAATCTTTGACTAATACAGTTAATAACAGTAATACCACGGTTTTATAATCGATATGTAATATTGTGGTATTACGTATGAATAGTAATACAAAGTAATAAATTTTCAAACAAAATACTTATCTTTCTCCTTGGGTGATTTCAATAATGGTATTATTTTGTTAGAAGTTTTGTTGTTCCACCCATCTACACAATAGCATCCACGAGATGTATTTATTATTATTAACAAATTGAAACAATAACTGTACCTACCTACTACATTCTCCATGTGATTTTTTGTTAGTGAAATCTTAATATGACTTGTAGTAATGACACGAGCAGGTACCCTTGATTGTTAGCGGAAACAAAGCCAGGATCTGAATGAACTACGCTACTTGATAAAAAAAACAAAAATTGGAACCGACTCCAACACCCAAAAGTGTGAAATAACTTGTTCAAGTCGGTACCAGGATAGTTCAAAAGTACCTATTATCACAATATTGTGCACGTGGTACTAGTGTTGGACTTGGACAAGTTAATTCACACTTTTTGGTGATAAAGTCATTTCCATTTTTATTTTAAAAAAAAAACACTTCTTTTATGACCCTTGCTACTTACGGGATTGATTTTCATTCATTGTCAACGACTATATCATCAAGATAAGTAAATATTTTTCAGTTATTGGAGTGTATGTCAAAAACGGCTTGACCGATTTTGATGAAATTTAACTGGAACCAAACAACAACTATCAGCTTTCAAACAATAAAAGATTTTTTTAAATCGATTCACCCAGTCAAATGTTCTGAGGTAACAAACATATAAGAAAAAACACACGAATTAAGATACTCCTCCTTTTTTTGAAGTCAGTTAAAAATACCCAATAGTATAACCCGCTATTTGTATTTTGATCAGGGGTAAAAAAATTTTTTTATGATTTTCTGTGTAAATTTTACACAATATACTTGTTTTTGTAATAAATAAACCATCTTTTGTGTAACAGCTTACGCCTTGCATCAAAGTAGATACATAGTTCATGTTCATCAAAACCATAGTTCATGTTCATTAAAAATTAACATACACAAAAACTGCAAAAATCAAACAAGTTGGTAATAATCAAGACTAAACTTGTTCTACTGTAGGTATGGTAAATTTATTAACTCTGTCACACTATGATATTTACAGCATACAATCAACTAATGGTTGGTATCATGTATGCGTACTAGATGGCGCTTCAGCACACATCACATTCGTGTGTGACAAGATAGTTTCTACTAGTTCTACTAGAGAGCGCTCTAAATTTTTAATCAAATAAAATATTACCGTTGACTTACGGACGTGGCGCCATGTACACCGCGAAGTAAACACGCGAGGAGAAGTGGGGACAAAATCTAACATCTGGTTTTAGAATTCTGTCCCTTAAATGGCAAGCTCTGAATACCCCCCTGTCAAGCTCGTGCTTAAATACAGCCTGCAGCGCAAGTACCGAACTGTTTGCAAACATCGATATAACCCGTTTTATCGAATTTAGACGATTGTAACGTCAAATTTAGCGATCGGTCAGTTCGGTACTTGCACTGCTGCTGGTCCGACAAAGTTGACCCGCTTCTCATCAAAAATATTTTATTGAGTTTTACTTTGCCTTACACCGATTATTACTCCTATTTATGCGATTATGGTATGAAAAACAAACATCCAATATTATGTATTTTTATCTTAATTTAATATATTATGTTAAATTTAGTGATTATATATTTTAGAAACCCAAAATTTTATAATTAATATTTTTAATTTTAAAGTGGGGATTCTAGTTATTTTGTTTCTCCTTCGCGCGATTACTGAAACGGAACGCGATAGTCGCTATAACCGATGTAAGTAATCAATTTTGGCGTGAAACTGAAAGTTATCGTAGTTGGCAACCCTGTCGATCGTTTACTTGCAAGTTAATTGAATTGCGCAAAATATCCAAAAGTTTAGGTACCTACCTACCCTCCCTACAAAAGCTTTGCATTAGTGTACCTCAAACAAGTTAAAAATGGTGTAGGAAACATTGTTAATGTACAATCAAAACTATGTAAGAAATTAGAATTTGAATTGCACAGCAGTATTCAATTTTTAAGGTCTCCCCACCCACAGGGTCACAGTCCCCGCGCCGGCACCGTACAACTTCAGGACTTGAGGAATTTCCTGTGTAACCCTTTGAGCACATAATACGTCAATGGTGTAACCTTCTCATTGCACATTCGTGATGTGTGGAAGAACTTGTTTGTAAGTACCTACCTACCTACACTTCGCACTCGTATGGCCCGCGCGGGCCTTAAAAATACGGGCGAGCAATTGAATGTTTGCGACTGGTCACGCGAAAAGGATCTCGACGGGAATACAGTTATTTGATGATTTTTAAATCGCCAGTCCTACATCATATTATTTGCAAACATTAATATGTTTAAACGTTAGTAAGTATTTATACTAAAGTTATTCTTAATAAAAAAAATGTGATAGCTTTTGCCTGTGGGTCACCTGCGTTTCCATGGATCTGATTTAATTTTTAATAGAAGTATATACATATATAAACATTCTCATTCTTTTACAATTAACTTTATATTCATATATAGACTGTTACAACCTCAAGTTCAACTTTAAGTTACCAAACAAATTTAACCAAATGCTGCAACTTCATAAAGTCTAAAATTTTAGTACATTAGGTAATATTTTTATTGGTACTGAAAGGAACTATCTAATGGTACCACGGCAAATAAATGCTGAAAATCACTACTAACTTATATAATGTAGTAGTGATTTTCAGCATTCATTCCTTTGTTTCTGAAGTTAGGAGCATATGCTCCTTCAAAAACAAAGGTCATTTACCTATAGAAACTTTCACCCTGAATTTGAGCTCCACTATCCTGCCTTTTCATAAATCCACAGTAGGTACCCCACCTACCTTTTTATTTAAGTAATTAAACTTAATACTACATTTCATGCTTCTCACTTCAAAAAATAGGAGATTCATTCAAAAGATAATCCTGCTTTTTCTTAAAAATTGTTCTTACCTACTTAATTAATTACCTAGCTGCCAATTTGAGCTTAAGTAGTAGGTTGAATAGTTTAATAGTTTTTGAGATTTCATTTTTAATCAGTGACCTTTATTTAATTTAATACATACTAATAATTGATTCCTTAATAAAAAAATATACTCTTGGGTGATGTTTTTCAATGATTTGATTTATTCTCTAGTACCAAGCTTTGGCAGAATTTGAACTTAACTATACAAAATTTTTAAATTTATAACCTAGGTACTCTTTGTATTAGGTAGGCACTCGTTGTGACAGTGATGTTTTGTTAAATATGAATATATAAAAGAAACAAAATATGAAACAAACATTGACAATAAACAAAGTATAATTCAATACATTTTACAAGAGAAGCATTTGGTAACTCGTAACTCTGACAGAAACTACAGGAGGTACTCCTCTTCCCCTCCGCCCCCATAAGCAGGTGTCCTGTGTGTATTAAATTACTTATTGTAAAGCTTTTATTGGTATAACACAAAAATAAATATTTCCCTTTTTAAAAAAATCTGTATTTCTAATGAATTCCCCCACCTCCATATGGAGGCTTCTATGAACCAGTCCCCTCCCCCTGCCCCCTACCTTCATGTACATATATATAAGTGACCTTCCAAGATAGTCTTCATAATCAATTGATGTCTGACATTTTTACTATAACTAAATTTTTGAGGTATATCCATTTTCAGATCGCTCTTGGTGGACCAGGTTAAATGTGCTTGCAGTTATAAGCCAAAAGACAATAACAAATTCATTCAGCCTATATGGCTGCCTGAACACAATGCTGGCAAAGAGTATACACCTTCATACAACATTTCTCCAACTGACGTGACTCCAGTGCTGGTGTCTGCTAGTAAATTCAGGAATGGTACATCCCATGACAGAGTGCTCAAACCAATGATGTGGGGGTTAATACCACCATGGCATAAGGTAATTTTATCCAAATTTATTGTGTGTTTTTAAATATGATTATAAGTACAATCGAGTGTTAAACGAAAATCATATATATACCCAATTTTTATTTATCCGAATTTTAAATTAATTTTAACGAAATAAGCACGAGGCCCACCTGATGTTAAGCGGAGTAACCTCTACCTATAACAGATGCATTTCGTCACATGGGACATAAGTAATTTTACTGGCTCTCAAGGACTGCTGCCGGATCATACAGCTCATGGCCAGAGTCCTACATTGTCAAGTCACAAGTGCTATTCTTTCTCAAGGAGCGCCAACTTGTACAACTCTTACTCCTTGTCCGAGGTTCCTTGATTGCTGCACAATTTTGACATTTAAGGCATTAGCCTCCTCATCTTTTTTCGTAAATGCTCTTTTGAGAAACTATCATGAGAGGCCCGTAATATTTAATTTATCTTTACTTTGGCTAGAGCTAATTGTAGATCTTTTCATTGTGGAAAATTCGCCATCTTCTCTTTTCAATTCTCAACAGTAGTCTGGCAATGGTAACCATTATTTTCCACCGGTTACCGATTCGTCGAGCAATATGGTCTGCACATGGCCACTTCAACATGCAAATTTCATAAAGTTTTGTTGGTAACATTGGTTTTTCCGTGAATTTCCTCGTTTTGGATTTTATCGCGCAAAAAACTCCAAGCGTAGCTCTCTCCATAGCAAGTTCAGCGACTCTGACCTTCTCTATAAGAAGGAACAGTTAAGGGCCACAAATAAACACAAAAAATAAAACATAAGTCTTAATTAGCAACATGCATCGGTTGAAAATATTGGGCTTCAGGCTCTGCTGGATGTTCGAAGAAAATATGTCGCGTAATTTTCCGAACGCTGTTCATCGGAATTGAATTCTTCGTGTGACCTCGTTGTCCTACCTATTTGGTCAGTCTGTCGCATGTCGTGGGTAAATATAATGGTGATCAAACTTCGAGAGTATCGTTTCCAAATATAGGTACCGTACGGGTGAAATGGAGGCATTAGGCTGCGTATCCACCAAACATGTGCGTGGAAAATCGACTTATTTTTCCTAGTCTCTCTGAGCGCAGAGATCCTATTGCGGTGATTTTGTTTCCTTATAACCGCTCATCTTCCTCGCACATTTTTGATGGATACGACGAGGTTTAGACATAACTTTCGTCTTGTCTCGAATCGAGGTGGTGGTGTTTCAATAAAAACATTTCAGCGCTTCTACAAAGTCGATTTGGCATCGCTGAAAAAGACTGCAGTACCTACAGCCCAGGTCTCGATTGAATCGAACGCTTTTTCATAGTCCACGAACGCTAGACATAATAGCTGAATATACTCCTCAGTCTTCTGTTTAATCTGGCGGAGCGTATGGATGTGGGCTCTCTACTCATCACCATTTGTCCTATATTTACAATGAAGTCTTCCATAATGACGGTGAAGTATTTATGGGAGGAATGTATGGCTTCAAATATCTCCTCATACATAGCCTCTACTTCATGGTTTTAGCGTGTCGAGGTTGGTGCGTAAACCTGTATGACCTTCAGAGACTAGTTGTTTATTTTTAGTATAAGGTACGAAATCCTGTTCGATACATCGGCGACTCTTTCAAAGTTGTTAACAAGGGGCTTCCAGACGTGAAACGCAATAACACCCAGGGATTTTTGGTGACCCTCCCGGTAGAATAACAATTTACCGGAGTAAAGGATATCGGTATCTGAATATTCCTATGCGGGTCCTTAATATAGCTATTATATTATATTGAACATTGGGCATACTTTATTATATAGAATCCTCGGCACTAAATACAAAACAACCCTTTCTAACATAGTAAATGTCAACAGGTACATTTAACAGTCTACAATTGACAACTTGAGAATGAATATGATAAGATTATTTTTATTGCAGGGTGATTATAGGACCCACAAATTGAGCACAAACAACTGTCGCATAGAAAATATTAATGGCTCTAAACTATTTAGCCCAATTCTCAAGAATGGAGGCAGATGTGTTATAATAGTTGAAGGATTCTATGAATGGCAGACCACTAAAGCAGTCAAAAGTAAACAACCATACTATATATATTCACCACAGCAAGACAATTTGCAGGTAAGTAAATAAATTGCATATGGGCCTATAATAATAGCATTCACTGGGGGCTGAATGGCTAGGTTTAAAATGCAATTGTGATAGACCAGCTTAACATGTAGTTACAGTCATAGTACTTCAATAGCGTTGTAGTGCACCTTATTGTGTAAAAATCGGCCAAGTGCGTGGCGGACTGGCGCACGAAGGGTACCGTTAACTATATAACATTCGACACTATATTATAACTTTTTTTTTAGTTTTCATGAAGGGTACCGTTCGTGCGCGAGTTGGACTCATGTTTTGCCGATTTTAAGTATTTGTTATAACGGCAACAGATCAATCTGAGCAATCTGTGAAAATTTCAACTGTCTAGCTGTAACGGTTCATGAGATACAGCCTGGTGACAGACGGACAGTGGACTCTTAGTAATAGGGTCCCGTTTTTACCCTTTGGGTACGGAACTTTAAAAATGAGTTGACTACAAATTATCGATTACCGTAAATTATTGAGTCAGTCAAAATCATTTATTCAATTAAGGCGTCTACGACGCTCGTATGAAGGTCAATTACAAATTTTAATATTGAAATATTCTACATTATACTGCCACATTCAGCAAGCAAGTTAACTTCAAACAAAGCAACAAGAGTACCGGAATATTTTGTAAAACGTTTTATGTTTTATGTCACGTTAAGTTCAGTTAACCAAAACTGCATAATTTTTTTTTTTTTTTTTATTTCTGATAGGTTAGCCTTTTACCACAATCTCACCTGATGGTAAGTGATGATGTGGTCGAAGGTGATAGCAGGCTTAACCTAGAATTACTGGCTCTCAAGGACAGCTGCCGGAACACACCGTTAGGTGCTTGGCGACAGATTTTCAACTTGAGGGTGGTCGCTAGCCAGGCGGGCATTCGCAAAAAGCCCTTCCACCATGCGGTGAAGCTCAAGCCCGCGGCGGGATTCGAACCATGGACCTGCTGCGTGGCAGTCCATAGCCAAAGCCACTGAGCTATCACTGCTTCAAAATATGAAATAAGCTATATAATTCAAACAATATTTCTGATGTATAGATTTCCAACAAGTAACAGCCCAATTATGTAGGTATTTCATAATGAAATTTTCATATCACCATTAAACAATTCAATATTATTTTTAATAATTTCAAAATAATGCTTGGTAGTATTTGCAAATGCCGCCTAGCCATCACCTCCAGTAGAAAGTCGGTCGACAAGTGCTTAACGGTGTGCTCAAGCAGCTATGCTGTAGTGTCAATAATTCTAAGTTACCCTGAAAAACATTTTCGACTGCATTATGACTTCAGGTGGTCAAAGGCAAAATATAACTATAAAAAGTAAAAAAATATATATGCGGAGATTTTTGGCGCGAATTAGTAATAGGTTAATAAAGCTTTCGAGTAGGGCATCAAAATAAAGGAAATTAAAATGGGATTACAAATATATTGTATATAAGTTGTATGTTTAAATTTTATGACACACTAAAAATTCTAAATAAAGTCTGTATTTGTACTCGCGATAAAAAATGTATATTTTTTAAAATACTTTTATTTACTAGGATCCTAACCTAATACAACGTGATCTATTGACCGTGCAAATTACCGTGAAATGAACTTTCAATCAATTACAGATGTTAAAGAAAAAATATTACGCCCTACTAAAAAATACTAAAAATTTATTTATTTCTTCTAATTAATTTTAATCTTCTGTAAACACAGAAGTACAAAGAATCTCACTTTTTTTTCTAGACTTCTTGAATACATATAAAATGTATTATTTTAAAATATTATCTATTATGAGGATAGCAGAATTAAGGCCATTAAGCTCCATAAGAACTACGAATAAAATAATATTATATTAGTTAGAAGAAATAAAAGCACGGTATGGGTTATGTCCAAATGTCTCTTACAGATTGATAACCCGCAAACCTGGAACAACACCTTTGATGAAGACAATGGCTGGAGTGGCATAAATCTTCTCTTTATGGCAGGCCTCTACAATGTTTGGCAAGATGAAGAAAATATAATCTACTCCTACTCTGTCATCACTATGGAATCCAATGACACAATGAGTTGGCTACACCACAGGATGCCAGCAATCCTTGAAAATGAGGAGCAGATACAAGTAATATGGGAACACAATCCTCTTTAATTACGAACTCAGTGGGCCTGAACCTTCCTGTAGCGTATTGTAAATCTTTTTGATTATCTGCAAATATATTGTTCTATGCTTACTATAGAATCAAGTTAAAAGACAAACAATTCCTTATAGACAATAATACATAAGGATAGTATTATTGTATTCAGAATAAACAATTTTTTATTTAGCTACCCTTTGACTATCTCACATGATAATAAGTGATTATCTGGTCGACAATGTTTAATTTACGGTTAGAACCACAAGCTAACTTATAGTGCTGTTTTATTTGAATGATCGCTTTTTATATAATCTTATTAATCTATAAACTAAATAGGAAAAAAAATAGGGGAGCTCTATGACTTAAGTGATGGTAAAAACAATCCTTGTTGTTGCCTATATATAATACTAGCGGCCTGCCCCGGCTTCGCACTGGTAATTACGACTATAAATTGAGATGTAAGCTATCCTATCTTTCAATTTGGATCAAATTTTAAATCGGTTTAGTAGTTTAGGAGTCTATCGCGGACAACGTGACACGTAATTTTTATATATAAAGGATAAGAATATAAAGGAACAGCTACATACTGAAATGGATTTCATTCTGGTCCCATATTATTTAGTCATTAGATCATCAAGGTAAAATATGGCATATTGGCAGAGCACCCATGTTTTCAGATGATTGAGAATAATCAAAAAAACTGCTTGATCTAAGCTGATTGAATATCAATGGGATTTAATATGGCGACATACTATTTCCAACAAAAAAATATCATCAAAATCAGATGATCCAGTAAAAATCTATGGGTCATACATAATATATGGGTCATTTTGTTAACCTTCCTCCTTTCTTGGTTAACAAACCCAATACTTTGCTGAAGGCAGATGGGACTTCTATCCCATGACAAATAAAAACAATTATCTAACCACTTTAAGCCACAATTGAGTGTTTGAATAACAGCTGTCACTGTGATATTGTCTATTGACAAAGTCTTCAAACACATTTTTGGGCTTTAATAAAATTGAGTTCTAATAAAAAAGTAGATGACTTAATAAGAATGTTTTTGGGCACTTTGTTTTAGGCATGGCTGAACATCGACAGTGTCAACCCTGAAATGGCTCTATCATACCTTAAACCCGTCCGAATACTCTCCTGGCATACAGTTTCAACTGCTGTCAACAATTCAAGAAACAAATCAAATGAGTGTAATAATAAAGTCACAACACAGAATAATACTGCCAAACAAAACACTCTGAAAACTTGGTTTACGCCTGTCCAAAAACGGAAATCAGGTATAGATTACAGTCCAGAATCGAAAACAGACAATAAAAGAGTTTGTAAGTAATAACTAGTTTTATTTAACAAATATAACACTATACATAAGTAGTTTTTATCCCATAAGGATAAACTTCACCTAAATTTTCATACAAAATTATTTGAATCAATTATGTATTTCTCAAGCTGATGTGACTGCGTAGCATATAATAATGTAACAAACAGAATAAAACTTATTTTCAGATAGGTACACTTTCAAATAATTTTGAATGAAAAAAAGTGAAAATTTCTTAATTAATATGACTGAGATATGAATAATCACATTTGGTTTAGGCTTCACATCGAAAACTTCCTCATAATTTCAATCTTTCTTTTTTTCATATATACGCAATATAAATCTGCTAATATGTTGTGGAAACACAAAAACTGGTGGAAATACAAATATATTTATGTCATTTATTTTGTGGTTAATTAAGTTTGTCTACATGTAGCAGGTATAGCAATGATTATTGAATATAGAAACAGATTATGGAATCAATATGTACTAATCCTCATGCATATATTTGAACTTCAGTTTTATTGTTTGTAAGTTACAATAAATAAATCACCAATCGTTTTACACAATAGAGTGTATACACGCATTTTATAGAATACAAGGTATTTTGATTTATCAAAAAAACGACATCAATAACCTAAACTATTATACGTCACTATTATTGTAGGTATTTATAATTCGATTAACTTGCTTGGCGCTAATGGCACGACAACTGATATAGTCTGGCGGCTAAAGGGTTAACAAATTGTTTACGTTAGCACTCGTAAATTAACGTAAAAAAACGGGCGATCCCCCGTCCACCCACTGGACTTTCCCACTGCTGGGTGGACGGGGAATTCAAGTTTCCCCGTCCACCCACTGCACTAGGGTTGGAACCAAATCAACTGCTTCATCGGTATTACAAATAATATATATTTTGGCTACTGGATTAACTCTCAAGTAAAGCCTTAGATGTGACAGCTGTTTAAGTGACAGTTGATGTTGCAGTTTTCAGTTTCATTTCATGTTTAGGGTTTTTTAAACTAATCTATAAATATAGATAGCTTTGACGTGTGACAGCTGTCAAAGTTACTAGTTTCTTCACGGATATGATACATCTCGTAGAGATCTTCATTTCGGATAACAGCTGTCAAAGTTATAAGTGTTTTATCTCGGCAACTATTAATCCTAGACTACTAGTTTATTTTCATTTCGGATGACAGCTGTCAAAGTTAAGTGTTTTATTCTACTCCCTGATTAAAATAGGTTATTTTTTTAATGTATATTTCGTTTAATCTTCACAAGAAGCTTTGTCGGGACAACCCAGAGAAATTCCGACAATCTGGCAACTCTCATAAGAGGCGAAACAGTAAAAAAACTATATCGTGGGTATAATTGAATTTCAATAAAAATAAAAAAATCCTGAACTTTAATTGAGACTAAATATCCAAGTTATACAGGTTGTAACTATTAACTAAAGCAAGAGATATTTTTCTATGTGGTCAGAGGCAAAAGTTCTATTGTCGCAAACTTACCACTGACTTTCCATTTCTAATTTCCATTTCTAAGAGCTTATTTTTATTAATTTTAACATAATCTCACTTCCGTTACAAAGGATACTAACCATTAATATATCCGCATATGAACTTTATGCGGACAAATGACGGTATTGAGAAAACAGTAAAAACGCCTTTACCGTCATTTACATTTTAGTGGTTTTTTAGTGTCTGTACGGTAAAAAAATATTCGCGCAGGCATACCTGACCACTTCAGTTCATCTAATCCAGCCTGACGATGATGAATACTAAAGTATAAAACAGCAATATAAGCACTTACTACGAGGAGCAATCACAGATTGCGGTGGGAACATTCTTATCTTAACTATCGTCTACATCGACGTTTCTGCAAAAATATGTCTTTGAAATCAACACCTATAAGTCTAAAATATAGACAAAATACATTTTTAACTTTTAGGATTTGTATCATAAGAGGTTGTCACGTTTATATAAGCAAGCTGTAGAGCGCGAATAAACGATTATGAACTCTGGGCCTGTGTTAGTTTAGTGATATGCCGCAAGCGCTTTAACGCAATTTTGTATGGCAGAATGGTTGATTAACGAACGCGCCGCAAGGGGCGCTGTGCCTGCGTCATACATTTATTCTGAACTCGGACGTTGACAAGCTTAGATCAGCGAACCGTGCACCGCCAACCCGTTTTACCAAACCCTCATCAACATAAAAGTACAGCGCCTTCCGCCAATACCTCGCTGCGTTCCTTCGGACTCCGTCGATCCTGACATAATACCGACCAAGAAGAGTCAGGAAAATTTATCGATCAGTAAAAAGGGTACAACCGCAGAAGATAAGCGAAAGTACTAAATTAATCAATGATTTCATTGAGTCATTTAACTGAAGCCGTCGATTCAATATGCTTTAAAAGAAACAGCACTAGAGCACCGCACTTAGAGCATTCACCTGTAATGTAACGTTACAAAGTCGAGCATACATCAGTGATGGAGCAGAACCGAGCAAGTCAATGGTCCAAGTGAATGCACCTTATGGGCTTAAAAAATACTAAGTTTAATTAAAATTTTTGCTCTAGTTCACGGTTTTTCGCCACTGCTGACGAGCTTTCCGCGCGCTCCACAATTTGCTTATGTAAACTGTTTGGGAGATAGCATAGCTTACATTTCTTGACACGGACGGATTTTCTATACAACAGAATAAGCAGGTACGTGCATGTTGTCAATTCTGAATTCTTTGAAGTCAGCCTCACATCTTATTTTACCGCGGGTTTCCAAAAAGTCCATTACGAAACTCGTCACTTCATTTCTACCTGTAAAGAAAGAAATTAAAACAATAATGCGCCATTCATATCACAACCGCAAAAGGAGCTAACAAAAGTTAAGCGCTTTTATTTTTATGGTATTGTGATGAAAAAAACACGAGGCCCATGGGGTGTTAGGAGGTAACCTCTGTCTATAAGAGATGCATTTCGTCAGAAGGGACAAACTGCACTGCGCCAATCACCTTGAGGAATAAAGTTTTTAAGTCTCATGTGTTTGTACTTTTACCAGCACCCATACCCTTCAACCGGAACTCAGTAATACGGACATTACTGCTTGCTGGTATAAATAGATACGGTAACAGTACTTCCTCTGATGAACTTGTTCACAAAGTGTTCTACTGCTAATACTAGTAGTTTTTTTTTATGTCCCTTATAGGTTAGCCTTTGACCACTATCTCACCTGATGGTACGTGATGTTGTTCAGGCTAATCTAGAATTACTAGCTCTTAAGGACAGCCGCCGGAACACACGGTTAGGTGCTTGGCGACAGAATTTCTACTTGAGCAGTAGCTAGCCAGGCGGGCATTCGCAAAATGCCCTACCACCATGCAAATAATGTTTCCTCTATTTTTATTTTATTTTTTATTTTTTGTTGAGATAAAAACGATTTTACAAACATTTACATTCATCTCACATTCATTACATCAAAAAAGTAATAAGTACAATATAAAACAGAAGTCCTTACATGAATTAAGAAGTCAATGGAAAATACAATTAACACTAGTAAAATACATGCCAAATTAAATTATAAAATGTCCAAATAAATGATAAATAAAATTATAAAATGTCAAACTTCAATAATCAATTTCTACAATGTCAACCGAGCTGTTAGCACGATTACTTTTATTGTCCCATTGGTCAATAAGATTTTCACAATATGTCCTAAAAATAGATATTAGTTTTCCAATTATCAAAAATAATGTCAAAATCAGTATTAGGGAGCAGGAGCGCATTGAAGTGGTTGCGAGCGCGAACTAACGGCGACATTGTGCGAGCCCTAGTGCGGCACTGTTCTATGTAAAACAAATTCGGCAACCGGCCACGCCTATTCACAGGGACCCCAGGTCTGTCGGGCACAAACAGTACACATAGTAGGTCATGTAGTTCAATAGAGTCTACTGCTCCTCTGAGCACCTTAACGCAAATAGTAAGCTGCTCTAGTGTTCTTCTCACTTCTAACGAATTATAGCCGAGTTGGCCAAGCAAAAACTTTGTCGGGTACAGGAAAGGATAGTACCCATATCGCTTTTTGTACAGTGCCCTTAAGAAAGCTTTTTGAACTTTCTCAAGCAATCGCGTAGATGTAACGTGATGTGGGTTCCAGACACATGCACCCGACTCCAGTTTGCTCCTGACTAAAGTGCTATAGAGGGTTTTCATGACTTCCGGATTTTCAAAATCCTTCGCATTACGAAGTACAAACCCGAGTCGCCGGTACGCCTCTATCGCGAGATCTGACACGTGCTCGTGAAAAGTTAAGCCGCGGTCAAATGTGACTCCCAGGTCCTTAATGGACTTTGCTCGATGTATGGCCGTATATATTAAAGTAGTAATTAAAGTGGATGGGATCTCGTTTCCGATCAAATGTCATAACATTACATTTACTGAAGTTAAAATACATCCTGTCCCTCACGCTCCACTCATATACCTTATCGATGTCCTCTTGTAAGCGAACACAGTCGCTATGAGTTTTTATCTCCACGAAGAGTTTAAGGTCGTCGGCGTACAAGAGGCACTGAGCAGATGACAAAACTTTTGGAAGATCGTGAATCATCATCTGGAAATATAACGGACCGGTAACTGAACCTTGTATTATTCCAGATCTGGTATGGTACGGTCTTGATTCATATATCCCATGCCTAACATATTGACGTCGATCTCTCATGAGGTCTGCCCAAAAATTCAAAAGCTTCTGGGAAAAACCGAAAGACGACGATAGCTTTTGCAACAGAACGTCATTATCAATTTTGTCAAAGGCCTTTTGGAAATCGAAGTATATAACGTCGACCTGAGATCCACGATCCATAGCTCTAGAAATATAGTCCACCAAACATAATAGGTTGGTATTTACAGAGCGGCCTGGCCGAAAACCATGTTGTTCCTCCCCTATATGTTGCCTAACTTGCCTGTATATTTCCTTGTGTAATATATAATCAAGAACCTTAGCTGGCGCACACAAAACCGCGACAGGCCGGTATTCCTCGACTAACATTTTTTTATTGTTCTTTGGGATCGGCGTCACCCTAGACAGTTTCCAGTGGTCAGGATACTTCCCATTTACAAGTGACAGATTAAATATATGATACAGCGGAAGAACCAGATGCCTTTTGCCTGTTTTAAAAACAAAGCTAGGAACGTTGTCAGGGCCAGGAGAGCTGCTCGACTCCAACTTATTGATAGCGGTTTCGATTTCTGTTGGCGATGCTATTGGTATAGAGACAAAACCGCTATGACCACTGAATTCCGATGATGAGTTTGCGTCTAGCACTGGCACATCATCCTGGAAGACGCTGGAGAAATAGTTTGCAAAAGCTTCTGCTGCCTCTACTCCGCTATAGACGTTTTCGTTATATGAGACCCGAGGTTCAAAACCCCCCTTAGACTGAAGACTATGTATATGCCTCCAAAAATTTTGAGGGCAATGCTGTAAATTTTCTTCAATGCGTGCTGTATGAGATTTGTATGCTAGGGCAATGCGCGATTTTAGATTAGCACGTAAGTCCGAAAACTGTTTATACGACATATTACATTTACATTTCGTCCAGATTTTATGTAATTTAGTTTTTTGTTTTATGTCTTTTATAATTTCTATGTCAAACCATACCGGATATCTATTAGATTTAGCCTTTTGCCTATTTTTTCCTCTAGTATCAGCTGTTTGGTTGTTATTCCGGTTGCCTAACCTGTGCATTTTTTTAGAAGCAATAGTTGGTAATAGGCCCCGAACTATCGCACCTCTTGACTAGAAATCGGATGTCTCCTGGCAGGCGACACCGGCGACAATTTGCGATTTTTGTGACTGTATTTTTGTAAGCATATAAAATATGATTTTACGAATGTTAGACGAAGTATCGTTGATAGCTGCATTGTCCCCTATGCTACGCGATGGTTAAAATATGTAAATTTTATTTTTTATCTATTTATATTATATTAAATTGTTTTTTGTAGATTATCAATAAACTTACGTAGTTCAAACTTATTGGTATTGTCTCGGCCAACCACCTAACTGAAATTTAGGTACAAAGCTTCATAAAAATGACCTAACTAAACATATCATTCTTATAAAAATTGACTATTTAATTAATTTTTTGAAACGAATGGAATCCCAACGATTTCAATAAAAGTATTTTTCTACAAAACCTATTTGCATATCTTTATTTTTGTAAAGGAATTGAAGGTAGCGCCGATAGTAACAATTTAAATACGAACAAAATCCTTTACACTGACATATGCCTCATCTCTGTTGGACATTGACCCCAATTTTACTCATGGTCCTTTAAATATTCGTAAAAGTATACACATTTTAATACTAAAAACAACCGTAACTTGACTTGTACTAGCTGGAATGTACTTGGACAACCAAACATCGCTCGATGCCTATGTGAATTAGATTATCATCAACTAAAACCTGCGCCGTACATTTTATTGAAACAATATTTTCAAAGTATTGAGAACGCAAATACAAACAATAGTAATGAAATAGAGATCCACAAATGTTGCTCTAATTTATTAGTATGGATAATAACAAATACTTTTAAAAGTATCCTAAAAAAACATTAAAAAATATTTAAATAAAACACTTAAAAAAGCATAAAATTATATATCTAGTGACAATTCCGCCTAATTTTCCTGTTATCTACGTGACGTCACAAACATCACGCAGCCTAACCGGAAGAATACCCGACTAGTTTCGCTTCTAAACAAAGCATCTTCAGGTCTTGACTTACCGAGCGCACGTTCGAGACTGAACGACTGACTGAACTTATTAGTATGGTATAGTATATTCAATCCAACTGTTGACATGCGTGTCATACATATACGATAAATCGCGACGAGACGAGATTTGGTAATTGTCTGCGCGATAATCTATGTATCTTGCGCCACATCTGAATCTAAAACAATAAACTCATCCAGTTTGGCATACATGATGCTCTCATGACCGTTAATCACAAAATTATAATATCAAAAGGTTTAACTGCATTCAGAAAAAAGTATATAGAGCCCATTGACATACATATACTAGACGCGCCATCTCAAACAAGGATAGTCGACCGGTGCAAATATGCTGGCTGGCATACTCTCCCCCACACGTAGCTGGGCACTCGTAAAAATTACACGCGCTTTACGTTCGAATATTGAGTATTATCAATTGTGTAATTTGAATACACAATTTGCGAACGCAAAGCGCGTGTAATCTCTACGAGTGCCCAACTGCGTGTGGGGGAGAGTATGCCGGCCAGCATACTTGGACTGGTCGACTATCCTCGTTTGAGATGTCGCGTCTAGTATAAGGTCAATGATAGAGCCACAGCGAGGAGTTTCTTTTTAGTTTCAATAATCAACAGTATATCGGAGTAGTTTTGTTATAGTCAATTCAATACCTACTATAGACCTGTTTACCCACTAAGGCGTGTACCTTCACAGTCAATTACTATTATTTGTACATATTGACCTCTTTTGATGAATCTTAATACCTAGTATATACAGTAAATAAAATAAAATGTAAAATGTTGTTAGCTTTGGTACTAGTAATTGCAACTACACTCAACAAATATAGAAGGGCACTCCTCTCCTTCGAATGTGAAAAGGTCTGTACTTATACTGTATTTTTTTTTTTGCAGGAAGCAACTAAAAAAATTGTTAAGTATATAGAAGAGACAATAACAAAAAAAAATTATGAAAAATAAATTTTAGGCAATAATGGAACTGACTTCAACATTTGAAATAACTTGTTTGTAGGGACACAGATTACATACTATTTGTTAAGTCAGTCGTCGCCCGCCCCGCTTGTAGTTAGGTTGTCTATAGCCTAATAAACGTGTGAACATTTATATTGTGTTTGACCTGGGCACCACCACCGTGCGCACCCCCTACTTACCCCTATAGGAAAGTAGATAGTAAAGCGTACATTGGTGACCCCGGAAATTAAGAACTCGCAGTGATTTTAAGAATTTTTTTGTGAATTGTGATAGTCGTGGACGGACTCAGGACGCTAAATTAATTCATTGGCACGACGGCTCCTTCCGGCGGGAAGTAAAACATAGATGTTTGTGATCTTACGATAAATGAAATCTGACGACTACAGCATGCAAGGACAAGGCTCATCGAGTTCACCTTCTTATCAATATGTGGATATGGCTCAAATTTCGGTAGCGTCGAGGATTCCGGACTTCTGGACAGACCAACCTCGCCTTTGGTTTCTCCAAACAGAGGCCATCCTCGCGCCACAAAAACTAGCAGATGAAGCTAAGCATAACTTACTTATTACGAAGCTGGGCAAAGATGTCATCGCCCAATTGACAGATTTTTTGATGAAGCCTCCGGAAACAAAAAAGTTTGAACAACTTAAGGACAGACTTTTGGCAATTTTTGAGGAGTCAGAGGCACGCAAACTGCAAAAATTAATTTCCGAAATGGAGCTCGGCGACCAACGACCTTCACAACTTCTAGCAAGAATGACTGATTTAGCGAGAGGAAAAGTTTCTGATGAAACCTTGCGACTTTTATGGCAGGGACATTTACCAGCGTCAGTGCGTGCAGTGTTAGCGGTTGCTGACACCAAGGAGTTGAGCAAATTATCGGATATTGCTGATAAGGTATTAGAAAATGTGAGGCCTACACAGATATTGGAAGTCACTCGCGGATCAAATTCTAACCCAGATACTGCAATTTTATTGGCTGAGATAGCAAGGATTAATACTAAGCTGGCCAACCTGGAAGCCTCTACATCGCGTGGCAGACCACAGTTTTATAGAAGGAATGGAACGAGCTATAGGAGTCGATCTAATTCTCGGAATAGATTTAGCAGACGTAACCCAAATAGCCCAGATTGGCTCTGTTTCTACCATTATAGATATAGGACAAAGGCACACAAGTGCACAGCACCATGTAATTGGAAGCCGCGTGGACAGCAGCAGCAGCAATCGGAAAACCAGTAGAAGTACAGTCGACGGCGGGAACCTGTACAGTTTTGGGTAACAACCGCCTCAGCGTGACGGAGCAGGAGACAGGATATAGGTACTTGATTGACACAGGATCTGCGGTAAGCGTTATTCCTTATCAGTGCAAATTAGTGAAAAAAAGTGATTTGAAACTGTCTGACTATAGATTGTTTGCAGCAAATGGTTCGGAAATTAAAACGTATGGTACAAAGACATTAGTGTTAAATTTAAAATTAAGACGACCGTACCGATGGACATTTATTGTTGCAGACGTAAAGCAACCTATTATTGGTGCTGATTTTATTAGACATCATAAATTATTAGTTGATTTAGCAGGTCATAGATTAATAGATCAGGTTACGGAATTATGTATTATAGGTTCAATTGTAGATTGTCATGACTCTTCTTTGAAAACCATCGATATAAATCACCCATATGTGGACTTGTTGTTGAGATATCCTGATATTAGCAAACCTATTAATTTTAAAGAAAATCCTCGTCATTCAGTTGTGCATTATATTGAAACAAACGGCCCACCGGTGTCAGCACGAGCTAGGCCGCTGCCACCGGATCGGTATAAAAAAGTTAAGGAAGAATTTAGTTTAATGCAAGAAATGGGTATTTGTCGCCCATCTAAAAGTCCTTGGTCTAGCCCTTTACATGTTGTCCCTAAAAAGGATGGACAAATAAGGCCTTGTGGTGACTATAGAGCTCTTAATGCTATAACTAAACCGGATCGGTACCCGATACCTAGAGTACAGGACTTTACATATATATTAGCTGGTAAAACAATATTTACACGACTTGACATTTGTAGAGCATATCATAATATCCCGATTAATCCCGAGGACGTGGAGAAGACCGCAATCGCAACTCCAGTAGGCCTATGGGAATTTCTCCGCCTAGGTTTTGGACTCAGGAATGCTGCACAAACCTTCCAACGATTTATGACCAACTCAGTGCTACAGGACTTGCAGGTACGTAACTCTGAAGGACAAGTTACTCCAGGTACTGACTTCGTCTTTTGTTTCATAGATGACGTAATCATAGCCAGTAGGTCAAATATTGAACATAAAGAGCACTTGGAAGCTGTTTTAAAAAGATTTAATGACTTTGGTATTACTATTAACACATCTAAATGTATTTTTGGTCAGAAAAAAATAGAATTTTTAGGCTTTGAAGTCACAAGCGACGGTATTTTACCCCTACAAGAGAAAGTAAAGGCCATTGTGAACTATCCCATGCCAGACACTATTGATAAATTACGAAAATTTCTAGGTATGATAAATTTTTATAGGGCCCATTTGCCAAGGGCGGCTGAACATCAAGCCAAACTCAACAATTTTTTGTGTGGTTCCAAAAAGAAGGATAAGTCACCTGTGCCCTGGGACGAGCAGTCGAAAGAAGCGTTTTTGCAATGTAAAGAGGACTTAAAAGAGGCGGCGTTGTTAACTTATCCGAGTGAAAACGCCCCTCTATCGTTAATGACGGATGCGTCGAATGATTGCGTAGGAGCGGTTCTACAGACTAAAGTTGAAGGGACTTGGAAACCGTTAGGTTATTTTTCAAAACGTATGTCTGAAACTGAACGGAAATACAGCACATATGATCGTGAATTATTGGCGATATATCAGGCTATACAGCATTTTAGATATTTATTAGAAGGACGTGAATTTACGGTGTTAACGGATCATAAACCGTTAACACACGCCTTCCATAAGAGGCCAAGTGAAAAAGACACGCCAAGGCGTATTCGACAACTTATGTTCGTGAGTGAGTTTACCACAGATATACGATTCGTTAGCGGAAGCGAAAATAATTTTGCAGATGGCCTATCACGTATAGAAACTATCACGTGTCCCATCAGTATAGATTACTCGGAAATCGCCAAAGCTCAACAAAGTGATGACGAGTTATTGCAATACGTACAGTCACCATCAGAGAACATTAAACTTAAAAAAGTATTTTTACCCGATTGTGACGATATGATATATTGCGAAACTTCATTAGATAGAATTAGACCATATGTACCTGAGAAGTTTAGGAGAACCGTTTTTAATGTTTTGCATAATTTAAGTCACCCAGGAATTAGGTCATCGCGACATATAGTTAGAGAACGATTTTTTTGGCCGAGTATGAATAAAGATGTAGGTCTATGGGCCAAAACCTGTATTCATTGTCAAAAAACTAAAGTAATTCGACACACAGTTTCGCGATTTGGTGAATATCCTAATGCTGATAGATTTTCACACATACATATGGACTTAGTCGGTCCTTTGACGACGTCACCGGACGGGCATAGGTATCTTTTAACGGTTATTGATCGAACTACTAAGTGGCCTGAAGCTTTTCCTTTAAAGGACATTTCGGCTAATTTAGTAGCAAAAACTTTTTATGAAGGATGGGTCGTACGTTTTGGGTGTCCTATTAAAGTTACGACCGACCAGGGCACACAATTTGAAAGTCGATTATTTAGTTCTTTATTGAAGTACTTAGGTGTTACGAAGCTTAGAAGCTCACCTTATCACCCGCAAAGTAACGGAATGATAGAACGTTGGCATAAATCACTCAAGATGGCATTACGTGCAAGGCTAGATTGTTCAGGAAGCACATGGGTTGAACAGCTACCCACTGTCATGTTAGGATTACGCACCATGCCACGCAGCGACAACGGGTTAAGTGCAGCGGAGATGGTATACGGTGAAAACATCCGACTTCCAGGTGAGTTTTGTGGCTCTAAAACGTCTCAGCAGTCAAGTGACACGGAATTCATGGTGAAGCTGAAGGAGACCATAGGTAAGCTGAAGCCGATGTCTATCACCAACAGACATCAAAAAGCCATATTCGTACATCCTGATTTGGAAAAATGTAATTATGTTTTTGTTCGAAATATAGCCGGTAAAACATCATTAGATCCTTCGTACTCAGGACCTTTCAAGGTATTAAATAGAACACCTAAAGTTTTTAAAATTCAACTGACAGACAGACAGACAAACATTTCTATCGATCGGTTAAAACCTGCACATATACTAAATGACGAGGATATCTCTAGAAGTGTAAGTTACTCAAATATTAGAAACAATGAAGTTATTGTGCACCCGACAGTACCAGAGTGCCATGATGACACAGTAGTTGATAATGACGACAGCAAGAATGCAACGCGGACCACCCGTTCTGGCCGCATAAGCAAAATGCCTGTTCGCTTTAGGTTATAAGTATATTAGTTAGCTACTTATAGTATATAAAATATGTACCTATGCATTATTTGGTATTTAAAGTGTTATTTTTCCGTAGACCGTAATTGTTTGTCAATAAGGTACTTAGCTGTAATTTCGCTGGTATGCATTAATGTAAGTATATGTATGTCAAAAATTTAGCTTATACAGCTTTTATTTTTTTCATAAAAGGTTGTATTTACCACTTAATAATGATTTTTAGAAAATTTTGTTTTGTTTTCATAAATATGTGTGTGAATTCTACTTATTTTATTTTATTGTTTTTACATAAACGTGTTAAGTTTAGATAGCATACCAGTGTATTAAACAAATAATTATATGACATTTTATTTTTTATTTTGAAGTTACTTAGTTACATTTTTATTATCAAGGTTATACTATAAGTACATGATATTAAAAATAATATGAATTTTCAAATATATTAAATGTTAGTAAAATTTATTATTGTCTAGTTCTGTATCAACGTAGTCATACTATATCAGTATACACTGTGTTTAATATTTTTCAAAGAATTTCTGAAAATAGTTTGAAAATTAATTAATGTATTTCGGCCACGTGCTAATAAAATAATTATTACGTTCGAGTGCATCCCACTATGGAATGCATACCAGCAGGTATCAGTTTACTGCACCGGCACGGCTAAAGTGCTGACAGGGTTTGTAAACATGTAGCGATGCACGTAGCCTTGGTTACTTTTTAAGCCACTTTAACATGTACTTGTAGTTGGAATGATTTTATATAGATATAAGATTTTAATTTGGTTTATATTCATTTTTTTTTCGTTTTAAAGGGGGGGCTACTGTAGGGACACAGATTACATACTATTTGTTAAGTCAGTCGTCGCCCGCCCCGCTTGTAGTTAGGTTGTCTATAGCCTAATAAACGTGTGAACATTTATATTGTGTTTGACCTGGGCACCACCACCGTGCGCACCCCCTACTTACCCCTATAGGAAAGTAGATAGTAAAGCGTACATTGTTGAAGTCGGTACCATGCGCACGATATTGTGATTATACGTACTTTTGAACTATCGTGGTACAGACTTTGAATGTTGAAATCGGTTCCATTTTTTGGTTAAATTTTTTTAGTGCCTCTTGCTACTTACGGGTTCGATTGTCATTCACAGTCAACGACTATATCATCAAGGTAGGAAAATATTTTTCTGTTATTGGAGTGTAACTCAAAAACGGCTTTACTGATTTTGATGAAATTTTAATGGGACCAATCCGGTCACACAGTCTAAAGTTCTGAGGTAACAAATATAAAAAAAAGACCAATGGAGAACCTTCTCCTTTTTTTAAAGCCTGTCAAACATGCACTTACTGGGATACTGTTTGCACTTGTAAATAAGCTCGATGAGATGCCGTGCTACCGATTTATATAGCACCTTCCCGTGGATGCGACCTTTGGCGTAATAGGGCGCTAGGACCATCATGACCCAGCCGTCGATGCGCGCCTTGCAGCTAGCGACAAAGTCCGGCGTGTCTATTGGCGATACTATGCCTTCTTCGTCGTCACTGTCTTCGCCAAACAGGTGACGGTAGATTTCTTTTATCTGTAATATTGGAAAATGAACCTCAGTCGATTTACACATCGATTAAATTGAAGTAATGATGGCCTTTCGAAGGACGAGAGTATGGTAGGCGAGCTCAACTTCCGATCCTTCTAGACTCTAGAGGGAGTGCTAATCATGGAAAGTGAAAGAGAAATATTTTTTCAAAATTATGGCTGCCCAGCTCACTACCGTGTCACTATTAAATCTTGATAATTAAATGGATTGGAAAAAAATGGATTGGAAGAGCAGGGCCGATACCTTGGGCTGCTCGGTCGCCTGATTTGATCCCCTTAGATTTTTTTTGTCTGAGGTCCAGCACGTTTGTACTGAAGAAATAACGTCACGGGAGCATTTAGTGGAAAAATAGTTCAAGTCTTTGAAATAATGAAAACAGACATGTTATTCAAAATAACATCCGCTAAAGTGCGAAAAAGGGCCCGAAAATGTTTTTCTAAACCAAGGATCACATAATAAAAGATGTGATTATTTAAATATTATAAATAAAACCGGCAAATGATACTCACGTTGGGGATCGAATACGTCGACCCGGGTTTCGAGCATATCAGATGCTCATCATCAGGGCGAGTGCACAGCTGCGTCTGCGAGCTCCCGACGGGCACCCAAACCTGGGTCGACGTATTCGATCCCCAACGTGAGTGTTTTTTGCCGGTTTTATTTATAATATTCATATATGTGTGAAGCTCACGAGAATTTCATTTCAAAAATAGATTTGATTATTAATAAATATTTAATTTATTATTAGGCCACCAAGACCTTTCTGTTGAAACCGCACTTAGTTGGGTTTGTGTGCTCTACTTCTGAGAATTAGGCAGGTATCTACGTGTATGATACACCAATCGAAAGGGCATTCATTTAATACTAGATGTTTGTAAAAATGTTTGAATGTTTTAGTCTACTAATTTTTTTTTCAAATAGCATTATTTTAAAATGTATTTTTGTTCAATGTTTAATTATTAAACACTTCCCATTTAGTCAATTATGTATACAGATGATTATATTGGTGTTTATCGAATGAATACACATTAAGCTAAGACGCAAATAACAGCGGCACATTTTTGAAGCGCTCGTAGCGAAGTTTGCTCAACCATTCTGAATCGATCAGCAAAGTTAAGCAACGTCCGCCGCGGTCATGAGTTGGATGGGTGACCGCTGGTGACATTACTACTGAGCGCTTCCGTGCTTCGGAGGGCACGTTAAGCCGTCGGTCCCGGTTGTTGTCTTAGGATGGCAGTCGTTACAGCATGGTGGTAGGGCACTTTGCGAATGACCGCCTGGCTAGCTACCACCCTCAAGTTGAAAATCTGTCGCCAAGCACCTAACGGTTTGTTCCGGCTGCTGTCCTTGAGAGCCAGTAATTCTAGGTTAGCCTGAACAACATCTTCGACCACATCATCACTTACCATCAGGTGAGATAATGGTCAAAGCCTAACCTATCAAGCATAAAAAAAAAAAAAAACATTTTAGGTAAGGTCTATTTGAAGACTATGAACGAATAAGCATATTATTTTGGTAAATTTTCCTAAAATCATGGATTATAATAAGTAGGAATTTGACGACTTTGGACTAAGGTAATCTAGCGTAGATAGATGCCTAACGAGGTGACTTTCCCCCCCTCCCCCCTCTCCTTCACGGCTTTGCATCGACCTTCTTAACATGTATATTAGGGGGTATAGGCCTATTCAGAGTTAAAATGAGACATCACATACATATTGAGCCATTGAAGAGAGACAACGTTTCATGGCGAATCCAAGCAAAAGCTATATTATTGAAACTATGTCTTTGGGAGTAATTTAAGAGTTGGTTACTTTATTTATAAGACTTATGTCTTGCAGACTATAAAGAAACCCACCCTTGAATGCAATCAGTTAAATACGCACAAAATAAATACAAAGTTAGAAAAAGATGGCTTGGGACTGGCAGAATTGTGACCCTGTGAAACATAAGCATTAATGGCCAAAGGCATTTGGCTAGTTTTCAGCTTTGCTATTTTAAAACCAACTTACCCTAGCCAGTCTTTTTCTGTTATTGTCTCCTATTTGATACAATAATTCAAACAGACTCTTCTTCAAGAAATACTCTTCACAGTGCCATTTACTGATATGTTTCTTTTGAACAACCTTTGGCTGCGGTTGGACTGTTACAGGTGGAGGAGGTTCATTGTTCACCAGCAATCCTGTAAGTGTAGCTAGTCTGGCATCAAGAGATTTTATCTGCGCTGCATGATTTTCAATAATGGAGTCTTGTGCATTATTTGGCATAAAGTCTTGAATATTCAATGTACCATTTGGAGGTTTCATTAAGTCATCAGGCATTTGTTTATGATTTTCTTCAACCACGGTACTCGTGAACAAGTCATCATCATCTTGGTCATCTTGGAATATCTTTTCTAACTGTAGCATGAGATCATCTGACTGGAACTCAGTGTTCTTTGGTGTCATGGCTGGTAGATTTGTAATTTTGGGGTCAGGCTTTTGCAAGTTGGGGTGAGCATTATGAATCTCTGGAAAAGGTGTTGCAAGTGGAACCATCCCTGATAGGTGGTCCACTTGCATATTTGTTACAACTGGTATTTTTTGTGTGATAAACTCATTTACATTATTATTTTCTTGCAGAAATACAGCCAGTTCTTCAACTCTTTGTGACAAGCTTTCTCTCTTCTGAGTTACAATTGCAGGACTGGATCGTTTCCTACGTCTTTTCTTGTCAAAGCATTGACAGTTTTCACCGGTCACAACAGTTTGTGTTCTCTTTTCGTTCTGGGGTTCTAAACAAAGGCTTTCATACAGTTTGTTATAGAGCTTTCCTCTCTTTGTGTCAGTTTTGACTTCATTTATCTGTAAAATTAGTAATGTGTTGTGACTATGTTACAAAATCATTAACCGAAATGACATGAATTGGGAAATGTGGAATATAACATATCAAATCAGCCATGCTGGTCCCTTTGTGGTATTGCGTCTTTTATATTCATATTGTTTAATATATCATACTTAACGCAGAAAAATGACTGAAAATTATAATAATCGCGACACAGGCCTGCAAAATGCACGTCCTGTTTCTAGACTTAACCCTAATTAAATTAAACTTTAACTTTTTGAAGCAGTGATAGCTCAGTGGCTTTGGCTATGGACTGCCGCGCAGCAGGTCCATGGTTCGAATCCCGCTGCGGGCTTGAGCTTCACCGCATGGTGGAAGGGCATTTTTGCGAATACCCGCCTGGCTAGCGACCACCCTCAAGTAGAAAATCTGTCGCCAAGCACCTAACGGTGTGTTCCGGCAGCTGTCCTTGAGAGCCAGTATTTCTAGGTCAAGCCTGTTAACACCTTCGACCACATCATCACTTACCATCAGGTGAGATTGTGGTTAAAGGGTTACCTATCAGCAATAAAAAAAAAAAAAAAAAAACTGATTCCAAAATATTGTTCCAAAGAATAAAATAGTATGCTGCAATCTGAATTAAGAATATTTTGAAACCATGTTTTTCTCACCATAGAAACAATACATTTTCTGTAAAGTTGCACAACCATGCACGTCTGAGCTGCCTTCATCTCTAAGTTCTTAGCGCATTTCCATATAGCACTTGGCAAGTATATGTTCTTATTCACAAGCCTCTGGTTTGTCTCGTAATTTGTTGACAATATTTTGATCATATGCTCCATGTAATGCTTGCGCACCTGAAATACATACATAGTTAGAGCTGTTCACCCACGAAGGCGCGCAGAGTAAATTATTGATAAGCATTTGTATGGGTACGTATCGTTTCGCACACAACAACTTAGTGTGGGTGTAAATGCTAATGGAAAATTTTGAAGAACCAGAGCCGGCAGCAGTCCTAGAGAGCCAGTTAAATTACAGTCTACTTAACATCAGTGACACACGCTTGTTTCGCCACAATCACATAAAAATCATAAAGTAAAACGACAAAATATGATCGCTACTGACGGCAGTAGTAGTTGCAACAATACTCAAAATATATAGAGGGGGCCTTCGTGAATAAAAAGATCAAGTAGACATTGTTAGCTGTTAATTTCATAAATCTTTAATTTAATATCAGGTGTTTATGAAAGACAAATACTTATTTTGATGTGCTATGTAAATACAATTACAATTCTAATTTCTACATTCTCCGTATGTACAGACCTGTTCACTCAATAAGGTGCGCCCCTCCATACAAAATTATTGTTGGTCGTTTGTACGGGTAAAGCTTGTTTGTATACGAAGCCTTAGGCTGCATTAAGATGCATAATTGCATTGGATTTATTTAAAAAGAAATTTATTTACCTAGTTAAAACATTAATATATATAGACAGTCTTTTTTGTGAACTACATACATTGAGAAAAAATAACAATAAATAGGAACTACTAAAATTCGTCAAAGAATATTCATTCTAATTCAGCCCATGGGGCACATGTGGTCTTAAGAGTGTCTACTGGAACCAACATGCCCATGTCATTTTGACTTACACACAGAAGCTCAGTAGCCAGATATTTACAATCCATGATAGTTGCATTTTGCGCGCTGGGACTGCTAGTACGCTGGACTGCATGCCTGTGCTCTGCAGCGTGTGATGGATGATAACTAGATGACACATGTACCTACTGCTGCGTATCCTTTTTAGATCACGTCATACAAAAAAAAGAAATCATAAGACGAAAGAGATCATAAGACATGCTGCTTCAGATTGCAAAGTGGCGAATCAAGAAAGGAGTAAATAACTTTACGGCATGCTCTTTAGAGTCTGGCCCTGGAACCGTTGGATGCCCATCAACCTGAGTGATAGTTTAGTTTGTCTGGTCGTTGGTGACTAAACAATTGAAGGGATACTGTGATAATTTGTGGCATTCACATGACTGCAGTACTATGTATATTTTGTAGGATTTAGTCATATTTTAGTGTTGAGCAATGTTTTACTTCAGTATAAGTGTTTTTTAATAAAAATATAATTTAATGTTTTCTTAAAATATTTGATGTATTTTTTTATTAATTTATTAAATTTGTAATTATTGTGTCGTAGAATATTTGACATTTTATGATTTTCACTTAGCACGCGGTAGTGCGTGTAATCATATTTAGAAATATAAACTATAAGTGTTAGATGGCCGAGCGGTAATAGCTATGGACTGCCGTGGGGCAGTCAGACCAGAATTTCATTTTGTGTTTATCAATTGGTCTATTGAAATACCAGATGCTAAGTTGTGGTCAGATATAATAGATATCCCAGAGTCATTTTCTATGTCCACTCGCAGAGTTCCAATCCATGTTGATTTTCTCCTACATCAGACATCAGGAGTTCATGTACAGAATATGCTTACTGAGCCCAACAGAGTATACTTGCTATGTGCATGCGCAGTTCCATAAGATGTAGTTCTTTTCTATCATCAGTACTCAGGTGTTTATGTACAGAAAATGCTCACTGAGCCCAATCAAATAAGCTTAAACACTTTGTACATGTGCCATAACAGAGGAGGTATAGGAGGCTAACCTACCCTATGACAGTATTGTTATGCTTAGAATAATGTTCTTTAAAAAAAAGTCATAAGTACCAACTTAAATAATAATATCAAATCTTACATTTAGCTACTTAATAAAAAGTTGGGTATGAGTTTTGTTTCTTCGGCCAATGGTTCAACTATCAAAATACCTTACACCAACAACATGCATTGGTAAATATTACGATACTTGTGATTTTTCTGCAAAGTGATACATCCATAAATTCAAGACCACTAACAAGAACAGAATGACACAAACAGGTATATATGTTTTTGAAGCGCTCGTAGCCAAGTTTGCATAGCCATTCTGATTTGATCAGCAAAGTTAAGCAACGTCCGCCGCAGTCATGACTTGGATGGGTGACCGCTGGTGACATTACTACTGAGCGCTTCCGTGCTTCGGAGGGCACGTTAAGCCGTCGGTCCCGGTTGTTGTCTTAGGATAGCAGTCGTTACAGCATGGTGGTAGGGCACTTTGCAAATGCCCTCCTGGCTAGCTACCACCCTCAAGTTGAAAATCTGTCGCCAAGCACCTAACGGTGTGTTCCGGCAGCTGTCCTTGAGAGCCAATAACTCTAGGTTAGTCTGAACAACATCCTCGACCACATCATCACTTACCATCAGGTGAGATAGTGGTCAAAGGCTAACCTATCAGGCATAAAAAAAAAAAAAAAATTATTGTATGGAGAATTAATTCAATATGCAAATTATACATATTTTCTATATAACTTGATATAAATTTAAGATTTTATTGCCACAATATTAATGTTGGCCACCTAACTGTGAGCTCTGTAATAAGCCAGAGGATGCGTACCATGTTTTGGTGGAATGTGGCCGCAACAAAGCTGAACGAGAAAAAATACTAACCGAGTTGAATATCACTGTAAATAATGTCGGTATTTTTCATTGCTTATTATCTGTACCTAATTCTAATGAAGCAAAAATGATTTATAATTTAGTATATTAACTATAAGCACGAGTACATTATAGAACATTAGGTATAGAAAAGCTAGTTAAGAGGTCACCGTGCTGTGCACACTTTAGTTATAATTTTTGGTTTGTGTTTATATTATGATAAGGTTATTACAGGGCTGACATGAACATGTTGTTCAAAAGTCCTTAAATAATAAAGAATTTAAAAAATATATATATTAATGTTGAATTATAATACCTAATTTGAAAGTAATAATGCTCTTGAGTTGGAAATCAAATTAACAGACACTCAATCAGTACCTCTAAACATACCCCATTTTCTGGCATGTGTCAGACAATATTTATTTGTGAAGTTTTTTACCGGTGGTATGCCTTTATTAACATAATAGCATAATACTACAAAATATATATTCAATACTACAGCTACCACAATAAAAGCATTTAACATATGAAGTTAACTTATGAAACCTAAATAAGTTTTATGCTTGCTAAAAGCAAATAAATGTTCTTTCTATTGGCATAATTGGAATCTTTATGTGTTAGCAATGATCAACAATTGGTACATGAAAACTAGATTATTTTGTTAATATGTCACATATATTGTTCATATGTTACATGGGTAAAATTATTAACTTTTTTTTTTTTTTTTTCTCAATAACTGTTGGGTTCCACGGGATAATACTTGTTTTCAGGTTATTCAAGAAGACTATATGTGTACAAAAATATGAGGGTGTAACATAGTGGAATACACCAACTCTAAAGAAGAGCCCATTCAAGTTATTTGTTCAAAAGTACCAAGCACAGTAAAATTTATAGGAATAATATTGTTTTGCAATATTTACAGAAAACAAGTCATGTATAAATAAATATGCAGTTTTTCATGTCATATTATTCACAAACAACGATAAATACCAGACAACTTCACAAACACTATGCAAAGTTTGCAGTAATTTGATGCATGCTGGCTTTCTTATTTTATGTTTACCATGGACTTCAGTTCTTACCTTAGATATGAGAAGATGTGGTTCAAACTCCATATCAGGTAATGGCATGTATGTATCATCATAATCACCGATTAATTTGTCTACATCAATTTCTTCTTCCAGTTTCGCGTGTTTGAACATTTTTTTAAGTTATTCAGCGAAATAATGTTGTTTCGTGGGCGAAGTCTTCTTTTGTATGAATCTGTTACACTTAAAATTATAAGGTGAAACAATCAGAGGAAGAATATTCTGAAAAATGGGACCTACTAAAGAAAAGAAAAACAACCAATTGTTATGTATATTTATAAATACAGAAAACAATCCGGCGCGGAGCGGCGGCAACATTTGAATTAGAATTCAGAAACCATTTTGAAAAACCAAACCACCATAGAGTCCATAGACCAGTAAGGGTACAAGTGGTCAGAGTTGGATCCATACCAAAAAAAATATTGTACAATGCGATTAAAATAAGCGCAGCGCCATGTTGTGACGTCAAAACTAGATTTTGGTATAGTGTGCAAAAATATTATGATAAAACAAGTACCTATACATTTATAAAAAACCATATTGCTAATTATTTATTTTCGTTAAGCCTTTATTGTTCCATTGCAATTAAAACTGCAATTTATTTACGTTTATAGAATCGTTTTTAAAGTCCTTCATTTTGACACCCGATACGGGTAATAATGTTCGTCCCCCAATATGGGTTTGGACGAAAAATAAATGGTTTTTGTCACTATATGGCGTCTAAACTCCACCAGTTTGTTTTTTTGTTATGTACCAAGTGTCACTTGCGCTATCAAAATAAATCTAACGATATCTCATACATTAAAATCGGTTAAGCCGTCTAGAAGTTGTGGTAGAATAAAAATAAAAAATATTTTTTTTGTTTATGTGGGCAGTCGTGTAAAATAAACAAGTAATCAAAGGTAGTGGTAAAATAATTTGAGCTGATTTTATTTGGTAGCAATATTTTGTCTTAGGTATATCAATTGGAATCGCTTCGCCATTCGATGCTGCTCATGTTCTGATGACCAACTGAGTCATAATCATCGTAATCGTAGTAACCGATAACAAAAAAAAAAATCAAATAACAAAAAACAAATTATGCAGTCAACAAGCACAAATTAGACAAGAATATCAACAATTAGCACACTGACGGAGAAATAGACCCTGACGCCCGCGATGTCATTAAACCAAGATAGCGTGTGTGCTGACAACCCAAAAAATATGAATTTATTAAAATGAACAATTTCGGGACACATCTAAAATTACGTTTATATAAATGGCGCTGCTCTATTTTCAGGTTTGTTCTGCTGATCGTACTTATATGAGTGAAGTTAGCCAAGAGCCCGTCCTATTCTTATTTTAATCGCTTTGTACATGGAAATTAATATTATACTACTAATCCAAAATTATACCATGTCTGTCGTTTCATGTTTCTTTTTTATAACTAAATAATAAGTTGCGTTTTTCGATATTTTTGTTCTGAATTAAAATCCTTTCGTAAATGGAATGTAGGTAATATATTGTTTTATTCAGTTGAGAAAATATATTCACGAAATTCTATATGCACATTAATCAAGTTCAGGCAAGTGGGTGGATGTCGATCTCGGCTAATTCGCCAATCGGAACTTCGTCCATAAACTATGAAGTTACGATTATTTCTTCTCTCGAGTATAGTCATAGAACATATTATAATAATAGTGTTCGGTCTGTGATCCTGCCGGTTGCCGTCTGTAGCTATTGTTGTTGAGGTGATATACCAACCTACTTAGCATCAGTGTAAAGAAAGAGGATGGACTACTACCATAGTCTACTGGTTGCTAAGGAACCAATGTTTGTTGGTTTTGTTATGTCATCGATATATTATGTTCTCTTGACATGTTATTGTGTGTTCAATTTACTATGAGAAATTGTATGTTATCTGTTAATATATTTGTGAGAACTCTACTCGTTTTCTATTCCACTGAAATTCTGCTAGGAATCAACATATTCCTTTAAGAGGTTATGGTCCTCAGAGAAAATAAGAAGAGAGGGTCCACAAATGAAAATGGATTTCAGTACAAAGATTGACATAGGAAAATTGCAAGGCAAAGAAAATTGGTCAACCTGGAAATATAAGGTTACCATCATGCTGGCAGGCACAGAAGGTGCCACAGAAGCAGTAGAAGGTAAACTCCAGAAGCCAATTCTTGTCGAAGGAGCAGGTGACGCCGAAATCAGCAAATACGACAAAGCGACGGCTAGTTATAGGAAGGCTGAAACAGGTGCTTTGCTCATGCTGACGACAAATATGTCTGAAGACACAATAAAGAAGGTGATGAGGTACAAAACTGCACGAGAAGTCTGGTTGGAGTTACATAGGCTATTTGATGGACAAGCGGATGACAGAGCTTATAATTTATGTCTACAATTTTTCGGACTAAAACACGATAAGGTAGATGACATTCCTTCACATATTTCAAAACTTAAAAATCTATGGAATGACCTAAAGGTTGAAGTTTCTAAAATTGACGTAACAGCTAAGCTTCCGGAGAAGTTCCTGATATGTAAGGTCTTAGACACACTGGATGACAGGTTCTTCAACTTCAAGTCAAGCTGGCTGATGCTAAAGCAGACTGAAAGAACCATAGACAGTTTAACAAGCCACCTTTGTACGTTTGAGAGAGATTTGGGAGGTCAAGAGAGCACTAAACAGGAGGCACTAGTGACTTCACCTGTCAAGCAAAATAAGGACGAGCAACTGATCTGCAACTATTGTTCTGTAAAAGGGCACAGAGTTCGCAAGTGTAAGAAATGGATTAAGGATGGGAGGCCACCTAAGCCAACTTCCAGTAAATCAGCAATTAGCTCAAAGTCCAAGCAAGTACAACAGATTTCGCTGATGGTAAACGCATGCTCAAACAGACAAACTCAAGATAGAGAGAGTTGGTTTGTTGACAATGGAGCAACAACACACATTGCTGTGAGATATGACTTCTTCAAGGAATTTAATGAATTTGATGATGATCATACAGTGACGACTGCAGATGGGACCACTATACCAGCACTAGGAAAGGGTGTAGTTGTAGTAGAATCAAATGTCAATGGAAAGAGGGAGCAAATAACACTCACGGATGTGTGGTTTGTACCATCATTAACGAAAAATCTATTTTCAACTTTAGCTGCACAAGATAAAATGCAGAAAAGCATCTTCATATCAAGAACTAGAGAGTGTAAATTAGATATCGACGGCACGACTAGAGTTGTTGGCAATAGAGTTCCATTGGGTGGACTTTATAAGTTGGAGATGAAAACAATCATGCCAACAAGGCATCTCAATTCGATTGAGGTCAATCATGTGACTGGATCAAACCTTCTTCAACTGTACCATGAACGATTTGCGCACCAAGATAAAAGACATGTACGCGAAGTAGTCAAAAGAGAGTTGGGAATCGTTTTGAAATCAGACAGTACAAAATGCGAGGGTTGCATTTATGGGAAGTCCCATCGGCAAAAGTTTGGGAATAAGGGAATAAGGGAAAGAGCTACTATGCCAGGGCAACTTATACATACTGATGTATGCGGGCCGTTTGCAGACAGCATCTCGAAGTACAAGTATTTCGTATTATTTAAGGATGATTATACAAGCTACCGTTTCGTCTATTTCATAAGACACAAGTCAGAAGTAAAGGACAAACTACTTCAAACGCTTCAGGAAGTTAAAGCAACTGGGCATACCCTGAAGACATTACTTAGTGACAATGGCGGCGAGTTTGATAACGAAAATGTCCGAAAGATTTTACAAAAGCATGGTATTCAGCAAAGGCTGACGATGCCCTACACGCCTGAGCAAAATGGCTGTAGTGAGCGAGAGAACCGGACACTTGTAGAGGCTGCACGGTCAATGATGCACACCAGAGGACAAATGCCACAAGTATTATGGGCAGAGCTTATAAATACTGCTGCCTATGTACTTAATAGAACAGGTCCTACTAGAGTGGATGCGAAAGTACCTTTTGAGTTGTGGCACGGAAAGAAACCCAAGATAAGTCACTTAAAGATTATTGGGAGTGAATGCTATGCACATATTCCAAAGCAGAAGCGTACGAAAATGGCCAAGAAGGCTATCAAAGGACTGCTGATAGGTTATGAAAATGATGATTGTTATCGCATCTGGGATGGAAGAAAAACATTAAGGTCTAGAGATATAACATTTGAGACTGATGTTGAATTTAAGATTACCACCAGTATCCCTGAATCGTCAGAGGGAGCTGAGGATGGCGGCGATAACGGACATGTTCTCATGCAAGAGCAGGAGCCTGAAAATATTGAAGTAAATCATGAACTTGATCTAGAGGGAGATGTATCTGAAGACCAAGTTCAAAATCAAGTCAGTCAGGAGAATTTTCCTACCATAGAAAGAGACCAAGTCGATGACCAAGCTCAGGATAATGGTCCTAGCATTTCTACTGAGGATGAAGATGAATTTACCGATGCTAATGAACAAATGGAAGTAGTTGAGCCTGCAACAGAGACTCGATACAACCTAAGAAATAGAGCAACGATCGGACATCCAAAGAGACTGGAAGACTTCGTCTGCTATATTGGAGTTGAGAACTTTCCCGAGACTTACAAAGAAGCTACTGAGAGGGAGGACAGTGCCGAATGGCAAAAAGCTATGGTGAGCGAGATCAAATCCCTAGCCGACAACAAAGTATGGACGCTTTGTGAACTACCGTCCAATAGAAAGGTACTACCGTGCAAGTGGGTCTTTAGGATAAAAAAAAACCCAGACGGTACCATTGACAAATATAAAGCACGATTTGTAGTAAAAGGATTCAAGCAACGTAAAGGCATTGATTTCGGGCAAACATATAGTTCGGTTGCACGGTTGGCTACCATCAGAGCCTTGTTAAGTGTCAGCGCCAAAGAAAAACTGCATTTGACACAGTTTGATGTTTCGACAGCTTTTCTTTATGGCAAGCTAAAGGAAGAGATTTTCATGAAGCAGCCTGATGGATTTAGTGATGGAACATCAAAAGTCTGTCGACTCGAAAGGAGCCTGTACGGGCTGAAGCAGGCACCTCGATGCTGGAACTCTTGTTTCGAGGAGATTCTGCTAGAAAAGGGCTTCGAACAAAATGCAGCAGATTGCTGTCTTTTCACAAAGAAAGTGGGAGACAAGAAGATCATTATAGGTCTGTATGTGGATGACGGGCTTGTGGCCACTACAGATAAGGAATTAGCGGATGAATTCCTAAATGAATTGGGGAACTCATTAAAAATAACGACCAAGCCAGCATCCCACTACCTGGGATTAGAGATTGCTCAGTTATCAGATGGTTCAATAACAATAACACATCAATCTTACATCAGGAAGATTCTCAAGCGATTCGGAATGGCCGAATGCAATCCTGTGTCAACACCTATAGAGAAGACTTCAGAAACAGGGAAAGTCGAGAATCAAGATCCTGGACAAAAGTTCCCATATAGAGAGGCTGTAGGTGCACTAGCATATCTTATGACAGGTACGCGCCCTGATATAGCATACGCTGTTGGGGTTGTATCACGAAAGTTAGAGAATCCAACGAAATCTGATTGGCTATAAGTAAAGCGCATATTTCGTTACTTAAAAGGAACAGAATCTTATGGAATCAAGTACGCCTCAGAAAGTGTTAAAAGCATCATAGAAGGATATAGTGATGCAGACCACGGAGGAGATGAGCAAACAGGGCGCTCAACTACAGGAGTCGCATGTTTGTTTGCTGGAGGAGCAGTATCTTGGTTTAGTCAACGTCAAGCATCAGTTGCTATTTCAACAACAGAAGCAGAGATTGTTGCAGCAAGTGAAGGTGCACGTGAATTGGTATGGCTTCAACGAATTTACAGCCAACTCACGAGTCTAGATGGCATACCTACACTGAAGGTGGATAATGAAGCTGCCATACTGTAAAAAAACCTCTTTGTTTAATACTGTGTAAAAAGAAGAAATTATTTTTATTGTTGTTGTCTGTCAAATACGTCTAAGTTTTGAACTAATATTGAAAAAATATCATTGATTATTTTTAACCTTATAAAATGAATTATATTTCCTAGTTTACTTCACAATACAATATTTACTACTTTATCAGGTTATGGGCTGTAATAATTATTAGTACGAGTACCTATTTATTTTGTGAAGTTTATCCCATGTATGTTTCAAGAATGTGATATTTTTTTTTCTCGTGGAATATTATTCTATGATGAAATAAATCACTGGGAGTTTATGTGAGCATGGAGAACATTATTAGCTCTTCGAATATGAATACTACAATTATAAGTAACTCACATATTTGAGAAACTAAAGGGTGTTACAAACTACCAAAACTGGAAGTTTCAAATAAAACTTTTATTAATTAATAATGGTTTATGGGATGTTGTGTCGAATACTATCTCAGACCCCATAAAAGACCAGAGAGCATATGCCAAAATATGTTTGAATATCGAGCCGATTTGCTACCCGCATGTAAAGGTTTCCAAGACGGCGGCAGACGCCTGGAATAAACTATAGGCTGCTTACGAAAATAGTGGCATTAGCCGACGATTAAGACTAAAAAGGAAGTTATCGCAGCTCAAATATGTTGATCATAGCTCAATGGATCATTATTTAGGAAATATAATTTCTGTAACTCAAGAATTGGCAGACATTGGATGTCAAATAGAGGATGATGAATTAGCCGAAATGATGCTAATAGGATTACCAAATGAGTTTGACTCATTGATTATGGCCATGGAAGCCACAAATATGAAACTGTCATCTGACTTTGTGAAATGTCAGTTGATACAAAGCGAATTTAAAAAGGGAACTTTGAATTCGACTGTGGAACCTACTGAGAAGATTCTTGTTGCCAAAGACAAATTTATTCCTAAGTGTCATAATTGTCACGAAAAAGGGCATATTAAGCCAAGGTGTCCCAAATTAAAGAAGAATTTAAAGAAGATTCCTGATAAAAACTTGACGGCAGATGCATCTTCGTCTACAAAGAAGGGAAGTAGTGCAAATCTGACTATATTTTCTAGAGAAATTGCTTTAATGAATAACATTTGTGACAGTGATAGTTGGATCTTAGATTCAGGTTGTTCTAGTCATATGACTAACCGGAAAGACTGGATGAAGAATTTTTCTGCCAGTAATAAATCTGAAATTACTACTGCAAACAATGATAAGATATACAGTGAAGGCGTTGGTGATATTACTGTAACGTTTCATGATGACATTGATAAAGTCATCACTGATGCTTTGTATGTGCCGAAAGTAGCAGCTAATCTATTGTCTGTTAGCAAAATTGCAGCAAAAGGCTATGTTTTATTATTTGATGCTAATAACTGTTATATTTACAGGAAGGATGAAGTCAATGTGACTGGTTCCAGCGTTGTAACAGCTACTAATGTGGACGGTATTTACAAAATTGATCAGAAAAGGGATAGTTACGTATGTAAGAAAAACCAAGAGCCTAATATTCGCACTGAAGGTAATGCTTTTGTGTCCAACATTAATTCTTTGGAACTATGGCATCGTCGCCTGGGGCACTTAAGTTTAGCAGGTATGTTAACACTTCGTGATAAGTTAGCGAATGGTATTAAGTTTAACAATGGTGATTTGACACCTTGTACTCCTTGTTTTGAGGGTAAACAAAAGAGCAAATCATTTCCATATGGTCAGGCACATAGGAGCATGACTAAACTTGACTTAGTTCATACAGATATATGTGGACCTTTTTCGGTCAATAGTTGGAGTGGTTATCGTTATTTTATAACGTTTACGGATGATATTTCGCGCAAAACGTTTATATATTTTCTGAAACGCAAAGATCAGACGACTGTTTTGAATACATTTATCGAATTCAAAACTTTAGTTGAAAATCAAACTGATCTTAAAATAAAGAGGGTTAGGAGCGATAACGGCACGGAATACTGTAATAAAAGTTTAGCGAATCATTTTAAGAAATGCGGTATTATTCACGAAACAACAGTTCCGTATACACCTCAACAAAATGGCGTTGCTGAACGCTTTAACAGAACTTTAATGGAAAAAGCCAGAGCCATGTTGCAAGATGCTTGTTTGGAGAAACAATATTGGGCTGAAGCGGTAAATACTGCATGTTATTTGAAGAACCGTAGTCCAACTGCAGCTGTGAAAAATGCTACTCCTGAAGAATTGTGGACTGGGTCTAAAGTGGATCGCAATAATCTTCGAGTTTTTGGTAGCACAGCTTATGCTCTTACTCCACAACAAAAACGCAAAAAGCTTGATCCAAAATCTAAGCCCTATATTATGTTGGGATATTGTGATCATACCAAAGGTTACAGACTTGGTGATCCAGATGATGGTTCGACATTAATTAAAGCTCGTTCTGTCGAATTTATTGAAAATGTTCAAGGTATAACCTACAAAACAGCAAATACTTTAGAAAGTTCTAAAGATTTAACCAATACTGTTGAAGTTACGCTGTATCAACCCAATACATCGCATGGACTTAGCCATGAATCTGACAGTGATGAATTTGCCACACCAGATGTATCATCAACGGATATTGATGTTCTAGATCCAATTGAAGAAGAATCTCATATTGAAGGAATAGTTACATCTGATGAACAGGAAGAAACTTCATTGAATAATATTCAACCTGACTCACAAATTATGGATCAGAATATTTCAGACCAGGAAGTTGCTGAAAATTCTAGACCCAAACGTGACCGTCATTCTCCTATTTGGTTCAAAGATTATGTAGTGAACTATTTCTCTGATCTAACTTTGATGGGACGTAGTGAGCCTAAGTCATATAATGAAGCGATTAAAAGTGAGAATAGTGAAGGTTGGATAGAAACTATGCAAGATGAATATAACTCACTTATGTCGCATGATGTTTGGGAACTTGTGGATCGACCCAAAAATGGTAATGTGATAAAGTCGAAATGGGTTTTCAAAGAAATAGTAGATACAAGTGGGAAATTTGAAAAGCTTAAAGCAAGATTAGTTGCAAAAGGTTTTACTCAACAATATAAAGTTGACTATGAAGAAACATTTGCACCTGTTGTGAGACATAGCACTCTACGACTACTCTTTGCGATTGGTGTTGAAAATGATATGGACATTGAACATGTTGATGTCAACACAGCATTTCTTAATGGAGATTTACATGAGCAAATCTATATGGAGTAACCTACCGGTTTTCAAATTGAGGGGCAGAACAAAGTATGTTTACTCAAAAAGAGTCTATATGGGCTTAAACAAGCCAGTAGAGCTTGGAACGAAAAAGTTCATAAGGTTTTGGTTAACAATGGTTATAAACAGTTGAAGAGTGAACAATGTGTGTTCTACAAAGATAATTTAATAATAGCTCTATATGTTGATGATTTTTTCATATTTAGCTCCAATGATCATCAAAAGAAAACGCTATATGAATTGCTTAGTTCCAACTTTAATATAAAATTGCTTGGACCAGTTACTCAAGCTTTGGGTATGAAGGTCGAAAGGAACAGGGAGCAAGGGACATTGAAACTGACTCAATCTGAATATGTGAAAAATATTTTGATAAAGTTTGGAATGGATGATTGTCACAAAGTCGCAACTCCCATGGAAGTAAATTTTAATCCGCCAAAAGCTGAGTAGATTGATTCGAGGTTTCCATATCGGTAACTTATCGGGAGTTTGATGTATCTCGCTGTATGCACTCGTCCGGATATTGCATTTGTGTGCAGTAAGCTCAGCCAATATAACACTTGTTATAATGAGACGCATTGGATTGCTGCCAAACGCGTGCTACGATATTTATCGGGTACAACTGATTACGGACTCAATTTTAGGCGAGGTAGTAACAAATTTGAAATTTCATCCGACGCAGATTGGGCGGGGGATACTAACGATCGTAAATCATATTCTGGTTTCGTGAGTAGATTTGGACTGAATGTGATACTGAATTGGCATAGCCACAAGCAAAACAATGTTGCTTGTTCTAGTACAGAAGCTGAATATTACGCTCTTGGTACGTCGGTAAAAGAAGCTAAATTCATACATAATTTTGTAAATGAATTGACACCGTTCAATTTATCGCGTGAGCCTATTGTTATTTATAATGATAATAAGAGCACGCTCAAAATAGTTGAAAATCAATGTTACCGAAGAACCAAACACATTGACATACAACATCATTTTGTGCAAGAATGTGTAGAGCGTAAGCTAATAAAGATATTGTATAAGCCATCAGCTGAATTGGAATCTGCGGGGTGATCACGTATCTTCTGTAGCAATGAAATGCTGATTGCAACAATCAAAAATGACAGTTTTGACAGATCTTGTATCAATGAAAAAAACAGATAGGTAACAGACCTTCTTGTGCCCAAACGTTAGTCGCCGACCGTTTTTTTCTTTTATACCTGAGACGATAACTGGCATATACATTGATCGATTTAAAATTTCGTAATATCCATTCTAATATAGAGTTGTAATAACATAGTACGAGTATATATACAGGTTGAACTCCCATGGTCAGTATTTCCTTTGATTTCATATTATTATTATTCTAAAATCTAATTTAATGTTTGAAATCTAAGTAGATCAAAATTTAAGTTAATATTGGCATTTATTTTAAAATACAAGTACCTAATAATTTCTTCTTCCTGAACACAATTTAGCCCAAATATATCTTCCTCCACACAGCTTCAATTCTAGTGTCTAATGGCCAATCTACACTTTGGATACTGCAACACGTTTCATACGCTTGATATATCCTGTAAAATAAAACCAAATGTAATAAAGCGACTATGATATTTTTAGTATTTTAATGTTTTGCAAAAACGCATGCTCTGCGGATAACATAAAAAAAAATACGAGAGGCAAAAATGAAGTCATGAGCGGGAAAAAAATAAGTTTCTCCTCTCTCCGAATACTAAAAATAATAATAATAATAAGAAATTACTACTTGTATTTTAAAATCTATGCCAGTATAAACTTAAGTTTTATTTATTTATTTATTTCTTAGGAAGACCAACAGTATAACAAATATCTTATATATAACTAATAACAACAGATAACCAATTATAGGTCCTCACGGATAGCTATCTTATAAATGACATTCAAATAATGAACACTAGGTTACAGCTTAGTCTTTTTATGTTTAGACTGCTGCTTATGATAAAATTCAAACATTTAGTTGAAGAACTCTCTGCTACAACAGCCTAGCCGATGCAATGCTTGTACAAAATAAGTCTAGGCAAACTCTCTTGTTTATCTCATAAAAATTTCTGCTCACACGTAACAGGTAAGAATTTTGCTTTTATTTGTTTTATTTAGATTTTAGAATAATAATAATATGAAAGAAAAGGAAATACTGACCATGGGAGTACAGCCTGTATATATACTATATATTTACAAAATCTTTAGTAGAATGGATAGTACGAAATTTTAATTCGATCAATGTATATGCCAGTTATCGTTTCAGGTATAAAAGAAAAAAAACGGTCGGCGACTAACGTTCCGACGCATGAAGGTCTGTTACCTATCTGTCTTACAAAATTTGTCAAAACTGACAGTTTTATTGTTGCAATCAACAGTTCATAGCTACAAAAGATACATGATAGCCCTGATGACCTATTCACAAAAGCCTTGCCAAAGGTTAAACATAATTTGTTTGTTAAGTGTTTAGGTTTAATTTAGGTTTCTTACATTATTATTTTTACTCATATGTATGGTTTACTCTTGCAATAATAGTTTTAGTGTACAACTTTATGATTGCTAGAGTAAGGGGCAGTGATAAAAAAACCTCTTTGTTTAATACTGTGTAAAAAGAAGAAACTATTTTTATTGTTGTTGTCTGTCAAATATGTCTAAGTTTTGAACTAATATTGAAAAATATCATTGATTATTTTTAACTTTATAAAATGAATTTTATTTCCTAGTTTACCTTACAATACAATATTTACTACTTTATCACATACGACTCTCACAGAATCCTGAGTTTCATAAACGGACAAAGCACATCAGAATACGTCATTTCTTTGTACGCGAAACAGTGCAGAAAGGTCTTGTGGATGTTCAAAAGACTAGTTCCTGTGATCAATTGGCAGATCTAATGACAAAGGCAGTTCCAAGGCCAACGCTCAACAAGCTAAGGATTGAACTGGGGCTGCAGCGTCTTTCCAACTGATGAGGGAAAGTGTTGAGGTGATATACCAACCTACTTAGCATCAGTGTAAAGAAAGAGGATGGACTACTACCATAGTCTACTGGTTGCTAAGGAACCAATGTTTGTTGGTTTTGTTATGTCATCGATATATTATGTTCTCTTGACATGTTATTGTGTGTTCAATTTACTATGAGAAATTGTATGTTATCTGTTAATATATTTGTGAGAACTCTACTCGTTTTCTATTCCACTGAAATTCTGCTAGGAATCAACATATTTCTTTAAGAATTGTAACTGTGTATACTGTATATCTGAGGCCGAGGCCGCACTTCAGCTTTTTTCCAACTAGTGGTTATAGCGTTAACGCTATAACCGCTAAACCACCTGTAGACGCACGCACTACGATTAAAAACCGCGAAACTGCCCGCGGTTTTCACAGTTTAGAGATGGATTTCAAGTGAGCAGTCTCTGTTGTTGCTCTGGTATTAAGGAATAGAAAAAGATGACGTCAACGCAAATTTCACATTTGTTGGGTATCTAAATGGGTTGACCTATTTGATAACAACATTTAAATAGACTTCCTCCTAAAGTTTATATTTAACATTCCTATCACCATAGTGTCGTACAATGCTGGTCTTCTTTGTACTTATCATGAAAGTTTGTCACAGAAAATCCTACAGTGATTTTCTGTGACAAACTTTCATTTTCTGGTTCGTTTGAAACAGACCTCTCTCTGTAGACGACATAACTGCAAAAGCGCGACAGCGACAACACAAACAGTTCACGGTGGTCTGCCGAATACTGGCCAAAACCGCCCGAGGTAACCGCATATTGCGTGTGCGCCCACATAGTTCTTTGGATTACAAATTTGGCTGCAGCTTTTTCCGCGAGCCATTTTGTAATATTTTAAGGGTTTTTACATCAGTCGTCGAAAAAAACCGCATGTGCGGCCGTTTGTATTAGTTTTCCTGAGTCACAAAATTACACGGTTAAAAACCGCAGCGGTTTAACCGTGGTGCGGCCTAAGCCTTAGAGTAAGAAATAGAGGTGTGTACCGGAGGCAATTTTAGCCTCCGGAGATTTTGCGGAGATTTTATTGAATAGCCGGTGTTTCTCCGGTTATTCTCCGGATAGTCAGTATATTTTATTACTGATGCACAGAAAGTACTTGACATCCAATCGAATTTAATGTGAGCAATAACAGTAGTCTATACAACTGTCATATAATAGAGGGTATTAAAACATGAGTGTAGTTTTTTGAAACGAGCCGCAGGCGCAGGTGTGTTTCAAAATAAGATTACACGAGTGTTTTAATACCTAATTATATGCAGATGCACTACTTTATTTAATCTCATGGCTTTATGCTTTTTTTTATTTAAAAAAGTCTGTTTTTGGTCTATTGGCTCGGAATCAGGGCGATGCGCGCGCAGCGCGCTCACCACAGATAATGTGTATTTAAATTGAATTGAAACCACCTTGGATGGGACACATTGTACTTTAATAATTAAAAAAAAAAATTATTGCATTCTTTTGCTAGAAGAATAATGCTTTAATTTAATTTTGTAATTTTCTTAAAGAAGTATATAAATAAAATATGCCAATAAAAGTCTGTATTTCATTTCATAATTAGAATATTACCGAATGAGATTATATAAAATATTTTTGAATGCAATCCAAGGAAAAAAATTGTTTTGATTGTCTTCAAAATACTTACCTACCGAGAACAAGTGTTTTTCTTGGGTAGCATAAACGGAGGAGAGCTCAATGGGGTAGTAGTAGTAACGGTTTCTCGTGTAGGTTAATAGAAGCAAAACACAGTTATAGTATGAATAAAATGAGATGAAATTAAAATTAACATTTTATGATATTCATATGAGTAGTATCAAACAAAGATACATCCCTACCCTAATCGCGACTGAATCGCGCGTTCAGAAATGATTGCCCATCAAATAATCGATTAACCGGTAGTTAATTGCAACACCGATTACTCTCCGGTACCCATCCCAACCGGCGATTATGCGGTTTTTTGAGAACCGGTACACACCTCTAGTAAGAAAGCTATTCAAGTCAAGGAGCGCGTTCCGAACCTCGGTTAGAGCGCACTCGGAGTGCACTCGGAGTGCAACTTTTCACTCTAACGTCGTTCACGACCTTCGGGTAGAGCGCAACTTTTTAACTATCAAAAGAGGTCGTTAAAATGTTGAATATTTAACTGACATGACCTTGACATTTCTTGATGAGTAAATTATAGGCAATCTTTTATATTTTGCAGGTAACGGTAGTTATTGCTTTTCAAACATCATAAAAAGTCTATAAATTTTGCACGATTCCCCGCCAAAAACGATATTTGAGGTTATAAAACAACCGGCCGTTCGGAACCTTCGAGTAAGTTAAAGCAACCAAACAACGCACTCTGACCCTCGGAACGCGGCCAAGGTTTATATACTATATACTGAAACTGGTCTGTCTGTGGTTTATTTCAGTAATACGTAGTAATTTAAATCTATTTCATGTTTGTTTATTTCAAAACAAGGATTTAAATTCTCTTTGGTTATTAGCAAGCGAAGAAGACCAGAACCGAAGGTGAAAGAGTGATAAATTGATAATATGTATACGGTGTAAGAGTGATAATATATATGTATACGTACTTAACTTACCATGAAATGATAATAGTTAAATAATGGCAAGTGAAAAAAGTATGGATTTTGTCGAAAATGAACATCAGAAGTTATCCAGCTATCTGAAAGACGTTCATTTATCTCTCAGAAAAACAGCCTCAAAGGTAGGAGCACAGAAAGCTTGGCAAGAACACTGTCAAAACAAGGAATCCCTACAAAAATATGCTAAATACATGGAGAAATTAGCTACCGAGCATTGGATCGAAAATAGTGAAGAGCCTTCCCGAATATCATGGGCAGCTAATTTCTGTCTAACTTATTATGTAGAGCAAAAATATATTAGATTTAATGAAAAAGAAAAGGCTATTGCTGCTAAAATTAATTTAACGGTAGAGAGTAATGAGTACTTTGATAATGAAATTAAATTGCTTGATGTTGGAAGCTGTTACAATCCTTTCAAAGATTATGAAGACTTTTTAGAAGTAACAGCAATAGATATATGTCCCGCTAATGACTCCGTGCTGCAGTGTGACATTCTAAATGTCCCTGTTGGAAGACAAACTACAGTTGACAAAAATAAAGTCACACAATTTCAGCAAGAATCTTTTGAAGCAGTTGTTTTCAGTTTTTTGTTAGAATACATCCCCACATCAGAACTTAGAATATCTGCATGTAAAAAAGCTTATTCTTTGCTGAAACCTGGAGGATTGCTTCTTATATGTACTCCAGACTCAAAGCATGTTGGGGCTAATGCAAAACTAATGAAGTGTTGGCGTTACACCCTAGCTCAGCTTGGATTTAACAGAATTTACTATAATAAATACAAGTTCATGCACTGCATGGCCTTCAGAAAGTCATTACACAAACTTATTGCTTCTCGATGGGCTCTTCTACACAAAGAGCCATATATGGATAATGCCATCCACATCCCACAAGATTTTAATAAATGTTCAGATGAAAATGATAATAAACCACAGCAGTCACTATCTAGTCTTGATGATTTTAAGGAAATGCCATTTTGCAATTATGTAATTTTATGATACTACATAGTATTATTATTATTTATGGAATATGTGATACAAAATAAATTGGTTTTATTGCCCGGATTACCTACCAACTAAAGCAAATGAAGAACTGATAGAATAGAAACACATGTCCCTGAAAAATATTTACATTCGCAAGCAATTAATGAAATTCTGTCTCTCAGTTGCTGATAACTATCCTTGTCTGTTTAAAGCTATGAAAGTCCCCCTGTCCTTATTCCTTCAGGCCTTAATACCTACATGTGTGAGAGGTGGGATTTACAGCTATTTTTATATTAAAACTAAATTGAATGTATTAACTTATATTAAAGTTAATGGTAAGACTCTAACGACAAAAAAAAATAGGAAACAGTAATCCTTCTCACTAAATATTTGCCATACATATTATAAATATTAGCACTTTGGATTAGAATTATTTTTTCATATCTCTTAATTCATATAATTATGTCCCTTTTTCTTCATGAAAACTGAGGGACACAATTTTTTTTTTGGTTACTTAGTTCTGTCAACTTTGGGAACCACTGATCTAGTCAATTTTAAGTGACAAATATCTGTCTCTTAATATTTGCTAATTTAGGTAATATTACAGGAATAAAAGGAGATTATTTCCACACATCCTGTTATATAAACAATGTTTTGAAAAAAATAACCAGTAATAATAGTAATATAACAGAACTTATAAAATAAAATAGGTACTATAGTTATCAGTACCTATTTGTTTTCTTGTGGGTATTTGGTCTTTGGCTAATTTTATATTTCATTTAAGGAAGGTGAAGACAAACACATCCACAGTAGTTGTAAAATATAATACATTTAAAGTTAAAGGTTAAGATTTATGAAAGCATTATTCTAGTTTTTGGGCACTACATCAAGTTCTAGGTAATTACAACAGTAAAAGGATTCATGCAGCTACAGTTCTTATGTATTTTGGCACCTTAAAAAGAAAAGCAATCAAACAATCAGAAGGTAAAAAAACAAGTTTATTGCAATGATAATGGCACATTAATTGCTATTGAGTGTGTGTGCAATGGTCTTCATCTTCTGATTTTGGATCTTGTTGCTTTCCAATGTCTTGTCAGTGTATGGTAAAAGAAAAACATGAATGATTAAATGATTAATTATTAAATAATAATAAATGATAATTATTATTATTAACTAAATGATTCTGATATAAGAAATGTATATATATAAAAGATATGGAAATAAGTACATATGTACATTACAACTTAAAATTAGATTTTATAACCACATGTTTCCATACAGTTGAGACATATTTTTTTGCCCTCACTTGTATTGTGCATCATGCTCCAACACTGGATTATTCCCATTATAACAGTCTGGGTACATAACACTGAATAACATATGACATCGAAACTGTGATTTAGCCGATATTCAGGTATTGGTGATCCCAAGATGCCTGCCAAGTGTGGAGATTATGAAAACCCTCAACTTGCAGTTTATGTGGGCAATTATTTGATAAATGAGCAAAGATAACAATACTGTATAGGTACAAATTGACAACATCAGTTATACCTACAGGAATGAGGTGAAGTTCATTATGTGTGGAATGAATGCCTAGTTTGTAAATAAGAGTATCAAGGACTTGAGAGAAACAAAACTTTGCAGAATTAAGGGAAAAAAATGCATATATTTCTTAACATAATATGCTTACTATTAATAACAGTTACTGATTATCACCATGAATTATATTGTAATTGAGATGTCATTACCAAAAAGCATGAAAATTTACATTTATGCAGTACCAAACTTGGCTTTACGTCTCTCTAATTTCTCTTTATTTTCAATATCAGTCATTATCTTGGAAACTGACTGGCCAAAACGTTCTGCTCGTTGTTTTAATTTGTCAAGATTTTCAGTGAGTGTACCACTAGATATTTCCTTATCAGCAGCATTCTGCCCGAAACGCTTGCTTCGAGCCTCTTTCTTCTCATTGTCAGTAGTCTTAACTGGTAGCCCAAACCGTTTTGCCCTCAACTCTAATCTAGTTTTAGAGTCTATATCGGCTGATATTTTCACTTTATTGCTTTCTGTTGGTGGTTCAACTGGCTTGCTTTCAGATTTTTCCTCGTCTGTCGGCTTTGCCGGCGTCGTTATTGAAGCTGCTCGATTTAAAACGATTTTCTTAGCTGTTGGTTCTTTATCTACGGCTTTTTCGTCTATTTTAATTTTTGATGATTCTGACGTTACCTTTCGTTTGAGGATCCTTATCGGTTTGGTTTCTTCTGTGACCGGTTTCGAAGGTGGTTCGGCCAGTGCCAATTCTTCATTTAACGTATCAGCGGCAGCATCATCCAGTATATCTGTCTGACTTTTGTCATCTTCATCTTCTAGAACACCATCAGAGTCTATCTCGTCGGAATCTAAGTTGATATCACCGTGATCTTCTTGGGACATGGCTGATTGCAGTCTAGCAATGAGTTCTGATTTGTCTCCGGTGCTAGGCAACCCTCGTGACTTCAGTTCTTTTCGTAGTTCTACTACCTTCAATTTATTAAGCTCGGAAACAGTGGAATCAGCCATTTGGATATTTTGGGGCATAGATCAGGGAGACTCCAGCTTTAGGGAAGCTTTTCAAGTTTACGTTACGCTTACGAATAATTACAATAAGACTCGAATCGCACCATCAAAGGACTATGTAATCTGTGCGCACCATTACCAAATTTACCAAAGAGGATATAAAACCACAGACAAATTATTACAATATAAATCTGGGGTACGTTCAGAACCTAAATTAGTGTGCACCCGGGGTGCAACTCTTCACGTGTTCCCGTCCTAACGTTCACATATTAAGTACCACTAGCGATTTGTACGAAGGGCACCAATCGATTGCATGGCTGATAGATGTGATGTCATCGAGGAAGTCACCATCACATGAATAAAAAGCCGTACAGAAGGAAAGCTTCCAAATTCAAAAATTCTCACCTTTTTCATAGGGCTGTCACTCAGTTATTGAAAATGGTAAAGCGGGCAACTGTGAGTTAGAATTCGGCAATGAGTACAGACAAGCGAACGGATGGACGGACTAATGGACAGACATGACACATGTCGAAGTGCCAAATTTTCTAAAAATGACTGCAGGTCATAGATCTTAGATGTGACAGGTATCAAACTATTTTAAAATTTTAGTTTAGGGGAAATTAAAGTCTGACGATTCAATGGTACCACGGTTAATAGAAAACAGCACGGTACCTCCAACGGAACCATGCAATGGGTACCACGACAAATGAACGAAAGATCGGACAGACTGATAGTCAAGGATTAGTAAGAAGGTTTCGTTTTCCTGTACAGAACCCTAAAAGAGAAATCTCTTTCGCTTCCCTACTAAAGCGTTTTTCAACAAGAACTTTGTTTTCTAAAACAAAATAAAACAAAGAATTTAGATGAAGTTGATTCAAATTTTTTTCGTATCACGAAGAGAAAAGTTTGGCAATTATGAATGAAAAATGATATCTGGCAAATGTCCACCACGAGCACGCTGGCAGAGGTCGATTCTTTTATCAAAGTTTTTAATCACTTTTTGGATCACGCTATCGCGAGATGTTAACTGTTCAATATTGCCCTATGATTGATGACGCGGATATCACTGACGTTGCAGTGGGGTTGGAAAAGCACTCCAACCCCATTGCATCCGCAGCATGGTGGCCATCTTGAATTCTGCCATTTTGGATTTTAACTCATATCATTCGAATGCTTTTCCGATTCTTTACGATAATTGTTCAAACCTCCCATATCTTACCGTTTTCGAGATATATACGTCACTTGTCTTCATTTGGCAGACGAAATCCAAATAAATACATATTCAGAATAACGACGACCACTACAACCTATATATCGATTTTTAGACAAATCGGAGTAACTTTTTTCATAGACGTCATCGAAAAACAAATTCCAAATTCGGGATAAGGATGTCCAGAATAACCTAGATATCAATTATCATCCAAATTGGAGTAACTATTCATACTTGGCAGACGTCATCGAAAAATCAATTCCAAATTTGGAATAAGGACATCCAGGTCAACCTAGATATCGATTTTCAGCCAAATCGGAGCAACTTTCTTCAGTTGGCAGACGACATCGTTATGCAGTATTAACCTATATGAAAATATCTAATAATTAATAATAACAAAAAAGTTCAAAACTCGGTAGCGGGCGCAGTGCAATTCGTGATTTGTAACGAAATGCATCTGTTATGGGCAGAGGTTAGTCCGCTTAACATCAGGTGGGCACAATGACATAAAAAGTAACAAAAACTACTTGCCTGGTTCTATTATGATTTAACAATATATGTATTATTAATACTGTGATAAATCAAACAACATAATCGACTGCATCGTATTGCTTTGTGGCATACCTTAATTTTGTCCCCAGGCTGAGCTGTTTCCATCCGGTTTTGTACCCGGGCGGGCGCCCCTGCAACCCCCGCGCGGCTTATCGTGACAAGGCGCACACATATAGCTGTGCGTGTGGTGGTGAAGCTTTCATTCTGTACGTTTATTTATTCATGTGTCACCACTCAGCGCTAACAGAGATCATGGTTCCGTGAGCATTCTAACCCATCGGCTTGCTTAAGAATCTGTGGCCCAACTGTCAAAACAAATAAAAACGTAAAAAGAAAAATTGAAATGGTATACATAATATTGGAAACCGTTAACAGTTTTTTACAGCTTATATTTCTCTCTCTCTCTCTCACTCAAGTACTTGATAACAGAAACAATTAATATTTTAAAAAGTTTATGAGGTTAATATCTTTAGATAGGTGGATAATGCCCTATGTACACTTTTGCTTGGTCCGAATTGATAAAAATTGTGAACGGCCGTGGCCGTCGGTACTCGGCAATGGTCTGAAAATGAGATTTAGTGGACATTCGACCTTAAGTTAAAAAAATGCAAAATAAAAAATTTGTCTCGGGTAGCAATTTGTATGCTGATCAACATTTAATCTATTAAATTTTTTAAAATAAATGAGTCTTTCACTCCTTAAAAAAATATCTTACAAAAAATGTACCTTTTATATTTTTTTTCTCGACTCTGTATCAAAGTGTCAAAGTCAAACCTTATGCAATAGTAAGTAGTAAAACTATTCAACCAAGTAATAAAACATCAAAAAAAATTGCGTATCCCTGCGGCCTTGGGTATTATGCACGAGTGAAATTTGAAAGTTTTATATGCTTTGTTTTCATTTCCACATGTGTTTTTGCATCGAAATTCACATAAATAATTATTGTAAGAACAATAATAATTTAACTACAACACCGCAAAGTTTTTTTTTTATAATTTTTTATTCTTATTGTACTCAAGGTGTAGCATGCATTACATACTTAGCAATTAGCGGTCACTTTAACCTGTCTCTATCTCACCCACGTTAACATGAGAGTGAGAGAAAGAGACAAAGAGAAAGATATAAGGAATTTAGAGAGAGAAAGATTGGTGTCGAAAAGGGAGATAGAAAGTGACCGATGATAATAAAATATAGTTGAAGAATTTTCAAGTCCATCAACGTATTTGTGTACGTCCACTGAGAGCCGTAGGATCTCTTTTGGAATATTCAGTAGAAGAATTAGGTTTTATTTTGGTCACAACACAAGATTAGATTTAGAGGAATAAAATGATACAGCTCGTGTGATTGATCATAATTTGAAATATCCAGATAGTGTAGCAGAAGTGAAATTAATTTGTTTAGAAAAATTAAACAGAAAACTATTGATGCAAATCAAGCTTTAGATCTTGAATTTGTCAAAATTGAAGTATCTGTGTTTTAAAAAGGTGCTAATAGATTCTGATTGCAGTCATTCGGTATTACCATCATACTACAGACTTATTCAAGCAAAATAAAGATGTTTTTCTAGTGATATTTGATACCAACTTCATTGGTACAAGACTCGTCATGAATACAGACGAATCATCAATATCCATTTCATCGCTTTTTTGCTTGTAAGTACTTTGTGAAGAAGCTCCATCAAATCCCTTTTTGCTGATTAGTTTTAAATTGATGGGTCTAACTTCATTCCAGAAATGTTTAGAATCTCTTCAACAGTCAAATCTAACAGTGCTTGTAACTTTACGTTGGCTCCTTTCTCAGTGATTACTAAATCATTTGGAAAACATCTCTCTTTTGCTTGAATCGTCACTTTCCATCAGATGAGATAGCGGCCAAATATTTGCCTACAGCGCATAAAAAAAACAGTTTTCTCATACGGCTCTCAGTGGACGTACTCACAAATGACGTTGATGGACTTGAAAATTCTTTGGCTATATTTTATTATCATCGGTCACTTTCTATCTCCCTTTTTAACACCATTCTTTCTCTCTCTACATTCCGTAAATCTTTCTCTTTCTGTCTTTTTCTCTCACTCTCATGTTAACGTGTGTGAGATAAAGGCAGGTTAAAGTGACCGCAAATTGTTAAGTATGTAATGTATGCTTCACCTTTGAGTACAGTATGAATAAAAAATTATAAAAAAAACTTTGCGGTGTTGTAGTTAAATTATTATTGTCCTTACAATAATTATTTATGTGAATTTCGATGCAAAAACACATGTAGAAATGAAAGCAAAGCATATAAAACTTTGAAATTTCACTCGCGCATAATACCCAAGACCGCAGGGATACGCAATTTTTTTTGATGTTTTATTACTTGGTAGTATAGTTTTACTACTTACTATTGCATAAGGTTTGACTTTGACACTTTGATACAGAGTCGAGAAAAAAAATATAAAAGGTACATTTTTTCTAAGATATTTTTTTAAAGAGTAAAAGACTCATTTATTTAAAAAATTGAATATATTAAATGTTGATCAGCATACAAATTGCTACCCGAGACAATTTTTTATTGTGCGATTTTTTGACTTAAGGTCGAATGTCCACTAAATCTCAAATTCAGACCACTGTGCGGCGTGCAAATCGTTAGTACTGTAAGGCCCACTTGCGCCAATCTTGAGTTAAGGAATAATCCGAGTGTTAATACATTACCAAAGTGTTAAATCACAAATACGTCTTGCACCAAAACTAACCCGGGCTTAACAAGGATTATCTGCTGTCAAAATTTACCCTCCAATATTGGTGGGTTATGCACTCGAGAGTTAGATTCCAGTGCTGGGGTGCGTTTAGGCGAGTAGAATAAATTTTCACCAGACGAAAATTTCGCCGATGCGTTCCCCTTAAACGGTGTCATAGCCTTACGTCAATTATTGTTGTCAAATTCAAATGACATTCGGCAACGAAGTTTTTAAATGTTGAATTTTTTGAAAAAATCCTGGATACTATCATATGTTTCTCTCCACGGGAACACTGATATTTAACCAGTAACTACTATGGTGCCTAAACGGTTTTAAAAGAATATTATAGTAGGTCAAATGGGTGTTACTAGTTTCAGGTCACTGGTATATTTTGTGTCGAATTCATCGATGGCATTTAAAAAAAAATATATATGTATTCTAGAACACCCCGTAAAAGCCACAAAAGAAAATACAAGTTATTAGATTTTACGTCTTAAATATGATCATAGATTAAAGAAACACTATTCTGAATTTGTGTCGTTTATATCCATGGAATATTATTCGTACCTACCGTAATCGTACCTACAGAACGAACGTATGTGCGCGCTTCGACCACAGCGCTTCGCTTCGTATCCGCCCGCTTGAGTCGCAAACATTCTTTATTTTTGGTGTTTAATTGCCATGCATGGATATGACACAAATTTACAGTGTCTATTTTCCATGCATGCACAATATTGAATATGTGAAACCTAATGATTATAATATTTTTTTGAAGCGTTGGTAGCATAAATAAACCAAAATTTTAAAAAATATAAAAATTCCATGGTCTAAAACGACACAAAATTATTTAATGGCCATATTTAGGTAATCCGATGAAGTTAGTATTTACCATTACAATTGTAATTTTTTTTGACATTGTTCTAACATACTGTCCGTTTGTTTGCACTGGATGAAAATGACACAAACTGGGTTTGCACACTACGCAGGCTGTCTAAGATACGATGCCATTATAATTTTAAACTTGACAATAATTTTTGATTTGAATCAAACAAATTAGCCACAAATCATTGAATTGCTGAAAATGCAAGTTACAGATGTAGCACAAAACGCAATAAAAAGCTTTATAGGTACGACTGTATCCACATGCAAGAAATTAGCAACTTTAGATTTTTTTTAACTTATGACCCCAAAATAGCCTAGCGCTATCGGACTAAAAAGTTTATGCGTTCGCATTGTATCTGGACTCTGGAGTACCTTGAAGAAAAAGTTATGTTCTGAAAACGTTTTTTGATTTTACTGTAATATATATTATTAGAACGTTGTTATATATATTAAGAGGTCGCTACTGTGCTCTTGTTTACATCGACTCCGTACTATTTTCGTAATTAAAAATCCAGAATCACACGAATAAGTATAAAAAAGTGATAAAACGGTGCAGTACCGAGTGAAACACGTGATAAATTGTTATAATATCAATTAGCACTAAAAATAAAGTGAAAAGTGCAAAAAACAATAAGTAACGGATACCGCTTGCATTCAAAAGTACAAGTGAAAAAGTGAAGATAACTTGGTGGAAACACAGTAAGTCATGCTCAAGTTATATTAAAGCTAGTGGAAAAGTGATTAGTGCAACATTTGGTTAATTGATACACATATAACCTCAAAATACCTGATCCATAATTGTATTACCATATCACCAACAACATCTAGCGCCATCTATTACCGGGTAGCAAAACTGCGTTTTATGCCATCTGTCAAAGATTAGTATCGACGACCGAGATCTAAGACCACTACTAGTTACGCTACTCACCACTAGAGGGATCAAAAAAAAAAAAATGGAGAATATTATGAAAATGTTACAAGTCATACAAGGAGATATGGAGAAACAGAAACAGGAACAAAAACAGAACTTGAAAGAAATGGAAGAAAATATTAAGGAAGCCATAAATAAAAATATAGATGAAAAATTCAAACGCATTGAAATTAAAACTAGCCAACTGGAGAAAAAACTTGAGCAGCAGCAAAAAACCATTGATTTTATTGATAGACAAATAAGAAAAAAAAATCTTGTGTTCTTCGGAGTAAAAGAAACAGAGAAAAACTATGATGAGTTAGTAAACTTGATCATAGAAATCATAAATACGAAAATGGGGGTACTGTGTCAGAGATTGGAAATTGAAACGGTGACCAGAATGGGGAAAAGAAACGAAAAAATCAGACCAGTAGTGGTAACAATCACAACAACAGGTAGGAAACTAGAGCTTCTCAGAAAGAAAAAGTCTTTAGACAATACAGGTATTTATATCAAAGAAGATTTTTCCCCTGCTGTGCTGCAAAAACGTAGAGAGCTTCAAGAAGAGTTGAAACGGGAGAGAGAGGCTGGAAATAAAGTGTCTCTACGCTACGATAAAATAGTAACATTTAACTCACAGAAAACAACAAATCTATCATCAGTAGACAAGCATTCCAACAAGAGGTTTATGTCTGAATCGCCCGACGCACTTGAGGTCATTAAGGACAGTATTAAAGAAAAAACCGTTAGGCAAGTTCCAAAGAAAAATAAATCACAAAATATCACTAACTTCTTACGCCCTTCACAACTGAGCTTAAACGACCAGGCCTCGACAAGTCGCGATGCCAAGGATGATCAAAAAAACTAAATAGCGCCTCCCCTGCACCTCCTCCAAGCCGGCCGGTCACCGTGGAGGAGTCAGACCAACACCCCCTACTTCCTAATAGGAATATAACTAAGGATATGAAAATAAATATAAAAACACAGAAATTCTATGTGACATGTATTAATGTAAGAACTCTTTTATCAGATGACAGAATTACAGAACTGGAATATGCTACGAAATCAATAAACTGGGATATCATGGGCTTATGCGAAACGAGAAAGGCAAAAGAGACAATTCAGGAATATTCTGATTTCATACTCTACCATACCTCTACACTCTCAGGCAGAAACGGAGTGGGATTTTTAGTTAAGAAATACCTAAAATAAGATATTATAAGTCTAAAAGGTTTCTCAGATAGGGTGGCAACTTTAGAAATACAAGTCGCAAACAACGCCGTATGGTCGTTTATTCTAGTTTACGCCCCCACTGAATCATATACAAAAGAAGACATAGATTTATTTTATCTTTCAGTAGAAGCAGCTCTAGACTTTGTACATTCTAAGAACGTAATTTTATTAGGTGACTTAAATGCTAAAGTCGGAAAAATGCAAAGAGGGGAAGAAAATATTTTTGGAAAATACTCTTATGGACAGCGAAGTACACATGGTCATAGGTTAGTAGAGTTTGCTCTAGAAAATAATTATAAAATTATAAATAGCATGTTCCAACGAAAAAGACACAAAAAGTGGACTTGGCGATCGCCGAATGGGAAGCAATGCAATGAGATTGACTATATACTCACCAACCAACCGTCAAATGTCCAAAGCTTTGATATAATAAGTAATCTAAACTTCAATACTGATCATAGAATGATACGATGTGTGCTATCTATTAAGTCGAACCGAAGTAGAAAATTTTATAAACACTCCAACTACATAAGGGATCTTCCAGTGGTCTTAGGAGCTAATGCAAAGTACTGGGAAAACATATTCATGGGATCAATAAATTCAAAAGATAATGTACAAAAACAGTATGATGAATTCGAGAAGGTTATGAAATGTATGTTGAACCAGCTCCCTAAAAGTAACTCGGACAAGGAGGAGTATATTAACCCAGAAACAACAGCTCTTCTAGAACAGAGGAAACTACTATTCAAAGGAAAGAGAACAAAGGAAACAAAGACTATCATTACAAAAGTAAGCAAACAAATAAATAGAAATATAACCAGAAATAGGAAATTGAAAAGACAGAAAACCTTTGAAAAATTTATAGCAGGGAAAGGGGCAATACGTAAAGCGTACAAAGAGCTAAGAGACAAATCAGAGTGGGCAGCACATCTAAAGAATAAGCGCGGGTCATTACTATCGAGACGACCAGACATCATAAAAGAAGCAACACAGTTCTACAAAGAGCTCTACTCTTCTGACGACAACAGGTATCAACGCAACATAGTGAAACAGGCAGACACAGAACTAATTAGCATATTAAAATCTGAGATCGAGCACTCAATTCACACCCAAAAGAACGACAAAACTCCCGGGAATGACAATATCGCAAACGAGGTGTTAAAATCTCTATGTGATTCATTGCAAACACCTCTACAATTATTATTCAACAACGTCCTGACTCAAGAAACAACACCAACGCAGTGGTCGAAATCAACAATAATACTTTTACACAAGAAAGGAGCTCGTGATGACCTTGGAAATTATAGACCAATTAGCCTGATGACTAACTTGTACAAAATATTTTCGAAAATCTTACTCAACAGGATAACAAAGGCTTTAGATGAAAATCAACCGCGCGAACAGGCAGGTTTTCGAGAAAAGTTTTCGACAATGGACCACATTCAGGTTGTTACTCAAATTATAGAAAAGGTCAACGAATATGGAGCAACTTTGTACATATGTTTTATTGACTACACAAAGGCCTTTGATTCTTTAAAACATGAAGCTATTTGGGCCGCGCTAGAGCAGCAGGGCGTCAACTCGAAGTACATAAACACGATTTGTAGCGTATACTCCAAATGCGTGGCGAGAGTACGGCTGGAGAGGGAAGGTACCGAGTTTCCTTTTACAAAAGGCGTCAGACAAGGAGACCCACTATCCCCAAAAATATTTTCAGCGGTGCTTGAGTATATTTTCAGGAAACTAGAATGGGAAAATAAAGGAGTGAAGATCAATGGAGAGTTCTTAAGCCACCTTCGTTTTGCCGACGACATAGTGGTGTTTGCAGAAAATGCGTTGGATTTGAAAACAATGATTAACGAAATAGCAACTGAAAGCAAAAAGGTAGGATTATCTCTAAATGCTTCAAAAACAAAAATATTAACAAATGGGCGTATACATGACATGACAATAGGAAACGAAGATATAGAATATGTAAAAGACTATATATATCTGGGCCAGATGGTGTCTTTTGAAAACTCTACAGGAAAAGAGACACAGCGGAGAATCGCTTTAGCCTGGAAGAAGTACTGGAGTTTAAAAGAAATAATGAAAAACAAAGAAATTCGAATGCAATTAAAGATAAAAGTTTTTGAAATTGCAATACTTCCATGTCTAACATACGGATGCCAAACTTGGTCACTACGGAAAGAAGACGAAGAGAGAATGGCTGTGTGCCAAAGAAAAATGGAAAGAAGTATGTTAGGTATTAAAATTTCAGACAAAGTGTGCAATAATAGTATTAGAGGAAAAACAAAGATAATAGATGTTAGAGAAAGGATAAGGTCACTAAAATGGAACTGGGCAGGTCACATATGTAGGTTAGACTATGACAGATGGACGAAGATTGTGACAGAGTGGATCCCGTGGGAGGGTAAAAGAAAGCAAGGAAGGCAGAAAAAAAGGTGGAGAGATATATTCACTCAAAGATGTGGACCAGATTGGATGTCGAAGGCGAGGGACAGGACACTTTGGAAGACTTTAGGGGAGGCCTACGCTATTGAGGCGACTACTACAAATATATGAATTAATAACTTTTAAGTTTTAGTTTAAACATAGTTACGAAATTGTAAATAAGTAGTAGGAATAAAGGCTTTTTATTATTTTTTATTTATTTTTTTATATATATTAAAATAGAATCAGCTCAGATACCTAGACCTTCCATTTTATAACCCACACGACAGGTTTCACATTTAAACGTAATTAAGATATCGTATATAAACACTCATAGAAATGTATTCATGTTATAATAGTTATATAATTTTATCATACGTACTAGCTTTCACCTGCATATATTGTAAGTTTAAGTAAATATTAATATATTTACTTAATTAACAAAAATTTCCCGGTAAAAGCTAATATGATAAAATCTATTCGTTATATTATGTAACTTGTAAGTTTCATTATATAAGATGGATAATAATTCATCAACAATACTGCGGGGGATGGTGTAGAATCGATAACGGAATGTGTTCCACTCATGTTTAATTTTCACATACCTACACAAAATCGGTATAACTATTTTCTAAGCGCGGCGCGTTGCCTTTTAGTATGATAGCGAGAACCGCAGTTTACTCCATTCTCACACGTATGAACGCTACCCGATGTCAATTAGATGCTGTTTTACCCTAGTGATAGATGAAGCTGTTTCACGTACCTATTCTAACGAACGCGAAGGCCTTACCGGCCAATCTAGCTAGACTGCCGAATGCTTTGCATAATCGCCAATCAATTAAACTCTTCTAAATGATAAAAAATGTTACTTACCTACATTCTTTTTAATTTCAAGTTTACGTAGATACATACTGTATTGTGTTGCAGCTACTTAGGTATGCCGTATTGTGTGAAACCGCTACCGCGTCGCGCGTTCTTTTCGCAAGCCGCCAAAGACCAACTAGGCAGAATAGGTACACAAAACACCTGTAAGTATATTATGCCTAGTATAGCCGTTCATAGACGTCGCGTAGCAATCGTGCGTGTGTGTGAAATGTGAATAGAGTAGATACACCGTGTTCGTAGACCGCGGTTGTCCTTGCTATTATTCCCAAAGCCAACGTGCCACAGCTTAAGCAGGAGTACAGACTTTTTGTGTATGTGAAAATTAAACATGAGTGGAACACATTCCGATATCGATTCTACACCATCCCCCGCAGTATTGTTGATGAATTAATATCCACCTTCTATATATTTTATACCTACTGAAACTTACTAGGTAAATTTGCTTGATAATATGAGTAGATAAGAATGTATAAACACTTATAGAAATAAATTTATGTTATCATAGATACGATAATATAAAGTAAGTATAATAACATTTACTGAAAATGTTATTATACTTACTTTATATTATCGTTTTGTATAAATATAAGTTATATATACTCATTCGGTAATATTCTGGTTATGAAATGAAATACAGACTTTTAATGGCATATTTTATTTACATACTTCTATAAGAAAAATAAAAAAATCAAATTAAAGCATTATTTTCCTAAAAAAATGCTTTAGAACATTTTTTAATTATTAAAGTTCAATGTGTCCCGATCAAGGAGGTTTCAATTCAATTTAAGTACACATTATCTATGGTGAGCGCGCTGGTTCCGTGTCAATAGACCAATAACAGACTTGAGAAATATTTTGTTGGATAAAACTTTAGTAGCAAAAATGTCAAGCAAAACCGACGATACTGATGAAAATTTAACTCCACCTGAAAAATAAACACCAGTGATAATTACATTACAAAACATGTGTGCACATTCTTCTTGCTGTGAACACAGCATGCTTAAAAGTATTGAGTACAAATAATTTATTAATTAAGGTTTTCAAATGCATAATAGCAGTCTCTTAAGAGCCCTTATTCCAGCAAAGCCATTTTGCAGCCCTTTTCTCAAGGCTGTTGCAGCTATAGTATAAAAGTTTTTGTTTTTTAAATGATGCAGGAAGAAAGTTTATTGTTTTTTTAATGGAGTGCATTAACCAAAACAATAAAAAAACAACTGAAATCCGTCAATTTTTTTTACCAGCTCATGTTTTAAATTTTTAAATTTCTTATCAGTGTGACCTCAACAGTCTTTTTATCGAACAAAAATTATTCGTTTTACAGATTGAAAAATATCAGTAAACCAATCATATTACCACCAATGGAGTGTATTAATAACATTTTGATAAATATATGTCACAACTGAGTAAATAAGGGATTGAAAGGGCACTTTTGGCACAAAAATACCATTTAAATTTCTTGTTATTTCTACAAAATTTGGTATTTTATCAAATAAATAAATATGCAGTTCATTAGTTGAAGTTTTTATTTAATAGATAATAATATTTTGTCGTTAATTTAGTGAAAAATTTAATTTTTTACAATTTTTTCAATATGACCTATAGATTACGCAACACAACGCCTTGCATCTCAGTTTGCGCCTAGCACTCGCGGAGGTAGGACGTATCGCTGCTCGTCCCGCGCCCTACACGTGCCGCAACTACGGTGCGCAATGAAAATATAGCGTGACCGAGTTGTTTTGATCTATGCGTATGCTTTTATTATTGTAAAGGTATTTTTGTTGAGAGCATGCCTTTTTCATTATTAACTAGGATTTATTATTTCCTGATCGGAATTGAATTTTTAACCGACTTCCAAAAAAAGGAGAAGGTTCTGAATTCGTCTGTATTTTTTATGTTTTTTACCTCAGAACTTTTGAAAGGGTAAACCGATTTTGGGTATTATTTTTTTGTTTTGAAAGCTGATGCTTGTCGTTTGGTCCCATTTAAATTGCATCAAAATCAGTCAAGTCGTTTTTGCGTTACACTCCAATAACTGAAAAGTATTTACCTATCTTGATGATATAGTCATTGACAATCGATATCCTAAGTAGCAAGGGTTACTTAAACTAGTGATCAATTTTTTAACCAAAAAATGGAACCGACTTCAACACCCAAAAGTATGAAATAACTTGTCAAAGTCGGTACCGTGCGCACAATATTGTGATCATAGGTACTTTTGAACTATCATGGTACCGACTTCAACAAGTTATTTCACACTTTGGGTGTTGAAGTCGGTTTCATTTTACTGTTACATTTTTTTTTACTATGGCAAAAACCAAAAAGTTGCGTGGTTGCTATATATAAGAAAAAAGTTTTTAAAAAAACTTGAAACTAGCTAGAGAGGCTAAAATGTATTTTTTTCTTATTTGTTCTTTATTTTATTTTATATTAGGTATTAACTTGGCCAAACAGATGGAAACGAAGTAATAATTTTTTACAACAAGTGTCTTTTACACGAAATAATTGACCATCAAAAAGCACGATCTATGCCTCTAAGAAATAATTTTATTTAAGGCAAGACTATCTAACGGTCTGTACCGTGTACTGATTCGGTTAAGAATAAAACATGTTTATAATAATATAGACGTTGTATATTTTATTAAACAATTAGTACCGATTTAAGACTTCTATATTAAACGCACCTTATTTTCTTTCCGTAGCGACCACTAAAGCCGCTCCGCCAACGGGGCAATTATACAAATATAATGAACCAAGATATGCATGCACAAAGCAGGTATACAAACTACAAAACTAAGTTATTTGCCTATATACAATGATGGTTAGAAGTACATAATCGAATATAGATACACAGTCCATTGAAATGTTACAATTTAAGACCGAATATTGCATTTCTTAGAGGGCGCAATTTTACTTTTGAGACATAATATGTGGGTGGTCAATTGAAGCTTAACCTAAGTTTGTAGGGTCGCCACCCTTGTCCTCCGGCCGCCATCTTGGAAAAAGGGGTGAAAACACTTATTTCGCGATATCTTGGAAACTATGCGTCTTACAAAAAATTCTACAGCATATAATTTGCAAATTATTTTGCCTACAAATATGATTATATAACTTTTTGCCCTAAATTTAAAATTTAAGAAGTTATAAGCAAAAATAGTGAGAAAATTTTCATATATTTTTTTTTGCTCTATAACTTTATTTTTCTCATTTTACAAAAAAGATACCTCAGACCAATCTCGTTGATTATCATTTGAGGAATTTTTTTATGATTTTTTAATTTAATTCATTTAAAACACTTACAGCGCTACAAAGTTGACCAGGTTCATCAATGCTCATGGGAATCCGGTCAAAATGAAATGTTTAACTTATATTTTTCATATAATAACATATCCTTAAAAAAAATTTAATTCGTACGGCTTCACTTATTCATACCTGTTTTCCTTATCATATAACTTACCGAAGGATAAGCAGGTAGAAAAGGTCTGAGTTACCTTTGGGGACAAAGGAACATCTGCCTGCTACGACTATTATTATTATACGCAGGCTTAGCTGTTTCTTCTCCCTCAGTTTATTCTCTTAGTTGTGCTAAATTTTTTGTCACGTGTTAACGTGTTGAAAATTGTGGATATTATTTTCAGTTTAATCAATTAATGCGGGTTTCGGAAAAAAAATCCTCAAACATCATCTACAATATTGTTCTGGGGTATTTTTTTTGTAAAATGTATAAAAAAAAAGTTATAGAGAAAAAAATAAATTTTTGCTTATAACTTCTTTAATATTTAATTAAGGGCACAAAGTTATATACGTTTTGTCGCCAAGCACCTAACGGTGTGTTCCGGCAGCTGTCCTTGAGAGCCAGTAATTCTAGGTTAGCCTGAACAACATCTTCGACCACATCATCACTTACCATCAGGTGAGATAGTGGTCAAAGGCTAACCTATCAAGCATAAAAAAAAAAAAAAAAAAAAAAACATATTTATAGGCAAAACAATTTGCTACAAATGTCCTAACGAATATTTTGTAAAACGCATAGTTTCTGAGATATCGCAAAATACGTGTTTTCATCCCTTTTTCCAAGATGGCGGCCGGGAGACAAGGGTGGCGACCCCACAAACTTGAGATTAAACTTTTCTATAGATTCACCCATACATGTCTCAAAAATAAAATTGCGTGCTCTAAAAAATGCAAAGCTCATGTAACTTTTCAATGGACTATAGTTATAGGTGTGCTAATGTTAGTCAATTAGAGGTTTATTATTAGGTTCATTTAAGTCTACTTTGTATGTAAACTGTAAAGATGCGAAATGAATTTACAAAGTTACATAACATTCCACATTATTTATCAAAAATAAATAACACTTCAAAAAGGATCAAAATGTTTTTTTCCATGCGACATCGTCTTTGACCGCTCGATCCTTGCTAACGGTGTGCTCGTGTGCGCCGCGCTACGATAAATGCCTAAATTTGAACGATAGCGCAAGGCGTAAAGACTCTTAAAAGAAGAGACTGAGGGGTTAAAAATGTCAACATCATGACAAATATTATTATAAGAACAACAGATACGATATAAACATGAATGATGACCGTAGTTTGTACGTTAGAGTGGAAGACTGAATGTTTTTGGATTAGTGAGACGGCTAGAGGGGCGAGGGATATCAAATTCAATTTTCTCAAGCAACGAGGGACTATCGATGTAACCATGCTTGTGAAGAAATACAGCGCTGTTCCTTCTTTTTAGAAGTGAGGACATCTCAAAGTGATACAGTCTAAAGTCATACGAGTTCAACCGACTGCAACGATTATTCGAGTAGGAAAGATGGTATAAAATCTTTGCTGCAGTTTTTCCAATCGTTCAATGTGTACCTTGTACGTCGGGCTCCACACGTGGCTGCAGTACTCTAGAATACCTACTACGTACATAACAGTTGAAAATTATAATAGAAATATCAGGATCCTTAAAGAATTTAGCCTGCCTAGACACGAAACCTGCAAGGCGAGAACATTTTTTAGCAATGCAGTCAATGTGTTCTCTAAAATCTAGTTTCGTGTCAACAGTAACACCTAGATCACGCATGCTAAAGACCTCTGTTAGGGGAATGTTATTTATAAAGTAAGATACTTTCGTTGGTTTTCTTTATCTGGAGAAATTAACATTTAGAGGAATTTAACACCATATTATTGTTTGAACACCAGTCATTTATAGTGATTATGTCACATTGTAAATTTTCTATATCTTTGTCAGAGCAAATCTCTCTATAGATTTTTAAATCGTCTGCAAACATTTGGAATTTGGACGTAATTGTAGAAGATGAATCATTTACAAAAATAAGGAAAAACACAGGACCGAGATGCGAGCCTTGCGGTACTCCTGATGGAACCGACCTTGGTGGCGACATGAACCCTTCTTCTCGATCGGATCTTGACGATATGTGAACGGTTTCTCGGATATGACTCACGCCATCGTAACAGAGAACCACAAATACCAGCATGTGCAAGCTTCTGAATCAGTAACCTATGATTGACCACATCGAATGGCTTAGAAAAATCAGTGTAGATTGTGTGAATTTCGTGAAAGATTCTGTGATGTCACTCACGAAATCAACGAGATTCGACGCTGTTGGCCTACCCGATAAAAAATCCGTGTTGTTGGGATATGATTAATGGCTTGCGGTGGAAGAACAATATTTTTTGTACTAACGATTCAAATAACTTACCCATGGCGGATAAGATTGAGATTGGTCGGTAGTTAGAAACATCCCCAAGATCTCCTTTCTTGTAAATGGGAGTAACATTTGCAACTTTCCATTTATTTGGAACAATTCCACACGACAATGACTTATTAAATATAATGTGTAATGTTTTTGTCAGTTGTGAGGAGCAACATTTCAAGAATGAAGGAGGTATGGAATCCGGTCCAGGGCTCTTATTAGAGTCTAGCAATTTAAGGGAGGTCAAAACGTCTGATTCAGAGATGTAACATGAGCCAAGTGTTGTATGATGGCCACAGGACTCCTCGTAGTAACTACCTAAGGAGTTATGGCTGTAATCACATTGGTAAATAGAGTAAATATATTCAGAGAATAAATTTACAACATGCTGCCCACCCTGAGCGCTCTGGCTCTCGAGAAATATTTCATCCGGTAAATCGTTACTGTTTGAACGCAAAGAGTTTATGAACGACCAAAAGTATTTAGGGTTCTTTTTAATTTGCGCCTTTGCTTCTGACTTCATTACAGTTATATTACTAGTTAACATTTTATCACAACGTTCACACAGGATTTGATATGTAAGGTGATCTCTAGGATTTTCATATAATTTAAACCTACGATGATACTTGGGCTTTTTTTTCAGTGTAATTAAGGGTCGACTAAACCAGAACAGATACTCATGGTAACCTTTCTTACGAAGTGGGATGTTCTTAGTTATTACAGACGTCAGGATATCGTAGAAGACGTCTACAGTCTCATCAACAGTTAGGTTTGGATTGAGGAGATAATTCCAATCAATTTCATTGAACTCTTTTCTGATGCTTTCGTAGTTACCTTGGGGATAGTCCGGATAGTTTAAAAAGGATGATTTTTTGACTTTCGGAGGCTTTCGCGTATCAATCTTAATTTTAACAGAAATAATCAATACGGCATGATGGACGTCAAGTTTAACTAATGGTTCAGGACCATTAGATACTGATTTTGGTGAATTAGTGATAATGAGATCCAATATTCTGCCACGTGAGTTGGGAATAGAACACATTTGATGAAGCGCGTTAAAAGATAATGTGTCAATGAGAAGGCTGTCTATATTGTCACTTGGAGAGCCAGGGATCAAAAAGTCAGAATTTTCATCTTCACCACGTGCCCACTGAAGGTATGGTCGATTAAAATCACCAGCCAATAGAACTATTGAATTACTGGGCATCATATTTTGTAGAACGTTTGTAATGTTATTTAAAAAATTGTCCAAATGATAATACCTGGCTGGTGGGGGAAGATATAACGCACAAATGCATAAGTTAACCACTGAATTTCCCTGTCCCAATCTAATTGTCACCATTAAGTATAATAGAATAACATCTATGTCTAACTTTTGTACATCCAAAAGTATTTCTGTGGTTTTGGTACTAAGACCTCTAACATTTTGATATAGAATTTTTAGATTACATAAAGGATATCTTTTACCTAATGACAACATAACTTTAAAATAATCTTAAAACCTTAAAGAGAACTTAAAAAGTCTAAGTTTTTGACTATAATATTCTTGGAGTTAATGTCCTTTCTCAGGAACACTGCCACCTCGTATCAGGGACAGTGAAATACACAAATTCAAACTTTTTGTCTTTCGCAACTTTACCAGCAGTGTTGACAGACATAAACTGGTTTTTTTTCACCCGCAAGGCCCAGATGAGACGAGTTTAGTTTGTCTTTCTGGTGGGCTCGATTATATATTTCAACCGCAGCTATGACCCTGTCACGTACTAAAGGACTCACAAGCTTCACCACAATAGACTGTAGACGGTTCGACTCTTGGGTTTTTTTAGCTACTCGATGGTAATTTACAAAATCCTGATTCGGGATATCACATCCAACAGTAGTGAATAGCTGCTGGACTAATGTTTTCAAGTTCTCCGACTTATGCTCAGGTACACACTGTAGTTCTATGTTACAGTCACGAGACTGCGGCTCAAATTGGTTTAAGCGACTCTTCAAGTCAGTGACTTCTGCTCGCAGAGAACTTATTTTAATGCCATGCTTGTCACACATGCTCTAGCGCTTCTTGGAGTTTTTCCTAATTCACTGACATATAGTTTACACTCTCAGTCAACTCTTGTATACTGGTACGGGTGTTAGAATTCTCAGTCGCAAAATCGCTCCTTATTTCACGTAGTAAGCTAGATAATGACTCTTCAAGCTTTTTGTCTATGTATAGTTTTAGCTCTTCGGTGTTACTCAATGTTTGAGAGATAGCACTCGGGCTGTTAGTCTTGGGCTGCGATAATGTATTCGAGCTATCACCTCGTTTGTCAGACTTGCACTCAGAGCACTTACTTACTTACTGGGTGTGCGGGCTCTTTTCCGCAATTTTGCCGCTATTGTGCGGCCTATTTTGCGTGGAGTTTGGTGACTGTCGTTATTCCAGCCATCCAATAACGGCCAGGAACGCAATCAGCTCGCTGACGCCGGCGCAGGCCTCCCGGACGGTCCCTGGCGTACCAAGGTGTTCTGCTCTATGGGACGCCACACTGTTGCACTCAATGAGCACATGTGCGGCCGTCTCCTCTGCCTCCATACAGCCTCTGCACAAGGGGCTGTCTGTGACACCTATAGTAAACAGGTGCTTGTTTAAATTACAGTGTCCAGTGACAATTCCAACTACGCATCGTAATTTATCTCTTTTAAGTTTGAGGAGCCTTCTTGAATACCTAAGGTTTAACTCTGGGAAAGCTTCCCTCGATTGCCTACAGTCTATTGTACCTGCCCAGTGTTTTTGATGTAAATTTTTAATTCTTTGGCGGATCCACGCTCGGATTTGGCTGAACGGTAATGGAATCTGGGGTTCTGGTCCTGCAGGGTGAAGATCAGAACCTCTCCGCGCCAACTCGTCTGCCGCATCGTTGCCTCTGGATCCACTGTGCCCTTTTATCCATTGGAGAGTAACTTTGTTATTATAACTACTTACTTCTTCCAGTAGCTGGTGACACTGTATGATCAGCCCTGATGATAGATCATGTCGTTTCAGGGCTCGTAGAATTGCAGTACTGTCCGAGAGGATTCTGATATTATGACCATTTACCTTTCTACTGAGTAGCGCAGTCAAAGCCTGGATGATACCCACACATTCAGCTTGGAATATGGAGTTATGTACACCAAGGCCTGTTGCTATGTGTATGTTAAAATCTTCAGAGAAGCTCCCTGCTCCTGTGCCAGTAGTCATTTTGGAGCCATCTGTGTAAATTCTATATTCATGAGTACCTGAACTATCACTAGGCTCTTCGTGTGTTTGTATAGTGTAGCTCTTAGAGAAGTAGTACTGCTTGTTAACTTTGTCATAGAGAGATAGGATCAGGCTACTATTGTTAGCAGTGTATTCCTCTATGATACTTGTGTGTGGTGTTTGTTGACTGAGATTCCAGAGATTTAATGATTTAAGTCTATATGCGGAAGCCGCTGCTTCTTGCTGTATATACAGCTGTAGCGGTGTTATGCCTAGGAGGGCTTCCATCGCAACAGTATAGACGTGGTTTTCATGCACCCAGTTATGGCGACGCAGGCTAGTCTCAGGAATTTTTGCAGTTTGGCAATAGCAGTTTTTAGTGTGGTTCTGGGCCACCATACCACTGCTCCGTGTGTTAGGGATGGTCGGATTACCGTTTCATACAGCCATAGGGTGATCTTGGGGCTAAGCCCCCATGTTTTTTCGATCATTCTTTTGCATTGCCAGAAAGTGACACTGGCCTTGTTCAACTTATTCTCTAGGTGACTTGCCCAGTTTAATTTGCTGTCTAGTAAGATTCCCAGATATTTAACCTTCTTTGACAGTATTAGTTCTTTTTTAAAAAGACGTGGTAGTGTAAACCTCCCTACATCTTTTTTGTTTGTGTAGAAAAACACGTTCTGTTTTTCCTGGATTCACGGTGAGCTCTTGTTCTGTGCACCATGCTTCAATGATCCTCATGGCTTTTCTCATCAGTTCACATGCGACACTGGCACATAGTCCCGATATTAGAATGGCCAGGTCATCGGCATAGCACACCGTGAAGAATCGACTGGAGTTGAGCCTGGTGATCAGGTCATTGACTACCATATTCCAGAGGAGTGGAGACAGGACTCTCCCTTGTGGGCAGCCCCGTGATACCACCCCTCTGGTTTCACCATTTAAGACTATGCGTACCGCCCTTAGCCTAAGCATGTTAATGACCCAATCAGTTAGAGTGGGATCAACTCCATGTCAACGCATTGCAGTTCTGATGCTGGTCAAAGTCAAAGTCAAAATCATTTATTCAATTTAGGCGTCTACGACGCTCTTATGAAGGTCGATAACAAATTTTAATATTGAAATATATTACATTGTACTGCCACGTTCAGCAAACAAAAATTATAGAGCCACTGCGAGAAGAACGGGCAAGAAACTCGGGGCCATTCTTTTAAACGTTTTTTAACAATGTGTTAAGTACATACTATATAGTAAAATTATTACAATACTTAATTTACATTACGTAGATGACAGGCGCTAGTTTGGCAGAGGCGAACCAGTCCAAGCATTTTTGTCGTTTAAGTAATCACAAAGTGTGTAGTAAGATTTCTTTATCAAAATATTCTTCACATGCAACTTGAATTTTCTTTCTGTGAGCGTTGTAATATGTTTGGGCAATTTATTATAAAACCGCACACAATTGCCTAAGAAGGACCCTTTATTTGTCTTTGCTAATCTAAAACCTGGCACCGCTATTTTATCTTTATTCCTAGTGTTATAATCGTGATTGTCACTGTTTGATTTAAATTTGCTCAAATTTTTACGAACATACATAATATTTTCAAATATATACAGACTTGGTAAAGTTAAAATATCAATTTCTTTAAAAAGATCTCTCAGGGATTTGCTGAAATTCATTTTGTCAAAGGCGCCCTCTATGTCAATGAAGGCTCCTAGGCATGTATGCATTACCCCAGCAAGAAAATTACTTCTGGAATAAATTGAGTTCTACAAATAATTAGTGCCTTATACGGTGTAAATGTGCACCAAATAATAAATTTGTGCACTTTGCCGTTTTGTTAAAAAAAAGGAAAAACCAATTCTGCTGGAGTAACGTTGTTCCAGCAGGAAAATTTTAATCTAATGATCGGAAAGAAAAATTAAGTATATGGACAGATAGCTTATATTTGTGCATAAATGTGCGCCAAAAATTAAATTTGTGCGTCGTAAGGTTTCGAGATATTTCATTTCCTGCTGGAGAAACGTTTAGCAAAATCCATTTTCTCGAAAACCAATAATTGTGCGATCTTACAATAAAAGTATATTAGTAGCTCTTAATTTGTGCTTATTTGTGACACCATTAGGTTTTCAAAATTCTGTACCATTTTTATGTAATTATGCAATCTTTATATATATATCTTATAAGTTGCCTGAGCGTAGGAATATACAATAAAAAAAGATTTTCGTCAAAATAAAAATCTAAACAATACCTATTATAAAAATATACACAAATTCCTCTTTAAGTATTTTATGTGTGACTGTACGGACAAGAGCTTCCAATAATACTACTTATTAAAGAAGACCATCAATATGTATGAAACTGCCGCTTTTTTGCTACCTTTCGAATTTGGTCGGATAACCAGAAATATTCCTGTTGCTTTAGTTTTTTGTTCAAATCTTTTTTAATACTTTACATAGGAAGCTGAAATTTTCAGTATATATTTTTCATTAAACGCACTAATTTTTGGTTAACACTGAAACATGTTGAGTTAATTCTATTTCTTGCATTTTGATGTCTAATTATGACACTGTCGGTTGCGACATATATTGATATTATTGATAAATGCGTGTATATTTTGTCTTATAAGTTTACTTCTTATGAATGGAATTACAAGAAGAACCAAATACCGTTTTTAGTGAGTACAACCGTTTGTTCGTTTTAGCGCTAGACATATTTTTTTTATTTTCGTAATTGCATAATTACGTAAAAATGGTACAAATTTTTTAAAACCTAATGGTGTCACAAATAAGCACAAATTAAGAGCTACTAATATACTTTTATTGTAAGATCGCACAATTATTGGTTTTCGAGAAATAAGATTTTGCTAAACGTTACTCCAGCAGGAAATGAAATATCTCGAAAACCTTACGACGCACAAATTTAATTTTTGGCGCACATTTACGCACAAATATAAGCTATCTGTCCATATACTTAATTTTTCTTTCCGATCATTCGATTAAAATTTTCCTGCTGGAACAACGTTACTCCAGCAGAATTGGTTTTTCCTTTTTTTTTTTTAACAAAACGGCAAAGTGCACAAATTTATTATTTGGTGCACATTTACAGCGTATAAGGCACTAATTATTTGTAGAACTCAATTTATTCCACAAGTGATTTTCTTGCTGGGGTAATGCATACCCTAGGCATAGGTTTATATTTTGTAGATCTCTTTCTATTCTGTGAACCACATCACGAAGAAGTGTAAAGCACTCAGAGCACTTCCAGGACGCTTTGTATGCTTTCGACTCTTTGCTAAATGTTTCTTGAGGTACTCCACTGGTAATGATAGCCGTTTGTGCACTTGCAGCACTGTTTAAGTTCAGTCAGTTTTATCTGCTCACTACATATAATACAAAAACCCATTTTGAGTTTACCTGATTTGGTATATTTTTTCTACGCTGGCAATATTAGTCACTTGTCAATATGAAAAATCCTTCTGTCAATTGAGTTTGACAATAAAAAATATTTGTATTTATTGTAGGGTAGATAAATCGAGCTCTTTAACTTTGATTTCTATAGTAACTAGCCAAAACATATCTTAGATAACGCCTGTGATGCTGCTTCGGAGGTGCTTGAACACTAATAACTATTTATGATAAGGATATCTTTTAATTTTGGATAAACTTAAATCAGTACAACAGTGGCAGGGTTGCCAGGAAATTTCTCCGTGGATTATTTCCATGGATCCTATGGAATCTCTAAGGGATCTTTTTAAAGAAATTGATATATTAACTTTGCCGAGTCTGTATATATTTGAAAATATTATGTATGTTCGGAAAAATTTGAGTAAATTTAAATTAAACAGTGACAACCACAATTACAACACTAGGAACAAATATAAATTAACGGTACCGTGTTTTAGATTAGCAAAGACAAATAAAAGGTCCTTTTTAGGTAATTGTGTGCGGTTTTATAATAAAATTCCCGAACATATTACAATGCTCACAGAAGGAAAATTCAAATTACACGTGAAAAACATTTTGATTAAGAAATCCTACTACACAGTTTGTGATTACGTAAACGACAAAAATGCTTGGAAAATTCCACCTCTGCCAAGCCATCACCTGTCTCCTACGTAATTTAAACAAATATTGTAATAATTGTATTATATTGTTTATAACAAATTGTAAACAGACGTTTAAAAGAATGGCCCCGAGTTTCTTGCCCGTTCTTCTCGCAGTGGCTCTATAAATTTTTTTGCTGAACGTGGCAGTACAATGTAGAATATTTCAATATTAATGTTTGTAATTGACCTTCATAAGAGCGTCGTAGACGCCTAAATTGAATAAATGATTTTGAATTTTAAAATTTTTTTTTGAATTTATATGCAATAATTGAGGTCTGCCTGTACTAATTTTGTATATAAGAGTAAAAGAAAATGTCAAACATATACACATTTATTTACTGTACTAAAGGTATATTTGTAAAAAATAAAATGCAGTTTAATATTATAGAATTTAATTAGGGTACATACAAACATTTTGTAATGTTGGAGTATAATAATCAAACTAATAAGCACTTCTTCAAGTAGCTAGTGAAAATTTGTGGTAAGTAGATATTTCTATAGCTGTAATATATTAAAATAAAACAAATTTAGAGAGGAGAACGCGACGTATTATTTACAGTTTTGTAGGTCCCTATAGTAACAAAAATATAATATCTTTACTAATGCAACTTTCTTTAACATTCGGGGCGCGAGCAACTGCGTTCGCGGATGCTTTACTAAACTGATCGGGCGGCGAATCGGTGTAGATTTACATTTCGACTCCTCTCCGGATATAAACAATAAATTAAAACGCGACGCCGAGCGTCATTACAAATACATGTGTATCTTTTAGGGCACGCGTCCACCGGATCGGCGAGTCAATCTAGTATGTACAATACAACCAATGTTTGAGTAACCCAAACAGCGGAGTACAATTACTGAAGTAGGACAACACTGTCGTCGATCGGTAACTATATTCCGTTTCATGAAGCCGGGTGACGGCGCGCCTCGAGTTAATCGATTAAACATTCCATCACTATCATTTTTGTCTACGATAAAGGAAATCACACCGATATTTGGGGAGGCAACAAAACAAACGCAAGCGTCCACTAGACAGCGTGAGCGTGGTGTGCGTGCGAGGCTCCGGGGCGAGGGGGTGGTGGGGGGCCCGCCCCTACCTGCCCTCGGCCACGCCCCGCCCCGCAGCGCCACGCGCCCCGCCGCCACCGCCCACGCCCACTCCCGCGCCGCCCTCCTGCAACAACACGCCACACCAGGCTCACGCTACAGTGCCAACAACTACTCTGCACACAAAAAACAACTCAATAAGCACCCCATAAGGGTCTCTTAAAATATTTGAAGTTAACTGGCGAATCACTGACAGTGAGACTACTTGACATTTGTTTGTAAATAAAAATATATCGAATTAAACAATGTACAGATAGCTACTAAATTCCTTTATTGAGACAGTTACCTATTGGTTCTCTCTAACAACAGTCCCCTATTAACACTACAATTAAGTTAGTACCATCATACAAGCCGCGGCAATAAACAAAAGAACTTGAAATAGTCGCATTTCATTTAAAAATTTTAATATCTTGCGATAACCAGATCTAAATCTCCAAATAAGGCACATTGGAGGATTATATCCTCTAAACGCTCGCCCAATGACGTTGTTTGCTTGGATGACCTGCAAAGTAACTGTAGAGGCATAACTGAACTGACGATGTTTTCAAACTAAGAACTGGAAGATTTCATTCAATCTAGAATAACTGGCTTTCACGGACTGCTGCTGGAATACACCATTAGGTGCTTGGGGATAGATTTTCTACTTGATGGGGACATTCAGCAAATGCTCTGATAACTCTGCAAATTTGTTGCACTGAGCTATCAAGGGTGTAGACTTACCACACACTGTTATTTTTTATTCGTTTGTTTATTGGCGCGTCTTGTATGTATATATCATCAAGGGTTAGCGGCACTCACGAGAAAAATACTATAATCAAGCAGCAGCTTGAGGGCTGTATTAACAAACAATAATAAATAAATATAATGTAACATTCTTTTCAGATTATACAGGAATTTACACATGTATCGGAATCAAATCGTTTTGTTTGAAGTACATGGTCTTTTTCAATAGGCTATCTTTGAAGGACCACCAAATGTAGTTGAAACTATTATTATACTATTATTATATTATTATACAGATTTCATCTTCGATCAATTCCAAACGTGAGTAAACCCTGAAATAAAAATGTGTCCAAACGAAGTCAGTTTTAAGGTTGAAACACATGGGTACACTACAAACAATGATTATTCATAAGGTATAGGTAAGACAACTGCGTGACGATACCACAATATCGACAATCATTTGCAGTCTACCCATGTATATTTCAATCATAAAATAAACATGTAAGCTTCATTATTATAATACATTGTTTCACAATAAACACACTGTAACAATAGTTGACTACACGAGCGGTAGGAGTCGAACACTCTGTGAAGCACGACGCGTTGGCAAGCAAGCTGTAGAACGCGCTAATCGACTAAAACAGTGAGTGCAGTTTTGAACAGTATTATATACCACGTTATACCAAAATTGTAAAACTGTTGCTTGCGGCATCGTGCCACGGGCCACGAACGTCTCTCATATATCTTATATGAATTGTGAACAGTACCGCACATCAATACCTCACCAAATTAGTAACAAAACGGATACATTTTCGTTAATATCTTGCGCTTAAGTATACTGTTCGGTAATGTCAGTGGACGCGAGTATTCAACAATATTGGTGTAGTGGAGGAGGCGAGCACTGTGAAGCGAGGCGCGTCGATGTTGCAACGTCGAGCTACACGAGGTGTAGGGATGCGGCCGCGGGCGCGTCGGGTCGGGTCGGGTCAGTCGGCGCGTCGGTCGGCGTGCGCGGGGTGGTGCGGCGGGGGAGCGGGCGGTGGTTCGCTCACCTTGGTGCGGGGCTGTGGCTTCACGCGGTGTACGGCGGTGGCGTGCGGAGGCGCGGGGGCCTGCGGGTGCGCGGGAGGCGGCGCGGGGGTGCGCGGGGGCACGGCTGCGGCGGCGCGGGGCGCGGGGGGCGCGGGTGGAGGAGCGCGCCCCACTGGCGCAGCGCGCCCCAACGACGCCAGCATTAGCGCACGCAGCAACGCCGCGCGGCACGCCGTCTCCGAGGTCGACTGCTCCTCTGTGCCACCTGGAAACCACACCCACGGATGTCATCACTACTGAATTGTTTCAATGGAACACATACTTTTACTGCCTTCAGATTCTACAATAATTTTGTACCTCAGTGCGAGTTTTCATTATTTACCGTCATATCCTTCAACTTTGCCCACATTATTCACTTTTTTGGTCAGTGACGAAAAAGTATGTATATATAGCAGTGATTTGAAATATTTAGATTAGTTATATCCGAACACCACTGCTCTAAAAGCTTACTAGAATTTACTTATATACATACCTACGCACATGTATATGCAGTTTGTAATGACAAGGAAAGAACGTTCAAATATTATGCGTCATATCTGTTGTTAGAAAGAGATAAATAAGCAATTCGTGTTACCACCGAACCGCCACGAGACGTTCCGATCACCATTATGCTGCGATCTCTTTCACTCTCTCACACCAAACGATACACATATCTCGCTCATCCATTTCATTGAGATTAGTTCCTAAGATAAAACAAAATGACGATATTTTCTATTTCATCAATAAAAGCAATAATTACGCGTGAAATGAAACAGTTTTCTTATCTCTCGCAGTGCCTGTATAATTGATGCAGAGTCTAAAGACACAAGAAAGGCATATTGTCCACAGATTATTCCTAAAAAACACGATTAGCGGCGATGTATTCACCGAACGCTTTGAAGTGCAAAACCGGTAGTGACTCAGGTGATTACCCTGAATTCGTCTAGTAAATATGGAGGCCATACAACACATCTACAGGTAAAAAAATCTTAGATATATAGTTACATATTTCAACAATGGCTGATACACCTCTTACCTTAGAGATGTCCTACTGCACGCAAGCAAGTATCGATTCATATATCGATATTTATTAAGTTTTTTGTGTTAAGTTTCATATAATCAAAATGTAACATACCCAAGAAGGCTGCTAGAAGAAACTGCGAGTCCGTGGGGTCGGGGTGCGGCGGGGGGTGGGGGTGAGGCACGGGCGCGGGCGCTGCCGCTGCAGCAGGTCCCGCCGCCGCCGCGCTGCCGCCACCGCCACCGCCGCCTCGCCGCGGTAGCCGTTCCAGCTGCTGTCGCGCCGCCTGCGAAGCAGTAAAACAATAGTAAAGTCAATTATTCCAACGGAGGCTCGATATTGTAACGCCCGAGCCGTGGTCGAGGGTTTACAAGGCTTTTTTGTCCGAGCCGTCGGCGAGGTCTTTAATAAATCAAGGTGAGATTGGAATAATGAATGTAGCACAAGGTCATATGACTATTTTCAATATTATTGTGAAGTAAATTCATTAATCACAACTGCGTGCGCAGATTTAGTTAGTAAATGAAATAAGGCCATATTGCATTTAGTAACTTATCCCACCATACTGCCAACAGTAGAGGTAAATATGTGATGAAGTCATCGATCTTGTAACTTTGATGATTGATAAAACACAATAAACTCCTTGGTGTCAATAATTATGTTGAAAACTTAAACAAACTGAAAATTAAAAAGTACGTGAGCGGAAAATACCAATTTTCGATACAGGGGAAGTCTACATAATAAAGCCTTTAAGAGCCAGTGTTGAAATTTATGTGGTACTTACAATCGGAAAGTTTTTAATCATAAAGTTCCCCCGATGGAGCATTCACTCACGGCGTATAGGGGTCTTGCAGTATCGCGCTAGCCACAGGATTTGATCTCTGGATCCTAAGCAGGTGGTAGTTGCCAACTATCTTCTCTTTTTAAGTTCGGGTACATTTTAATGTTAATAGTCACGCGTAACATTCATGGCATAAACAGGGCTTCTCTGGCGTTAATTTGTGGATTGCCAAACCGAATGTGATGGTTGGATTTGTCTTGAGCATGTTCACAACCCGCAGAGTTGATAGAGCGCTTATTTTTCATGACTCTTTTTTCCGGATACTGACGTATCTCTTTGTATATCAATGTGACATATTAGTTTACCATACATTGGGCAAACAAAGAGGTCTGTAGAAATCGTAAAGATATATTTTTCGAATAGCGTTTTATCGCCAATTTTAAAAGTTTAAATAAATAAATGTTTTTGTTTTTGTTGTATAAAATTACAGTTAACAAAAAAACAAACTAAATTAGCATTGACATTTTAAACAATAAGAAAAAATACAGAACGGCGCAGTGTTCACGATTTACATCTGTTGCAGCCGATTCGTTACAGGATTAATTATACTTGTAACTATAATACCAAAGAAATTGATTTAATAATGAGTTGAGCAATGGCATGTATAATAAAGTGAGTAGTATTGATTACCAGTGATGGCCTATTTCTACTCAGCAACACGAGCTGTCTAGACAAAGCTGTCCAGCTCCGTTATGGCAAGTGATTTATTATACAAAAACTAAAAAATGGAACCGACTTCAACACCCAAAAGTGTGAAATAACTTGTTGAAGTCGGTACCATGATAGTTCAAAACTACCTATTATCACAATATTGTGCGCATATTTTGGTGAAAAATTTATATTCACTCTTTTTAGTGTTTGCTACTTTCGGTATCGATTGTCATTCATTGTCAACGACTATATCAAGATAGGTAAATATTTTGCAGTTATTGGAGTGTAACTGAAAATCGGTTCATCCAGCCAAAAGTTCAGAAGTAAATAACATAAATAAATGGTCAAATGCGTGTCGGGCCACGCACAATGTAGGGTTCCGTAGTAGCCCGTTGTCATAACATGTATGTAAAACGATTCTGTAGTTCTTTACTCTCCTCCACTTTTTTCCTGTTAAAGTTAAAGAATAAGAGTACGATTGCCGCCAAGTTATCATTTCATATATCTATCTTTAAAAAAAATATTATACAAAATTTTATTTTACCACTTTCTCGGCGTGATTGATTTACGTATCTGTACAAAATTTCAGTTCTCTAGCACTAACGGTATCTTGGCGAAACCTCGGACAGACAGACGGACATGACGAAACTATAAAGGTTCCTTGTCAGGACTACGGAACCCTAAAAATGACGAATTGAGAACCTTCTCTTTTTTGGAAGTCAGTTGAAAATAATACTGACCGTGGCCTGTTGCCGCTCGAGCTGCAGCTGCATCTGCAGCTGTTGGAGCTGGCTAGGCGTGCCGGGTTGCCCGGCGCGTCGCACGCCGGATAGTTGAGACAACAGCTCTGCAATAGGATCCACGACTGCATCGCGAGACGAAGGCGACAGCGACGAGATCCCGCCGCCAGTGCTGAAAATGTAAGACCTTCTTTTCAATTTAGAGTCGGCGCACGCGAGCGAAGCGACAAGACACCAACACGCCAACCGCCTTTCTCATCTCGACGCGGATCGCGCTTCTATGGACTAAATAAGCCATATTAGCGGTGCATGTTTAAACATATAAGGCTGTATATATCTTAAGTTATATCTGATTTTATTGACTAAGGCCCAATTTCACCAATCTAGGGTTTAATAAATACTGGGATAACTTACACTATAAACCTTTAAAATGTGGTAGACCTATGCTATCATAGAACGTCCAACCTAGAAGCAGATTTTCAATTAGTTGGTTTCCTGTAGTGTAGTAAATAGAACTCCATGGTTTGGACTTATATGACAGCACATTCACATAAAAATGTATAAGAAGCTGAAGCAAAGTGGCCGTATTTGTTTTTAGTTTAAGTACCTATACCGCCAAATTCGACGGTATGTTTTATTAATCTTGGATAAGACTTTTTTTGATTACTACAGCCTAATTTCAAATCTCATAAAAGTCAATAGCGTGGAATTTATAAAATATTGCAATGGCATTGGACGTCTATGGTGACAAAGGCTGGTCATATTTTGTAAGTTAGAGATTAAAATTATCCTCGTATCGTTGAACCCTGTACTAGGATTTGGTTTGGTGAAATTGGCCCTAAAACCATGTAGTTGTATAAGATAAGTTAGGTATTGTTTTTTTAACAATACCGTCCTTATTATTATTGCGATTATAATTAAAACAAGGCTATTTTTATTTTCAAGTTCCTGCACTTCTTTGATGTTCTCCTTAGACTGATTTGAAACGAATACACACGAGAAATTGGCCCACGATCCGATTTCACATGAGAAAGACAATTGGCCTGCTTCACGCACAAGACATAGTTACGATAATTAACTCTATGTCATATGCGTGAGACATGATGATATGCGTTTAATGTAAATATTTTAGGTAGGTATAAAAAAAATGGCTCTCTTTAATTAATTGTTTGCTCTCAGTCTCCAGCATAATGAAACATGTTTGTCAAAACAACAGAAAACATGTTTGTAAAAACGTGGTAGATATGTTTTCTTTGAAATTTACAAATAACAGAACTGTGCTGTAAAACTATGTGGTTGTTGTAAAAACTAGCACTTCACAATTTCTCTTAAAGAAAACTGTGCCCATGAGCTACACAGCATAACTTGGGGCAAAACTAAACTGTAGATACATATGACTCTAAACATCAATGTAAAAGTTTTTTAACCTAACAGTGTGTTTCAACAGCTGGTCTTAAGGGTGATCTGGCCGGCTAGCTCTCCATACAAACGTCATAGGATGATCCCTCCCCTATCTCAGGATTTAGGTCCCAAACCAAGCAAGATATCAATTGATTACTTTATTATCTAGGCTTGTATCGTCACGTTTTTTTAAATAAGATAATTAACTTGAAAGTTTTGAGCCTCGAAATATCGTCATATTAGTTTTCACTCAAAACTTTCAACTTAATTATCTTTTTAAATTTCGGCATCGTACAAGCCTAGATAATGACGAGATCAATCGGTATTATGCTCAATTCTGGATCTAAAATCACAAATAAGGGAGTGATCACCCTACGATGTTAGTATGGAGAAGTCACGGCCAGTTCACTCTTAAGAAATATAGATAACATAGTGTTGACCACAATGCACGCGGCTACAGCGATCGGTAACACTCGATCAGTATTCGGTCTGGTCTACGTAAGCAAATCATCATTCATAACACATTTTTTCATTATTTTGAAGCAGTCATAGCTCAGTGGCATTGGCTATGGACTGCCGCGCAGCAGGTCCATGGTTCGAATCCCGCCGCGGGTTTGAGCTTCACCGTATTGTGGAAGGGCTTTTTGCGAATGCCCGCCTGGCTAGCTACCACCCTCAAGTAGAAAATCTGTCGCCAAGCACCTAACGGTGTGTTCCGGCAGCAGTCCTTGAGAGCCAGTGAAATTACAGGCATGTGAGACTTAACAACTATGTCTCAAGGTGACGGGCGCAGTGCAATTCGTCACTTGTGACGAAATGCATGTATTATAGGCAGAGGAAACCGCTTAACATCAGGTGGGCCTCGAGCTTGTTCCGTCACAATAACATAAAAAAAAATATATATTGGTAATAGTTGAAGCCTTTAACCACAATCTCACCTGATGGTTAGTGATGTTGTGGTCAAAAATGAAGAACAGGCTTAATCTAGAATGGGCTGGCACGGAAAGCTGCCGGAACACATCTTTAGGTCCTTAGCGATATATTTTCTACTAAAGGCTGGTAGTTCGCCTGGCTTGAGTTTACAAAAAGGGCTGAAACTGAACACCGCGGCGGGGAGACGTTCTGCACGGCCGTTCATAACCATTGTAATATAACTGAACTGTTACAACTTTGAAATAAAAAACCACACTACTATTTCTAGAGCGAAGCCATAATTCACATACACTCGAGAGCAATGAATCCGGGTCACTTGAAGAATCCTAAAAATCTCGGAAACTAAAAATGCTAGGTTAATGCAATAAATTGTATTTAATAGACAATGTAATACTCCTTAAATGAAGGTATTAAAACTTCTTAGTTATTGTAAAGTTATATCATAAAAAAATCAAATTTGAAAAAGGGCCACTTTTGAAGATGGAACTACGAAATTACAGCATTTGGTTTTGCTTTTGTTTGTAATCTGTCATTTATGTGGGTACATAAACCATGTTGATAGTGCTCTATATTCATTATTCAAGCTGAAATTATGTCGCTTACGCCTGAAGAATGCACCAGAATACTTACAATGCTGGAAACCGGCCGGAGTCAGCGCGATACAGCCAGGACTGTCGGTGTGTCGCTGTCAACAGTACAAAGAGTTCTCCGACGTTACGAAGAAACTGGTTCTAACCTACGCAGACCAGGAACGGGCAGAACCAGGTGTACCACAGCACGAGAAGACCGATACTTGGTGAACACCATGCTTCGAAATCGCTTTCTCACAGGAACTGAACTCACCAATCAGTTTCGACGCCTCGGAGGAAGTAACCCAAGTGCATGGACAGTAAGACGTCGGCTTGCTGAATCTAACTTAAAACCCCTTAGACCTGCAAACGGCCCTAAACTGGAGCGTGGGCATCGTATTTCGAGACTAAGATATGCCCAGAGCCACGTAAATTGGAGTATTGAAGATTGGTCAAAAGTTATGTTCTCCGACGAATCAAAATTTATGCTCTACAAGCACGATGGAAGACACAGAGTGTATCGAAGACCAGGGGAAAGATTCAAGCAAGCATGCATCGAAGAAAAAGTAGCCTACGGTGGTGGGTCTGTACTTGTGTGGGCCGGAATTTCTTCTGAAAGTCGCACAGAGCTGGTGATCATAGAAAACGGCTCTTTAACTAGCGTAAGATATGTGGAAGAAATCCTCAATGATCACGTTGGTCCATTTATGGTCAATTTAGGTGAGGATGCTATATTTATGCATGACAATGCCCGACCTCATACAGGTAGGATTGTGAATGACTACCTTCAAGAGATGAACATAACTCGTATGGAGTGGCCAGCGCGCAGCCCGGATATCAACCCGATCGAGCATGCTTGGGACGAGCTAGGCAGATGCGTAAAACAACGAAACCCTCCCCCAATCACGCTTCGTGAGCTCAAAATTGCTCTCACAGAGGAATGGGAGAATATTCCCCAAAATCGTATAAGGAACTTGGTGTACAGCATGCCAAACCGCGTAAACGCAGTAATGGAAGCACGAGGAGGCAATACGAAGTATTAAAATTCAAGAAAATCGTAATAAAGTTCAAAAATTTCATGTTTCCTATTTTTGTTTTAAGGAGAGATCAGCAGTTTTTTTCTTTATGTAATTTTGTGTTAATAAAATGTATGGTGACTCATATTTTTTTTACTTTCATTTAAGGAGTATTACATTGTCTATTAAATACAATTTATTGCATTAACCTATCATTTTTAGTTTCCGAGATTTTTAACATTCTTTAAGTGACCCGGATTCATTGCTCTCGAGTGTATAAACATGCATAGATTTACCTGAATTGCATATTGGTCCTACGAGCACGGCTCACGCCACGCCCCGAGTGAGGCACGCGCCTTACTCCACCGTGTCTGATGCCACTGGGTTCATCGTGCAAAGGAGTTAAGAAATATTAAGAAAAACTGTTATACTAAACCTTCCCTTTAAAATCTCGAGACTGAATCAGAAAATGTTGATTGGTTTTTCTGACAGTGAATTCCCAGAATAGCTGTTTGGGATCCGGAACTTTGTGGGGTAGATGGCAAAAGGCTCGAACCCTATACCATGGGAACGGGAACTAAAACAGAGCATGCGAAATGTATTGAAAATTCACATTATATATCTCTAAATTACATTTTCGTAGACCCGAAAGTGTAATTTAAACATAATTGTGTTATCCTATTTTCGCGAACAAATTAAGGTCTAAATATGTTTTTTTTTTGCCGTGACTACGATCAATGCAGCTTGATCAAAACGTCGAGGTTAGTAAAAAAGTGCTCTTATGACCACATCATCACTTACCATCAGGTGAGATAGTGGTCAAAGGCTATCAGGCATAAAAAAAAGGTAGCGAATAAAGGCTAGAGGAAAGACTCCTCCCCTAAAGGTTCTAAAGATATTTTGTTAGGTACAACTGGTAATTATGACGCGACGCAATTTTATCGAGATTTATTTGTTATCATTAGCTAAATTGAACTTTTTAATGAATTATATTTGATTGCAGAATATTTGCAAATGTATGCGAAATGATCTTGCATTCAGCAGATTGAGTAAACAAATTATTGGAGTAGATAATTTTATGCCCAAGGCGGGAATCGAACCCGCGTCCTCCGATATCGCGTCGGATGCCTAATACCATCTCGGCAACCTGGGACACCTCGATCAGATGAACTCTAGTAGTCCTGTTGATAGCCGCGCACCGTCCCCTATGACAGTTAAAGTAACAAAATTTCGGCAGAAACGCCAAGTCTATGAAGTCCCAGGTGATGGTATTAGGAGGACGCGGGTTCGATTCCCGCCTTGGGCATACAATTTTGTACTCCAATAATTAGTTTGATATGATTTTCGCTAAGCACGCGATAGTGCTTGTAATAATATTTAGAAAGATTTGAGTAAAGTTACAATTCAACTATTGTTGAAGCTACATCTGTCAAATTGGCCGCTATCAACTGTCAAATTTCGGCAGTACCTATTGGAAAACCCGTTATTTTCCTAGAATCCCACACTTTGCTGTGACACTTTGAAAAATTCGCATCACGGTACCACTTTTAGTGGATTTTACTTTCAAAAAGGTTTTAAACATAAAAGAAGACGATAAACTTCAATCCTGCGTGTGGCGACGGATTCAAAGGCACGAGATGCAAAAAACTTTACACCCGTGTAACACACATAACTAGTGAAAAGATATGTGTTCAGTACATAACTTACTTAGTACATAACTTTTCGCATTACTTGTGAAAAGTTATGTGTTATTCAGCAGCGAGAACACTTTAGGAGAGAAAATAAAAAACAGGAATAGTTTGAAATAACTATTAACTTATTCAACTCTTTTACGCCAGGCACGAAATTTTATTCCCGCTCTTTTATTTAAATTAAGGCGTGATCGGAAATAGCACCCATGATATTTTATTATTCAAAATATACGATACGATACGATAACTCTTTATTGACACCAAAAACAGGACATTATATATTATATATAGACAAAATATATTACGTATGTAACATATTTACATACGTAATATATAAATTACATAATTATCTTTTAGGCAAATTTTTTTTAGTTAGTACCAAATTCCGAACGTGTTTGTCTTTGCAACAATTTCAAACAAAACAAATTTCAGGCAGCAAAGCTTACATGTTTCAGCTACTGAAGTGAAAATGTTATTTTTCCATATTAAACGCCTTAAGAAAACCCTGTCATCTGAATTGTAACTTTACTCAAATCTTTCTAAATATTATTACAAGCACTATCGCGTGCTTAGCGAAAATCATATCAAACTAATTATTGGAGTACAAAATTGTATGCCCAAGGCGGGAATCGAACCCGCGTCCTCCTAATACCATCACCTGGGACTTCATAGACTTGGCGTTTCTGCCGAAATTTTGTTACTTTAACTGTCATAGGGGACGGTGCGCGGCTATCAACAGGACTACTAGAGTTCATCTGATCGAGGTGTCCCAGGTTGCCGAGATGGTATTAGGCATCCGACGCGATATCGGAGGACGCGGGTTCGATTCCCGCCTTGGGCATAAAATTATCTACTCCAATAATTTGTTTACTCAATCTGCTGAATGCAAGATCATTTCGCATACATTTGCAAATATTCTGCAATCAAATATAATTCATTAAAAAGTTAAATTTAGCTAATGATAACAAATAAATCTCGATAAAATTGCGTCGCGTCATAATTACCAGTTGTACCTAACAAAATATCTTTAGAACCTTTAGGGGAGGAGTCTTTCTTGATGCTTGTTGATGTAGCTTCAACAATAGTTGAAGCTACATCTGTCAAATTGGCTGACATGTATTCAGTCAGTAATGCCAAATCACCATGGACCGATATAGAGTTCAACAACACGAGCAAATGATAAAATTGTTTTATCAAAATTTGTTCAGCCAACATTCTAATGTCAAATTTATATATCATAAACATCAAATTTTTACAGAAAATTCATTTTCAGTGATGGGACCCATTTCTGGATGAATGGGTACGTCAACAAAAATTTATGAATTTGGGACTATACCAATCCACATGAGACCAAAGAATACCCAATGCATCCTGAAAAAGTCACGTATGGTGTCGTGTTTTGAATGGCTGCGCCATCGGTCTATACTGCTTTGAGAGCGATGTCGGCCAGGCCATCATAGTACACGGCGAGCGCTAGGTCAATGATTAACAACCTCTTTTGGCCTAAATTGTAGGACGAGATGTCACAGGTCATGATATATTGGACATTCTGCACAAGCGATTTGAGGACATGGTCATCTCACATAGAAGTGATGTGAACTGGTCATTGAGATCGTGCGATTTAACCACGTTATACGTTTTCTTGTGGGGTTGTTTAAATCACAGGTCTATGCGAATAAGCCACAAACCTCAAAGCCAACATAACCAATGCCATCGGCCAAATTTAGCTTGATGAATGCGCCAGATTTGAGAAAAATTGGATATTTCTGATGCTCGCCACTCAGAGAAGCATCGGCGGACATTTTAACGATTAACAAAAGAGCCTATACTTGGATCCTACCAGATTGTGAATGTTCAGTCTGGATACCGGGACTGAAATTATGGGGATTGCAGTCTCTAACTGTTACTTGCCTGTCACAACACACTGATAATTATAAAGCACAATACTTATCTTCCCTTTAGTTGAAAATTTTGATCTATTTGAAAAGGATATCAGAAATGAGATGAGATCTCTGGGGCCCGTTCGGTGTTCTAACGTGAGATGTCCCGCGAAGTCGTCAGTCACGAAATTCGGTTCGCCGCCCGGCATCGAAGCGCATACCGGGCACACCACCTGCTGATTAAAATAACATTTTTAAAGTTTCTCAGTAATACTGCAGAAAATTTAAGTATCTGGCGGAACAAGCTTCACACAGCCTTTTTTATAGTGCAATCTCACTAAGTTTTGAGGAACTTATAGTAGTCTCACATATAAGTATAACAATGAAAAACTTGAATTTAGGCTGTATCGATTCATATTTTTTTTTAGCAAGGATCAATATATTTTCTTTTTCTTTCCAAGGAAATAAATGTCTTAGTTGCCAGTACAAAATACTTACACACAATTTGTGGAGTCCAGATCCACAGAGTTTTATCGGAAAGGTTTAAATGAGCTTACTATTAGATGGCGGCAAAGTATAGACAATGAAGGTAGATACTTTAATCAAACAATTACATAACATCACATCAAAATGAAAAAAAAAATACAATGCAGCAATTTCATACCTACACCCTATATATCAAAGAAAAAATTGGAAAGCCAAACAGCTTTCCAATAATTTATACATTTATAAGTTGATAAATCCTACACAGACACTTCCTTTGTTATGTAAAATTGGTGAAAAGACTACAGAGTTATGATGAAGGCTATTCTGATACTATACTTTTAGTTTTAAAATAACCACAAGTTCATGGATAAAATAACAATCAGAAATATAATTCACTTACTGCTACTGTAGTATCTGCATGTTCAGCAGTGACATGCTCCATAAGAGCTGTGTCTGTGAACCCCATTCGGTTACAAAATGGACATGTGTATGCTTGTGGTTGTTCTAGCGTGAGTGCTTCACCACCATAGTATAAATCTGAAATCATAAAATGATACAGAGGTTAGAAAAATTCTATTATGTCACCAGTTTTAACATAACCACACTAGTTAAAGTAAGGATTGATAAAAATGTGGTCTAATCCCTTAGTTGCCTATTATGATTAACTAATATTAGAATGTGTAGGAACTTATTATTTACTAGCTGGGCCTCAAGTAATATTTACGGGAAAATTTTCCAACCAGTTTCAAACTTATTTGATGTTCTTCTTCTGAGGGTCACTATTGTGCACAGTAGTGAGTGTGGGTTATTCTAACTCAGGTTATGAACTGTAAGTTGAGAATTTGATAGATTGAATGATTGGCAACACAGCTTTGACTTTTCCTATCCTCTTTTCATTTTATGTTAATCATTTTGTGCAAACTGCTAGTTGAAGATTACATTGTGCCAGTAAGTACTGTAAATAATTAATGCATTAATGCACTGTTGGGTAAGACAATGAGCTCACCAAATTCTGAAAATTAATTCGGGTATAACTTTTTAATTTCTGTAGTACTAACTGGTTTTGCTACACTTGCTTCTTCTGTGTCATTTAAAACAGGACTTTATTGAATAAATATAATGATTTCTGCTTGAAAAACTTGGCCCATTTTACAAACTCTAATCCCCCAAATGGTACCTATAGAGAATTTTGTTGGAAACACCTGACATACAGAAACAACAAGTAAAACTTTTTTCAGCAAGTGCATAACACTCACCAGTGGTGAGCATCAAATAAAATTGTATGCTATATGTCTCACATATATATGTTTGGTCACCTGGGGTGCTGTGACAGTGCAGGAATATATGAGGTAATACATTCACATGGAAGTCATAACAGGTGACAAAGAGAAGATACCTGAAGAAGGGCAGCAGCATCTGCCATCTTATACTGCGATCCTCAAGATGCCTACCAAGTGCCAAGTGTAGGGATTATGGTAATCAGAACCCATTTGGGGTAGGCATTGCTCAATGGTAGAGGTATATATGTATATGTGTTAAATAGATGGTGGACTAATTTTTAACCTATGACTAGGGTTCTGGGATTAGTTCAATAATTTTCTTGAATATATCTGCATAACTAGCTCAATTGTAAAGATAAACAGGTGGATATCATAGGTAAATGCAGAACAAAAATTGGCGACTGTTTCTTGCAACAACAGTGGAAGTAGACAACTGTAGAAATGGAATTATATATTATATTTGAACAGAGGGGTTTCAGCTACTGTTCGAGGTAAAAATAGTACTTAATGTTGTTACAAGAACTTCATTTTGATCAATTTGATTCCCAACAAGAATGTACCTTTTATTGTGGCATTTGCCTTGTCATCACACCATAATATTCTAGATAACCTAAATACCTAAAGGGTTTAAGTACTTATGCAAATATATATCTAAATTCTAGATAAATTGCCTAAATTCTAGACAATATGGCTAACTGAAAATGAATTGACATAAAAACATATTCTAACATAGTTTACCTTTAGGGTAGGGTTAGGTTAATTTAACAACTAACATGTTAGCAGTCCCCATGCATGGTTTGAATGACTTAGAAACATCCAACTGACTTTTTGTGATATTGTAGTAGAAATGGTCTTAGATTTTATGATTATGCTAATATAATCAGATAAATCAGTATGACTCCTTATAGAGACATGGGCATATGAACTATAAACTATATAACTCTGCACAGATACATAGAATTTCTGAACAAAAGATTAAATGAAAATCTGGTTTTTCAGTTGAGCAGCTATAATAGATCTCCAATAAAATTTCCTTGGTAGTTGGCACTGAAAATATTGCCATTGGTTACACTTTGCTGTTTACAGATGACAAAATTTGATGACCCAAAAGCATCTAAAGTCAATGTTATAATGCATTCCATTGATTTTAACATACATAAACAGATATTGGTGATTGTTAGACTTCTTTATTTTTACCTCTGCCATTTATCATAAACTGGAAACATTTTCCAGTGTCTCTCTTGAATTTTATGTTGTCTAGAACACTGTTCAAGTGTCCATGGAATAAAGTACATGCATTTTCTTTAGGGACATGACTCTTTTTGGATTCTTATGATTACTGCTGGAGTCACTGGATGTGAAATTTTATAAGGAAATTGATTTGATATATTTGATACCGAGTTGACAATACAAAAAAATATTCCTTCAATAATTTACTGCATTCTTTAATTGTAATATATTTTCACTTCAAATTAAATAGGATGATTACATTATTACAATATCTCTTAAAATCTTGTTGATTTGAGATTTTAGTCACAGAAATGTATCAATATCTGGCTAACATAATATGGCCAGTTTATGTATTGTGAAATGGTAAATTAATCTGTTCTGCAGTGCTCACCAAAGTCGCTTCTAGATAGTATGCATTGCATAGGATGCTCTGTAGTGTGTTGGTTTGTGGTAGCGCCGGACTCATAGCAGGCTGCGCACAAGTCGTAGTCGATGCAGATCAAACATTTGTAACGTCGTCCTCTAAAGTTATTTTTCAAACAAGAATCACAGCTGACTCCTGAAACGATGTCAATATTTATAATGCATTTTTATTTTTATCGATCTCTTTGTCCAGCATATCAAAGCAATAAAGTTCATTGAATCCAAGCCAATATTACGATGTGATGTCACTGTTTCAGTGTTTTTCGCGATGAAATTTGCAGTGACAATAGCATCGAACAAATTTTGATTATCATTACCCACCTTCATGGCGATTCATTTTCGCCAGAGAATGTCGTCGAAAACAACACTATTTGGCACCAGAATTACCGGTACTTTAAGAGGTATTTATATTACTAATCTAAATTAAGTAGCACAACATATATTACACTAAAATACAAGATTAACAAAAATTTCCAAGCAATCCTAACCCAACCAGGCCATTATGACGTCACATAAATGAAACCACAGATCCACAGTACAGATACATACACAGGTCAGAGATGTCGCTGTTCGTTCATAACCTACTTTTATATACGCACCTGCGTTTGATTTGAGACGATAGCATTTGAAGCAGTTTCAAAATCAGCATTCGTATCAAAACGTTCGGAAAGCAATGTTTTGATAATTTTGTTATATGACTGTAGTGATACGAAACTCTTTCAAGCTCTATGGGTGTTTGTAAACAGACAGGCTGTCATAACGACTTTTACCTTCATTCAATCTTACTTGTATTTTGTTGATTAAAACCATTATTCTAAAGGTTTTATCTTATTTATCAATTTAATCAACAAAATGTTGTAATAAAATGGAATCATTTCTGCGTCCTGCTAAATTGGACATAGATCCATCAGACAGCTCCGCTTCAAAGGAATGGGAGCACTGGAAGAGGACATTTGAAAGTTTCTTGTCATTCTGCGGAAAAAGTGAAAAAGATGGTAAAATCAAACTTGATTTACTGGTTAATCATTTATCCTCGAGAATTTACTCATTTATAAGCGAATGTACAACGTACGAATCTGCTTTAAGTACACTTAATAACATATATGTCAAGCCTAAGAATATAATTTATGCCAGACACATACTTGCGACTAGGAAGCAGCAGAATGAAGAGGATATCAACGCTTATATTCGTGTTTTAAAATTAATGGCAAAGGACTGCGAATTTGAAAAAGTAGATGCTGAAAAGAATAAATGTGATAGTATCAGAGATGCGTTTATTTCTGGTATAAAATCAAACAAAATTAGACAAAGATTACTAGAAAATCTATCATTGACTCTCGATGAAGCTTGCAATCAAGCTCTATCGTTGGAAATGGCTGAGATGAGTTTGCAAAGCTACAATGTTTCAAATTTGAGTGCTGTTAAAAGTTTAGAAGAAAATCAGGAACTATTAGCAATACATCTAAAAGAAAGTGTTACTTCTGTGGGGGTCTTGTACATAATAGAAGAGATTGTCCTGCTGTCAATGATTTGTGACAAGAAGGGACACTACGCTAAAGTATGTCGATTAGGAAGTAAAAAACCTAACAGTGCTGCAGTTTTAGTTGATGAAAATAAAAATATTGGCTCAGCATGTATCACAGCAGCGTCACCAGATTCCTTGAAGAAAGCTACTGTAACAGCTTACATAAAAGGGATTCGCGCTCAAGCATTGATCGATACTGGCAGTTCTGTAAGCTTTATAGACAACGATTTCTTCAAGCTATGTCGTTTAAAGAAGAAACATTGCAGTCAAACTATATTAATGGCTTCAACTTCTCTTACGTCTCAAGTAGAGGGACAGACCTACACATCAGCTAAAATTGGAGATTATGATTACGAGGGCCTTAACCTACTGATTGTCAAGAACCTGTGCTCTGACCTGATCATTGGACATGACATATTACAGAAGCATTTTTCACTAGAATTCTCTTTTGGAGGAACGAAGAATCCTATTAAAGTGTGCAGTGTTGCTGCAGCGTGCGTACCTGCTGTACCTTTATTTTCAAATCTATCTCCTGATTGCAAGCCAATTGCTATAAAATCTCGAAGATATAGTGAGGATGATAAAAAGTTTATTGGAGACGAAATAAAAAAACTTCTGGCTCAAGGAGTAATTGAAGAAAGTACGTCACCATGGAGGGCACAAGTTCTTATTACCAAGAATTCAAATCATAAAAAACGTCTTATTATCGACTATTCCAGGACTATAAATAGATATACGCAACTTGACGCATATCCATTACCAAACATAGAAGAATTGGTCTCTCATATTTCACAATACAGTTTATTCAGTGCTATAGATTTACAAAGCGCTTACCATCAGGTCCCAATCCTGATAAAAGAACGCCACTTCACTGCTTTTGAAGCTTTGGGAAATCTTTACCAATTTCGGCGTATTCCATTTGGTGTCACCAACGGTGTTTCCAGTTTTCAGAGAACTATCGACTGGGTAATTCGTAAAGAAGAACTACAGGGAACGTACGCGTATCTCGATGATATAACCATTTGTGGTAAAAACCAAGAAGAGCATGATGAAAATCTGAGGAGATTTATGAAGGCAGCTCAAAAATATGGTCTCACTCTTAACAAGGAAAAAAGTAAGTTTTCTCAAAACTCTATTGATATTTTGGGATATAATATTAAGGACCATATAATAAAACCTAGCAGTGATCGCTTACGACCACTATTGAGTCTGCCACCACCAAGCGATTTACCTGCACTGAGAAGAACAATAGGCATGTTTGCTCATTACAGCAAATGGATTCCAAACTTCTCAGAATGAATTCACAACCTCGCCCATACACAAGTATTTCCATTAAATAACGAACTATATCATAGTTTTAATAAACTAAAAACTGACATTGCTAAATCTGCTATTCATGCTATTAGCCATAACTCACCGTTCACGGTGGAAACCGATGCGTCCAATCATTCAATTGCAGCGACTTTATCACAATCTGGTCGACCAGTTGCATTTTTCTCTAGAATGCTTAACAACAGTGAACTTAACCACTCAGCGATAGAAAAAGAAGCTTATACTATAGTTGAATCACTAAGGAAATGGCGCCATTTTCTCATTGGCAGACCATTTCGCCTCATTACTGATCAGCGATCTGTTTCATTTATGTTCGACAATAAAAAGACGAGTAAAATATAGAACGAGAAAATACAGAGATGGCGCTTGGATTTGGCACCATTTAATTAGGATATTGTGTGAACAAAATGATGTTGCAGATGCTCTTTCACGAGTATGTGCTTCAATACCAGCACGAACCGAAAAACTGAAGTCATTGCATGAAGCCCTGTGTCATCCTGGAATAGCACGCATGAACCATTGGATAAAATCAAAGAATTTGCCTTATACAATCGATGAAATCAGAGATATGACTAATTCCTGCAGAATATGCTCTGAAATTAAACCTAAATTTTATAGAACACCCCTGCCAGAGCCTACTTTGATAAAAGCTACTTCACCAATGGAAAGATTAAGCATTGATTTCAAAGGCCCTGTACCTTCCAACACGAGAAATAAATATATGCTTACTGTTATTGATGAATACTCACGCTTTCCATTTGCATTTCCATGTGCTGACATGAGTTCTACAACGGTAATAAAGCATTTAAATGAAATATTTATGCTGTTTGGTTTGCCGTCATATCTTCATTCAGATCGAGGTACTTCATTCATGTCTGCAGAAGTCAAGAATTTCTTAAGTTTACGTGGAATTGCTTCCAGTCCAATCCAAGAGGAAATGGACAAGTAGAACGTTTCAATGGGACACTGTGGAAAACGATACAATTGGCTTTACGATCCTGCAACAAATCTGTAGAAAATTGGGAACAAGTTCTTCCTCAAGCTTTACATACCATACGGAGCCTATTATGTACAGCTACTCATTGTACACCGCATGAAAGGATGTTTAACCACACCAGAAGATCGACCAATGGAGTCTCTATACCCACTTGGTTGATAACCGGGCGAACAAGTATCAACCGGTGGTAGAGGAAGTAACATTGCTTCATGTAAATCCGGACTATTCCTATGTTCGCCTTGCTGACGGTCGAGAATCCACTGTCTCAAACCGTCACTTAGCACCATTAGGACAAGATAGTCAGATTATACAAGAAGCACCTGAGATACTGAACGAGTCTAGAGAATCGTTCGTAGCAAGTGATGAAGATTTTTATGATTCTCAGAGTATGAACGGTATAGATGAAAGCAATTTGGCAGTTGAAACAATTCCAGCTGCTGAACACTTAGATAACTTTCCTTCTACATCTGAAGAACCAGCCACTATCGAGCGAAGATCAACGCGGCAACGAAGGCCACCCAGCCGCTACGATGATTATATTCTGAACTGAATTGATTACTTTTCTGCCTGGAAGAATGTAGTGATACGAAACTCTTTCAAGCTCTATGGGTGTTTGTAAACAGACAGGCTGTCATAACGACTTTTACCTTCATTCAATCTTACTTGTATTTTGTTGATTAAAACCATTATTCTAAAGGTTTTAAGGTAATGAATAGATTCAGGCGTTACTTTGCGGAAATCCATATTTAATAATAACAAATACTTTTAAAAGTATCCTAAAAAACATTAAATAATATTTAAATAAAACACTTAAAAAAGTATAAAATTATATATCTAGTGACAATTCCGCCTAATTTTCCTGTTATCTACGTGACGTCATAAACATCACGCAGCCTAACCGGAAGAATACCCGACTAGTTTCGCTTCTAAACGAAGCATCTTCAGGAGGTCTTGACTTACCGAGCGCACGATCGAGACTAAACGGCCAGCGGCTAAACACGCCTTTATATAGGCCCGATCGTGACTCACTGTTCTTTGTTGTAGCTTACAATTGGTAAAGATATACGTGTTTATAGTGATAATTATATAACAATGTTATTGAATTGCTAACAGAATATTTTTAAATTATATATGGTATGTTTAGTGTTTACAAATATGAGAAATATTGAATAATATAGTAAACAATATTAGGAAACTAGTTTTAACTTAAAATTATGAAAGGGTCGCAGAGTGACGTCAACACTGGTTCGGCGGGTAGCTCGGTTCGGCCAGCAGGCGGCTTCCACGATGAAACAGTCACAGGACCTGCTTGTAGCTGCTCGGGACACGTGGGGATGACACGGTGGGTGGCGTGACTCGTAGCGTGACGTCATCACTGGTAGCTGGTTCGACGGGTGGCTTGGCTCGGCACGTTATGAAAAAATAATAAACAAATATTACAAATAATGTTTAAATTATTAGGTTTCAATTTGATTTAATCTGTACTTAATTAAATGCTTTACATTTTTCTTGTAATTATTCAATTTGACTCCTTTAATGGCTTATTTGATAATTGCGTAGTCCATTAGACATTGATTTGACTCGTTACGTAATACTTGGAGGGGAGAGCAAACATGGCCAGTTGTAGGGAGAATTCGAGTCAGTCTTCAAAAGATTCTCGAAGTGGCCGGACGTTACAGTACTTAATACGCAAAGTGCCGTGTATAATATACGACAGTAATATAGGTATACAGTGTTTGATAGTGAGTTTACCCTAATTGTGGAAGATAAGTGTGAAATATAGCAGTTGTGACATGGTAAGCCGGAACTTTATCACAAAATAGTTTGTGGCGGCAGATTATCACTAAAAATACGTAACAGTGGGGATGAAACCAATTGAGTCTGTTCATTCAGCAGCGCGAAGCCCACACCATGCTTCGATATTTCTAACTGTTCTAATACACATAACCTAAACCCCTTGTCACAACAGTGTAAGATTTCAAACGTATTACAATCGAGGAGTTAAAAGTTTTTATTTAATTATTTAGTTAGTCTAAAGGTTTTATCTTATTTATCAATGACTGACACCAATGATTTGCCCCAAATCAAACGACAGAATGCTTCTTGACAAATAGCTGTCTGTCATTCTCAAACGTTAACGCGCGCCAGTAATTTGATTTGATTGATAGGTATATTAAAAATATTAAAATGCAGTTTTCTGTATTACCTATGGCATCTTGCTTCAACGACCACTTTACAAACTAAAACCACCGTTAGCTATGTGTCAATGTTGACATTTTGTTTATGCGTGAGTGCGTACATTCTGGACATGTGTGCTACAGTGACGAGCCAAACGGAAGTACCTAACTATTAAATATGAATAATGAGCCCGGGTGGCTGTTACCGATCTAAGCACGATTACGACCGTTCCAAATTGTTAGTAGCACTCAACCTTAGTGTATCTCAAAAGTACTGCATACTCAACTGTTAAAAGCGTGATATCTAAAATCATCATATGCCGTGTTTCATTTCATGCCACATTCATTATTTTCGATAAGTTTGTCCACATTTAACGTTTCTCTTGTAATGATTGTCATCACTGTGATCGTTTGTAACAATTGTATAATAGGTAACTGTTTTCTCCACTGTTCCGTTTCGGATAAGAGCGCTAAGAATATCACATAAACGAGAAATTCAAAACTGCTTCTTTACTTGCTTGATAACTGCCGGTGCAGGAGAATGATATCTGGCCTATTCGGTTTTAATTTATTTATCCCACACATAACGTCGTGAGGTGTAATATGAAAAATAATTATATTAGTGATATTATGACTTATATCCATTATTATTGCTATTTTTATTATTTTTGAGTAAAGTAGAGGCGTGTCAAGCAAAAATACACTTTTCTACATACTTTTATGCAGCGCGATGCATGATTTAATGTCAAAGAAGTAGCGACAATAGAGTTGATAATAATATCAAAGCGGGATCAAACTGCTTAAATATACAACTAATGCACTCCAGCGTAGTTATAGTTAGCTTCTAGGTGTCCTTCTATAGGCCAGCCGATGCGGCCCCAGCACGCAATGACTCACCCTGCTTAGAACAACGAAGCAAGCGAGCTTCGAGTCAGTTCTGTGACTAATAAAAAGAAACAAATATGCTAGTTATTTGCTTATATTTTCAGTATATCTGATCTAACTTTTACAAAAATTACAACTACTATTATCGTCTTTTAACACTGTGGATATGTATATATCTGTAGAAAGTTATTTATTTTTGTGCCGTGTAGCTATGGTGTACCACAGTTGAACTTTAGACTACTTTAAATTTAAAACATTTGCGAAAGCAACAGCGAATGATATCAATCGAAGCGCTCGTAGCGATGTTAGCTTAAACGTTCATAGCCGATTAGCTATATTATGCAACGTCCGCCATGGTCATGACTTGGATGGGTGACCGCTAGTGACATTACTACTGAGTTCCTTGAGAGATTTTGTGCTTCTTAGTGCACGTTAAGCCGTCAGTCTTGGTTGTTGTCTTACGATGGCAGTGCAGTCGACATAGCATGGTGGTAGGGCATTTTGCCTAATATGAAATCACCTAATATTTAGATCATCCTTAGAGTAAAGTTAAGCACAGGTTATTTCGCGTTTATAAATAATGCAGTAAAATTTTAATCTTGATTAACTGATATGTGTTAAACTTGTGAGAAATCACTAAATTCGGAATGTATCCATAAAGCAAACTAATAACTTACTGTCAACGCCAGTGTCAATCTTTGTCAAAGTCAACGGGCATCAATATCTATCACACTGACAGATTACCTAGTGCTCATCAATCAAAATTCTTTTGGTTCGCTCTCGTTTCGTTTCATTTTGTGAGAATTTTGTTTGCGTTCAATTGCTGTTTAGCCTTATTAAACCGTGAGGTTGCTGTGATGGCACCTTGAAACAACTGATTTAGTAGTCACTCCTCAAAAACTCCACCACTCTATGTAAATTATTCAACATTTTACAGTTACTTTTCAACTTCAAATTCATACAATTCATATGTTGGCCGTTTATCAGTTTCGGCGGGAATTCCTGTGTCTACGCTTCTAATAAAAATACAAGATGACTGATGCACTATGCCATTTAGTTGTGGACGGAAACGAGGTTTTAGAGATCAAACTAGGTTAGTATACATGCCTATGAATTGCCTGGATCCTTAGCTATTAGTCCGTAGGGTGCCGGGCTTGAATGTCACCCCTCCATCGCTTCCCGTGGGTATCGTAAGAGGCGACTATGGGTAAAATACCGAAAGGTGAGCAGCAGCGCCTTCTGCGGTTACCAATCGCCTGCTAAGGGGATAATGGAACACCCTCATGAGGAAGGCTGCGTTGAGCAGTGAACAATCGGGCTGATACAGTTAGCCATAAAAGGAACATGAAAACCCTTTTGAATGGAGAAGTTTAGCTTTTGAATGGAGGTGTATTTTGCCTGTTGCTTGTTTTATATACCATAACCAACTATAAGGCGTTATTATATACACATTTTCATGAATAATAGTGATAAACATTTTGGTAAATTACCCTCATATATGGTGATTAATTATTGATATAATGCACCTTTAACTGTAGTCAAATAAACTATAAGCTGAAATGTATGTGCTAGGGCCTACCAGCTTACCCTAGTGGACTGAAAAAACTAATTATAGTGTCACTATGAACTGGATAGCAACATAAAATCAAGTGGTCAACTTGCTGTTTTTCCAATATCTTGAATTAATTAAAAGTGGACAAGCCAAGTATTGATTTTGAGGGGGACAATGCACCCAATATGTCAATAGGTGTAATCAATTTCTGTGTATTTGTCTGACTCTTAAGTTTTATTGGAAGTTGAAAGGCCCATTAAGATTTACTTACTACTGGATCTATTTTATAAGCCACCGCTGCTGCTGTTTCTTGGCTCCTAAAGCAATTCTCTTGGTACTTTATGATAATGAATAGTATGAATCATGACTGCAATGATTATATTATTTAATTATATTGCCAAAGAGAGTTACTCAGTACAATAATTGGTCCTATTATATCAAAATAGTTGATAATGTTTTATTGAAATTTCTTGGGTTTTACCTACAAAAACTTAGCATTACGTAAGAAAAAAGGAAAAGAATAAATTATTCAGTAAACAGAGACATGAATGGATCTGAATACAATTTGAATAAGTGTAGGCTTTATTAATTTTCAACACACAATCACTAATAATACTATCCACAGCTTTTTTTATTAAATCTCATTATTGGTATGTTTATGTTTTAACTGTAGTTAAGAAATACTATGCTGTAGCATAGTAGTTTAACTGAATAAATTTAAATTTAACTATAATAATTCTTTATCACATGTAATTTTTACCTTTTTGTACCTGATAGTTGTGATGACATACACCCTATATACATGCTAGAATGTCACCCACCCTCCATTGCTACCAGTGGGTGCTGTAAGAGGCCTCTAAAAGTAAAATACCAGAAGGTGGGCAGCAGTGCCTTCTGAGGTATTGATATTATAAATTACCCCAAGCTAGGCAGGCATCTTGGAAATCGGAAACCATGGCAAACCTCCCCTTAATGAGAGAGATTGTGTTCAGAAGTGGACAATCCAGCTGATACAGTATCTTACAGTTATGTGGTAAATCGTTTGTAATGCTTTGAAATCCATTTCATTTCAGTGAGAACAACTGAAGATCTTGAGAATGACGACGTGAGCTTTGGCCCCGATATGTGTCATCAAGTGTTTGGTGAAAATGAGAACATATTTGGCTACACAGACTTGCACATTAGATTATATTACAGTGCTGCGAGTCTACAAACATATCTTGGCATTGAGTACACTGACAAGGTAACATATTACTATGTCTTTTAATGATAAGCATTTAAAGATTCAGTAACTTTTGAATATTTAGTAGAGTGAGAAAACATAATAATTATTATTTAAAAATGCTTATGATAAGTTCCTGTGGGGAGGATAGCATCCCCATATATATTCCCATAGGTGTTGTAAGAGGCAGCTAAGGTAAAATTACCAGATGATGGGCACCAGCGTCTTCTGAGAATTGTCACTATTACCTATAATCCCCAAGATGAGGAATACCTGCCAAGCCCCAACGGCAGAGACCTTCATTGTATTATAGATGTTATGATCATAAAGTGATCTATGGTTTTGTTATTTTGGGTGGACTTCCTTAAATTGCAACTTTTTCAATTATTCTTGCTAGTTTTCTCCTATAAACCTTACAACTATTGGGCGAGCATGTCACTGTAATATCATGATATTATGATCTTGATGAAGATGGTGTTGCATACAAAAGTTGATTATAAATACTATTTTGATTATAATTGATTATAAGTTTTGTTATATCTCAGATTGAACCCAGTAAATCAGATGGAATGAAAGCTGATGATGTTGAGGGTGCTCTGAAAAAGGTTCTAGCCCCAGGATATGCCACAAATTTGGATCACTTCTTGACAAAATTGGAAAAAGATGGTTCCTTTGTGCCACATGGGACCCTGGTTCATGCTTTCTCTGTTACTCCATGTAAGTATAAAAGTTACTAACCATTAATAACAATTGTGAAACTAACTCTGTCTGTCTCGCTTTCACACTAAAACTACTGGACTGATTTGGATGAAATTTGGTATGGAAATAGTGTGAGTTGGATAGTTTTTATCCAAGTGCTCAAAAAGGTTAATGTTTTTGCGTGATAACCGACATACGCGCTTGCGGAGCCGCGGCCGGAAAGCTAATTATTTATATATCACTTCACAATCAGTAGTATATGTAGCTATATATATCACTGCCACAGATGGCTGCATGTGATTCTTTAGATTTTAGATATTATATTTTTGTATACACATTTTGGACTCAAATTCTAAACCTGTTAGCATCTAGTGGACCGGAATAGGGGAATTCATGAATGAAATCACCTTATGTACTCATGAATGCAATAAACCACTTTGACTTTGAAATCCAATTGTTATCATTATTGATGCACATGGATTAATTTATTGAAAATGTTATGTATTGATACATAATATATTAATATATGAACGAGAGGGTAGCTGTACAAAAAGTTATTACTGATTACCTTACATATTGATTGAAAAACAGTTGTCATTTGTGAAAAGCAAGAGAATTAAATGTCTGGAGATAAATTGGTGTTTTATTATTAAAAGCCTGCATAAAACATAACAGAAAATATTGAAAGATATGTTGTATAAGTAAGTTCTGAAAAATGATGGTACATTTTATTATTAATATATACACAAACCCTAGACATTTGCTGTAATAATAGGATATTTTGAAATAAACCTGTGTGAATCATGGATAAGACGACAATAGAAATTCTATAATAAACTGCTGATGTGTGACAATTTATTGGTCGGGGTTTTTTCATTCATTTAATTGTTGTGAGAATTCTGAATTGTTTAGAATCATTTAACGATTTGTAAGGGTTAAAATACAATCGAATAGCTAATCAATGACCATTGACATAAAAAAAAATATTGCATTTACATTTAAATTAATCTATCATGCTTGTAAGATTAGTGGTGCGTTCGTTTTGGCTCTGTTGCGTTTGTAGCAGTTTCAAAAGTGGCATTTGTATCTTAGCGTTCGGAAAGAAGCTTCTACTATTTTTGACCACCAATGACTGTATGCTATCCGAACGTCTTATACTTATTTTGACAACCGCTGAAACCCAAAATAACGTTTTCTGGAACTGCAGCTAAAGATATTGGTGCAAGAACTGAAGCCAAAGATATAGGTCTGTAATTAAATCTGCCGGAGGCATCGCCAGTTCTATTCATTATGATAGGAACAACAATATTTCTCATAAAATGTTAGCTGTCAAAAAACGATCACAACGATCCCACGGTAAGACGTGGGTCAAAAATAGCACTTTTCTCTGTCATTTGTAGCGTTTTCAAAGCTATCCGAACGGTGAGCGAAAACGATATTTATGCTCACGAAGTCCCTATCCGAACGCCCTGTGTGATCATTTGTAGCGTTTGTGAGTGTTATTTTTGGAACTGATAGGCTATCCGAACGCCCTATAGGTAGGGTAAAATAGTAGATTCTAAGATGAGTGCATTGAACAAGTCATTCTTGCTGTGACATTTAACATTTACAGCTGGTAATTATATAAGTTGGGGATAAAATGGGTTTTAAGTTTAAGCTCTAGTTATACACTCAGATTTTCACTTCAACTGCTAGAAAATGAAACAATCATATTGTTAATTTAAATTGAAACTGATATTTGAACAATTTTCCATTTTGAGTGTCTTTGTTTTCTACAAAAATATATCTGGGTCTTTAATCCTGACCTGTAAGTATTATTAAAAACCTAGTGAAACTTACTTGAAATATACTCCAAAGAGAAAATATTTGAATAATTAAATTTAATAAATAATTTCTATGTTGACAATATAATGGTGACGATTCTAAAAAATAGAAATTTCTTGGTGTCCTGTGAATGTACCTACAGCCAATCCTCAGGAGTTAAAAACAGGCTTTTAAAACTAGATCATAAAAATCAGTTTTGTATGCTTACACAAGGCAATTAAGAACTTTATAAGTATGATAAACAAACAAATTAAATGTATATCCATGTACATTTCAGATGAAGGTGAAGGTGGTGACAAAAAATCATTTGAAGTATATTACAGCGAGGTCTCTACACCAGGCTTCTTGTCATTTCATGAGCGATTGCAGACATTCCTGCTGTGGTATGTGGATGCAGCATCCTTTATAGATGTTGATGATGATCAGTGGACTTTCTTTACAGTGTAAGTATAGTATGTCATCTGATAGGACATTATTTTATTGATATTAGTTGGAAAAAGTTTTGAAACCTAATCAGAATGAAATTGTCATCTTCAGATGGAGTTTTTTAATAAGTTACCTGAGAGTATAGTCTAAAGTATGTTACAAATTGGTACCTTTTGCAAGGAACTATTAATTAACAAAATATTGTATCCATTGTTGCTATTCAAGTAAAGTTGATATAATTTTCTAAGCCAATTTCATTGTGTTGTGATGATAATCTGTTGTTGCAAATTTGACAATATATATTAGTATGGGGGCCATCAGATAAACCTTGAAAGGGTGTAAATGTAAAAAGAGCTTCTCAGCCATTATATGCCTAGAAATGCTAACTAAGTTTTAATCTTAGAAGCGCTCGTAGCGAGATTTGCTTAGCCGTTCTGAACAGATCAACAAAGTTAAGCAACATCTGCCTCGGTCATGACTTGGATGGGTGATCGCTGGTGACATTACTACTGAACACTTCCGTGGTTCGGAGGGCATGTTAAGCTGTCAGACCCAGCTGTTATCTTAGGATGGCAGTCGTTATAGCGTGGTGGTAGGGCATTTTGCGAATGCCCGCCTGGCTAGCTACCACCCTCAAGTAGAAAACCTGTCCCCAAGCACCTAACGGTGTGTTCCGGCAGCTGTCCTTGAGAGCCAGTAATTATAGGTTAGCCTGAACAACATCTTCGACCGCATCATCACTTACCATGAGGTGAGATAGTGGTCAAAGGCTAACCTATCAGGCATAAAAAAACAATATAGTAAATACTACACAGCACATTTATTTATTAATCTACACAAATAATATTGATTATAAATAGGAAAGATTTGTATTATTTGTATGTAACAAATAAACATAAAACTAATGGACCGGCTTGAAAAATTCTTTCACCATTTCAATTCTATATTATCCCTGATGAACATAAATTATAGAATATTTTGAATTTTGTCTGTATTATTTTCAAATACCCATGCGAAGCCGGGGCCAACTGCTATGGCAAAATAAAATTACAATTCTTTGGAATAAATCTTAATGTTTTTGTGTTATTTAAAAATATAGTAACTTTTTTCTATTAAATTTTGAAAGAGTGTGAGGAATCATCACCAAAAAATACATTGACCATTATTATAAATATTACACAAAATAAGTTTTAGTTATATTTTTTTCTATATATTCATCTTCCTCCAAACCAATTGCATATTTTGCATTGTTTTCAGATTTGAGAAGTATCAGTCAAGTGAGGGTGGGAGCCGGTATGCAACTGTTGCATATGCCACAGTATATAGGTACTATGCATATCCAAACCACTCCCGGCCACGCATCTCGCAAGTGCTCACACTCCCGCCATTTAGGAAACTCGGAATTTGTGCTCATCTTATACAGGTGATACTTTTAAAAATTTTCTTCATAAAATACAAAAGTTATGAACAGGTTTGATGTAATAGAACCTTCAGGATTCAGAAGCAGCGCTAGCCGAACGGTAATAGCTATGGTCTGCCATGCTGCAGGCCCATGGTTCAAACTCTACCACAGGCTAGAGCATGAACGCATGGTGGAAGGTCATTTTGTCAATGCTTGCTGGCTAGCTACCACCCTCAAGTATAAAATCTGTCTCCAATAATCTAACAGTGTGTTCCGGCAGCAGTCTTTGAGAGCCAGTAATTATGAAATTACAGGCACATGAGACTAAACAACTGCATGTCTGAGGGTGATGTGATGGGCACAGTGCAGTTTGTCGCTTGTGACAAAATGCATCTGTTATCAGCAGAGGTTACTGCTTAAGATAAAAAAATACATGCATAACATGCATACAGTCAGCCAGTGTACTTCATTATTCTATGTGCAATTTATGTCTGATGGAAAATCCCCCATGGGAACTTAATAATCATATTATGTAGTATTTACACTACATATTCAAAAAATACATACTTTGATTGATTGTTTTACCATTTTCATCTTTTTTTTGAGTTGATGAGTTTTTGTCTTAAGGTCTCTAATAATCCTTGTGTTTAAATATTACAGGCAATCTATTCCCACTTTACAATAATGCCGGACGTTGTGGACCTGACCGTAGAAGATCCTTCACAAGACTTCCAGAGAATTAGAGATTTCGTAGATGCAAAGAACTGTGAAGCTTTATCAGCGTTCCAGCCTGCTAAACTTATTCAAGGGTAAATACATCGCATTCAAAATAAGTTAACTAGCTGACATGGAAAATGTTGTTTTGCCATAAAAGTAAATAATAATGAAAAAAAAGTTTAATATACCTATTCAAAAATAGTTTACGTCCTATTCTTAGACCTACTGAATATACACACAAAGTTTTATAGGAATCGGTCAAGCCATTTTGGAGGAGTTTTGTCACAAAATCTGTGACACAAGAATTAAATTTTAGATGAATTGGTGGTACTCTCTGTGTTATAGGCATGCCCAGAGTTTGTTAGAAATAGTCTTTTTTAATAGAAAAATTTTGTATTTATCTATTTTATCAATATAAAAAAAAAACTATGAAATTCATTGTTTTCAAACAAAAATTCTTTTGAAAGGAACATAAAATAATGAAACATAACATTTTCTCATAAAGTTACTGGAGCTGTGCTGTATGTTGTGATTTTACGTCTAGTTTTTCTATTTCGAGTTTGAAAATCTGTCGCCAAGTAGTTAGGTACGGTGTGTTCCGGCAGCTATCCTTGAGAGCCAGTAATTCTAAGTTAAGCCTTTTAACATCTTCGATCACATCATCACTTAGGTGAGATTGTGGTCAAAGGGGTACCTATCATTAATAAAATAGTTTCACTTACAACTCTGCACGAAAACGTGTTCCTGTAGACCCGAAATTTCACTTCCTCGACACTATGAATGATGATAGTTTATTCACTATAAAGTGATTTTCGTCCATGCACTTTATTATATGTGCTAGACTTGTTTTGACTGCCAAAGAATTTATTTTGATTACTGCTCGAGCAGAATACCTGTATTACAAAATTTCAAATTTACGAGAGGAAAAATTTGTCATGTGCGGGATTATAAATAAATTTTTCGCAAAATTTAATTTAATCCGCATTATTGTAAAAATCAAAATATTAAAAAAGAATACCTAGTAAAATAATACCTTGTAAAGTCTACACTTTACTAATCAGACTAATCCTCTGGCCGAGGTAAGCGCCAGCCCTTTGGTCGTTTGTCTTTTCTATCAGCCGCTTTGATAAATCTTTATATAAAGTCCATGCGCTTGGACCCCACGGACCTAATGTTTCTACTCCAAAAGGCAGAAATATATAACTATCGCCGAGACTCTCGTATTTTCGCCCTTTGGAGCCTTCTGCTGCCACTGCCGCTGCTCCCGCCGTCTTGAAGGTGGATGGTAAATGAGACGCCGCAAGCGTGTCAACGCAAGTGGCATCCCAAACTAGCGGCCTTCCACGAATCCAGGGAGTTAAGGTCATTCCGTCAGGTCTCTTGCCATCGTCACGTGCGATACCGTTCAAAAAAAAAAAAAAACAAATACAAATGAATGAATGAAATGAAAATGGATCTATTTTAATTTTCGGGCGCTATTTTTTTCAATACAAAGTAGCCATGTGGGCATTCCCAAAATGCGTGAAGAAATTTGGACCTATTACAACTTTACATCTCTAAAAACATTGAATTATATATGAACAGATTCTCACAAGAAATGGCGAACCAAGCGTGCAGCAAATTCAAAATAAACAAGAAACAAGCGCGGCGTGTGTATGAGATCCTCCGGTTGAAGAACACCAACACATCTGACAAGACTGCGTACCTCAACTACAGGCTCGATGTGAAGAATAGGCTGAATGCACCTTTTCAGGTAATTTGTGTTTGTGATTACTTTGAACCATGGTGCACATTGTATCCGTTTTCTAAAAAAAAAGTGCAGGGGAATAAAACATACTTTCTTTTGACTTCGCTGGAGGCAGGATTTCTATTGCCAATTTGGCTTCTGATGGATACAATCAATCTCCATTTTGCTCTCTGAAACTAATCAATCTTCTTCAAGATCTTTAAAAAACAAATCAAGACGAATTTTCAGCTTTGCTGTCAATTTTCTATTTATCCTTTGTGTCGAAATGCAGACGCGTTTATGGTTATACAGCCACGTGAACGCAATTTGTACTAAGCAAAGTAATATATTATATAATATATAGCAAAGAGACTTACTTTGAATGAGTTTCATACAACATGCTTGAGCGTTGTAATGTTCCAAATTAACAAAAACGCTCCTGCAATGAATTTGATCTTTGGCCATAAATTCGATTACCAACGCCGGCTACTCTGAGGGCCAGTGGGTTTCGGGAGGTTAAGCAAGTTTCCTCGAAATATTAGATGTTAACAGGTTGGTATGAAATATTGTAAATTCGTAATTACTACATACAAACATATACCCATATACCATTCCCTGAAAGTGTAGACAGAGGTGTGTAAAACACCCATGTTTCAACTATAGGGTATAATTGGTACCACGTTATAGGGGGCGAGCCTATTGCTATTAACCGGATACAGCTGAAACTGTGTCATACAAAATGTTTTCTCTAACACACTGGACGAAACATGAGAAGTGGCATCCTGCTTATTTGGCGCACTTTTCCCTTACTCGCCTCTTACGACACCCACGGGAAGAAATGGGAGGTGACATTCCAACCCGGCACCCCACATTGTTGTTACTACTTTGTAATATTGCTGTTTATTGGATCAACAGAAAAAGAAGTTGGAAATGAAGAAATTGCAAAAAGTTCTCAAACCAGAAGAGTATGCAGCCACCATCAGTTCCACAGGAGTGAGCGAGACACAAGGTCGCCTCGCCACCCAATACCTAACACTAGAAGATGAGTATAGAAGGGTCATACACAGAATGGAACAAGAATACTAATTACTAACATTTCATAGGGTTAATAGCATGCTAGATATAAAAACTGTCAAATTGAATTTATAAGTCAGTTTTTTGTTTTAAAATTGCTGAAGTGAATTAATTTCTCAATATTCTCCTGAACAGTTCAAAATCTGGTCATGAATGAAAAAAAAAATTCTTCAGGTCCATAATGTTGGATTCTAATGGTGTGGAATGTCCATAATGTTGATTCCTAAAATATTCAATTGACAATGATGAATTCCGACCAAGTTGAATTCCTACAATCGAATGTTCATCGATATATCATCAATTGGGAACTAATTATAGAATTAAAAAAAAATATTTTTTTGATTATTTATGATTGAAATTTATAATTTTGGGAATTCAACATTCTTGACCCGAACATTTAGAGATTCAAAACATACAGGTCTAATTTCGCAGGCGAAATCGGATACATATTTGTTGGAAAGCCTTTGTTCAATTAAATTTAGTTGTATTGATTTAATTTTGTCTATATTTTTTTATTTTTTCTTACAATGATTATGGCTGATGTACGCCATGTGATTATTAAGAACTATTACTATGTAGGTTATTTCAGTTATTTTTTCTCTTAGCGTACAGATGAATATTTGAAAACTTTCAGTAAGGGCAGTTACTAGAAACGCTGTAGCTACAGACCGGTTAACTGAAAAGTTACCAGCGATTGTACAGAGGTGCGAGCGCATTGAGATGGCGGTTAACGTACGGCTATTGCTCCCATTTTATTGCCAGCTCCCTTTTTTAAAAACAGAATATCATTGAACAAATTAATTTTTTAATCCCCGTTGGCAAAAGTGGGAGTGTTCAGCCATTTCAATCAGGTATAGGCCCGTGAAGTGCAGCCACACATATCTCGGCGTGTATAATACCCTCACTTTTAGATGCTACGGATATGTATTGAAATGTTTGTTGTTAGTGTAAACTGGTGTTAGTATTTTATTTTTTAAATTTTACTAACGTATTTCTAAATATGATTACAAGCACTATTGAGTGCTGAGAAAATCAAATTTACAATTGATTGGAGCACATTTTTTTGCTCCCGACGGTAATCGAACCCGCGCGTCCTCCGATTCTAGAATGGAATAGGCTCCGGCGCCAAATCGGAGGCGGGTTCGATCCCGTCCGGAACAAAACATTTTTTGCTCTAATAATTTGTAAATGTTACCAGTGGATTTCTGTCTCGTAGATATCGTCTTTAAAATTTTATAATAATATTTTTGGATATTTTGATGTTATAAATACTACTTAGTAGAATCAAGTGTATTTGAGTGTCGTTTCTAAATGCTGCCCTTACTTATCCGTTCCAAATTTGTTGATATAGGTGGAAAAAGAAGAGGGAAACAAAATATTATTGCTAAGTCATGTAAACCATGTCAGAGATCTGTGTTTTATTAACTCCATATATTTTTTGTATTGCTCGTCTTGAATTTTCATTTATTTGTATTAATTTCTTCATTTTAAGTTGTGTTCCAGAACAATACTTTCTCAAAATAGTCGTTCTATCTTAATGTTTTAACTTTTAACATAGTGTGTAAAATACGAAATTGTGTGAATTTTTGTGATATGAAAGTGGATCGTTTAAAAAACTTAATTGTTCGTGTTACGGCTGTTGGTATGGATATGATTTAGAAATAAAACGATGTTTTCAATTTTCAATCTTTTCTTTGTTCGATCTAACATCGTTGATTAACAGACACAAGAAATAACTAAAACTATAAATGGTTTAGGTAATTATGTTTATGAGCTAAAAGCTATAGCTGAGATCGGTGAATTAAGGTTGGCGCACACTGGTACAATCGTCACTGTCGAATTCACCTAAACTCAAACCGTTCAAAATACCTCCATACTGAGACTTTTTTTTAATTGTTGATATAGTAAGCCTTTGACCACAATCTCACCTGATGGTAAACTATGATGTGGTCGAAGGTGTTAGGCCGGAACACCGTTAGGTGCTTGGCGACAGATTTTCTACTTGAGGGTGGTCGGGACAGGCGCCAGGTGGGCATTCGCAAAATGTCTTCCACCATGTGGTAAATCTCAAGCGCGAGATTCGAACCATGGACCTACTGCGCGGCAGTCCATAGCCAATGCCACTGAGCCGTCAATGCTTCAAAAAACACATACTTATCAACGCTGTACTTGCATCGGTTCGAATGGGGACAAGCTAGGTAGTATTGAAAACGAGGCGAAGTCGATACGTTTCGGCGCACTAATATTCATTCACACTGCTTGATCGTTAGGAACGCAATTTCCTTACCTTAACATTAGTATTAAGGGCAGGCTGGTTAGCTACCACCCTCAAATAGAAAATCTATCGCTTAGCACCGAACGGTGTGTTCTGGCAGCTGTCTTGAGAGCCAGTAATTCTAGGCTAGTCTGAACAACATCTTCGACCATATCATCACTTAACATCAGGTGAGATAGTGGCCATAGGCTAAAGCCATAAAAAACAAAGTAATTCAGGTTCCCACAACGTTGAACAGTTACAACACCTGATCCGTGACCAGAAATACTAGAGGTATAGGTTAAAAGGGGTGTGTAAAGCGATACTGGTCTGACATATTTATAAAGCCTTTACGCTTTACTTCTCCATTATTTCTGATCTCCTGGTATTTTACTAATTTACTGATACTCTGGTAAAGACACGGGACCCTTATGAAGCTTAAAACAGGTTCAAATGGCAAAAGCTATTTTGTATCTTTGTGTGAACGTTGGTAAAAACATTCATACTGAGATACGAACAGTATGAAATTTAGGACATTTTTTTCCTAACCGACACACTAAGAAAGTAGCTTTAGCGGATTGAACCTGTACAATGTGAAATACCACTTGTATTTACTAGATTATCAGTAAATAAGTGCAAAGTACCAGGATATCAGAAATAATGAAGAGGTAAAGAACAGAGCAGTGCGAAGGTTAGTCTGCCGCGCGATACGTCGACGTTAACCTATAAGTTATACAATGCGGGCAGACTAACCTTCACACTGCTCTGTTCTTTACCTCTTCATTATTTCTGATATCCTGGTACTTTGCACTTATTTACTGATATTCTAGTAAATACAAGTGGTACACGGGACCATTTTTAAATTATATGATCATTATATACACTACGATTTTAATACTACCTGTGTTTTTCAACAGGTGCAATGTTTACAGATGTAACTGTATTGCTTCTACTGAACAAAATAAACTTATATTAGTTATTGTTTATTTTAGATTTGTAGAAATTATGAACATACAATAAACACGCCGCAATGAAAAATCAACCTCAAGTAGGTATTTGTACATTGTTACAAATTAATAATGCTTAGTTATGATGATATCAACTATTTATATTTGTAATTAATTTTAGATTAATTTTTAATTTATTGAATTTTTGGTGTTAAGACGCGGCGTAATTTGTTTTCATATTTTCTCTGTGCAAAAGTATTACGATTTCATTTTTATTGTTATAGATAGGTGTACAGATTGTGTGCAGGTGAATAATGAAGAAGATACATTATTTGTGCGGAAATTTATAATTTACCAGCACTGGCAACACACTTAAGACAATATTATGAATGTTGATTATGAAAACTTACAAGAATAAGCAGTGTGAACATATAACTTGTTAGGAACTATTTTGATTGAAATCGTCATTTTAACAGCAAATTCAGCAACTGAGCTCCAATTATTCCTAAAGAAACAAGTCCACTCTATGTGCTCTGGCAAGATAAGAGCTAGAAAAAACTTTTTTTTAACTTTTACCAAAAAATGGAACCGAATTCAACACTCAAAGGTGTGAAATAACTTGTTGAAATTGGTACCATGATATTCCAAAATTACCTATTATCACAATATTGTGCGCATGGTACTGACTTCGATAAGTTATTTCACACTTTTGAGTGTTGAAGTAGGTTCCATTTTTAGGTAAAGAATTTTTTTTAGCCTTTTTAGTGACCCTTGGAACTTACGGGATCGATTGTCATTCACTGTTAATGACTATATCATGACCGCCTTGACCGATTTTGATGAAATGTAAATGAGACCACACGGGAAGCATCAACTTAAAAAAAAGGATCATCAAAATCAGTAAACCCAGTCAAAAGTTAAAAAATACAAACGTATTGAGTAACTCCTCCTTTTTTTAAGTCGGTAAAAAAGACAGTCCCATTTTGCGACCGACCGTACAGAAACTAAATGTAAAAATAACACTTTGACTTATGAACTGATGCGGGGATGGTTCCGTGGAGCCTTCCTATAGCAAGCCTACAGGGAAATAATGTGTCAACCACAAGTCCAGGGGCGCGTTCCTGCAAGCCCGGACTAAATATTGTTCGAGCTAGACTTGCTCCAAGGTACCTGGCACGATCTTTAGAGCTACTGTCGAAATATTTCACTTATGTTAGCGATGTTTTTAGGTGATAAAATTTTCTGCATGTTTTGGGCTCATTACGTAAATAAGCAATTGTAGCATAGTAATCACTAATCCTTGGCTTAGCTTTACAATTTATTATTTATTGTAGAATCTGTCACATTTGACAGATAGCCAAGATTTGGCCGGTTTGGCTAGACAGAGCAAAATTAGCTCTGACGGGTGGCCTGGAACAGGTATGAACAAATCATGTCTGATTCAAAATCAAATTAAGCTCGATAGGAGTGCTGGTACGGCGTGTATCTGCGCTTAGACAAAAAATTGTATTGGCCGAAGGCTTGCAGGAACGCACCCCAGCGTATGAACACTAAAAAAGGTCAGTAAACTAAAACCAAGTTCCAAATTTAATCAACCATTGAATGACAAGGTACATTATCCCCTATTGCTGATCATTAAAAATTGTGATAATACATAAATAGTTTATCTACGTAAGCGATATAACAACTACTTGTATACAATTACTTAAATACATAATTGGGATCAACCCTATAAATTCGAAAAATCTCGATATCGTACACAAAGTACGGCTGACTGCTGTCGTTTTGAGAATTATATAAACAATGATTTACATATGACTGTTCTATTAAAAAGCAGTAAAAATGTCTTACAACTAAAGATCGATTCATATTGGCGTGGAAACGGTTTGAGCGTTGATAAATTTTCACAAATGTCAGGATAAAACGTCGTCCGAGAAGGCTTGCGTATAAAAAAACCGGCGAAGTAAAAAAATCGGGCTTCAATCTATTACAGCTCCGTATAAGAATATCATGATAGATTTTATTTTTTTGTTTAATCACGACTTAAAAAAAAATATTTTTACGCTACATTTTCATGTACTGAATCTCTTTGAAAAATAATTTAATACAATTTCTAATTCAGCTTTTGGGTTAAGATTATACACATAATATTTAATGTGTAGGTATTTTAGTAAAATAATACGGGCTAACTCACGTTAATCAGTCAGATAGCTCCGACTATAGTTTGTGCTTTGAATGTGGTTGAAACTATAGTCGGAGCTATCTGACTGATTCACGTGAGTTATCCCGTATTATTTACCAAAATGAGTGAAAAGCACGTTAGTTTTTATATTAAAATGTGTAGGTATGTATGTGATTTTCCTTTTATGAGCTGGAGACCGGTGACCATAACTGGTGACTTGAGAATGGACAGACAGCAAAGTACTTTATTTTTTTTTAGTGTTCCTGGCTCATAGGGAACCTTTGTCTTTTGTCCCGAGCCCTAAAAAAAATCAAGATCTTGTGATGTGAGGTGTAGCCCCTTGCCCTTGGAGAGATTCAAAACCCGTGACGGAGCGTGTTTTAATTTTGCTATAAATTTATTTTGTTTATATCAGCTTTGTTTACAATCATGGTGCTAAAGCTATGACCATAAATTTTTTGTTATAGAGTTCACATACTCAATTTTTAATATTTTTATGTTTGTAATAACGCATGCTCTGCGCATGTCATCTCCATCCCAATACGATGGTTAAAGAACGATAGGAAAATTTTGAGTTATGACTCATTGTCATGTTAGCTCAATTGGTTAGAGCATACCCCGGCTAAAGGGGTGGATGGACGCTGGTTCGAATACCTACACGATTTAAATTTTTCCTCTAGTAAATTTGTTATTTTATTCATATACAGTAGGTATATCGAAAACGCTGCTTCGAAAACTAATTCAGTTTTCTTGGCTTCCACACCAATTTAATCGATCAAGGCAATCACACTAAACGTATTATTTCGTATCAAATCTCCCAACATTGGGTCATACATATTTTACATAAATGCGTATTTGTTGTACCAATACTTTATGTATATTTTCGTACCAATGACACGCTTAGTGTTCCTGCAATACACTACACGGGTAAGGCCTTGTACATCGTCGAAGCGACAAATTTAAAAACCACTACCTAATACTGATATTTTCAAAACTTACATCTACGCGGCTATGTTAAACGACTCCCTACGAAGTATAACACGTATAAGAATAAGAACATTTTTCTTCTAATATGAAAAGGCTTTGCGAAGTCACTCGTTTGGATCAGACGTAATACTACATTCGTCGTGGAAATAGAATAACTACAGTAAAATTTCTGTGCTTTTTTTAGTCCCGAGTTGGATCGCGATTAATTTTGAATTTATTTGGACGGTATCCATACCTTTTTTGTCGGGACTTTGGATTAAAATTGTGATAAATTTACATATCTGGCGATTTTGCCCTAACACCGGCCGGATGTTTCTACAAAATATAGGTACGGACATTTTTGCCGGATCACTAATGCCAATACTCATATTTCTTAATCGTTAACGGGTCTATTCACGCACGAATCAACATCAAAATAATAATATTTTGACTAATCTCGACTTTTTCGATCGAGTTGCATTTGATCGAAACGTCGAAACGACAAGGAATCAGTTCAGTCTGCTCGTGACCACGGACAATGGAACTTGATCGAAACGACAAGGAATCAGTTCAGTCTACTAGTGACCAAGGTCAATGCAACTTGATCGAAACGACAAGGAATCAGTTCAGTCTACTCGTGACCACGGACAATGCAACTTGATCAAAACGTCGAAGTTATTAAAAATATTATTTTGATGTTAATTCGTGCGTGAATAGACCCGTTAAAGATATAGAAATATAAGTTTAGTTCACGAAATGTTAAAGAAAAGTATGCTAACACTGTTGAATTGTAACATTAATTTTAACGACGATCTGTTCAGATTGGAATGTTTTTTGTTGTTCCACTTTTCGAGAATACATTTAATGTCTTTATTCTGAGGATATTGTAAGCCTCCTCATGCACTTTTCTAGTTAGGTGGATCTACAAAGATTGTCCGCGTAATAGTAATGTTCACCGAACCACTCCTTATGTTCATCCAAGAATCTGCAAGAAAAAATTACACTGCTACAATATTTATCTCAAACTATCTCTATAAAGTGCTCAACAGATATTTGTCCAAAATCTTACTATCAGTGTAAAAAAATCTATTATCATGACTAAGGACTCTTATGCTGAAGAAGTTTAACTACTCCGACCACATCATCACTTACCATCAGGTGAGATTGTGGGCAAAGGAATTAATCTAACAGCAATAAAAAAACTGTTGATAAATCTCTAATGTATCTAGTTGGGAACAACAACTGCAGTGATAAACTTTACTGTGAACTGAAGGACAATAGCGAGTGATATTAAAATACACATTTCTGGATTAAGGTAACTTCTTAGTAAAATTAATAATGAGATTAGATATTGGTCAATAATATTTGCACAGGCGAATGTATGCAGGACGCAGGTGCAAGCAGAACATTTGCCTAATCTGAATGGCCTATCATAGTAGTAATGTGCTTGGACTTGGATCGGGTGTTCGCCACTTTGTGACATAAAAAGAGATTGGTTAAAAGAAAATATATGCCAGGATCATAGCTGTTCGAAAGCTGTAGTTTCAGCCAACCTCTCCAGAAAACAGGTGTGTCATCGTGTACGTAACAAAAATGTGAAAGACTTGCTAAGACCTGTTCTAGCTTTTACTTACTGGACAAACATATCGATGTGCTTCACGATTAGTTTCAATTTGAAGTCTGGCATCTGGGTGGCGTTCAGGAAGTCTGGTAGTTTCACTGGAAGCAGATAAGGAAAATGTTGGGTTAGCATTTGAATCGGACCACACAAATTTGGGGTCCATTGTAAGGGGTCGTCAACCACCTCGGCTACACCTAGCTAAGAGGAACTAGGTGCTGCGTTGGGAGGGCGTTTAATATTCCTGATAACCTATCATCAGGTTTGTAGTTATTGCGTTTACCGGCTAGAGACCCGCGCTATAGGTACAAACAAAGTGACAGCGGTTTGTTAGCAATTAGTCCAGTATGCTTTTCGTCCAACACGCATTTTGTCAAGTACACATTCACATTTTAACAGGCAACACCACGAGTTTCGTCAAGGACTCTGTGCATTTTGTTAATATGTTAGAGGAAGTGGTGCTCAGCTCGGACGAACTTATGGTGAGTTTTGATGTGACGTCATTATTTACTAACATACCGATAGCTGACACCGTTAAGATAATTCAGAATTTATTCCATACTGCTCTCATACCTATCGAGTATTTGAAAGTAATAGAGGTCATACTAACAAGTGGATACTTTTTATGGCGGGATGACTACTACCTACAGACAGAGGGTGTTGCCATGGGCTCACCTATAGCTCCAGTGATAGCCAACATCTTCATGGAGTGGTTTGAGCAAACGGCATTGAGCAGCATATCATTCAAACCAAAATACTGGTGGCAGTATGGTGACGACGTGTTTGCCATTCTACATAAAGATGACTTGATACCCTTATTAGAACACCTGAATAAAAAACATCCAAAAATAGCTTTCACGGTGGAAAAGGAGAAAAATGGTACGTTGCCTTTTCTGGATGTGTTGGTAAAACGAAAACAGAACGGTCGAATTTCACACACCGTGTACCGTAAACCAACACATACCGATAGTTACCTAAAAGCGGATTCACATCATCACCCGTCACACTTAGCTTCCGTGCCTAGGTCACTCATTAACAGAGCGCTATGATTGTGTGATCCACAACATGTGGATATGGAACTTGCGCATGTACGATCAGTACTAGAGTCCAATGGGTATAGCTGGAAGCAAAGCAATAGGATTGCAAACACGTCTGCACGGAACCGGACAACAACAGCAGAGAGGGCAGTAGCATACCTACCATTTATCAAGGGGGTGACGGATAAAATCGGAAACTTGCTACGGCGTAAATTTTCTATCAAGACGATATTCCGCCCCCCCTCACAAATTAGGCAATTACTGCGATCTCCGAAAGATAAGGACTCACTGGGAACCCCCGGAGTCTACATGATTCCATGCGATTGTGGTGAATGCTATATAGGAGAAACAAAAAGGAACGTGTCCACAAGGCTCGGAGAACACATTCGCTCCATGAGAAACGCGGACAGCCATCAGTCTGCTGTGGCAGAGCACGCCCTGACATCTGGGACGACGCACTACATCCGTTTCGACAAAGCCCGGGTTTTAGCTAAGGAGAAGTTTTACGTACCGCGCAAAATCTGCGAGGCTATAGAAATTAGTCGTCGTCCTAATTTTAACAGAGATAGAGGGTGGGCGCTGTAACAAAGCTGGAGAACTTGTCTTCATGGAGGTTTGAAAAATGTGAAGCAGGAGATGGTGGACACAGTTAGTTTTGCATGTCGGACTGCGATGGTGTCATCTGAAGAAAGCAGTAGCGATGAAGATGGTGCATCGCATCCTTTACCGAAAACGCAGCGTTTGCCACAACACAACACTCCCCGCAACGACCCCCGCCGCCAGCGCCGCCGGCTCGAGCACAACGAGCTGCCGCCCGCAGTGTGAAGCGTGACGCGACCGCGGCGGACGTACCACACTCAAAATCCTGAGGAAGGCTTCCGGTAGAAGCCGAAACATTGTCGATAGCGATATCGACTCATAGTATGTTCACGCTCAAACACCCGTGTTTTTCATATATTAAGTACACATTTTGTCTAACATGTATTTTGTCCAGTGCCCATTTTGGTTGGAACCCATTTAATCCAGTGCGCATTTATTACGTTACGCATCAATTGAATGTATTAACTAAGTTCCAGTATTAGGCATTTCGTTAAACAAGTTTCATGACTGCCCTGTTGTGTGTAATTTCACTGTGTTGAGATTTCCAGGTCCTGGGTTCGATTCCTCGATCAGTTGTTGAGTTTTCTGACCAAGAAATCAGATCAGACAAACTGCGTGATGAAGGAACTGCACAATAGACACTTGACACATACTTCAATTTTATGGATTGAACTTACAGCGATTAAGCGTTTGTGAATTGGATGAATTACGTAAAGGACGAACAACGTTATTATAGGTTAGCCTGAACAACATCTTAGACCACAACATCACTTACCATCAGGTGAGATTTTGGTCAAAGGATAAGGCATAAACAAATAACGATATAACGTATCAGACGAAATGCTAACAAACCGTGACAGCAATATGTCCGTTTTGCCCTTTGGGTACATAACACTAAAACAGTTTTTTATGGGTACAGAAAATACGAGAGTAAGACTAAATTAAAATAGGAAAATAACAGCTTACCGAATAGCCTGGCAAGATGGATAGCGCCGTACACGCGGCAAGGTAGATGTTCGGTGCCCTCTCGTGGAATGATTTGCCATTTAGCTACCTGCCAAGTTATGTTCAATCGTCAACATTTCATGAATAGAACTACAACGCGGTCACATTAACTACTACTAACGGGCGGGCAACCTGCATTCCAGCGACGCGTCGAGTTAATGTGACCGCGTTGTATGTCAAAACTTATAATTAAGCTAGAAATGTTTCAAAATTATGAGAATTTTATTATATTTCGCGTTTTCAGGTGGACCTGTCTCAATTCCATTCATAAAAAAAAATACATCATTGCCTACGCGAGCGAAACCGCGAGGCGCTGCTAGTTGCAAAATATATGATCAAAAGTTATCACACTAATACAATGCGAAAGTTTGTTTGTGAGTGTGGATGTGAGTGTGTAATCACTGGTGTTTATTACTTCTTCACGCTGTGCAAAAATATGATTGGTTTCAAGAATGCCGCCGCCTTGTAAGTTACTTAGATTTTAGTGAAGCTTGCTATTAGACTTTAGTGAAGCTGGAGGACTGCCTGAGAATGTTTGTCTTAAAATAACGATTTTTGTGGGACCCAGTTCTGCTTTGCTGACAAGCGGTATGCAGGGTACAATTTGTTTTCTTAAGCACAAAAAGTGCGTTTGTTACGCCCGGTTTCTCGATGGCTATTCAAATAACAAATTAAGTAATCATGTGTCAAATCTCTTGTTAAGTCGAGTTCGGGTTGCAGGAATACTGATCAAGAACTTTGATTGTAATCTCTGATCAGTTAACACAGCAGTCAAATTTGAACACTAATCTCTAGTTAAATCGTAAGTTGGGTTTCTGAACGAGCAATCAAGCTGAAATGTCATGTCAACCCGCTGTCAAATCATTTGTTAGCTAATCTACCGAGATAACGTGTAAATTACCAACTTTGCTCCCTATTTTGCTGTTTTCTCAGAACTTTATATAAATATCCACTTCTGTTACTATTAGCGGACTATTTTGACATTCCTGCAAAGTGATTAAAACGGAACCGTGAAAACATATCAGCCAAAAAGATTTCTGTGCACAATACAGAAACAAATAAAACTATACTTGGAACTATGCTCTTTATAGTGTAGGTGATTGAATCCTCTCTTTCATCTTTGTCATTGACTAGTAGCAGTGAAGATGAGCAACCAGGTCTAGAGTTTATCGCCAAATAATGTATCCCATGGAATATTATAGTGACGAGGAGTTCAGGGCCAGGTACAGGCTATTATACTCAACAGCGAGCATTTCTCGCGTTCCGTGTAATTTTTTCTCCTTGAAGTAGCCATTACAATAGAATTTAAAAATTAAACAATATCAAATAAATTGCACTCGCTTAGGATCAGTTTTTGAAAAATTCACCCAATTGCCGCCTTTTAATTTGTCAACATGACACGAAAGTGAATGAACGATAAATCATATTGAAGGGAAAAAGGGAGGTTGCCATATACAAAATTTTCTTTCTCTGATCAGTTATCATTGATTTCTAATTAGTTAATTTTATCCTAATCGCCCTTTCAGCAACCCAATTTGATTTGACAGTGCTGTTAACTTAGCAGCTTTGTTAGTTGATCATAGATTTGAATAGCCGTCGAGAAACCGGGCGTTAGTGTTGTCATTGTCACTATCCAAGGGTATGAAGCCATGACGTAACAAGTTGAAGGCCCGACCAATTCTGTTGAGCGGGTTCGTTCTAATTGGCATGCTCACGACCGTTTACATTATTATCATTTCTAATCAAGCATAAGCGTGCTTATGGTATCATCCATCTAAAGTCAAAACAACTACACAATCTCGTTATCGACTCAAAAAAATAACGGATTTTAACTGTAATAGAAGCTTCCGCTATCGAAAGTAAGTGAAAAAAATGCTGTAAAACATACAGAAAATCATACCGATTTCTAACTTTTACTTTTTTAATTGTTGTGACAGTTGAGCCATTGACTACCAAAGCAAACCAATCCGTGGTCCGAATTACGCTTAGAGCGCTATTGGAACGGAGCGCTTACGACACCTATCCGCAGGGATGTGAGCGTTGTCTTGTCTTCATCGATAACATCACACTTGTCAGCTTTATACAATACGAAATAACAACTGAACTTTTTGTGTTCTTTTTTTAATGTTATTAAGGCGGAACAGGCGCGGGGCTGACCAGATGTTGAGTGATAACCTCTGCCTATAAGATGCATTTCGTCAGAAAAGCGAAATGCACTGCGCCCATCACCCTGAAACATATAGTTGCAGTCTCATATGCCTGCAAATTCGAAGGCACCCTTCAAACCGGAACACAGTAATGGAACAATCTTCAACTTCCCCGGACATACTCCTTCCCAAAGGGTTCTACTAAAAAATAATTTAAAGAAAAGTGGTAAGCAAGTACATACCAGTAAGTATGGCCGATCTGAGGACTCAGAACGGAAATGACTTCTAAGTCTTTTGGATCTCGTACTAAATCAACAACTGATGGATCGGAATTATATATATGATAGGTACACACAATACTCTTTAGAGATAGATAGATAGATAACACTTTATTGTACTCTCTAATTACAATTAATACAACTAACAAAAATTGTTCATCTTAAGATAAAAAAGGTAGTACAATCGGCGGCCTTATTGCTAGGCAGCAATCTCTTCCAGGCAACCGTAGGCAGAAAAATCAATTTGATTAACATCGGGGTAGAGTGTAAAACTAAGTGAGATTAAGAGTTACCTTGTCTAGTAGCAGCGAGAGCGGTGTGCGCGTGGGCGCGGCGGCCGGCGCTGCGGGCGTGGGCCCGCGCGCCCAGCCCTCGCTCAGCGACGACCCACTGCTGCCCACGCTGCGGACCAACACTCCACTACGTCACTACTTGCACAATTACTACTAGTCCACAAGTCTACTTCTATGAAACAGATGTAGACTCGAACAGAACTCAGAACTATATACTCCAAAGTCGCCCTAATTACTTAAAAATAAATCTTAATAAAGGTTAAAGTTGAAAACACAGACGGTATTAACAAAAAATTAATAAATAGTGTATCTTTTCAAGTGGTATTAATCCACTACACACTTCTTTAATTTTATTATACATTAATTTATTTACCTATTTCATATGTTTGTGTAACTTTTAAGAATAATGCATATTTTGTACTTTCTCTTTGTTAATTAGAAAGTAAATCCATCATTGGATGTAAGAATTTTATTAATGTTTGTAGAAACTATTGTAAACTAAGATCTGTGGATTTTGTGAACTCAATAAATAAAAAAATAGATGTTAAAAATATATGAACATTCATATAAGTAGGGAAGCCCAATAGGGGATTCTGGGATTCACTTGAGCGCGGCAGATTAACATAAGAGTAGATATCTTGCATTCTGTTGACTACCTCCAGTATATATAAGGTGGCTATTAATTCATCAACAATACTACGGGGGATGGTGTAGAATCGATAACAGAATGTGATCCACTCATAATTAATTTTCACATAAACAAAATTAATACTAACTATTGCCTAAGCTGTGGCGCGTTGACTTTGAGAATAACTAGAGAGGACTAGACTCACACATACACACACGTTCTAAGTATTCTAACGCATTGCGAGGGCAATAAACTCGGTAGGTATAACTCAGCTGTTTCTTGTTTAACGGACGCAGAAGCGGTAAGAATGGCGAGGCGGTGCGGGCCAAGTAGGTATTAGATTGTAAGTAATAAGATGATTGATCAAAGAGGCGAGGAAATTTTCAACTGGTTCTCAATATCCGCTACCAGGGTTCACTTTTATCAGATACATAGTTAGGTACATCTCAAAATAGTGTTCACGACAAAGATGAAAATTCTTAAAGTATTAAACTTACCCATTAAATCCAATAAATCAAGATGTAACGTTTGTGCATCAAAACACTTCACAGGAGGCTCTGCATTTATCATTTGATAATTTTCATCGACAATCGATTTTACTAAACGAATGTTAAGTTTGAGGTAGAATGAAAACATAAAATTACATCCACTTGGCGTGTTTAAAAGTCAATCAATCCTATTTACAACAATCACTTAGTACCTACACAATTATTTACATGGCTATTTACACATGAGTCTGGATATCCACCGTTCCTCTCGACGCACACAGTTATTCTTCGAAGGATATGCCCTTGCACTCTTTCGCAACTTAACTGCCGAAAGGCGGCAACAATTCTGCCCTTTAATTCACCCACGGTAGGTACTAAGATTATAACCGTTCACAAGGTCTTTAACACGGCCCCAGATAAATAAATCCAGTCTGAGAGCTCATAACATACCACCATCTCCATGTAGGTAGGTACTCTTGATTTGAATAGCCGTACGGCGGCATTTTTAAAAGTACGCACGGCAGCGTTCACTTACAGTTTTCACGACGCGTGCTACGAACCAACTAAAGACATTTATATTTGAATAATTTGTAAAAATATAAAATAGTTCGTTGTGGGGCGCGGAGGAGTGAGGGCGGCGGGGCGCACAAACACGCCGCGCGCCGCCGGGTTAATCTTTGGTGGCTTACGACAAAAGAACCGCGCGACGCGGTAGCGGCTTAAAAGAATACGACATGCCTAGGTATCTACATCTCAATACTGTAGGCACGTAAAAAAATTGTTATCATTTTTATTCATTAAATCTTTAGCAAATTATAGCTTGGTGTAGGAAAGCGAGATTACTTTTGAGAATTCCATAGGTACTTATTAGGTAGTTTAGTCACTGCGCACTATACTGTCTCTTGGGGTGTTTTGGCAGCTATTGGAAAACCTACCGAGTTCATTGCCCTCGCAATGCGTTAGAATACTTAGAACGTGTGTGTATGTGTGAGTCTAGTCCACGGCGGCCGCGAGTGTTGTCGTCACTATCATTCTCAAAGTCAACGCGCCACAGCTTAGGCAATAGTTAGTATTAATTTTGTTTGAAAATTAATTGTGAGTGGATCACATTCAGTTATCGATCCTACACCATCCCCCGCAGTATTGTTGATGAATTAATAGCCACCTTATATACATAACCTAAGCCTATTTTTCCGTACAGCCACAATGAAAACTGGCACATAAACATACCTTCGTCTTCAAAAGCACGTGGGGATACACACTATCAATATCTGACGCGCTCGTGTATTTCCGTAAACAGTTTTACTTTTTTGTTTTTAAAGTTGACGCCCCTCCCACCAGTAAAGGAGTGATGATGATTCTCCTTTTTTCTTCCTACCATGTTACTTCAAATTTCTCGCTTCAGTAAATCATCATTTAGCATCGTGGGCTCCCCTACTATAATTGAGCGTATACAATTAAATTTCAGCTCAAATGCATTATTACTGGATGAATTCCACATATCTGTTATATCTATTTTACACAACATACACTACAAACTCACTTACACTCATAAACTTGCACACAAACACACTTTACGTTCCACAAGCGCTATATCTATTTTACACAACATACACTACAAACTCACTTACACTCATACACTTGCACACAAACACACTTTACGTTCCACAAGCGCTATATCTATTTTACACAACATACACTACAAACTCACTTACACTCATACACTTGCACACAAACACACTTTACGTTCCACAAGCGCTATATCTATTTTACACAACAAACACTACAAACTCACTTACACTCATACACTTGCACACAAACACACTTTACGTTCCACAAGCGCTATATCTATTTTACACAACATACACTACAAACTCACTTACACTCATACACTTGCACACATAGACTTTACGTTCCACAAGCGCTAAGTAAATATTGCAAGCACCGGATAGTCAATATTAGACGTAAGTGTCAATGTCTATCATATAACTATTATATATTTTATGTGTCCCATAATAGTTATTATGGGAGAAACCTATGGTTCTTGAAATACAGCTGACGCTATTTCGGGAACCTATGGATTCATATTTTCTCTGTACTTATATAACTTGAGTCAGTAAAAACTATTTATATTGTATTGTATTTTATTTTCATGATCATCATGTATAGTTCATCTGTAGTATTTTGTCTTGAGTTGAAAAAAAAAGTTGGCAGATTGAAGCCACCTTTGACCAATAGTGTGTAGCTTTGACCGCATCATCACTTACCAGCAAGAGATGTTGCAATTTTACATGTGTAATCAATAGAACCAATAGAAGAAATTCAAGCTCTCACTCCACACTCCATTAGATGTAATAAGGTGCATGGAAACTGATTTTATTTAAGTTTCTGTTATTTTTAATACTTTTGAGTGCCAAATGCCAACTGGTCTTTGGAACTACTTGCGAATATTAAAAAGGCATAAGATCATATGACTTGTGGTAATGTTTGGATAAGTGTTGGGCAACAAAAAAAAAAACGAAATTTCCATCTTTTGGTGTAATAATCGATTATATATTATAGATAAAAATGGACCTTGGCAAAATATTTATTGTAATTATAAGATCTGTGGTGTAATTAGAACGAACAAGATAGGGAATAAGTGTGTCCTAGGAGACATGAAAATAACACCAATGACTGAAAATTTGGATAATTATGGTATTGAAGAATAAGAAAAATTTATTATTGATGAATACAAATAGCCGTTGAATCTACAGTGATATTTTAAATAATTTTGTCCTGTGCAAAATGAATACCAATTAATGGGCATGCCCAAAGAGTCATCTCTTTGGGCATGCCCATTAATTGTTACGATTTATTTATTTATTTTATTAAATGATTACATGGGTACGAATGTGGAAGAGGAAGGCCAAAGATGGTGTGGATGGGCTGTGAGAAGATGGATAAGTGCCAAAAGTGTGAGTAGTGAAATAAGAGTGGAGGAAAATAGTTATTTCACCACAAAAGCTGATTTCAATCGAAATCAGCTTGGAAAAGTGCTTTTTATCCGCTAGCGTGGAAAAAGTTTTAAAGGTACGAGACGCAAAATAACTTTCCTACCGAGCGAAACACACAATTTTTCACTTCCCCCAGCAAGAAAAATGATAGGTGCAAGAAAAATAGGTTTAATTATATAGAAATTAGTGTGAATTAAACCTTATAAGTAAAATAAGGTAAATTAAAATTAAATTAATATTTCTCAAACTTTTATAAAGGTTCGGAATTCAAAGAACCTTTTCAACGCTAGCGGATAAAATGTAAGTGTATTCAGAATGACAAAATCACCTTTCCGACCTTGTGAGGTGAAAATATATGTTTTGCCGACCCCTAGGACAGGATTCTCCTTGTCGGCCATCATCGAAAAGATGGTCGGTAACGAGAGGTTATGGGCGGCGGAGGAGCTGAAGAGGGAGATAAATCCTCACTCTCTTCCGGTCCGTAGAGCGCGGACACTCCATACAGAGAACTTGGGGCGTTCGTCGTGTGGACAGCAGGACCCCATATCAGGTTAAACAATTACAAACCACATCAGGGTTAGGTCCTCACGAGGTATGGATTTGCCTCTGTGTTGCGACATCCCACGAGGCGGTAGAAGGGAGAATTCCCCGGAGACTGGGCCCGCCTTAGAGGGCATCGAAATCGGTGGGGCCTGATGATGAGTGCGCGAGCGGCCCTTGCCACTAGTCAAAGACGGCGAAACACCACAGGGTTTTTAGTCGGTAGTGGGATCCCTATCGACCCCGAGCCCGGCATCACCCAACTGCTCCCCGTCGGGACGGTATGCATAAAATAATTTTACCCATGTCAAAAAAACATAAACGGGACAGGAAATAGAGAGTAGGTACATATAATATCTCATGATGCTTTGGAGTTTTACAATTACTACTGTTAAAATTATTTTTTTACCATATTACTAATTGATTTTTATGTGTTAGCAATGGTTATACTTACAATCTTTCATGGATAGCATTAAGAACAAAATTATGTTAGTTAAATATTTAAAGTCTGTAGTATAATAACAATGCGCAACAGCTGTTAAAATATATATAATTATCTTAGACTATAATAACTACATTCTAAGATTAAATTTAATGTTAGGATTCGTTTTTGTACAATTCTACAGGCATGTGAGAAATTATGGAAAACTTATAACAGGTGTGAAATAGAACAAACATACATATTTTGTACAAGTATCATCCCTAATAAATTAGACATCAGCGGTATTTCACGCAGCGGCAAACTTTATGTAGTGCCGCGCAGACCAGTTTTCTAGTAGTTCTGAGCAGGGGCAACGCAGCTGTAACATCATTAGTTATTTCTAAGCAGTGTAGTAGATAGAGCCTTTTGCGAACGCTCACCTGGTTAGCTACCACCTTCAAGTAGAAAACCAGTCGCTTAGCACCTAACGGTGTGTTCCGGCAGCTGTCATTGAGAGCCAGTTATTATTCTAACTCAAGCCTGACCACCCTCGCAGACCACATCATCATTTACCAACAGTTCATATAGTGATGTGAAAAGCTAAGCATTCAACTGTCAAAAGCGAACTTGCTCTTACCCCAGTCCTGTCATAAAAAAATAATATTACAGCGAATATTATCTGATATAACTTTAAATACAATTCAAACCTTAAATTAAAATGAACACATTAGAAATTTATAAAGTGGCCTTGGATTTCTCTGCTTTAGCTTAAAAGAGGGTTTTTTGTTTGTTTTTGTTGGTTTGTTAACCTCTATCTCAGCTTATTTAAGGGGACGATAAGGTCTCAGGCTTATCTAGAATTACTGGTTCTAAAACATGCATAGTATAGAAACATTTATTATTACTTTAATATAGCAACGAATATAAAATGGCGCCGAAAATCGTTACCTCTCACTACCACACTATTGCTGTCGATAGCCAATGAGATACAAATATTTAAAAGAAAACATTCATTTTATACTATAAATATACAGGGTTATTGGTAATATGCTAACAACCTCTTAGGGTTGACTTCTGCCAGTTCTAACAAACATGTTGAAGTAAAGAAGAAAAAAATAGTTTTGATTTTTTTAAAATGCCAATCCGAGCCTAGAGCGTCCACCGCGGCAACACTGGACCGGGCCGTGCTCCTTCTGAATACAGTTTTGAATATTTACGGCGAGCAAAGTAATAAAAAATATGAAACAACACATTACAGGCACAAGAGACTTTAAATATCAGATGGGCCTCGTACATATTCCGCCAAAAACACAAAAAAATATATTTAAAAAAAAACAATATGTTTGTTAGGACTAGCAGATGTCAACCCTAAGAGGTTGTTAGCATATTACCAATAACCCTGTATAATACATACTAATAATGGTTCTATTTCCGCAAAGTAATGCCTGAATCGATTAATTAAGGATGATTGATTAGCGACATCATTTTATATTCGTTTCTTCATTAGACCGGGTAAAAATGAAACAATATTCATTCGAAATCTGAGTAGATATGTAGGACAAGATAAAGCATATCTAATCTTAGTTCGCTTTATACATTTCCGCTTATTAGATTTGTTTGGCAATTTACCTGGATGATACAGCTTCGAACGCGCGAGGTTCGGCCGTGGATGTAGACGGCATAGGCTCGTCTTCCGATTGAGACACGGCTGATTTGTGAGATCGAAGTCTGTGTGACAAAAGGTATGTTTTTTATTATTAACCTCTATACCTACAGAGTTTAATAATACTCAAAATGTTGTAGCTTAAGAACACCTGCTCTTAATTACCTTTTTTTATTAAAACTACTGTACAGTATCAGCCGGACTGTCCACTGCTGAACACAGCCTCCCCCATTAAGGGGGGTTTGGCATAATCCCCAAGTTTGGCAAGCGTTTTGGGATCGCAGTTCAAGATATCAGTTCCACAGAAGGCACTGCTGCCTACTTTCCGGTATTTTAACTTTAGTAGCGATGATGTGGTCGAAGATGTTGGTCAGGCTAACCTAGAATACTGGCTCTCAAGGTCACCTGCAGGAATACACTGTTCAGAGCACGCAACTGTGCGTTCTGGCCGCTTTCCTTGTGCTTCGCGACAGATTTTCTACTTGAGGGCGGTAGTTTTCTAGACGGATATTCGCAAAATGTACCACTACCACGCAAATTTATACAAGTTTTTACACATACACGACCATTTTTAAAATAATATAAAATATTCTTTTAATATTTTTAACAATGACGCATGGTCTGGACATTACATTACAACATGATAAATTTACGAGAGAAAAAATTAAAGGGTCCCGGATATGACTTTAATTTTTCCTTTCGTAGTCAATTTGTAATAAATTAATAATATAAAACACTTCGATTAATGAACTTGCAATAAACCCGAGATAAGGGTTCAAAAGTTCTCCACTATATATGTGGAAAGTGCTGACTTTTTGGATTCTTCAGATTTTTTTTCTGTTTTACGATATTGTATAACTTAGATTACACTTATTTATATACTTACAAAACTAATTGCAAAAAGAGAAAAATACGTATGAACATGTAATAAATAATAAGCATGCATGTATTCAAGTCCCCAATACTGAAGGTTCAAAAAATGCTTTGTATAATCTCATTCGGTAATATTCTAATTATGAAATTAAATACAGACTTTTATTGGCATATTTTATGTACATACTTCTTTAAGAAAATTAAAAAGTTAAATTAAAGCATTGTTCTCCTAACAAAACAATGCTTTAAAACATTTTTTTAATTATTAAAGTACAATGTGTCCCGACCAAGGAGGTTTCAATTAATTTTAAGTACACATTATCTATGGTGAGCGAGATGCGTGCGCAACGCGTTGCGCTGGTTCCGAGCCAATAGACTAATAACAGACTTTTTCCATTTTGGCGCTATTTCGTACATACGAATTTGAGTAATATTTTGTTGGATAACACTTTAGTAGCAAAAATGTCAAGCAACACCCACGATACTTATGATTTAACTCCACCTGACATTCTAGAAACAGCTACGAAACTGACAAATAGTCCTTTGCCAGAAAAATCAAGAAAAGCGTATAGCCACAGAGAGTTGAAATACAGGTAAAAAATAATAATATAGCCATGAGATTAAATAAAGTAGTGTATGCAACTGCATATAATTAGGTATTAAAACACTCGTGTAATCTTATTTTGAATTACTATTTGAAACTACACTCATGTTTTAATACTCTCTATTATATGACAGTTACATAAACTACTATTATATATTTGGGATGTGCAGACATTATGAGTAACAGTATCCGGTTAAAAGGTCATCTACACATAACCGAGTCCCGGAAGTCTCACACAGGTCGATTTACGAGTTCCTCTTTACCGCTTACTAGCAAAATATTGCATGATCTTCCATGCAGCGTTTTTCCGCACAGCTACAGTATGTAGGTATCCTTCAAAAAAAATTTTACCAAAAAATGGAACCGACTTCAACACCCAAAAGTGTGAAATAACTTATCGAAGTCGGTACCATGATAGTTCAAAAGTACCTATTATCACAATTTGGTGCGTATGGTACCGACTTCGACAAGTTATTTCACACTTTTGGTTGTTGAAGTCGGTTCCATTTTTTGGTTATAATTTCTTTTCGCCCTTTTTAGTGACCCTTGCTACTTACGGGATCGATTGTCATTCAATGTCAACGACTATAGCACCAAGATAGGAAAATATTTTTCAGTTATTGGACTGTAACTTAATAACGGATTGACCGATTTTGATGAAATTTAAATGAGACTAAACAACAAGCATCAGCTTAAATAAAAAAGATTTATCAAAATCGGTTCACCCAGTCAAAAGTTCTGAGGTAACAAACCTTTTTTAAGTCGGTTAAAAATTAAGACTCGTACGAAGGACAATAAAAAAAAATTAAATCGAGTAACAGAGTTACTGGATGAGAAAAGAATCCAATTTATTTATTTATTCAAAAAACAATGTGGCTAACAGACTATGATGAAAAAAACACCAACATGTCTAAAACATAAATTGCAAACCCAAAACAAAACATTAACATTGACGTCAACCCACCAATGAAGTATCCAACGTACCTGCGTGCTAGACCGATGTGCCGCCCATGCGTCCGCGTGCGTATCTCGTTCACAAAGTCGAAGCTCTCCTCTAAAGGCGAGTGTCTCTGCCCCTCAGGCCTTTCACTGCTCTCTTCTATTTCTTCCTTCAACTCAATCTGGTAAAATATAAAAAGTTAGATTTTTTTTTTATTTATAGCTGATATGTTAGTCTTTGACCACTATCTCAACTGAAGGTAAGTGATGATGTGGTTGAAGATGTTGTTCTGGCTAACCTAGAATTACTGGCTATCAAGGACAGCTGCCGGAACATACCGTTAGGTGCTTGGCGACAGATTTTCTACTTGAGGGTGGTAGCTAGCCAGACGGACATTCGCAAAGTGCCCTACCACAATACAAAAAGTATATAGAGATACATTTTTTAATATTACATATTCCGAACACTATTGAATGTTAAGCGAATATCACATTTACATATTTTTATAGCACAAAACTTTCAATTTTGATGGGAATCGAACCCCGGTCTCTCGATTTTCCGCACTGGGTGCCTTAACCCTTTTATTTTTTATTTCTGGTCACGACTTAACAAATTTCATCATCATCAACAGTTATATCGTCCACTCACCTAATAATAAATAAGCAGCGCTTTCTGAGGAACTGATATCTCACACTGCGATCTCCAAGACGCCTGCCAAGCGTGGGGATTATGGCAAACCACCCATAGTAGGCTGTGTTCAGCGGTGGACAATTCGGCTGATACAGTATTATATCACAGCGTGCCAGTTACCAAAACCAAGTCCCGGTTCTGTAGATGCTATAATAATTAATCAACGGACTAACAGAAAATGTTGTCTAAATTTTTATAGCTAATGGTTGTATCGAATATCACTGTAAATTAATCTTTTTGTTAGATTTCCTTAACCTATGAATTTATTTCAATAAAATAATACCTTGATCTCTATAACAATAATAATGTCTTAAAATATTTTAAGACAACATTAAATTAATATTTATGAAAATCCCTTATAAAGTATATCTACTGGATATATCTAGTGACAATTCCGCATATTTTCTCTTTCCTTCCAACTCATTAGAGAATAGATCTATTCTCAGCTCAGTCTGAATTGAAAAAATAAAAAAAAATAATTAAAAATAATAATATATAACCATAAAATTGTAATTTTTATATATTTTAAAATGAAGGGGGTCAAAATGCGGGCCCATAATTTTGAGCGAAAATTGACCTGAGCGTAGAGGTTAAGCCAACGTGACGTCATATACTCCACTGAGCCGAACTGGAAGAATTATATTCAAATCTACACGAAGTAGAAACGAAACGCGTCGAAAATTCATCCAGATCCATTTCTATATTTAGTTGTCTTTCTAAAATATTAATTTAATCTTAATATATTTAAGAGTATTTGTAATTATTTAATATTGATTTATGCAAAGTATCGCCTGAATCTGTTAATTACCTTTATCTCAGTCTTCAATTCTCCTAATATTTCTTGTTTAATTACCGCGCTTTCCTCTTTTTTCTCCTCGAGCTTTTTTTCAACCCTTTGCTTCTTTTTCCCTCGTTTATCGTCAGTTTGTTTCTCATTTCTCTTTTTCCCAGCAACTTGTTTCTCAGTTGTCTGTTTAGTTTGCTCATCGATTTCACCTTCGACCATCTCTTGTATATTATCTTCTTGTACGGCGCTTCCTTGACTATCACCGTCACATGTTTCAACTTCTTGTTTTATTTCAACGATATACTCGTCTTTTTTGCTATCGAGTTGTTCTTTATCGTCTACTATTTTATCATTCTCCTGTTCATAATTCTGTATTTTCGCAGGTGATTCTTTTTCACTTCCCTGTGTTACGTCTACTTGTTTTTCAGGTTCATGTTTATCTCCAATTTCTTTATCATCAACTTGTTTTGCTTCTGTCTGTCTTCCACTGTGTCTCAAATTCATGTGTTTTACAACAACTTGTTTCCCACCTGCTCCTTTCACTTCTATATTTCTTTGTTCTTCATGTTTCGAATATGTTGGTTTTCCTCCAGTATGTCTTAATTCCATTTGTTTAAAGCTCCCTTGCTTTGTTTCTACCTGTTTTTCACTTTCATCACGCAAGGCCTTTTCTTTTCCACTTCCATGTCTTAGGTTCATAGTTTTTCCAGTACTTTGTCTCAAATTCATTGATGTTCCATTTCCTTGTTTCGGATTAATTTGTTTACCTCCTTGCTTCACTTCCGTCTGTTTTGCAAGGGCTTGTTCCCCACCTCTAGGTCTCAAATCCATCTGTTTTCCACTTCTTTCTTTAGTCGGCTGTGTCGGCGCTTTCTTTTTCCCTACACTTTGTTTTTCGTGTATCTGTTTTCCATCTTCTTGCTGTGGTTCTTTACATTTTTCATCCATTTGTTTCTCTTCTGTTTGCTTCGCACTACTTTTTCTTAATTCTCTTTGTTTTTCAGCTCCTTGTTTCAAGTTTTGTTGTTTACCAACTTCTTGTTTCATATCCATCTTTTTTCCAGCTACTTTTTTTGCTTCCGATTCATCATTCCGTGACTCATCAATTTGTTGTTTGTCGGTTGCCTGATTCTCATCTCGTTTTAATTCAGCCGCTTTTTCCGTATGCAAGACATCACTTTTATTCAATTCTATCTGAGATTTGGCATCTTTCTCCACATTAATTACAGTTTCACTTTGATCCTTGGCACCCGTCTCTTTGTCGCCTTGTTTTACTCCGTGTACTTGTTTGCCAGTTCTTTGTTTATCATCTTCACTTTTCGCATCTAATTTCTTTACACCCATATGCTTTTCTCCCTTTTGTTTACCGCCTTTTTGTTTGTCATCTATTAGCTTTGTCTCAGTATGCTTTGCTGTATCTTGTTTACCGTTATTTGGTTTTGCAGTTTCTTGATTTAGACCAATATCTTTCTCTCCTTCTTGCTTATCATCTGGTTGCTTTCCCTCGATATGCTTATCTTTGTGTTTGTCATCACCTTGTTTCACAGCTATTTGTTTTATACCAGTATGCACCTCTCTTATTTCTTTACCCTCATCTTGTTTGGCTGGTATTGCCATTGGTCCAGAATGTTTCCCTTCCACACTATTATCGCATTTAAGTTTCTCATCTGTTTGTTTTACCCCAACATGCTTTTGTGACTCTTGTTTTCCGTCTTCTTGTTTCGCAGCAATTTTTTTTACACTTGTATGCCTCTCTTCAATTTGTTTAGCCTCGTCCTGTTTCAAATCCAATTGTTTTGCTCCAATAAGCTTATCTTCCTTTTGTTTACCGTCTTCTTGAGTAGCATCCATTACTTTTACACTAATATGCTTCTCTCTCAATTGTTTAGCGCTTTCTTTTTTCGCATCTATTGGTTTTACACTCATATGCTTGTCTCGAGTTTGTTTACCACCTTCTTTATTTTTATCTATTTGTTTTACGCCAATATTTTTCTCTACATCTTTTTTAACACCTTGTTTTGAATTTATATGTTTTTTACTTTCTTGGTCTGCCACCAAATTTTCTGTACTTTGTTTCACTTCCATTTGTGTATCTTTTTTTTTACCTTCACTGGGATCTTTGTCTGGGTGTAGTTCATTAACCACTGTCTGAAGCTTCAGTTCCTCACCTACTTCAACATCTTGATTCAGATCTTCTTCCTCATCATAACTTTGGTTGTCATCTGCCTCCTGGTCGTAGTAATCTTGATCATCATATTCTTGATCATCTTCATCTTCAAGGTAATCATCTTCTGGGTCATTTTCATTTTCTACTTCTTCTTTGATTCCAAGGTAATACTCGTCTGGATTATCCTCTTCTTGGGATTCATCCATTGGCTCCTCCTTTATTTCTTGCTTTATTATTATTTCACAGAACTCTCCAGCGACTGCCTCTTCTGTATATTCTGCAATAATATGTAAAGTAAAGCGATGTCATATAGAATTAATGTAACATTCAGGAACTTAGTAAAACTTGCACATTGAAAAATTCGAGAAAAAAATGTTGAGTGCGAAATATTATTTGACACTTATTTGAGTGTGGTTAGCCTAAATATAAAGGTGAAATCAAGTGCAACAAAGCCCTAGATAGTCTTAATCAAATTACATGAATTTGCTTTTGTTCAGGTATCTGTGATGTCACTACCTTCAGAGTTTTCGCCGTCTACAGGATCCGGTGGTAAGTGTGAGTACTCTGGTATCTTCGGGCTTTTGAGATCTTCTTCAGCAGAGTTTACGCCTTCAGCATACTCCCCTTCATCTTGTGACAGTTGGTCTTCGTCGTCTAATTCTTCTTTGATGTGTTGATCTTGTCTATAACAGACGGCGTGTTAAAGCCTTTTCGTTAAGTTAATTAAAAGGAGCAAGATTTTGTTATGGGTCTAAAGTGGCATCAATAATCGGAATAAACACTAACTTCAATACAATTTCATATTTGCATTCATATTCATGCAATCCTTTTAATTTTAATTAATTGACAATACTTTAGCCTAGTAATAGCCTTTGACCACAATCTCACCCCAAGATATGAGAAGGCGTTGATTGTAAACAAGCTTATCCTAGAATGAGGACTGGCTCTCAAGACAAGAGTACATCATATACTTGAGATACATTATTAAGTGCTCGGTGACTAATTTTTATACTTAAGGGTGGTAGCTGATTAGGGGCCAGGTTTTTTAAGATGTTTATTGGTCTTTTGCAGTAGGGGGGCGATCTTATCTCAGAGATCTAACCCAGAATATTGAGATTCAAAAGGCAGTTAAAATATTGCAATGCTATAAACAGAGCAGACAGCCCCCTTATCCAACACCTGAACAGCTAGTCCCAGAAAGCCTTAAGCTTTCCTTGCAACTAAATGAACCCTGCTTAAGCAAATCTTCACAGAAACAAGTAATGCCATCACAAGGGGAATCAATAGAATGCTAATTAATTCATTTCAAGAAGTCGACTTACTCATCAATGAACTGTCCACAGATCTCATGGTACTGGTGCAGTTCTTGCTTATAAAGCAGATGACCACGGAGAATAAAGTCAAAGTAAACGCGAAGACCGTCTGCTACCTCGCGTACAAGGTTCAACCTGCAAGGAAAAAAAAATAGAAGATATAACAATTCATTCGAGCGCGCTTCAGCTCTAGATAATACCCGACACGAATGAAGAGAATGCTCAAGAAAACAGAAAATTTTTTTGGATCACTGTATTTGTCAGATAGTATTGAATTTGTCTCTTTTTAAAAAAGGGGATGAAACAGACCTCAGATTGAGGTGGTAGCCCAGATTGTGGATATATAACAAATACGAAAAACTAAACCAATCGCAGTCAGAAGCGAGCACTCTCCATTCATAAAACGAGAAACCAAGTTCCTTTTTTTATGTAATGGAGTGACAAACAAGCAGACGGTCAACCTGATGGTAAACGGTTATCTTCGCCTATAGAAATTTGCAACACCAGGGTCGTTACTAATGCGTTGCCAACCCTTTAAGACTCTGTTAACACCCTTTTTGAAGGAATCCATACTCTAGCTCTGCAGGAAAACCCTAGATGGAAGATCATTCACATCATCAAATTTTGCAAGTATGCGGTAAGAAAGAACGCATAAATCGAGCTGCGTGAGACTTCCAGACTCGATTATGTGTGGATGAACTTTTAACCGGTGATGCGAGGTACGATGATAGAATAGTGATGCCGGTATCAGATCAAACAGCTCTTGAGAGCATTCCCCGTTATAGAGCCTGTAGAATACACAGAGCGAACCGATGTCTCTACGGAGGCTCAGTGAAGTCAGTCAGAGAGCTCGGTAGTTAATCGGACACATTGTATAAATATCTAAAGATGACCAGAAAACATAGGGTATCTCTCACCTGCAGGAGACATCGAGTAAGTCTGGCCTCTGCGGGGGCTCCGTCCTCCCGCGGGGCGGGTTCCAGGCGCCGGCGCGTGCAAACCATTTGACGAACGCCTCCAAGATCTGCGCCGCGCAAGGAGACGCCGGTAGACGAGAGAGCCGACCTCGCTTCACCACCAGATGGTAGTCGAACGTTAGCCGGTCACTGTGTACATAACAATCTACTTATATTAAACAACAGTGACAACATCAATGAGGAATCCAGGACATACTGTGTACTCGTAAGTAAGGGTAAAGGAGACATAATGCAAGGAAAGAGTGAGATTCGAAAGCTATGAATGAGGTGGAGATTGATTTGGATTTGAGATTGTTGAGTGTTAAAGCATGTATAACGATTGTATGAGGCAAGTCAGGGTAAGGGATTAAAGAATGACAGATTTCGAGGAGCCTTGAATATGGTGAAGTAGGGTATTCTTCTGAGAGGGTAACGTAGGAAAGGGCTAATGAAAGATATAGGTATCTTGCTAACTTATGTTATACAATAGGTTTCATATTACTTAGCAATACTTGTCACCTGTATAAGCGTAAAGAGGGTTGTAGATGAAATGATCGAAAGAGATTATGTTTCGGTCAGATATGAAGTGATATATTATGATATTAGGTGAGAATGTATTGTGTACATAACGGAAGTAAGAGTAAGTAAGGATTGAATATAAGAGATATGTAGATATGCTTAAAGGAACCATTATAGGACCAACATAATTATTTGAATGGCGCTGAAGTAAATATAGAAATTCTTAAAGTTGTTGACCAGCTGCGACCTTTTCTCCTTAAATAAGTGGTAATAAATTGTTAACACTATTGATTATTCAATAGCATATCACATGAAACTACCTACTGAACATATATTCATTTATTGAAGTTAGTCGCTTTGACACCACACCCTAAGGCTCTGTTTAGACTAAGGTGGAACGGAGCATTGGGCCATCTTCATTTGAACAAAAATCACTCAATTAAATACCAAAACTCACACTCCGTGTACAAACGTAAAACTCATTAAACAATGATAATATCTACATCTTCGTTCTTACTTCATCCTGTTACTTAGAAACTTTCAACGCCGTTGTTTATAGTGCCATGTGGGTCACATTCCGTCGCTTCGTCTGAGCATTCGAGAGTGAGGTCCTGGGTTCGTTCCCAGGATCGGATCAGAGTTATTGGCTTTTCTACAGGAAATTTTCAGTAATAGTCTGGCAATGCGTATGGTACACGACATTAGGTTTACCCCTTATTAAACAGTGCCTACAAACATCTGGCGAAATATAGATGATCAAGTGATCTCCTATATAGGTGTGACGATGTGTGTGTGTATGTTCTCACCGTAAAGTTGGTGGTAGAGTGATATGAGCACGGCCAATTGGTGCATTGGGTGGTGGTGAGCGCGGCAGTGATCCTGAAGCACCGGATCCAGACGACGAATCCGTGTCAGCGGTCTCCGTCCCCCCGCGCCCTTCTCCTTCCGCATCCCCTTCCCCTTCTACCGCAAAAACGTAGAAAACATTCATGTATAAAAATATTGATACTGTTAAAAATACTGATCCATTCGATACAACCACCTTGTGACATTTGATAGATTGATGTGATATGTTTTTGCCATTTCGGCACTGACGTTGAAGGGAAGTATCTGCTTCATTAATTTTAACAAAATTGTAGAGTGATATTTGTAAAAGAAAACAAAGAGAATAGCAGACGACTAACATACAACTCTTTCGATTGAGATAGAAGCAACAAAACAGACTACATATATTGCAAATTTTGCTAAATATCAGTTTTATGTGTACACTGTACATTGATGGATAGATAGATAGATAGAACTCTTTATTGAAACACCACAGTACAGATATATGACGAATTTACAAAAATTAATTACATTAATGTTACAATTGGCGGCCTTATCGCTTATAGCGATCTCTTCCAGGCAACCATGTCTGGGAAGGAGCAGTAAATACATTATTATGACGGCTTGGTGCACTTTAGAGTAATGTATAAAACTATGCTTAACTAAATTAACTTTTCTAAATTATTAGTTCTATTTCATTCACTACACCATTTTTGTTTAATATTATAAATACACACATATACTTACATATACTATAATAAATACTATCATATACTTACATATATCCACTACATAAACAATACATACATATTATCAACTACGAAACTACGACACAGGCTTAGCATAATATTACATATAGCAGCTATTTAAGGAGATAGATAGCTTTGACACGTTGTTTGAAGGTTTCTAAAGTTGGTGCACGTCTAACTTCAACAGGTAAAGAGTTCCAAAGCCTAACAGCTTCAGCAGTGAAGGAGGAGTCAAAAAACTTTGTTTTACATACTGGATGGACAAGTACCAGATTTTCAGACGATCTAAGCAAAAGTTCGTTTGTTTTATGAAGATAGGAAAAATGTTGTCAGAGATAGCGCGGAGAAGAGGGATTAAAAAGGAGACTGTGTTACATTGATAATAGATGTTTAGTTGTTCTGAATGTTTGACATCAATCACCATTTTTTTTAGGTATTCTTTTATGTGTCGACTTTTGTATTTAGCCCTTTTTATGATGTTATTCATATTAAGACCTTGTAGAATGGTACTGTAAAGACCGTATGTTAGTGGGGATTTCTGGAATAAACCATTATATACAGATAAAGTACTCTAATAAATTTAAAGTAGCTCTTGCTTTCCAATAAGCATGTTATTCTTTGGTTTAGTCACAATATTTGTTTTGTATCTAAACTAACCATCAGGCTGTGTGCTGCTGGAGGAACCATCGTCGCTGAAGCCTTGACGGGAGCGCTTCGCCGGCCCTGCGCCAGCACTCGATGTGCTGCCCTTCTTGCGCTCTCGCCGGTATAGGTAAGCACCCCTATAGACACAGATTAGTTTTAAGTTTGCAGCTGTGATAGCCCGGTTGAAGTTCTGATTCATCATCATCATCAGCCGGAAGACGTCCACTGCTTGACAAAGGCCTCTCCTTAGAACGCCACAAAGAACGGCTGTTAGCCACTTGTAGCTATTAGTTAAACACGACTTTCAGGATGTCATCTTGTCTTCCATCTAGTTCTGATATTAATTTGCAATCACTGCTGATAGATTTATAATTCTCCATCTTCAATATTTTATACAATTTAGGCCCAAGTCAAATTATGTCTTACACCTCACAAATGTTAAAGTGTAAGATCTCCATAGATCAAAAAACTACCATATGACATTAAGATTTTATCAATCCTAATATAATTTGTTTATTAATGAAGATGGTAGGAGAGGAATTTGCAAATCACAATACAATACAAAATTTTATATTTAACAAAATTCAGATAGTGTAACTATTTTGATGTGCTATATGCTATTCAATTTATGCTGTATATAGAAAGAAGCAGAGGTACATACACAGTACAAAGAAGTAAAAAAAAAAATCTTACAGCTGCAGTTGTGATTTCTCAGCAAGGTCTCGTTGGAGTTGCCTATTTTCTTCAGTGTCTTTGAGCACAAAGTCTTCACTAACACAGCGGTCCCACGAGGAGTTCCATCCTTGAAAGTGGATGAGGTACTCAACAGTGCGGCGACCACGTCTATCCTTGCTTTCTATCACCTCTAATACCTTCAAAAACAATTTAACGTTTGGTTTAACTGATAGTAATACAGACCTTTTAGTTTCAAATCTATCGTTATATAATCCTTTAATGATATTGTTATTTGTTTAAGACACTGATATGTACATCTTTCATACATGATATTTATGCAGTATAACAGGTTTGAAGTAAAGGTTATTTGAATAAAAATAAAGAAAAAGCAGTTAAAAAATATCCAGGATAGATTTTTTTTTTAAATAATCAAGTTCCAAAACTGAAAAACATGAAATAACTTGTGAAAGTTGGTAACATACTGATTCAAAACACTGATCTCACATCATCGTCTGAGTTCTACAAGTTATTTCATTCTTATCAGTTATCAGAGCTGGAAGTTGGTACTGTTTTCTTAATTAAAATTTGTTTTCACTTTTTTTTGTAATGCATGCTGCTTACAAGGTAAATCTGTCGCCTAGAATACTGATCACCATGGACAAGAGTAATATAAAGAATGCAATAAAAATGAAATCATCCAGATGTGCAAATACATTTTTCAGTTAACATATCCACACACAGATTGAATATATCTACTCTCAACCTAAAACTTGGGAACACATTATAAACACCATATACTTTCTTAATTGATGAAAATCAAAATGACTCTTTATAATAAATAGTCATTTCGATTTTACAATTTCTAAGTTTTTTTTATATGTGTCTCATTTAAATGTTATCAAAATAGGTAGAGTACATTTTAACTTTTAGTATCAATCGAAAATCAAATTTTCATATGATTTACACAATTTTTTTTATTAAAATGAAAATTGATGAAAATTTGATTTTCGATTGATACTAAAGGTTAAAATGTACTCTACCTATTTTGATAACATTTAAATGAGGACAATTTGAAGGTTTCCTCTACCCAACAGAGTCATCAAAATCATTTCACAATTGGCGGAGTAATTACATTAGCGTCGTGTTTAACATTGAGTCATATTTTATAAATAAAATATATTATGAAGCAGTAATAGCCAAGTGGTAAAATCTATGATCCAATCCCCACCTCTGGCTTGAACTTCACCTCAGGTCCTCACTTGTAACTAAATGCATCTGTTATAGGCAGATCTTAATGCTCAACATCAGGTGGGCCTCATGCATGTTCCATCACAATTTTATTTAAAAAAGAAATCTATATTCCATTTGGAGTATAGTCAGGCATGGCTCACACCAAACGGGTATGAACGGGTTTATTTTATGGGGCATGCAGTGTCAGAAGAGATCAGGGCTATGAGTGGCCTTGCAACAGAAAAATGCATTGCCTTATAGGTGAATATAAATATTGAGCACTCTGTGCTTTGCAAGCTGAAGTGCAGTTTATTGCTTTGTAGAGTCGCCTATTTATTGAAATAGCTTAGCGGAGTGATCTTTCTCATCCTTTTTATTTTGTGGTATAGTTCAGAACACTGATTATGAATAATAGTCATAACAGCATATTAATAAATCATACAGTATAAGTATATAAATATTTAATAAAATATATCATTACATAATACACTGTAATGACTATTATTAATAATCAGTATTCTGACTACAAGTACAAGACTATATGTTTATCAGATGCAGGACATAATATAATAACTATAGTAAGGTCATATTAATTAAACAAATGGCTAAGTCTTATTTCCTTAGCATAACTAAGTACTCAATACCAATTTTACTTTATCTTTATTTTCAGCTAAACCACACCCCACCACATGGGCATGTTTTATTTATCATATGAAATCGTTAATTAGTTCCATAGGACTATTTGTGGTATTTGTAACTAAGGTCATGAAGTGAAACGTTTCAACGAAATATAATTAAGTAAGGTATTAGTTGCAGAAATTGATTTCCTTTGCCCTCATTCTAGCCCCAGGGTGGGGTTGAACTTTGATATTATCACTGAAGGATTGTATTCTAATGAGAAGGGAATCCTTAGAAGATTATGAGAAGAAATGATAATGGTCCATTTTATTAAATTCTTTGACAGTGATTAGTATCCTACTAGGTAATATATTACTTATTATTCTCTGCTACCACACCCCATCACATGGTCATGTATTATTCACCTAAACGTTTAGTTGTAAATCCGTTTTGATAATCTTTGTGCTGATATTTATTGCTTGGAGCACAAAGTGAAGCACTTCAACTGAACTTTTTAATGTATTAGTTGGTGAAATTGATTTTCTTTGTCCGCATCTTAGCCTCGGGGAGGGGGAGGTGGCATACGACACCCGCCCCACCCCGGCGACGCCCTCGGTAACGCCCGTGTTATGTTATTCCAAGTTTCACTTCAAAACATACTATTTTCTAGGTTATGTTTTTTACACGAAAACACTATAATATGCGGTTCTTATGGAAGAAAATTTTCTAGCACACTTACCTTGGAGTCATATAATACTTTGGCTTTTGTAGGATCTGGCTCGTAGCACAAAACTCTCTCACCTTCCGTAAATTTGTATCGTACACCCCGAGTAGAAACCATTTCTATAGCTATTTAACAATCCAATCGATACTCTTATATGAAAATATAAACTTAATTATGTAACATTCTTCAAATAAAATCACTTGCTAAGGAGAAAATACAAAAATATTGAATAACATAAGGTAGCGTAAGCCCGAAAGTTCGACAGGTTCGATTAGTTCAAATAGAGGGAATTATGGAAAATATTTAATACACAATGTACGATGATAAAATACCAATGAAACTACGACCGTAAATAGGACATGCCGAGACACACCTATTTCAAAAAATAATATTTTGTTTGGGCGTCGGCCTCTGGCCTTGTTTGTTTTGACTTTTCGGCTAAAACTTCAAAAACACGATCGGCAAGTACGACAACTTGTCAATTGCTGCAATTTAAATTGTGTCTTATTTTGATGCATTAGAATCGAAAATGAGATGAATACATTTGACAGTTAGAACTACGAAACCATAGACATTTAGAGCGTTCGTATAGTCTACTGTTAGCAAAAATAACACCTTTAAATGCAAAAAAAAATATCACATTAAGCGTTTGTTTTGGGCAGTCCAGACAAAAATAGCATTTATATAATCTCATTCGGTAATATTCTAATTATGAAATTAAATACAGACTTTTATTGGCATATTTTATATACTTCTGTAAGAAAATTAAAAAAAATATTTAAAGCATTATTCTCCAAACAAAACAATGTGTCCCGACCAAGGAGGTTTCCATTCAATTTAAATACATATTATCTATGGTGAGCGCGCTGGTTTTTAAATTGCATTTTATTTAATGTAGCTACAAGCGATGAGATTATATAAAGTAGTGTATGCAACTGCATATAATTAGGTATTAAAACACTCGTGTAATCTTATTTTGAAACTCGCCTGCGGCTCGTTTCAAAAAACTACACTCATGTTTTAATGCCCTCTGTTATATGACAGTTGCATAAACTACTATTTTAACATCGTACGGAAAGCTTTGAAAACAGTAAGGTTAAATAAACGCAAGGGTAAAGTGAGTTTGTTGACCGCTGTCTAGTTGTTCTTTGAAAAACAACACGGATGATCTAAGTAATAATTAATACAACTAGATCGATCTTGTTGTCAGGAAAGTGTGCCGAGCGAATAGTTTTAACTGACCGCATTATCTCTGTTTTGATATAGGTGACAATAAAATGCTTTAAAAGAAATAAAAATGTTAATATACCTACTAGCAAAAAGCTAAGCTTTGTGAGGGATCGCGTTTTTTTAAAAACCTGATTCTAGAGGTGTTAGCTAGTTTTAAGACGCTGACAAGTGCTAAATAGCTTTACTTGAACAGATCTTTAGTAAAATGTATTTAGTTTGTAGCAGTCAAATATGTATAGTTTTATCTCAATATAAGGTGGCTATTAATATATCAACAATACTGTGGGGGGTGTTGCCGACCGACCTCTTTTAGTACTGTCTGATTTTCTACCTCTTTTGATACTGGATGTTTTTCTATAATTTGACATTAGAAAAAGAACTTATTTTGAGTTGTATGTAATAGTGTTTTATTTGAGTGATATTGTAAAAAAGTATTTTTCATAGTACTGGCTGATTTTGTACCTCTTTTGATACTGGCTGTTTTTCTATAATTTGACATAAGAAAAAGAACTTATTTTGAGTAGTATGTAATAGTGTTTTATTTGAGTGATAATGTAAAAAAGTATTTTTCATAAAATAAAATGTATATTGTGCTTTTTCCTTTAGTTATCATTTTATAGATCAGTTTTCCGCATCGGTTTCAGGGGGTGATGTGGAATCAATAACAGAATGTGTTCGACTCATGTTTAAGTTTGCCACTCATGTTTTGTTAATTGATATAACATTTTATTTACCTACATTATTTTTAATTTCAAGTTTACGTAGGTACGTACTTACTGTTTTGGGTTAAAGGTACCTAGATATGCCGTATCTAGCGCGTCACGCGTTCATTTGTCGCAAGTCGCCAAAGATTGGCCGAGCAGAATAGGTACACGAAACAGCTGTTTTGTTGTGCCTAGTATAGCCGTTCATTGACTTCGCGTAGATATCGTGCGTGTGTGTGAATGGAGTAGATATACCGTAGTACGTAGACCGCAATTAGAGTTGCTATTATTCCCAAAGCCACAGCTTAAGCAGTAGTACTGCTTTTGTGTATGTGAAAATTAAACATGAGCGGAACTGATTCAGTTATCGATTCAACACCACAACCCGCAGTATTGTTGATATATTAATAGCCACCTTATATATGTATATAGAGTATGTTTATCTTGATCACATTATATAAGACCAAGAAAAGTCCGAAACACGTTACCTTAAAATTTTCTCGATAGAGTAAATTGCAAAGTTGACTAAATTACGCTTGTAAAGAAAATATCTTAATTATTTACGTATGAATGTGTATAAAATAAAATAAATACAATAGCAAAACCTTATCAAGTAAAGAGAGACAAGAAATGTTCGCGAACTAAACTGATCGCGATTTCACCTCTCTTTCACTCCTACGTAGTCCGATAGTGACAAAATTTCAGCATTTGACAGCGGCTTAAGTAGATTAACTACGATAGGTGCGTTCGTTTTGGCTCGGTTGCGTTTGTAGCAGTTTCAAAAGTGGCATTTATCTTAGCGTTCGGAAAGAAGCTTCTGCTATTTTTGATCACCAACGACTGTATGCTATCCGAACGTCTTATACTTATTTTCATATTTTGACAACCGCTGAAACCCAAAATAACGTTTTCTGGAACTGCAGCTAAAGATGTAGGTGCAACAACTGAAGCCAAAGATATAGGTCTGTAATTAAATCTGCCGGAGGCATCGCCAGTTCTATTCATTATGATAGGAACCACAATATTTCTCATAAAATGTTAATTGTCAAAAAACGATCACAACGATCCCACGGTAAGACATGGGTCAAAAATAGCACTTTTCTCTGTCATTTCTAGGGTTTTCAAAGCTATCCGAACGGTGAGCGAAAACGATATTTATGCTCACGAAGTCCCTATACGAACGCTCTGTGTGATCATTTTTAGCGTTTGTGAGTGTTATTTTTGGAACTGATAGGCTATCCGAACGCCCTAGATGTATTTGAGTAGGTTTAGTTCTGTTGCAGCGATGATAATTCTTTGGTTTTCTTACAGATGGCGTAAGTAGTACAATAACGTTATATCCAATGGATACAAAATTATTAGTGTTCATTTTTTTTAATAGATATAATTTTTTTTAGACATCTATATATGAAGTTAAATTACTATGTTTAAGCACAAATCTGTACGTCACGGGACCACAAAATGTTCAAGTTGTGGGACAGTGATAGGTAGTAGTAGTTTTTCAGTTTAGGGAACACGAGATGTTCAATTGTGGGACTCGCGCTGAAAACAATTTGAATAATAATTGAATAAAGAAAAAATACGTGGGTACGCTAGGTTTCGGAATCCGACTCGGACTTGGGCGGTTTTTATTTGAGTTAGCTTGCAGTATTTTAACTTCAAAATATAGGAAATAAAACGGGAAATACGACATCATTGTCTCTTTTATTATATACTAGGTAACTACCTATATATAATAAAAGAGCTCTAATATCTAAGATTAGTAAGGGCTAATATTGACATTCGAATGGAGATGTATTATGGCATTTACGTGTATGGTGTATGTCCAATTTTAGGGTTCTGTACCCATACCAAAACGAGACCTTATTACTAAGACTCCACTGTCCGGCTCACAATCTGTCTGTCTGTCACCATGCTGTATCTCATGAACCGTGATTGCTAGACAGTTGAAATTTTCACAGATTGGCAGAAAATCGGCCAAGTGCGAGTCAGACTCGCAAAGGGTTCCATACCCTTAGTAAAAACTAAAAAATAAGGATATACAAGTGGCATATTTATAGTCCGAAAATTTATGAAATTAGTTTGATTTGACACGTTTCTTAAGGACATATTATACCCGCCAGCCAAAGTGTAAACCTATTTATAAACTCAACTTGTTATTTTAAAAAACTCGCATGTAAATATACTCGCATGTTATTAGACCGATCGTTTCCGGCTTAAATCCTTTTTTTTGGACTAATAATTACAAATTTTAGCACTCGTTTTTAGGAGTTTGAGCGAGTTATTCGTAGTTCCAGATTTATTAAAAAAATATAGTACACATGTATAAATAACTTCCCATTATAAAAAGTTCATTATATTCCCCATGTTTGTGGTGCAATAGAAATATTAAAAACATGCTTATTTTTCTTGAAAGAGGTGCTTAAAGTTGGGTCTTTCTTGTATCTAAAATTACGAGATTTGAGCTAGTGTAATTTCAAAATTGTATAGTTAAAAAAAAATCTGATGCACCACAAACCTAGATATTAGAATAGTGATTAGGTACGTAGGTAAAAAATCATTGAGTTTCATTCGCTATTATTAAAATGAGATTGGAGCTGCGTTTTGTATGGGGGCGTTCGTCTAAAATATACCCATTATTATTATATTATTTCACCTCTTTACCCATACAATAATGTAAGAAAGAGTGTGGGATGCGCCTTTCCGCCGCACCTCTCCTCGTTTTATTTGCATTTATTACGGCCAAAACAACAACCAAGGCACGTATGATATTCATTTATTTCTATTTATAATTATTTCTATTAACAAGATTTTTGCTCACTATATTAAGTACCTAACGCTTTAAAGAGAGAGCGGGAATCGAACCTCCGAAGGTATTAAGCATCCGACGCGATATCGGAGGACGCGGGTTCCATTCCCGCCTTGGGCATAAAATTTTGTACTCCAATAATTTGTTTGGTATGATTTTTCGCTTAGCACACGATAGTGCTTGTAATCATATTTAGAAATATAGAAGGGTAGCGACATCATACCCAGGTTGCTGAGATGGTATTAAGCATCCGATGCGATATCGGAGGACGCGGGTTCGTTAAGCTCAGTGTCGTAGTCGTATCACACGGACGCTAAATGTCTTTGGAAAATGGTTCTTTTGTAGTGCATTCGGTTTGAGACGACAGCGTTTAAATCGGTATATTATGTGTGCGGAAAGCAATCTTTAATATTTTTTTTATTTATTCTCACCTATGATTTGTCGCAAATAGAACGATAGGTATCGCCAATCTCCGACATTCTCTAAGAAAACGTGCGCTCGTATTGTGATTTGATTTATAAAAACGTTATATAATGCAGTATTCCATGCAAACAAAGCTATAATAAATGCTATGCGACACACAAAACTTGGTTTTTAGTACATATTACTGTAAAAATATGTAACTGTCAAAACAGGCAGTTGTCAAAAAAGGACCTAGGAGCAAGTACCAGTAGAGATAGTTGGTTGCGGTTTTTTCTTCTAATACAATTATTTACTTCGTTTCTATATACACGAATAATTACAGCATTCTAGGCTAATTAGTTAAAAAGTAGTTTGAGAAAATAATGAGGCGGCTTCCCATCCCAAGCATTTTGTCGCAAAATATATGAAGAGTACTTAGTAAGGAGTACATACTTAATTTTGGCCTCAAAAACTATGTCATCTACCACAAGTTTTACTTTAAATAGTTAGTAATTATTTACTGGTCGTCTATACTTATATCTATGAATAAATACAGCGTTCTAGATTTTCGAACTATAGGTAGTTATGACATTATTTATTACACGATTTTCCATCGGCGAGTGTTTGCGCGGCCAAATTAATGGAGGGAAAGTTTTTTATTTTCATTTCATGATTTAAAACCGTTCTGGTTGTCGTAGAGTAATAAATTTTTATAAAGTGTAGCCAAGGATGTCTACTTACTAAAGAACGTTTGGGTTACAACAATTGGATACGCAAACTTCTCAATTAACGTTTCTATGAGGCATTCGGCATACTGGCTCAGGACAGAAATGAGGGGTGGTCACCCCTTGTCTATGGACTACTGCAATCTTGTATGGTATTTCTGGTCTGACTTTGGGATAATAACATAATATGTACAGGTGTTGAAGATTAATTTCATTTCACAACTTTTTAGTTGCTTTTCTTTATGCGTGTTATTACTACCTAACAACTTATTAGGTAACATATTATTTTATTTTCTTATATAGGTATTAACTACGTAATGATGCGGCATTGTGATATCGGCCAGTGGCAGCATGCTGGCTGCACTTCTGAGTGTAACGTAAGTTGAATAGATGTCGCTCTATCCCAATACGATGGTTAAAAAGAACGATAGGAAAAGATTGAGTTATGGACTCATTGTCATGTTAGCTCAATTGGATTAGAGCATACCCCGGCTAAAGGGGTGGATGGACAATGGTTCGAATTCCGCACATAACTTAATTTTTTCCTTTCGTAAATTTGTAATTTTGTAATGTAATCCGCCAGTGCATGCGTTATTGCAAACATAAAAATATTAGAATTATAGGGTTACGTCAAGGTTTGTTTGTAGTACAACGTAAGTTCAACTATAGATGTCGCTCCATCCCAATACGATGATGGTTAAAAAGAACGATAGGAACAATTTGAGTTATGGACTCATTGTTATGTTAGCTCATAGGATTAGGGCATACCCCGGCTAAAGGGGTGGATGGACGCGGGTTCGAATCCCGCAACATGATTTAAATTTTTCCTCTCGTAAATTTGTAATTTTGTAATGTAATCCGCAGAGCATGCGTTATTGCAAACATAAAAATATTATATAAAAGTGACAATTATGATTACAACACAACACTAGAAATAAAGATAAAATAGCACTGCCAGGCTTTAGATTAGGAAAGACAAAAATATAAGGTCCTTCATACTCGTAGGTCATTGTGTGCAGTTTTATAATAAAGTTCCCAAAGATATTACAACGCGCACTGAAGGAAAATTCAAGTTGCAAATGAAAAACATTTATATTAGGAAATCCTACAACACAGTTTACGCTTACTTAAACGACAAAAATGCTTTGATAATTCCATCCCTGCAAGCCTGTCGCCTACGTAATTTAAACAAATATTGTAATTTTTTTTTAATATAGTTTATGACTTTATGACACATTGTTAATAGGCGTTTAAAAGTAATGGCCCCTTGTTTCTTGCCCGTTCTTGTCGCAGTGACTCTATATATTTTTTTGCTGAACGTGCAATAGAATGTAGAATATTTAAATATTAAAATTTGTTATAGACCTTCTTATGGGCGTCGTAGACGCTTAAATTGAATAAATGAATTTTGCCACCGACGAAAAAACAGACAAGTGTTATAAGTTTAACGTCTATACCTATCTGTGTGTTTGTCTGTGGCATCGTAGCTTCCAAATAAATGAACCGATGGATTTGTTTTTTGTTCAAAAAGCTTACCGATTCATCGAGTATTCTAAGCTATGTTTAAAATAAATCTGCGAAGCTTTTGAAAATCATCGGTTCTTTTCTAGTTGATGATGGAATGTGGGTAAAGGTCCGATCGATAAAATTATGGAAAACTATTAATTTATTGATTGCAAGAAAAATTTTTAAACAGTTTTGAGAAAATTTTTTAAACCGATTTCACATACATTAAATCTCGTCCTCGATCTGATGCTGCAGCATCACCTGGAATGTGCAGGACCTCTTCGTTCGTGTTTGGGTTCAAAGGAATAGGTTTTAGCTAGGTAGTTTTGAAGCAGTGACGGCTCAGTGGCATGGGCTATGGACTGCCGCGCAGCAGGTCCATGGTTCGAATCCCGCCACGGGCTTGAGCCATAAGGGCAGTTTACGAATGCCCTAACTGGTGGCTAGCGATCACCCTCAAGTAGAAAATCTGTAGCCATGCATCCATCGGTGTGTTCCGGCAGGAGTCCTTGAGAGCCAGTGAAATTACAGGCGCATGAGACTTCACAACTCGATGTCTCAAGGTGACAGGCGCAGTGCAATTCGTGACTTGTGACAAAATGTATCTGTTATAGGCAGAGGTTAGTTCGCTTAACATCTGGTGGGCCTCGAGCTTGGTCCGTCACAATAACATAAACTAAAATGTAGTAATCGGGATTGGTCGATATCCACGATTTTTAAAGTTCTAGTTTTATATGAACCAGTAAAACCGAATTGCGTTTAATATTTTTCAATTGTGAAGTCGTTTTTTTAAGTAATTATTCAGTTTAAATACAAGGTGCGAGTATATCAATGATATCAGTGCTAGGTAGTATTTTACTATGTGGCACATGAGGGGATTCATACAGATATAGATGTAGTAATTGCAGTCTTCTATAATGGCGATGCATTGAAGTAAGTTTTCAAATGTCAATAGGACGTTCTCAGACCTTTATTGTAAATGAACCTGATAACCTAGAGACTGTCAAATGTGCGGTCGTGCCGAGTTCGACCCGGCGCGGCGACCATAAATGCCGGTATAATAATATCGTACCTGCTATATCCACACTCCCGGGTCTCTCAAGGGCAAAAATAGCGGCGGCTACCAAGCCAATCAGGTGGAAGTAGGTTCAAACCCCACCGTGGGCTTTACATATGGTAGAAATTTCATGCGCTCGCCTGGCTAGCTACCACCTTCATGTACAATATTTTCGTCAAGCACCTTAATAGTCAGTAGTTACTAAGATATTAGATTTGTATTCAGATAGCAGAATCGTTATTCTTGTTACATTAGATAGATAGAAAACACTTTATTTGCACAAGAACTTAAAAAATAGCATTACAAAAAGGCTTATATATAAAATAATCAAGTGCAAAATGGCGGCCTTATCGCTTATAGCGATTTCTTCCAGACAACCAAGAATAGAGGATTTATAATATATTCGATGTGGGAGGCAGTATTACGAAAATTATAAAACTTACTGAAATTATCATAAAGGTACTGCATACAAATAATTTAACCTATATTAAAATTTTACCATGTATATACTTACGTGTAATAATACACATATATGAATACCTATATACATACTACATAATAAATAAACATACATATACCTAAATACTATAAATACCTACTAATACAAGTACAGGAAAGCGAATGATAAAAGCTAGCTATTACTAGATAAGTAATGTTCTTTAACTCTATTTTTGAAGATATATAGCGACTGCGACTTACGAATTAATACTGGCAGACTGTTCCAAAGTCGTGCAGCATGTACAGAAAAAGATTTATCATAAAACGATGTTCTGTGCGGGGGTAATTTAAGAAGTAAATTTTCTGATGACCTTAATGACAAAGAATGTGTTGATTCAAGAAACTCAAAGCGGTCTTTGAGATAGCGCGGGGAAAGCGGATTAAACAAAATATTGTAAAGTAGAGAGAGGATATGAGTATTCCGGCGAAGGCGTATGGGAAGCCACTTGAGCTTATGTCTAAATTTGGAAACATGGTCATATTTGCGCAAACCAAATATGAACCTAATAGAGAAGTTTTGGAGACGCTCAAGTCTATTTAGCTGGTCCTCCGTTAGATCTAGGTAGCAAACATCAGCATAGTCCAAAATGGGAAGTAATAAAGATTGGGCAAGCGCAACTTTGGTGGCAGTCGGAAGAAAGTTCCGAAGTCGTTTCAAGGAGCCCGCAGACGCAAAGATCTTACGACTAGTTTCTTCTAGCTGAGGAGCCCAAGACAGTGACTCGTCTATAATGAGCCCAAGATTTTTTACTTGCTTTTTGTATGATATCGTAACACCATCAAAAATTATTGGTGGCATTATATTCCAGTCTAGCTTAACCAGCATACGGGAGCTACCTATTATAATAGCTTGGGTTTTTGTTGGATTGACACTTAATCCGAAAGCGTTGCTCCATTCAACAATGTGTTTTAAGTCACTGTTGATGGTTTCCACACAAACAGAAATATTTTCTTGATTAGCTTGTGAATAAATTTGCAGATCATCAGCATAGAGGTGGTAGGAAGAAACTAAATTCTGAGAAATTGAATTGATAAAAGCAGCAAAAAGAAGAGGAGAGAGAACGCCTCCTTGAGGGACGCCGGCTGTTGTGTTACACCATGAAGAAAATGAATCTTCAAGGCGAACCCTCTGTCGGCGTCCAAACAGATAACTGCGGAAAAAGTCAATTTCGGAAGGAGATATGTTAATAGAGCGCAGAAGACTCAAGAGAATATCGAAATCAACGCTATTAAACGCGTTGCTGAAATCAAGAAGGGTAAGCACAGTTAATTTGCCCTTATCCATACCATCGCGGATGTCATCAGTGACCTTAAGTAATGCAGTAACTGTGCTATGGGCAGGACGGAAACCGGACTGAAATTGATTAAGAAGGCTGTTTCCGGTAAGGAAAGTATTGAGTTTGTTGTGAACAAGGCGTTCCAATACTTTGGATAAGAAAGGGAGAATAGATATTGGACGGTACTCAGAGTGACATTTGGGGTTCAATTTTTTTGGTAATGGAATGATAAGAGCATCCTTCCATAATGTAGGGAAAACTCCGCATGTGACGGAGTAGTTAAGGATGTGAGATAGAACAGGAAGGATAAGATCAAGGATTGGGACTATCATATTACGACTAATACCGTCGATACCAACAGCATTTGACGTAATAGAGAGTACGCTCTTTCTAACATCACAAGCCGAAAATACATTAGACCGGATCCTGTGGTGGCCGGTGTAGCATATATTCGACCTACCCGTTTATCGTTATCATTACAAATAATAGCCTAATAAGTATTAAATAATTATTCAGTAAATTTATATATTTAAACTAGATTTTCCAAAAGTCAATCAGATAGGTACCTAATTCCGGTGCAAAGATTTTTCACCGATAGGGTGGAGCCGAAAAGTACTGCACAATGTTTGTGATAGAAAAGGAAGCTTTTATATAGGTATCTATAATTTTGTAGCTTATGGAATCAAATAAATAATCTCTATGAGAGAGGCAAGAAACTATTAGAAAGATAATAGAGCGTACTAAATTGTGGCTCTTCTGTTTTATATGGCAAAAACGATAGTGATGTTCTATTAAAAACGATATCTATAAATTAAGGATGTAAGCTAAGTATAACAAATAAAGTACAACTACATTTGGTACAAAAATAATTTATTTTGCCTAGCTTAATGATCATCACATTCAATACTAAATGCAGTAAGCATATTGAAAAATTTAATGTGCTACTGCATTAAAAGTATATTTAATTTCCTAGGTTTTGGCATTGACTTAGTGGTGGTAGACGGGAGCGGAGTACACTGCGGGTGCGGACTGGTACACAGCGGGGGCAGAGTGGTATACGGCGGGAGCAGAGTGGTAGACGGGAGTGGAGTAGGCGACGGGAGCGGCGATTTTGGCGACGGGGGCGGCGTAGGTCAGGGGTGCGGCGTACTTGGCTACGGGAGCGGCCGCGTAGGCAACGGGTGCGGCGTACTTGGCTACGGGAGCGGCGTAGGCAACGGGTGCGGCGTATTTGGCAACGGGAGCAGCGTAGGAAACGGGAGCAGCGACCTTGGCAACGTGACCGAGGGCTTCCTTGCGCACGACGGCGTTGAATCCGTTGTGGGGGTCAGCGGTGTAGTCAACGGTGCGCTTGGTGCCGTCGGGGTCGACGACTGAGTAAGAGCCATGTACGACATCACCGTCGCGGCTCTCGTGCTGAGACTTAGAGTCTCCGGTCAGACCATCCTGGACATCGTAAGCGAAGCTGTACTGAGGGTGCGCGTCATAGGACTCCACGGCGAGCTTAGCCACAGGGGCGGCAGCGGCGTAGGCCACTGGTGCGGAGTGAACGTATTGGGCGGGTGCCGCGGCGTAGGTAAGGGGAGCTATGCCAGCGCTAGCGGCAGCTACCAAGCAGGCAAGAACCACAAACTGTAATCAAAAACAAGAACAAAAGTTAGATCACCCACGAATAACACATTTCAAATCACGGCACATTTCATTTGATTTACTGAGTCACTGATTTGCACGTTATAATCGTTAGTACCTTGAATGCCATTGTGTTGTGTGTGAGTTGTTGGTGGATGTTGAATGAATGATGTCGGTGGAGGAGTGCTTGGAGCTTTTATACGAGTGGCGGGGGCGCACCCTTTCACTCATCGGTGTAGTGGCGACGCAACGTCACGAGGCCGTGAGGTATACCCCGGGGCGCCGGACAAGTTCCCCGTTGGGAAGCTTTAAGCTCTAACTAGCTTATGGAACTTTTGCTGACCCTGATAGAACAGTAAATGGCGAGTGGTTAATTATACAACACCACAAGTATATTGTATTGTTATTTATCTAAATCCGACAAATCTAATTGTGATTCCGTTTGCTCTACGAATATCAAATTAATTTAGTTGTGGTAAATTGTCATTTCTTTAGATAGGCTCGAAGGTGCAAGAAGTAGAATGTACTTATTTCCTTACTCCTAATCTATCACATGGAACACAACACACAGCTAAATTTCTAATTATTTTAAAATATTAGTTTATTGTCTTGTTAAATAGTAAGTAAGTACTATACGTAGGACCACCAGTAAGTTTTACGAATCTAAATAAAACTGTTCTACATAGATATTATTTTTATTAAATATTATCGAAGTACTCTTGACCTCTACTCGTGTATGCATGTAAAGTTTAATGCGTTAGAATCAATTTTCAAAACACCCTTTCCAATCCGCCTCGGATACCTTTTCCACAACCTGCTTGAACGCAGGCAGCGGATCTTCTAGCGATGAAAACTGTACCCTTTGAGTTATTTTTGTATTTTAACGAATAAACAAAAGTCACACCTTGCCAAATCGGGCCACAGACATAGATATGTGGATATATCTTTTGTGTGAGGGATGTAAGAGAAATTTGAAAAATTACCTAGTAGTTTGACCGCGTGGTGTCCAGGAAATCCCTCATTTTAAGCGCTGAGTGCGCGAGCGTTTTCGCTGGCTGCAGGAACCTGCAGCCCGCGAAAACACTACGTTTTTACGTCAGTCGCTTGCCATGCATAATAATAGGCCATCTTGCAAGCTTTTGGTATTGTAATCACTTGTCCGTCGCTTCACTTTACTCAGTCTTTGGTCCTATCGTCATGATGAGCTAGATCTCATCATATCAAATTCAGTTATTCTCTTATTTTTTTTTATTCCAGACTCGTTTTCTTATGCAACACATGTCAAAGGGCAACCACATCTTTAATCGGTCAAAGTTGAACCATACATGAGGGCCTTCCTGGATACAACATTAACAAACTTCTGGGTCATCCTCCTTAGAGTCATTATTTGGCACCGTGTGACTTTTTTTATTCCCTAAAGATACCTACAGTTTACATCGCCAAAAAAATTCGGTTGCTAAGATCTAGCAGGCTGTGGAGGAGAAGTCTGAGGCGAATTGGAAAGAGTGTTTGCTATTACAATTCTAAAACTGGACTAGTACTATGAATAATGATCGATTATTATTAATACTTAGGGACAACAGTCAAAGTACTCATGACATGTTGAGGTAGCGATGGTTCTGAATTTGGATACATCGAGATTATACAATACACTGCGGTAGAGCAATTTACATGTTCGCTTAGTGTCTATCCTCAAGAAGAAATTTGTCGCTAAGCTCCTAGCCATGTGTAGCTATCCTTTTAAGCACTTTCTTGGTCTAGCCTAAAACCATCATCCCCCGCATCAACTAAAAAGTAGGTAATAAAATATATGTTACAGATAGGTATATCGAAATAAACTATGGCATCTGAAATAATTTGTTGCAAATTGCTTGCTATTATTTGAATAGAGATCAATTTTGTATAAAGCACGTTAAAGTGACATGTATTTGCATAGTTAAGCACTTGTAGCGCAGTATCTACTGAAAATTAAGTCAGGTCACCATGTTCGCATATTAACCGCAAAGTTCACTGGATCTTTATTAGTTAACCTTTAGATTTATTGCATTTGTATCAAGCAACTAGCAAGTACTCTCAAATGTATACTCCATAAGTATGTCCCTCAAGAACTTAATCAGGTCAAATAGTTAATGCTTTAGCTTTCCTCTTTCCTTTTCATGAAAATAGCTACATAACCTTTTAAACGTCACGTCTGAATATCCCCGTACGCTTTTCCCACTTTTGCTAGACCAGTTCGACTCTTTTGTGATAAAGAATTTATGCCATATAGTTGGCACAGATCCAGACTACGATATATCTGTTAGATACTTTACATTTCCTGTGGGAAAAACCAAACACCCATAGCTAGCTACGATCTTGTTAGATAGAAGCTCGAAGTTGACCAAACCCAGGCTTCAAAACAAGACCTCTTTCGGGTATGTTTTGTCTGGCGAAAGGTAGGTAGGTTACCCATCTGTCTACCCATACGTAGGGTACCCATCGGTAGTCTTTATATCATTGTGATATAATCTCGTTTATAACAAATTAAAAAAAAATTAAACAAAAAATGACACCGATTTCAACACCCAAATATGAAATAACTTGTCGAAGTCGGTACCATGATAGTTCAAAAGTACATATTATCACAATATTGTGCGCATGCTACTGACTTCGACAAGTTATTTCACACTTACGGGTTTCGAAGTCCATTTTTTGTTTAAATATTTTTTTTCATTATTTTAGTGACCCTTGCTATACGGGATCGATTGTCATTCATTGTCAACGACTATATCATCAAGATAGGTAAATATTTTTCAGTAATTGAATTGTAACTCAAAAACGGCTTGACCGATTTTGATAAAATTTTAATGGGACCAAACGACCAATGTCAGCTTTCAAACAAAAAATAATTTTCAAAATCGTTTCAACCAGTCAAAAATTATGAGGTAACAAACGTAGAAACAAATACAGACAAATTAAGAACCTCCTCCTTGTTTGGAACCAACGAGATTTAAACCCCCGAGAGGGGAATTGATGGTTCGCCCGATCATGCAACTGGTGTGTGATTTCTAACACATTTAAGTCATAGCATGAGCGCACATACGCGACCAGAAGCTTGATCCGTACGTACGTGTTTGTAAATATTTTTATTTTTGACGATTGTAGGCACTCAGTGCAATAAAAATGACTACATGCTCCATTAAATGGTGCGGGAAAAGTAGCAAAACATCCAATTATAAAAAAGATGAAATTACCTTCCACAAGTAAGTAAAATTATTCAATTTACGTAATTTATCTACTTCATGTTAACAGGTCAAGTTAAACTGGACAATGTAATAGACCCGTATTAATGCATTTCACTCCCACTTACTACATTCATCTATTGTCATCCTTGTCTTTCTGTAAACCGCGCCCTCTCCTAGTGTTGTGCTTATACAGTACGGTAATTTATCGTTATAGCGGAACTAAAATCGATATAGTCATACTCTGGCCCATAAATATATTTAGCCTTGGATGTAAAGAGGGTTTTATATGTTTAATATGAGTTAATAATACTAATAATTTATTTCACAATATACAGTTACATGTTGTTATTCTTAACTTTATTACAATTGGTACACTAAATTGTATTGATTTCTTGACAGTAAAATGACATGCAGATCCCGCACTAAGAAAAAACATATTTTTTTAATGCCAATTTTCCCGACATAATTTAGTAAGATACCTACAATCATATACTTAATATTTAGCACTATGAACACCTGCTTGTTTAATATCTAACCGTTTATGGAAATAGTGCATATTTTCTAATGACGTACGCTCAAACATATATATATATGCTTGGATGTTGATATATTGGATTATTATTACAACAGATACATACATTCTAAATATGATTACAAGCACTATTACGTGCTGAACAAAAATCATATATACAAATATACTCCAATAATAATTTGTTAGGGAGATATATAAATTACTAAATTACAAATATACGAGAGGAAAAATTTAAGTCATGTGCGGGATAAAATTTTTCCTCTCGTATATTAATTGTAATTTTGTAATGTAATCCGCAGAGCATGCGTTATTGCAAACATAAAAATATTAAAAGAGGTATTTAAATGTTTATCATTTTAGTAAAGATATTTAAAGCAGAATTGTGGAATCACACAACCATATCATTATTAACAAAACAGCTATACTCATACAAAATACCGCGCGAGGTGTCTGCTGGGTATTATTGCCAACGCAAGTGGGAGAAAATATTACTTTTATCGAAATAGGTCGTCACGGAGGAATAAATTATAAGATCAGCTTATATATGTTGTACGACGTATTGATATCGATTATATTTGCATAAGAATCATGTCCCATCACTATGGGACTCGGGTGTTTACCGCATGGAGGTGGCTTAGCCAATTAGAGCGCGTTTAGGTAAAACAGAGTTTGGCATCAATTCATCTCGAACAAACCAAATCTCATTGCATCATTGAGTGTTATTTTCTCGATGTTTGGAACTCTGTTAAGAACGACATTTATACATACTCTGCACATACATACATTATAATACTTATAATTTAAGGTTAAAAATATACACGTGTGACATTGCCGGAACTTGAATGACTTGGTTCCGCAAAAGAATACTGTGTGAACCAGTTTTGATTGAAAACAACTTGCGCTTGATGATAATTAAGTTGAATAATAATTATAGCGGTGGCCCTTGGCGGGTCTGAACTGTATCAAGGCATGGATCAAGGTCTCTGACGACGGTTGGCAATGCCCGCTGGGGTTACTTGCGCTGCTTTCCAGTTTCGGCGTTCATCACCAAAACTGAGAACATAAGCTATTTTAACATTTGATTAAAAATAATACTTACCATTAGGTTGTATCATACACACGGGAGAGTGAAGCCACGGTCAAAATGATTTACACGAGTACCTTGAGGTGTTTTTGACGAACGTTAAATTCCCGGTTCTGCGACTTTGGGCGACTGTAAGTATATATTTATGTAAATAAATGTTTTTGTATAAAATATAATGGATCCGACTTGTAAAATTGAAATAACTAACAATTGAATTAAATTCATAAATAACCGGGTCATAATTCGGGTGCGTGTGATGCGAACAAGTTAAAAAGAAAGATTGTTGCCAAGCACCTTACGGTGTTCCAGTTGTTTTTGAGAACTAGGCCCCATTAAAAAGGATCCCAAAGAAGAGCTATAATGAATTATACCATTTCCACTAATTGACTTCTCAGTTTCGACCCCATCGTGGTAGAATTATACTTTTAATAGTATTATTTTTAGTAGTGTAACTATTATTTAGAGTGGCGTAACAATAGTTTTTCTATCAATGTATGTATTTGTCATCTGAGCTAAGCGTAAATAACGAACTTCTTTTTTGTTTCATACAAAAGACATCAACGCGTTGTCGGCTTTTCTTTTATTGCTTGTTATATTGAAATGAGCTCTTGTAAAACAAATTTTTACCCACAGTAAATCCATTACACTTTTCGTAGGAAAAGTCAACCTTAACGTCTCTGTCAACGTTTGTGAGCCTGAATGCTGGCTGCAAAACTGGCTTTGCAGCCAGCATTCAGCCTCACAAACGTTGACTTTATTTAATTTATTGCTGACTTTATTTAAAACTAGATCGCTTTTAATGTAGATTATATATTATAGATACTTTCTGTTTAAACAACGATATAATAAAAGAGGTCAATCAAGAAAGACACTGTGCATACAATACTTATTAGAATAAAGTTTCTCTAGCTTTGAGCTTCGCAGACATCGTGGTCGCTCCTGCTCTGCCAGTAATATCCGTAGCGTGTAATGTACCTACCAGTAAGTGAATAATCCGTTGCTCTGATGTTACACAACGATAAACATCAATTAATTTATTCGTACAGATAAACCGTATAAAGTTCGTTTTGAATGCATAATAAAACTTTTGAATGACAATTTTGGAGTATGTCGTGACGAGGTTATAATAGAGCGATTAAACTGAATCTAGATTAAAGTTAGTTAGTCAGTAAGCCTGCGTTAAATGACGGCATGACTGTTTTATAGTCTTGAGTGCTAATTACCTACACCATACCTTATTATTATATATTATAACTCCTATCTATTCTATTCAAATAAATTTCTACCTCCCTAACCCGAAACCGTGGGCTATATTTTGAACTAGTAATTGTTTAATCTTATTTTACGTAGAATCAGAAGTTGTAGGTTCAATCAAGATGTTAGTTTCGTAAGATATTCACTTTGCTTTTAAATTATCACTGAATATATTAATGTGCCTACGCGATCTAAGTATCTTTTTGTAGAATTAGTCTTTTCGTAAACATTTTGGTTAATTATAGTTACTTAGGTTACATCTTTACAAAGTGAATCAAAATGAAAGAAAGTATTGCGTATGGCCGACTTTCAGTATTATATCTGACTCCATCACCTGATTCAAAATTACCATAGTTAGTAAAAGCTTAATTGATAAAAGCTAAATGAAACGGATTACCAGTACCCAAATACTAAAAATGGGTCCATTACTAAGATTCCACTGTCCGTCAGTCTGTCTGTCAGCAAGCTATATCTCATGAACCGTGATACCTAGCTAGAGTTGAAATTTTCACAGATGATGTATTTCTGTTGGCACTATAACAACAAATTCTAATAAACGGCCAAGTGCGATTCGGACTCACACAGGAAGGGTACCGTATTCTTCGTGAAAACTAAAAATAAAGGTTGTACCTAATGTTGTATAGATAACGATACGGAACACTTCATGCGTGAGGCCAACTAGCATTTAACCAATTTTTTTTAATTATGGTTCTTCTATAATTATAGAAAACATAATTAAAGCTTAGAAATCTACAATTTAGAGCAATATTTAGGTCAGCTTTCCATCGAAAGTTTTTTGAAATAATAGATAATAATAATTATTATTATTATTATATTTAGTTGGTAAAAAATTCTCTATGGATTGTTATAGGGTAGGTACTACCTACAAACACTATCGGTTTGTCATATTTTCATTATGCGACATTTTGTCGGTGCGTGCATGATCCCTTTATAGTAACAAAATTTCGCAACAGAGCTTACGGTTCACACCCAGCCTCACCGTCTCAAGGATGCCCAGTAACTTTGAAAATATTTCCATTTTAATACCTCCATACATATCCGTCCATACTTAATTAAAGACACAGGTAAATTTCTCATAATGCGACGTTTTATTCATTTACAAGTAACAGACGACAGAATACTAATAACCAAGAGTAGCCTCAAAATTTAATGTGAAGGACCGAAGTAACGCGCCTTGACTTTTTATGCTGCTCTTTTAAAGAGGCTTAACTTCTCTCATAAACATCAAATTAACGGGTAATGGTGCTAATTTTTAAATATAAGAAGAAAGAAGATAATTTATATCGACTTGTATGTATACAATGTTGTGTCGACAGTGGGGCAGGACAGGTATACATTATACATTGATTTACGATTTAACACCTCATTTATAACCTTTTCCATGTTTGTCGGAAGGTTATTGAGCAATCGTCGGCTTACGGAGCATTTCGGAAGTAGGCTATCTGATGTAATGTGGGCGAAGCTGGAGCAAGTTTGCTTATAAATACATTATTACGTAAGGTAATTGTAGCCACTTCTGTACAATATCTAAAAAGGTTTTGGAGGTCAAAAGAACTACTTATACGTTGAAAATTGAATGATGACTCAGTGGTGATGACTATGGATTGTCAAGCGGGGTCTCATTATTTGAAACTTGTCTCGGATAAGCTTAGACGAAACAAAAAGTCGACATCCACATAGTCCATAGTAAAAACTTTGAAGAAACTTTAAGTAACCGATGTTAAATTTACAAATTATTGGAATACAAAATGTTTTGCCCCGGGCGGGAATTGAACCCGCGTCCTTCCGATTTCGCGCCGGATCGCTTAGTACGTGGTAGTGCTTGTAATCATAATATATAGAAATACAGAAGGGTAGCGACATCATTCCGAGAGTTAAGTGTTTGAAAAAACACTTCTTTCGGTCAGATGAAGTCTAGTAGTCTGGTTGATGGCCGCGCACCGTCCCCTATGAAATACGATTGGAGTACAAAATTTCGGCGACGCAGCGGTACCCCCGGTAGCTTAGTAGATAAAGCATCCGGCGCGAAATCGGAAGGACGCGGGTTCAATTCCCGCCCGGGGCAAAACATTTTGTATTCCAATAATTTGTACATTTATGATTTTCGTTTAGTACGCGGTAGTGCTTGTAATCATAATATATAGAAAAACCGATGTTAAAACAAGATAGCTAAGATAATTAACAGATTAAGGCGTTACTTTGCGGTAATCCGCAAAGTAACGCCTTAATGATAAATGATGAAAAATAAAAAAAAAAGTATTTGTATTAAATATGAATACAAATACTTTTTTTTATGTGTTTGAGACGGAACAAGCACAAGGGATAATAAATATATATTAAGAAAACATTACTAAAACTTAAAAAAAACAGTTAAATATATAAAATTACTTACACTTAAATTACGGTTGCCTGGAAGAGATTGCTGCCTAGCAATAAGACCGCCGATTGTACTATGTTTAAGTTATTTTAATATTTCTTGTAACTAGTTTTAATAATTTTAAATGTGCAATGAAGTGTTATCTATCTATCTTAAAATATACCTAGTGACAAATCCGCCTAATTTTCCTGATAAGAACATTAGGAAGTTATGGCTTCTTTGGTTTTTTGAACGGCCATTTACCTGACTCCAATCATACTTAAAAATATTTTCGTTGTTAGTATAAACCCTTTTCGATATGTTTTATTTTATTATACACCCTTTCGGTTAATGAGAGCACGTTAAGATACTAAAGGGTGCCTAATATGCAATAAGACCCCGCTCACATTGACGTGAAAAGTGGCATGGGAATTCATCGACTTTCCCCCATGAGTTCTCTTTTACGAGAAAGTGTAAATGCAATAGTCCTTATACTCCTAAATCGGGAACTATAGCAAGGTTGCACTATTTTTATTATTCCTTTTCTTTATTTACGGTTATCGAATCAAGCTATGCCTTGGCATTATGCTTCCGTGTCGTCACTAGCTGGCTCCACCGGAACCAGCGTGTGACGACCAGAGCAGGCTTTACAGCCAGCATAATTCTCAGATGGGTCCAATTAAAGACGGTTAGCATTAAATTTATTTATAGTTTTATTTATTTTGTACCTGTTGTTGTATTGTATTATCTTGTGTACTTTTGTATTTATGTGTAACACTGTCTTAATACGTAATTTCCAACTTTTAATATTTAAACATATAAGTTCTTTATTATTGACAATTCTACCTCTGTCTAAGCCAGCTCTGTATAGCCATAGGCATGTAGGCGCTAATATTAGTGATTAATTATAATTAGCTAAGGTCTCGCGGCCACGGCCCGCTTGTGCAGGCTTAATGAAGTAGTTTGCAGATGAAAACAAAAGTGGAATGACTGGTGTGCTTAAGACTTAAATAATTGAACTCTAAGTAGGGCGGACATACATGAAATGCGAGCATTTGCTTGATAAAGTTTTTGATTTTGTTATACTTACTTAGATTGAATTTGAAGATTGAATATTTTCTAGTAAAACAATAATAACTATACCTAATATTGTTAATAATAATATTAATCACATCATAGTAGTGACGACCCGCTGCTAGTAACAACAATAAAAATAAATAAATTCTTTATTTCGAACCATAACAATATTATGCATCTAATTTATGAGAGTCGATGATACCTGCGGAAGAGTAATAACTCAAAAATACCTCCGAAAATTAGACACAAAGTTCCTTACAGTGAATAAAGTACAAAAATTAAGCAATGTCATCTGTCTATGGCAACACATATGTAATATATACTTATATGAACCTACTTGTTTTATGTAAGAAATACTTGATACATACCCGGTTCCTACGTACGAGTATTGATGTAATGTATTTTTAATTTAGTGCGAAAATGTTTACAAATATATTAAAACAAAAATGTAGGTAGTCAGGAAGTTATTCGCTATAATATGGTCTAGCTCTATAGAATTAAAAAGTGCCCGCCAGCATTCAAACGTTGGATTATCTGAGTGACAGACAATATGATCATCCTAACCAATTTAACATTTTCAAATTATATATACAGATTTATAACTGTAATATATAATTAGTTTCAGTTTAGAACTATGCACTATAAGTAACTACCTAAGTATATTATATTATTTCTAGCGGCTACGCCAGATTTGCTGCGTGATTGCTTCATATATCCACGGTGACTAAAGACCAGGAACGCTGTTTTGTAACAGAAGCTGAACATTTATGGAATTATGTACCGTCTTTTGTCATCAAATTGTACTTGTAGCCTTATGTTGGAATTATTATGCTGGAACAGAATGGTAACTCAAACAACTCAAAGGACGACTTGATCATCCTATCTTTCCCTACCATTTTTTTAGGAACGTGATGCCTTCATACTGGTCTTCCTCTACGTGGATGGGAAGGGAATGTATCAGACGACGAAAGCCCCCCGTGCTTGGCGTTTACAAAGCACGGCAGAGAGATATTGCCTCCTATAAGGACCTCTCTCTACCATTATTCTTACTAACCATTCCTGTTAGTATAACATTCTGTGTTTCGGCTTTGGTTTCATGGCCAGGCAATGTTGCTGCCAGTCGTCTTCCTGACACTAACAAATCTTAAGGCCCTAAGAGTTGCTAAATCAGTATTTTCGACTCAAAGTACGGAAAAAGTATATATTATTAATATTATAAAAATTATATGTTTAAGAATAATTCGTCACGATTACTAACAGTTTAATTACATTTGCTAAGTAACGATTAAAAATTATACTTTTCTAACGTCTATTATATTTTTTGAGTATATAACCCTCAATATCGTATGTTAGCAACAATTGTTTTATAATCGATTTTAACTCCTGAAACATAATTAAAAATTATTAAAAAATAACTTTTCTTATTCCTTGCAGTTTTTGTGTTTATGGTAATGTTTTGTGTGATTCTCGCGCATTTCGGACGAAAATATTGCCACATCGGAGTGCGCTTTGAATGATGCATCTTTCAACGGTAGTTGGTTCGATTTTCGTACTCGCTATCTAGAAAAATATCGTGTTTTTTTTTGTAATTGTGACGGAACAAGCTCGAATCCCACCTGTTAAGTGGACTAACCTCTGCCTATATCAGATGCATTTCATCACAAGTTACAAATTAAACTGCGCCCGTCGCACTTGGACATATAGTTGTTAAGGCCCTTGGGCACGTCAAATTCGTACTTTCTAAAGCGAACTCCTCCGTAACCGCTGAAGTTGAAGACTTGAAAAAAATATATTTTATAGATGAATTCAAGTACAACATTTGCAACATATGATTTTAAGGTATTACTATTACTTTTGCCTTAAAAAAAATTCAAACTACATACTATTTCTTGACTTATATGGCGAACTCCTTCTAAACGGCTACGATTTTTGAAAAATAAATTGTACCATTAAATTTCTAGATGGTTATACTACAATTATAACATAGCATTTGTAAATCCATTGATATTTTCCTAAGAAAATGTCGAATTATTCAGATTCAGAACGCTTGCGGTTCCGAGGTGCTCTGCGCGGACGCGGGCGGCAGTGTTGCGCAAGCGTTGGCACGGGGAGGCTGTGTCGCTCGTAGTTCCGCTCGCGCTTTCGACTGATAACGATCTTGTCTTTGTATTAGTGCATTGACACGCGAGATTCGTAGCTGTGTGCGTGCAATGATTCGCTCGCTGCAGAGGGCCAACTTGATTGCGACGTGAAGTATGCGCGGTGACGCTTTATTATTGGTATTTTGTAGACAAATTTTATTCGAATTGTCTCACATATGAAAAGAATCAAAACTTGAAATTGACAATGTTGTGGGTAAATTACAATGGGCGGCCTTATCAATAAGATCAATGAAAAGTTTTATAATATATGTACAAAATTAATTAGTAATGTCTATAACGCTCTCATGTTATAACTAGTTAACTAAAGATAATATATTTTTTTATATTATGGTAAATAGTTTCCGGCTTTAGTAGTTTGTATGGTACAAAATGGTTCTCTACTACATTTAGAGTCTGTATGGGGCTACATACATCTTTTGGAGTTCTAAGCTTTTCTTGATAATTGTATTAGGTGTTTTGATATAGGTTAATTAATACTACATAAAGATAACGTCTGCCAAGTGAAGATGGAAAACGTATCTCGAAAATAGTGAGAGATAGGTAAGGGAGATTAGCACCGTGGGGTGCCGGGTTAGAATTGCACCTCCCCATATAATCCCGTGGGTGTCGTAAGAGGCGATTAAGGGAAAACTACTGGAAGGTGGGCAGCCACGTGGGGTGCCGGGTTAGAATTGCACCTCCCCATATCATCCCGTGGGTGTCGTCAGAAGCGTCTAAGGGAAAACTACTTAAAGGGGGGCAGCAGCGCCTTCTAAAGAACTGCCAACTTACATTGCGATCCCCAAGACGCCTGCCAAGTGTGGGGATTATGGCAAATACCCCCTTAAAAAGTGAGGCTGTGTTCAGCAGTGGACGAACTGACTGTTACAGTTACAGTACTGAAAATCGATATATAGGTTTTTCTGGACGTCCTTATTCCAAATTTGGAATTTATTTTTCGATGACGTCTGCCAAGTGAAAAAAGTTAGTCCGATATGGCTGAAAATCGATATCTAGATTGTGCTGTGCGTCATTATGCCGAATTTGGAATGTATATTCCGATGACGTCTGCCAAGTGAAAAAAGTTACCTAGATTTAGCTGAAATTCAAAATCTAGGTAGTTCTAGACGTCTTTATTCCGAATTTGGAATTTATTTTTCTATGACGTCTGCCAAGTGAAGAAAGTTACTCCGATTTGGCTGAAATTCAAAATCTAGGTAGTTCTAGACGTCTTTATTCTGAATTTGGTATTTATTTTTCGATGACGTCTGCCAATTGAAGAAAGTTACTCCGATTTGGCTGAAATTCAAACTCTAAGTAGTTCTGGACGTCTTTATTCCGAATTTTGAACGTATTTTTCTATGACGTCTGCCAAGTGTGGAAAGTTACTCCAATTTGGATGAAATTCAAAATCTAGGTAGTTCTGGACGTCTTTATTCCGAATTTAAAATGCATTTTACGATGACGTCTGCCAAGTAAAAAAAGTTGCTCCGATTTGGCTAATAATCGAAATCAAGGTTTTTCTGGACGTCTTTTTTCCAAATTTGAAATTATTTTTTCGACGACATCTGCCAAGTGAAGAAAGTAACTCTGATTTAGCTGAAATTGAAAATCTAGGTTGTTCTGGACATCGTCATTCTGAATTAAGAGTTAATTTTTTGAAGACGTCTGCCAGGTGAAAAAGTTACTCCTATTTGGCTGAAAATCGATATCTAGGTTTTTCTGGACGTTTTTGTTCAATATTTGGCATACATTTTTCGACATCTGCTAGGTGAGGAAAGACACTCCACTTTGGCTAACATTCAAAATCTACGTAGTTCTGGACGTTTTTATTCCGAATTTGGAATTTATTTTTCGATGACGTCTGCCATGGGAAGTAAGTTACTCTGAATTGGCTGAAAATCAATATCTAAGTTTTTCTGGACGTCCTTATTCCAAATTAGGAATTTATATTCCGATGACGTCTGCCAAGTTAAAAAGTTCCTCCGATTTTGCTGAAAATCGATATCTAGGTTGTGCTGTGCGTCATTATTCCGAATTTGGAATAATTTTATCTATGTCGTCTGCCAAGTGAAGAAAAATACTCAGAATTGACTAAAAATGGATATCTAGGTTGTTTTAGACGTTATTATTCCAAATTTAGAATTTGTTTACGATGACGTATGCCCAGTAGATAAAGTAACTTCGATTTAGCTGAAAAGATCGATCGTCTAGAACAACCTAGATATCGATCTAGGTTGTTCTAGACGTCTTGATTCCAAATCTAGAATTTATTTAACAATGACGTCGGCCAAGTGGAAAAAGTTACTTTGATTTGGCTACAAATCGATACTTATCTTGGTTTTCCTGGACGCTTTTCTATTCGTACTATCGATCTTAATTGTTATTAACTTGTTGTGAAGTGCGTGAATCCCTCTAGGGTGAGTTCCTTATTTATTATTGTTATTTCATAGTGCTGACTAAAACCTATGTAACGTAAACAGCTGTGCTGCCCTACCGCGCTAGACTGTGAGTTTTAAAATGTGAGTCGCTGGTAACAGTACCACGATCGTGTCGGTGCGGCTTGGCAACAGTTGGCTGAGGAATATCAGCTACTAAGCCGGTGTCTTCCTTCCAGGATTCCACTTCACTGATTTAATCCGAGGACGGGTGTTTCGAGCACTCACTACCGAGATCCAGAACTATCAGCTGACGCCAAGACCGCCACATCTGGGACCTGGATCACGTGTACTATCAGGTCAGTGTCTCCCTCCGGTCTATGTAACTTCAGTAGAACTGTGTATGTGCAACCTGATAAGGCTTGGCCTAATAAACTTTTCAAACCTACTCCCTGAGTTTACCTACCTACCTGCTGGCCGTGGGATGATTAGCAGTTCCCTATCGCCGCAGTACGATAAGAGTAGGAAAATTATGATTACCAAAGACGCACGAATTAACATCAAAATAATATTTTGACTAACCTCGACGTTTCGATCAAGTTGCATTGACCGTGGTCACGAGTAGACTGAAGAAGCGGGTGTCATCGTCTTGAGGAGCGGCGGGAGCGATTTAAATCTACCCCGCTTGGTTTTCGTTATTGTAATTTAGAAACATGAGTTTAGTTCACGAAAGTTTAAAGAAAAGTACTTATAAATCAATTATTCAAATCTCCTAATAACTGAGAAAGTATATCGGTTACCTTTTCACGATGGAACCAATCTTTACAATATAGCTGTAGATAAATTGCCCATATTATTATTTCCTAGACAAGAAATTATTCATCTCATATCTCGTACCCGGAAAGTAGTGTTTGTTTGATGCGAGTAGCGGGTGGGAGACTGCTTCCCACCTATGGGCGGGAAAATCTAAAGGTAAATACTTCCTTCCCAAGGGCCGACATGTCCAATAGCACAAACGTTGGCCATTTTGTATTTTTGCGTACGACACAGTCGTCCCTATTCTTATTTTTCAATGTATTTTCGCCATTATACAAATCTTCCTTTTATATCGTCGTTTTTAAACGAGTAAACCCGCGTCGGCTATAATCTCATTTATAAGGAGATTTGAATAAACGATTGATTATTATAATTTTCTTACTCTTATCCGATATATCTTAGCGTGTTAAAGATACGTCATCTATCTTTACTTAGCAAACGTCATTAAAAATTAAATCCAAATGTAGAATAATGACGCCCAGCACAACCTAGATATCGGAGTAACTTTCTTCCCTTGACAGACGCCATTAAAAAAAAAATCTTAATTCGGAATAATGACGCCCAGCACAACCTAGATATCGATTTTCAGCCAAATTGAAGTAGTTTTTCACTTGGCAGACGTCATCGGAAAGTAAATTCCAAATTTGGAATAAGGACGCCCCGAAAAACCTAGATATTGATTTTTAGCCAAATCTTTATATATTATATATTAGAAAAATTAATTCCAAATTTGGAATAAAAACGTCCAGAATAATAATAATAATATAAACAATAATATAATACTATAATAAATCTTTATAAACAATAATATAATAAATCTTTATTTAAGCCAATAACACTTTTTCCAAATCTTGTATTGCTGGTGGTCTTCACACTTCGACGTTGAAGTTTGTATGAAATTATCCACACAGGTGGTATTTATATTTTAACAAAATTTGTGTTATTTACGTGTTTGTATGTATGATGCTATATGGTGATATATAAACTGAAAAATTCAGGACTTGATTATATAAATATGTTTTAATAAAAGGGCTAAATCTTCTTGCAAAAGTTGTACGAATGACAGGTTATTTTAATTGGAAAACTCGTTTATGTAGCATATTACTAAAATTTGCAGATTTTTAAAGAATCTGTGTGCGAACTGAAAACAACCTAGATATCGATTTTCAGCCAAATCGAAGTACATTTTTCACTTGGCAGACGTCAACGTAAAACAAATTCTTAACATGGAATAATAACGTCTACAACAACCTAGATATCAATGTTCAGTATAAACCGTAGCATTTTTCTTCACTTGGCAGATGACATTGAAAAAATAATTACAAATAATAATAACGGAATAATGACTCTCAGCACAGCCTTAATATCGAGTATCAGACAAATCTGAGTAACTTTCTTCACTCGGCAGATGACATTGAAAAATAAAGAAAAGGAATAAAGACGTCCAGAACAACCTAGGTACACTATACATTTTCATTTGACGACTGATCTCAGTCGCAGTTGCAATTGCGGATACTCACTAGAATCGTACGGTAGGAATATAAAGTGCCATGTTACCGGAGCGCATCGCGCATCTGCATATTCTTTGACCGTTATATTTGTGCAGCGAGCGCGGAACGTATGCGGCGATACGCGAGTAAAGTAAGCTCGATTAGGTCCAGATGCTCAAGGCCATTGGCGACTCTAATCGCCTTAAAAGTCTTATGTGCCTGTAATTTTACTGGCTTTCAAGGACTGCTGCCAGAATACACTGGGCTTGGCGACAGATTTTCTACTTGAGGGTGCTAGCTAGCCAGGCGAACTTTTGCAAAATGCCCTTCCACCAAAAATATTTTTTTCACTTTGTTATACAATTTTAATAGATATGTTTTGCGTATAATAGGCGTTAAGTTCAATTATAAGTTCGAGCAACAATATGATGGAGATTGTACGGGACGCCTTCACTCCATGACGCCACAACCAATCCATTCGTGTCTTACAGCTAACAAAAGTTTTCAACTCAGTCACATAGCAACTTATCAACGAATTAACTCCTTACATCTTAAAATTAATTTAGTCACTCCGTGTTGCTATAGTTCGCCTGCAGTTGACTTTAGTAGCTTAGATCTATGGCTTAGCTAATGTCAAGGTGAGGTCTACCATTGTTTCTATACAAACGTGCGTAGGTATGATAAACAGTCTGCAATAAATAATGAGCTTCCATTCATCGGCTGTCGATTCTACTGATAGATTGGAGTAAGTAATGGTTACATTGAGCACAGATTTGTGATTGAACATATGCCATTGAAAGATTTTAATCGAAGACCTTTGTCTATGACGCTCCAGCTCGGCGCAGGTGCTCTAGGCATCAATACTAAGTGGTGGGGTGGTTCATTCCTCTAATATTTTAGAATAGAATAGAATCACATTTATTTCCAGTAAAATACAATTTAACAGGAAAGAAATAAAACATAGAATACAACTATCTAATTTAACTGGCAAGAGGGGTAGGCTCAGCACTGTACTGCGTAAGCCGGATGGTTCACGGAGGGCTGGTTTTCAGCATGCCCCTTTGTTCGAACGTAGGTATTAATCGAGTTAAAGTTAGTGATGCGGGTATACTTACATAATACGTATAAAAATTAAAGTTATCCACGTTACACTCTTGCATATAAAAATTATAAGTTAGATAATTCATAAATTAAAAGATATAAAATACAAAATATTATATAAAGAAAATAAATTTAATTGGTAACAGTTTAGCCTGGCACCTCACGGGGCAGTACATTTCTTAAGATCTAATTCAACTTGCATGGCTTTTATGTATAGCAACCCACTATTAACTGTTTAATTCTCCTGAGCAATGAGCCTACTACCTACCTACTCCTAGCTGTTGCAAATTTAATGGAACACGGTAAAGCCTAGTAGAAGTATGTATATAGAGGTAATACATATATGAATTTACCTTGGCTTAGATATGCATATGAATTGCTGTCAAAAATTGTAATCAAATAATTACCTATTGGCTTCTTGTGCATATTAATATCCATACCTATATGATCACACGTTTTTCAGTGATAATAAAAATCATCGCATCATCATTCCACGAGTTTTATAAAAACCCAGGAAAACGACCAATAATTATGTAAATAAACCAAATCTATATGTATAGGTACCAACTCAAATCTACAGCAAAAAAGGACTTTCTGGGTTTATAGTCTTTAGGTCTTTGACTGAAACTGATAAATAAAAAAACTATAGAGGACGTCTAGTCAAAGTCGAAATCATTTATTACATTTTGGCGTCTACGATGCAGGCAGATTATCTATGTAATAAACTTATTACCTACTTATCACAGAACTGGCCCCATATGGCCGCGACCCCTATAAAGGAGCACCTTGCATCCAGCCAGTAACTGCAAATCTGATACACCACAAACCTAGATATCAGGATAGTGATTCTGTAGGTAAAAAATCATTGAGTTTTATTCGCCATTATTAAAATGAGATTGGAACTGCGTTTGTATGGGGGCATTCATCTAAAATATACCCTTAAAACAAAAACCAATTCGACGATGGAGTCGGATGCGTCGTGGCCTTGAAGCGCTCACTATTAAGGGCAAAGGTAATGTCCTGTATATTGACGATAAGCACCAAGTTGTTTTATAATACGCAACATTTTCCTAGCTGTAAGATTAAGAAGCAATAAGATTTTTTGCTTCCTAATGGGATTTCGACCAATTCTGGCTTTGGCCTTTGTATTTGGAACAGCACGCAGCCGCCCTGATCTTTTATGGTCTTCGACAAAAGAAGTGTTGTTATATCTGTTGATATTACAAACATACCAAGCTTTTGAAGTGTCTGGAATATGACTGACGGCTCCATACCAATTTTGTGCTAGGCGATCACAGCAATTCTATACTTTTTAAACCCCATTCCATATTGAAATTATAAAAATGAACACTCAAATATATCTGAAATGTTGCGAAATCAAGAGATTAACTTTTTAAAATAATAAACGCGTTCCAAATTCAAAATAATTCAAAAGCTGAAAAAAAGAAAAGTGTTTTATGTTACAGTATTAATGGCCAGACTAGTTATATGGTATGATAGCCTTTCTATACACCTTCTTGCATATATCGGTGCCTACTTTTCATAATTCTTTCATATTATATACGAGTATATCAACTAGTTTAACCACTCCTGTTAAGGTGCAACAATTATTTTACTGAATTTCAGTGAATTCCTTAACTCGGGCTAAGATGTTCGCCGAGAAAAGGGTTGAGTAATTAGAAATAAAAGCGAGTTCAAGATCTACCAATAAATAAACCTAAATAAAAACTTTTATATCTAGGCACAAACAACAATCTCTGAATAAAACTTTTTTAAATGGTTAAATAACTTTTGTACTTTTAGGGTCCGTTTCAGAATGCCTTAATAAAGTTTCGGGTTGCTAACCAACACATAAAATAACTGATTGATAAAAATGACAGTTAACATGGCAGCGCGTTTCAAGCTTTAACCGATGGATAGGCTAAATCGATGACTGTGAAACGCAAAGATAGTCTTTTGTTTAATAAATATGTTCTGGGTAGTATAAGTATAAACGGAACTTACTCGAACATTCTGAAACAGGCCCTTTACCTACCAAATTAACAAAAAAATGTTTATTTAATTTACGGTCAACAAAGTTGGTCTTACAATTATTATTATAAATAAGAATACTTTTACATTAAGAAAATATAGTGACACTTGACAACATATACATATAGGTACATTATGTTTCACAAAGTTGCCATTAGATGGTAGTGTACCAACGGATTCTGAATCGCGTTATCGTTACGTCTTCATTCGAATACCTACCTATAGAATTCACAAACAAAATTTGATTTGAATTTATATTAGTTTTTGAATTATAATTGAAATAATAACTTGGCAGCAATTGTGCTCTTATTTTTTAGACTAGCAAGAAGAAAGTGGAAGAGAATTAAGAACAACAGAATCGTTCTATACTACGGAACCCTACGTTGTTCGTGACCCAACACGCCATCGACCGTTTATTTCATAACTAATAAGCTCATCAATTAAATATTAATTTCTATATATTGGCGACAAATAGCAACCTAGGAACAAACCTAGCTTGTATTGCAATGTCCCTTTTTTGATGATATAGGTACATATTTATTGCGATTTGCGAGCAATATGACGCGATGATGTCGCCGACCGCAGCATGTGGGAAGGTTCTGAAGTACCTATTGGTGATCATGAATTCTGTTATTCTAGTTAGTAATATTGACATACATATTTTGAATATTTTGTTGGATAGTGTAATAAGCAAAGTATCTTTTGGATGACTTACTTCATCTTTATTTGGAATGAGGCCAAAAAATACTTTTCCGAATGCCACTCCATGCTTGACCAGATTTTAATAAAGTTATTTAAGAGATGTTTACGATTTTAGGACACTTTTTAAACACTACGGGATGACTCCAAGCCACCTATCATACTCGGGGATTATGCCACCCACCTTAAATTCCCTTAATAGGGAAGGCTGTGCTTAGCAGTAGACGATCCGGTAAGTAAATACACCTATATTTTCAAAATCTAGGGTAATCTCTATGCGTAATTAAAAGCGCAATCATTATCTAGCAACCGTGAGAAGCAGCATTGACGACCTGTCCGTGAAACCATACAACAGCCCGCAAAATAGCATTTACAACGACCTTGGCCAACTTCTGTATCAAAAACAAGTTGACATAAGTAGTAACCAAGTAGTGCCGTTTTGGTGTTTATCTTTTGCATTGAAATAATAACCTCCCTAAACGTAGTATGTGTCGCGTAGGTCGTGGGAAGAAGTGTAATAAAATCGAATAAATAAACCAGTCACTTGAGTACTCACAAACCGTAACCGAGGTTACCGTTATACATGATATAATATGTTTGTTGTACATGTATTATCAAAATGAAAAATTCATTCCTTCTATTGTAATTATGTTAAGAGCTTAGAGCAACAAAGACTTTCACCTTGTCAGAAGTCCATAGCACGTGTCACGTGTCACGTTCAACCGGTTTTTATTATATTATGTTGTTTTACTTTACAACTTTTTTTCCTAAACTCGCACCAAGTTTGATCCTTGTATATGCATATTTTTTTTACAATAGAACACAAACAGATGCTTCTGTTTGTCACTGCGCTGGAAACTCCACCGGGCTTTCTATTTTTCAGCAATGAGTTAACTGAAAATGCACCAGTTCTTGTCACAAAACACTAAGTTATACACAAGCACCCTAATGGAAATACTGATTGCTGTTACAGTTCATAAGATACAGTACTAGGTAGGATGGACGGACGGCGCGTAGGTAAGTACTCACAGTTTTGTTTGTATTTAAAGTCCGTTTAAACAACATAAATATGAGTTTTTAAAACTATTGTGAGCTTTCGCCATATTATTTAGAAAGAGACACTGTGTACTGGAGCACCGCCCGCGCCGCCTGTGCCGGGCTTGTATATCACTCCCCAACACTATATCTGCGGGTATCGTAAGGGGGCGACTAAAGGCAAAATATCGGAAGATGAGTAGGAGCGCCTTCTGAGGATCTGTTAACTTATACTGCAATCTTCATGATGCCCGTCAAGCGTGGGCATTAGTGGAAACCTCACCTCTTAAGAGCCATTTCACAAAATCACGCTACTGACGTTTAGGTAAATGCCAGCGCATCGCTTACACTGGCGAAAGAAGTGAGGACAGAATAGCATGACTGTAACTTATTTTGATATTTGCACTCATTAATAAATAAATATAAGTTGTGATATAAAAATTGTGTAATTGGCATGAGTAAATCATAATTTAGAGTTATGTTAAATATTTTTTCCTGGCCAAGAAAACAGAGTTAGTATCACAGTTAATTGAGATTAGATTAATTGGAGAATGCACTTTCTTCTGATATAATATTTGTTTGGAATTACTCTTTATTTAACGCAATAAATCGTGTTAAAACTTAAAATGCGTATGTAATTCGTGAAAATTGGCGCAAGGTCTTTAATTTTTATTCCATAATTATGATAAATTATCGATATTCTATGACACTATATGTCAACAAGATTATATGCCTGATGTATAGATTTTCTTAAAAGTTAATTCGATGAATTTTTATATAAGAGATAGAGCTCAGAAGATGGCTATGCGTATGTTAATTCGTAAAACAATGTGCGGGATATTGGTCACTACAAAATACTTGAAGTAATATTTGTAAATGTGGTACATTAACTGAAAAGGGAACAGATTATTCTATTTTTATCAATTATTCAACAATTTGTAGATCTTTCCTATGATAGTAAATTAAGCGCTTAAAATCTTCGATATACGCATCAAAATGTGAAATGCCTCTTAAAGCGGGAGGCTGTTTCAGCAGTGGACAAAGCAGCCGATACAGTACAGCTAGTTCAGCTCAAGAGAAACAGAGTCACGGCGGCGTAACACAATCGTGACTGACAGACGATATGCTTCGAAATAGTTCCAAATTTCTTCAACCGGTTCCAAAATAATAAACCGGAAATTGATATTCAAGTCACATTGGTGATGGATAAGAAATGTTATCATGAGGCGACGAACGAGAAGCCATAACGTAGTAGGTCCCCCATTAGCTGAACAGACCACACGACGCCACCGAGCATTTTTAAGTGAACTTTTGGATTCAAATGGGTAAAAAAGAAATTCTATGGTGTGTCCAATAATATTAAAGGCCGTTTCTAAGTGAAGACATCACAAGTATTTTAAATATCATAAAATGATGAGCCGTACAAAGGGTCCGCCTGACGGTAACCGGCACTCTTGCCGGTTGCATTATAGTTAGTGTCACTTCTCGTTCTGCTTGAAACTATATTGAGTTCTTCACTTCGAGACCTTAGTTCTTAATATCTCGTTCACCCAGGAATATAACCTGTTACAATAATACCTACTCTTCATGCCTGAACTGTGGTCTGTAATTTGTCAATGAGCATAGACGAGCGAATAGATGGATAGACATGACAGATGTCGAAGTGACATTTGATGATTCGTCAATTTTAGTTTCATATTTGGATACCAAGTATTCTAAAAATTACTAACACGTAGTTCTGATGAAACAGATGACAAATTGACACTTGTCTATATCTCGATTAAGAGTGTATGGGTTGCAAATATAAACAATACTAGGATTTAGATAGACGATACAAATTTGAAATCCAAACTGCAAATTATGTTATGACATTAAGTGTCACTTTGTCACAATTTTCAGTGTGACATCTGTCACATCTATGACCTGCTTCCTAGTATTTTTTTGATATTGGCACTCAAACTTTAAATCTAAATTAAAATAACATTATTTATTCATTTGCCTAAACACAACTCCTACCTTAAAGTAGTAGTGTGCCAACATTACTACTATGAGGTAGTAGTTGTCGTGAAGACCGACTATTGTTAAAGAGATCTTATCTGATAAAAAAACAACAGTTAGCACCTATTAGATAATCGAAACGTAAAATATGACGTAGTGGTGTCCTACTCGAATAAGCTATTACGCTTACGAGTTTATGCCTCAGTCTACAAATAATGTATATAAAGAACATGAAAGTAGCCAGTTTAACCTCTTACGCAACGCCTGATCTAGTAATTCAGTCTAATCTAATCGTGAGAGACACCGGCTATATGATTGAGGTCGCACTATTTTTGTTAATTCTTTTCTGAAGCCATTGTCTACTTGACTAGATTAAAAGGTTCGATTGTGAGTGATTTGTTATTAATCGTTTTAAACTTGAAACACCTTTCTAAAAGCGCATATTATTCTATCTTATATATGCTAGCTTTCCGGCCGCGGTAAGTCGGTTATCGCGCAAAACCATTAACCTGTTTTTGCGCAGTTGGATAAAAAGAATCCTAGATGTCCTTCCCCGGGTCCCAAATTATTACCATACCAAATTTCATCCAAGTCGGTCTGGTAGTTTTTAAGATTATTCGTTGCATACAAAAATCCAAATCTTTCCCAATTATAATATCAGTGAATGTATATAGTGTACATTTGATCATAATTAAAGTTTTCTCCACCAACAAGGTCGTATGAGGTTACATTTACGTTTTATATTATCATATAATATATATCAAAAATTTGTAGCCGAGCGGTGCCGGAATATCCCGTGGGGTGCCGGGTTAGAATTGCACCTCCCCATATCATCCCATGGGTGTCGTAAGAGGTGAATACGAGAAAAATACTGGAAGGTGGGCAGCAGCGCCTTCTAAAGAACTGCCAACTAACACTGGGATCCCCAAGACGCCTGCCAAGCATGGGGATTATGGCAAATACCGTCTTAATAGGGGAGGCTGTGTTCAGCAGTGGACGATCTGGCTGTTACAATACAGTACAGTACAGTGGTAATACCTATGGAATGCCACCGTGCCACAGGTCATGTTCAATCTGCAACGCTGGTGTAAGCTTCACCGCATGGACGAAGGCCATTTTGCTAATGCTCGCCTGACTAGCTAGGAAATTTGTCGCCAAGCACCGAACACTGTGTTCCGGCAGCAGTCCATGAGAGTAACATATTAGCTCATACAATATATATATATATATATATGGGATCCAATAATTATGATAATGTTATAGGACCTGACAAACATTCCTGTTCGATAGTTCGATATGTATAGTGGTAAGTAATTTTGCGGATGCTCGGCTGGCAAAAGATGTCACCAAGCAGTTAACGATGTGCTCTGGCAGCTGTCTTTGGGAGCCAGTTCTCGTTGTTGTATAAGTACTTATATTTAAAATCCTCGACCACAACATCACTCACCAACAGGTAAGATAGTTGCTATTGTTTTCATCATATTTTAAATACTACTTGTTCAAATGTATTGAAGTTTTGCATGCATTCCCTGAGCATAATATATAGGCTTCTGGTTCGCTTGTTTTTTTTTTCACGTGGAGCCGTAGTTTTATTAGGGTTCTGCTCCAAAAACCGGAACCCTTTTTACTAAACCCTACATCTAACCCTAACTTACAAAGAAATTAATCTTTACCCTAATAGCTAGCCAGTTAATATATCTATTAATATAATACCAAATATATATACAATACAATATAAAAATTATAAAAATTCTAGAAATGGGTACGATAATCATGTCTCTTATTTATTGTACTATTAGATAAAAACCACGTCAACGAAAAAGTCTAAATATATACAAACGTCAAACGTTATATTATACTTATGGTATAAAAATTAAATTATGATGTATGTTTTCAAATAGTAATCTAGTCTTTCCTGTTTAGCTGTACAGCATGTGCTGGCTGGGGACATGGGTCACCAGCTTACCCGTTGATTTTAGTTTGTAGTTCAAGAACCTTCATATCTAAGGATTTGAAAGTTTTAATTCCTAATGGCACAAATTATGCCCTAAATTGTGGACATATTAAACAAAGTCGTAGGCCAACAGATGAGCAGCTGTAGACACGTAGTCTCCAGCTAACACGTTGTAATCGGGTCATTACTACTACAGTTTTCAAGTAGGAAGCTTCAATTAGTGCCATTGGCACAAATTATATTCTAAACCCCTTGCGAACTGGTATACAAGCCGTTTCGCATATACAGTATGTGTCACCACAACGTCAGCTAACATACTAATAATCACACGTAGCATCGAAGTAAAAAATTTACTTCGATGCTACATGTGTGATTGTTTGAGAGTTGGTATTTATAAATTGCACTAAATATGCATTAAAAATTGGTATATTCAGAATTAAGTAATTTTAATTGAGGAAGCTGAAGAAATACACACAATATGATAACAAATAATAAAATATGAATTAGGGATCAGACAGTAGTCAGATAATCCGAGAATGCGTTGATGGAAACTAAATATAATTCTAGGTTAGCCTGAACACATCTTTGTTGATCACTTACCATCAGGTGAGATAGTGGTCAAAGGCTAAGCTATTAGGCATAAAAAAAATCTATCCGTTTCAGATAGGGAGAATTGATGACTACTTCATACGCCAAAGCGATATATTTCGGCACAAACGCTACTAGGGCACCTAATCTACGCGCAGCAGGTGGCTGATAGATAGGTCCAGGTCACGTGCACAGATATTATCCCCTTCTGATGCAAAAACCCTCTATTTGACCAAAAAAAGTACTCGAAGTGATGCCTCTTAGAGGTCTGCATTAGAACAGTTATTAATGTCATAATAATGTATTGTTTTGATCGCTACATAAAAACTATATTATCAACCAGCGTTTTTTATATTTTGTTGTTTAAAAAGAGGATGTGGTACTATACAAAAATCATGCCATTCCATGATTATACTTATATCTAGTAGTAGTCTCATAAAAAGTCTTACCGTCGTCAGTTGGCTTTTGTCTTACCGTTAGATGGTTGGCGTCAGACTTGAGGGTGGCAGCAATACAGACAGGCATCGCAAAATGCCCTACCACCATGCTATAACGACTGCGCCATCACAAGCCAACGAGACCGACGCGACAGCTCCGAAGCACGGAAGCGCTCAGTAGCATATGCCACGGGTGATGATGACAATAAGTGATGACAGCTGCACATTTTATATTTATATATAAAATGTACTTTGTGCTCAGAATCAAACCAGAAAGTCATAGAGTCGAATCAATATTTTTTTTTTAAGAAATTGAGATTTGTTTTTTTTTTTGTTTTTTTTTTTTTTTTTATTTAATAGGTTCACAAAACTGGTTGTTACACAATGCTTACATAACTTACAAATTATTATATCTTTCTCATGTGAACAGCCTTCTCGATGTGGACACAACATGCTTAAATAAAATTACACTCACTAACCTAAATAATAGACTAACTTGAATTTAAATGTACCTATTATATTTGTTTTGTTTGAAATATCCTAGTATTATTGTATGTTCTATGCTTGGTGGAGCAAAAATATACTAAACCGGAATAGATTTCACGCGCTAACACAGTATTAGAAACCTCAAAGAAAATTATTCAGTGTTGCCAGCATTGAAAACATTGTACCCCACAATTTACTTGCGTCCGTAATATATTCACGGGATTGTCCTTCTGGGTTACTAAAATAATTTTCAAAACCACTAGAATACCTACTCTACCTTTATAAATAACAAACAGTAATGTAAAATTTTAATGAACTTAAGGCGCTCCGAGTTCCCAATAGGTAAAAACGCTGTGGAGAGTTGTCGAAAAATGCCGTTGTGGCGTCGCGTAGCGTAGTTTGATTGTTGAATCGGGCCGCTATTCTGCTGCTGCGCGGGTAAAAACTGATATGTGCGGAATTATAAGTTTTTAATTCTGCTGTTTGAAATGTGATTTTTTATTATGTAAGCTTACAAGCTTCTGCTCGCGACTTCACCCGAGAACCCGGAATTCAACCCTAGAATTCGAATTATGCTTGCTCTCTCAGGAACATATGAGAATTTACTGAGGGAGCGCTTCTTTTATTCCAGGACCTCGGTTATTTTTTTTCACCAATATTCTTCCAACCGTTACATAAATGAGTGGTTCTTACTCATTACTGATATCCATTTTTTATTATCCATATTTTTTCTAAAACGATTTTTTTTTAATTTGAACATAGTGCAATAACTTGTTGATGTCGAAACCTCGCTTCTGTTCAAAAATATAACATCAATAATGTGCTGGTGGTAACGACTTCGACAAGTTATTTCAATTTCACTTCACAAACTTGTTGGATACCCAAGTATCTATCTGAGAACTTACGTAGTACCAAATTATATAGAACAAAGCATAACTCTATAGTAATGCTTTTTTTCTTCTATAAAATTTGCCAGAATTTTTTGCATCTCAAAATTTTATTATGAATTATGTGGAAGGTAAGTCTGAAATATTTTTTATGAATAGTATAACTATAATAATCTCAACACTCGTACACTAAAAACTAACGTGTTTTTTACTCAAATATAAAAGTTTGATTATTCCAATGACAGTTTCGACTATATCTATAGACTATATGCATTACTTTTATTAAATCCTCCAATCGTGATGATTCTTTTTTACTCGGTAGGGTATACTTTAAAGGTGCTCCCATTACAATTTCATCAACATTGGTCAAGTGGTTTTTGAGTTACAGTCAAATAACTGTAAAGTGTTACAATATTTCGATGATTTCATAGTTGACGGTAAATGACAATAAATACCATAAGTAGAAAATGGGTGAAAAAATGGAACCGACTTCAACACTGTAAAGTGTGAAATAACTTGTCAAAGTCGGTACCGTGAGCACAATATTGAGATAATAGGTACTTTTGAACCAGCATTGTACCGACACCAACAAATTATTTCACACTTTCCAGTGTAGAAGATAGTTCTTATTTTTGTTAAAAAATTCAAGGAGTGTTTGGAAATGTACGCGCTTCGCAGTGCAAAGCGAGAACCGTTTACAGTGTAAATAGTCAAAAAATCCTAGTTATAAACTGTGACGATGAAAGAGGTCTTACTTCTCCTACACACTCGATAAAACATCTTTAATGGTTGAAAAACATTTAAGTAGGTAGTATAAGTATCTAAAATAGAATAGAGTGGATATTTTTCTCAGATTTCATTCATAATTTAAATACCGGGATCCCGGGATTCAAGTTTTTATTACGTAAAAACCTAATACCTACATTGCACCTTAAATACATATGATTATCAATTTCAATTATTTCTTATTATATAACATATAATTATCAATTAGTTATTTCTTATTAAAAAATAAAAAAGGCATACTGAAATCCAAATATTCTAATTGACAATCTTTAAAATTAAGTCGTCTCGGTTCAATTTATGTTTCATCTTCTATGCCTATTGACGATTCGTCATATTCAGATAAATTGTAAATAGGGTTAGGAGGATGAGCTAAGGGCAATATTTCTCTCAGGGGCATACCGCGAGTTTTACGAGAGTCAACTATTTCCGGTAAAAGCCATACCATGTAAAATTGTAAAAAAAAATCTTTCATTTTTGTTCCCAAAATAGGTAATTTTTTCTACGATCTCAGTTTTGAGTCGTTCCTTTTCACCACTCCACTTCCTTTTCACTTTTAACTGTAGAAATCCATCCAACCATTTGGAAGATACGGTGTGATAAAGAAATGTACAAGCAAACACACATACACTGAGAAAAAAATTTGGTAACTCAAAACCTAATTCTGTAGGTAATGCAAAAAATTGTTTGATTTTAACTAACTTAGTTTGTCTGAACGTAGACAAAAATATATTTACCTGGCGATAGGTAAGCACCACGTGCAGCGTTAGGTAGGAACAAATACCAGGTGTATTTCACCTACTTTAGGTCACACATACCTTTTTTTTTTACCAAATCGCTAAGTTAATGAGCCGTTACCTAATCGTAAAAGTACGTTAAACTAATCAAATTTGGAAAATTTTACACTCAGAAAATATACATGACTTAAAAACACCTAATATTAAGTTGATGCTATGTAACATAATAATTAGGTACAATCAAACGAACATATTCAGTTGCTTTAAACAATTTTAAAGCCAATATTATCTTATTGCCGGCACAGACACCGACGCCGGCGCAGACACCGACGCCAACACAGACACCGACGCCGTCACAGACACCGACGCCGACACAGACGCTGACACAGACACCGACGCCGACACAGACACCGACGCCGGCACAGACACCGACGCCGGCCATGACACCGACGCCGACACAGACACCGACGCCGACACAGACACCGACGCTGACACAGACACCGACGCCGGCACAGACACCGACGCCGACACAGACACCGACGCCGACACAGACACCGACGCCGACACAGACACCGACGCCGGCACAGACACCGACGCCGACACAGACACAGACACCGACGCCGGCACAGACACCGACGCCGAAACAGTCACCGACGCTGACACAGACACCGACGCCGGCGCCGACACCGACGCTGACACAGACACCGACGCCGGCACAGACACCGACGCCGGCACAGACACCGACGCCGACACAGACACCGACGCCGACACAGACACCGACGCCAGCACAGACACCGACGCCGACACAGACACCGACGCCGACACAGACACCGACGCCGACACAGACAGCGACGCCGACACAGACACCGACGCCGACACAGACACCGACGCCGACACAGACACCGACGCCGACACAGACACCGACACCGGCACAGACACCGACGCCGGCACAGACACCGACGCCGGCACAGACACCGACGCCAACACAGACACCGACGCCGACACAGACACCGACGCCGGCACAGACACCGACGCCGGCACAGACACCGACGCCGACACAGACACCGACGCCGACACAGACACCGACGCCGACACAGACACCGACGCCAGCACAGACACCGACGCCGACACAGACACCGACGCCGACACAGACAGCGACGCCAGCACAGACACCGACGCCGACACAAACACCGACGCCGACACCGACGCCGACACAGACACCGACGCCGACACAGACACCGACGCCGACACAGACACCGACGCCGGCACAGACACCGACGCCGACACAGACACCGACGCCGACACAGACACCGACGCCGACACAGACACCGACGCCGACACAGACACCGACGCCGACACAGACACCGACGCCGAAACAGTCACCGACGCTGACACAGTCACCGACGCTGACACAGACACCGACGCCGGCACAGACACCGACGCCGAAACAGTCACCGACGCTGACACAGATACCGACGCCGGCACAGACACCGACGCTGACACAGATACCGACGCCGACACAGACGCCGACACAGACACAGACACCGACGCCGACACAGACACCGACGCCGACACAGACAGCGACGCCGGCGCAGACACCGACGCTGACACAGACACCGACGCCGACACAGATACCGACGCTGACACAGACACCGACGCCGACACAGACACCGACGCCGACACAGACACCGACGCCGACACAGACACCGACGCCGACACAGACACCGACGCCGACACAGACACCGACGCCGACACAGACACCGACTCCGACACAGACACCGACGCCAACACAGACACCGACGCCGGCACAGACACCGACGCCGGCACAGACACCGACGCCGACACAGACACCGACGCCGACACAGACACCGACGCCGGCACAGACACCGACGCTGGCACAGACACCGACGCCGGCACAGAAACCGACGCCGAAACAGTCACCGACGCTGACACAGACACCGACGCTGGCACAGACACCGACGCTGACACAGATACCGACGCCGACACAGACACCGACGCCGACACAGACACCGACGCCGGCACAGACACCGACGCCGGCACAGTCACCAACGCCGACACAGACACCGACGCTGACACAGACACCGACGCCAGCACAGACACCGACGCCGACACAGACACCGACGCCGACACAGACACCGACGCCGACACAGACACCGACGCCGACACAGACACCGACGCCGACACAGACACCGACTCCGACACAGACACCGACGCCGACACAGACACCGACGCCGGCACAGACACCGACGCCGGCACAGACACCGACGCCGACACCGACGCCGACACAGACACCGACTCCGACACAGACACCGACGCCGACACAGACACCGACGCCGGCACAGACACCGACGCCGGCACAGACACCGACGCCGACACAGACACCGACGCTGACACAGACACCGACGCCGGCACAGACACCGACGCTGGCACAGACACCGACGCCGGCACAGTCACCAACGCCGACACAGACACCGACGCTGACACAGACACCGACGCCAGCACAGACACCGACGCCGACACAGACACCGACGCCGACACAGACAGCGACGCCGGCACAGATACCGACGCTGACACAGACACCGACGCCGACACAGACACCGACGCCGGCACAGACACCGACGCCGGCACAGACACCGACGCCAACACAGACACCGACGCCGGCACAGACACCGACGCCGACACAGACACCGACGCCGACACAGACACCGACGCCGACACAGACACCAACGCCAGCACAGACACCGACGCCGACACAAACACCGACGCCGACACCGACGCCGACACAGACACCGACGCCGAAACAGTCACCGACGCTGACACAGTCACCGACGCTGACACAGACACCGACGCCGGCACAGACACCGACGCCGAAACAGTCACCGACGCTGACACAGATACCGACGCCGGCACAGACACCGACGCTGACACAGATACCGACGCCGACACAGACGCCGACACAGACACAGACACCGACGCCGACACAGACACCGACGCCGACACAGACAGCGACGCCGGCGCAGACACCGACGCTGACACAGACACCGACGCCGACACAGATACCGACGCTGACACAGACACCGACGCCGACACAGACACCGACGCCGACACAGACACCGACGCCGACACAGACACCGACGCCGACACAGACACCGACGCCGACACAGACACCGACGCCGACACAGACACCGACTCCGACACAGACACCGACGCCAACACAGACACCGACGCCGGCACAGACACCGACGCCGGCACAGACACCGACGCCGACACAGACACCGACGCCGGCACAGACACCGACGCTGGCACAGACACCGACGCCGGCACAGAAACCGACGCCGAAACAGTCACCGACGCTGACACAGACACCGACGCTGGCACAGACACCGACGCTGACACAGATACCGACGCCGACACAGACACCGACGCCGACACAGACACCGACGCCGGCACAGACACCGACGCCGGCACAGTCACCAACGCCGACACAGACACCGACGCTGACACAGACACCGACGCCAGCACAGACACCGACGCCGACACAGACACCGACGCCGACACAGACACCGACGCCGACACAGACACCGACGCCGACACAGACACCGACGCCGACACAGACACCGACGCTGACACAGACACCGACGCCGGCACAGACACCGACGCTGGCACAGACACCGACGCCGGCACAGAAACCGACGCCGAAACAGTCACCGACGCTGGCACAGACACCGACGCTGACACAGATACCGACGCCGACACAGACACCGACGCCGACACAGACACCGACGCCGGCACAGTCACCAACGCCGACACAGACACCGACGCTGACACAGACACCGACGCCAGCACAGACACCGACGCCGACACAGACACCGACGCCGACACAGACAGCGACGCCGGCACAGATACCGACGCCGAAACAGTCACCGACGCTGGCACAGACACCGACGCTGACACAGATACCGACGCCGACACAGACACCGACGCCGACACAGACACCGACGCCGGCACAGACACCGACGCCGGCACAGTCACCAACGCCGACACAGACACCGACGCTGACACAGACACCGACGCCAGCACAGACACCGACGCCGACACAGACACCGACGCCGACACAGACAGCGACGCCGGCACAGATACCGACGCCGACACAGACACCGACGCTGACACAAAAACAGACGCCAGCACAGACACCGACGCCGACACAGACACCGACGCCGACACAGACAGCGACGCCGGCACAGATACCGACGCCGACACAGACACCGACGCCGACACAGATACCGACGCTGACACAGACACCGACGCCGACACAGACACCGACGCCGGCACAGACACCGACGCCGGCACAGACACCGACGCCAACACAGACACCGACGCCGACGCCGGCACAGACACCGACGCCGGCACAGACACCGACGCCGACACAGACACCGACGCCGACACAGACACCGACGCCGACACAGACACCAACGCCAGCACAGACACCGACGCCGACACAAACACCGACGCCGACACCGACGCCGACACAGACACCGACGCCGACACAGACACCGACGCCGACACAGACACCGACGCCGGCACAGACACCGACGCCGACACAGACACCGACGCCGACACAGACACCGACGCCGACACAGACACCGACGCCAGCACAGACACCGACGCCGACACAGACAGCGACGCCAGCACAGACACCGACGCCGACACAAACACCGACGCCGACACCGACGCCGACACAGACACCGACGCCGACACAGACACCGACGCCGACACAGACACCGACGCCGGCACAGACACCGACGCCGACACAGACACCGACGCCGACACAGACACCGACGCCGACACAGACACCGACGCCGACACAGACACCGACGCCGACACAGACACCGACGCCGACACAGACACCGACGCCGAAACAGTCACCGACGCTGACACAGTCACCGACGCCGGCACAGACACCGACGCCGAAACAGTCACCGACGCTGACACAGATACCGACGCCGGCACAGACACCGACGCTGACACAGATACCGACGCCGACACAGACGCCGACACAGACACAGACACCGACGCCGACACAGACACCGACGCCGACACAGACACCGACGCCGACACAGACAGCGACGCCAGCACAGACACCGACGCCAGCACAGACACCGACGCCGGCGCAGACACCGACGCTGACACAGACACCGACGCCGACACAGATACCGACGCTGACACAGACACCGACGCCGACACAGACACCGACGCCGACACAGACACCGACGCCGACACAGACACCGACGCCGACACAGACACCGACGCCGACACAGACACCGACGCCGACACAGACACCGACGCCGACACAGACACCGACGCCGACACAGACACCGACGCCGGCACAGACACCGACGCCGGCACAGACACCGACGCCGACACAGACACCGACGCCGACACAGACACCGACGCCGGCACAGACACCGACGCCGGCACAGACACCGACGCCGGCACAGAAACCGACGCCGAAACAGTCACCGACGCTGACACAGACACCGACGCTGGCACAGACACCGACGCTGACACAGATACCGACGCCGACACAGACACCGACGCCGACACAGACACCGACGCCGGCACAGACACCGACGCCGGCACAGTCACCGACTCCGACACAGACACCGACGCCGACACAGACACCGACGCTGACACAGACACCGACGCCAGCACAGACACCGACGCCGACACAGACACCGACGCCGACACAGACAGCGACGCCGGCACAGATACCGACGCCGACACAGACACCGACGCTGACACAAAAACAGACGCCAGCACAGACACCGACGCCGACACAGACACCGACGCCGACACAGATACCGACGCTGACACAGACACCGACGCCGACACAGACACCGACGCCGGCACAGACACCGACGCCGACACAGACACCGACGCCGACACAGACAGCGACGCCGGCACAGATACCGACGCCGACACAGACACCGACGCCGACACAGACACCGACGCCGGCACAGACACCGACGCCGGCACAGACACCGACGCCGACACAGACACCGACGCCGACACAGACACCGACGCCGACACAGACACCGACGCCGACACAGACACCGACGCCGACACAGACACCGACGCCGACACAGACACCGACGCCGACACAGACACCGACGCCGGCACAGACACCGACGCCGGCACAGACACCGACGCCGACACAGACACCGACGCCGACACAGACACCGACGCCGGCACAGACACCGACGCCGGCACAGACACCGACGCCGGCACAGAAACCGACGCCGAAACAGTCACCGACGCTGACACAGACACCGACGCTGGCACAGACACCGACGCTGACACAGATACCGACGCCGACACAGACACCGACGCCGACACAGACACCGACGCCGGCACAGACACCGACGCCGGCACAGTCACCGACTCCGACACAGACACCAACGCCGACACAGACACCGACGCTGACACAGACACTGACGCCAGCACAGACACCGACGCCGACACAGACACCGACGCCGACACAGACAGCGACGCCGGCACAGATACCGACGCCGACACAGACACCGACGCTGACACAAAAACAGACGCCAGCACAGACACCGACGCCGACACAGACACCGACGCCGACACAGACAGCGACGCCGGCACAGATACCGACGCCGACACAGACACCGACGCCGACACAGATACCGACGCTGACACAGACACCGACGCCGACACAGACACCGACGCCGGCACAGACACCGACGCCGACACAGACACCGACGCCGACACAGACAGCGACGCCGGCACAGATACCGACGCCGACACAGACACCGACGCCGACACAGACACCGACGCCGGCACAGACACCGACGCCGGCACAGACACCGACGCCGACACAGACACCGACGCCGGCCTATGTAACATAATAATTAGGTACAATCAAACGAACATATTCAGTTGCTTTAAACAATTTTAAAGCCATATATAAGCTAATATGGCTTTAAAATTGTGTGATTAGGTGATTACGTAATATATACCCATTACAACAAAGATTTTCTTAGGTTATCGGAACTTATTCAAATACTTTGAAATCAACCTTACTACTAGGTTTTAACTACCATGCGAACGTTTAATCTAGTCAAAACCTAATTTATTACATCAATGTTGAAAGCAAATCTAGGTAAAAATAACTCAATTATTTTTTAAAACACGATGAACCTATCTGACCAGTTCAAAATAGGTAGGTAGATGTACCTACCTTATTGCTCGCAGCTTTGAAACCTCGTAGCGTTTACCGTAATAATAGCCATCTGTTTAGCAGGTAGGTATGCACCTGTATAATGGTAACATACAGTTAGGTGTACACATGTACTATGGTACTAGGTATGTAAAATTTACCGTACTTACTGTAAATGTTCACTTAAACGTATTCTTGACAAAATGACAAAAGGTAAAAGAAACGACTGTTACTAAGCTAAGATTTTTTTCAACTCTCTGTTACTAAGCATGAATAAAAAAATACCAACATGTGGTGACATACAACTACATATTCAGTTTCTTTAAATAAATTTTAAGTTTTTGAACCTAACATGACTATTATTCACCTAACTACTATGGCCACTACCACCTACCCAGGATATCAAATAGTCGTTACTATTCTGATACGAACAAACCAAAACAGCGACTGCTACCTACTCGTGTCATAGGTACATAAGTTCTATGTGTGGATGTTACTCGGCCTACACGAACCTTCCTAACAGCCTATATCCATAACTAACCTACCCTGCGGTCTTATTTTCCCATTCATATATCTTAATAGTAGGATCCTAGGTATACTATAATAGGCAGGTACAGGGTTCGTGGGGTGGCAAAGATAATATGATTATAGCATCGCTTTGTTTTGCAAGCAGCCCCCGTCACGTTGTACCCCGCAGAACAATAAAGAGTAGTAGGGGAGAATTGGGGGTCATGCATCGCGAGCTCGAGCGTAGCGAGAGCGATGCAGATGCAGCATCTCGATTATCTGCTATCCAATCCACATCAAACATACGATTAATAAGTAGTATTGTAATTACAAGGGAACCGACAACTTGTTTGCGCACGGATCATGTGTCAGATGTTTTTATTCTCTATAATCGTCTCGTTAGCGCATTTTACAACATGTATTATGTTCGCTCACTATATTCGTCGCACTGAATTAAAAAAAGCGAGGTTCCCTCTAGCTTATAAACCGCTATCGTTTTATCTGGTCAGTCTGCATTTGTTTATCTGAGCAGTTCATTTTATTTTAGACCGTTCAAGACAGATCAGTTCAGAACATAATACTTTGTCTGTCTAGTGAAACAGATGCGACCGACACATTTATAAGGCATAGGTATATAGTATCCCGATTTAAGTGTGGGTTATACAGCCGTGGTATGTTACCTAGAGTACGTACGAGTACGTATAAAGTGGGGACTTTTTATGATTATTACATTTTATTATTTTGTACTCATGTCAATGATATGTGCAGTCCTATGTACCTAGGCTATCAAGTCAGCCTATATTTGGATTTTCTAGCGTACGTGATTCAACGATATTTTTTTCGTCATATTTTTTTATCAAAGATACGATTAGTCAGACTGTCATGTTGACGTAGTTGGTAAGTTCTTGTCTTCTATGTTGCGGGTACTAGGTTTGATTCCCGACAGTAGCATAAATCTCCTCATCAAGGAAAATATGCACTTCTGGTTCTGGGTGTCATTGTGTGTGTGTGTGTGAAGAAGTGAATGTTTCTAGCACCTAAGATACAAGTCTATGAATTTAGTGTGTTTTTTATTAATTTTTTTTTATTTTTTTATTTTTTTTTTTAATTTTTTTTTAATTTATTTTTTTAATTTTTTTTTTTTAATTTAATTTTGTGTTTTTTTTTTTTTTTTTTTTTTTTATTTTTTATGTTAATTTTTTTTAATTTTTTTAATTTTTTTTTTTTTTTTTTTATTTTAATTTTTTTTTAATTTAATTTTTATTTATTTAATTTTTTTTTTTTTATTTTTTTTTTTTTATTTTTTAATTTAGTTTAAAAGTTTTTGTTTTTAGTATTTTCTAAGATATCTATACTTTTCACTATCTATACTATTAAATAGCTTCTTAGCAAACAACAATATTACTGTGATTATATCGATACAAATATTTCTGAAAAGAATTTCTCTTAGCGATAAGACTCCATTGTCACTATCCATAGGTTACTTTACGGGCTTTTGGTTCTTTTGATGTTTTGTAGTAATCATCTTGTATAGAAAATAAAAAAAGTTAAAAAAGAGATTGATTATAATGAATAAATAAATAAATGACGGCCTATGGTTCAAAGATACAACCTTCGTTTCATGATTTTACATAATTAAAATTATAATATACGTTTTGGTTAAAATTTAACGTAGGTACCTACATATTAATGTCTAATAAAAATACTAAATAGGTAACAGTAGTGATCAGAACATTATGTGATTTTTAAATATTTACTTAAGTAGCAATACATTTTTAGTATCGTCAAAAAATACAAATCGACTTATTGATGTTTGTTTCGCTACTAATATCTAAAAGATTTAGTTATAAGGATTTTCATAAAAAGCATTGTTTTATTCGAGAGGTTCTCTCATTACTGGTGATCAATTGAAATATGTTGTTTACCAGTTAAGTGAGATCTGTAATTTAAAAGACTCGTAATTGGTATAAGTACCTGCCACTTCCTTATAGGATTTTTGTCTCCAGTTGCTCGAGAATGTGCAGCAGTCATCGCTTTACATCCCTTGACGACAGCATAAAGTCTCATTCAGATTTGTTTATCGGTTGACAAGATGAAATGAACTTTGTTTACAAGATCGTTAAGGTATACAATCGTTAAAACTTTAACCTTTCTGTTTTTTTATTTTTGTACGTTTTAGTCAAGATTCGACTTGTGAATGCATCTTTATAAAATGAGATTATAAATAGGACTGATTTGGTGCATCTACATTTAAAAGCGGATATTCAGTGGTGGGCGACGACGCTCCAGCATCCAAAAAAAAGTGCAGTTATTTACATATTCGGAACTTCAAGGAACCTAACTATGTAAGTAAGTGACCTTAAAGTATTTATTGTTAGTATGAATGAATTATTAGTGAGTGCAAATTGCCTTATAACTTCGGTGAAAAAAATTAGATGCCATGCTGGCGTAGTTGTTAAGTAATTGCCTTCTACACCGGGAGTTTCGGGTTCGATTCCTGACAGAAGCTCAATTTACTTCCCCAAGGGAAATTTGTATTTCTGGTTCAAGGTGAGATTATGAGTGAAGTGAATGTTTCTGGCACCCGCTATACAAGTCATTGAACTAAGTGTGGACTGTGAGTGTGAGGATGTAAACGTATAAAGTGTAATGTGACTTAGGTACCTGTGTTGATCGGCAAACTAACTTGTGTTAACTCATGGATTTTTTATTTATAAAGCATTTTGCTATGCTAGGCTAAAACAATGTTCAGAAACAATGTTGTGTTAACTCGTTGCGAAGTTATCTTCTATTATAATTATTTTAAATTATTGCTTTCAGGCCGGGCTGGTCGCAAAATCCTTTCTGGGCCGATGAGATTGATGTATCGGACGACGAAACACCGGCGGGGTCCGAGCCTGTAGCACCTCCACCTACACCACAACCTCCTGCAAAAAAGGTGGCTCAAGAAAAGAAGAAAGACGGAGGCGCATCAAAGAAACGGACGGCTAGCAGCGGCGCTGGGTCTTCATCGAGAAAGAAAAAACTGCCAGCGGCGGTGTCAACAGAACTGTTGACGACATCCCATTTCTTTGGCTCGGACACGGATGACGTAGAATTACCTCTGGCGCAGCCCTCGATTACACAGGTAATGAAAAAATATTATTCGCTCGTTTACTTATTTTTATGGGTGTGATACTCAGTGTGTGTGTGTGTGATGATTGTTTACGGCACCATGGCCCTCTTAGGCAGGGTATTTTTTTAGTTACGATGGTGGATAAGCGTTGTTTAATGCAGGCTAGATTATTTTTGTAAACATTTATGTAACTTACTTTTGTTACAGCAGTTATATCAATAAACTGTTACGTATGAAGGTCACTTATTATTTGTTTGATTTTTTTTCAGGAGATCGGAGAAAGCAGCAAGGTGAAACCAGCGCGTGCGGCTACATTGCGGAGCTTCTTTTCACAGCGCGGAACGAGCGGGTATACAACACAACGAGATCTCACACGTGGCGGGGAGTATTACGTCGAGTTAAGGGTCTATAATTCCCGAGAAGCTGAATGTCAGCCTAGCGAAGAACGTTGGAAAAGAGCCCTGGTTACTTTAAAATTGTGTACTGACACCCAAACACCTGTATGGCGCGCATTGTCAACACTTGTAGAAGCCGGGAAAAATGAATTCAAGGCTATACAGCCAATAATGTATCCCATGAAATTACATTGAACAGTATGTTTTAACAGATTGGTACAATCGCAATTGTTTCATTTTGTCTTTACTTTATTATATTACCTTGATATTTTTATTTCTACCTTATAATAGGTAATTACTTGCATATATACTACTTTTGAATTAGTTAATGTTAGTTTTAGATTTTATGAATAAAATTTGAAATGGTTATTCTTATTTTGTGTCTAATAATTGTTTTATTTACAGCAAAACTAAAAATGAGAAATATTGAAATATTGAAATATTGAAAATTGAAATATTGAAAAATTGAAATATAGAAACTGAAATACTAATTGCAAACATTATAATAATATCTACACAGTAAATTGCAAACTAGGATTACCAAACTATACATTTAAGTATCCCATGATACCGCAATGAACAATATGTTCTAACATACTGACGCAATAATATTCAATTATTTCACTTTTATCTAGCTATCTTTACTTAACTGTTATCTTTATTTTATTTATACCTTATAATAGGAAAGCATTTACAATACTTTTTAATCAACAAATGTAAGTTTTATTTTCATGAATAAAATTTTAACTGGTTATTATTATGTTATGTCTAATGATTGTTTTATTTACAGCAAAACTATAAATGAGAAATATTGGAATATTGAAATATTGGAATATTGAAAAATTTAAATATAGAAACTGAAATACTGAAATATACTACTGAAAACTAATTGCAAACAGTAAAATTAAATCTCAGATTACGAAACTATGCATTTATATTATTACCGACATCTAGGCAGGTTAATCGCTTCATATCAATTCATGCAACTATTATATTAAGTAAATACCTCAAATATTTACCTATATTTTTTAATATTTTTTATCAGTTCAAGTTTGTTATCAAGTATACCTACTAAGGAACAAGTGAGGCAAAATGGTATATTGTAGAGAGTGTAATATTGAGGTGTCTCGTATCTCGTCGCATTATAAAAGTAGTATTCATAAATCAAACTGTTTGATCAACTCTGAGTTCCCAGATGTGCAGATTATAGCTAGTGCATTTAAATCTAGAATTGTAAGTTATAAAATAAACCCTATTTCGAATAATATGCTGCCTGAGGAATTTTTGAATAAAGCCTCTACTTCAGTTTTACAATTAATAAAAAAATCATTGATCCAACACAATGCATTAAAAGTCAACATGGAATTTTTTGTGTCATATTATTTACCTAAAAATGATGAAAAAGCCCTTAAGTCATTTAATGTGCCATTTGTAAAGATTTTTTACAACTCTGATTTGATATCGTTTTATAAAACATGTGTCCAAAAGCTGATAACGAAATGTTCAGAATTCGAAATGTCGGGGAGTGGTTGGACACTAAATTCTATCAGTCATTTAGAATTAAATATTAATCAATACAATCCATTACGGGCGGGCTCATACGTGAAATTGCCGCGAGAAATTCAAAACACCAAATCATGTTTAAACATTCAAAACAAAGATGATCGATGTTTCTTATGGAGCATAATTGCGCATATGTATCCAGCAAAAAATAATCCAAATAGAGTGTCGTCATATCCACATTATAAACATATTCTGAACACTTCAGGAATGACTTTTCCTTTGAGTTTAAATGATATTAAAATATTCGAAAAGATAAATCCTTTAATTTCGGTAAATGTGTACGGTTTGGATAAAAACAATATAGTATCTGGTCCCCTCTACAAAACAAAACATCGTAAGTTGACGCATATTAGCCTGCTCCTCATTGAGATAAACGGGAAAAACCATTTCTGTTTGATAAAAGATTTCGGAAAGCTTGTACATAGACAACTTACACAACATAAATGCAGAATTTTTTTGTGTGACGAATGTTTTATTTATTTTCCATCGCAAGAAAAACTGGTAAATCACGATTGCGCTAGAGTAAAAACAATTCTGCCTCAACCAGGTAGTAAGTTATTATTTTCGCATGTTGAACGAACTCGTAGAATTCCTTTCGTAATATATGGTGATTTTGAAAGTTTGCTTAAAGAATATTCGGATAAAAGCAAATCACAACATGTTGAGAACGTGCAAATACATCAAGCGACTTGCTTTGCTTATTACATATGCTGTGAGTCTAAACCGAGTCTAAACAAATTTGTGTCTTATCGGGGCCCAAATTGTGTAAAAAAATTTATTGAAGCTCTAACTAATGATGTAATGGAATTATATCAAATTATATCAATTAAACATGAAATGATGCCGCTAACTGAAAATGAGCTGGCATCGTTTAAACATGCTACCATCTGTCACTTGTGTAAAAAGGAATTTGTAGCTGATGACGTAAAATGCGCAGACCACGATCATTTTGATTCAGCTTATTTAGGTCCGAGTCACGTGGGATGTAATTTGAATGCTAGGACATGTAAATTTATTCCAATCATATTCCACAATCTTTCCGGATATGACTGTCATTTATTTATTACCGAGCTATCTGCGATCATAGGACGTATTAATCTTATTTCAAAAACAAAGGAAAAATACATATCAATCACAAAGTTTATACCAATTGATTCCAACAATGCCGCTCAGTTGAAATTTATTGATTCGTTCAATTTTCTTAGTTGCGGCTTGGATAAGTTAGTAAAAACACTGCAGAAAAGTGACTTTAAAAATTTAAAAAAATATTATCCTGATAGTAAATCGTTTGATTTATTGTGTCAAAAAGGAGTATATTGCTATGATTATTTGAATTCGATGGAACGCTATAATGAACCAAATCTTCCTGACAAGAGTAGTTTTTTTAATAGGCTTTCTTCTGAAGATATATCAGATAAAGATTACGAACATGCGCAAACTATTTGGAATGAATTTAACATAAAAGATTTAGGGGAGTACACCGATTTATATTTAAAATGCGATGTATTATTATTATGTGACGTTTTTGAAAAATTCAGAACAATGAGCTTGACTTACTACAACTTAGATCCTTGTCATTATGTATCATCACCTTCATTAAGTTGGGATGCCATGTTATTGTTTACAAAAGTTGAGCTTGATTTAATTTCCGATGTTGAAATGTATCAAATGCTTGAAAAAGGCATTAGAGGAGGTTTAGCACAATGTTCTCTCAGAAATGCTAAAGCAAATAATAAATATTTGTCTAATTACAATAAATACGAGCCCAATTCTTATCTAATGTACCTCGATTGTGTAAATCTTTATGGATATACGATGATGAAATGTCTTCCTACCAATAATTTTTCCTTTCTAAATGAAGACGAAATTAAAACCCTTAACAACATTGAATCGATACCAGATAGTAACAATCGCGGATACATACTTGAAGTGGACCTTGAATATCCTCCACAAATACATGATCATCATTCTGATTTACCATTCGCGCCAGAAAAATGTATTCCGCCTAATGGAAAATCTCAAAAGCTAATAGCAAACCTACATAATAAATATAAATATGTCATACATTATACTCATTTAAAAGAATGTTTGAGAAACGGACTTGTACTATTAAAAATACACAGAGTATTGGCTTTCGATCAGAAACAATTTCTAAAACCTTACATTGAATTAAACACATTGTTGCGACAAAATGCAACTTCCGAATTTGAAAGGGATTTTTTTAAAAAACAGAATAACTCTATATTTGGTAAAACGATAGAAAACAAAAGAAATCAAGTTGATGTAAAACTAGTTAATGTATGGAAAGATTGTTCTAACAGAACTAATAAAATTTGCGGCGCTGAAAAATATATAAGTGCGCCAAATTTTATGAATCTCTCGATTTTTACAGAAAATTTGGTAGCTATTCAAATGCAGCCAACACAAATCAATCTAGACCGACCAATATATATTGGCTTTACTGTTCTAGAACTCGCGAAGAGACATTTATATAGATTCCATTACGCGATTATGAAAAAAATGTATGGAGAAAATATATGCCTTTGCTACACAGATACTGATAGTCTTTTATATTTGATAAGGACTGATGATTTCTACAAGGATATGAAACTTAACCTACAATACTTTGACACTAGTAATTTTAAAGAAGATAATGTATATGGTATACCTCATGTTAATATTAAACAACCTGGATATTTTAAAGATGAAATGGCTGGTGAGTTAATTACAGAATTCACAGGACTTCGCGCAAAACTTTATTGCATAAATACTGAAACATCTTCACTTAAGAAAGCCAAAGGCACAAAAAAATGTGTAACGAGGAAACTTGACATGGCAAAATATAAACGATGTTTGTTTAGGAATATTGATTTTAGAGATAGTATGTACATTATTAAATCAATTAATCATAAAATATTTACTCAGAGGTTGAATAAATTGATTTTAAATAAATCAGATGATAAGAGACAGATCACGAAAGATATAGTAAAAACTGTACCTTGGGGACATTACAGCAATATATTATAATAATATTGTATTATATTAGAAATATATCATAATAATAAAAGTGACATTTAAAAGCAACATTGAACTGTAAATAATGACAAAATTATATATCTTGTCAACTGAAAACCGTTTTATTTTGGTAAATGTTTACTATAATTCCTAACATAATAACTATATATATATTTATAAGTAATACATTTGTAAAGTTATATAGTCTGTAAGTCTTGATTTACTGGTAAAAGTTATAATTTGCTATATATAATATATGTGAAATATATATGAAATAAATTGAAATCGCATAAAATATCATTCCTTGCATTTTTCTTAACCTATCCTAATTCCTGTCTGATTTTATAAGATTATTGTTAGTGTTCGACCGAATCCAGATTTACATCGGTCACCGAAATAATGTGTAGGTAAACCCTGCGTAAGCAAGATAAATAAAACAAGTACGTGACTCGTAACTATGTTTATTAGGTTATATATTCAATAATATTACAATAAAATAAAATATCAATAAATACAATTAGATAGATTTATAAAGGTTCTGGGACACATAACTTTTTTGTCATCTTACTTATTAAATCTTGCGTTGCGTCTAAAATGTTATCATATTTATCCTCAACTACATACTGCACACTTACACAACAATCATCACTTGCTAGGGTGTTAATTTCACTGATTTCAATTTTTATTAAGTGATGTCCTTTTCCTGGTATTTTTCTGACAACGAATGATGAATCTGGTGATATTTTTTTCTTAAAACTTAACTTTCCTTTCTTATGAATTGTTTTGAATGATTTATTTTTTGTATTGGTTTCTTTATTTTCTCGAACAATATCTCTATCGTGTTCATGACTGTTCCAGATTAAATTCATGTCTTGAGCCTCTTGTAGATAGAAAGGATCAGCGTCAGCAAAAACTATGCTTGTCATTGTTTCTGTAACAAAATAAAATAATACTTATTAAATTAACCTTCATATGAACTACCAATTAGTTTTAACTGATATTATTAGTAAAAAGTTAAAATAAACACTTACCAAAATCAGGATATATGTAAACCAACAGTGCAATGCAAATTTGTCTGCTATACAGTGGAGCTGGTGCAACAATGAATTAATAAGTATTACAAAAATAATAACTAAAATATAACTAGGTACTTACCTTTTTTGGTAATAGATCACGTGGACAAAGGTTGTTTTTAAAAGCTAAATTTCTTGGAAAGCAAACATTAGAACCGCTAACATTCGATCAATAGAAATGGACATTGTAATGATTTATCTATTTAATATAAATACCCTATACAGTATTGTCAGATATCATTATGAGGTTGATAAAGCAACCCACAACTTTAGAAATTAACAACATAGAAGTAAAATCACATTCCGGAATTAACAGACATAGCGTATTACTTCCCAATACGATTCGCTGTCTAATTTGCGGTCCATCTAATTGTGGAAAGACCAATGTAATGATAGGCTTATTATTACATAAAAACGGCTTAAAATTTAAGAATGTTTATCTGTATTCAAAAACCACATTTCAACCAAAATACTGCTTTTTAAATGAAATCTTGAATCAAATTCCAGATATAAAATTTAACATATTTAATGATAACAAAGACGTTATTGACCCGGATATTGCTTTACCAAATTCTGTTTTTATTTTTGACGATGTGGCATGCGAGAATCAGACAAATATACGTAACTATTTTTCAATGGGACGGCATAAAAATATAGATTGCTTTTACTTGTCCCAAACTTATTCGAAAATACCAAAACAATTAATACGAGATAATGCAAACTTTTTAATAATTTTTAAACAGGATGATATAAATTTAAAACATATTTATAATGAACATGTTAATTCAGACATTGATTGGTCCAAATTTAAAAACATATGTTTAAAAACATGGACTTATCCGCACTCATTCTTAATTATAGATAAATATAGTGAATTAAATAATGGTAGATACAGAAGTGGATTTGATACATTTATTAAGTTCGATTGATTTCATTTAAATACAAGTCATAACTACTAAAGTCATCATTTCTTATAATTTAATGGATGTGGTAACATCGTTATAAAACATGGAAAAAAAATGGAAACACCAAATACTCGCCTCAGTTAAAACAATTAAAAACAAAATAAAACAAATAAAGGATGAAGAAGACAACACAAACTTAAATTTAAATAAAATATTTAAACCTCTCACTGATCCTCTTAATAAAATGGCTGAATCTAATTCATATAAAAGTGATATTAAATGCACTTTTGATACAAATGATTCATCACTGTGTAATTATTCCAACGGTTCACCCGACGACAAATTTCAAAGCTATAACTCTGCTAAAAGTGAAAATACATTAACCGATAGTGAATCAGAAAAACAAATACATTCAACGCCATTTAAAAATGAAAAAAAAGTAACCAATTTAGACACTCCCCTTCTATCAATATTAGAAAAACAAAATTTGCTTGATGAAAATAACACATTAAATGTACCATTTGGAGTACGGGATGAAAACAAGCAATTATTCATGGGAAACATACCAATCTCTTTTAAGGTTTTTGGTAAAACTTCTAGCGACAATGAAATTTCTTTAATGACCCTTGGAAATATAAACTACGAAATGACACCTGGTATTAAGGAACTTTTATTTAAAAAAAAGCCGGATTTAAATTTGGTAACAGAGAGAGATAAAATAGTTTATAAAGATATGTTACACAATACTAATGCTCACAAAAGAGATTTTAATCGTTTAGGCCAAATAAGAGGAGACAAAAGCATGAAGTACTGCCAAATTATAAAACCCTTATTTTTTGATCGAGATGAAGTGGAAAACAAAGCTATCAAGCGTGGAACTGGAGTTAAATCCCCAAGTTTTAAAAAAACCTATAAATCAAATACAGATTTTATTTATTGGGACGATCCTAATGAATTAATTGAAAGACTTATGCTTTTGGTGGCATCTAGAGATGCTGGTAACAGTAATCATGACAATGAAATTATTTCAATCATAGAAGAGTTAAAAGAAGCTGGTATAATTAAAGAATAAAATGACTAAGCGTTGCGAATATTTGTTTAGTCTTTAAGAATCATTCAAACATGAATGTCAACAAATTCGGCCATCACCTATATAAAAAACAGAAAAAAGATTATATAATCCAAAGCGAATGTTCTATAAAACAATCTAGTGATGGAAATTTAAACGCCCAAAATAAGATCCTTAAAAATTTGGAACATCCAATTGATCTGAATGACAGCGCAACCAAAGAATATGTTGATAAATCTCTCATTAATATTTTGAATAAAATTTCATCTAACACAAACTTGCTTATTGAATTAAATAATCGAGTTAATAAATTAGAAGTAATATTTAAACATTATAATAAACATGAGCAAAAAAAGTGTGGTAAATGAGATTCATAAATATGCAAGGGTAAATTTTCCTCGAAGACATGTTGTGATGAAAGATATTGATGACCTTTGGCAAGCTGATTTAATAGATATGCAAGCTGTTTCTAAATTTAACGGTGGTCATAATTTTATTTTAGCCGTTATCGATACTTTTTCAAAGTACGCATGGGCATATCCACTGAAAAGTAAAAAAAAAGAAGTTGTCACTCGAGCTTTTCAATCTTTATTACATAAAGGACGAGTGCCTAAACACCTACAAACGGACAGAGGCAATGAGTTCTATAATGACAAATTCAAAAAAATTCTGGATAGTTATAAAATAAATCACTACTCCACTTACTCTACTAAAAAAGCATCTATTGTAGAAAGATTAATCCGAACATTGAAAAATAAGCTCTACAAAGAATTCAGTTTCAGAGGAAACTATATATGGTATGACGAAGTTCTTAATAAAGTGATTGACATATACAACAATACCATTCATAGAACAATTGGTATGTCTCCAGCACAAGTAAAACAAAAAAATAAAGATATATTACTGGAGAGGTTCAAAAAGAATCTTACCTCTATCCCTAAAGAAAAATATAGAAAGAAATTGAATGCCAATGATTATGTGCGCATAAGTAAATATAAAGGCACATTTGAAAAAGGGTATACGCCGAATTGGTCAACAGAAATTTTCAAAATCATCAAAGTGCAAAACACTGACCCAATAACTTATTTATTAGCGGACATGAGGCATCGTCCAATACTAGGTGCATTTTATATACAAGAACTACAAAAAACTCAGCACCCTGATGTTTATCTTGTCGAAAAAGTTTTGAAAAAAAAAGCTAAAAGGTGTTACGTTAAATGGCTCGGGTTCCCTTCCAGTGAAAACAGTTGGATTAACAAAACGAATGTTTTATAAAGATTGATTATACATAATTGTAATTCAGTCTCCATCTGGTTATGACGGAAGATAGTCTTCTGAATAGATTAATCAACAAATTGCCATTTGAACTTCATCTACCAGGATATAATTTCTGTGGACCAGGAACTCGCTTAAAAGAAAGACTGGCTCGTGGGGATAAAGGCATCAATCAGCTGGACGAATATTGCAAACAACACGATATAGCCTACAATAATTCATCTAATTTACATAAACGGCGTAAGGCAGATATAATTTTACTAAAAATGGCGAAGACACGGACTACTTCTGCTAATGCTAGTCCCGGAGAAAAAATAGCAGCTTCATTGGTTAATAAAGCAATGTTGGCCAAAGTTGCTTCTGGTTCTGGAATGAAAAAGAATTTTAAAAGCATTGTATCTCACACTAAAAAGCAGATTCGTAAAATGAAACCAAAATGTAAAAAAATGGCAATAGAACTGGCATTTGCTGCAGCAAAAGATTTAACGAAAGATTTACCTATTAAACTACCACGAATTATTCCTTTACCAAAATCAGGAGGTGTTCTTCCTTTAATACCTATTTTTGCGGGATTATCAGCTGCTGGAAGTCTGGCTGGTGGAGTATCCGGAATCCTTAAAACGTACAACGAATACAAAGCTGCAAAAAAACGTCTTTCGGAGTTAAAGAGACATCATGATAAATTGGAAGGTTTAACTATAGGCAAAGGGCTATGCATTAAACCATATAAAAAAGGTTTTGGATTATACTTATCTAAAAAAAAAAAAACTAAATCAACGGTTGCCTAGTCGGGCTCTTACAAATATAGATTTATTGAAATATTGTAATAATATTCCTTACTTTAGAGGTGTTTTTATGAGAGATAATTTACCTAAAAGACCATATCCTATTGAGTGTGGTGTCGTCAATTTAGATAGCTCAATAAATCCTGGAACTCATTGGGTAGCCTATGTGAAAATTGACGATTACATTGAATATTTTGATAGCTATGGGAACTTGAGGCCGCCTAAGGAATTTATAAAATATATGATGAAGGGAAACATTCTATATAACTATAATAATCATCAAAAAAATAATACGTATAACTGCGGTCATTTATGCCTTAAATTTTTAGAACAGTTTTGGTGTAATACAAACAAATAAATAGTGGATGTGTTTTATGTTTTCTCCAGTTTAGTATAAATTGTAGAACAGTCTACGACTATGTCTATCTCATTAAGTTTTTCTGGAAAGAAATCTATATTAGAAACCACTTTTCATCCACCTCTATCTTTAAATCATAGCTATGAGTGCGGATTATTATATTTCTCTGTTTTCAATGTTATACCAAATATATCAGATGTTAACAATATATTTAGTTACGGTGAAAAAAATAAAAGATTAAAAATTCCAAATGGAAATTATGATTTACAAGACATTGCCGACTATTTAAATAGCAAATTGGATGACTGTGAACTCAATATTGAATCCAATTCAAATACTGCAAAATGTTCTCTTTTTTGCACAAAACCTGTTAATTTCCAAGTAATAAATAGTATGGGAAACATGTTAGGTTTTCGAAAAGAAATACTAGAAGCTAATAAATGGCATGTATCAGAGAATCCAGTGAACATTCTTCCAACAACAGTCATAAGGATCGAATGTGATTTAATACACGGCTCGTACATTAATGGTTTATCTTCCCACATTATTTATGAATTTGTACCAAACGTTCCTCCAAGCTTTCGGTTTATTGAAAAACCTAAAAATATTATATATTTTCCCGTAAAAGACAACAACATATCATCAATTACAGTAAAAGTTGTTGATCAAGAAGGCAATCTCATTGATTTCGGTGCAGAAGAAATTCAGATGAGCCTTCATCTACGCAAGCAGAAATGATTGTATTTGGTCAAAACACAAAAAAATATAATATTATATCACCAAAACCAAAATTAAAAAACGGTATTATCAGCTATGCTTTCAAAAGGCATAGACGTATCAGAAATCCCAAAGTAAAAAAAATAACAAAAAAGAATAAAGATTTTTTACGAGCTCTGGGTTTCAAAATATGAATATTCTCGATATTGATAATTCACCACATTTCGACAACTCTATTGAGAGTTACGAAATACATACATATAATCCATACAATAACAGTTTTAAAGCCAATGATGAAATACGCATATCTATCCAACAACAAGACATATATGTACTACCATCTGCCAGCTCTATTTACATCGAAGGACGTGCTACGGTAACTGGAAAAGATGCTGCAGGCCATCCTACTAAAAAACCTGTCAATTTTACTAATAATCCAATATCATATCTGTTTCAAGACATTCGATATGAAATAAATGGCGTAGAAATAGATCGTATCAGGAACTCTGGAATTTCTTCTACTATAAAATCATATATTTCTATGAATTACGGTGAGAGCAAAGTTGCTGCTGTATGGGGTTGGAATATAAATGGTCAAAATTCCAAAGATGATTTCTTTAGTGTTGTTATACCACTTAATAAAATGTTAGGGTTTGCTGAAGATTATAATAGAATAATTTTAAACTGCAAACATGAACTGGTACTTAATAGAAGCAGCACTAACTATAACAGTGTTATTATTGATAAAGATGACAGTATTGAAATAGATATACTGAGAGTTCAATGGCGCGTACCACATGTGAAAGTTTCTGACCGAGAAAGGCTTTCATTACTTAAATTTCTAGAAAAAGATAAACCTATACAAATGGCTTTTAGAAATTGGGACTTATATGAATATCCTTTGTTGCCAAGAACCACAAAGCATTCATGGTCTGTAAAAACGGCTTCTCAATTAGAAAAGCCTCGATATGTTATATTTGGTTTACAAACTAATAGAAAAAATAACAAAACTAAAGATAGTTCTACATTTGATCACTGTAATTTGACTAACGTTACATTATTTTTAAATTCCCAATATTATCCTTATGATTCACTAAACATAAAGTTCGATGAAAATAAGTATAATATATTATACGAATTATATGCCAAATTCCGTCAGTCTTATTACAACCTCCCAGCTGATCCGTTGTTAAACATTAACGAATTTAAAGAGAAAGCTCCTTTGTTTATAATAGACTGTTCACGACAAAATGAAAATTTAAAATCAGGACCAGTGGATGTACGTTTAGAAATTGAAAGTGCCCAAGAAATTCCAAATAATACAGCAGCCTATTGCCTTATTGTGAACGACCGGCTTGTTGAATACAAACCACTAAGTAATATTGTACGTAAACTAACATGAATGCAATTGTAGACGTACAAGGTTTCAAAACTGATTCTAATGAATTCATTGTAAAAGAAATAGCACTACAATTTGATAAACAAATAATAAATCTTGTATTTAAGCCACCCTTCCCGTTTTATGACTTAACAAAAACAGAAAAAAGACAAGTATGCTGGATTGAAAGAAATAGACACATTTATTGGAAAGAAGGACTTATACCGTATAATTATCATAAGATTTATATTGCAGAAATTTTAAGGAACTGTAAAATATATGTCAAAGGTTCAGAAAAAGTTAGATGGCTAAGGAAAATATTAGAACAAGATAATATAATGTATGACGGAATTAGTAAGTGTATTTTCGATCTAGAGGATTATGGTTGCCCTAGTTTACTAAGTTTGTATAGAAAGTATATTTCATGTTCCGATGTTTATTGTTGTGTATATCATACTTCATACTGTGCTCTAAGAAATGTAATTTGTCTTCAGAAATGGAATGTAGAAAATAAATGTTTTTAAAATTACCTATCTTTTTAATAAAATCCTATCCTATTTAATTTTAAAAAATAACCGTTCGGATTAAAAATAACTAGGGGTGCCTAATGCATAAGCACTCTTAGAATCCTTAAATCTTGTAAAGTTACAATAAGGATGGACGATTGTGCAAACAGCTCGATCCGAACTTAGCCCATTGATATCAAGAAGAATGCCAGTTGTGATCTATATAACGGAGAGAATTGGGAGTCATGCATCGCGAGCTCGAGCGAAGCGAGAGCGATGCAGATGCAGAACCCCCAATTCTCCCCTACTAAGAGTGTGAATTCTTACGTTTGTTTGTTATCTAAAGTACCTATTATAATTTAATTTATATATCAGCTCAATATAGCAACTGATACAACCTAATAAATAGTTACTGGTTCCCTACTCGTTACGTAACTTGCACCAATAATGCGATTAGAACAAAGTATTTACGCACTAATCAAATCGATTAGGTTCTTTTGAAGCATTGTTAGGTAACTATACCTAATCAGAACGTTACCGAGAGCTGAAATTAGCTAGGTCCATATATAATTAAGTCTCGATTATTATTGAATTAGTCTGCTTTCACTATTCAATCTGCCTGTCTATGGAATCCTCTACCCGTCTCATTACGACGTGAGACATAGGACCAAATAAAAAAGTTCTATCAGTCCATATACCTACCACTTTTCATTATAAACTGTGATATTGCTTAATTGCTGTGTGGTATAATAATTATATATATTCATAAAAATATTATATGTATATTATTAATACATATAAGCGTATGTATATTATGATATGTGTGAGTTATATTTGAAATTGAATAAGCAAGTATACCTGTTGTTATCTTCAGCCTGCTTATCTTTTAGCTTTTTATTATTGATTACCTGCTAGATGAAGGCCACTCATGAAGATTGCCATTAGCTTTACTATAAAGGAAGAACTGTTTAGCAAGGCATTTTTTGGGCAAATAATGTAAGCAGTATCCTGATACTTACGTTAAACACAAAGAAATGTAAATGCTTGCACGAGTCATAAGTAAAATCAGCTAGGTACCTACGTCTCAACTCAAGGTTCATATCCTCACGTAGCCATAATATGTACAATTTATTATAATGTAGTATCATCTCTCCGTGTGCTAAATGTACATATTTTTGTTAGTTATCTCATAAATTTAGGTACTTAAACTTACAACTATCGCAACTAATACGACCAAATAAATAGTAGCTACAACCAAACCGTTACGTACGTTGCATCAATAAAGCGGTTACTGAAACGTATTAATGAAATTGATTAGGTTCTTTTGAAGTATTATTAAGTATCTTAATACGCAGTTCATACTATCTATACTGGTACTGTAGGTCTTCAAAACTTTACCAAGAGCATAAGAATAAATAATAAAATAACAGAACACAACGGAACATTCTTCAACTGTGTCCCAAAGGCCGCCATTTATAGATATACCTAATTTTATACTTCACGTCGTTACTCCCCTCTGCCATTCAGGTGCGCTGCCAGGGTTGCTTATTGTTAAATATTGCTTACATTTAAAGATAATGTTGCTAAATTGTAAGTTTTTCTTTACATTGAAATCATTATGAGAGCTGAAAACCACAATGGAATGGATGATCAAACTAGAAAAAACTAAGAAGTCTCAGCGTACGAATTGGTTTTTGCCAAGGAAACATTATAAGGTTATAAAAATATTTTACAATAACATTAAAAAAACTAATTTTAAGTTTGTATAACATAGCACTATTAAATTAAGCGCGCAGCGACCTATTATGCCGACGACTTATTTTCAAATTGTATCGGCGGTGGTAGAATAGTTGATTGCAACAGAAAATTATATGCGATCATTCAAAGACGGGTTGTAGAAAAATATATACTTAATATAGGTACTTATTACATAATGGCCTTGATAGTTGAAGTTATGTTTGTTTAAAATGATAAGACTATATTTTGTTTTGTATTCTTTCTATAGTAAAAATGAAAACTCTTTCAGTTTTATTTTCAAAATGCTAATTTGGGGTTATATTGAAAAAAAATAGGAGGAAATTTCACATAAACATCTGGTAACACTATAGACTAGAAAGCGCGGCGCAGGTACACGCACTTCATTTCTGATTTCATTCGTTTCGACAAAGTAAAATCCATCGGAGTCACGGACGAATAAATTAATGAATTGTGGTTTGATAGTGTTATGTTCCATGGAAGAACTACTAAAAGATTTTGAGATGCCTGATGACATAATTAAAAGATTTACTGGTAAGTGAGAATTATTTTCATCTATTTAATTTCAGTTGGAAGTTTGGCATAGGTGTTTCGTTGCTTTTCACATTTTCAATTAAGATGGCGATTGCCATTGATTACCAATCAGGTTTTATAGTTAACAGTTTTTTTGATGCATACAACTGAACTGGAACTTCTAGTTATACCTAACCTACTACTTACTACTTGTTGGATTTAGCTACCAGCTAGCGACGAATGCGGTTAGTTATATAAAATGTTTCAAATTTGTAGTCGGTCCTTTCTATGATTCCGCTAAATTTTCATCAAAAAGGATACAATTACTACGAAGACATGATTATGAATTTGCCTAATTGTTACATACGTTTACCTAACATTAGTTTCTTATAAAGTACTTGTAAGGTAATGGTATGATTCATACTCGCAGTAGTTAGGCATATTTCTTGGTGTATAGGTATACCTAAATTAGAATTTAAGAATCTAGATTTGGGTACACCCACATAACATTTTATTCTTAGTTCCTGTGTAGGTACCTATATGTATATTAAAAAAGAACTGAAACTTATACAATAGCGTCTTTTACGCAGGAATGTATTGTTATTGTATATTTTCATGCTTATAGTACTGTTATTTTACCTAACTTTTGAATACTGGAACCTTTTACTTGTTGTATCAATGGTGTCATAAATATTATCCTGTTTTATTCCAGCTCATGGTCTATCTGTGTATACGTACATACATAGATTTAACTACTTAGTCTCTTTCATTATTGAATATATGATAAACATCTTAAGTTTTTTGGCGGATGAGTCACCTTCGTCCAAGGGTCCAAGTACCTTTATCTCAATACCCTACAAATGGTTCCCGGGCAGTGCCGTCAAGATCTAGCCTATTAGCTGTATAAAAATGTTGTTAGTATCCATTATTTTACCAGAGAATTATTGTTGTATATAAATTATTGCCGTCGTAATCCTTTTATTAAAGTCTTCTGAATTATACTTTTCTGTGCAAGTAATCGTTACCGTGGTATTTATTTAATTTTACAGACAATGAAAACAACAAATTGACGGCTGCTCTGCTTCTGCTGCCATATTTATTTTCCACTGGCGGAAAAGTACCACCAGTATCAACACCAGTGATTGTAGTCGCATTGTTCCTGAATAATTCGCTGTTTATATTATTAAGAATTTTAATATTGTATTTGATATTATACTTACTTATCGATTGTAAGCATTAGTGTAATGATTGAAGCAGTGATGGCTCAGTGGCTTTGGCTATGGACTGCCGCGCAGCAGGTCCATGGTTCGAATCCCGCCGCGGGCTTGAGCTTCACCGCATGGTGGTAGGTCATTTTTGCGAATGCCCGCCTGGCTAGCGATCACCCTCAAGTTGAAAATCTGTCGCCAAGCACCTAACGGTGTGTTCCGGCAGCTGTCCTTGAGAGCCAGTAATTCTAGGTTAAGCCTGCTATCACCTTCGACCACATCATCACTTACCATCAGGTGAGATTGTGGTCAAAGGCTTACCTATCAGCAATAATAATAATAATAAAAAAAAAAAGATTGTAAGTTTGACTGACGGCAAGAATTATTTTGATTGATGCCCGGCTTTTCAATCATTAGATAGTTCATATCCATAAAAATAAATTCAATAGGCTAGAAAAATGAGTTAATTTGTTTTTAAATTTGACTGGTTAACTTATTATCGTATTTAAATTTTTGTGTTTTTTTGTAATGATTAGTTCTAAAGCAATGAAATTAGAAACAAATAAATATATATTAATTGTGATCTATTCCGTTCATTGTTCCTTATCGATACATTCTGTACTTGTCACATCAATAGAAATAACAACCTTAAAGGTAGCAAGTTGGTAGTTTTGTAATTATAGATATACGATATACACTGTGTAAAAAAAAAAGTTGAACTATGTGTACAAATCTGTTTCTCAGTCTCTATAAATTAATTAAGTACAGATTAAGGACCTTTTTCATATGTATATTTTTTTATTGAGAATTGTGCAGTGATTTGTGTATTATAATAATCAGCTATTCCGTTGATGTAATTTAATTAACAGTTAACGATAAGTCTGTTGTAGGTATAGTATAAACTAGTAAATAAGTTTTTGGACCTAATTGATTATCGTGATAAAGCCTAGTCTGTGGGTTACGGGTATCCTCAACTATTTTAGTTAACAAACATTATGCAAAAACCATATTGTACGCAAACCTTGCACTTTATTTATCGCATGACTATAATAGATAACTTTTCTTCTCGTAAATCTGTAACTTTGTAATTAAGTTCACTACTTGAGTGAAAAATAATTATGATTTTTGCTCGATTGTTGGTTACCTAACATAAAACTGGGTACCCATAACTTACTGACTAGATATATTTCACTGGTCAAATAGGTCTGTACAATTTTTTTTTATTACATATATTATACCTAACAGTAGATTATCTCTACTTATCGTTAACTACTAATTAAACGGTTACAACCGAATATCTGGTTACAATAACATACCAGTCATTTGACCGCACACTTATCAATTAGTTTACAACTACTTATTAAAAAGGTACATAAATCTATCAACAAGGTTTTGTTCACCGTTCAGGTAACGTAACCGGTACGCACATAGTTCGTTACCGTAAATAATTCAATAGTCTGATACAACCTAGTAGATAGTTACTAATACCTTTTACATTAAGTACCTTGAACCTATAGTATGGTAGCCATGACGTCGTTGAAACATTTTATTAGGTAACCAAAACGTATACAGAATATTGCAGAGCCCCATTGCCTTGGTCACAATAACCTAAGAACTGGTTAGCGCTTAACTAAAAGCATTCCAATTAGATTAGAACAACACATATGTTAAGGTACTTGAGACCGTCTAAGTGGGTATCATTTACGCACAACTACGTATTACTTGCGTATGTAATTTGTTTACAATTACTCATTAATAATATTGTTGTATCATAATAAAAAAGTAACTCCTACCAACTATTTCGCGTATACTTAACCTTTTGATACGGCTAATTGCATTCTTTCAAAAGGTACAGATAACCTGTCGAGTGGGTTTTTTTAAAAGCATTTATTAGGTAATAATTACAAACACACTACTTTACTACAATCTGCGAGGGCTTGATCGAAAGATGCCAATGCATATTAGAATAGTAAAAAAAAAGCAAAGTTCTGTTTAGTTATAAACATTACAATTCTATAAGTAGCATTGCCAACAATGCAGGCATAATTATTTTGATTCAGCGAATAGGTCGGTATCTACTCGGCAAACATTAGTTCGCTCAGGTGTATTATGAATAAATTTATGGTTTGTCATGGAAGTAAGTGGGTATATATGGTATATTTACACCAGTTTAGTTTTCTCAAATCTTCAAAGCAGATTCTTACCGGTAAGAAATGTATATATAGCTCAGCCTTATCGAATTGTTGTAGGTAGATATCTAGATATAAATAAATAAAAATGTCCACCAATATACAGAGTACACTGAAATATAATTACCTCCATAAGACCATACAATAATTTCATAAGCACTGGCAACAACTCGCAAGACCTTTTTCGAGATTAGAATTTATATAAAAAAAACAAATAGTAACCTAGTTAGGTAATATTATTTTATTTATTTATTTCCATACATACATCTATCTTTACAGGTACACACCCAATACAATAGAGTAGCTACTTATACACATTTAATATATATATATATATATATATATATATATGTCGGCGCAAAACCGACCTATTTCGTACTTTTAATTAATGAAGAGTATTTAATCATAGGTTTGTTTTAAGATTAATTCTGTAATTCTTTAAAAATGTTTGATTATTAGTAAAATGGAATAACTTTATAAAAATCATTTCAATCATAGTCGTTATTAATGTGACTAATTGTAACTCATTAATCTACAAGGTTATTTTAAACCAAATTGAGTTCCAAAACCAATGTGTTAAATCATAGTTTAATTAAATAACACCTAGTTAAGTGATAAATTGTTAGGAATTCATGCATTGATGTTACATAACCATCGACCGATTTATTACGGAGTGTTAAACGTACAAATCCAAGTTCAATAAATGTGCAACCATCCAACAAACGTCCTCGATTCTCAGACAAATCATTAATGCAGTGTCAAATATGTAAAAAGTCTGGTCACGACACACGTGATTGCCGTTTTGGTAATAAATCTGAACACCCTCAACTGTGTTACCAAAGATAAGTTATCAAATGATGATGCAGTTGAGGCTGTAATTGGTTGCATTGGTGATGAACGTTTGAGGATCGAATTGTTGAACGCGCGGGCTACTTCTGTACCTGAACTTATTTCAGTTGCATCATCCATACGGAGCAGAATGTCCATTGATGCGGGAGTCGGTAGCGGCTAAATTACCCGGAAAAAGAATTAGCTTAGTAAGTTATTTAAAGGGTATTGGTCAATTTACTGTTGTGTCGTTGACAATGCTTACAACGGTTTGTGTTATCGATAGTTTGCGAATTGAACTACAATTTCATGTAGTACCAGATTATGAAGTATGTTCCGACGTCCTTATAGGAATGAACCTTATCGAAAACACAAGCCTCAGTGTTGTCGTTACTTCTCAGGGTGCTACACTGCACCAGCAACCGCTAGTCAACCACGTGCGATATCAGAGTCAAAAGTTTGATAATTTGGATTGTGATCTTACAAATGTTGATCAAATCAATGAATTAAAAATATTGCTCAACAAATATGAACATTTATTTATTCACGGATATCCGAGCACACGAGTTAATACCGGTGAGCTCGAAATTCGTTTAAAGGACCCGAATAAATATGTAGAGCGCAGACCATATCGATTGAGTCCAGTAGAACGGGAAAAAGTTCGTGAAATTGTCAACGAACTGCTCGAGCATAAGATTATTCGCGAGAGCAAATCTTCTTTCTCTAGCCCAGTAATCTTAGTAAAAAAGAAGAATGGCAAAGATCGCATGTGTGTTGATTATCGGGAGCTCAATAAAAATACCTTACGAGATCACTACCCGTTACCAATTATATCCGACCAAATAGATCAACTGTCTGGAAGCGTGTATTACTCTACTTTTGACATGGCAGCGGGATTTCATCAAATACCGATTGCAGAGACTTCTGTCGAAAGGAGTGCTTTTGTTACCCCCGATGGACTCTATGAGTACTTAGCTATGCCATTTGGTTTGAGTAATGCATGTTCCGTATATCAGCGTTGCATCAACAGGGCCTTAATGCTTTTGTTAAACGCGCCAGATCCTGTATGCCAGGTGTATGTAGATGATGTGCTCTCAAAATGTATAAATTTTTCGGAGGGGCTTTCCCGCATTGAGCGAATACTTATTGCTTTGCAAACCGCTGGCTTTTCGATCAATGTGGAAAAGACTACTTTCTTCAAAAAGTCGATTGAGTATCTGGGCAATATCATATCTAACGGGCAAGTTGGTCCTAGCCCGAGAAAAGTAGAGGCTTTAACAAAGGCACCAATCCCAACAACCGCCAAACAAGTAAGACAATTCAATGGCCTCGCTGGGTACTTCAGACGATTCATTCCCAATTTTTCGCGTGTCATGGTGCCCCTTTATGAATTAACAAGAAAAGACGCAAAATGGGAATGGAACGTAAGACATGAAGAGGCTCGTAATTGTATTATCCAACAATTGTCTACTGCGCCTACGCTTGCTCTATTTCAGGAGAATGCACCCATTGAACTCTACACTGATGCAAGCAGCTTGGGCTACGGAGCCGTGTTGATCCAAATCGTCGATGGTCGACAGCATCCAGTCGCCTATATGAGTCAACGCACCACCGAACCAGAGAGCCGTTACCATTCCTACGAGCTCGAGACTTTGGCGGTGGTGAGAGCTATCAAACACTTTCGCCAATACCTTTACGGGCGTAAATTTAAGGTGATTACAGATTGTAACGCTCTTAAAGCATCTAAATACAAAAAGGATCTCCTTCCTCGAATCCATCGTTGGTGGGCATTTCTTCAAAATTATTACTTTGATGTAGAGTACAGGAAAGGAGAGAGGTTACAGCATGCAGATTTCTTAAGTAGAAATCCAATAACTGAGACGACGGTCAACGTTATGAATAGAGACACAAACTGGCTACAAATAGAACAGCGACGTGATGAATCACTGCGTCCAATAATTGACAGCATATCTACCAGTGATCCAACTCCTGGTTACGTATTAGAAGATGGTGTACTTAAGAAGACTCGGATAGATCCTATACTTGGGACACATAAGCTTACAGTAGTACCTAAGTCGTTCCAGTGGAGTTTAATTAACTCCTATCATACGTCACTACAGCATCCAGGAGGTGAGAAAACTCTGCTTAAAATAAAGGAGTCTTACTGGTTTGATAAAATGAATACAATTGTCAAAAACTTCGTTGATAATTGTGTGATATGCAGAACATCAAAGGGTCAGTCGGGGGCGATTCAAGCAGAACTTCACCCTATCCAAAAACCCACTGCACCATTCCAAGTAATCCATATGGATATCACAGGAAAACTTGGTACCAGAACACCGGAAGGATGCGATGAGTACGTTATTGTAATTATTGACGCATATACAAAGTATATTTTACTCAGCTACTCTAACAACAAAAGCCAGAGCAGCAGCCTTGCAGCACTAAAGCGTGTCATTTATCTGTTTGGAACCCCAATACAGGTCATTGTCGATGGAGGAAGAGAGTTCTTGGGTGAGTTCAAAGCCTATTGTGATCGTTTCGACATCAAGTTACATGCAATTGCTCCAGGAGTTAGCCGAGCGAACGGACAAGTTGAACGTGTAATGGCTACTCTGAAGAACGCGCTGACGATGATTAACAACTATGACACCAATAAATGGCAAACAGCGTTAGAAGCACTACAGTTAGCATTTAACTGCACTCCCCATAGAGTGACTGGGGTCGCGCCTCTTACTCTTATCACAAGACGGCAACACTGCGTACCACCTGAACTGCTAAGGTTAGTCAATATTGATAATGGAGCTGTGGACTTTGATGCACTAGAACAGCAAGTGCAAAATAAAATGGCTGCTTCAGGACAATACGAAAAACAACGCTTTGACAAAAATAAGGCTAGAATACGACCATTTCAACGTGGAGATTATGTGCTCATCAAGAATAACCCACGTAACCAAACGTCTCTAGACCTCAAATACAGTGAACCCTATGAAATTTCTAGAGTACTAGACAATGACCGCTACATGGTAAAACGAGTGACTGGCAGGGGGCGGCCACGCAAGGTTGCCCATGATCAACTTCGTCGTGCGCCTCAACCAGGCGATCAGGCAGTCGTGTCGGCGTGTCCAGTTGAGGAAGACCAGCAGCGAACGACATCTAAGCCGCAACCCACACAAACTCAACCACAACCGTGCACCTCCCAAAACGCCCTAGCAACAGACTCCTAAAATCTGGTGAGTTCTATCCGTTTAAATCAAATATTAACTCGTGCATTTTTAGCAAAGCTTTCATATTAATCAACTAGATGACTGTCAACAAATCCTTTGTTTTCCTAGTCTCCTTACCTACTATAATCATTTTTAGAGCCCCTGTGGACCACGGTCAAATAAAGGCCTAGACCACAGCATCGTCCTTCATATTTTCCTTAGAGCCTCTGTGGACCACGGCGTACGAGACCGCCCAGACCACAGCATCATTTCCTAGTGAGCTATCAACAATGCAATAAGTTGTCAAGAGACATTTTTATGTGTCTAAGACTGTTTACACTATTACTACTTTTTACTCTATTCCAGTCCCAATTTTTCCAGCCCTGTTATTTTAGAGCCTCTGTGGACCACGGCCAAATAAAGGCCCAGACCACAGCATCGACCTTATTCTTACATCCTTTAGAGCCTCTGTGGACCACGGCGTACAAGACCGCCCAGACCACAGCACCAACCTATCCAAAAGTTTTAGAGCCTCTGTGGACCACGGCGTACAAGACCGCCCAGACCACAGCACCGACCTTGTCCTTACATCCTTTAGAGCCTCTGTGGACCACGGCGTACAAGACCGCCCAGACCACAGCATCATCCTTATCTTCGAGAATCATAATGATGCAATTATGCGTGGAGCATTTGTGTCAAATAAATAATAAACCTTAAGTATCAAATGCGTGGAGCATTGGTACCCTACATTAAAACTCGCTCACATCCTATGTACAGTACACCTACGTTGTTTGAACACGGACTAGTGATCCATCTGTCATATTTATGAATGAAGTGATTATGTAATAATTATATTTCATAAACTCTGAAATTTGTTTTGCTACAATAAGCATAGCTAGTAACCAAGTTACCACAATACGCAGATAACTAAAACAAAAACTGATTTCTAATCTAACTTGATTACGAACTAGCGTATCTATTAACGGATACCTAACTCAAGAGAAAAATTTTGCATTTCAGAAAACACCGCGACTGGTGCAGAGCGCGCACCGTCTCGCAGTATGGCCGTGTCGGCGCAAAACCGACCTATTTCGTACTTTTAATTAATGAAGAGTATTTAATCATAGGTTTGTTTTAAGATTAATTCTGTAATTCTTTAAAAATGTTTGATTATTAGTAAAATGGAATAACTTTATAAAAATCATTTCAATCATAGTCGTTATTAATGTGACTAATTGTAACTCATTAATCTACAAGGTTATTTTAAACCAAATTGAATTCCAAAACCAATGTGTTAAATCATAGTTTAATTAAATAACACCTAGTTAAGTGATAAATTGTTAGGAATTCGTGCATTGATGTTACATAACCATCGACCGATTTATTACGTAGTGTTTTGTGGAACTAAAACAGGAAACCAGGTTGGCTTCCTGTTTTAACGAATACAAATGCAATAAAACATCTTATCATTTGAAAATAACTATTTAAACAATCTTTAAATTATAAGTGATAGCCTTTTGTGTAAAACGCTAGTTTTATTAAGTGGATTGTGATATTGACTCGAGTACTGCGAGGCGCGGGAAGACATTGCCGCCATATTAAAATGGCCGCCATGTTGCTAACTTCGGAGTACTCGTGTCGTGTGATTTGGGCAGTGGTGACAAGTTAGGGGTTTTCCCCCTAAATTTGGGGGTAAAAAATGTAAACAGGGGCTATTTTAGGGGTAGAAAATATTTGGGTTTTTTTTTAGGGGGGGCTTAACCCTGACAAAATCTGCAATAAAATCAAATAGAACTAAGTCTAAGCCTCCGTGTTGTGTGTCTCGTACTAGAACTGAACGCACGACACGATCACACGTATGTATTGGTATTGCAGTCTCGTTCAAACTTCACCGCAGAAACAGGTTATCCCTGAAAATGTGTCAAAACATCATGATGATGCAATTTTTTTTCAAAATCTTCAAATGACGAAAACGGTCACGACGACGCGCGCCGATACAGTGCTCGAAATAATTAAATAAATGGAATGTTAACTATTTCTAGTACTGTTCTCTTCCTAACCTAATAATGGAGCTTATCTATTTATCCTTGAAACCTATTCAGAAATTGTTAACAGAGAGTCAAATTAATTTGTTTGTTTGGGTTTGCATTTTTTCAATTTAAATTTATTCGATTATTTTTTCAATATAAGCGTTTTTTTTATTGTTAAAAGGCTTTTACAAAAAACAATTTCGACAGAAACTCAAGTATATAAAACATGCATACCATTCATAAAATGCAAGCATCTCTGTCGGTTGTTGTGATAATTTACAAAGTTTAAGGCTTTGGGGACTACAGTACTAAAAATATAGAAAAATAAGTGATAACAGTTCTAAGCACTCATGTCTCTGAAAAAATTGAGAATCTAAAAAATTTTTTTAGGCGTTTTTAGGGGGATTTGAAGAAATACTTGGGGGTTAAATTTGGTATGGGTTGGCAACACTGGATTTGGGGGCATTATTTTTGGAGCTTCTGAACGGGACGGTCGTGTGAGTACTGTTCAATTAGTTTATAATTATAAGGTGTTAGAACATGTTTTAGTTTTAAATAATAGGTTTTGTACTATCAATAACAGTTTAAACTATTAAGGACTAAGTGTTGTGTAATCTAATTTGATGTGTTTTCGTTATTTGCAATGAGTGATTCCAACAATAAAGATCGTGACGTCAGCTCAGCTGACGTCACGTTTTCTAAAAATTCGGCTGAGGATTCAAACCCGTTATATATATATATATAATTTTTTTTTGGTATCTAATTCTTAATTCCTGTTACACAGAACATGTAATGCGACTTTTGTAAATTCGCTCAGATCACAACAAAATAGGCCCACTTGTTCCGCGATAGTGAATCTTCACTGAAGGTGTGTGTGTACTTACCGGATTTGTTCCTTTATTTTTTCAGTTTTTCTCTTTGAACTTGAAGTCTCGTATCCATTCTCTCTTTTTCACAACTTTTTTACTGTGGTTACCCATGGTAGTAACCTATTTGACTTGAATAACACAATAAAACAGTTTTATTATTATAATAATAGTACTTTGATAAAAAAAATAACTGATATTTATACGAATCTCTGCTGAGAAAGTCAAACACGCGTCCTACGTTGACAGTGGTCACGGTAGTACTGATTAGCGGCCGACGCGTACGCTGACGTTTAGGCTGATCCCTGGATTATTATATAATGGGTCTTATATTATATTTATGAGTCGTATCAAGAAAATCTTTGCCAAATATTTAGCAAATTTCATTACCTACCATATTGTGTAAGTCCCATTTTGATATGCACAGTAGTTATCCAAATATATCCATGTAAAGTTCAAAAAGGTACAGTTTTAAATTAAATATTGTATCGAGAAAATTTTAAGCTATTGTGTTTTGCTTTGCCATTAATCTGAAGGAAGAATCGAAGAAACATATATAAAATAATGGATGTCATAACTTGTTCTAAAGTACTATTTTCTTACTTTCAAAAATGCACAATTTGTCTAATTACAGCGCCTTAACCTGTGACTGAAATAACAGAATTAAACTTACCTACCTAAAGTTTATTTAATTTTGCCGTGTCGTGCTTTGTGTTACTTGTAACACAATAAAAAAATCACTTTCTACTTTCCACTTTATAACAGCATACATATACCAAAACCTATCAATCGTACAATCACAATATGTACACGCGATGTCACTGATGTAGATGCTTACGACTAGATCCCATAAATTAGGTAGGTTTTATATATGTATTTAAATCATACGACATGAACTGTTATTTAAACAGAAACTGCATATCGCTTGTAAATTTAGGAATCTTAGATAGTTATTTATCAGCAGAAGTGATAAATCCTTCAGCACAGTCACAAACATTAACCTCTTTTTGCGCAGTTGGATAAAAACTATCCTATGTTTTTTCCCGGGTCTCAAACTATTTGCATACCAAATTTCATTCAAATCGGTCCAGTCGTTTTGGCGTGAAAGCGTAACAGACAGACAGACAGACAGACAGAGTTACTTTCGCATTTATAATATTAGTACTGAAGTACTGATTATTGTGTAGTTCATTAACTGTAAAAATCATTTAATGTCAGTTTTGTATAGACTATTGTTAGCTTCTGGTATCTTATGATTTCACGGAGATATAAAGGTAATGTCGTTGCTCCTCGTCAGACAGCATACATGACATAAGTTTGATTTTTGAAGTACATTTTCGAAAAATTGCAGGGGATAAATTGGCAGGCTCAACAGTTGGCTATTTCAATCTTTGATAAATTTGTTAAAAAAAATACTTTATGTACGTCAATGGGCAGTATCATATTTTTTCTAACTATGAGCTTCATGATATATCCAAATGTAAAACTTTGTTTCTAGGTTCGGATTCATAAAGGTAATTTTATAAAAAAGTTTACTTAATAAAAAGGTTATTGAATCAAACACGTAGAAATATACAGAAACCTGTGCCTATGTATCCACATAGGCACATGTTTCTGTATATTTCTACGTACAGAATAGTCTGAAGCATATGAATGAATGAACGGAAGTAAGTGGCAAGTTAAGAGCCTGAGCATGTGTGTGTATTTTTGTCCAATGATATCTTTCGAATGTCTAAACTGATTATTATGAAATTTGGTAGGATCTAGTTCAAATAAGTACAATTTGTAAGTTTTTATTTATGAGTCGAATCAGTCGAGTAGAGAAATACGTAAGGTAATAAAAGAAGCTTGACATTTCTTAAGTAACAAAAGTACTTCAGGTGCGATATCATAACATTTGAAAGGGCTTTGTTTGCGTGTTTCAAAGCCACTTTTCATTTAATTTAAGATAATAATTAATATTGGATTCTGAGTGAAGTCTCGGTTCAAGGCCGACTACGTTTATAGTTGTTTATCATAGTGGTGGGATTTCAGTTAGGGAATTATTAAGGAAGTATAATTTGATTAAATTATATATGTTTTTGATTTACTGATTTTGTAGCTGCACAGGGAACGCGTTAAAACAATACATTTAGTTATGATATATTTTTTTTGTGTTAGTATACATATGTTTGAAGCAATTAATAGCGAATAATAATATATTTCAATTACATAAGGGTATCAAATAGAACGCTTCAACGCGAAGCTGGGCAAACGGAGTGATGAAGAGATGAGAATGGGGCGATTTGGATATGGGCAACGGAACCCCAGGGGACAGAGGCTGGCCGATTTTCTGGAGAAAGAAGGACTCTTCATGATGAACTCTTTCTTCCAGAAGCCGCCTCACAGGAAATGGACCTGGTTGAGTCCCGATGGTTCCACGAGAAATGAGATTGACTTCATCTTGACCACCAAGAAACATATATTCAGTGATGTCTCTGTGATTCATAGGATGAAAACCGGTAGCGATCACCGAATGGTAAGAGGCACACTGGATATTAATGTTAAACTTGAGAGGTCCCGTCTGATGAAGACTGCGCTCCGACCTACTCGCGCACATATCCAAAACCCCGAAAGTTTTCAACTCGAGCTTACTAATCGCTTCGCTTGCCTAGAGAGTTTAACTTCGGTGGATGAGTTGAATGACGGTTTAGTAGAAACTGTCCAAACTGTGGGTTCTAAGTTTTTTAGACCTCGCCGTACAGATAGACCTCAGAAACTCTCTAGCCATACTCTAGACCTCTTGGAAAAACGACGCTCGCTGTTACTGCAATCTTCCGATGATGCTAAGTTATATGGGCAGCTCAATAGACAAATCTCCAAGTCCTTGCGACACGACATCCGCTCCTTTAATACCAAGAGTATTAAAGAGACGATAGAGCGGAATCAGGGCTCCAAAGTGTTTGCAAAAGACATGTCTATTGGGCAAAGCCGGTTAACAAAGCTTAAGACAGAGGACGGCAGTGTAGCGATTACCAGGCCAGAGGTGTTGAGAGAGGTTGAGAGATTCTATGGACAACTCTACACTTCGGTCGCTAAACCCGATACCAGCTTGGCCAAAGACCCAAGAGCCAAGCTGAACCGACACTATACTGAAGATATCCCGGACATCAGCCTGTACGAGATTAGGATGGCCTTGAAACAGCTGAAAGATAACAAGGCGCCTGGTGATGATGGAATCACATCTGAGCTTCTGAGAGCGGGTGGAACACCAGTACTCAAAGTCCTCCAGAAGCTCTTCAATTCCGTACTGATTGGAGGTACAACGCCAGAAGCATGGAACAGAGGCGTGGTAGTACTGTTCTTTAAAAAAGGTGATAACACTTTACTGAAAAACTACAGACCTATCACGCTTCTGAGTCACGTTTACAAGCTGTTTTCAAGAGTCATCACGAACCGTCTCAGTCACAGGTTTGATGAGTTCCAGCCTCCCGAACAAGCCGGTTTCCGAAAAGGTTATAGTACCATAGATCACATCCATACGCTGCGGCAAGTTATACAGAAGACCGAGGAGTATAACTTGCCACTATGCTTAGCGTTTGTGGACTATGACAAAGCCTTTGATTCGATTGAAACGTGGGCGGTGCTTGAATCCCTCCAACGATGCCGTATTGACTATCGATATATCGAAATGTTAAAGTGTTTGTACAATAACGCCACTATGTCGGTCCGAGTACAGGAGCAGAGTTCGAAGGCGATTCCATTGCACAGAGGCGTGAGACAGGGAGATGTCATATCTCCGAAACTGTTCACTGCCGCATTGGAAGATGCCTTCAAACTTCTGAAGTGGAAAGGATTCGGCATAAATGTATATGGCGAGTACATCACTCACCTCCGATTTGCCGACGATATTGTGGTCATGGCAAAATCGATGGAGGACTTGAGCATGATGCTCGAAAGCCTCAATCGAGTTTCTCAACGGGTGGGCCTCAAGATGAATATGGACAAGACAAAGGTTATGTCGAACGTCCATGTTGTGCCCGTCCCGGTAACAGTTGGGAGCTCGATACTCGAAGTTGTTGACAAGTATGTTTACCTAGGACAAACAGTCCAGCTAGGTAAGTCCAACTTTGTAAAAGAGGTAAATCGTCGAATCCAACTCGGCTGGGCAGCGTTCGGGAAACTTCAGGGAGTCTTTTCGTCCAAAATACCTCAGTGCCTAAAGACTAAAGTCTTCAACCAGTGTGTGTTACCAGTGATGACATATGGATCCGAAACGTGGCCTCTAACCGTGGGCCTTATGAGTAAGCTCAAAGTCGCACAACGAGCTATGGAGAGGGCCATGCTTGGTGTTTCGCTACGAGATCGAATCAGGAATGAGGAGATCCGTAGACGAACGAAAGCCACCGACATAGCCCGGCGGATTAGCGAGTTGAAGTGGCAGTGGGCAGGGCACATAGCACGCAGAACTGATGGTCGATGGGGCCGTAAAGTTCTAGAATGGAGGCCACAAACCAGCAAGCGCAGCGTCGGAAGACCACCCACAAGGTGGACGGACGACATAACTAAGGTCGCAGGAAGGCGCTGGATGCAGGCCGCTTCCAACCGCTCTATTTGGAAATCGATGGGAGAGGCCTATATCCAGCAGTGGACTGCTTGCGGCTGAGATGATGATGATGATGATCAAATAGAATAAAAATGGTATCCGATTTATCAATTATTTTTGTTATTATTAAAAATTAAGAGTCTGATATATAGTGTTATATTCGCTTCTATGACATTTTGCGTGAAAATTTCAGTCAGCAGTTTACCCCAATAAATGTATATTTTCTGACGCTTGCAACATTACGCGGGTGGAAAGAGGGGCCGGCGCGGGACGTTCGTTTTGCTTTTGGATACGGTCCGCTCCATACTAAAAAGATTGTAGGCGGATTCTGGGTTTTTCTCTATACTTAGACCGCTGCTGTGGACGTTGCTTAATCTAGTTGATAGATAAAGAACGAATAATGTTTGGTGCATTATTTACTCGATGAACCGCAATGCAAAAAGATAAAAAATACATAAGTGAACACTTCAACACTGAAAAGTGTGAAGGGAAGGAATACAGAAGTCGGAACTGTGGTTACAGTATGGTATTGTATCGACTTGAACAATTTCATCAATAGAGTGTAAATGAAATTGTTAAAGTCGAGATTAGTGTAGAAAGTTACTTTGTTTTCAACCTTATAGCTTACACTTTAGGTACATATTTTATGTTGTATTACATGAAACATCTAAATTTCAGGTTCCTAATTTAAAATCACCTCAAAGAAAGTTTCCACAAAAACGTAAGCATTCGAGCGGGTCATAGAAGAAATGTCTGGATTTTTGGAGGTGGATAACAACGAAAACTGTGCGTTGTGGATGCATCAAATTTCATGCTTAGGTATATAGGCGACAAGGTCCTTCTGTTTATAGAATTTTATTTTCTCATTAAGAAATTTACATTTCACTTTGCTCAGTGAAAAGACTTAATAATCTTTTACCCTTTAAACTTTATTTATAATTTCCCTAAACTTTTTGAGTGGCCTCGTAAGAATCTTTATTTCTATTTTCACTCAAAATATTGGGTAAATGAAAAAATAAATGATACAATAAATAAATTATCAAAATCAAAATTTTATAATTATTTCCTATAATTTTTACCATGCTTATATTTTTATTTTTACAAATTTATTTTTAATATTTTGCTATATCTATACATGTATTCCAATACTGAGTTGAAAGGTGAAGGAGTTCTTTTGGGATTGTAATGGCACACGTTTCCCAACTGGTGATAAGTGATTACCTCTGCCTATAACAAATGCATTCCGTCACCTTTGACGAACTGAACGTTACTGCTTCGTGGTAGAAATAGTTATTGTGGCAGTACGTCACCGGATAAACTCGTTCACAAATAGTTCCAAGGACCTAACGATGTGTTCCGGCAGCAGTCCTCGAGAACCAGTGAAATTACAGGCACATGAGACTTAACAATTGTGTCTCAAGGTGACGGGCGCAGTGCAATTCGTGATTTGTGACGAAATGCATCTGTTATAGGCAGAGCTTAGTCCGGTTAACATCAGATGAGCCTCGAGGTTGTTCCGTCACACTAACATAATAAAACTACATTTTTCCTACTATAGAAATTAATATGGAGACAGTTTTTCTTGATAATTGTGCATTCCTTGTGTGTTCAATTGATTACAAAATATATATCTACATCACTGACATTCTTACAGCCCATGCAGCGATTCATATCGTAGCCAAATGACAGTTTCTTACAGCTTTGGATATCTTAAAAGCCGTATTATTATAATTCGTCCATTACTGGCACTTTGTAGTACATACTTGCTCCAAGGAACCACGAACGTATTTCTTATAAATTATTATAAAATTGCGTCACAACAATACGATATATTTTATTTACCTATCTACAATGTATAGTAGCAGTTTTACTGCGTTGTAACAGATCGGAGCTGGATTAGAATCGACAAAGATCACCCCCTATTTCTATTAATTTATTTCTCTTAATTCTATTATGTTGCTGATGATAAATCTCATCAGGCACAGCTAGGGGTCAGAATTCATGTAGGAGTAATATTTCCTACCTTAAGTGAGGGTAGGTGTAAAAAGGGAAAGTGTAGGTGGAGATAAGGGTGGCCAAGTTTAGGGGTAAGAGTAACGGAAAGGGGTAAGGCTAGGGGCAGGGTTATGGTAATAAATCATTTTGATTTGTATGAAATTCTAAAGGACGTATATCTTGAAATCTACGTGAGCTAAGAAATGGGGCTAGAAAGAAAACTACTAAAATATAATGTGTTACATTTGCTGTGCAAATCAAAGTCGCACTTGGCCATTTTATTTGACATTATTATAATTCTACGATGAAACATTAATGCATAACAATTCTGCTCTGAATTGACGTAACATGTAAAAATCAAAAGTGTTCACATCGAAAACGGGCAGTTACTTTCTTCGTCACGTAGCGCGTAGGCAGCCGCCATGCCAGTTACGTACGAGCTCGACCTTAGTCATATGGTAATGTCAGTTGAAACAATACACTTATTAGAGAGTACCTTAGTGCACGCGATGACTGCATCGATAAAAGTAAGGCGAAACGATGGCAGCATTTTGAACAAAAGTAGTGCTTTTTAATTGCGGCGATAGCGTTTGTAGCAATTTCCAACTCGGCATTTGTGTCTGTAAGCGTTCGGATAACAATTTGTTTGATAAGTTTGCTAATTTTGCTCACTAATGATCTTACCCAAATAGAATAATAGTTTTTTTTGACAATAGTTGTCATTCTCAAAATTCAGCACCACAAAAAACATAGGTAGGTAGGTAATGTAAATATTATGTTATATACTTAAGTAGATAGGTTTATTTTTAAGACGTTTAACAGCGTAAAAGTAACTTATGCTACAAATAAAAAAAACAAAAGTTTCTTGTTGTTCTTAAATGTCAAATTTAAAGTATATTATATGATAAATATCATATACAGAAATCAGTACGATGGTTATTTGAACCTATATATTTTCGTGTATTACTTGAGTATGTTTTACACATAGTTAGGATATCGTACAGAATTAGACTGTTCATATCGTCCTATTGGGTGATCGTGAAAGGCGATCAACGCAAAAATAAAACCACGGAATAAGCAGAATCCTTTTGCTCATGTCACGATATAACGCGCAGGAGAGCTCTTTACCACCACAACGCTCGTAGATACTTTACTATCCTCCTTACCACTGTCATTCTAAAAAGCACGAATGGATATTACAATGATAATATAAGGAGAATTAACGGTCAAACATAAATTTGAATCTAAGACCCGTAAAGTAAGTATATGCATGTTTTGTTAGAGGAAGACTAATTGTTGTAACCGACATATGACTCTAATGAGCGGCTGCGGTAACAGATATGCTCGCATCGAATAACAGCGCCGCGCCGTCTTAAGCACGGTGCCGATTTCTTTAAACTGATATAGACGTATACTTACTTACTTTATTTTGTTTGTTTTTATGATATTATGCAAAGATATTCATAATCATTTATCTATTTTTCCATTATTATGTTTAATTATACACTTTTCTTTTGTTAAGAAAAATAATTGCTTATGATCTTTATTATATAAATATTCTTATTCGTGGAAACTATTTAAGCGTGTTTATATGAATATTTGGTTTATAAAATTTATTCTTCAAGACCTCGCATATTAATCATAAATTAACCCTTGATTATCAAGGGTCTAACTAAAATTAGGTGAGCAATTCTCATCTCTCTACCATTATCCCTTTGTGAAGTGGGTACAAAATGTATAATCTAGCAACACAATGGATAACAAAATATCATAATTATAATACGATTTAGCTTCAGTTTTATGTCCGGGTCAATTTCGCCAGCCCTTTATGACAATACACCCGTTCGTGGTATAGATACGCGCTATTTTTTTAAGTAATCCAGACTTTGAGATAGTGAAGTATGTTTTGGTGCACTCAAATGGCGAGTTCTAACCGAGAATTTTAATATGTCGAGAAAATATAATCACAAACATTTATACATTAACTAGTGCAAAATACCATAATAGATGTTTTTCAAAGCTCAATCACTGCTTTCTATAACACCATGTACTGTTGTACGTATCCTTGTCGGTACTTATCATTTCGTTCTAGTTTTTAGCCTTTAAACCGCAAGCCTTCTAAGAAATATAAGTAGGTAACTTGTAAGTAAGTATTAAGGAAAGCGTTTAGGCTATCTGAGTCCGAGACTAGAATAATAATTAAGCGAGAGGATGCCAGCTCAACAGGCGTAAGTGGACATTCCTGAAAAGGGGGTCAGTAATCAAGGCCGCGCGTGATAAGAGTGATTGATAACGCTAATTTTAAAACAGCTTTTGATACTTTTTGCTGAAGTGTGTTATAAACTGGTTTGTTACTTGACCACTTATTTAGAACCATTTGTTTTGAGATGTTCATAAAATAAACTATAACTTCTTGGAGTTTTTTATATTGTGTTCCATCGGGGAATGTTTTGAGTAAATCGGGATAAATAGTATCATACACGAGTAAGACTTTTCGACTCCCATTTACCCAAAAAGTCATATAGAACTTTGCTCTGGATGAAAGAAGGACAAAACAAAAAACTGACAAACATATTTTCACTTTTGTAAATGTGTATGAAAGCCAAAGATGTGAAAATATAAACTATAAGACATTTGTCGCTGCTATGCTATCTTTATATATAATACCTACATTAACAGGAAAAGTAAGTCGCATGTAGCCGTTTTGTTAAATTGCTTGAATATGAGTTCAAGAAATGTGATCATGTTATTTAAAACTAGAACTGACTTTAATATTAAAACTTATTCCTCTCAAAACCAATAGTTGGAAGGATTCGTCAGACAGAGACGCCAAATGTTATTAAATCAACTGAATCTCTACAGTTGTCTTTATAGAAATCACAAATGAAAAATGTGTGTTATTAGTAGGGTATAAATAACCAAACTATTAAATAGCAATATCACTATAGGTAAACACCTACACCTACGATGTTCACGACGTACGTAAAGTTACGCAACCGTTGGCAACCTTGTGAAGGACGCGCGTGCGCAAAGTACGGGAAAATGCCCCCGTTACTAGCCGCTCCACCCAATGCGTCTGCACTGCAACGCACACCGCATTTTCATTAGATAGTTGTGTAGTTGATTTCGGATAAACGTAGTGGTTTCGAAAATTAGACATTAGGTTTATATGTGTACCTTCGAGGTATCTGTATACGAATTTGTCGGTCGTTAAATTCTTGAAAATCCCTTTTTCTATTTGATAAGTAACTGATGTGGACGGGACGACTTTTTGACGTTTCAACATTATAGCCTAGAAGATTCACTCTGTATTTGAATACTCCCAGATTATTTATATATTGAAACAGAAGCAATGGTATGGTGTTCTATATTTAAGCGGTATATGCTTTATGAAGCTGGATTAAAAGCGATTCGCTGGATTAAATGCGTATTTTTGGTATATCAACCATGTACAGATGCCGTGTTTCTGTTTGTTTTCCGTATAAAGACTGGAGATTAAGAAGATAAGGTTGTGTAGATCGATGGGACATTCTCCGAAGTGAAGCCTGTAATATACTGACGCAGCACATCAGTCGCAGCATCCGCACAGATAGAAGGATCACAAGAGGAGACCCACCCCATTCAGTTGACTTATATCGCCATGTCCACCGGGTGTTTGGCAACAGATTTTCTACTTTAGCCGGATAGGAACTATAGACCACAGCATTTTTCCACTGGGCCATCACTGCTAATATTTAATAGCTTTTTCTACTGGATATATGCTAATAGTTTATAAAAACTGATTATATTCTCTTTGTTATCTGCAACTATACTCTGCACATGAAAAGGCAATTACGAAACGTGTTCTTCCGAGCAAAAGTTATATCCTGGTATGAGACATGCTAGTTATTACTTCTAATAACCCACGTCAATGAAAATGAATATTTAAGAAACAATTTCTCACTAAATAATAAGAAGTCTGACTGAACAATAGGTATGCAAATGCTAAAATTACTAAGGTAAGTATAGTACGTGCATTTGTACATATATGTCGCCAAAATGAAACTATGTGGATTTACGAGTATAACGCTAAGATTTTATAACAATCAAGTAGACATATATTAGGATTGTTGTCTATAGCCATCTGTTTCACCCTTGCCCTTTTTTATTCAAAATGCGAATTTCCAAGCAGGGAGGTTTGTCGTCTGCTCAGATCATAGAAACTCTATGATGAGGTCGTCTGACTAGTGGCAAGATATAAGCCGAAACCACAACTGCACAATAATGTTCACAGACATATTGACTAGAGATATTTAAGTGAGAGCCGTAATAAGCAATGGGAAAATACCTTCATAAAGAACTGCAATCACTAAGACCTCTGCCAAGCGTGGGTATAGTGGCGAACCCCCCAAAAGCCTGCTGGCTGTTGATAAAGATTAAACAATTAATTTCTTATTGAAATACCTTACTATCCTAAATTTCACATAAAAACGCATGGTTGATTGGTTACCTAAAGCGATGAATTTGAAGCATTTATAAAATAATTAAAAAAAAGCACCTATGGGATTAAATAGGACATGAAAGTTTGTGAAGAAATTATTATTAAGTATTATGTTACGTGTTGAATTATGGAAATTTATGTTACAGTTTCTGACGATAAATAAAAGTCGTTTATGTCAGCGTTTTGATCACAGGATATACATGGGTACTAGCAATGTCGTTCACCAGTTTTTCGTTAATTTCTTTTACTTAATGCGTACGATCACAGAAAAGATTAAGCAATGGTACGATATGATAATGAACCCTATTATAACAGTGGCAGGCAAAACCTTGGAGAGAGTCCAGAGGTACAAATACCTGGGCACGTGGCTCACTAAAGATTGGGACAGTGAACTAGAATTAAAAACCCGCATAGAAGTTGCCCGCAGTGCCTTTGGTAAAATGGAGAAAGTACTGTGCAATCGCAAGCTCAAGATCTCATTGCGCACCCGTCTACTTCAGTACTCAAGTGCTATATATGGCCGATTCTTCTATACGGATGCGAGGCTTGGACCATCAAAGAGCATCTCAGGAAACGTGTAGAAGCATTCGAAATGTGGGCCTACAGACGCATGATGGCAATATCTTGGACTCAAAAGGTGACCAATGACGAAGTTCTACGACGAGTAGGAAGGAAACGAATGCTTTTGAACACCGTCAAGCACAGGAAAGTTTCTTATCTAGGCCATATATTACGTCATGATCGATACAAACTTTTACAACTCATCATGATGGGGAAGGTCGCAGGAAAAAGAAAAGCCAGTCGTAGGAAAAAGTCTTGGCTGAGAAACATCAGGGAGTGGACTGGTATCGGCAGCAGACCTATTTCGCCTCGCGAGAGACAGAGATAAATGTACAGAGCTGATCGCCAACCTTCAATAATTGGAGAGGCACTATAAGAAGAAGAACAAGTAGTGAGCTACTTGTTATGGACAAGTAATTTCAGTGCTGATGAGCTGAAGATTTCGCGACTATAAATGTTTTTTTTAATGTTTTCATCCCCCATTTTTGGTAATTATTCAGAATACGCCATTTTGAAAAATTACCAAAAACTGAGGCTACAGAAAAGCTCTAGCTCGGTCAATAAATGTAAATTAGAGGTTGAATTGTAAGACAAAAAGACAATGTAACTTTTTATAATGAGAAAATGTTTTTTAAGCATATCATTTCGAAATGCAATAACAGGCTTCAACAGGCTTCGAAAATGTATTGATGAAACAACAGGTAAGCCTTTGATTTCTTGATTTGAGAGGAATATATAGGGTGTAAAATTGAAATTGCACGAACCATTTTTGTATGGGATTGTGACGAAACACGCACGAAACCCACCTGATGTAGTAACATCTGCTATAATAACAGATGCATTTCGTCACAAGTGCGGTGCAGTGTTGATTGATTGATGTGCGCAGTGCAGACGACCTGCACTGTGCACATCATCGTGAGACATGCACTTCTTAAGTCTAAAGTGGCTGAAATTGACTAGCTCTCAAGTACTGCTGCCGGACGCTTGGCGACAGATTTTCTACTTGAGGGCTGCTAGCCAGCCGAGCATTTGCAAAATGCTCTTCCATGCGGTGAAGCTTGTTAAAGGTGCAATTGAGTGAGTAAGGAGGAGACGATGACGATGATAATGATCGTCTGGGTAAGAATGATGACGTAAAAGATGGGTAAAAAACTAGGCCAGTAAATGGCTAACTTAGATGGCTTATAGTGAGAGGTTCCGCTACACATCTTTGGGGCATGGGCGACCAACTACGGATAAATTCGTAGCCAAGACCGACAGCGTAATGTTGTCCTAGTAATTTCTTTCGTATGTACAACTAGTATTATATCGGTATGATAGTAGGAGACATGCCTTTTCTATTTTGCTTCAAAGTAAACCTATTCACATGCCACAAGTCTAGGAAAGTTAGCTATGAGTCAGTACTGAATTTTGGTAACCATAGCAGCCAACGTTAACAATTACGATAGTTTGCACGAGCCTCGAATATAAAATGTTTCAATAAATTACCGGTCAAGTACGGCGCTATTGAAAGAACACGTACACGCCAATGGCAACTTAATTAACTATGTCAATGTGATATAGGTAGTTCCCGGCTAATAATCTTAGTTGTATGTTCTATATTCTCCCGTTGGAACCGTTGCTCGGAAGAGACCGAGCGGCATGCTACTCAACTCAACTCGACGAAAGGACGTAATTGCACATTAGGCCCTAAAAATTAGTACTAATATTATAAATGCGAAAGTAACTCTGTCTGTTACGCTTTCACGCCAAAACTACTGGACCGATTTGAATGAAATTTGGTATGAAAATAATTTGAGACCCGGGAAAAAATAATGGATAGTTTTTATCCAACTGCGCAAAAATAGGTTAATGTTTTTGCGCGATAACCGACATACGTCGCGCCCGGAAAGCTATAGTGTTTCTATACATATTAAGGTCCTTACCGTCCTCAAATCAAAATGTAACCTGACCTTAAAAGGCTTAGTTAACTTTTCACAGAGAGTATAAAAAAATATTAAGAGGATTATATAGCGCGTACTTCTCCATACAAAAAGAAAAAACTCTATTCTACATCTTAATATTGCCAGATTTCAGTGATTTTTGTGTTCATGTATTGAACATATCATTGACTAAGCTTGCTCGTTTTATTTATTCCAGTTTTCTAAATAACTTTATAGTTAGAAGCACATTCTGCTTTCTTTAAAACTTTAAAGTTTCTTAAAAATGTAATGGCCAATAATGGCCCATTTTCATCGTCAACTATACTTTCATGGCATATATTTTTACTTAGTCATTTTTTACTTTCTACTAATGTATGGATAAAGCACATTCCTGATGTATATTCCTAAGGTATAATATATTTTAATTAAACTATTATTATTTGCTCTTAGGGAAAAAATACAAAACGCAAATCTCCTTCTTAAGTTGAGTAGTTCAGTTCTCTAATATGTATTATACCAGTAACGACTCTCAAAATGTGCTAAGTTTAAGTCTAGTTTCACAACGTAATCTAATAAAAAACAAGTTATGACATTAGCCTGTTCGAAATGTCGACAAGTGCCACAAATACATACAAGTACTAACATTGACAGCTAGTTTTGATTACCTCCTTACGACGTAAAATTTATTGATATCTGATGGCCGTTTTAAAAGTTGAAGCATTGGCAATGCACAACCAATTAGTCAGCCATCGACAGCTTCAATGGTCGTGTGGCGTAAGGCATCTATTCAGAATCTTGAATTCCTGGGTCTTACCCCAAGGTGGGAAAGTTTGGTATTATTTTTCTGACAAAGTAATATTCAATGGCACTCCGGATTTGAGAAATGAGTTTTTAGACTCCTTTCTGTTATATTTTGTAAGCAAAAGACTTGATGATAATAGATATCTGACGTTAAATTATTACCAGCTAGGAAATTTATTAAATACTAGCGGCCCGCCCCGGCTTCGCACGGTTAATCGCGACTATAAATTAAGATGTAAGCTATCCTATCAATTTGGATTAAATTGCACACGCTGTGTAAATCAAATTTAAATCGGTTCAGTAGTTTAGGAGTCCATCGCGGACAAACAATGTGACACGTAATTTTTATATATATACGGATATACGGCACGCCTTTACTCCAGAAAAAGAGCCGGAGGTATTTTAGATACCAAACAATCCGCTAGACATTTCGGGTCCATACCTATATATAACGAGAGGTTGAGCCCATTGCCTCAACTCAAAAAATCTGGAACTACAAGGCACAGTTCCAGACTATACAGACTGTCTCAAGATTTTATTTTGTAAATACAAAAATAAAAATTAGAAAAGTATGAAATAACTTGTTGAAGTCAGTACCATGCTGTTTCAAAACACTGACCTAACACTAACATGGTTTCCACAAGTTACTTCGAACATTTCAGTATTGGAAGCATATCTCGGTTTTTTGTTCATTCTTTGGCATTATGACACAATATTTGAAGCGGCCTTAATACCACACCTTCAAGAATCTACTTATACCTATATCTAGATATTTTTATTCCTAAAGTAGGTATTCAGAATTCAGACGCTTTTAAGAAACTAGCGTATAGCGAAGCTAATTATCTTCAGGTACCGTTTCCGCATTGTGGAGGCCTGCGAATGTAATAATATATGTCGAGTTTATTTTAAAATATTTATTGGTTCTGGGGAGTTTCACTATTTAGCATGCAGGAGGATGTCTTATTAGCGTTAATTCTATGAGAAAAAATACCAATTGCTATATGTAGATGTATGTAGATAGTTAAAACCCTAACGTTTAATTTTTTTGTATGTTTATTTCAATGAGAAAGTTACGTTACTGGCATATATGCAACCCTGATGTGGGCAGCAGCGTGTTCAGTAAACAAATTTATTGAAAGTCTAGTTTAACTGTAACTTTGCGCACTGTGTATATTTTTAATATACTGAAAGAAGAAGGTTCTCATCGAGACGCATATTTTTAGCGTTAGGTACCAAAGAACGGGATGCCCTATGACTAAGCCTCTATAAGTTGTCCGTTGATCCGTCCGTCCATTTTATCTTTGGAACCGAAATAAGCAGTTGGTTGTATTTCTCAGATTATTTGTAATTATGGCGAATTGCAAGCAGAAACGTGACTTTATACATTTTTTTTGATAAAAACAATAACAAATAAAAAACCAGCCAATTGGATCTTAGGTTAAACGTAGACCTTTAGGGTATATATTAATTTTAACAGCATATATTGTGTGTTTGTACCATCGTCGGCGTGCACTTAGCAACGGTCATATTATAGATAATATTACCGTTGCTAAGTGCAAGTTGCTAAGTGTAACGGTAATATTATAGATAATATTACCGTGACTTAGCCGAGTTTATTATTCTACGTTGCCAAATGTAACCGCAAATTGGTGACCAATTTTGACGATTCAAACTTTGTTCGATAGATCAAACAAATGTATATGTATTTGTCTAACAAATGTAGGGTGCTTTGGCAGAGATGATATATACTCAAACATATATTCACACACACATACACAGAACATCCCTACACATCCTACATACATTCAATTCATTTTACTAATTCACAAACATTATAAAATCAACGTGTTTCATCTAATTTTAAAACATGTTTGCTTAGCATTTATAAATTTAAAATGTATGCTTTATTGTTCCATATACTATTTTGAGTTATATAGACTATGTATATGGTTATATGTGTATACATGTATATTTGCCAAATTTATTTTGTAAGCATAAAATATTAAAATAATCTATATGGGAGAAGCCACTAGCACCCGAAACACAGATTTTAACTAGTTCGGGAGCCTAATATGGATTCCGAACTAGTTAAAATGAATTAAAATGTAACGAGTATATGCAAAAATAAATTATTACCTATAATTATTTGTTGTGATTCACGCTGTCGCGATTGGAGTCAAGATGGACGATTTTTATCGTGAATTTTTTATCAGTACTCTGATCAGTCTCAGCTTCAGAATAAGATTTTACCATGTCCTCTCAATTGTATGTCGCGCTTAATGACTAAGGGAATAATACATCGAATGAGCAGCTTGTCACTACTAAGAGGGACGTAAACAGGGTGTTGCTGCAAATTAGACACACTTATTCTATTTTCAATTGCTCACAATTACTGAGAGGTAGCGACGTAGTCTGTGGTCAAATCATTCCCAAAGAGTTTTGGCGTTAGGCAATTTCTTTTTATGTATAATTATTAATTAGTTATAAAGTAACCTTTAGCGCTAAAATCATAGTATTTTTCTATTCTCTTGTTGCGATATAAAGCATTTTTTTAAGTTCTTCTGTCCATTTTTTTGTGTTCTAAACGCGTACGTCTTTCATGACATTTTTTTGATTTTGTAACGACTTATTTTACCATGTTCGTTTTTAGTTATATTTTTCATTATCTAGATCTAACTTTTAACTATAATAACGGGGCAGTACTGCCAGCATGCTGAAATAGGCACCCTGAAAACTGATGGTTGGCTGTTGGAATACGTGCAATGGCCTTTGGTTTGCCTAAATGCTTTCATTGTGGTAGCTGTAGTATTTTATATAATTTGTAGTGTTTTGTATTGCATTTGACTTTTTTACAAAAATTCCAGGTTTGCGGTAGACACGCATTGTCATTTCCTTATTTACAGCAACTAGTTGAAAATGAGGCTTTAAAATCGTAGCTCCTTGGTAATAATTTAGTAAGGAAAATCTTACGCGGTAAGTTACTAAAAATTAAGTTTTACCGCAATGATCAGAGAATATTTCAAGTTAATAAGTATAATTATATTATAAGAAAATAAGTATAATTTTAATATTGTTAAGTTTGCAATGACGCCTGCTAGGCGAATTACATTACAAAATTACAAATTTACGAGAGAAATAATTATAGTCATGTGCGGGATTCGAACCCGCGTCCAAGAGAGCAAGAATTACAGTTATGAGTCATTATGTCATGTTAGCTCAATTGGTTAGAGCATAGCCCGGCTAAAGGGGTGGACGGACGCGGGTTCGAATCCCGCACATGACTATAATTTTTTCTCTCGTAAATTTGTAATTTTGTAATGTAATTCGCCTAGCAGGCGTCATTGCAAACTTAACAATATTAAAATTATAAGGTTGCGTCATCATTTACAAGTTTAAAACCAATTGCAAAATTGGTCTTGTTTGTAGTACAACGCAAGTTGAACTATAGGTGTCGCTCCATCCCAATACGATGGTTGCATGAAGAACGAGAGCAAGAATTACAGTTATGAGTCATTATGTCATGTTAGCTCAATTGGTTAGAGCATACCCCGGCTAAAGGGGTGGATGGACTCGGGTTCGAATCCCGCACATGACTATAATTTTTTCTCTCGTAAATTTGTAATTTTGTAATGTAATTCGCCTAGCAGGCGTCATTGCAAACTTAACAATATTAAAGCATTTCAAGTCTTTAAAAAAAATGGATAGGAATAGTGATAGGTACAAGTATTACATACACTTTGTTAAAATTTTAATGCCGAATATAATTGAATCGGCTTAGTTTTGGAGAAGAATAAGGGAAAATACGAGAGAGAGAGAAATGTAGTTATCGTGAAATTTCTACCTATTCTTCGCTGGCCTCGTTTCACATGAAGCGCTCGTAACAAAGTTTGCTTAGCCATTCTTAACCGATCAGCTAAGTTAAACGTCCACCGTGGTAATGAGTTGGATGCGTGAGCGCTGGTGACATTACTACTGAGCGCTTCCGTGCTTCGGAAGGCACGTTAAGCCGTCGGTCGCGTTTGTTGTCTTAGGATGGCAGTCGTTACAGCAAGGTGTTAGGGCAATTTGCGAATACCCGCCTGGCTAGCTACCACCCTCTACTAGAAAATCTGTCACCAAGCACCTAACGGTGTGTTCCAGCAGCTGTCCTTGAGGGCCAGTAATTCTTACAACATCTTCGACCACATCATCACTTAACATCAGGTGAGATTGTGTCGAAGGCTAGCCTATCAGCTATAAATTAATCATATTGTAACAACCCGATATTGTGAGAGATAAAGATTGGAAAATTATGATTCTATAACCCTAATTTTTGCAATAAAAAAGTCACTTAGAACGTCCTTGAACCCGCAACCCTAGGATAGCATCCTGTTGGGGTTCCAGGTTCAATTCCCACTGGAAATTATCTTTTTCCTTCCGAAAATATACTGTTTTCTCTTCAAGGATGTATAAAATAATATTAATCGACGAAGGCTTACTTAGGGAAAAGATGCACTTTTCCCTTCGAATAGTTGACTTTCATCATTAAATCATTCCGGATTCTTTTAAAATATTAATATCTTTTAAGTGTATTGGAACTTATTAGCAATGCGATGAGTCTTTGTATATTTCCTCAATGAATTATTGAACGGTATTCGGACCGTGAAGACCGTCCAAATAGTCCTGAAAATTTATTCATGATTTTTAGAAAAGAATGAGTGACCGCCAAGTTTCATAGGCCAGCTATGTTGCAAGTAGCCGCTTTGTTCATGTGGCATTGTCCAGTCGTCCCATCGGCCAACTTGTACGTGCGTACTTGAATATATTTAAATTTGGAGATGCTACAGGATGAGGCAAGCGCTTCACGCCAACTACTATAAATGCTGTTACTGTTCAACAGGAGGTACAGTTCACTTCTTCTAGCTTCCCCGAACACATCTCAACATACCAATAGAAATGGCTTTCAAGGTACGGATACTAAGGATTCAGTGAAAATTGTGACTTAAAAAGTGATATTTACAAAGTGAAAATATACAGATATATAAACAAAATATTTTAAATAATTCAAATGATAACGTGTGATAATCAACAATAAGATAATAAAAATCAGTCTGTGATCCTAAAATTGAGGACCAATTAAAATGATTACCGTGCAACAGTGACACAGAATCAAATGCACTCGTTGAATAACTGCAGTTTAATGGACGCAATATGTGACTAGCATTATAGATAAAAGACATCGTTCTGTATTATTAACAGTGTTCTTTTTTGCAGTTGGTGGTCTTCTCCTGCTTTTTGGCCCTCGCTTATGGTAGCGTGGCGCCGGCAGCCATTGCAGGAGCTCCCTTGTACGCGGCTCGTCTGGAGGAGTTCGACCCTTATACTCAGTACCGATACGGGTACTCTGTGTCTGACGCCATCACCGGAGATCAAAAATCGGCAAGCGAGCAGCGCGATGGTGACGTTGTGACAGGCCAATACAGCTTGGTTGATTCTGATAGCACACTTCGAGTGGTTGATTACGTTGCTGACCCTGTGAACGGATTCAACGCAGTGGTGCGCAAAGAGCCACTTGTGGCAGCCGCCCCCGCTGTTGTCGCTGAACCCGCCGTCGTTCCTGCCCGCATCGCAGCCGCTCCAGTAGCCCCTGTTGCCGTCGCTCCCGCTCGCTACACCGCCGTCGCTCCCGCTCCCGCCCAGGTCTACGCTAACTACGCGGCCACTCCCGTAGCAGCTGCTGCCCGTTACGCTGTGGCTCCTGCCGCCGTTGCCCCTGCTCGCTACGCCTTTGCTCCTAGTGCCGCCGCGCCCGTTGTAGCTGCTCGTTATGCCGCCGCTCCCTCCGTCGCCTACGCTTCACCATACACAGCAGCCTATGCCACCCCCTACGCTGCCGCTCCGTTCTCAAGTGCGGCGGTCACCCAGTACAGCTCCACCGGGCCAATCGCTGCCTACACACAGTACGCCCCCTTAGGCGCGGCCTACACCGCATATCCCGCTCCATTCGCTGGTGCGTACCCCGCTGCGTACTCCGCCGCGTACACCACCGGCCCAGTTGCCCCAGTAGCAGCCTACGCTGCGCCTGCCGCGGCTCCAGCGAAACTTATCGCCACCCCCGCCCCCGTGGCCGTCGGATACAGCAAACCTTGAAGAATACCTCCAACTTGATGGCTCATTTTTTACCCATAAAGACTTGATTTGTAAATAGTTTTATTGTTTGCTTTATTTTTTACTGGAAAAGAAATGAAAATAAAAGAGTAAATTTAAATTGAAAAGTATTTTACTGAAGCAGTGGGAGATTGCACATTAGACATCGTCTTTCCTTATTTTAATAAGATAAAATTGCAGTTATGAAGTATATGATAGTATTAAAGTGATATCTAAATCTATTTTATCAGCTGAGTATATATAAACATATATTTATATATAAGTCATGGTGATACTCAGATGATAAAATAGATTTAGATCACGAAAGACACCAAGTTTGTGTAATGTGACGTTTATGGCATTTCATCCCGATTATAGTATAGAACATATAATAATAATAATAACTATTCTACATGATCATAGTATTTGCGAGTTTAAAATAATATTGATCATATTATATTGAGAGATGTTAATTGAATACCAATGCTCAAAATTCTATAGTTTTTACCCCTAGAACCGCACGTAACAGATATAACCAATACAATAAGTGTTAATAATATATTTTATCATAAAAAATGAATTTCTTAGAATCTTGCGTATAACGTGAATATGTACAATTATAGTTCACAATAAAATAAAGAATATATACAAATTTAATATCCCGCCAAAGCCATTAGCGTTTCTCTTTCTTTTTTTTTCTTTTTCCTTGGCCATGACGCGGTTTGCGCATTGTGTCGTTTTTCTTAAGAATTATTTAGTCCACGTTATAGGTGTTCCATAATTTAGTATCGCAATAAAAAAACCCATAAGCTTCAAGTGTTACCTTTCCATATCTAGTGGTGGCAGCACTACACTTAGGTACTTATGTTATGTCTATCGTGTCATAAAATATTAAACTGGTTCAAGGCCCAAACTTTAAATAAATAGGTACAGTAGGAAAAATCAGTATGCTGTCATGATAGGTTTATACATTGCGTGATGGAAAGATATAGAAAAAAGCTTGCATACCTAAGAGATCCGCATCGCAACAACCAATGAAAAGATTTTTTGGTTCAAATGAAATTATCGTGATTTAACCGCCTGCAGTGCCAGCGGGAGCTCGCAGACGCAGCCCTATATATACCCGGGTCGACGTATTCGATCAACCAACGTGAGTGTTTTTGACGGTTCATTTATACTATTTGATTAAAGCCTTCTTATTGAAACTCAGTGTTTTCATCATCATATCGATATATATGTATAATATACCAATATTGGAATTATAACAGTTTTGAATTCCTTCATAGGTTATTGATATGATCATACGTGGGAACTTTGCGACCACCCTTTTCTTTATGCCACATGCAGGACATGCTGCCAACTGGTAGTGGGCTGGAGCATTTGGACTGCCAGTGAGTCTGCAATGACTTGTAGGTTGCTTAAATGCTTTCATTATAGTAGCTGTAGTGTTGTATATAGGTCGTAATATTATGTAAATAAAATATATGTGTTCATTTTTTTACGGGAACTCTGCCTATGAACAGATGCATTTCGTCATACGTGACGAACTGCACAGAGCTCATGGACATGAGCTTCTGAAGTACCTATTGACTTGTTGAGTTCTTATGTGCTTGTATTTTCACCGGCACTCATAGCCTTCAATCCGGAACACAGTAATTGGCGGTAGAACTATGTATGGTGGCAGTTATTCCCTCCCCCCTCTCCCTTGCGAACTTGTTATCAAAGAGCAGCCGTGTGTGTTACTAAAGTTTTGGAGTTAACATTTTGATTTTAATGGACTATAAATAGTCCATTCATCCAAAAATTTACTTTAATGGACTATACCCGTAAACTATTTTTTTGAAATGTTATTGTGACGGAACAAGCTCCCACCTGATGTTAAGCGGACTAACCTCTGCTTATAACAGATTCGTCACAAGTTCCGAATACATTGCCCCGTCACCTTCACCGTTAGGTGCTTGGCGATGCAGATTTTCTACTTGAGGGTGGTAACATAACAAATAAAAACAAAATGCAAAAAATCTTCTAATCTTGTAATGTAAAAAGTGCGATTCAGACACCGAAAGTGTTTAAAAAGTCATAATTCTTTCATAGACGTTAGGATCATTACCGCGAAAGCGCACATAGCCGATTTTATTTATTAGTTTGTAATATATGCATAGCAAGTTTGACTCTTTTATGCAATACGGTTTATTACGATAGCGTTAACACAATAAAATCTTTGAAACAAGTATGGTTTTTTGTCCAGTCCCTTAATTTTTCAATATTTGTAATTATAACTATGCCTAACAAATAAGGCATAGTTATAAGTATTTGACGGGACTTAATCGCGATAAAAACGCGTATAAGTACTTATTATTTATTTACCTTAACGACAGTTCAAGATATAAAAGCGTCAAACTTGCTATGCCTATAAACTATGTATTACCTATTTATTCTGCAAAAAAGTGTCTCCGCATAATAGTGAATATTCGTCAACGAGATAGTTGTAAACCTCACTTCATCAAACACAAAATACTAACACTTCCGAGTATTTATATCATGGAAGCGTCAAAATTCGTAAGAAAACATAAGAATCTTTTTACCTTTAACCCAAACCCTCGGCATCAATATCAACTCCTGGCACCAGAACCAAAATTAGAACTAGTTAAAAAAGGGCCACAGTATACAATAATAAAAATATTTAATAAATTACCTTTAGATGTAAGAAACGAAACAAATGACAATAAATTTAGAATAAAACTTATGGATTTATTAGCAAAAAAATGTTATTACACTATTAATGAATATATTGAAGATAAAAACGTAACGAACTCCCGATCCTGATCTAGCTAACCACGATAATGTTAATCTTAATACATTGACTATATATGTAGCTAACATAATACGAAAATTATTCTTAAACTATTTGAATCACTCTATTGACATAATTAAGCTATGTATCAAATTACTGTAATACCTATGGATTAACTATTATTATTGTATAGCCTTAATATTATGTATTTGCTACACCCTAACAGGGTATGTACTCGTCTTTTTATGTAAGTACATATTGCAATAAATAAAATAAATAAATAAATATTCCTCTACATACACAGACACTTAAAAACAAAATATACACATTCAAACATGCATAATTATTTGTACTATAAATCTTAGAATACACACCTTAACGTACTTTTCGTTATGTATTTCCATAAATGCACTTTTCTCTTTTTCACCAATAATCTGCGGAATGGGGGCGAAGGTGACCTGTACTACAGGTTTCTAAACCTAACTCAGGCACCAGTCTCTCACATCACAGGTATACGTGTAAAGATAGATATTATGTATTTCATAGTCTATACTTATAATATATTTAGTAAATTAAGATACCTTTGTGGAGAGAAAAATAAAGAATATTGTATTGTATTGTTGTTCAAAAGTTACCATTTGATAGGCAATTTGCCGCCATCTTGTATTACTGTCATCTGTGCCACAAACCACAAGTGATCGACTACCTATATTACAGGTCAATAGATAGGTCGGATCAACGGACGGACGGATAGCGGAGGCTTAGTAATAGGGTTCTGTTTTCTGAAACGGAATGTAAATTTTAAAGAGAATATCAGAAACATCTGTGTTTTTATTATCGCAAAAACTGTAAGTACCACATACAACTTTAAGACTTCGAGTGATAATAGTAGTACAAAGTCTAAGTCAAATTGTCACTAAATCGAGGCACTCGTAGCGTAGTTTGCTTAGCTGTTCTTAGCCGATCAGCTATGTTAAGGAACGTCCTCTGCGATCATGACTTGGATGGGTGACCGCGAATGACATCACTACTGAGCGTGCACGTGCTTCTTTGGCCACGATAAGCCGTTTGTACCGGTTGTTGTCTTAGGATGTTGTTGTTGTATAGCATGGTGGGAGGGCATGTTCCACCCTCAAGTAGAAAATCTGTTGCCAAGCCATCTACCAATGTGTTCCAGCGGATGTCCTTGAGAGCCAGTAATTCTAGATTAGCCTGAACAACATACTCGTATTTGTCCACTTCATCACTTACGATCGGGTGAGATAGTGGTGTAAGGCTAGCCTACCAGATAAATAAAAAAGAGGCTTAAGTGTAGAGGGTCCCGTTTTCTAGTACGGAACCTTGTAAACGAGTCAGGCTTGCGATAAAGAGCGTATTTTATTTAAATATTTAAGTAATAATTTAAAAAAATACTACAATAATATTGTGTGTTCGTTTGTTGAACAATCGACTAGGTGTGCGAGATCAACTCGCAGTTGGCCGACTTTTTAAATTCAAGAGGCTATACTTACTTATCCTGGATTCTAAGACTGCTCCATTGGTAGTGTATAGCGTAGCTATGGTATCTCGAGGTAAATCACGGGAATTCTAGGTTAGCCTGAACAACATCTTCGACAACATCATCAGTTACCATCAGGTGAGATAGTGGTCAAGGGCTAAGCTATCAGGCATAAAAAAAATGGGAATCATTTATTTTCATTTCAGATAATGATTCTTCGTTTCGGATTCTTCAGTCGCCGTCTGGAGTCCAAGAAGCCTAGTAGCAACAGACTCGCCAAAACAAAGTACACTCGAGAGCAATGAATCCGGGTCACTTAAAGAATGTTAAAAATCTCGGAAACTAAAAATGATAGGTTAATGCAATAAATTGTATTTAATAGACAATGTAATACTCCTTAAATGAAAGTAAAAAAAATATGAGTCACCATACATTTTATTAACAAAAAATTACATAAAGAAAAAAACTGCTGATCTCTCCTTAAAACAAAAATAGGAAACATGAAATTTTTGAACTTTATTACGATTTTCTTGAATTTTAATACTTCGTATTGCCTCCTCGTGCTTCCATTACTGCGTTTACGCGGTTTGGCATGCTGTACACCAAGTTCCTTATACGATTTTGGGGAATATTCTCCCATTCCTCTGTGAGAGCAATTTTGAGCCATCTTCAGGGTAGATGGCTTCCTTATGAAGCCGAAACAATTGTCGATCCTTATATCGGCAACACGTAAGTGTTAAATATCACGTGAATAACCTGTTTGAATCAATTAATAAAATGTTGAGTTGTCTATACTTACCTAGGTATTAGTAACTTTAACTTATACCGTAACTTTTTCGTGTCCGTGGAGTGGATCGCTGGTGACTTGTAATACAGGTTTTTCTAAAAACCTACCTCAGGCACCAGTCTTCCACAAAGCATGATCGAAGACGTTTTATCATCTTTGCTTGTAATATGTAATATTACTATAACTATGAAACAGTTATAGTACTTACTAGCTAGCTAAAATACCTTTTGTAAAAACTGTGAGATAACCTTTGTGGAAGAAAAATAAATGCTATTATATTATATTATATTAATGTACTCACTAGTCAAGATTGATATGTCTTCATGAATGTTATCTTCATGATAAGAATATTATTGAAATATTTAATGACTTGTCAAGTCTGATCAGTAACTTTATCAGCACAGTCATAATTTTTACTGAGTAGATCTTAACCGATCAATTAAGTGAAGCTGTTCTCGAGAGTCAGTAATTTTAGGTTAGCCGGAACATTTTTTTCAATCTGACTTACCATGAGGCGAGAAAGTGGTCACAAGCCTATCAATTAGGTGTATTTTTTTTTAAATGTGAGCGATCTGGGAAGAACTCAATCTGTGGAAAGAGGGCATCCTTCCCTGCATATTGCATTCCCGCAATGATTTGTAATATATACGTCAATATGTGCATGCCATTTGCTACACAAGGGTAAAAAGGCTGCATATTTTTTATTATTAAATTATAAAATGTATGTTAGGAGCTGAAAAAATCTGTCTGCAGTTAGATCTTTCCGTTTCAAAGACCGTTTTGAAAGATAACTGTAGCTTCTGAAGCAGTCTAGAAGGTTTTTAACGTATGAGTCACCAACTGAAAAATCCGATTTGGAAATCTTTTGTCTGTGGTATTGGGGTTTAACTGGCATGTGAAAGAAAAAACTTGCTTATCTGTAGTGCATAGTATTTTAAAAAGTATTTAAAGTAACATTTATAGTTTTATATTTCTACAATCCGCCCAAACCCAAGCACTAAGGTTCGCTGACGCACAGTATGGCTTTAAGACTGGTTACCTGCTACATCAACTTGTTTATCACCAATCCTATCTATACACATAAGACTGTATCGTAAGTGATAAGTTTTAGTAAGTACACACACGTACCTATGTTGGTAATGAATATGTCGAATTTTCAAGATACGTAAGATTAACAGTTAGGCTATCATAACCAACTTCCAAAGAAGGAGTAAGGTTTGTCAATTTGCTTATTTACCGCCTCGATGACCGGTTACTCGTAATTGCAAGTATTGACGAGTGAGATCTTTATTTGTGGACAAATTAAATCGGGTTAACTGGTAGCATAGACAAATAATTATTTATCTATGCTAGTGGCAGATCACTGCCTACTAGGTGTCAGGTTTGTATTAATAAATGCATCTCAATGTTAACATTAAGATGCAGTTTTTAACAGAAATTATTTTCAAAATAGCATCTTAAGATCGATCTCATTCTTGAGATGTTTTTTTAATTACAGCGTGTCCGCTTTATACCAGATACATATTACACTCGAGAGCAATGAATCCGGGTCACTTAAAGAATCCTAAAAATCTCGGAAACTAAAAATGCTAGGTTAATGCAATAAATTGTATTTAATAGACAATGTAATACTCCTTAGATGAAGGTATTAAAACTTCTTAGTTATTGTAAAGTTATATCATAAAAAAATCAAATTTGAAAAAGGGCCACTTTCGAAGATGAAACTACGAAATTACAGCATTTGGTTTTGCTTTTGTTTGTAATCTGTCATTTATGTGGGTACATAAACCATGTTGATAGTGCTCTATATTCATTATTCAAGCTGAAATTATGTCGCTTACGCCTGAAGAATGCACCAGAATACTTACAATGCTGGAAACCGGCCGGAGTCAGCGCGATACAGCCAGGACTGTCGGTGTGTCGCTGTCAACAGTACAAAGAGTTCTCCGACGTTACGAAGAAACTGGTTCTAACCTACGCAGACCAGGAACGGGCAGAACCAGGTGTACCACAGCACGAGAAGACCGATACTTGGTGAACACCATGCTTCGAAATCGCTTTCTCACAGGAACTGAACTCACCAATCAGTTTCGACGCCTCGGAGGAAGTAACCCAAGTGCATGGACAGTAAGACGTCGGCTTGCTGAATCTAACTTAAAACCCCTTAGACCTGCAAACGGCCCTAAACTGGAGCGTGGGCATCGTATTTCGAGACTAAGATATGCCCAGAGCCACGTAAATTGGAGTATTGAAGATTGGTCAAAAGTTATGTTCTCCGACGAATCAAAATTTATGCTCTACAAGCACGATGGAAGACACAGAGTGTATCGAAGACCAGGGGAAAGATTCAAGCAAGCATGCATCGAAGAAAAAGTAGCCTACGGTGGTGGGTCTGTACTTGTGTGGGCCGGAATTTCTTCTGAAAGTCGCACAGAGCTGGTGATCATAGAAAACGGCTCTTTAACTAGCGTAAGATATGTGGAAGAAATCCTCAATGATCACGTTGGTCCATTTATGGTCAATTTAGGTGAGGATGCTATATTTATGCATGACAATGCCCGACCTCATACAGGTAGGATTGTGAATGACTACCTTCAAGAGATGAACATTACTCGTATGGAGTGGCCAGCGCGCAGCCCGGATATCAACCCGATCGAGCATGCTTGGGACGAGCTAGGCAGATGCGTAAAACAACGAAACCCTCCCCCAATCACGCTTCGTGAGCTCAAAATTGCTCTCACAGAGGAATGGGAGAATATTCCCCAAAATCGTATAAGGAACTTGGTGTACAGCATGCCAAACCGCGTAAACGCAGTAATGGAAGCACGAGGAGGCAATACGAAGTATTAAAATTCAAGAAAATCGTAATAAAGTTCAAAAATTTCATGTTTCCTATTTTTGTTTTAAGGAGAGATCAGCAGTTTTTTTCTTTATGTAATTTTTTGTTAATAAAATGTATGGTGACTCATATTTTTTTTACTTTCATTTAAGGAGTATTACATTGTCTATTAAATACAATTTATTGCATTAACCTATCATTTTTAGTTTCCGAGATTTTTAACATTCTTTAAGTGACCCGGATTCATTGCTCTCGAGTGTACTTTGTTTTGGCGAGTCTGTTGCTACTAGGCTTCTTGGACTCCAGACGGCGACTGAAGAATCCGAAACGAAGAATCATTATCTGAAATGAAAATAAATGATTCCCATTTTTTTTATGCCTGATAGCTTAGCCCTTGACCACTATCTCCAATATCAAAGGAGGCTTAGTAGCTTCACCTAATGTTTTACCTATGTTAGCAAAAAAAATATTGGCAGCATTTACGCTGTCCATAGGGTTATCAGGTGACAAAAGACAGGTAGAGTGATCGACTACTCTTCTCCGGCCACAAATATCGTTGACAACCTCCCAAAGCTGCTTTTTATTATTTTTAGCATTACCAATCTCTTTCCTCTCGTAATTTCTTTTGGCTTTTTTTAACTGTTTGGTACAGAAATTCCTATACCGTTTGTAACTCAGTTTTAAAACCTCATTATTAGGATTCTTTTTTAGTTTTTTGTATAGATTATCCCTGTTACGCATACAGCGTAATAAACCTTTTGTGATCCAAGGCTTTTTTGTTTTAGATCTCTTTGAAGTTTTAATTATTTTGGTATTGTTTTTAATAGCGGTACTGAGAAAACCTATTAGAAGATCCACAGCAACATTTACATCCGTAGAATTTAATACAGGCTGGAAGTCAATTTTTTTAATAACATCGTCCAATGATTTATAATCGATACTAGTTACGTGTTTATTCGAGTAATCCAGCTCAGATTGCAAGTTAATACTTAATGCAACCCCCTCATGATCAGTGACTGACGACTCTATAACAAAACATGTGGCGTCTAATTTAGTTTTTAATATCATATGATCTAGGCAGGTGAGTCCGTGTGTAATCGTAGTATGCGCAGGAAGTAAACAGTGGCTTGCTAGCATGTTAAGGTATTCGTAAGAACGCTTATCGGAACTGCTTGGCGATATATCAATGTTTATGTCGCCACATATTATTATATTTTTAAAACTTGCCAATTTTGATATGACAGAGTCTAAGGAGTTTATAAAATTTGTGATATTGGGTTGACTATGGAGCCGATAAATTCCTAGAACACAAACATTTTGGTTAAGTTTTACTAAGAGACAATTAGCATCAGAGATGAGAGGTTCTTCGTATATTATGTTTAGTTGATTCTTATAATAAATGACGACACCTTCATTATTATATGGGCATTTTATAGATCAAGTAGACAAATGACTGAACAAGGTACGCTATAAGCACTTCCAGAACATTTGCTCTATGGAAGAAAAGCATTTTCGTGTAACGTAACATACCTATAGCGCAAGAGTCACATCGCTTCGGCAACGTCGCGTAATTCGCGCACTTTCTTCAATGAGGTTTGTTGCATTGCACTCACGTCCCATGTTACGTATTGAAACTGTATTGTAGGATATATAACGCGGTCGTCCCAGGACCAAGCACATTCCGACCCGAGGACTGTGACCATCCTATACCAAGCACACAAACATGAACTCCAAGGTACGATATTTTTTTTTACAATTATTTGCTCTATATATTTAATTACTCAATCGAATATTTATCAAGTGTGACATTAACTTTTCTAGCGAAACTAATATTTTTAACACTTGATCAATTTCATAAAAATATATAATAATAATAATACATAATGATAATGTATAATCAATAATAAAAGATATCATTCTATCTATTCTTATATATTATTAACACAATCAATAAACTTGGTACTCATAGCTTTACGGAATAACAATTGTGACAAGAATAAATGTAGATTAAATTATCTTAAAATCACCTTTTTATGAGCCTTAAAAATAATAAAACTAATCGGAATGTGCTCGAAATTTGAGTTGTAAGATTGTTACAGACATACAAGAAGACTGAATAAAACAAGAAAGTGATTTAATAAAAAACAAGTTATTACTAAACTAACTTTATAAAAATATATAAGAATGCATGCAATGTTCAGCGTGTAGTTTGTATTGTTAAATTTGCTCTATTATTAATGCTCTACAATTTCAATGTCATTGCCGAATCGGTGCTGAAAGGCGTTTTTACAACACGATAAATTCAAATTTATTACCGTAAAATTCTATTGAAAAGCTCTCGGTCAAGTTGCTCTAACGTGCAATAGCTTTTGGGACGATGTCTGATAGCATCAACTTGACATCATACAACAAAATGTGAACAGTATTAGGGCTTGGATTTTACATTTCGATTACCATTTTAGTTAAAATATAGCCAAATTGTACTATTTGTCTCTATATTGTTTTGTAGATTTCATAGACAGTTGCAGTGCTTGTTGATTTATTTTGATATAAATAATTGTAATACGACTCTACTAATAATTACATCATATTTTATTAGATTCACATGTATGTAATGGTATCAAAGGAACATTTTTCGACAATTTCTAAGTATTGCATCATTACGAAACTTGACAATTGTGTGCAGTTCTGGTGATACAATGCTTTAGGATTGATTTAGTCAGAAAGCCACAACGTGGAACAAGTATATTTTTATAGATACCGTGTTTAGACTTGTTGCAGTTGCAACAAAACGTGTTCATTAGTTATTTGCTCAGTATAGGATTAATTAATTAATTTCTGATTTTAGACAGTTGGCACTGGAGAAAACCAACATATTCATACGTACAGTTATTATAGGCATTATTTTTTTATAATACATAGTGCCCATATTTTAAGTTTTATTAGAAGTTGATGTACTGCGTTGAGTAGAATACTGCGACATCAGGCAGTGTCGCGGCGCGTGCGCAAGTGTTGACCAACATGATCCGTATCAGGACGCTTTGCGACACCGTGCTCTTTTGGCTTCGCTTTCAATGGTCTACACTATAACAATACAACTTGTTCGTCTATTTACTCTTTTCTTCTATGGACATTTTTATGCAAATTTTTACTTTGCTACGTTCAAAGTATTCAAATGGAACTGCAGTGTCATTCATATCCATTTACTTTCCAAATTCCCATGATGTTGATGTGATTTTAGAAATCATAAAAAAACACCTCGTTATATTTCGAAATTAAATTCAAATAATTCGGAGCTTACATTTCATATTTTAAAGAAACACTTTGGCTAGGTTGTATAATGTATAGTTGGCTAATCGTGCAGTGCTTTAGGGTTAGTCATATTTCAAATACCAAATGTTCCAACTCGTTGAGTTTTGCATGTATGTCTTTAAGCTTAGAATATGCCTCTAGTTTTCCAGTTTTTGAATTATTACTTATTTCATCTCTAAATGTGAAAATAAGAATTCCAAACAAAAATATATTAAGCGATTTTAAGAAAGGAGGAGGTTCTCTGATGTTTTTTTTTACATTTGAAACCTGGTGCTTGGCATGTGGTCTCATTTATATTTGTGTAAGATCTGATCTGACGAGTAGCATTTGAGTTATCCCCAATAATGCGTATGCCTTTCAGCACCGATTCGGCTATTACATTGAAATTGTAGAGCATTAATAATAGACCAAATTTAACAAATAATATGTTTGAAGTGGTTTTTTTTAATTCTTCTCAATAATTTTGTAAGTATTTATGAAAAAACTAGCTTTCCGGGCGCTGCTCCGCCCGCGCGTATGTGGGTTATCGCACAAAAACATTAACCTCTTTTTGTGCAGTTGGACAAGAACTATCCTATGTTTTTTCCCGGGTCTCAAACTATTTCCATACCAAATTTCATTCAAATTGGTCCAGTAGTTTTGGCGTGAAAGCGTAACAGACAGACAGACAGAGCTACTTTTGCATTTATAATATTAGTACTGAAGTACTGATGACAAACCAGAAACTAAGACTTTAATGCAACGACTATATTACTGTATCAACTAGATTGTCCACTATTGAACACAGCCTCCCTCGTTATGGGGCGGTTTGCCATAATCCCTACGCTTGACAGGCGTCTTGGGGATCGCAGTAAGAGATATCAGTTCCTCAGAAAGCGCTGCTGCCCACCTTCTGGTGTGTTACCCCTTAGTCACCTCCTACGACACCCGCCGGGAGAGATGGGGGGGTGCCATTCTAGCCCGGCACCCCTCGGCCACCGCCGACCATATTAGTTTGGTACAATATTAGCGGGAGAACCTAAGTGTCAACGATGATTGACAGTACACTGAAACTTTCAAATTTATTGTTCATGTATAATTAGGAAAAGAATCCTTCAAATTAGAAATGGTTCAATGCAGCCCAGAAATGTCAGGAGCATATAGTTCATTGTATGTTAATTTTGCGCCCACTCACTTCCATAACTTAATCACAGACAGGTCTTTCGAATATTATTAAACTGTGACAATATCACTTTCTATTAGGCAATTGGTATTCTTCAAGGATTTCAAACTAATATAAATATTACACATTAATAACCGATCAAATACCTAATATTTTTTTATAGCAAATCATCGTATAGAAAAGACATCAATCCGCGCTTAATTTCATCAAAATCATATAGAATATCAATTTTTTTAGTCAAGGTATGTAAAATTTACAAACTTTTATAAGTTTTTATTCATAAATAAGGAAATTGAATATAGATACAGATAAAGAAATAATGTTATAATATTATATTATATTGTCAAAGATAATCTTCCATAGAAAAGACATCAACGCGCGCTAAATGTCATCAAAATCATATTTAATCTTAAATTTGTTCAGTAATATGTAAAATCCTTATTCTTTTTTCGTATATAAAGGCCCTTATTACAAACTTTCATAACATTTTTGTTCACAAGTAAGGAAATAACATTATATATAGGAAATAATGTATTGTCAAGGTTCTCAACCGAAAGTACATATTCAGTATGTACAAAATTCGCATGATCCATGTTACAACCCTTCCTATAAAATTTATATATGGTAAATAATACCATACTATATCATCATTATTTTATATCCCCAAAGTCAAATATCTTTTGGTGCCGTGTTATACGAGCCGATCCTATTACTATCTAAGTACCTATCAAGACTACCATTGATTTATTTTTGGTCTACGAATAAATATGTTGAGGTTTGTAAGTGACTCTCAAAAACAGCAGACCGTAATCCTTACCTTGGCGGGCGTGGCTTAACCGACTATCCATGCGCTGTAACAACATTACTCAACGCGTATCGATGCGATCATTTCTAAGCGCCTAATAAATTAACCAATACAATTGCAATTGGAAGATTGCGAGTTTTTGTTAATTGTGAACTTGATGAGTTCGAAATCAAAGCAGTAACTGTATAAGAATAACACTTCTTTACATATTTATTCGTAGTTATGGGCAAAAAAAACTATTTTCGATCAACTTATTTAACACAGGACTACGACGCGTGACGCTTTAACGTAGTTCGACCAACGAGGAAGTCTAAAGATAAGATTTTAAACCATAGACACAATTTAGCAACAGGTTTTTACATTTATTACAAGCACCACTTCAGGCTTCAATTCATTGACGTATCTAACTGCCTTCATTGCAAAGAGCCAAATAATAACTCACGAAATCCTATTTTTCTGACAAATACTATCTCATGGAATAATATTATTTGAATATTAATAATAAAATCATATTAACAATGCCAAATAGGTATTTAACAAACAGCTTAAAATCGAATAATAATATTCAATAGCAAATATAGATTTCTAACTCTACCCAGGTCGACATAAGATAATATAATATTGTCACACATCACAAAGAAAGATAAAAAAACAATGCAGAAAGTTTAAGGTTTTGTAGGCATTCGAGTTCTTGACGTTAATCGTACTGTACACCGAATAAAACCTAATAAATCGATCAGGTATCTTCATTCGGTTTAAATTCCTGATGCATACAGTTACAAAGAAAGGGTTTAAATAGAGCATGTTGCAAGCTTACAATCGGTGCATACATAAGTGCAGTGCAAGCACGACGAATATTCAATCAAATATAGCCTCTATTACAATGGTATTGAGTTCAGGATTTTGTTAGTTCGGATAGATACTTGATATTGTGTAACATCGATGTTGAAACTTGACATATTAATCGATAATCGTAAGGGTAACCACACACAAAGGCTGTTACGTGACTAGCTTCTACAGTAGCCATCGTAGTGGACTGCATTCTAGTTCAAATTATTAAGAAGATAATAAATGTTAGTATGTAGAGGAAGTCACTGGTAGGTACGTAGATGGAATCTCACGAAAATGAGCACATGAAAAAACGTTCTATCGACCTCATACAGAACAAGAATAAGAAAAAAATAAAACAGCAACAATGAAGTAATTTTACCGTCCTTATAACCAGTAATACGACATTTTATTGGCAACATCACATCAATAGCCATATGGGTTAGCATAATGCCCATGCTGACAGACGTCTTGGGGGTTGCAGTACATGATGGTAGCTCTTTAGAAAGCACTGCTGCCCACCTAATCACTATTTGATTCTCTATGGTTACCTATTTGTTACAGATTGTAGTATTCATCTGTGCGGTTGGCGTTGCCTCCGCCAGCATCGTCGCTCCCCTCCCCGTCGCCCGCGATATTCCCCAGTACTCCTACGGCTACGATGTACAGGACGCGCTCACAGGAGACTACAAAGGACACCAGGAGAATAGGAACGGGGACCTCGTCACTGGGTCATATTCGGTCGTTGACCCCGATGGCACCAGGAGAATCGTCGACTACGCCGCCGATCCCATCAACGGATTCAACGCTATTGTGCGCCGTGAGCCCCTAGTAGTCGCTGCCCCAGCGAGAGTAGTAGCCCCCGCGCCTGTCGTCGCCCCCGCCCCTGTTTTTGCTCCTGCACCCGCACCTGTATTAGCACGAGCCCCCTACTTTCCCCCCGCACCTGCGCCCCTAATTGCTCCAAGACTACCCTATTACTTCTAGATGATAGATGAATTATTACAATTTTGTTGTTGCTTTGTATTTTTGTAGGATTTTTATGACTGTTATTTATGATATTAAATGAAAGAAACGTATCATGCCTTATGTTACATTATTGAAGATTTATTATCTTCTACAGACTTATTGCTTCATCATATATATAAATTAGGCAATCTAATACGTAGTACATACATTTTTGAATGTGTTCATTAAAAAAAAAACATGCCAGACAAGTGCCCTATACCATCATACAATGTGATTTTTTTTTTGTCAAGACTGTATTTTTTTTACCAAACATTACAAACGATATAAACTACAGCAACTATAACGAAAGCATTGAAGCAACCTAAAGACCATTAAAGACCGACAGGCATTCCAAGGAATCGTAGTGCTTTTTAATATTTTTCATTCAACTCAACACTTAAAAAAAAAGGGTCTTAACGGAGAGAGGAACAACCTAGTGATCTCTTATAAGATGTTTTTAGGTACGACATCTTATATTTATTTGAGAATAGGCGTTGTAAATAGTCTCATGTTGACATCTTTGCATGTTTATTTTCAATTCGAAGCTTCGAAGCTAATGGTCAAAATTTACTCGTTCCATGTCCATTAAAGTTACTAGATAGAAATGTTCAAAATTGACTCTAGTTAACTTAAATACCTTAAAAAAATATTAATATTAGTACCATACTGTGGTAACAGTCAAAACATGTTGCTCTTCTCCATATCTGCAAAAGGTTACATTTTTGCAACTACCTACGATTTGCTTTAAGTTTATATTCTCTCATACTGTCCAAGTACAAAATGAATAAACTAGTATGGCGTGAAACAAAATTAATACAGAAGTCAGTTTTACTGTACAGTTAAATCTCTAAGCATACTACTTAGTCGACGTATACAATTTGGTAATGATAGCTTGAAACCTGAGAATTCTTCATAAAACCCTAATATATTAGCTTTGACCATCTCATATGTTGATTGATATTGGTTGATGATTTGGTATTTGGTGCATGATAAGTAAGCCAGTCTTAACCGAAAACGTAAACTGGCTTTAAAAGGGCAGTTGCTGGAATATACGTAAGGTTTCCACTAAAAAAGCTGGCAGCGTGGCAGATGTTCTACCGTTATACTTTAAAGATCAAGCGTATGGCAGAATAAACCTCAGACCCCCAGCGTGACAAAGCTTACGAAAGTTCACAAGTCCATCCCAATTACAAAAAATATTTTAGAAAACATTAAAATATTAAGACAATTTTTGTTCTCTTAGACCGTGTGAAGTTGAACGTTGTATTCTTTAGGACTTCTTCAATCCGCGGATTAGATAGTTTTCAGATTTTATGCAAAATTTTAGGTAGCAGTCTCTAGTCTTGGAATTATGCCAGATATATAGCAATAGGATCGCCTTCAGCATATCTAGTGAAACTTGTGTTTTCCGAACCTCTGCCAAGGCAAACATGATGATTTACTTTCATATCATTATCACTACGTAGTATAAAACAAAGTCACTTTCAGCTATCTGTCTGTCCCTATGTATGGTTAGATCTGTAAAACTACGATGGATTGTGATGCGGTTATTCGATAGATAGAGTGATTCAAGAGGAAGGTTTATATGTATAAATACATGCTTGATATAATAGAGAAACACTGTCAATTTTAGAGTTTTCTAATGTGATGTCGTAAATAAACACATTTTTCTGCGTTCACATTGCAAACGCTGGCTGAACCCTACAAGAAAAATAATGTACAACAGTATTGTACACCATGAAAAGGACTACATAAAAAATTGCAATGGTATATGTCTATTTCTTAAGAATACCCACAATAACCATTTTTATCCTTTAATTTTTACGAGAAATAATGGTTTATTTACGAAGCGATTTCAAGCAATACAGCTTTAATCCTTATCCAATTAAGTACCTTAAATACATTGTGCATTTGATATAAATCAATATGGCCCTTTACAAAGTGTTATTTAAATGAATGTTTTCGTAGATATTACAGATTATTTAATATTAGCATAAAGCTTACCTACCTAACTAGTTCGTTACCCTATAAATCTATTATGAGGCTCTCAAATATTCTAGGCTGATTATATCCTATACCAACTAACGGAGAAAACAACTGTATCAGCCGGATTGTTCACTTCTTAACATAGAGTCCGCGATATATTTTTATGGTATTGTGTAGGAACAAGCACTAGGCCTATGATGGCACTGCAATACCCAAAACTTGTGGCTAGTAGGCAGTACCCACCTTCCGGTATTTTCATAGTATTATTTTCTTTCCACGGGAAGAGGGGTGACATTTCAGCCCGGCAACTCACGAGCACGGATTTCAGTTAATGTAAAAAAATATACATTTCTGCGTTGTCCTTTCCCGAGCATTCCAAAAACTTCAACGGAATAATGTACGCTACTCTTAATAACAAGTAGAGCATGGCACTGTTGAATATTATTCATTGCAAAATAATACATCTATGTTCTACCTATGATGAAGGTTACACAGATTGATTTACAGCTAACTCGCTAATAATTAATTTGATACCTGGAAGCTGTACAGACGACCTTCTCTTTTTAAAGATAATAAGAACATGAACAAACGAGGGCGGAGCGCACGCGGCCGACCGACCCAAGCAAGCCGATAACGAGCGCAAGCGCCGCTGACACATTCCATCGAAGATCACGACCTTGCCTTCGTTAAACGCTTCAATTAAAAGCGAAAGTTTCAATAAGCTCCTCGTAGGTGCGGGTTCGATTACCGGTCCACATATGACGTCACGTCAATCTGAATGTCACGAGTGGACACACGAAGGATATAAAACGAGAGCGTACTCTACATTCGGCAGTTCAATCTCACCATCGAACTTAATCACAACCTAAAATGGCATTCAAGGTACGAGATACTCAAATTATTATATAATAATTTTAAAACGCGATGCCATGGGAACTATGTATATGTTACAAGTTCAGATTTGTCTCCAAGTCGATATAAGGCTTTGTGCCAAGAATCACTATAAATTCTAAAAAAAAACATTTTTTTTATGACCTGTAAAAAGATTGGAATTAGTAAACACTTTGGAATTAGTGAAGCAGTTTTAATTTATGTTTCTTACTAAGAAGCTTCAATTTTGAAAATAATAATCCTTTGCTTTTTTACAGTTTGTCGTACTCAGCGCCCTGGTGGCAGTTGCAAGCGCTGGCCTGCTCCCAGCTGCACCTGTGGCATATTCTGCACCCCTGGCATACGCCAACCATGCCGGTCCCGTAGCGTACGCTGCCCCAGTAGCTAAGTACGCCGCTCCCGTGGCCTACTCGGCATACGCCGCCCCCGTCGCCAAGGTCGCCGTGGCTCCCGTTGCCAAGGTCGTAGAGGAATACAACGCGCATCCTCAGTACAGTTTCTCATACGACGTTCAGGATGGACACACTGGAGACTCCAAGTCGCAGCACGAGACCCGCGACGGTGATGTCGTGCAGGGCTCCTACTCGGTCGTCGACCCCGATGGCACCAAGCGCACCGTTGACTACACCGCTGACCCCCACAATGGATTCAACGCCGTCGTGCGCAAGGAAGCCCTCGCTCACGTTGCCAAGGTCGCTGCTCCCGTTGCCTACGCCGCTCCCGTTGCCAAATACGCCGCACCCGTTGCTTACGCCGCTCCCGTAGCCAAATACGCTGCACCCCTGACCTACGCCGCTGCCCCCGTCGTGCACGCCGCTCCCGTCGCCAAAATCGCCGCTCCCGTCGCCTACTCCGCTCCCGTCTACCACTCCGCTCCCGTCTACCACTCTGCTCCCGCCGTATACCACTCTGCTCCCGCCGTACAACACTCTGCCCCCGCAGTCTACCAGTCTGCACCTACCGTCTACCACTCCGCCCCTGTCTACCATCACTAAGTACAAAACATCTGAGACAAACTTTGAATGCCATCTTGTAAATAAACTATTTATTTAAATATTTAATACGATATTTAATTCCATACAGTTGTAACCTTGTTTTTAACCGATTTCCAAGAAAGGAGGACGATCTTAATTCTACTGCATATTTTTTTCATTTTCTTGTTGTAAGTTTCTTAAGCGTCTACTCCACCAATTGTGAAATCACACTTTTCAAAGTCGTCCGTTTTTTAAATGTATTAATAGGTTACAGAGAAATAGTATGAAATACGATTTTAAGTAAGAAATAAAAGAAATACTAAGGTACAAATAATAGCTGCCCTCCAGAAAAAGAAAGCAACTCTTATGATCATTATGGTTTTTGGTTTTTAATCAAATCAGACCAGTGTCTACCCGAATGGAACATTCGACTGACAATTGTATTTGTAGGCGAAAAATTGTATTCAGTATAATATATTAAAAGATCATACATCAAATATTTGGAATCCAAGTGTTGGAGAACGTGGTGGAGGTGCTAGGGCAGGTTCGGGTCCGGGGATAACGGAGAGGCCACGCTGTCGGCGCTTTCGACGCTCAGACCGCTCCTCAGCTATCGTCTTTCCGGGAAGCACAGAGAATCTTCGACCAGTTGGTACTGTTGACATTCGCTTGAACAACACTTGAGTTTCGACCTTTTGCTCATCAGGTAATATTCTCAATATCTGTTTTTCACGATGTGTGATCGCTTTGCGCTCGTCAGCGCTCACAGCGTCGGCTGCCATATCAGCACACTTGCTGAGGAAGGCTTGTACTCGTTCAGGATCCGGCATTTTTTTGGACCACTCGTAAGCTTCTTCCACCTGGATTCGAACTTCATTTGCGTTTCTTTGCTGCATATCGCCACTCATTAAAACAAAGCACCCGTTAAGCCACCAAGTTATATTTCCCAGTTCTTGGGCTTCTCTTTGGCAGCGCTTAGCATAAAATTTGGCAAGTGCATAGTTCTTTTGAGTACAAAGTAATCGAGCCAACTCATACATGAGCCAACATTTCATTGTAGAATTTTCACACATATCTAAAGTTGCAACGACTTTTTCCGTTGCTTGTTTGATGTCAATGAACTTGTAAGGATAGTTTGCCATAACGGAGTCGAAAGACTGCGGACGGCCCACGGGCAATCCCATTAAGAAAGCGATACGACGTTTATTTCCACGTTCGCTGAGAGTGTAAGATAAGCGGTGTTGTGATAGATAACCCTCACCAACTGCTCTGTACAACCGGTCCGTATAAAGTTCTTTGTCAGGCAATGATCGAGGTGTTTTGCCATCGAGAAATATCTGCATTCGTTCCGCTTGTGAGATCAAATTCATTATGCGGTTTTCACGCAAAGCCTTTTCGATTTGTTTCAACAAACGCTCTGCAGTTCGTGCTCCAATCTCGCGCTCTTGAACTAGTATAGCTTCTTTGTATTTATTCTGATGTTTAGAGTCTGCTTTTTCAGCAAGTTTTATTGTGTAATAAGGTCGCTGCGAACGCAACATATCTTGTCTTTCAGAGAGTGATCTCAGAGCTTCTTTTATCAGAGACTTCAATTGCATACTACCATTTGCGTTTGCACCTTTGATACGAGGATCCTCAGTGAGCTCTTGCAGAAAAAACTTATCATAAGCCATCGGTCCCAAATATTTCATTGCCATAACTCGTGCCAACGTCAGATGTTTCCGAGCTTCCATTTGAGTCAATTTCCTTTTACGTTCAGGTTTAGGAATGCGAGATACGTGTAATGCTTTTTGCGGTTCATCATCATCAAGTCGGCCCGCTTCAACTTGCTTTATTAGAGGCAGGAAGTCAAGCATAACGCTTCCGGCGTTTACCCCAATGCAGTCTTGTATTGTCTCAAGTCCCTGATTGATGCCCTCCATGAAGTAGGGGGGTTGTTTACGCACCCGTGCTCCACGATAGTTCATAACGACGGATCGCTCGAAGTCAGACATAGTGTACATGGCGCGAGCCTGCATATTGCGCGCTATCATGTTACCGGGTTCAAGCTTCAGCGCCAGCTCTGCGTCTGCATACGCTTGCACCGGCTGTACAGCGTCGGCGCACACTTGACTCCTACCCGTAAGCATACGAACATCGTCAGGAGTACTCTTAAACGCTTCGTCGTAAGATGCTTTTGACTTCTCGAATTGTTCGAGGCGCCGCAGGAATGCTCCTCGTTCACGGTACACGGTCAGTGCACCGTACAGTTGTTTCTCTTCCATTATTGACTTAGGTCAGGCTCAACATATATTACATATATAAAACAAGTATCCAAAAACCATTGAAATAACATATAAACTTAGTGCAGGTATCCAAGAACCACAACGTGACTAGAACTTTTGCTTTGTATCAAAGACTACAGATTCTTTACACTATTAAAAAGATTAGGTACCCAAGTAGGTATAGGTTTTGTATTCAAATTAACTACTCTTTGATGTTTACAGTTTTCCGTCAATGCATTTGTATATAACTTCAATCACTGAAGTATCCTCTTTGCTAAGAATATTAAAAACCTTCTTATAGATTAATATATGTTTGTGATTAAAATTCTTTCCAATCACTTTGACGACGAATTTTGTAATATACATCATAATACTAATAAAAACATAGTCTAAATATAATCAAGAAGTCTGAAGCTGAGAAATCTTCCCAGCTTAACCTATAAAACAGAAGTCGTCTCAAAAAAGCACTAATGAAGAATAAAACATGACACTGGCAAATGTACAACACGTACGAGACCATATCACGACATAGGGAAAAATAAAATAAATTTAAACACATAAAAAAGTTGTTATTGTCACATAACTATAAAATTTAGACAAAAAGTATGGTGCATTTATGTATAGATATTGGTGTCTTCTATAAAATTGTAGTACAGCACTTTGTTCTATTTTCAATAATTTCCGCAGCGTATGCGATATAAAACGATTATTTTTTGGAATATTTTTCGCACTTTACATTATCGAAGTTTTCATACGGATCCCTAACTTTTTGAAAAACCTCTATAGCCTATGTTCATCAGGGATAGTGTAGGATTCTAATGTTGAAAGAATTGTTCAAATCGGTCCAATAGTTTCAGAGTCTATTTAACACAAACAAACAATCAAATGTTTGCTCTTATTAGGATAGACATGTAGTTCCAAAATAACAGAACCCAGCTTATGAAAATTGTCGAATACTCGTATACAATTATCGTGTCAAATTCAAATTCAAAAGCATTTATTCAATTTAGGCGTTTACGACGCTGTTATGAAGGACAATTACAAATTTTAATATTGAAGTATTCTAAATTGTACTGCCACATTCAGCAAAAAAAAATAAAAAAATATAGAGCCACTGCGAGAAGAACGGGCAAGAAACTCGGGGCCATTATTTTAAACATCTTTTAACAATGTGTTAAATACAATATAAGACGATTATTACAATATTTGTTTATATTACGTAGGTGACAGGTGATAGCTTGGCAGAGGCGGAACTTTCCAAGCATCTTTGTCGTTTAAGTAATCATAAACTTTGTAGTATGATTCCTTAATCAAAATAATTTTCACATGCAACTTGAATTTTCCTTCTGTGAGCATTGTAATATGTTTGGGAATTTTGTAATTTTATAAAACCGCACAAAATTACCTAAAAAGGACCTTTTATTTGTCTTTGCTAGTCTAAAACCTGGTACTGCTATTTTATATTTATTTCTAGTGTTGTAATCGTGGTTGTCACTATTTAATTTAAATTTACTCAATTTTTTCCGAACATACATAATATTTTCAAGTATATACAGACTGGGTAAAGTTAATATATCAATTTCTTTAAAAAGATCGCTTAGAGATTCCATAGGATCCATTTCATATATGGCTCGAATTGAACGCTTTTGTAAGATAAAGGTTGTCTCTATCTCAGCAGCAGCTCCCCACAGCAATACACCATACGACATAATACTGTGGAAGTACGCGAAATAAACTAGCCGTGCAGTAGCCTCGTCTGTTAACTGTCTTATCTTACAAACTGCATATGCAGCAGAACTAAGTGTCACTGTGTTTGTAACAAAACTTCTCCGGCTTGACCGATTCTTATGAAATTTTGTGTATATATTCAGTAGGTCTAAGAGAAGGGCGTAAAATAATTTTTATTTCTTATGAGGTGGTCTTTATGGTGGAAGACGCTGCTTCCCACCTATGGGTTGGAAAAACTCATAGTAAATGCTTCCTACTCTAGGAACGGAATTTCTTGTAACCATGGCAACCATTGTTGTAAACAAATTAGATGTCTATGTATTTTCGTTGTAAAATACTCTACTGTAATAGAACAAATAATAACAACTACGTTTGTGTTTAAGTAAAGGCGAAAAAAACTAGTTTATAACAGAATTAATGTGACTTTCTCAAGTAAGTGTATGTAAATTAAAAATGTTGGTCACTAATTTAGTTTGGGGCAATGTAAATAAAAAAAAATACCGATTTAGCAGGATGGCCCCCGGGAGAGACGCACTGTGTTCCGTATTTAAAATTTAAAAAAGACTATAATAATTTGGCGGGGTAGTAACTAATTACATACTCTACTACTATAATGAGGTCGATACATGAATATTTTAATGTATCTACATAAATATGTGGTATGTATGTATACCATTAATGTCTATACCGCTAGGTGGACTGACGACTTCGTATATCGCCGGGAGCCGATGAATGCAAGGACTAACAGCCGCTCTTTATGACATGCTTTTGGGAAGCATTTGTTCTACAGAGGACGTTTTCCAGCCCAGCTGATTATGATAATGACATAAATACAGATTCCAGAAAACTTACTACACTAATGATCAATGTTATGTTATATATAATGATATGATATGACCAAATATTTATTGCATTGGCTCCCAAAAAGACATATTTATAATATTTTTTTCATGCTTGATAGCTTAGCCAATAAAAGTCAGGCTAACCTAGAATTACTGGCTCTCAAGGACAGCTGCTGGAACACAAAGTTAGGTGCTTGGCGACAGATTTTCAACTTGAGGGTGGTAGCTAGCCAGGCGAGCATTCGCATTCCCTACCACCATGCTGTAACGACTGCCATCCTAAGACAACAACCGGGACCGACGGTAAAAACTGATGAGGATAATGAAAAGTATGGAGGACTTAAACTAACAATACCGTTGTTTTATCCAAATCCCTGCAGCGAGAATATAAGAAGAAAAACATACACAAAAACATTCGTTATAATATGAGTTTACTTTAAGGAATCGCTATAAAATAAAATAAATTTTATACTCATGGGTTTAAAATCATGATTTTTAAACCCATGCCGTATAAAATTACAATATATGACCTATCGATACGTCAATATGGAAGAAAGTAGGTGACATTTTCTATAAATAAATAGTACATGGAGAAAACGATCTATTTCTGTTTGAGAGTATGTTTAAAGGGAACGCGAGAACAGAAATAGAACTTTCGTCCCAGTGACACATAGTGCTTTATACTACACTTAAGAGGAAAATAAAGTCATTAGGCACCTATAAGTTTTCTCTAATTGTCCGAGACCTCTCAGGAAGTAAGTTCCATATGACTTCTTGAGCTGTATTTTTTTTTCTGGTGGCACCGTCACTATAAAATAGTCACTTTCACTATCAGATGACGTTTTGGAAAATTATTTAGAACTAGCTTTCCGGGCGCGGCTCCGCCCGCGCGTATGTCGGTTATCGCGCGAAAACATTAACCTCTTTTTGCGCAGTCGGATAAAAACTATCCTATGTTTTTTCCCGGGTCTCAAACTAACTCCATACCAAATTTCATTCAAATCGGTCCAGTAGTTTTGGCGTGAAAGCGTAACAGACAGACAGACAGACAGAGTTACTTTCGCATTTATAATATTATAGTACTGACTAGCTTTCCGGGCGCGCCTCCGCCCGCGCGTATGTCGGTTATCGCGCGAAAACATTAACCTCTTTTTGCGCAGTCGGATAAAAACTATCCTATGTTTTTTCCCGGGTCTCAAACTATCGCCATACCAAATTTCATTCAAATCGGTCCAGTAGTTTTGGCGTGAAAGCGTAACAGACAGACAGACAGACAGACAGACAGAGTTACTTTCGCATTTATAATATTAGTACTGATTAGTACTGATACTGATACTGATACATAATTATTAATAGCGTGCTGTTATATTATCAATTTAGTACAAAACAAAATACAAAACAAATAATTGCCGCGTATTTTTATCGATAAAGGTTGCCAACCTCCTTTCATTGAAAATCCAATACGAGAAAAATTTCACCTCTTTCTTCTAATTATTTGATATAAAACCTTTTCTAAAGTAAGTTCTGGAGCTGTATTTTTTATATCTGGTGGCGTTATCTCTATAAAATCGTCACTTCTACTAGCAGATACATTTGGAACAATTAAAAGCGTAGGTACCTATTGTAATTTTTTTTTATGCCTTTTGATCTCTATCTCACCTGATGGTAAGTGATGATGTGGTCGACGTTGTTCAGGCTAACATAAAATTACTGGCTCTCAAGGACAGCTGCCGGAACAAATGAGGACTAGCAGGGATGGTATGAAATTCCATATAACTTTTTCCGCTGCACATTTATAAGAGAATAATGACGAACTTTATAATACGTTTTTGAACGAGAAATGAGACACTTTTTTAGTGGGTGTGGTATAAACGATTTTTTTGAACTCCTAGCATCTGCAGTAGACGATATCGTCAATTCCTATTGTTATAATTATCTAAGATGCGCATATATCCCACGCGCATCGTAGATTAGTAATTTAGGGACTTACTTTTTGTTTGTAATTGCAACCATTCTTCTCTCAGCAACTGCTCTTGTCCCACTGTTTATTTCTTCCGCAGGAAATCTGGCCATTTTTCCACTAACACTAACCACTATAAAATCAAATATATGTACAGATCTCAGGTCTCAATGTAAAAGTGAAATTAAATGACGGTAGATTTAAAACTAGTGACCACTGACACCTCATTTCGGTATTGCCAATAAATAAAATATTAACAATCACGTTTAGAAAGCACATGTGATAATGGTTATTTTATATCGGAAAATAAGGGTTTTTATGGAATTTCGATTGAAGGCTTGGATTTTTTTTTAAATGTGTCGTTTTATGGGAATATTCGTTTTTTAACGTCTATTTTGTTCAATAATAGCTTTTTGTCAAGTTTTCAAAGCATAAAATAATAGCTATTAGGGTTGTCAACACGATCGAAACGTAAAAAACAAAATAGAAAAGTAAAAAAATGGTTAAGTGAAGTTTTGTTCACATACTCATTAATAAGTAAGTAATTCAAACATTATGCAATTTTTGAAAAGAAATTTACGTGAGTTTCACACATATTTAAATATTATAAATTAAACCTGCAAAAACACTCACGTTGGGGATCAAATATGTCGACCCGGGCTCATCATCAGGGCGAGCAGTGCCCGTCGGGAGCTCGCAGACGCAGCTGCGTACTCGCCCTGTTGATGAGCATCTGATATGCTCGAAACCCGCGAGACGTACTCAATCCCCAATGTGAGTGTTTTTGCCGGTTTAATTTATAATATTTAATTATTTCAACACTCTTTATTTTACAATTACTTGGAAAATACTTAGCAATTTTTTTATGAATGATAATGAAATAATTCTGAATTTTTATTGAAACCTGAGGAAGTTAAGGGTTCTAGGATTCAAAATACAGAATCCTGGGAGTAAGAGTAAAGGTACGAGACGCAAAACAATTTTACTGCTGAGCGGAACGCGCAATTTTTCACCACCCTTCAGCAATGAAAATGTTAGGTGCAAGTAAGAAAAACAGCTTACATAATGTGGTAAATTTGGGTTTATTTTATAGTAAAAATTAAAACCAAAATTACTAAAATCTGTAAATAATATTTTTTTTCTGGAAGTTTTAAAAAGGTTCGAATTTCAAAATCCTTTCCCATGCTAGCGGATAAAAACACTTTTCCACACACATTTAGAATGATAAAAAAACCATCCCCAGAATCCCGACCTTGCCTTCTATGTCTGCTATGTTAATTAGACGAGTATAGCTTGGGGACAGATAATTGTGCTATGAAAATAATTGTAGTCCATCGGACAACCTCTAAGAATGAAATAAATTCTAAGTTTGTGTAATACCTTGGGCTTATTGCGTGAAACTGACATGTTTTCAAAAATCATCATTATTCAATTTGTAGAAAAGTAAATTCACTATTTTTTTAATCTGTAAGTATAGACATCTGGGTGTTTGAAAAGCTTAACTCTACCGATATAATTGACCTAGCGAGCATCACAAATCGTCTCCTATTTTATTTTTTTATTTCTTAATAGGTAAGCCTTAGACAACAATCTCACCTGATGGAAAGTGAAGATGTGGTCGAAGGTGTTAACAGGCTTAAACTAGAATTACTGGCTCTCAAGGACAGCTACCGGAACACACCGTTAGTTGCTTCACGACAGATTTTCTACTTGAGGGTGGTCGCTAGCCAGGCAGGCATTCGCAAAATGCCCTTCCACCATGCGGTGAAGCTCCTATTCAGCTAGGGCAAACATGCTTTCGTGTGTCTGTCCAGATCTCCGGATTTTCTGTTGTTCTCCTCTGCAGATCGCATTTTCAAGCGATTCTCTTGAAATTTAGTGAGGTCCATGTCCGATACTTATACGGATTTAATTGATTCACTCTTTGGAAATATTATATATCGGCGAAAATATGGGTAACATTCTCAAGAAAGTAAATAAACATATTTCAGTCGGTCATGTGTTCAGGTCACAGAACCACTAGTCATGAAAACAAAAACAATATAGCTAAAAACAAGTTGTAAATTCTTGTAATTTTGTAATATAATCCGCAAAGCATGAGTTTTTACAAAAATGAAAATATTAACACTATAGGGTTGCCTCATCGTTAACAAGTTTAAGGGCCCGTTTCAGAATGTCCTAATAAAGTTTGGAGTTGCTATGCAACACATAAAATAACTGAATGATAAAAATTACAGTTGACATGCAGCGCGTTTCAAGCTTTAACCGATGGATAGGCTAAATCGATGACTGTGAAACGCAAATATAGTTAACGGAACTTACTCGAACATTCTGAAACAGGCCCTAAAGCTAATTAATGGGAAAATTTGTCTTGTTTGTAGTACAACGTAAGTTGCTAGGTTGCGTTATGCGTAAGAGTCGCTCCATCCCCATACTATGGTTAAGAACGAGAGGACAAATTAGTCATGAGTCATAAGTCGTGTAAGCTTAGCGGTCAGAGCATACCCCGGCGGCTATAGGGGTGAATGGCACGGGCTCGAATCTCGGACATGACTTTAATTTTTCCTGTCAAATTGTTGTAGCATAAAAACATCAGTACTAATATTATAAATGCGAAAGTAACTCTGGTGGTCTGTCTGTCTGTTACGCTTTCACGCCAAAACTACTGGACCGATTTGAATGAAATTTGGTATGGAAATAGTTTGAGACCCGGGAAAAAAACATAGGATAGTTTTTATCTAACTGCGCAAAAAGAGGTTAATGTTTTTGCGCGATAACCGACATTGGCGCCCGGAAAGCTAGTTACGAATAAATAAAGGGAGATCCTCATTCAAGAAACATTATAGTGTATGTTTATTGTTCTTGTAGTATTGAAAAAACGCTAACTTGTCTTTGTTGTTGGAGTATTTCTAGCTGAATACTCCATTACTTTTTTATATATCACGGGTATGCTAGCCTTTGATTGCGGGCAAAGATGTTGTTCCGTATAACATTTAGAATTACTGATTCTCAAAGACAGGTAATGGAAAATACGGTGCTTGGCGACAGATTTTCTGCATGACGGTGGTAGCTATGCCCTTCGCAGAATGCCCTACCACCATCTTACAACTATACTGTCCTAAGACAACATCTGGAAACGATGGCTTAGCGTGCCGTGTGATGCATGCGATGTAAATGACACTGGCGGCGGTCACCTATCCAGGTAATATGACCGGACTGATGTACTTAGTTGCTTAACCTAGTGTATTTTTTAAAAACTATTAGGCAAGCTTTATAAATATGATAATTACTACAATTATCATTATGTGTAGCGTATGTTATACCAAATTAAGTAAATGGTGAAAATTGGAATAAATAAAGAAATATGGTTCGTTCAGGTAAAAAAATATTAGCCATTTAATATTCGTTATCAGTCCTTGTGAGTGAGATGTTAAACAGCGACGACTTGCTGCGCAGGGTACGTGTAGGGTGCGGCGAATCTACTGAAGGGAGCAGTGAAGGCGGCAGCGAAGCCTGGAGCGAAGAAAGGTGCGGGTGCTGATGCCACATAGCGTGCTGAGGGGAACACAGGGGCAACAGGCGCTACAGGCGCCACGGGAGCAGCTGCGAGACGGGCGGGTACTACGGCCGGTTCCGCGACAGCCACGGCGGCGGGCTCAGCTACCAGGTTTTCCTTTGTTATAATCGGTCTGAATCCGTCTTTGTCGGCGATGTACTTAGTTGTTCGCAGGGTGAAATCAGGGTCTTGCACTGTGTATTCACCCAGTACCACATCTCCGTTGCGCTCCTCTGTCTGACTTTTGAAGTCACCGGTAATTGTGTCAGCTACTGCGTAAGAATATTTGTATTGCGGGTAGTCGAATTCTTCAAGCCTCGCTGCAACTGGCACTGGTGCCGCCACGAGTGCCGCTGCTGGTTCAGCCACCACTGCTACAGGGATGTTTCCTGCACGCACCATAGCCACAAGGCAAGAGATGATGACGAACTGAAACAAATGGAGACCAATACAGATCTATTCAAAGTTCTAATTATGTCCGGCACACATTACAGGTGTACTTGAAACAGTGACACGGTTAACGAGAGCGATACTTGCGCAAGCGTATGTGCTGAGAATCTACCAATTACTTAGTTGAGGATAGCCCGTTCGTCAAGGGCAGGCGTGGTGTCGCCTGCCGCATCTGAATGAGCTTAGAACACTGCAGTTATCAGCAGATGTATTGTGACCATGTTTCATGTATTGTGGAAAGTAGAACGTTGAAATTATAAGAGTAAATAATAAATTTCTACGGTTTCAAGGCAATGCTATTTAAGTCTGAAATAATACGACATAATTATGAAAGTACTTATAGTTCGAAGTAGCACAATTTTATGTTAAAATGTAAATGAATAACTTATTCTGAAATCTGAATGAACTGAATCTTTCTATATAATAATAAAATCTTTCTATATAGAAGATAGAAGTTAGGTACAAATGTTTTGCACCAATGATTTTCACCATTATCGTCGCATAATGAGATGAAAAACAATGATACTGATTCCTGATCTATGTTTTCAAATTAGTAAATAATACAGATATACAAAACATTAAAGATTCTAGGATAATATAAAAACCAGGATAAAAATAAATCTCTAAAATAAAGTTAAGAGGTTTAAATTACCTTAAAGGCCATTTTTTGTGCTTGGGATGGTTTGCTGGGTACAGTCAGATGAGACTATGCTCCTGTGTCGTCCGACTGGGTATATATACTGGCAGGTCATTGTTTCACACATACATAAGTTTGTGTTTTGTATTGTACTAGCGCGTCACTGTGTATGTGCACGCAATTGGAAATGAGCTAGTGTTTGTCAATGGCGGAAAATTTGAACGCGTTCTTGACTTTTAGCCAATTGTTATGAAATTATTTGGAATGCATAAAAGTGTGGCAAATCACTTCAACATCCTAAACTAAGTATGTTCGTATTTGCAAATGGAACAGCAGATGTATTGCAAGTAACGGTTTAACCGTTGTTTTCAGCGATGTGACGAAAGAAATTATAGACAGCTTGGTGAGAAATATCATGAATGAGGTTCTATTGTAGTAATATTGCGCCTTTGTGCTTTCTTTCAGTAGATAATCAGTAGATTTATGATTATTTTCATCCTTAAACTATCTGTTAATGGAGATACTCCTCGACATGGCTTTGCAGCACCAACGCCGTCGTCGTATTCGATGGGAAATCAAAACGGTACCAAAAATAACCCTGTTCCTAACTGTGGCTTCTTCTTTATCGCTAACATATCGTCACTTAAGAAGCACTTCTAGAGGAGTTTGCCTGTTACGTCCACTGCGATCGTTGGGTACATGGATGGGTAACCGCTACTTAGCTGAACAATCCATTGCGTCTGAGGTGTCACGTGCTTAGAAGGGCTCGTTAGCCGTGTCGGTCCCGCGTGTCATCTTATGATAGCAGTCCTTATCGCATGGTGGTAGGAAATTTTGCAAATGCCCGCCTAAATAAAAGAAATGTCACCAAGCACCTAACGGTGTGTTCCGGAAGCTGCGGAACATTGCGCCAGTAGCTCCAGAAATACTACAGGGATATTCAATACACAATAGCTGGTGTGAATATTATGTTAAAAATAATATTCACAGCCAATAAGTCGCACTTCACAGACTTAAGATTTGACGACTTATCCAGACTAAGATTTACGAACAAACTTAAGGCCGCCATAACGTCTACGAAATCGATTCCCACCTAATTCATTCCTATAAAGAAAACAACCGTGACAATAGTACATCATGAGTTTTTAGATACCAGTAACTCAAAACATTTGAAAACGCCAGCTACAGGTCGTAAACGTTCTCCCTATTCAACAAAGTGGAAACAAAACAAAGCTAAAATACTCAGGAATACGAGTACTAGTGAAATCTGCGCATCCATATCAAAATCTAGTAAAGTAATTCCAGAAGGAAATCCCATTAAAAAACTCCATACAGGCAAAATATCAGTACAAAAATGGATTATAAAGAATGAGAGTAGCTCGTAGTCTAAATCGAAAATGTCGGAATTCAATATGAACACCATATAAAGCACTTCGACCCTCACTGAAAATCGACCTAACACTTTTTATGACGGCCATCTTGATTCCGCTATTTTGGATTTTTGACAGGTAGATATCATTCGACTGCTCTCCTGATTACTATGAAATTTGGTCAAACACTCCATAGTTATAATTTACGGATTCCAGATACAGTATTCACCTTTACTTAGCAGACATCTTCAAGTTTTTGGATTTTTCCCATACTCACCCAAACCCTCTCTATAATTTTCCCATACATCACTTTCTTGCTACTTGACTCCTTCTGGGAGAACAATTATGTCAGTCAGCCAGCCAGTCAGTCAGTCAGTTTACTGTAATCCTAATAACGTATTCATTTAACATTAAACCGCAGAAGCCATTCACAAAGAAATAATAATAATAACGTATTCATTTCAGAATTTAATCTGAGCTTTTACATAGAAAGGCTTTTACGGATAAAGATCAATACGATCTATGTTTATCTTCCAGCAATAGTACCCTTTTTATTATGTGACTGTACGGGCAAAAACAAGAAAGGATAAAAAAAAATGAAGAAAAATCATTAAGTACAATAAAAAAACAACAAGATCGCTCTAAAATTATTAAAGATGTTGAAAATAATGCAACGTCCGAGAGGAGATGCGTATTTTTTTAATTAAGTATAAGTCGACACTAAATAGATACATTCTTATACTAACATAATAATTATCAAAGGGTAATTCAAAAACAGCATACGATCAAGTCCATTGTTGATTTTGGCCCGAATCGGCAATACGAGGTGCTGTTGAAATAGGCTCTTGTATTAGCACAGAAAAACTGATATTAGGCAGTATCTTGTAGGAATATGTGGATAATTCGCGGTTAATAAAATACCTATTTTATTACGACAATTTATGCGGCGTCTGTGCTTTATTTTAATATAAGTAACTATAAAAAAAATGTTTTGGTACGAGGCATACACAAAACTAAGCAGACAGTGTTCACAGTTTGATAGAAAATGAGGTCAAGAAAAAGTACACATCGGGTACTATTTACAGTAGTAATTGTATTTACTACTCGGAACTGTAAATAGGATCTCGTATCTTAGCGTTTTTTACTAACGCTATTTAGAGAAAATTAAACCACCATATGTCCATGAGCTAACGTATGTATCTTTCTGGGATATAAAACTATTGCAAGAAAAATGAGGGTATTATTATAACACAAATATACAAGTGCCAACAGTTAACTGGAATAATATAGAATGTTAATGGAGGCAAAGGAAAAACCCTCATCGTATTTTCTTACAAAGTGCCTTATAAAGATGATTACAAAGAAATAGCCGAAGGAAACAAAAGATAAAGAAGATTGCAGATATTTCACTTAAGGTGACTCAACCCGCCACGCTCTCCATACAAACGCTCTTTCGTGATTATGGTTTCGTTAAAAAGTTTTTTCCAGATATTTTGAGCTAATATGTATCTTGTACATTATATTTACGCTTCTATTCAAGTAAATTTTCAAAAATGTTTGCCTTGATTTCAGTATAATCTTCTAAAAATCACATTTTTTGCACAAATTCTACCTGAACTTTGGCCCATTATTATGTACTCATTAAATGTAATATTATAAAATCCATCTGAACAGAATCCTCGAAAATTTATTGGAGATTCTAAATATTGACATTTTTTTTTACTAACTTGCAAGGCGTATTCAAAACGACGTATATCCTGAAGTAAGTTTTCTGATATTTCCGTGTGCTTATTTTCGTTCAATGGTATAGTGTTCTCACCTTACTTGAGTCAACGAGCGGTATGAGGTACGCGGGTGACGAGTCGTGCAGGGTAGTTGTGGGACGCGGGGTGAGACGGAGGCGTTCATTGAATTGAATGATTTTCGCTGCAAAGGCACACTCGCTTCAGGCTATTCTATGTTTGCGGTGTGGACTGTGGAATTTGACTTGCGAGCGCTCACGGTGGTTTAGCGTATTTACCTATTTAATTTTTATTTGACCTAGCTATTTATACCGGACATTGATTTTGCTTTCGAAAGGACTAGTGATATGTGCTTTATAAAACGAACCTGGCTTAGTGAATACGGACATTGATAAAGACTTTCCACTGCAGGGATATTACGGTATAGGTATTTACAGATACGATTTCAGTAAATACCGTAATGACATAACGGTAACAGATATATATCTGTTAGCATAATTGCGATACGATTACCGAATTCCATTTCAGTATATGTATTTTTATAGTCAATGAGAGGGTAGCGGGCGGGCGGGGTGCGGTGGTGTGACGGACCGGCACGTTTGTGCATTGCTTCGCGACTCGCCGCTCGCGCTGTTTTGATGAATAGGTTCATTAGCAAGTACCTATATTATTTGATATGAATGACGGGAAGTGGGAACAATAACATTATTAGTTTCAAATATGACACGTGTCATGAATGTGACATGACTTTCAGTAAGTAATTAGTAAGTGCTCCATGTAATTATGTAGATGTATTGTGTATGGCAAGTAGGTACAGATAATATATATAATTAAAAATATACATCATAGGTATTTAGGACCTTTTGTAAAGAAATAATATAATATTTTTAACCGACTTCCGAAAAAGGAGGAAGTTCTCAATTCGTCTGTTTTTTTTATGTTTATTACCTCAGATCTCTTGACTGGGTGAACCGATTTTGAAAATTCTTTTTTTGTTTGAAAGCTGATGCTTGTCGTTTGGTCCCATTTTTAATTTCATAAAATCGGTCAAGCCGTTTTTGAGTTACACTAAAATGATTGAAATTTTTTTTAACTATGGTATGGTCAACACCCAAAAGTGTGAAATAACTGGTTGAAGTCGGTACCATGATGGTTCAAAAGTACCTATATCACAATATTGTGCGCATGGTACCGACTTCGACAAGTTATTTCACACTTTTAGGTGTTTTAGTTGTCCTTTTTTGGAAGTCGGTTAACACCCAGTCAAGCAATCTGTGGTCACAAACATTAAAAAAAAAAAAAAAAAATACAGATGAATTGAGAACCTCCTCCTTTTTTGGAAGTCGGTTAAAAATGGAACCGACTTCAACACCCAAAAGTGTGAAATAACTTGTCAAAGTCGGTACCATGCGCACAATATTGTGATAATAGGTACTTTTGAACCATCATGGTACCGACTTCAACAAGTTATTTCACACTTTTGGGTGTTGAAGTTGGTTCCATTTTTAATCAAGCATTTTTTTTTATTAATGTATGGCCTATCTGACCTGATGGTGAGTAATGATGTGGTCGAAGATGTTGTTCAGGCTAACCTATAATCACTGGCTCTCAAGGACAGCTGCCGGACCCCACGGTTAGGTGCTTGGCGACAGATTTTCTACTTGAGGGTGGTAGCTAGTCAGGCGCGCATACGCAAAATCCTCTACCATCACGCAGAATTACTGGTTGTCAAGGACACATAGCAGAAAAGACTGGTAAGTGCTTGGCGACAGATTTTCTATTTGAGGATGGTAGCTAGCCAGGCACGCATGTGCAAAATCCTCTACCACCACGAAAAATTACTGGTCCTCGAGGACACATAGCAGAATACACCGATAAGTGCTTGGCGACAGATTTTCTACTTGAGGGTGGTAGCTAGCCAGGCGCGCATACGCAAAATCCTCTAATATCACGCAAAATAACTGGCTCTCAAGGACACATCACACATAGCAGAACACACCGACAAGTGCTTGGCGACAGATTTTCAATTTTCTACTTGATGATGGTAGCTAGCCAGGCACGCATTCGCAAAATCCTCTACTACCACGTAAAATTACTGGTTCTCAAGGACACATAGCAGAAAAGACCGGTAAGTGCTTGGCGACAGATTTTCTACTTGAAGGTGGTAGCTAGCCAGGCTTGCATTCGCAAAATTCTCTACTACCACGCAAAATTACTGGTTCTCAAGGACACAGCAGAAAAGACCGGTAAGTGCTTGGCGACAGATTTTCTAAATGAAGCTGGTAGCTAGCCCGGCTTGCATTCGCAAAATTCTCTACTACCACGCAAAATTACTGGTTCTCAAGGACACATAGCAGAAAAGACCGGTAAGTGCTTGGCGACAGATTTTCTAAATGAAGCTGGTAGCTAGCCGGGCTTGCATTCGCAAAATTCTCTACTACCACGCAAAATTACTGGTTCTCAAGGACACATAGCAGAAAAGACCGGTAAGTGCTTGGCGACAGATTTTCTACTTGAAGGTGGTAGCTAGCCAGTCTTGCATTCGCAAAATTCTCTACTACCACGCAAAATTACTGGTTCTCAAGGTCACATCACATAGCGAAACAGACCGGTAAGTGCTTGGCGACAGATTTTCTAAATGAAGCTAGTAGCTAGCCAGGCTTGCATTCGCAAAATTCTCTACTACCACGCAAAATTACTGGTTCTCCAGGACACATAGCAGAAAAGACCGGTAAGTGCTTGGCGACAGATTTCCTACTTGAAGGTGGTAGCTAGCCAGTCTTGCATTCGCAAAATTCTCTACTACCACGCAAAATTACTGGTTCTCAAGGTCACATAGCGAAACGGACCGGTAAGTGCTTGGCGACAGATTTTCTAAATGAAGCTAGTAGCTAGCCAGGCTTGCATTCGCAAAATTCTCTACTACCACACAAAATTACTGGTTCTCAAGGTCACATAGCGAAACAGACCGGTAAGTGCTTGGCGACAGATTTTCTAAATGAAGCTAGTAGCTAGCCGGGCTTGCATTCGCAAAATTCTCTACTACCACGCAAAATTACTGGTTCTCAAGGACACATAGCAGAAAAGACCGGTAAGTGCTTAGCGACAGATTTTCTACTTGAAGGTGGTAGCTAGCCAGTCTTGCATTCGCAAAATTCTCTACTACCACGCAAAATTACTGGTTCTCAAGGTCACATAGCGAAACGGACCGGTAAGTGCTTGGCGACAGATTTTCTATTTTAGGGTTGTAGCTAGCCAGGCGCGCGTGAAATACTTAGTGGATGTATGATAATTTGATGAATCCTAAAACTGTAACTCATTATTATAACCGTGTCAGTTGCAAGAGTAGGTATGCCTACCTATTTAATAATAATGTCGGCTGATGTGAGGCGGCACTAGTGCAATTGTACTAGTGCCGCCTCTTTGAATTCAAATATCGAAATAATATTCTGCTGAGTAGGTACGTAACATTGTCAGCACCGGCACCGTCACGTGGGGCGCACGTGGGCGGCCCACGTGACGATGCCGTCGCTGACTATGTGACGTTTCGGTATTTTTGTAAATTGAAATATGGGCGAGCTTCTTGTTCTAAATAAAGTCATAAAATCTGTTATGTTGGCTATAATGTCTTTATACTTACCTATATATCTGCTATACATATAGTATACATAAACATATATCTGTGCTCGAAATCATGAATGACTCCCGAACTACCGAAGCAGCCGCGAGTGAGCAGCGGAAATTCCCGAGTTCCGGCCGAAGGCTCAGGCACTGTCTCTTTCTTTTCGCAGTGCTTCGCATTCAGACCAAGCGTTGGATGAAACAACATGATTTTAGACCATGCTTGCGTTGTAGTTCGGTGGGTGGGGAAGAGGCCTCTTAAGAAAGCTTACACGGAAAGGCAAGAAATATGCATGAATAGCAGGAAGGACCTCAAAGATCTGAAGAACAGGAGCGATCCCGCTTTTTTATGGTAATTACTATAATTCGATAATTATTTACAATTTTACAAAATAACAAATTTACGAGAGGAAAAAATTTAATAATGTGCATAAGTTGAATTATAGATGTCACTCCATCCCAATACGATGGTTAAAGAACGATAGGAAAAAATTAAGTTATGTTATGACTCATTGTCATGTTAGTTCAATTGGATTAGAGCTTACCCCGGCTAAAGGGGTCTATAGACGCAAGTGCAAATATCCGCAAAGCATGCGTTATTGCAAACATAACAATTTTATAATTACAATTTTGTTACTAGATTTCATTCGAAAAATATTGTTTCGATGAGTGTTATTTTGTTTAAGAATAGTTTATTTCAAATTATTATTAACAATGACTTGTTACAATTTTTGGGGTTTTTTGTTATTTTGTTAGGTAACGTGATAATATTGTGTCGTTATTAATAAAAAGTTAGCGATATAATAAGTAATATTGCGTCTGTATATTTATCTCATAACATAAAATATAAGCTTTAAACAATACTTTGATTGACTGATTAATTCCTAGTAATTAAATTAAATAATAATTAATATGTAATTAAGATTTTATTATACTCACAAAAATGGTTTCCTAGAATTACTTGTTATGTTTTGTGAGAAATTGTTGCATTTGATTATCTAAAAGAAAGACTTCACTTATTTTTGAGCTGTAGTTTAACAAATAATTAAGAAAGTTATTATATTTTGCGTATTGATAAAATTAATTGTTAAATTAGAACTCAAATTACTTTCTAAACAGTTGTGACACCTCACAATGTAAGGTCTGAAACTTACCAAAATCTTAGACTCTAGTGATTGACTGATTTATATACTGATAATAGGGGTTAAAGTATGAAATTGCCGTTTATAATAGGTACTTCGAATTGACATAAAACTTTCATGGCTTGTGATTTGTGAGTGAAACTTTTTTCACATGGTAACTATGAGGTTCTTTCTTTTAAAAAATGTGCAACATTCGATTATCGACTTTCAGTTGTTTTTTTATTAAGTTTAGACAAGAAAGATGGATACTTTGTAAAATGGAGAATATATAAAATTGTTAAGGCGATATGGTCTGACAAAGTAACATCTTTGAAAATCGAGATAAAATACTTCTTCGATTACCTAAGTCGCATTCTTTTGATATGTATATCTTCAGTTCATAAACTTAATTATGATCTCGGCAAAAACACGATTACGTAAAAAATTCACGATAGATTTAATTTTTGAAAAATATGCTTTTTAAATTTTATTATCGCCGATATCTTAAAACTGTAATTAATATTAACACTAAACTGGTTTTAATCGATAGTTTATTAGTATATCTAAATATTTGCCTAATATTTTATCAATATCTATAGTGGATGATTTTCTGGCAATTTTTTCTCATTATAAACTACGAGATCCCTTGTGCCCTTGTCGCCAGTACGCCCGTGACCGCTGTCAACGACCGTACTGTGCTCGTTTCTTTCGCGCACGGATTGTATACGCTATTTCGGAATCGACGAATAAATAAATGGGAAACCACAGTATAAAAAATAAGGAACGCTTACGTCAGCTGAGGGAGCATATTATGATATTGATAAGAGATCGAAATCGGTAAGTACTAACTAGTAGGTAAGAAACTAATACATTTATCAAATGAATAAGCCACATGATGGCCTTTGTCGGTGTAGAAAATAAAATCAAATATATTTATATGTATCAGTATTTCAGTATTAATATTATAAATGCGAAAGTAACTCTGTCCGTCTGTCTGTTACGCTTTCACGCCAAAACTACTGGACCTATTCGAATGAAATTTGGTATGGAAATAGTTTGAGACCCGGGAAAAAACATAGGATAGTTTTTATCCAACTGCGCAAAAAGAGGTTAATGTTTTTGCGCGATAACCGACATACGCGCAGGTGGAGCCGCGCCCGGAAAGCTAGTGGTATAATAATCACATAAGTAAATGCTTAGTATATTCCACGTTTTGATATTTCCCTATTACTCAGGTTCATCTGTACTGGATGACTTATTTGCATATCGCCGTTTAGTTTGCGCATGTAGCGCCAACATATCAATATCAATAACGGTTTCGTCTGCCAACTGAAGAAAGTTGCTCCGATTTGGCTGAAAATAAAAATCTAGGTTGTTCTGGACGTCCTCACTCCCAATGCAGACCTTATTTCGATGACGTCTGCCAAGTGAAAAAAGTTACTCCAATTTGGATGAAAATCGATATCTAGGTTGTTCTGGATGTCCTCATTCCAAATTTGGAATTTATTTTACGATGACGTCTGCCAAGTGAAAAAAGATACTCTGATTTGGCTGAAAATTGATATCTAGGTTGTTCTGGATGTCCTTATTCCAAATTTGGAATTTATTTATTGATGACGTCTGCCAGGTGAAAAAAGTGACTCCGATTGGGCTGAAAATCGATGTCTAGGTAGTTCTGAACGTCCATATTACGAATTTAGAATTTGATTTCCGATGACGTCTGCCAATAGAAAACAGTTACTCCGATTTGGATGAAAATTGATATCTAGGTTGTGCTGGATGTCTTTATTACAAATTTGTTATTTTTTCTTCGATGGCGTCTGCCAAGTGAAAAAAGATACTCTGATTCGGCTGAAAATCGATATCTACGAGTAGGTTGTTCTGGATGTCCTTATTCCAAATTTGGAAATTATTTTTGATGACGTCTGCAGCGTAAGAAAAGTTACTCCAATTTGCATGAAAATCGATATATATGTTGTTCTGGATGTCCTCATTCCAAATTTGGAATTTATTTTGCGATGCCGTCTGCCAAATGAAAAAAGTTACTCTGATTTAGATGAAAATTGATTTTGAAGCGCTCGTAGCCAAGTTTGCTTAGCCATTCTGAATTGATCAGCAAAGTTAAGCAACGTCCGCCGCGGTCATGACTTGGATGGGTGACCGCTGGTTGGGCATTACTACTGAGCGCTTCCGTGCTTCGGAGGGCACGTTAAGCCGTCGGTCCCGGTTGTTGTCTTAGGATAGCAGTCGTTACAGCATGGTGGTAGGGCACTTTGCAAATGCCCGCCTAGCTAGCTACCACCCTCAAGTTGAAAATCTGTCGCCAAGCACCTAACGGTGTGTTCCGGCAGCTGTCCTTGAGAGCCAGTAACTCTAGGTTAGTCTGATCAACATCCTCGACCACATCATCACTTACCATCAGGTGAGATAGTGGTCAAAGGCTAACCTATCAAGCATAAATAAAAAAAAAAAAAAACGATATCTAGGTAGTTCTGAACGTCCATATTACGAATTTAGAATTTGTTATGTTGTCTTAGGTTTTCGCGATTGTTACACATAGTAATTAAACAACTTTAAACGGTTTAAATCGCGTATATTTGTCATTATTTTTGTCCCGACGTTTCAAACACTTTGCAGTGATCGTGGTCACGGGGTGACTAATTGGTTTTATTTGTCACATGAGTTATTAAGAAATTATTTGGTCTACCGTCAGAAATTTTTATATTAATCATAACGTTCCCTATTCACGCAGTATTCGCTCACGGTGTCCAGAGGTCTTGCAGATTTGTGTCGGCCATGAGATTTAATTAATTTAATAACAGGATCCCAAGCAGGTGGTACTTGCCAACCATCATCTCTATTGAAATTTGGGTACTTTTTGATTTCAATAGCCTCGCGTAACATTCTTGGCATAAACCGGGTCTCTCTGGCAAGGATTTGTGGGTTGTCGAACCGAATGTAGTGGTTGGGTTTGTCGTGGGCATGTTCACAAACCGCAGACTTGGTCGAGCGTCTGTTCTTCATGTCAGCAATGTGTTCTTTTACCCGGATACCAACGCTCCTCTTTGTTTGCCCAATGTATGACAGCCCACATTCACAATCAAGTTTGTAAACACCTGCATCTTGTAGGGGAATATTGCACTTAACAGGTCTTAAAAATTGGTTGATCTTCTTGTGCGGCTTGAAGTAAGTTTTTATTGAAGCTCGTCTTAAGATATTACCAATTTTGTCCGTGACACCCTTGATGTAAGGTAAGATGGCAGGTTGTCGCTCAACTGTGGAAGGCTTGGGCCGGCTTCTGTGACGCATACGTGGGAGCTTGTGATTATTGCTTCGCAGTACTTGTTTTACATACTGAAGCTCCTCCTTGAGATGGTCAGTGTCGCAGATGCCATGTGCTCTCTGTAACAAAGATTTGCCTACGGTAGCCAACTGACATGGATGGTGATGGGAGTTACCATTGAGATATTTATCTGTATGGGTGGGTTTCCTATACACTGTATGACTTAGGGAGTTGTCAGGATTCCTGATGACTAAAACATCAAGAAAAGCTAAGCATTTATTGACCTCAGGCTCCATTGTAAATTGAATTTTGTTATGTAAAGAGTTTAGATGGTTAAGAAATGCAGAAACTTTATTACTGGGGAGGATGGTAAAAGTATCATCTACGTACCGTTTATAGATCTTCGGCATAGCCACAGCTGTGGAAAGAGCTCTCTCCTCGAAGTCCTCCATGAAAATATCGGCAACAACGGGGGAGACTGGAGAGCCCATAGCTACACCATCAATCTGTATGTAGAACTTATTTTCCCAGAATAGATAGCCAGATGTTAGGCAATGTAACTCCCATCACCATCCATGTCAGTTGGCTACCGTAGGCAAATCTTTGTTACAGAGAGCACATGGCATCTGCGACACTGACCATCTCAAGGAGGAGCTTCAGTATGTAAAACAAGTACTGCGAAGCAATAATCACAAGCTCCCACGTATGCGTCACAGAAGCCGGCCCAAGCCTTCCACAGTTGAGCGACAACCTGCCATCTTACCTTACATCAAGGGTGTCACGGACAAAATTGGTAATATCTTAAGACGAGCTTCAATAAAAACTTACTTCAAGCCGCACAAGAAGATCAACCAATTTTTAAGACCTGTTAAGTGCAATATTCCCCTACAAGATGCAGGTGTTTACAAACTTGATTGTGAATGTGGGCTGTCATACATTGGGCAAACAAAGAGGAGCGTTGGTATCCGGGTAAAAGAACACATTGCTGACATGAAGAACAGACGCTCGACCAAGTCTGCGGTTTGTGAACATGCCCACGACAAACCCAACCACTACATTCGGTTCGACAACCCACAAATCCTTGCCAGAGAGACCCGGTTTATGCCAAGAATGTTACGCGAGGCTATTGAAATCAAAAAGTACCCAAATTTCAATAGAGATGATGGTTGGCAAGTACCACCTGCTTGGGATCCTGTTATTAAATTAATTAAATCTCATGGCCGACACAAATCTGCAAGACCTCTGGACACCGTGAGCGAATACTGCGTGAATAGGGAACGTTATGATTAATATAAAAATTTCTGACGGTAGACCAAATAATTTCTTAATAACTCATGTGACAAATAAAACCAATTAGTCACCCCGTGACCACGATCACTGCAAAGTGTTTGAAACGTCGGGACAAAAATAATGACAAATATACGCGATTTAAACCGTTTAAAGTTGTTTAATTACTATGTGTAACAATCGCGAAAACCTAAGACAACATTATGTTACGGTATACGGGCCGAAAACAGCAACTGAAATAAGACAGTGGGAGTACTTCAAGATCAAGCGCGTGAGACTCCTAACATCGCTTAACTTCCTCAAGCGATGTAGGGATAATAATATCATACCAGTGTGCGTGAGAATATCCCCAAAAAAGGACATTACTGGAAGCGCCGACATACTCCGTCAAACAAGTAAGAAATTATTATGTCGAAGCATACGCCAACATCGTTTTGATATTTACAAAATCAACCAAACCATTGAGATTCAATCCATTCAGATAGAAAAAGCACTATCAGCATCGGATTTCCAAAAATGCATGCAAACAACTAATAATCGCGCTGCCGCTAAATATGACGAGTTCAAAAAGCGTAAAATCATAAAATATGAAAAACTTGCAACAAAGCAATTGCCAAATTTGGAACGAAGCGTAACCTCGCGACCGTCAAAAACAGCTGATAGTGTCATAAATCTATCGCAACAAACTATAAATCCGGTCGCCCTTCAGGCCCTCGAAAATGGATTGAACTACGCGGTTTCCCCAAGATCAGTGCCTTTTGAAGAGATAATCTGCTCTGTGGAACATTGTCTTGCCAAAAACAGTATAAAAAAGGAAGATTTGGAAGCGTTACGCCAAGATATCTCTGCTGTTTTGCGTCGAAGTAAAGCGCCCACACCGAATCTACCTCGTGAACAATATCTTGAACTTACCAACCTACGCAAGAACCAAGACATAACCATTATTCGAGCAGATAAAGGTAATTCCACTGTAATCATGGATACGTCGGATTATAACCTAAAAATAAAAGAACTTTTGTCGGACGAAAGCACATATAAACCAGTAAAAAGCGATCCAACAGCTAAAATGGTAACAAAAACTAAGGAAATAATTTGTAAATACTCCGATACTCTTGGGTTAGACGTAACGGCACTGGTACCTTCGTGTGTGAAACCACCAAAACTGTATGGATTACCAAAAATACACAAGACAGACGTTCCTTTGCGCCCAATCGTAAGCCAAATTGACTCACCAACATACAAACTAGCTCAACACCTTGCTAAGATACTGTCTCCACTTCGCGGTCAAACTAGTGCGCATGTCAAGGATTCTTACCACTTTGTCAGTCAAATGAAAAATCTACAACTGACTGATGATGAAGTTATGGTCAGCTTTGATGTACAGTCGTTATTCACCAGCCTACCTGTACATGATTGCATTGAAATTGTCAAGAAAAGACTTAGTGAGAATGACCTTCCCATGGAATATGCAGAATTACTGGAACATTGCCTAACATCTGGCTATCTATTCTGGGAAAATAAGTTCTACATACAGATTGATGGTGTAGCTATGGGCTCTCCAGTCTCCCCCGTTGTTGCCGATATTTTCATGGAGGACTTCGAGGAGAGAGCTCTTTCCACAGCTGTGGCTATGCCGAAGATCTATAAACGGTACGTAGATGATACTTTTACCATCCTCCCCAGTAATAAAGTTTCTGCATTTCTTAACCATCTAAACTCTTTACATAACAAAATTCAATTTACAATGGAGCCTGAGGTCAATAAATGCTTAGCTTTTCTTGATGTTTTAGTCATCAGGAATCCTGACAACTCCCTAAGTCATACAGTGTATAGGAAACCCACCCATACAGATAAATATCTCAATGGTAACTCCCATCACCATCCATGTCAGTTGGCTACCGTAGGCAAATCTTTGTTACAGAGAGCACATGGCATCTGCGACACTGACCATCTCAAGGAGGAGCTTCAGTATGTAAAACAAGTACTGCGAAGCAATAATCACAAGCTCCCACGTATGCGTCACAGAAGCCGGCCCAAGCCTTCCACAGTTGAGCGACAACCTGCCATCTTACCTTACATCAAGGGTGTCACGGACAAAATTGGTAATATCTTAAGACGAGCTTCAATAAAAACTTACTTCAAGCCGCACAAGAAGATCAACCAATTTTTAAGACCTGTTAAGTGCAATATTCCCCTACAAGATGCAGGTGTTTACAAACTTGATTGTGAATGTGGGCTGTCATACATTGGGCAAACAAAGAGGAGCGTTGGTATCCGGGTAAAAGAACACATTGCTGACATGAAGAACAGACGCTCGACCAAGTCTGCGGTTTGTGAACATGCCCACGACAAACCCAACCACTACATTCGGTTCGACAACCCACAAATCCTTGCCAGAGAGACCCGGTTTATGCCAAGAATGTTACGCGAGGCTATTGAAATCAAAAAGTACCCAAATTTCAATAGAGATGATGGTTGGCAAGTACCACCTGCTTGGGATCCTGTTATTAAATTAATTAAATCTCATGGCCGACACAAATCTGCAAGACCTCTGGACACCGTGAGCGAATACTGCGTGAATAGGGAACGTTATGATTAATATAAAAATTTCTGACGGTAGACCAAATAATTTCTTAATAACTCATGTGACAAATAAAACCAATTAGTCACCCCGTGACCACGATCACTGCAAAGTGTTTGAAACGTCGGGACAAAAATAATGACAAATATACGCGATTTAAACCGTTTAAAGTTGTTTAATTACTATGTGTAACAATCGCGAAAACCTAAGACAACATTATGTTACGGTATACGGGCCGAAAACAGCAACTGAAATAAGACAGTGGGAGTACTTCAAGATCAAGCGCGTGAGACTCCTAACATCGCTTAACTTCCTCAAGCGATGTAGGGATAATAATATCATACCAGTGTGCGTGAGAATATCCCCAAAAAAGGACATTACTGGAAGCGCCGACATACTCCGTCAAACAAGTAAGAAATTATTATGTCGAAGCATACGCCAACATCGTTTTGATATTTACAAAATCAACCAAACCATTGAGATTCAATCCATTCAGATAGAAAAAGCACTATCAGCATCGGATTTCCAAAAATGCATGCAAACAACTAATAATCGCGCTGCCGCTAAATATGACGAGTTCAAAAAGCGTAAAATCATAAAATATGAAAAACTTGCAACAAAGCAATTGCCAAATTTGGAACGAAGCGTAACCTCGCGACCGTCAAAAACAGCTGATAGTGTCATAAATCTATCGCAACAAACTATAAATCCGGTCGCCCTTCAGGCCCTCGAAAATGGATTGAACTACGCGGTTTCCCCAAGATCAGTGCCTTTTGAAGAGATAATCTGCTCTGTGGAACATTGTCTTGCCAAAAACAGTATAAAAAAGGAAGATTTGGAAGCGTTACGCCAAGATATCTCTGCTGTTTTGCGTCGAAGTAAAGCGCCCACACCGAATCTACCTCGTGAACAATATCTTGAACTTACCAACCTACGCAAGAACCAAGACATAACCATTATTCGAGCAGATAAAGGTAATTCCACTGTAATCATGGATACGTCGGATTATAACCTAAAAATAAAAGAACTTTTGTCGGACGAAAGCACATATAAACCAGTAAAAAGCGATCCAACAGCTAAAATGGTAACAAAAACTAAGGAAATAATTTGTAAATACTCCGATACTCTTGGGTTAGACGTAACGGCACTGGTACCTTCGTGTGTGAAACCACCAAAACTGTATGGATTACCAAAAATACACAAGACAGACGTTCCTTTGCGCCCAATCTTAAGCCAAATTGACTCACCAACATACAAACTAGCTCAACACCTTGCTAAGATACTGTCTCCACTTCGCGGTCAAACTAGTGCGCATGTCAAGGATTCTTACCACTTTGTCAGTCAAATGAAAAATCTACAACTGACTGATGATGAAGTTATGGTCAGCTTTGATGTACAGTCGTTATTCACCAGCCTACCTGTACATGATTGCATTGAAATTGTCAAGAAAAGACTTAGTGAGAATGACCTTCCCATGGAATATGCAGAATTACTGGAACATTGCCTAACATCTGGCTATCTATTCTGGGAAAATAAGTTCTACATACAGATTGATGGTGTAGCTATGGGCTCTCCAGTCTCCCCCGTTGTTGCCGATATTTTCATGGAGGACTTCGAGGAGAGAGCTCTTTCCACAGCTGTGGCTATGCCGAAGATCTATAAACGGTACGTAGATGATACTTTTACCATCCTCCCCAGTAATAAAGTTTCTGCATTTCTTAACCATCTAAACTCTTTACATAACAAAATTCAATTTACAATGGAGCCTGAGGTCAATAAATGCTTAGCTTTTCTTGATGTTTTAGTCATCAGGAATCCTGACAACTCCCTAAGTCATACAGTGTATAGGAAACCCACCCATACAGATAAATATCTCAATGGTAACTCCCATCACCATCCATGTCAGTTGGCTACCGTAGGCAAATCTTTGTTACAGAGAGCACATGGCATCTGCGACACTGACCATCTCAAGGAGGAGCTTCAGTATGTAAAACAAGTACTGCGAAGCAATAATCACAAGCTCCCACGTATGCGTCACAGAAGCCGGCCCAAGCCTTCCACAGTTGAGCGACAACCTGCCATCTTACCTTACATCAAGGGTGTCACGGACAAAATTGGTAATATCTTAAGACGAGCTTCAATAAAAACTTACTTCAAGCCGCACAAGAAGATCAACCAATTTTTAAGACCTGTTAAGTGCAATATTCCCCTACAAGATGCAGGTGTTTACAAACTTGATTGTGAATGTGGGCTGTCATACATTGGGCAAACAAAGAGGAGCGTTGGTATCCGGGTAAAAGAACACATTGCTGATATGAAGAACAGACGCTCGACCAAGTCTGCGGTTTGTGAACATGCCCACGACAAACCCAACCACTACATTCGGTTCGACAACCCACAAATCCTTGCCAGAGAGACCCGGTTTATGCCAAGAATGTTACGCGAGGCTATTGAAATCAAAAAGTACCCAAATTTCAATAGAGATGATGGTTGGCAAGTACCACCTGCTTGGGATCCTGTTATTAAATTAATTAAATCTCATGGCCGACACAAATCTGCAAGACCTCTGGACACCGTGAGCGAATACTGCGTGAATAGGGAACGTTATGATTAATATAAAAATTTCTGACGGTAGACCAAATAATTTCTTAATAACTCATGTGACAAATAAAACCAATTAGTCACCCCGTGACCACGATCACTGCAAAGTGTTTGAAACGTCGGGACAAAAATAATGACAAATATACGCGATTTAAACCGTTTAAAGTTGTTTAATTACTATGTGTAACAATCGCGAAAACCTAAGACAACATTATGTTACGGTATACGGGCCGAAAACAGCAACTGAAATAAGACAGTGGGAGTACTTCAAGATCAAGCGCGTGAGACTCCTAACATCGCTTAACTTCCTCAAGCGATGTAGGGATAATAATATCATACCAGTGTGCGTGAGAATATCCCCAAAAAAGGACATTACTGGAAGCGCCGACATACTCCGTCAAACAAGTAAGAAATTATTATGTCGAAGCATACGCCAACATCGTTTTGATATTTACAAAATCAACCAAACCATTGAGATTCAATCCATTCAGATAGAAAAAGCACTATCAGCATCGGATTTCCAAAAATGCATGCAAACAACTAATAATCGCGCTGCCGCTAAATATGACGAGTTCAAAAAGCGTAAAATCATAAAATATGAAAAACTTGCAACAAAGCAATTGCCAAATTTGGAACGAAGCGTAACCTCGCGACCGTCAAAAACAGCTGATAGTGTCATAAATCTATCGCAACAAACTATAAATCCGGTCGCCCTTCAGGCCCTCGAAAATGGATTGAACTACGCGGTTTCCCCAAGATCAGTGCCTTTTGAAGAGATAATCTGCTCTGTGGAACATTGTCTTGCCAAAAACAGTATAAAAAAGGAAGATTTGGAAGCGTTACGCCAAGATATCTCTGCTGTTTTGCGTCGAAGTAAAGCGCCCACACCGAATCTACCTCGTGAACAATATCTTGAACTTACCAACCTACGCAAGAACCAAGACATAACCATTATTCGAGCAGATAAAGGTAATTCCACTGTAATCATGGATACGTCGGATTATAACCTAAAAATAAAAGAACTTTTGTCGGACGAAAGCACATATAAACCAGTAAAAAGCGATCCAACAGCTAAAATGGTAACAAAAACTAAGGAAATAATTTGTAAATACTCCGATACTCTTGGGTTAGACGTAACGGCACTGGTACCTTCGTGTGTGAAACCACCAAAACTGTATGGATTACCAAAAATACACAAGACAGACGTTCCTTTGCGCCCAATCGTAAGCCAAATTGACTCACCAACATACAAACTAGCTCAACACCTTGCTAAGATACTGTCTCCACTTCGCGGTCAAACTAGTGCGCATGTCAAGGATTCTTACCACTTTGTCAGTCAAATGAAAAATCTACAACTGACTGATGATGAAGTTATGGTCAGCTTTGATGTACAGTCGTTATTCACCAGCCTACCTGTACATGATTGCATTGAAATTGTCAAGAAAAGACTTAGTGAGAATGACCTTCCCATGGAATATGCAGAATTACTGGAACATTGCCTAACATCTGGCTATCTATTCTGGGAAAATAAGTTCTACATACAGATTGATGGTGTAGCTATGGGCTCTCCAGTCTCCCCCGTTGTTGCCGATATTTTCATGGAGGACTTCGAGGAGAGAGCTCTTTCCACAGCTGTGGCTATGCCGAAGATCTATAAACGGTACGTAGATGATACTTTTACCATCCTCCCCAGTAATAAAGTTTCTGCATTTCTTAACCATCTAAACTCTTTACATAACAAAATTCAATTTACAATGGAGCCTGAGGTCAATAAATGCTTAGCTTTTCTTGATGTTTTAGTCATCAGGAATCCTGACAACTCCCTAAGTCATACAGTGTATAGGAAACCCACCCATACAGATAAATATCTCAATGGTAACTCCCATCACCATCCATGTCAGTTGGCTACCGTAGGCAAATCTTTGTTACAGAGAGCACATGGCATCTGCGACACTGACCATCTCAAGGAGGAGCTTCAGTATGTAAAACAAGTACTGCGAAGCAATAATCACAAGCTCCCACGTATGCGTCACAGAAGCCGGCCCAAGCCTTCCACAGTTGAGCGACAACCTGCCATCTTACCTTACATCAAGGGTGTCACGGACAAAATTGGTAATATCTTAAGACGAGCTTCAATAAAAACTTACTTCAAGCCGCACAAGAAGATCAACCAATTTTTAAGACCTGTTAAGTGCAATATTCCCCTACAAGATGCAGGTGTTTACAAACTTGATTGTGAATGTGGGCTGTCATACATTGGGCAAACAAAGAGGAGCGTTGGTATCCGGGTAAAAGAACACATTGCTGACATGAAGAACAGACGCTCGACCAAGTCTGCGGTTTGTGAACATGCCCACGACAAACCCAACCACTACATTCGGTTCGACAACCCACAAATCCTTGCCAGAGAGACCCGGTTTATGCCAAGAATGTTACGCGAGGCTATTGAAATCAAAAAGTACCCAAATTTCAATAGAGATGATGGTTGGCAAGTACCACCTGCTTGGGATCCTGTTATTAAATTAATTAAATCTCATGGCCGACACAAATCTGCAAGACCTCTGGACACCGTGAGCGAATACTGCGTGAATAGGGAACGTTATGATTAATATAAAAATTTCTGACGGTAGACCAAATAATTTCTTAATAACTCATGTGACAAATAAAACCAATTAGTCACCCCGTGACCACGATCACTGCAAAGTGTTTGAAACGTCGGGACAAAAATAATGACAAATATACGCGATTTAAACCGTTTAAAGTTGTTTAATTACTATGTGTAACAATCGCGAAAACCTAAGACAACATTATGTTACGGTATACGGGCCGAAAACAGCAACTGAAATAAGACAGTGGGAGTACTTCAAGATCAAGCGCGTGAGACTCCTAACATCGCTTAACTTCCTCAAGCGATGTAGGGATAATAATATCATACCAGTGTGCGTGAGAATATCCCCAAAAAAGGACATTACTGGAAGCGCCGACATACTCCGTCAAACAAGTAAGAAATTATTATGTCGAAGCATACGCCAACATCGTTTTGATATTTACAAAATCAACCAAACCATTGAGATTCAATCCATTCAGATAGAAAAAGCACTATCAGCATCGGATTTCCAAAAATGCATGCAAACAACTAATAATCGCGCTGCCGCTAAATATGACGAGTTCAAAAAGCGTAAAATCATAAAATATGAAAAACTTGCAACAAAGCAATTGCCAAATTTGGAACGAAGCGTAACCTCGCGACCGTCAAAAACAGCTGATAGTGTCATAAATCTATCGCAACAAACTATAAATCCGGTCGCCCTTCAGGCCCTCGAAAATGGATTGAACTACGCGGTTTCCCCAAGATCAGTGCCTTTTGAAGAGATAATCTGCTCTGTGGAACATTGTCTTGCCAAAAACAGTATAAAAAAGGAAGATTTGGAAGCGTTACGCCAAGATATCTCTGCTGTTTTGCGTCGAAGTAAAGCGCCCACACCGAATCTACCTCGTGAACAATATCTTGAACTTACCAACCTACGCAAGAACCAAGACATAACCATTATTCGAGCAGATAAAGGTAATTCCACTGTAATCATGGATACGTCGGATTATAACCTAAAAATAAAAGAACTTTTGTCGGACGAAAGCACATATAAACCAGTAAAAAGCGATCCAACAGCTAAAATGGTAACAAAAACTAAGGAAATAATTTGTAAATACTCCGATACTCTTGGGTTAGACGTAACGGCACTGGTACCTTCGTGTGTGAAACCACCAAAACTGTATGGATTACCAAAAATACACAAGACAGACGTTCCTTTGCGCCCAATCGTAAGCCAAATTGACTCACCAACATACAAACTAGCTCAACACCTTGCTAAGATACTGTCTCCACTTCGCGGTCAAACTAGTGCGCATGTCAAGGATTCTTACCACTTTGTCAGTCAAATGAAAAATCTACAACTGACTGATGATGAAGTTATGGTCAGCTTTGATGTACAGTCGTTATTCACCAGCCTACCTGTACATGATTGCATTGAAATTGTCAAGAAAAGACTTAGTGAGAATGACCTTCCCATGGAATATGCAGAATTACTGGAACATTGCCTAACATCTGGCTATCTATTCTGGGAAAATAAGTTCTACATACAGATTGATGGTGTAGCTATGGGCTCTCCAGTCTCCCCCGTTGTTGCCGATATTTTCATGGAGGACTTCGAGGAGAGAGCTCTTTCCACAGCTGTGGCTATGCCGAAGATCTATAAACGGTACGTAGATGATACTTTTACCATCCTCCCCAGTAATAAAGTTTCTGCATTTCTTAACCATCTAAACTCTTTACATAACAAAATTCAATTTACAATGGAGCCTGAGGTCAATAAATGCTTAGCTTTTCTTGATGTTTTAGTCATCAGGAATCCTGACAACTCCCTAAGTCATACAGTGTATAGGAAACCCACCCATACAGATAAATATCTCAATGGTAACTCCCATCACCATCCATGTCAGTTGGCTACCGTAGGCAAATCTTTGTTACAGAGAGCACATGGCATCTGCGACACTGACCATCTCAAGGAGGAGCTTCAGTATGTAAAACAAGTACTGCGAAGCAATAATCACAAGCTCCCACGTATGCGTCACAGAAGCCGGCCCAAGCCTTCCACAGTTGAGCGACAACCTGCCATCTTACCTTACATCAAGGGTGTCACGGACAAAATTGGTAATATCTTAAGACGAGCTTCAATAAAAACTTACTTCAAGCCGCACAAGAAGATCAACCAATTTTTAAGACCTGTTAAGTGCAATATTCCCCTACAAGATGCAGGTGTTTACAAACTTGATTGTGAATGTGGGCTGTCATACATTGGGCAAACAAAGAGGAGCGTTGGTATCCGGGTAAAAGAACACATTGCTGATATGAAGAACAGACGCTCGACCAAGTCTGCGGTTTGTGAACATGCCCACGACAAACCCAACCACTACATTCGGTTCGACAACCCACAAATCCTTGCCAGAGAGACCCGGTTTATGCCAAGAATGTTACGCGAGGCTATTGAAATCAAAAAGTACCCAAATTTCAATAGAGATGATGGTTGGCAAGTACCACCTGCTTGGGATCCTGTTATTAAATTAATTAAATCTCATGGCCGACACAAATCTGCAAGACCTCTGGACACCGTGAGCGAATACTGCGTGAATAGGGAACGTTATGATTAATATAAAAATTTCTGACGGTAGACCAAATAATTTCTTAATAACTCATGTGACAAATAAAACCAATTAGTCACCCCGTGACCACGATCACTGCAAAGTGTTTGAAACGTCGGGACAAAAATAATGACAAATATACGCGATTTAAACCGTTTAAAGTTGTTTAATTACTATGTGTAACAATCGCGAAAACCTAAGACAACATTATGTTACGGTATACGGGCCGAAAACAGCAACTGAAATAAGACAGTGGGAGTACTTCAAGATCAAGCGCGTGAGACTCCTAACATCGCTTAACTTCCTCAAGCGATGTAGGGATAATAATATCATACCAGTGTGCGTGAGAATATCCCCAAAAAAGGACATTACTGGAAGCGCCGACATACTCCGTCAAACAAGTAAGAAATTATTATGTCGAAGCATACGCCAACATCGTTTTGATATTTACAAAATCAACCAAACCATTGAGATTCAATCCATTCAGATAGAAAAAGCACTATCAGCATCGGATTTCCAAAAATGCATGCAAACAACTAATAATCGCGCTGCCGCTAAATATGACGAGTTCAAAAAGCGTAAAATCATAAAATATGAAAAACTTGCAACAAAGCAATTGCCAAATTTGGAACGAAGCGTAACCTCGCGACCGTCAAAAACAGCTGATAGTGTCATAAATCTATCGCAACAAACTATAAATCCGGTCGCCCTTCAGGCCCTCGAAAATGGATTGAACTACGCGGTTTCCCCAAGATCAGTGCCTTTTGAAGAGATAATCTGCTCTGTGGAACATTGTCTTGCCAAAAACAGTATAAAAAAGGAAGATTTGGAAGCGTTACGCCAAGATATCTCTGCTGTTTTGCGTCGAAGTAAAGCGCCCACACCGAATCTACCTCGTGAACAATATCTTGAACTTACCAACCTACGCAAGAACCAAGACATAACCATTATTCGAGCAGATAAAGGTAATTCCACTGTAATCATGGATACGTCGGATTATAACCTAAAAATAAAAGAACTTTTGTCGGACGAAAGCACATATAAACCAGTAAAAAGCGATCCAACAGCTAAAATGGTAACAAAAACTAAGGAAATAATTTGTAAATACTCCGATACTCTTGGGTTAGACGTAACGGCACTGGTACCTTCGTGTGTGAAACCACCAAAACTGTATGGATTACCAAAAATACACAAGACAGACGTTCCTTTGCGCCCAATCGTAAGCCAAATTGACTCACCAACATACAAACTAGCTCAACACCTTGCTAAGATACTGTCTCCACTTCGCGGTCAAACTAGTGCGCATGTCAAGGATTCTTACCACTTTGTCAGTCAAATGAAAAATCTACAACTGACTGATGATGAAGTTATGGTCAGCTTTGATGTACAGTCGTTATTCACCAGCCTACCTGTACATGATTGCATTGAAATTGTCAAGAAAAGACTTAGTGAGAATGACCTTCCCATGGAATATGCAGAATTACTGGAACATTGCCTAACATCTGGCTATCTATTCTGGGAAAATAAGTTCTACATACAGATTGATGGTGTAGCTATGGGCTCTCCAGTCTCCCCCGTTGTTGCCGATATTTTCATGGAGGACTTCGAGGAGAGAGCTCTTTCCACAGCTGTGGCTATGCCGAAGATCTATAAACGGTACGTAGATGATACTTTTACCATCCTCCCCAGTAATAAAGTTTCTGCATTTCTTAACCATCTAAACTCTTTACATAACAAAATTCAATTTACAATGGAGCCTGAGGTCAATAAATGCTTAGCTTTTCTTGATGTTTTAGTCATCAGGAATCCTGACAACTCCCTAAGTCATACAGTGTATAGGAAACCCACCCATACAGATAAATATCTCAATGGTAACTCCCATCACCATCCATGTCAGTTGGCTACCGTAGGCAAATCTTTGTTACAGAGAGCACATGGCATCTGCGACACTGACCATCTCAAGGAGGAGCTTCAGTATGTAAAACAAGTACTGCGAAGCAATAATCACAAGCTCCCACGTATGCGTCACAGAAGCCGGCCCAAGCCTTCCACAGTTGAGCGACAACCTGCCATCTTACCTTACATCAAGGGTGTCACGGACAAAATTGGTAATATCTTAAGACGAGCTTCAATAAAAACTTACTTCAAGCCGCACAAGAAGATCAACCAATTTTTAAGACCTGTTAAGTGCAATATTCCCCTACAAGATGCAGGTGTTTACAAACTTGATTGTGAATGTGGGCTGTCATACATTGGGCAAACAAAGAGGAGCGTTGGTATCCGGGTAAAAGAACACATTGCTGACATGAAGAACAGACGCTCGACCAAGTCTGCGGTTTGTGAACATGCCCACGACAAACCCAACCACTACATTCGGTTCGACAACCCACAAATCCTTGCCAGAGAGACCCGGTTTATGCCAAGAATGTTACGCGAGGCTATTGAAATCAAAAAGTACCCAAATTTCAATAGAGATGATGGTTGGCAAGTACCACCTGCTTGGGATCCTGTTATTAAATTAATTAAATCTCATGGCCGACACAAATCTGCAAGACCTCTGGACACCGTGAGCGAATACTGCGTGAATAGGGAACGTTATGATTAATATAAAAATTTCTGACGGTAGACCAAATAATTTCTTAATAACTCATGTGACAAATAAAACCAATTAGTCACCCCGTGACCACGATCACTGCAAAGTGTTTGAAACGTCGGGACAAAAATAATGACAAATATACGCGATTTAAACCGTTTAAAGTTGTTTAATTACTATGTGTAACAATCGCGAAAACCTAAGACAACATTATGTTACGGTATACGGGCCGAAAACAGCAACTGAAATAAGACAGTGGGAGTACTTCAAGATCAAGCGCGTGAGACTCCTAACATCGCTTAACTTCCTCAAGCGATGTAGGGATAATAATATCATACCAGTGTGCGTGAGAATATCCCCAAAAAAGGACATTACTGGAAGCGCCGACATACTCCGTCAAACAAGTAAGAAATTATTATGTCGAAGCATACGCCAACATCGTTTTGATATTTACAAAATCAACCAAACCATTGAGATTCAATCCATTCAGATAGAAAAAGCACTATCAGCATCGGATTTCCAAAAATGCATGCAAACAACTAATAATCGCGCTGCCGCTAAATATGACGAGTTCAAAAAGCGTAAAATCATAAAATATGAAAAACTTGCAACAAAGCAATTGCCAAATTTGGAACGAAGCGTAACCTCGCGACCGTCAAAAACAGCTGATAGTGTCATAAATCTATCGCAACAAACTATAAATCCGGTCGCCCTTCAGGCCCTCGAAAATGGATTGAACTACGCGGTTTCCCCAAGATCAGTGCCTTTTGAAGAGATAATCTGCTCTGTGGAACATTGTCTTGCCAAAAACAGTATAAAAAAGGAAGATTTGGAAGCGTTACGCCAAGATATCTCTGCTGTTTTGCGTCGAAGTAAAGCGCCCACACCGAATCTACCTCGTGAACAATATCTTGAACTTACCAACCTACGCAAGAACCAAGACATAACCATTATTCGAGCAGATAAAGGTAATTCCACTGTAATCATGGATACGTCGGATTATAACCTAAAAATAAAAGAACTTTTGTCGGACGAAAGCACATATAAACCAGTAAAAAGCGATCCAACAGCTAAAATGGTAACAAAAACTAAGGAAATAATTTGTAAATACTCCGATACTCTTGGGTTAGACGTAACGGCACTGGTACCTTCGTGTGTGAAACCACCAAAACTGTATGGATTACCAAAAATACACAAGACAGACGTTCCTTTGCGCCCAATCGTAAGCCAAATTGACTCACCAACATACAAACTAGCTCAACACCTTGCTAAGATACTGTCTCCACTTCGCGGTCAAACTAGTGCGCATGTCAAGGATTCTTACCACTTTGTCAGTCAAATGAAAAATCTACAACTGACTGATGATGAAGTTATGGTCAGCTTTGATGTACAGTCGTTATTCACCAGCCTACCTGTACATGATTGCATTGAAATTGTCAAGAAAAGACTTAGTGAGAATGACCTTCCCATGGAATATGCAGAATTACTGGAACATTGCCTAACATCTGGCTATCTATTCTGGGAAAATAAGTTCTACATACAGATTGATGGTGTAGCTATGGGCTCTCCAGTCTCCCCCGTTGTTGCCGATATTTTCATGGAGGACTTCGAGGAGAGAGCTCTTTCCACAGCTGTGGCTATGCCGAAGATCTATAAACGGTACGTAGATGATACTTTTACCATCCTCCCCAGTAATAAAGTTTCTGCATTTCTTAACCATCTAAACTCTTTACATAACAAAATTCAATTTACAATGGAGCCTGAGGTCAATAAATGCTTAGCTTTTCTTGATGTTTTAGTCATCAGGAATCCTGACAACTCCCTAAGTCATACAGTGTATAGGAAACCCACCCATACAGATAAATATCTCAATGGTAACTCCCATCACCATCCATGTCAGTTGGCTACCGTAGGCAAATCTTTGTTACAGAGAGCACATGGCATCTGCGACACTGACCATCTCAAGGAGGAGCTTCAGTATGTAAAACAAGTACTGCGAAGCAATAATCACAAGCTCCCACGTATGCGTCACAGAAGCCGGCCCAAGCCTTCCACAGTTGAGCGACAACCTGCCATCTTACCTTACATCAAGGGTGTCACGGACAAAATTGGTAATATCTTAAGACGAGCTTCAATAAAAACTTACTTCAAGCCGCACAAGAAGATCAACCAATTTTTAAGACCTGTTAAGTGCAATATTCCCCTACAAGATGCAGGTGTTTACAAACTTGATTGTGAATGTGGGCTGTCATACATTGGGCAAACAAAGAGGAGCGTTGGTATCCGGGTAAAAGAACACATTGCTGACATGAAGAACAGACGCTCGACCAAGTCTGCGGTTTGTGAACATGCCCACGACAAACCCAACCACTACATTCGGTTCGACAACCCACAAATCCTTGCCAGAGAGACCCGGTTTATGCCAAGAATGTTACGCGAGGCTATTGAAATCAAAAAGTACCCAAATTTCAATAGAGATGATGGTTGGCAAGTACCACCTGCTTGGGATCCTGTTATTAAATTAATTAAATCTCATGGCCGACACAAATCTGCAAGACCTCTGGACACCGTGAGCGAATACTGCGTGAATAGGGAACGTTATGATTAATATAAAAATTTCTGACGGTAGACCAAATAATTTCTTAATAACTCATGTGACAAATAAAACCAATTAGTCACCCCGTGACCACGATCACTGCAAAGTGTTTGAAACGTCGGGACAAAAATAATGACAAATATACGCGATTTAAACCGTTTAAAGTTGTTTAATTACTATGTGTAACAATCGCGAAAACCTAAGACAACATTATGTTACGGTATACGGGCCGAAAACAGCAACTGAAATAAGACAGTGGGAGTACTTCAAGATCAAGCGCGTGAGACTCCTAACATCGCTTAACTTCCTCAAGCGATGTAGGGATAATAATATCATACCAGTGTGCGTGAGAATATCCCCAAAAAAGGACATTACTGGAAGCGCCGACATACTCCGTCAAACAAGTAAGAAATTATTATGTCGAAGCATACGCCAACATCGTTTTGATATTTACAAAATCAACCAAACCATTGAGATTCAATCCATTCAGATAGAAAAAGCACTATCAGCATCGGATTTCCAAAAATGCATGCAAACAACTAATAATCGCGCTGCCGCTAAATATGACGAGTTCAAAAAGCGTAAAATCATAAAATATGAAAAACTTGCAACAAAGCAATTGCCAAATTTGGAACGAAGCGTAACCTCGCGACCGTCAAAAACAGCTGATAGTGTCATAAATCTATCGCAACAAACTATAAATCCGGTCGCCCTTCAGGCCCTCGAAAATGGATTGAACTACGCGGTTTCCCCAAGATCAGTGCCTTTTGAAGAGATAATCTGCTCTGTGGAACATTGTCTTGCCAAAAACAGTATAAAAAAGGAAGATTTGGAAGCGTTACGCCAAGATATCTCTGCTGTTTTGCGTCGAAGTAAAGCGCCCACACCGAATCTACCTCGTGAACAATATCTTGAACTTACCAACCTACGCAAGAACCAAGACATAACCATTATTCGAGCAGATAAAGGTAATTCCACTGTAATCATGGATACGTCGGATTATAACCTAAAAATAAAAGAACTTTTGTCGGACGAAAGCACATATAAACCAGTAAAAAGCGATCCAACAGCTAAAATGGTAACAAAAACTAAGGAAATAATTTGTAAATACTCCGATACTCTTGGGTTAGACGTAACGGCACTGGTACCTTCGTGTGTGAAACCACCAAAACTGTATGGATTACCAAAAATACACAAGACAGACGTTCCTTTGCGCCCAATCGTAAGCCAAATTGACTCACCAACATACAAACTAGCTCAACACCTTGCTAAGATACTGTCTCCACTTCGCGGTCAAACTAGTGCGCATGTCAAGGATTCTTACCACTTTGTCAGTCAAATGAAAAATCTACAACTGACTGATGATGAAGTTATGGTCAGCTTTGATGTACAGTCGTTATTCACCAGCCTACCTGTACATGATTGCATTGAAATTGTCAAGAAAAGACTTAGTGAGAATGACCTTCCCATGGAATATGCAGAATTACTGGAACATTGCCTAACATCTGGCTATCTATTCTGGGAAAATAAGTTCTACATACAGATTGATGGTGTAGCTATGGGCTCTCCAGTCTCCCCCGTTGTTGCCGATATTTTCATGGAGGACTTCGAGGAGAGAGCTCTTTCCACAGCTGTGGCTATGCCGAAGATCTATAAACGGTACGTAGATGATACTTTTACCATCCTCCCCAGTAATAAAGTTTCTGCATTTCTTAACCATCTAAACTCTTTACATAACAAAATTCAATTTACAATGGAGCCTGAGGTCAATAAATGCTTAGCTTTTCTTGATGTTTTAGTCATCAGGAATCCTGACAACTCCCTAAGTCATACAGTGTATAGGAAACCCACCCATACAGATAAATATCTCAATGGTAACTCCCATCACCATCCATGTCAGTTGGCTACCGTAGGCAAATCTTTGTTACAGAGAGCACATGGCATCTGCGACACTGACCATCTCAAGGAGGAGCTTCAGTATGTAAAACAAGTACTGCGAAGCAATAATCACAAGCTCCCACGTATGCGTCACAGAAGCCGGCCCAAGCCTTCCACAGTTGAGCGACAACCTGCCATCTTACCTTACATCAAGGGTGTCACGGACAAAATTGGTAATATCTTAAGACGAGCTTCAATAAAAACTTACTTCAAGCCGCACAAGAAGATCAACCAATTTTTAAGACCTGTTAAGTGCAATATTCCCCTACAAGATGCAGGTGTTTACAAACTTGATTGTGAATGTGGGCTGTCATACATTGGGCAAACAAAGAGGAGCGTTGGTATCCGGGTAAAAGAACACATTGCTGACATGAAGAACAGACACTCGACCAAGTCTGCGGTTTGTGAACATGCCCACGACAAACCCAACCACTACATTCGGTTCGACAACCCACAAATCCTTGCCAGAGAGACCCGGTTTATGCCAAGAATGTTACGCGAGGCTATTGAAATCAAAAAGTACCCAAATTTCAATAGAGATGATGGTTGGCAAGTACCACCTGCTTGGGATCCTGTTATTAAATTAATTAAATCTCATGGCCGACACAAATCTGCAAGACCTCTGGACACCGTGAGCGAATACTGCGTGAATAGGGAACGTTATGATTAATATAAAAATTTCTGACGGTAGACCAAATAATTTCTTAATAACTCATGTGACAAATAAAACCAATTAGTCACCCCGTGACCACGATCACTGCAAAGTGGTTGAAACGTCGGGACAAAAATAATGACAAATATACGCGATTTAAACCGTTTAAAGTTGTTTAATTACTATGTGTAACAATCGCGAAAACCTAAGACAACATTATGTTACGGTATACGGGCCGAAAACAGCAACTGAAATAAGACAGTGGGAGTACTTCAAGATCAAGCGCGTGAGACTCCTAACATCGCTTAACTTCCTCAAGCGATGTAGGGATAATAATATCATACCAGTGTGCGTGAGAATATCCCCAAAAAAGGACATTACTGGAAGCGCCGACATACTCCGTCAAACAAGTAAGAAATTATTATGTCGAAGCATACGCCAACATCGTTTTGATATTTACAAAATCAACCAAACCATTGAGATTCAATCCATTCAGATAGAAAAAGCACTATCAGCATCGGATTTCCAAAAATGCATGCAAACAACTAATAATCGCGCTGCCGCTAAATATGACGAGTTCAAAAAGCGTAAAATCATAAAATATGAAAAACTTGCAACAAAGCAATTGCCAAATTTGGAACGAAGCGTAACCTCGCGACCGTCAAAAACAGCTGATAGTGTCATAAATCTATCGCAACAAACTATAAATCCGGTCGCCCTTCAGGCCCTCGAAAATGGATTGAACTACGCGGTTTCCCCAAGATCAGTGCCTTTTGAAGAGATAATCTGCTCTGTGGAACATTGTCTTGCCAAAAACAGTATAAAAAAGGAAGATTTGGAAGCGTTACGCCAAGATATCTCTGCTGTTTTGCGTCGAAGTAAAGCGCCCACACCGAATCTACCTCGTGAACAATATCTTGAACTTACCAACCTACGCAAGAACCAAGACATAACCATTATTCGAGCAGATAAAGGTAATTCCACTGTAATCATGGATACGTCGGATTATAACCTAAAAATAAAAGAACTTTTGTCGGACGAAAGCACATATAAACCAGTAAAAAGCGATCCAACAGCTAAAATGGTAACAAAAACTAAGGAAATAATTTGTAAATACTCCGATACTCTTGGGTTAGACGTAACGGCACTGGTACCTTCGTGTGTGAAACCACCAAAACTGTATGGATTACCAAAAATACACAAGACAGACGTTCCTTTGCGCCCAATCGTAAGCCAAATTGACTCACCAACATACAAACTAGCTCAACACCTTGCTAAGATACTGTCTCCACTTCGCGGTCAAACTAGTGCGCATGTCAAGGATTCTTACCACTTTGTCAGTCAAATGAAAAATCTACAACTGACTGATGATGAAGTTATGGTCAGCTTTGATGTACAGTCGTTATTCACCAGCCTACCTGTACATGATTGCATTGAAATTGTCAAGAAAAGACTTAGTGAGAATGACCTTCCCATGGAATATGCAGAATTACTGGAACATTGCCTAACATCTGGCTATCTATTCTGGGAAAATAAGTTCTACATACAGATTGATGGTGTAGCTATGGGCTCTCCAGTCTCCCCCGTTGTTGCCGATATTTTCATGGAGGACTTCGAGGAGAGAGCTCTTTCCACAGCTGTGGCTATGCCGAAGATCTATAAACGGTACGTAGATGATACTTTTACCATCCTCCCCAGTAATAAAGTTTCTGCATTTCTTAACCATCTAAACTCTTTACATAACAAAATTCAATTTACAATGGAGCCTGAGGTCAATAAATGCTTAGCTTTTCTTGATGTTTTAGTCATCAGGAATCCTGACAACTCCCTAAGTCATACAGTGTATAGGAAACCCACCCATACAGATAAATATCTCAATGGTAACTCCCATCACCATCCATGTCAGTTGGCTACCGTAGGCAAATCTTTGTTACAGAGAGCACATGGCATCTGCGACACTGACCATCTCAAGGAGGAGCTTCAGTATGTAAAACAAGTACTGCGAAGCAATAATCACAAGCTCCCACGTATGCGTCACAGAAGCCGGCCCAAGCCTTCCACAGTTGAGCGACAACCTGCCATCTTACCTTACATCAAGGGTGTCACGGACAAAATTGGTAATATCTTAAGACGAGCTTCAATAAAAACTTACTTCAAGCCGCACAAGAAGATCAACCAATTTTTAAGACCTGTTAAGTGCAATATTCCCCTACAAGATGCAGGTGTTTACAAACTTGATTGTGAATGTGGGCTGTCATACATTGGGCAAACAAAGAGGAGCGTTGGTATCCGGGTAAAAGAACACATTGCTGACATGAAGAACAGACGCTCGACCAAGTCTGCGGTTTGTGAACATGCCCACGACAAACCCAACCACTACATTCGGTTCGACAACCCACAAATCCTTGCCAGAGAGACCCGGTTTATGCCAAGAATGTTACGCGAGGCTATTGAAATCAAAAAGTACCCAAATTTCAATAGAGATGATGGTTGGCAAGTACCACCTGCTTGGGATCCTGTTATTAAATTAATTAAATCTCATGGCCGACACAAATCTGCAAGACCTCTGGACACCGTGAGCGAATACTGCGTGAATAGGGAACGTTATGATTAATATAAAAATTTCTGACGGTAGACCAAATAATTTCTTAATAACTCATGTGACAAATAAAACCAATTAGTCACCCCGTGACCACGATCACTGCAAAGTGTTTGAAACGTCGGGACAAAAATAATGACAAATATACGCGATTTAAACCGTTTAAAGTTGTTTAATTACTATTAGAATTTGTTTCCGATGACGTCTGCCAAGTGAAAAAAGTTACTCCAATATGGATGAAAATCGATATCTACGTTGTTCTGGATGTCCTCATTCCGAATATTTTTTTATGACGCCTGCCAAGGGAAAAAAGATACTCTGATTTGGCTGATAATCGATATCTAGGTTGTTGTGGATGTCCTTATTTCAAATTTGGAATTTATTTTTTGATTACGTCTGCCAAGTATGAAAAGTTACTCCGGTTTGGATGAAAATCGATATCTAGGTTGTTGTAGATGTCCTTATTTCAAATACGGAGCTAAATTTTCAATGACGACTGCCAAGTGAAAAAAGTGACTCCGATTTGGCTGAACATCGATATCTGGGTAGTTCTGAACGTCCGTATAACGAATTCAAAATATGTTTTTCGAGGACGTCTGCCAAGTGAAAAAAGTTACTCCGATTTGTTTGAAAATAAATTTCTAGGCTGAAACGGACGTCGTTATTCTGAATATGTATTTTTTTCGGATGGCGTCAGCCAAGAGAAGACAAATGACGTATCTCTAAAACGGTATAATGGAGTGTAAATATCAGTAATATATTTACAGTTGTAGTGCGTACTGGGTTACACGGTGCCTTAGTAGTAAGTAGGTACTAATCCGAAATTATCTCAATGTAGACCTACCTACTCTTTTGATAAACGTATTATTCCTAAGACTTTCTGAATACGGAAAAATGAAATATGAACTGTTCCACAGAAAAAGTAATTCACTCTCTACTTAGCAAAATATATGGAAAAGCATAATTTCAGGTTGGTGCCACAGTAAAAGTTCTTTATAATGACAACGCAAAGGAAGGGAAAACTTCAATCAGCTTTTTTCGACCGTTCCGTGTTACCATGTATGAATGTACAGAATATTACAATTACAATACCTTCCTTCTATATTACGATGCTAAGTTGATACTTATTATTATACACATTGAAATAATAAGCTTATTCTGAGATTATACATAAGTATTTGCTGTCATTGATATTTTGCATACCCGCTACGAACTCAATAATCAAACAAAAATTATAAAGATTATGGTTTATTTTTAGTTTGTCCAATCCTTACGCCAGTAAAATAACGTATAATAACCCCGATCTTTATGGCAGTTCCAATGGGGTGGTGTACAACAAACGAGATAGTATACTTTACCTCGGAATTCGATATAACCGAGTAACGTAGCTAGTAATTTTTGGAAGTAAATATAATCGAAAATATGTACCTAATTATATAGTATATAATTAGCGAATTGACTGTAGATTATCTTCAGCTTATAATTTTCCATAGTAAAGGATTTTATAAGTACCTACTCATTTACTAAATACAAATCTTGAAATTATAAATTTACCTTTTTGTACTTACTACTAATTGCTATAAGTAGATAGATTTATAAGGGATTTATAATTATGACTTATGAGGGTAGGATTGTCTACATTTAAATTTTGTACACATGCTACGGTATACAAAGAAACAGTAGCGTATGAAGCAGTGATTCTTGAGTAGTGTTTCGTCAACAGTGAGAGTCAGTAATTTTAGTCACTTTACCATCCTTGACTATATTCTATACTCGTGATTTGGTTTGGTATACACATGTTGTAAATATGATAATAGTTCAATTTACATATAGTAAATCATGGTTTTAGGGAACTAGGCGTTTCGCAACTTATAGACAATGGTGGTAGCGCCCAGGAGCCATCGAACAAATCTTTTGCCAACTTCAAAATGACCTTGGTTTCGAGAGTTGAGTAAGTACTTGTCTAGATTTTTATATTTGATGTATTTTATATAAATACATCTTATCATAACTTTTTACAGGTATTGGGACGGCGCATTTCAAGATAGAGACTGTAGTAATTCAGATAACTCTGAACTGACCAATAACTTAAACATCTATACAGAAAATGAGTATGTAGAGTTCAAATATACAAATAGCAAACAAAAGAAGTAGTTTTTTTTATATAATTTGTGATTTTATATTCCAGTGTTGAAGAACAACTGATAGAACTGACCGTTGAAACGATCAGTGAGTCAAATGATTTTCACCCCGTTACTGGAAGAAGATTTGTTGATTTGAATGATTTTCTTGCTCAGCTACAAAATAAAGGAAGCTTCAATGGTTTGTCCGCTTGTAAGACTGAAAATTTTAGATTGGTGGACGAGAAAAGATTAGGACTGACATCAAAATTTAAACTTGAATGCAATATGTGCCATGCATTAGTGGTGATTAAATCTGAGGATAGCAGTGATGAAAAATGCGTAAATGCAAATATAGCTGCTACTAGCGGAATCATAGCTTTAGGCATCGGTTACTCTCAGTTTCAGGAAGTTTTCTCTGCATTGGATGCACCAGTCATTTCGACAAAATATTATGGCAAGATTCAAAATCAGGTTTATGAGAAATGGGAAGGAGTCGCAGTTGAATCAATGGAATCTGCAGCATTGTGCGACAAAGAAGCAGCTATAGCTGAGGGTAGGACTAAAAATGGAGTAAGTAACCTTTAATTGACAATTTTGTCCATGGGTCTGCAAGGTCAAATGGTATGATAAAAAATATGAAAGAGGATACATTTTTGAGGACGAAAATGAAACCACAACTTGTAAAATATTACATGGACTCTCTTCTACCGAAATAATAGATCCTCGAAGATAAGAGGGATAGAGATAAGAAAAATAAAAGGAACTAAGAAAATATTTGTTATATATATTAACAAATTAAACTGCATTTTACTCTAAAAATATTAAAATACTTAAAAGTATCCTGGCCTTTTAATAATCTTACCTAATTGTATCTACCAACACCCTCCTAAATTAAAAATCTCCTTTTTTGACTTTATTTAAAACTATTGGATTAGACTATTCCGTGTTACTTTTACATACAGAATTTATACAATACGCATTACTTGCTATATTATATTATATTTTAACTGATTACTTAACAGCATTTTGACACCAAAAAAATTAGATACTTTATCTTCTATTACCCTTACCTGATTATTTACGATTATTCCTGATTACTATTACGATTATATTAAAAATTCAACATAAGTATGACATACATATATTTTCAACACCCTCGCCCGTAAAGTGAGCTTTATTATATCGTTCTTAGGGCCATAAACCGAACTATAACACCCTCATGCATAATAATATTACACACTAGTGCGTAATAGAATTATCCCTACAAAGTTAAATTAGTACCTAACTGCAAATTATAAAAGCCTTTTATCTAGTAAATCGTTGACTCCCTATGAACATATATATAATCGTTGTTCCATTGTTAGTATGTGTCATATAATCATGAACATCATTCATTATTTATGTATGTATATATTATTATGTTGTATATGTGCATGTATTATTATATATGAATATTATTTGTTTATCTATATGAGTATTCTAATTATATTTTTGTATTTATGTAATGTAGGTAATATATAAGTTAATTATCAGTGTAAGTACTATAATATCTTGCTCACCGCCGTCCCTTGGATCTCTTTAAATTATGTCTCTCCTTCCAATGGTTTGTCTGGAAGAGATCGCGTTCAGCGATAAGACCGCCAAATGTTACATTATTTTAAATTGTGTTTCTGCTTAAACTATTTATACGGTGTTTCAACAAAGTGTATATCAATCTATCAAATTATATGCGATTAAACAGGGCATTTTCAATTTAACCGGGTAATGTATCCCTATAAAGTTAAGTTATTACCAAACTGCAACTTTTATGCAAGTAAACAGAGCATTTTCAATTTAACCGGGTTATACAGATTTGTTACAACAAAGAGGTTTATATGTAATCAACACCATACATTTGCCGTGTGCAAAAAAAAAAACTTGCGCGCTACATTCCATAATTTTCGTATGTATTATTGTGTTTGTATCGCATTTGTGCAATTTTTTTTTCTCGCAATGGTGTTGAAAAAGTGAGTATGAAACTCGTGAACAACTTGCTCATTATACACTTGGCTGAATTACGCCCTCGCCTACGGCTCGGGCTGCAACCTACAGCCTCGTCTATAATGAGCAACTTAGCTCAATTGTATAATAATCTACTATTATGCACGTAAATATTATTAATCCACCCGTAATATTATTACTTCGTCCGTGTCTGTAGTGTTGCAGTATAAAGCCATAGAAACTACACTTTCAACATGATTGTCATTGTAGCAAAACGTGGAAAAAAATATTGTAATAAATGTTAAGCTTGCGAAACTGTAATTTTTACACTGTGACGCTGTCTTTTCGAACTGGAGGTCGTTGACCGCGTCGCGTAATTCACGGCTAGTCCATGCGTGTGGCTATGCGTACTTATCTTATTCTATAGGGATACGTTCGAGCGCTATTTGCCTAAACTGTCCGGAAAACGTCGCCTTAATTAAAGGTTTAACATTGTTAAAACTTTTTTTAATTCCTTTCATTAAAACAATGATAGTATCGCCATTTGCGTTTAATTTTTTAAACGAGTACAAATATTGTTTTCAGAAATGACTGAATAAATGTAACATTTTATGTCACAGCAGAAACAGAATTATAATTCTTATTTAGAGACTGCATTACAGTATAATAGCATTATTTTCTGGTTCCTAATAAACAGACTTTAATGTTTTGATACTCGCAATAATTAAATAAGATACTTCAATTTTAATTAGGTATATGTAGTGAAATTAGTAGGAACTTTTTTTACACCTCTTTTTATAGCAACCATAAGTTATTTATTAAAATTATTTAGTACTAATGAATCAAAATACATTGAACTTTACTAAAAACTTTTTACATAAAACATTTTACACAAAATAGTTATAAGCAATCAAAGTTGATTATGGAATATTGCAAAACTTCCCTCATTCCCAAATAGTCTTTTTGTATTTTTTTATTGTTGATTTTTTCATTAAGGTTACGATTTATATGAGGATCCCACTGTAAAGCTGCATTGTCAGTAGTGACTTTATCTAAGCCAAGCTTTACGTTTAGCTTAACATTTTTAATGAAAACCTGTAAACTTTTTGAATTTAATAAAAGATTAATAGCGGTGAACCATTTAGAGATCGTAGATTTATTTACTTGATTATTTTCCTTTTTATAATGCATTCCTTTTTATAAGCTTGCCATGAGTCGCTACCACACTTAGTAGTGAGTGATGACTTTTTTTTAATTTAGTGGTTAATCAAAGTAACTTTACCGAGCCTGATAAAAAATGAAAATGTAATCAAGAGGCGATTACCATTAATTAATACAGCCGTAGGCTACGTTAATCGCCATCCCTCGGGAGTGTTTTACCGATTAATTTATTATGTTTAACTATGTCTGAAACTAACGAGTTTAATTTAAAAAATATCTAATAGTACTGCCGGTACACACTGTTAGGTCCACGGCTGATTTTCTATTTGAGGGAAGAAAAGCTAGCTAGCCAGGTGGGCATTCCAAAATGCCCTATAGCATCATGTAAAAAACTATGTGCGCAATTTGAACTTCCGTCAATGATAAATTCATCCCCAGTGTAGATAATGATAACAATTGAATTTAATTTATAAATGGACAATATAGTAATATATCTTTTATTTATTTATTTACCAGTTATATTAATCATTTAATAAAAAGGGAGGCATACCTACATAATTAAACCGGCCCAATGCATATTGGACTCCCACACCGAGGGTAGTAACCACATGAATTAATATCTGTACAGATGGTACTTCCAAATTCAAAAAATCTTACCTATTTTCATAGGGCTGTCACTCAGTTAATGAAAATGGAAAACCGGGCAACTGTGAGTTGGAATTCGGCAATGAGCACAGGTGAGCAAACGGACGGATAGACGGACTAATTGACAGACATGACACATGTCAAAGTGACAGGTGATGACGTATTCCTTGATTTTAGTTTTATGTTTGGGTACCAAATATTCTAAAATTACTAGGGACATAAGTCTTAGTGTCAAATTGACACTTATTGTCATATATCTCGATCTCAAGTCGTATCATTCAAGTCGAAAATCTGTCGCCAAGCACCTAACGGTGTGTTCCGGCAGCAGTCCTTGAGAGACAGTGAAATTACAGTTATATGAGACTTAACCACTGTCTGAAGGTGTCGGGCGCAGTGCAATTCGTGACTTGTGACGAAATGCATCTGTTATAGGCAGAGGTTAGTCCGCTTATCATCAGATGGGCCTCAAGCTTGTACCGTCACAATGACATTAAAAAAAAATTGAGTTTATGGTTGGGTTGCAAATACACCGCAAAGTAACGCCTGAATCTATTCATTACCTTACAAATATTCTAAAAGATACTAGGAAATAAGTTGAAATACAAACTGAATTTTTTTACATCCCGTGTTATTTTGACGTCTGTCAGACCTAAGACAATATTTTTAGAATATTATGACCAGATGACCAGAGATACATTTATTCACGCTTGAAAGACCCAGGGTCACAGGTGCAAAGAATATTGTTCGCCGGGCCAGCAATTAAAAAATTTTGCTTTTTAAATGTATTTTTTTCTGTTTTCTCTTATTATATTTTAAAAATAGTAATCAACAACCGTCAAACTTGGTATTATTATAATACCTATATATATATATATATATATACTGTCTACCGTACAACATCAAATATTAAAACTTTGCATATATATATATATATAGGTATTATAATAAAACCAAGTGTGTTAAGGATCTCTATGAATAAAATAACGACTTCTTGGTACAGTCTGTGTTACTACCCTCAGTCCATTATGCATTTGGCCGGTTAATATATGTAGGTAAGCCATATTATTAGATATTTTTAAAATGAAAATCTCGTTAGTTTCACACTTAGTTAAACATAATAAATTCATCGGCAAAACGTTCCCGCAAGGGATCGAATACGTAGATCCGGATTTCGAGCATATCAGATGCTCATCATCAGGGTTATTGCGAGCTCGCTGCCGGGAGCATACAGACGCAACTGACTTTACCTACTCTCTTGTATAGAGATAGAAGACACCCTTTGCGTTAGTTAGAAATGGAATTGAATAAAAAAAACAACAAATAAATAAGACAAAAATAATTTAATTTTATCACCTACATAACATGCAGTTAACTAACATGTTAAAATTGTTGGTTCTAATAGACTTTGGTGTTAATTTAGTGGTGATAAACGGCACCTGCAGACTGGTAAACGGCGGGCGCAGAATGGTAGATGGGAGCGGAGTAAGCAACGGGGGCGGCCGCGTACTTAGCGACGGGAGCGGCGTAGGCCACGGGCGCGGCGTGGGTCAGGGGTGCGGCGTACTTTGCGACGGGAGCGGCGTAGGCGACGGGAGCGGCGACCTTGGCGACATGACCGAGGGCCTCCTTGCGCACGACGGCGTTGAATCCATTGTGGGGGTCGGCGGTGTAGTCCACAGTGCGCTTGGTGCCGTCGGGGTCGACGACCGAGTAGGAACCCTGCACAACGTCACCGTCGCGGCTCTCGTGCTGGGACTTGGAGTCTCCGGTCAAGCCATCCTGTACGTCGTACGCGAAGCTATACTGAGGGTGTGCGTTGTATTCTTCAACAATCTTGGCTACTGGAGCCACGGCGACCTTAGCAACGGGAGCAGCATATGCAGAGTAGGCCACGGGAGCGGCATGGTAGGCAACGGGAGCGGCGGGTAGCAAACCAGCGCTGGCGTAAGCCACCAGACCGGCGAATAGTACAAACTGAAAAAAGTATACGTAGTTATGATTAATATTGCCTGTAAGATACTTCTATTGATGGTTATATGATTTAACAAATTGCTAGCACCGCTATATTTTTGTTCATTAATTCAGCCGCCCATAAGTTAACAGCAAAATAAAATAAGTATGCAATCCGAATCTCTTCATAAAACATTTATACATAAGTACATAATATTTTATAGAAGACAACGAGTTTTCCACCAAAGGAAAGAAAGTTCTATGGAGCAGGGCCTTCTCACTGTAGATATATGCTTAACTATACCTAAGTAATATCGTTATATGGCCGAAAAAATCCCGTTTTGACAGACATTTTAAAGTGGAAACTGCAGTGCGAAATTCTAAATAAAACGTTTTTGTCGCGCTATGAATAGGTTAGTAAATTGTTAGTTTTAAGGTTAGTGACCATTCTAGATGATCATGGTATTCGCGACTTATAATATTGGTTATATTATCTTGCAAAGTTATTGAATATCAATGCATATGATTCCACAAGTTACCCCTAAAACCGTCAAAAATATGATGAATTGCGTTTACCCGTAACAGATAATCATTTCAATATAATTATGTAGGTTTCAAAACAATGTTTTAGATGGGTACCGGAAAAAATCTTTTTAGTTTTAATACTATTACGTGATCAGTCATTACGTAGTCAGGTGATATAATGTTTTTACAAATAATCTGCCATAATTAGTTTACATAAAAACAGGAACCTATAGAATATTATTAATATGTAAAATTTAATATGTAAAGTTTGCGCTGGCCTACTAGGGCTACCGCCCAGTAATATAGAGTAGTTTCAGGAGAGTAATTTTTAGGGTTCCGAACCCAAAGGGTAAAAACGGGACCCTATTACTGAGACTTTGCTGTCCGTCCGTCCATCCGTCCGTCTGTCACCAGGCTGTATCTCAAGAACGGCGATAGCTAGACAATTGAAAATTTCACAGATGATGTATTTCTGTTGCCGCTATAACAACAAATACAAAAAGTGTGCCAAGTGCGAGTCAGACTCATGCACGTTAAAACAAAAAAAGGTTAAAATATGAAGTTTAATGTTGTTTAGCTAATGGTACGGAACCATTCGTGCGCGAGTCCGACTTGCACTTGGACGATTTTTTTTTAAATTGCATTTGTGGTAGTGAAAATACTTCTAGTAGTACCAGAAGCAGTCGATTCACGGATAATTCACCGTACATGCGCTCCTATTTCAAACTATTATTTTACTAAAAAAAATGGGAATATTTAAAGAATCACAGAATATCACAGGAGATACTTAAAAGAAAATATCTAAGTTGCTGCTATGATTTTTTACCCAATTTTCTTTACGAAAAAAATCTGAATAGTATTTCTATACAGACTATGCCACCCCTTATTAGGCCATAGGAGTTGAATCTAAATAAATGCCTTATTCCCAAACTTCTACTTGTTTCTCTAAACGGCTTATAGGCAGGGCGTTGATGCGTCGCCCATGAGTTCGGTTTTCATAGTATATTTGAATAGAACATTTAATTTTATCAATCAATTTACCTTGAAAGCCATTGCAGCGATCTAGTGGTGTTCAGCAGACTGAGTAATAGAGAATGTGTAACAAGCCAAATCTCACATTGATTTTATAATAAAGTTTAATGCCTGCGGCGAGGGCTGTCCTGCCACTATCGCTTTATATTCTATTTGAAGTTCATGACATTGCTCTGAACAATAAATCAATATCTAGATTCTAAAATGTGCGAACGAGATACGCACGTCATAAAAGTCAGGGTGGATATAGAAAGCGAATAAGTAACACAAAAATAGAATTTCAGGAAAGTAGGCCAACAAAGTTACATTGATGCATGGTGGTAGTGCATTTTGAAAATGCTTGCCTGGCTTACTTATAACTAGAAAATCTGTCGCTTGCATCTGTAGTTGTATTGCTACCGAAACACATAGCGTAGTTGAGAGCCAGTTCTTGTTTTTTAGACTTAGCCTTTTCAACATCTTCGAACACGTCAACACTAAATAACAGATGAGATTGATCCAAGGCATGTCTATCAGCAATATCTTTTTGGTATAATGTTATATTATCTTATCACATAAAAATTAAAAAATGTCATTAGTTGTTTACTTAGCTCGCAATCATTAGCGCGAGCACAACCCGTACAATGGCCTGTTTTGATTATTGGTTGTTTTACTGTAATAACAATGCTTTAGAATAGAATAGAAATAGAATAGAAAACTCTTTATTGTTACACCACATTTAAAATATTAAAGTTTACATCATAAGATTTAATTAAATAATAATATCATAGTGTTACAATGGGCGGCCTTATCACTAAAAGTGATCTCTACCAGGCAACCTTAGGATGGAGTTGAATAAACAAAACTATTGGGGCGGGTGTAGTCTAACAATTATCAATGAAAAAGTACAAATTCATAAAAGTATTTTAAAATAAATAAATACACACATAAATATACATATATATATATACTATATATATATATATATATAATATATATATATTTAGTAATAAGGAGATACAGTATTTTTATATTGTTGAAAGCACCTTTTAAGTACTAAGAAATGTCAGGTTTTTTCGCTCTTCCATAATCATTGATTAGCTAAATCTCCAATTCCACGTCAAATTAATACTACTTATTAAAAAAATAACCAAAAAATGGAACCAACTTCAACACTCAAATGTGTGAAATAATTTGTTGAAGTTGGTACCATGATAGTTGAAAATCACCTATTGTCACAATATTGTGCGCATGGTACCGACTTCGACAATTTATTTCACATTTTTGGGTGTTGAAGTCGGTTCCAGTTTTTGGATAAACATTTTTTTTCACTCTTTTTAGTGTCCCTTGCTACCTACGGGATCGATTTTCATTAATTGTCAACGACTTTAGCATCAAGATAGGTAAATATTTTTCAGTCATTGGAGTGTACCTACCTCAATAACGGCTTGATCGGTTTTGATGATATTTAAATGAAACCAAATGACAAGCATCAGTTTTCAAATAAAGAAAAATCAAAATTAAAGAATTATCAAAATTGGTTCACCCAGTCAAAAGTTTTGAGGTAACGAACATTAAAAAAACAGACGACATCAAAACCCCAGATGTGAGACCTAAATGGAGGATCTCAGGTAAGACAAAGCGTATAATGTTGAACTTTATTGCTATTATAGTATACCTCTGAACCGTAACAGTATAGTTTTACTAGAGAATATGATGTAGATTCATCACACTCACTTTACTATTGTAACGATCCACCATGCGCCTCGTTCAGTCTACAAATATTGAAATGTAGCAATTGACAAAATACTATGTTAATATAGGGCAGAGGATAATAATATCTTTAAAAGAACTCATATATGTTTAATATTATCATACAAATTATTGGCTAAAAATATCTACCAAAGAGGATTTGTACAAGAAACTACGCAACCTTTTTCAAGGATAGTAAGGAGTTTAATAAAAATTATGGGACCAACTACTAAAGAGGAATTGTTCGAAAGATGCAACACTATACTAACTCGAGTGAGGCCTAAAACACGTGTCATCATTAGGGTGAGGCTGAAATGAAGCCAAGTGAGGGCTTCTGGTTGGTTATGTAGTGTTTTTCAATCTTATAGATTTCACGACCCACTTACAGGTTGAAAAATTCTGGCGACCCCCTTGTCAGACAGACAAAGAATTTTTAATTTAAAAAACTACGTACGATAATGACTTGTTTTGAATTTGATACCTTTACTACTTATGCAAAACTTAATTTATGGTCAAACTCACTCCAAAGCCATATATTTAGGTCTTTTCCATGTGTTCAGAAGATTGTTGAAGATGCATCAGATGCATCAGACCGACGCTTTTGGTAAGTGCTCACATTCCTTGCATGATACAGAGTTTGCATGATTAGCAAAATAAAACTTTAAGTTTACTTTCCCGACTTACACTCTAAATCTGACACTGAGTGTAGTGAAGTCTAAGTATTTTCTTGGATAAGTCAACAGAACTGAAAGGTTTGTCCACAAATTTAAAAGAATGCCTCGTAGATTAAGCTGCTGACGGCATGCTTAAAATAGAATTTTATTCACAAAGTGTCAACATGTTATGGATGAAAAGAAAACAAGAATATCCAGATCTAGCAAGGGAGAAACTTTAAAATTATTAGTACATCGCCACTTCATACCTGCATGAATTGACATTATTTTCACATTGATTTGATTGTATACGTTTCAGAAATAGTATTTGATACATTTTTGAAAATTAAACAAGCCCATTCTTCTCTCTAAAATTGTTTTTTTATTGTAGTCTACCTTACCTTTTTCCATCTGCTGGCAACCCTCCGACTATGGTGACCCCGTAAGGGTCGCGACCCACAGATTGAAAAACACTGGGTTATAGGATGACATCGACTTAGCTACGTTCCAAATTTGAATCTGAATGTGACGTCATCGGGAGTGAGGCTGAAATGAAGCCAAGTGAGGGCTTCTGATTGGTGGAATATTAAATGTTTGCGGACGTGCAAAGGCAGATGGTAAGTATAACAGCAAGAAATTGTACTCCTTGCGTTAGATACGTTTCTGTTTCAGCGGTGTATTTTTGATGGGGGTCCCTTTTTTGTCAATATTATTTTGAAGCAATCCACGAATGGCTACGTGCTACAGGTCAAGACAGTTTAAAAGGCTTAGTAATTGATCACCCGTATATGCAAGGCTTTATATTATATTATGTTGTTCCCGAGACGCTTGCCAAGCGTGGGTATTATGGTAAAGGCCAAATGAGGGTGGCAGTAATGATCTTCTTTATATGCCGTGTTTGCCGCCCCAAAATCAGTATTTTTAGGCGGCAAACGTAAACTATACATTTACTAGTTTATAAATGATACTTAACTAGAGGGCACAGTGCATCCGGTGTTGTATTGACATGTAGCGGTAAATCGTCTCTTGTTTAGATACAGAAGATACCCTTTGCGTTAATCCATAGAGAAAAGTGATATACCGGAAACGTTAATGAGAAATAGGAATGAATCAAACAAATCCGAATAAATTTGTCAAAAATAATTTACTTTTATCACATAACACATAAATTGCACTTAACTTGGTTGAGTTTGAAATTATTGGTTGTAAAAGACTTTGGTGTTAATTTAGTGGTGATAAACGGCAGCTGCAGACTGGTAAACGGCGGGCGCAGAGTGGTAGACGGGAGCAGAGTAAGCAACGGGGGCGGCAGCGTACTTAGCGACGGGAGCGGCGTAGGCAACGGTTGCGGCATACTTGGCAACAGGAGCAGTGTAGGCAACGGGAGCGGCGACCTTGGTTACGTGACCGAGGGCTTCCTTACGAACGACGGCGTTGAATCCGTTGTGGGGGTCAGCGGTGTAGTCTACGGTACGCTTGGTGCCGTCGGGGTCAACGACCGAGTAGGAGCCCTGCACAACGTCACCGTCGCGGCTCTCGTGCTGGGATTTGGAGTCTCCGGTCAAACCATGCTGTACGTCATATGCGAAGCTGTACTGGGGATGCGCGTCGTATTCTTCAACAATCTTGGCTACTGGAGCCACGGCGACTTTAGCAATGGGAGCAGCATATGCAGAGTAGGCCACGGGAGCGGCATGGTAGGCCACGGGAGCGGCGGGTAGCAGACCAGCGCTGGCGTAAGCCACCAGACCGACAAATAGTACAAACTGAAAAAAGTATTTATTGAGTTATATACGTAGTTAGGTTAAAATTGCCTGTAAGATACTTTTATTGATAGTTATATGATTTTACAATAATAATTGCTAACTACATAGTTACCACCATAGGCGCTTGCCTATGGTGGTATGCCATTCTGACGCTAACATGTTTTTATAATTAAGCTTATAAGATTAAAAGCAAAAAAGTAACATCATATCTCTTGGTAAAATCAAATCAAATATATTTATTTAAAATGCCTATACATAGAATTTTATTGATAATTATCTACTATGAGAACCAGTTTTCTACCAAAGGGAAAAAAAGGGTAAAAAATAACTAGGGAGCAGGGCCTTCACACTGTAGATATATATAGTTGAGTTTATATATAAGTAATGTCGAACGTTTCCCGTTTTATCACACTTTAACGTGGAAACTACGGTATAAAAACAGTTTTAGCTCGCTTGTAATCGGTAAGTAACTATTGTAGATGATCATGGTATTCGCGAGTTAAAAGTCATTGCTTGTATTATCTACACAAAGGGTTATCACGAAAATCTCTTTATATTTCGAACTAAATCAATACATTTTTATGGACTTGGTAATTCGAACGAAAAAATCAACGCTACGCAACAAAATGACGCGTTAATTTTAACTTTATAACTGTATCATCGTACACGAGCCTTTGTTTTGGTAATGATTTGTTTGACATAAGTGTATGTCAAACTAATCATTACCAATGAATTGTTTTCTTTTTTCTCAAAAATTTTGATCCAATCGAACAGAGTGTTCGAAATATCCTCGAGTTTTGAATAAACGAGAGTCGACTAGTATTAACATTAGTAACGTCACGTCAAATGAAATAACTCGATTCGAATCCCTATTAGTAAAATTTTACTACATACAAAATTTCTATGGGCTTTAATACCCAATATCTTGGCCTTCTAACTCAGGTCATGTAACAAGGCCACATATTATATAATAGCACAAAGGCCGATGCGCGCAACTTTAAAAACATCGCTAACCTATTATACAATAGCAATGTAAAAAGTTTTCAATCATACTAACTGCAATGCATTTTTTTCCACTATTTGATATAACCGCTCTTTTTTCACGCGGAGATATAAATTACCTATTCTTCAAAACTGTGATTATCGTTGCTTCTTTTTAGGCTTACCCAAAGGGTTAAAACGGGACCCTATTACTGAGACTTCGCTGTCCGTCCGTTTGTCACCAGGATGTATCTCAAGAACGGTGATAGCTAGACAGTTGAAATTTTCACAGATGATGTATTTCTGTTACCGCTATAACAACAAATACAAAAAGTTGGCCAAGTGGTAATGGTACGGAAAAATGGTAAAAAAATATAACTAATAGTAGGGAACCCTTCGTGAGCGAGTCCGACTCGCACTTGGCCGATTTTTTATCGATGTTGATGTTTATGTAGAACGAATTCCATATTTATGTATCTCTAAAATCTTGAGCCCTTACTTTTGCGACAAACGATTTATTGAGTAGGCACACGGTCCTTGTTAAACATACTTTGAATATATATATAACTAGCTGTACCCGCGACTTCGTTCGCGATTGCCGTACCTGCACACTAATTATTCACATTTGTGCACTGTTTATCTCATATTAAGCAACACTGTGGTCTGCGGTGAAGCACTCTTATAGTAAACCATAGCTCAGAATGGAGCTTTCTACTTTGGACTTCAAAACTCCCGGGTTGTATTTTCCAGGAGACAGTAGTTAAGTAACTCAGAGAGTTCTTTCCCGGTTCGCACAATAAATGTTGAAGCAAAGTACCTTGTGCGTTTCTTTAGAATTTCGATTTTAAAACGGCGGTTTGTTTGACGGTAGATCGATTTTTTTTTTATTTCTCATTCTCGGAAAGTAGTGTTTGTTTGATCTGAGTAGCGGGTGGGAGACGCTCCTTCCCACCTAAGGCAAAACATTGGTGTAAACAAAGTTATATGTCTAAGATTTTTCGTTGTAAAATATTCTGTTGTTGTAAAACAATTAATAACAACTATGTTTGGCAGGGTAGTAACTAAATATAAGATAGAAAGTGTAGGTAAAAAAAATATTAAAACTTTCCCTAAATTTCATTGTTCTAACTCCTAGTGTATCTTTGTATCTTCTACTCATGTTTATTATTTTTAGTAAATATTTAGAAAAACTACTATTTTTTTACCCTCCTCATATTTGAAATGAAAAGTAGAGTGTTCAACACGGATGTAAGTCATCGATTCCTACTTGGACTATAGCCGCATTAATTTTAAAAATATACTGCTCATGTTAAAATCAAAATAAATAATATAAAAAGACATACTATATTTATATCTTTATTCCTTATATTAGTAGTGAAAAGCAGAGAGATTCCTATTCGGGCTATAGCCACCCGTAAATATTCCAAACAAAATTTTACGTAAAATTTCACAAATAGTTCAAACCTCTCAATAAATTTTTAGTAAGTATGTTATTTTATCAATGAATAATTTTTAGAAAAGCTACTTTATTTACTTTCTTTAAATTCGATATGAAAAGTAGAGAGCTGACCGCGGGTGAAAGTTACCAATTCCTTTCGACCCTTGTATAACAATCTACAATAGTTGTGCACTTCCAACTTTAAACGGATTAAATCACGTATATTTATCATTATTTTTGTCCCGACAGCCACCCCGTGACCACGATCACTACAAAGTGTTTGAAACGTCGGGACAAAAATAATGATAAATATACGCGATTTAAATCGTTTAAAGTTGTTTAATTACAAAGTGTAACAATCGCGAAAACCTAAGACTACATTGTGCACTTTCATTGCGCAGTCTCCGAAATGTATCCGTCAAAAGAAAGATAATTATGTAGTTTAAAAAACTGATTGTAGTGAATGTTTTTTTTTTTTTTATTGCTGATAGGTAAGCCTTTGACCACAATCTCACCTGATGGTAAGTGACGATGTGGTCGTAGGTGTTAACAGGCTTAACCTAATTACCTAGGACAGCTGTCCTTGAGAGCCTAACGGTGTGTTCCGGCAGCTGCCGAAACACATCGTGCTTGGCGACAGATTTTCCACTGGAGGGTGGTCGCTAGCCAGGCGGGCATTCGCAAAAATGCCCTTCCACCATGCGGTGAAGCTCAAGCCAGCGGCGGGATTCGAACCATGGACCTGCTGCGCGGCAGTCCATAGGCAAAGCCACTGAGCTATCACTGCTTCAAATGTACCACATTTTAGAGTTTTATCGTAGCAAGCTTGGAAAACTAAATAAGGGTGCCGTGCTGCCCGTGGGGCGCCGGGCTGCCCGTGGGATGCCGGTCTGTCCGTGGGGTGTCGGGCTTCCCGTGGGGTTCCGGGCTGCCTGTGGGCTTAAGATGAGCCGTACGTTCAAGGGTTTCTCAACATTCCGCGGTCCAAGTTATTTAAAACGAAATTTGTGATATCTGTAATTTCTGAACTGCAAAACTGAGGACTGAAATATTTACGGGAAAATAATTAAATAACCACTATTGTAACAAAAAAAGAATGATTGAAATCGGACTACGCGTTAATAAATTACAACTAAATGTACATTTTGACTTTCATCCCCTTTCCCAAGAGAACCGTACTGAATTTCGGGATAAAAGTATCGTATGTCCTTCTTCGTAGTATGAACTCGAATTATAGATAAATAATATAGATAAATTTAAGCGTCTAACCCCTCGCACTTCCCTACCTGTTGTGATGTCTGTTATTTCTGAACTTTAAACCCGATGACTTTGAAATATTTACGGGATAAATTTTAAAGTACTACTATTCTAACAAAAAAATCGGCCAAGTGCGAGTCGGACTCGCGCACGAAGGGTTCCGTACCATTAGCTATACAACATTAGACTTCATATTTTAACCTTTTTTTGTTTTAACGTGAGCGAGTCCAACTCGCACTTGGCCAACTTTTTGTATTTGTTGTTATAGCGGCAACAGAAATACATCACATGTGAAAATTTCAACTGTCTAGCTATCACCGTTCTTGAGACACAGCCTGGTGACAGACGGACGGACGGATGGATGGACGGACAGACGGACGGACGGACAGCGGGACAGACCGTTTTTACCCTTTGGGTACGGAACCCTAAAAAGAACGTCTGAAATCGGACTACGCGTTAATAAATTACAACTAAGTGTATATTTTGACTTTCATCCCCTCTCCCAAGGGAACCATGCTGAATTTCGGGATAAAAAGCTAAATTATCCTACCTTGTAGTATGAACTCCAATCATGCTAAGTTTCATTGAAATCCATTCAGTAGTTTTGGAGTGATACGTGGCCGGGATACAGACAGACAGACAGACAGACAGACAGACAAAAATAAAAAAAAATATAGTTTCGGCATCAGTATCAGCTACAGAGTACTGTACATTTTTTTTTTTCAAAATATCTGCCATGTACAGAATTGGACCTGTTACAGTTTTATTATAAGTATAGATATAGATATAAAATTTATATAAGTATTAACTTAAATTTTTATTTTATATCATTTATCATTATTATCAATGTAGCACATTCCCAACGTCAAATACCAAGGCCGCTCTCATTCTGAACAGACTCTATGAAACTGCTAGTGACAAAGTAGTTTCGCCTGGGGCATCAAACAACCGATATAAAATCGAACAATGTTCTGAATTTGTATTACACACTCTCAATCTCTCAAACAATAATCACTAACTTCAACAAATAGCAATGGCTTTCAAGGTTAGCAATTGGATTATTTAAAAACTAGCGAAGTAGTAGTCAGATTCCTATACTTACTAAGAAAAAACATTGACATAACCAGTTTCTTGTAATTTTATATTTTTTTATAAGTATATTTAGTTAATCCGCCACAACAATAACACATAATCTGCGAAATTTTCAACGAGCCACCTCAACATTTAGCCAACAGCTACACTAGTATACCTAATTTATAATCTCATTGGGTTCACCTGTTATGGTTTAGGGACAGACGGACATTATCAATATTTTTTAGTAGATTATTTAATTTAAAATATTGTACATATCATGGTTAGTGCTTTTTAATAATTGATTAATATTTTTTATTACAGTTTGTAGTATTCGCCGGTCTGGTGGCTTACGCAAGCGCTGGTCTGCTACCTGCCGCCCCCGTGGCCTACCATGCCGCACCCGTGGCATACTCTGCATATGCCGCCCCCATCGCCAAGGTTGCCGTGGCTCCAGTAGCTAAGGTTGTTGAAGAATATAACGCACATCCTCAGTACAGCTTCGCGTATGACGTACAGGATGGTTTGACCGGAGACTCCAAGTCCCAGCATGAGAGCCGTGACGGAGATGTCGTACAGGGCTCCTACTCGGTCGTCGACCCCGACGGCACCAAGCGCACCGTTGACTACACCGCTGACCCCCACAACGGATTCAACGCCGTCGTGCGCAAGGAGGCCCTCGGTCATGTCGCCAAGGTCGCTGCTCCTGATGCCTACGCCGCTCCCGTTGCCAAGTACGCCGCGCCCCTGACCTACGCCGCCGCACCCATCGTGCACGCCGCTCCCGTCGCTAAGCTCGCCGCACCCGTCGCTTATTCCGCTCCCGTCTATCACTCTGCTCCCGCCGTATACCACTCTGCTCCCGCCGTGTATTCTGCCCCCGTCTACCACCACTAAGAATGAACTCAATGTTAATCTTACTCTTAAGATAAGATCAGATTGTTCTATGGTAATGATAATGATTTGTACATATCTAGGTTAAAAGAATAAATTATTGTTACGCTTAAAAAGTTGTAATTTACTTATCTTTTGTCCAAGAATATCCTTCAAAGTCGTTGAAATATCATTTAATAATCATTTATAGATTGAACAAAAAAGCGCTTTAATTACTCAAAATTCGCAAAATAAGGTCGCGAACAGAGTTACCATAACTCAGGATTTGAACTAAGATTTCAGGATTTTCAGCTCATGACTGGATTTCGAATATCTCAGAATTTTTTGATTAATTAAAATACAGTAGATTATTCAGATTTTTTATTACACAGTTAAAATCATAAACAAACCCATAAAAATAATACCTTACAATAATATTACAAATAAAATCATTAGGTTCATACTCAACGATTAATTATTTAAAATTACATTTTAATTTACGTTCTTTGGTTTTATGATTAAGATCAACTATAACTCAGTGAATTGAACATATAAAATTATTATCTATACTTTCAGTCCAATAATTCTGCTTGTTGAACTTGCTTTGCGCTTATACCTTAAATAGAGGGCTTCATGAAAAAACTTTGAAAACGTAACGGAAACGCTCGGAAATAATATTTTTAATTGCTTTTATCTATTTTCTTTAATTCCACTACTATAACGCCTTTTTTCTTTTATTATCGTTATTAACTTGTTATTAGTTTAGAAACTTATGAAAAAAATATTATGCGGTTTCTCGCCCAAGGATATTAGGCACCGAGATGTATGGAGATAATTTATTTCTTCTTAAAACTATGTCAACACTACTTTGGTGTTTCTTTTGATACCATTCTTTACTTCTATCTATACATAGGAACAATTACAGCCTGCTAGATCATTATACGATATTAAAAATACGCCATTTTCCGACCAAAGAACTACATGCCAAATGTATGGCAAGTAAGTTTTTAATTTCTAAATTTAAGACTTTTTCGCTTCTATAGTATAATAAAATTTTAACGGAATATAGCCAAGGACGTCTACTTCCTAATAACGTCTGAACTATCATAATCGGATATAAGAACGCGTTATAAAAAAGCTCGTAATCAGGCAACCGGCATGCCGGTCGTAAAAGGTAACTGCCTGAAACGAGATTATCTAATTCTTTTTAAATCACAATACATTGATCCTTTTTTAATTTTTATTTAAACCATTATTTACCTTTTGGATATAGCCATACAAAATTACTTAGGACAAACAAACTTAGGAAGCTGTAGCTTCCCAAGTTGATTAGTGTAGAAGAAGTTGACGTGATTATTGTTTTATTATTTATTATCATAGTATTTTCTCCGTATAGAAATATTATTTAGGTAATATTATACTACCACCCTCCACTGTAACAGCCTAACATATTTTCATGCCTGCACAGAGTATTGTTTAGTCTAATGATACATAAGTATAAAGGAAAAAAAACTGATTTCAGGAATTAAGTCTATATCTACTTTAGCTAGATGGTTATATCACACGCCCTTTGGAATGAAGGGGGCTCTATGTACCCGAACTTAACCGACTACTATGTGGACAAAGCCTCAATCAGAAGCTAGTTTCCTCCACAAATTAGTAAATTTGAATTATTATGAGCATGAGAAGCCCTTATGAATGCCAAATTGTTTCGGAAATAAAATGTCCGTGACATAGGAAACATCAGTCAACAAGGAGTTGAACCTCGCTCTATTAATCATATAGATCATAGCAATCATCGCTTGCACATAATATACCGTAATTTCAGATTCCTATCTAGTTTTTTTATATTTTTTAACCGGAAGTATGCCTTTATTAAACAAAATACTACGAACTATGTACAACACTACAGCTTCTACAATAAAAGCATTTACCTATAAGTCATAGTAGAAATTATTAATTATCTACGGAACGAGATAAGACAACAATGATCAAGGTAGTAATGTCAGTGAACTCTGAAAATATTTTGATTGAATTACTAATTTAGCAAATGGTTTGGTTAAGGCTAGTGCACTTTACTCTTAAATATGTATGTTATTCAGGTCTCTCTGTGCATTTAAGAGCTAGTAACCCGTGACGCTCGGATAGGCAGAAGCAGGTTCGCTCTTTAGGTAGATTACACCGAAAATATATATAATATATTGCGTATGGTGTTAGAAAATTCAGTAGTCGCCGGGCTTCAAACTTCAATGACATCCAGCATTGACTTCTCCTAATCTTTTTTTCACTGCTCGCTGAAACGGCTGAACCAATTTGGACGAAACTTAGAATTTACGTTACTTTATATGTTCTGTATTATACCACATACTCGTACACTGGACGCTTTTCATCATTATCTGCGCGGCTGAAACCGAAGCACGCACCACTTATAAATATAGCAAGGCATGTGACTGCAGCCTGTTTATTTATACACGCACAAACTGATCCTATTTATCATGGGGAAATGAATCAAGTTATGTAATAAGCGTAATAATAATTTATTTACCAACTAATTTAATTTAGAAATCATTATCATTACTTAACAATTTAGTAAGATTGATTTTGGCGTCGAGTACATTTAGTGGTGGTAGACTGGAGCTGAGTGGTAGACGGTAGGGGCAGAGTGGTAGAGAGCGGGAGTGGAGTAGGCGACGGGAGCGGCGAGCTTAGCGACGGGAGCAGAGTAGGCGACTGGGGTGGCGGCGTAGGTCAGGGGGGCAGCGTACTTTGCGACGGGAGCGGCGTAGGCAACGGGTGCGGCGTATTTGGCGACGGGAGCGGCGTAGGCAACGGGTGCGGCGTATTTGGCAACGGGAGCGGCATAGGCGACGGGAGCGGCGACCTTTGCGACATGACCAAGGGCCTCCTTGTGCACGACGGCGTTGAATCCATTGTGGGGGTCAGCGGTGTAATCCACGGTGCGCTTGGTGCCGTCGGGGTTGATGACTGAGTAAGAGCCCTGTACGACGTCACCATCGCGGCTCTCGTGCTGGGACTTGGAGTCTCCTGTCAAACCATCCTGTACGTCGTACGCGAAGCTGTACTGAGGGTGTGCGTTGTATTCTTCAACAACCTTGGCTACTGGAGCCACAGCGATCTTCGCGACGGGTGCAGCATATGCAGAGTAGGCCACGGGAGCGGCATGGTAGGCCACGGGGGCAGCGGGCAGCAGACCAGCGCTGGCGTAAGCCACCAGACCGGCGAATACCACAAACTAAAAGTAAAAAATATTATGCGAAATTTCTAAAGGTCTATCAATTAATATATTATTATCATATAACAAAAGTATACTAAATACCTTAAATGCCATTATAGCTGATAAATTGTGTAGTGTTGAATGTGAATAATTAAGAGTGTATGACTAAAAATGGTATCGTGTTGAGCTTTTATACAGTCACATAGAGCCCGAGGCGTAGGCGCTGGCAAGCACTGACCTGTCTTGATGACAGGTTTCGGCCATAATTCAATTGTCGCTATTAGCTATTGGAACTTGAACTGTAAGTAAAGTGCAAGGACTTTTTGAAAATTTGCATAATTGAGCGAAGGAAGTCAGGTCTTCAAAAGTATGTTATCAATCTGTGGGATCAACCATCTGAAATAGATTCAGATGGTTAATCCCACAGAATTTATTTTATCTTGGCTAACGCTATGTTATTATTATTTAGGTACGAGTAGTTTATAATAATAAGTTTTTTAGAGCTCGTATTTCTAGGTATAAGCCTGAACAATATCTTCGATTCACCACCTGCCATCAGTTGATATATAGCGTATTTCTAGGTATAAGCCTGAACAATATCTTCGATTCACCACCTGCCATCAGTTGATATATAGCGTTCTAAGACTAGCCTTCCAGCTACAAATAAATAATAAGTAGGTATTTTAATTTTGCAACTGAACTAATTAATTGAGATATAATAATACTTCATTGCAAAGGCCGTGAGCAGGTTTAGTATGAGTTTGAAGTTGAAGACCGAGCTTTAGGCGAGGACTGCACTAATGCGAGACAGGCAATTGCCATTACCGCCGAGGCATATATAGTTCCTTTCTCAAAAGAATGCTAGGAAATAACACAACTTTTTATATTATACATATAATGTAATTAAAATTAAAAGTCACATTAGGCATATTGGGGCAATAAATAAAAGAAAATGTTATTGATTTCACAGGTAAACATTGAGGCATACAGGTAGGCATTGGATGTAGTGGTAGAAGGCTGAATATGCTGTTTTGAAGTTGATGACTGTGGACTTGAAATTGGCGTGTGACCAGCAGATGAGACTCTGTTTCCGAATTAGGCTGCAAGGGTATGGAACCCTAAAAATGTCGATTTCGTGAAATTTCTTCCTGTTCTTTGCACGAAAATAGTTCCATCTTAACTACTATAAAGCTAGAGAATTCAATTCGAGAGCCCAAACACGTTTTGAATGGGTTGTTCCGTCATAGAATACCAGTGTCTACCTTCTCTTCCTCACGAGTCATCATCACTCTTATCCTAATCGTGTAGGGTCGTAACAGTTCCGTATATAAAAAAATACTTTGTGGTTACAGTCATGTCATGTCTTCTGTGACAATACCATAGACAACGGAAGGATTTTTTTTTTTCTATTGATCTCTGTATGAAATGCTTGTTTAGTGTTAAGTCTGTTGGAAAACCAAATACACACATCAAAAGTGCCTAGGGATCAAGTACGTTTTCGAGTAAATAAAGTAAGTTTTAATTTAAACCGATCTCATTTGGATCAGGGGCAACCTCAATGCTCAGATTTATGCGGAGAGTATTGTTTCAGAAGTGATCATCCCTTTGCGAAGCCGTTTCGTCTAATACACGAATTATCGTGCATTAGAAGAAACGGCCTCGCTCGAATTACCTACTCAAGATCCCTAGGCACTTTTGATGTGTGTAAATAAATTTGTTTCTTATGGTTATATATGCTTTGGCTTTGCTTTTACGGGCGGTCGTCTGGCTGATGTCTACCCTCTTGGGAATGCCTATAGTTAGCACCTATAACGTAGTGCACAGCATAAAGTAGTGGTATGCTGATGAATAGGCGATTTAGTAACTTTCCACGACATCCACTAAGAGAATTTAGAATATTTTTTATTTTATTAATCCGGGAACTGTGATTCTTAATTCAGGAACAGCAGAAAATCAGGCATGCGTAATAAAATAATACCGTAAATCAAATTACCCCTTACAAATAGGAATTAAGCGACTTTAAACGGTCACGCCGTAACTATGATCACTGCTAAGAGCTCGAAACAAAAATAATGATAAATATACGCGATTCAAACCGCTTAAAGTTGTTTTTGATTACTATGTATATTATCGCTTTGTTGTCTGTCTTTCTGTCGTCTGTCGAGACCCTTTTTCTCAGATACGCGTGGAGGTATCAGGCTGAAATAGAGCTGTGAAAAAATCAAACTTTTAGCCTACGCAATCAAAAGATACAGCCGTTTATGCAGCAAATTTAAGACACTCGCAAGGGAATCAAAACCTACAGGGTAGGTACTTCCCATAAACTCAGAATCTCGAAATTGGTTCGAAGCAACGTCTTATAGCACAGATAAAGGAAAAGTTGCAAAAAGCATACATTTTTAGTTACATAATACAATAAAAACACTTTTAAATTATATTAAAATGTTATGGATTTCATTTGTCAATAAAAATACATTAACTTTTACTTATATACCTACAGGTTTGTACGAAACCCTCGGTGCACGAGTTGGACTCGCACTTGGCCAGTTTTTTTTATACCACTGAGGTGGCAAACAAGCGTACAGCCCGCCTGATGTTAAGCAGTTACCGCATCCTATGGACGCTTGCAACACCTGGGGAATCACTCGCGCGTTGCCGACCCTGAAGCAATCTCTTCACGCCCTTTTTGACGAACCCCATGCTGTACTCTATCGGGAAAACCACGGCAGGGAGCTCATTCCACAATCGGAGCGTCCGCGGAAGGAAGCTCCTTTGAGCCCGCACAGTACGAAACCGTTCAGGATTCAATCAATGTGTGAGGTTGGACTCCCCGTCGATGGCGAGAGTTGCGATGTTGGTTTTTTATATATCATCATAGAAAGTATGCCATAAAATATTTTTTTAATGGAATTGTAACGGATGATACACTAGGCCGCACGCATGTTCTCATTACTGTGTTCTGGTTTGAAGGGCGTAAGTGGCAGTGAAATTACAGACAAATGAGACTTAACAAGTAGGTAAGTTAATATTGCAAGCACGGGATAGTTCATATTAGATTTAGGGCCCGTTTCAGAATGTCCTAATAAAGTTTCGGGTTGCTACCCAACACATAAAATAACTGAATGACAAAAATGACAGCTAACGTGCAGCGCGTTTCAAGATTTAACTGATGGATAGGTTAAATCGATGACTGTGAAACGCAAAGATAGTGTTTTATTTATTAAATATGTTCTGGGTAGTAAAACCGGAACTTACTCGAACATTCTGAAACAGGCCCTTAAGTAAATGAAATGAAATATCTATTTATTGCCACACAAATAACATACACAGAATAAAATTAAACTTAAAAAAAATTAGGTGGTTCGTAAATATTGTGGGCAATAGGGCTACACTCAGCATAAGCCGCGTGACATTTTCATGCACAGGCGACGCTGTTTTTGAGTAAGTTTTTTTTAAGTACCAATGTTATATCTATTATGGAGAAGCCTGTGGTTCTTAAAACACATCTGACGCTAGTTTGGGAACCTATGGATTCATATTAAGTCTATACCGATATAACTTGATTCATTAAAAACTATTTGTAATTGTAACAATTTTGTGTCTCACTTCAAACTTTTATGAGTAACCATTTCATTAATACTGAAAATAATTTATTTAAGAATATTTAGACAACTCATCACACAAATTCATCATATCGGCTTAAGGCGATGGCATCCCATTAACAAAAATTACGAACGGGTCGAAGAAAAATGGAACGAATATATATTTTTTATCATTTAGCTTCTAAATTTATAAATAACTGAATGTAATTTCTAATTCAATTACTTATGTCGACATTCTACACAGGAACTGTAACTTTTTTTTATTTGCTGATAAAGCCTTTGACCACTATCTCACCTGATGGTAAGTGAAGATGGGGTCAAAGATGTTGTTCTAGGTTAATGACTGGATCTCAAGGACAGCTGCCGAAACACACCGTTAGGTGCTTGGCGACAGATTTTATATAAAATAATTCGGAAGTGGTTGAATTTCATTTCTTTGGTTCTATTACATTGAACATAATTAACATTACGTTTTAAGATCATTAAAAATTTATAAACAGAAGTATTAAATGAAAACTATTTAAAACGTAGGGTGAAGTGGATTTGAAAAATTCCGATTGAGGGCGTAAGACGGTGAGCCCTTATTTCGCGAGTGAGCAAAATAGAAACTACGCAATATTTCAAATAACGTGATAGAATTTTTAAAATTAAATTCACATAATAATGAGCTTTTAAGAACGGAAAAATCTTTAAGTTACTGTATCACAATGCTACATTGCATGTCCATGGTTCGTATCCCGCCGTGGGCTTGAGGGCCTAATGGTTGAAGGGCATTTTGCGAATGTTCGCCTGGCTAGCGACCACCCTCAAGTAGAAAATCTGTCGCCTTCGTACCTAACGGTGTGTTTCGGCAACAGTCCTTGAGAGCCAGTGAAATTACAGGCACATAAGACTTAACAACTATATCTGGAGGTGACGGGCGCAGTGTAATTTGTGACTTGTGACGAAATACATCAGTTATAGGCAGAGGCTAGTCCGCTTAGCATCAGGTGGGCCTCGAGCTTGTTCCGTCACAATTACTTAAAAAACATAATACATATTAGAAAAGAAATTTGATGTGACACGATTTACTACATAGTCACAAATCTAGAACAAGTGAAATTTTAAGAGCTGTATTCATGATTTTTTCTATCGAGAGAAATAAATGGATTCGTGTCAGATCAGGTTTAGTATTTGTCCTTTAGAATATAATATATCTATGTTATTCTTATTTGTGATGCATAGACTCATCGTAAAAAAGAACATGTAAAAAATTTGCCTTTTGACTACTCACTTCATCTTAATATACCTATACAAAGAAGTAATCTGCAAATATTTAGGTTACTAAAAGCCAAATTGAATCCAAAACTTATGTTTCGTCTAGCTTCAACTTAAGCTTTCTATTTAAGTCTGCTACTTAACCAGCGAAAATTTTCGTTATAATGTGCTCTCTAATTGAGATCGAAATATAAAAAATACATAAAAGCAGAATGAGACAATGTAGTATTTTCTGACAGAACTTGACAAAAGTTAATCAGCAACTTTTGTGATGGAAGTCACATGCCATGACTTAAGTCATAACATAACACTATTCACTATAAATGTTGAACTCATTTTCTCACAGCATTTACTTTTCACTAATCAAAATGATACAAAGAAGTCAATACAAAATTATTTTATTTAATATTGTCATGAAAAAATTAAGCGCATCATAAACTAAATAATAAATATAGTGATCGTTGTGGATTGACTAGTGGTGGTATCTGAATTTTAATGATGGTAAACGGGAGCGGCGTGCACGATGGGAGCTGCAGAGTAAGCCAGAGGGGCGGCGAACTTAGCGACTGGCGCAGCGTGGACTACGGGAGCAGCGGCGTACGTGATAGGGGCGGCTACTTTAGCTACAACAGGGGCAACAGCAGCGACCTTGGCGATGTGGCCGAGGGGCTCCTTGCGCACGACTGCGTTGAAGCCGTTGTGGTCATCAGCGGTGTAGTCTACGGTGCGCTTGGTGCCGTCTGGGTCAACAACGGAGTAGGATCCGTGCACGACGTCACCATCGCGTCTCTCGTGCTGTGTCTTGGAGTCACCGGTAAGACCGTCCTGCACGTCGTACGCGAAGCTGTACTGAGGGTGCGTGTCGTACGACTCTACAACTTTGGTGACAGGGGCGACGGGGGCGACGGCAACTTTAGCGACGGGAGCGGCGTAGGCGACGGGGCTGGAGTAGGCGACGGGGCTGGAGTAGGCGACTGGAGCTGCGTGGAGCAGAGGCGCGGCCGGAGCAGCGTGCACCACTGGTGCTGCTGCATATGTGAACGGCGCTGGATGCGCTGCGTATGCTGCGGGGGCAATCAGTCCCGCCTGAGCAGCGGCGAACGCACACACCAGAACTACCAGCTGTAATCAAAGCAAAATATATTAATTTTAGATATTAGTTTCAGTTAATAGAAAAAGACCGCGCTCATCATTTACTATGAAAACGTTAAAGTTTCAAAAGTTAACTTATATTAAATAGGTCGGCGATCATCTATAACCTACCTTAAAAGCCATTGTTGGAGGAATGACAGTGACTTAACTTCGAGGAGACCTCAAGTTGAATGTGCTTTAATCATGCATGCTTGAGTTTTTATACGTCCCAAACTTGCCTCGAGCGCTGCATTAAATGTGAGGTGCGCGTGAGTTCGTTCTCGTACCTATAAACCAGTCGATGTTGGTAGTTGCTTCATTCAATCTTAAGTTTGAAAGAGAGAAGCTTATTGAATTGGTTAGTATAATATGTAATAAGCGCAAGGAGGCATGATTAATCTCCAGCACAAAGATCACTTGCATTATAATGTGGACGACTTTTTGGGAGTGCGCGTCCTTGTGACGTCTTATTATTTGCTAATGTAATTTCTTTTTGTTTTGGCTGTGATTGTTTAACCAATTCTTGTAAACTGGGTCACATGCAAATAACATTAAACTCTTTAGGCGTTATTGTAGGTACATGTCTGTCTACCCACCCTGATGACATAAAATATGATGTAGGTAGGGTATTGCGAAAATTTTTAAATAGATTATTTATTGATTACTCTAATGATGATACTAATTAACTGTACTCCGCCTTGAAAAAAAAAATTAGAGCTTTTACTTAGTCGATAAGTTTTAGCCGCTTAACATACTATGCTTTGAACATCTGAATAGATCTATCATGTAATGGCATCGGTTAACTTGACTAATAACAGTTATTAGACAAGGATTTTTTTTTAAAAGCTCTAGTTTAGCTTACACTATTGACATTGTTTATACCCGTGAGGATCTGTAACCACTGGATCACTGCTTTGTAGATATACTTCTATTTCAAATAATGGCTTCCAATTAAGTCATTAAATAAAAGAACATATATTTGTGTATAATGTATACTGCATAAGTTAATTCATGCTTTGAACACATATTTTAGGATATAGTTCGGCTCGAAATCTTTGAAATTCCTCTTTAGGGTTCCGTACCCAAAGGGTAAATACGGGACCCTATTACTGAGACTTTGCTGTCCGTCCGTCCGTCCATCCTTCTGTCACCAGGCTGTATCTCAAGAGCGGTGATAGCTAGACAGTTGAAATTTTCACAGATGATGTATTTCTGTTGCCGCTATAACAAGAAATACAAAAAGTTGGCCAAGTGCGGGTCTATTAATATGAAGTCTAATGTTGTATAGTTAATGGTACGGAAGCCTTCGTGCGCGAGTCCGACTCGCACTTGGCCGATTTTTTAAATAATAATACATGTATTCTCTTTGTGGGCCATAATCTATAGTTATAATATTACTACAAGCCTAGCTTTCCGGCCGCGGCTCCGCCCGCGCGTATGTCGGTTATCGCGCAAAACCATTAACCTCTTTTTACATAGTTGGATAAAAACTTCCATGTCATTCCCCGGGTCTCAAACTATTCCCATACCAAATTTCATACAAATAGGTCTTGTAGTTTTTAAGCTTATTTGTTGCATACAAAAATACAAATCTTTCTCCTTTATAATATTAGTATAGACAAAGAGAAAATATGTGATTGTTTGTTTGCATTGAATAGGCTCCGAAATTACTGAACGAATTGAAAAATTATTTCACTGTTGAGAAGCTACACTATCCCCGGGTGACATAGGCTACATAATTATTTTTTTAATTAGGGATCCTTACTACAACTGGTCTAATGTAATCCAAGGTTTAAAAAAAAAATCTAAAATATTCTCTACATCGCATGCGCTGCGAAAACTTTGATGATAGAATAAAATAATTTGTGAAGTAGTGTAAAGACTTTGCAGAACACTTCATTATTTACAAAAAGTGTCGGGACAGCATATATATATATATATATATATATATAGTATATGTCGTCCTATTATAGGTATGCCCGTATAAGTGTTCTTCTATTTTAAATTTTTCCTTGTAAGGCGGCCGCTAGAGGCTCTTTATTTGAATCTTGGTATTAATCCTTATTAAAATAAGGATATGCAAGACTGCTTCAATACTTTTATATACCTTTTTGAATTATTCAAAGCGGACTTTTCATTCGAAAGATATCACGAGTTTAAAAATGTGAGTATTAGAAAAAAGTTGCGTGGTAGCCGCTCACATATATAAATAAATAGATTATAAGTACATATACGAGTATAGATTTAAAGATGATTGTTATTGACTAAATTAATTGGCTATTGACGGGATGGGGTTGTTCTGAAATAGCAATACAGCAAGTTATTATATTAAAGAGTTAAAATTTCGTTATATGAAAGACTTGTTTTTCCATCGAGTAGATAAAGTTCCTACCAAAAACTTAAAGAGGGTAACTCCTCAGCTAATACATAAACAATTCTATTTGGTATAAAAAGTAGGTGTATTGGGTATAAAAACCGGTTAACTGCTTATTGGGGGTTCCGTATTTCCATGACCTAACAAAAATATGTTAGATTTTCAATTTTTCCATAGACTATAAAGAAAGTCTACATTGTCATTTTACAAATTGCAAAGGGCACGCTCAGTTATTGTATGTCATTTATTATTTTTAAATTGTTATAACTATCTAGAAATAATAATATTAAATAAAATCCCTGATTAATTAATTTTTATCTACATAAATTAATGGGGGCCACCTATCAAGTTTAGATTGTAAGGAATCAGATTTTTCGGTAAATTGTGTACCATATCCTCTATTTTACCGGGAGCTCATCGTATTGTCCAAATCTAATCAGAGCGCTTGGTCGATGCGACGCGAGAATTAAAAATGTTGGCACCTATTTGCCTGGAGCATTTGGACTGCCTGTGAGTCTGCAATGACTCACAGGCAGTCGTATGCTGTAGTGTTGTAGTTCGTAGTATTTTGTTAATAAAAGCATATCACCGGTAAAAAAACAAAGATTTTGTTCTCATACCGGCCGCTGCGGTGCTCGTAAAAATATAGGTTTTGTAGCGATTTATAAAAAACCGCCCTTATGTGTGTATGTCTATGTGCTAGAGGTGAAAACATATATTACTTTTCTCTATGTATGGGTGAAAATCAATGACAAAAGAAAGAAGAGGACTAGAAATATATGACCTATATATTAGTACGTTATAGAAATACGATGCATTTCAACACAGAAATAAAAAAAGTGTATGCATTTCACTCCCACGCATGTGATTGTATTAATGTAACAAGAGACAACATTACTTTTACAGATTTCTAATATTGCAACAATAACATATGACGTCACGTTGGTCATGCCCATCGGCCAACCCGCCATCTTAGTTTCTGGTTGTTGAGTAGAACTAGAGATGGACATTTAAAATATACATCGATGTTTTTTCCGATGTGATGCATCGATCGGTTGCATCGATGTTAATAAGATGTATTAATACACACATCGATGTTACTAAAACATCATTAAGTAAATTTTCTATAAATAATTGACTTTTATTTAAAATCATTTTTTTTATTAATATTTGATATCTGTACTGTTGATTAAATTTGAAATTATACTGAAATGTTATAATTTTCCTTCACTTTTGCCATATTGTTTTCAGTCGCTAAATTTCCTCCTTGAAAAATTTATCTCTCGAATTGTCTTGCTACAATTATTATATTAAAAAAAAATGAATATCTCGAAAATAATGATTGAATTAGATCTGAGCGATCACCTTTTTTAGGGATAGGGTGCACCAAAGCTATCTTCCATGCTTTTGGAACACCGCCTGATGAGTAGAGGAGCTGGAAAATGTCTATTACAGTAACAGTGCCAATCTACTTCCTTGACACTGCACTAACCTCGTAACTCCGGAACAGCTTGTTATGTCTCTTTGGCTCTTTAATCCGAAACACAGTAGTGTTTGCACAATACTGCTTTTGGCCAGAATATCTGACACTGCGGTGGTACCCCCTTAGCCTCTTGATTGAGACTACCACCAAGTTGTCACCCATTATAAATTGTATTGTAGAGTTTTAAACTCCTGATACCTACTTATTTTGAATTTGGCGCTGCTACGTGAGAGCGCACTCTAAGTGCAACTTTTCATACTGCAACGTATTTCATAATCATAAGGTAAGCGTTCAGTTGCAAGCAACTCGACTGATCAAACCTCTGAAGCATAGAAAAATGCACTAGGTATCTCTAAAAGTTGCAAATGTCTTATTTTAAGGCGAACAATTGAAATTTACAAGTAATTATTTGTAGTTAAGTAATAAAGTAGTAGTACTTCCTATTTCGGTGGATGAGGATGTCACAAGATAAGAACTCAAGAGTACTTTGTTATATAAGATAAAATTATATGTACTTCCCTACTGTGATGATTTTGACATTATGATCGATTAATTGAACTTGTAATAAATAACGAGTAATTATTTACACTCATTACACTGATCATACACTGGGAAATGGGCGGAGCCGACGCCATTTTACTTTCTGTTTTGACACTCGATACGACCATAAACTTCATGTCCTCTTCTTTCTTTTGTCATTGGTGAAAATAAATATTTTATTCCATAGCTAATTTATTTTAGACTCTTTTAAGTATTGACTACAATCATGACAATCATTTGACATTGTGACTTTTTGAACAGAAAATAAAGTTTCGCTGTTCGACGTTACAAAATATATTTTCAGGAAATTATTGTATCCCAAAAGGGTAATTTAGGTAAGTTCTAAATATAACTTACTCAGAGAGTCTACCTCGCGTGTTTTCATAGCGTTGGTAGACAATAATTTCAATGTTGTATTAATCTCACTAACGCGGAAAGCTAACAAAATCATGAAGGAGACATCTGATTATATCATTGATGGGATTTGGAACCGCTGTCAACCCTTCCTGGCGCCAGGACATGCTCTGTCAAACTGAGCTGCTATGGTTTTGTTCTTAGAATAGAGAACTAAAATGAAAAAAGAAAAAGACTAAAAAGAGTTGTGTAGCATAGTGAATAGCTGATGTTATTTATTAGAGAACGTAAATGGAACCTTACACTGTCATGTTACCAGCTCCGCGAACCACAATCGGATCTGGCACTAAAGTCACATGAGTCTCCTCTATATGCTCCTCCGGATCCGCTGTGTCTTGGTATATAGCATCAAAATCTGCCATTTTTAAAAGCACTATCCTTTAGATTAGGGTTACCTCGTTCATTTGCTGTGGTGCCATTAGACAGTTCCTTTAATATAGTACCATTGACTCAATGGTACCACGAAAATGCTGATTTCTATTAACCGTGGTACCGATGAATCGTTAGACTAAAAATGCCCTTGGCCTTGCTTCAATGGAAGAAATAACAGTATAGAACTATTTTATGTTATTTTATATTACGGTAATTGTTGATGTGACAGCTTTCAAATGTGACAGGTACCAAAGTACACATATATTTCCCGATATTTATTTTATGATTCGGTTGAAAATAATACCTACGCGAAGTCGAAACGTGTTTGTTCTGTAATTTTTATTGCGAACATTGTCGATCGACAGCTCAATGGTACGATGATTTATGGCTTATAAGCGTTATATGACTGATGTAACGTCAGTTCGAATGCTGTTATATCGGTAGTATTTACATCGAGGAAACATAGAATCGATGACTTAATTGGCCGCTGTAATGTTTTTCGCTGCAAGTCAAATCAAACATTTTGAATGCTCATTGACTCCAGATAACTTTAAGAGTTTCGTACCAAATAAGCAAAATTGAGCCTAATTAATTTTACTCAGCTTTGACTGTATGTTAACCTGTCCGGCGTGCGTATGTCATAGGTCTCGTAAACGAAGCGATTTTCTTTACTGAAATGTAAATATTTTGTTTCGAAATTGAACTGCATACAAAATCAATTATTAGCAATACTGGTCACCATCGACAAGAATTGCAGAACTTTCTTCAGTAATATGAGTAAAACTTAAAAACTGCTTAACCGGTGTTTAAGAATAATAAATATTATTATTCGTAGACCGATGTTGGTAAAATTTAAATGGAACCACCTCTAAAGTATGACTTTTCATACTAAAATAATTAATGGGCTGAGTAATCGCGTAACAAATCCTTTTTGAAGTCGGTTAGAATGGGCGATGCACCGTCCACCCACTGGACTTTCCCGCGGTGGACGGGGAGTTAAAGTTTCCCCTTCCACCCACTGCACTAGAGCTGGAAACTTAATCAACTACTTCATCGATATAATAGCTATAACAGTCAGTATAAAGATATGAACAAGCAGTGTTGAAGTCAGCCCGTTGATCGTGGTAGCAAAGAGCAAACCTAGACCTTTGACCATGACCTTGAGACCACCTATACATTACTAATATGATAATCCACGTAATGTCGAGGTTAAGTTCTATTATGATGAATGAAAGGTTTGTGTTCATCCAATAGATCAGCAGCATAACTTGCTAATCTACCTAAGAGAAAAATTACCCTTATTAAAGTTTGTTTCATAACTGTGCAACTTTCCAATGGGAACCGAGTATTATGTATAGTACTAGTCAACGTTATACCAAAGAGGCTTCTATAAAGCAAAAAGCTCATCTAACGCCTATTTATATCGAATGAATACTATACCATTAAACGTTATTGCAACCGTTTTTTCAAATCAAACAATCGTTATTTGTTAATAAAGGCTGCAATGTTGTTATTGGGCGCAAGTACTTTTATTGAATCATATAAAATCTCATAATGTAATTATCTTATATTAAATCTTAGCGAGAATACCGAAGGTTTCAAAGGTATCTTGAAGCAGGTGTCTTACTTGAGGGTGGTAGCTAGCCAGGTGGGCAAAATGCCCAACCACCATGCGAAATAACCATTTTTTATATAATTACGAATAAGAATATCGTTTTAAATATAGTCATAAAATATCTAAACTTCAGTACGACATTATGTTTCTCAGATTGCAAGATGCTGCGCTTACGTACACTAGGTCGCTTGCACCGAGCTGGAGTTAGGTGGTACGGCTCGATGCACGATCCTCTGGATCTGGTGACGGGAATGGAGAAACGCGAGCTCCTTGCACATCTCGCCGGAGATTGCGACCCTTTCCGCATGCTGTCTATAAAAAAAGGTATTTGCTGCCTATACTTGGGAACAAAAGCTAACGTCGACTTGCTCACGTGAGTTGAGGTGGGGTTCACTGGCACTTGCTCAATGCATAACCCCGTCGATCTGGTGACTGGTCTGGTTAATTTCAATAATTCACCAGTTTACTCATTAGACTGTTTCTGAATTCGCCAATTTCCTTATTTGCCAGTTTTACTAAGTAATCAATTTGTCTATTAGGTTGGTTTCCTGGTTCCCAAGTTTCCTTGTTCGTCAGTTGGTTTTGTTTGTCAGTTTTGCTGTTTCGTCATGTTCATAAGCCGTTACTTTTCTATCAGTCAGTACTATCAGTTATTTTAGATTGTGTTTTACTACTCCGTCGTGTCATGTTATATTATTAATGTATATACCTATAACTTCCCTTATTCAATGGATAGATTCAGGCGTTACTTTGCGGAAATCCATATTTAATAATAACAAATACTCTTAAAAGTATCCTAAAAAATATTGAATAATATTTAAATAAAACACTTAAAAAAGCATAAAATTATATATCTAGTGACAATTCCGCCTAATTTTCCTGTTATCTACGTGACGTCACAAACATCACGCAGCCTAACCGGAAGAATAGCCGACTAGTTTCGCTTCTAAACGAAGCATCTTCAGGAGGTCTTGACTTACCGAGCGCACGATCGAGACTAGTCTCGATCGTGCGCTCGTCAAGGCGGAATTGTCACTAGATATATAATTTTATGCTTTTTAAGTGTTTTATTTAAATATTATTTAATATTTTTTAGGATACTTTTAAGAGTATTTGTTATTATTATTCCCTTATTCGGTCCCTACCTGATTACTGTATCAGCCGCATTGTCCATTGCTGAACACAGTCTCCCCTATGTAGGGGGTGTTTGAATTAATCCCCACGCTTGGCAGTCGGCTTGGGGATCGCAGTGTCAGATAGGATAGTTCTTAAGAAGGCGCTGCGGCCCACCTTCTACCTATTTTTCCCTTAGTCGACTTTTACGACACCCACACGGGATTAAATGGATAGATGCAATTCTAACCCGGCACCCCATGGGGGGTACCTGATTACATAAGTATGGAAAATTAATTTCCGCGTTTATTTTAATATTCCCTATCTGATATGATAACGATTTTATTGATAACCTACGTCTTTTTTTAGCAATAATACGTTTGATATTATTGACTACCTTGGTCACTCCAATTGTTTTTGTCACTAACTGAAACTTTTATTTTTATACATACAATCAAATAAATTTAGATTTCTAACATTTTATTTATTTAATAAACATCACATGTGCCTAGCCATTCTATAGAGATTAGTAGAAACTCAGAATATTAATACGTACTTTTCTTTGAATGAAGACGAATTCTTATTCGTCAGTTATCTTAACATCCTGGCAACCAGTGCAACAGACGTATATGGATTCTAGTGCAGATGACAACCTAAGTTACCTATCTATCTACCGACGAAAAAATAAAATAGAACACAAGAAAACTAGCGAAATAACGAAACTAAATAATATATATAAAAGGATTTCGAAAACAGCAAACTGGCAAAATTGTCTACATAGCGTAACTGACGAATAGTTCTTACCGCCGATTGGCGAAGTTGACAAGTAACGAAATTAGCGGATAGTAAAACTGGCAATTTCACAAAACTGACTTCCTAGCAAAACTGGCGAAGGAGGAAACTAAAGATTCAGGAAAATGCCTAACTAGCGAAATTGCCAACTACCGAAACTGTCTAATGAGTAAACTGGTGAATTAGTGAAATTGACGAGTAAGGAAACTGACCAGTGGTACGGTAATCCAAAAATTAATACCTATTGCACAAGAAGTTTATATTAATTATTTTTCCTGGGGGCACCAGCCAAAATGTGACCTCTTTTTTATTCTAGGTTGTGGGGTGTCCCCAAAACAAAGGTTTAGGCTCCATGCAATAGGGATTGAACCTATTGTCAGACTGTAGATTTTACTAGAAATGTTTTGCAGAAAAACATTTTTAATTGTTCGACCCGGCGGCGATTGAACCCAGAATCACACATCACAGGTTATATAATACTAACTACGTAATTCACGGTTTACTAATGCCACCGCACTAACATTATGTTTTCAACAAAGTAAATAGATAAAATAAGTATGTAGTGTTGAAAGTAAATAATAAAACGAAGTCATTTCTCAGTTGCACTTAAATATCCTTATAGTTTGTGAACAGCAAAACGCTCGCCATAGGCGTTATTTATCTTACGAGTAGGTACATTTCATAAAGTTTTTGTTTAAAAGTGCTTCTAGCCCCACGAGGTCTAGCAGAGACCATGAGCCACGGCTCGAAGCCTCCACCAGCCCAATGGCTGAAGAGAAAAGCAGTAGACTTAATTATGAATGTTCTATCAGGTCCCGGCACACGTGAGCGTCCCAACTTGATCCCGAGTTCGAATCCGTCCCGCATCATTTGCTGCCACTGCAACCCGAACGACAACCATCTGGAGTACATGTGGCTGCACTGCGATGAACCCAAGCGCTGCGGGTGTGGCTATTGGTTCGAGCTCTGTCCTGTTGCGCCTTTGTGATTTCATTATTTTTAATAAATCACTGTGAAATTACCTATTTATGTTTAAATATATTGTATGCATACTTATATATTTGTATATATGTTATTATGTATTATCTATATGTATGTATGTATTAGTCTCTTTAAATGATATTAACGTATTAGGATTTGTATTAAAGTACTAGTAACAGTCTTTGGTAGCTAAATGAGACAGGAATGTATCAGAGTTTATGCGAGAGCACAGTTTGAGGAGGTATAATTGATACGTTGACGCGAGCAGAAGTTTTGTACCTATATGATTTCAAGTTGCACCAACTGCCTATTCCCTATTTCTGATATGTTCAGGTTGTCTGGAAGAAATGGCTTTTATAGCGATAAGACCGCCCATTGTAACACCATTTTGTGAGGGTATTGTTATTGTTTATATTTAATATGTGTATTATATGTAAATTGGTTTGCAATAAAGAGTTACTGTATTGTATTGTTACCACAAGCACGTTATCACTTTTAAATACTCAAGCCTATAATTGAGCCCGTTGTCAACCTTTACTTTAGTAGCGGTGCATGTTTGGCGCCCGCAGGAGACGAAGGTAGAAAGCGCTTTTCGCTTTCTACGCCTGTGTCAAAAGAAGCGCCTTCGGCAATTCCCCCTCCAGGGCTATTAGAGGGCCTTCCCTCGCCCAATGTCGGGTGGAGTTGAACAGCCGACAGCGGCAATCAACAACATCCAAGTCCTCCCTAATCATACAAACAAACTCTAGGTTAGTCTGAACAACATCCTCGACCACATCATCACTTACCATCAGGTGAGATAGTGGTCAAAGGCTAACCTATCAGGCATAAAAAAAAAAAAAAAAAAAAACACTTTGAAACCGTCGTCCCCGTCGTGCAAGTACACTACTATTATTTTGTTCACCTAAAATAAGTATTTTTATTAAAATTCACATTTAAAATATTTGATTCCTAATTATTTGACTATTTTCGTGTATTTTTTTATGGTTATAGATTTTCCCAAGCGGAGCAGTCTATATTTTATATATTACTTATTAGTAGATTTTATGACTATATTTTGACCAACCTCACTGTTTTTTCCTTCGATAGGCAATATCAATCCTGAATATAAACTGAGTCAATTAACGTAAACAAATACTTATATAGGTATAGTATAGACATTTAGATGGTAAAGTCGCAATTGACCTAAAAATAACTATTCCACAAAAGTTGCTATTATAAAAATTAGCAAATTATTTTTAACTAATTCTCCTAGAAAAGCAGCCTATGATTGTTGTTCAGGTAGGACGTTGGGTTAGAACATAGAGGTATAAAATACTATTTAGAGTGGCAGCCATGTCAGTTTCCTTAGAAAACGAGTGTAGCCAGTTCAACACATGTAAATGATACGTGACATTACATCTTTATTGTTCACTACAAACAATTTTATTCCCTGATTAGTCCCATTTTTACCCAACTGAAACGTTTCATAAGCCAATTTATGACAGTTGAAAATACACCTTATCTAAAGAGTGGTAAGTTTGAATTTCTTGTGAACTTTGTCAAGCTATCCCTTTCAGTGAGAGAGACAGATATATGGTAATGAAAGTTGCCAGTTGACAATATATGTACAGTAATTGTGCAGTCTCAGCTCAGTCAATTATAATTTCAATTTTAAAATCGTTCCGTGGTAAAATCTGAGAAAAGACAATTGAAAAATAGTTCACAAACAACTGCACAAAATAAGGTTACGAGAAAATAATTATTGGGATAGCTAGTAAAATTTGATCTTATTTTATTTATTTATTCGGTACAAAAAGTGGTATCCTAGCCAGTGATGTAGTACATTTTATCGATAAACTTTTCCTGCGACCTAAAACGATTTATAGGTGATGCGTTGATGTGCTGTGCATTTGTGCTATAATAAGTTTTTATGCGGATTTATATAATCATTTGAATATGTACTACATATATATGACAGGCAAGTAAGCGTCTTGACTGAACCATATAGCTCACCAGTATGTCTATACCAAAAGCTTAAAAGACCGCTGAAAACAGAAGCATGTGGAAGAGCATAGTACATCGAGCGATTAACACTACTTCAGACCTAGACACGACCTTCAGCAGTGAAGATGCTGAATAAGAAGAAGACGATTAAAATAAAATAAAGCTATTACTGCGAAGTACAGCTGTTACAGGCTTGCTTATTTGTAGTAAAATTATTACAAACATATGACAATCGCGTAAAGGGTGGTATTAGAGATATACACAGATAGGTGTTCATAAAAATAAAAGGCGAGGTCAAGGTCGAAGTCGTGGTATATATAACAAGAGGTAAATTGCAGATGAGTTTGTGAGATTTGCCAAGATTTTATGCAAAAATATATAGGCTCAATAACTTATAAGATGTTTGCCATGTAATAAGGTACTATTAGTTGAGTTAGTAATTAACTACATATCTTACTAGATTTTCTACGAAAAGGAAATCATAAGGTAAACTCAGAGATACAACATTTATAGGAACACATTGAGCACTTTAATAAACATAATACATTAGATTCACATGGATTAATTCTGTATAAGTTTATAGTTACCATTCGCAACGATACAATCATATGAGGAAACTATTTAGAAAGAACAAAGCCAACAAACTTAAACCCATACACAACACGTGAACAGTAGTTTTGTTACACTAAATAAATCAATACTAGAACACTTAACTTAATCAGCAATAGGTCTCGATGCGGAAGTCACTTGTGAAGAATCAAGACAGGGATAGGCTCAGTAAGGTGAGACATTGGTTTTATAGCAATGACTGGCGCCAAATGTCTGTCGCCTCTTCATGAAACTTCCCGCTATATTTACCACAACCAATCAGGAGTTGCTGCCACAACGTATCAGTCAATCCGAACTTGGACAGGATGGTTCGTCACTGGCTAGTCCAGAATGAACACAGATAAAACATGATTTTAGTGTGGCGGTTATTAAAAATGTCAAATATTAACAAGTTTTAGGATATTCTAGGATTACAAACGAATAGATAGTTTTCAGTTGTCGTAACTTATTTACTTAAGATGATCTATATATCACACAATCTGAACAAAACCGTCATATTTTCAGACTCCAAAAGCTGCCTCCAATTTATTTTTGCACACCCATTTCGGTCCAAATCTAGGTTACCAATTTAAAAAATAATATAAAATGCCCTTTTCCAATGTAGCTCTCACGCCATAAATGTTATCCTAGCCTGGATTTATGGTCACGCCGGTATAGTGGGCCACGAATCAGATGACTTCTGTGCTACAAATGCCATTCATACAGACTCTCAAGGACATTTTCCCAACTTTTCTCGCTAGATATCTGTTCGACTTTAAAACCATATTTAAAAAACCTTGGAACCAGAAATGGCAAATTTATAGAATATTTAAAAGTAAATTCTATGGTAACATTCAACCTGAGATTCCCAATAAACTCTGGTTCTCAAAATTCCAAAACGCTGCTAACGTGACAACCTCTACAATATGCCGTCTGCGTCTAAACCATTCCTATAACCCAGTCTTCCTGGCCAAACTTGATAACTAAATAGGGATAACTCCCTCTGTGAATGTGGTTTGGACGAAGGAAATGTGAATCACATATTCTTCTGTTGTCCCAAAATAAACTCTTCTCTTTACATATTATATGACTTATCCAAAAAATGTTCCCAGGTGTTCTATATTTCCCTTATATATAATAAATTTGTGTGTGTGTATATTTGTGTTCGTCCAGTAGACAGAAGAACTAACATCTTATGTTTCAGCACCAATTTTGCCTTGGCCAGTTCTCACCGGACATAACTCATTAAAACTAAACAATCTCCTTTGATTGATGGTCTATCTAACTCCGTGACATTGGCGAAATTGTGGTGGTGCCCAAAGGAGCCACAAAACAAGAGTTTAACCTTGAAAAATTGTCTGTTCTTGAAAATATTTGGATAATTTGTTAATTTAATTGATGTTAACCTTCTGATCTACACGTGTATTTTTACGTCCTGATAAAAGTTCTACATGCACAAAAAGCAGAGGAACAGATTATTGCTTTTGTAGGTCTAACTAGAAAGCTCCAAATTAGATATATTGGAATGAGGTGACATTTAGTGACTAACAATTTATCAACAACATTTTGTCGATAAAAAAAATCATCAATCACTATATGTCAGATTGCACCGACTTTGTTCATCAGCGAAATATAAAACATTTAGGGACAATTTATTATGTTTTTCGGTGATAGGATATTCCTGCTTTCTTTACGTTTGTGACATCGATATTGAATCTGCAATTTTTAACAGCACATCGCGGCATTTTCATATACATTTACGGAGATGCATGCGGCGCGTTAACCGCGGGTCGACTGTCAGTAGCATTATAGTCCGTTGACGTAAATACTCCTGTTTAGGAGTATGGTAGGCTCGCGAGGCACGCCCCCTTCACCTTTCTATTGCTTTCTCTTTTCTGTGGGTTAGAACATCGAGAAACTAACTTCAGTAGTGAGTGCAGCGTTGCCTACGCCCATCGAGAAACTAACCTCAGTAGTGAGTGCAGCATTGCCTACGCCCATCGAGAAACTAACCTCAGTAGTGAGTGCAGCATTGCCTACGCCCATCGAGAAACTAACCTCAGTAGTGAGTGCAGCATTGCCTACGCCCATCGAGAAACTAACCTCAGTAGTGAGTGCAGCATTGCCTACGCCCATCGAGAAACTAACCTCAGTAGTGAGTGCAGCATTGCCTACGCCCATCGAGAAACTAACCTCAGTAGTGAGTGCAGCATTGCCTACGCCCATCGAGAAATTAACCTCAGTAGTGAGTGCAGCATTGCCTACGCCCATCGAGAAACTAACCTCAGTAGTGAGTGCAGCATTGCCTACGCCCATCGAGAAACTAACCTCAGTAGTGAGTGCAGCGTTGCCTACGCCCATCGAGAAACTAACCTCAGTAGTGAGTGCAGCATTGCCTACGCCCATCGAGAAACTAACCTCAGTAGTGAGTGCAGCGTTGCCTACGCCCATCGAGAAACTAACCTCAGTAGTGAGTGCAGCATTGCCTACGCCCATCGAGAAACTAACCTCAGTAGTGAGTGCAGCATTGCCTACGCCCATCGAGAAACTAACCTCAGTAGTGAGTGCAGCATTGCCTACGCCCATCGAGAAACTAACCTCAGTAGTGAGTGCAGCATTGCCTACGCCCATCGAGAAACTAACCACAGTAGTGAGTGCAGCATTGCCTACGCCCATCGAGAAACTAACCTCAGTAGTGAGTGCAGCATTGCCTACGCCCATCGAGAAATTAACCTCAGTAGTGAGTGCAGCATTGCCTACGCCCATCGAGAAACTAACCTCAGTAGTGAGTGCAGCATTGCCTACGCCCATCGAGAAACTAACCTCAGTAGTGAGTGCAGCATTGCCTAGGCCCATCGTGAAACCAACCTCAGTAGTGAGTGCAGCATTGTCTACGCCCATCGAGAAACTAACCTCAGAAGTGAGTGCAGCATTGCCTACGCCCATCGAGAAACTAACCTCAGTAGTGAGTGCAGCATTGCCTACGCCCATCGAGAAACTAACCTTTCTCGAGGGGTTAGAAAGATTGAATGTAAAAGTTATGTCCCAGTTAAGGGAAGTGCATTCATAGCGTTTTCCATACAAGCGTAGCTTCGTCATATGTTACATACCAAGTGTTAAAACTCGGTAAAATTTAGCAGGCTGAAAAAAATGCATGTATTTTGAATAGACTTTTGAAATTTAACTTGAACAGGTAAGTGTAGATATTTCATTTACAACCTGCTAAGTGCAACTTTTTATTATTCTTATCCGTTAGGTTAGGTTAGGTTAGGTTAGGTTATATATATATGGTACGATTTTTGTACATATATGAAACAAAAATCGTACCAAGTTTGAAGCTTACATCGTGTTTACGATAGAGCAAAAAGAAAAAAAATTCAATCACACGTTTCTTGTATTTTATTTTTTTTATTTTATTTTCACTCCTCTTATTTTATTTATTAGGTATTAGTTTTTGACGTAATCCGCCGTACTTTAACATATTCTGCAATATTTCTTCTATATAGTCTATATATATTCTGGACAGCCGAGGCTTAGTGATAAGATCTGTCACCAAGCACCTAAACGTGTGTTCCGGCAGCAGTCCTTGAGAGCCAGTAATTCTAGGTTAGCCTGAACAACATATTCGACCACATCATCACTTACCACCCGGTGAGATAGCAAGGCTAACCTACCATGCATTAAAAAGGGATCCCGTTTTCTAATACGGAACCCTAAAATAGGATTGTCTATTTATATAATATTTTTTTATCCACGAACAAGCCAACTAAATCCTACATTACGTACAAAGTTTTGGCGATAACGAGCATATGGTAGTTCTAGCTAAACTGGTTTCAATTGTAAGTGTAAGCCTCTAGGCCATGCAGACTCTCGTTGCCGTCGTCAGTCCAATTATATCAACCTTGAGCCAGATAACCGCGATATACTGATCCCCGGAACTTTATTATATAATCAGTTGTATCTACTTCAATTAAATGTTAATGCAGTATTTTATTAAGTACTTTTACGTGTCCTATATTTTATGACTTACTTTATGGCCAAACATATCACAAACAAAAACACTTGTAGCGGAAATATTATATCGCTTTATATCAGAATTTTTTTTGAACGTGTTAATATACTTCCTTCCTGTTTTTTACATATACTTTACTCACTTTTACAGTCTATTTACAGAATAAAAATTACAATGAGTTATATAAATAAGCTTACTCAACTGAATATTTGATCTCTCCACACAATCATCTTACTTTTATCTAAATCAATGTTTGAAAATATCACATAATATTTTCAATCAGGAAGTACCTAAATACATATCTAACTCTATAAATCTATTATACCACATTATATACATTATGACAAATATATTTATAAACATTTAATAATAGTCTAAGAGCCGGTGGAGATTGATCTTCACCCATCAGATAACTTGATGAGAGATATTTTTTATCAAATATAATTTATTGAAAAACATGCCTATGATAACTTGCCAATCGAAAAGTTTTCATAGCTATTTTTAATTGAATTAATTTTAATCACTTTTATGTCAATAATTAATTTTAAATTTAGCCTATAACATTGGTTTTGTAAATTAAATATATTACTTACTAGCTTTCCGGGCGCGGCTCCGCCCGCGCATATGTCGGTTATCGTGCAAAAACATTAACCTCTTTTTGCGCAGTCGGATAAAAAGTATCCTATGCTTTTTCCCGGGTCTCAAACTATCTCCATACCAAATTTCATTCAAATCGGCCGAGTAGTTTTGGCGTGAAAGCATAACAGACAGATTACTTTCGCATTTATAATATTAGTACTGATGATATCAATTTGTAGTTACCTATATTGACTTATCTGTTCACATCTGCTTGCCAGGTAGCTATGCACAGAAATAAGTAGGCAAGCCTACCTAGGCATACTCGTATTCTGCGTGTTAAAAACTATCAGTTGAGATGAAATTCATTCCGTTAAGAAAAGAGTGAATGGAGGTGATGAAAGAAAGTTTTTTTTTTAAACCGAATAGGCAATCATTTCACCGCTACCTCACCTGATGGTAAGCGACGACGACGCGATCGAAAGTGGAGCATGCTAGCCTGGAAGATACCTGTTCACTCTATACTGGAAGACATCCAAATTGTAGCTCTCAGGGAACAAAGGCGCTGGGAGGGTGTTCCATTCCTTCGGTGTTTTTTTTTATTATAAAGGTGGACGCAAATCGCTTTATGCGGACAGGATAAAAACTAATTCAATTAAAAATAGCTACGAAAACTTTTCGATAAGCAAGTTATCATAGGCATGTTTGTCAATAAATTATATTTAATAAAATATATCAATTTATCTGATGGGTGAAGGTCGATCTACAACGTCTCCTCTACTATAATACATATTTGTTTTTTCTACCACGCCACGGGTTAAGACAAAGAGACTCACTAAGGTATAAGAAACCTTAGTGAGCCTCTTTGCTTGTCATCCACTGTCGTACTACACTATAAAAAAGTACTATAAAAAGTATACTATAATAATTGAACTCAAACTGTGTTGTCCTGAATGTAAACTGGTATGCTTTGCAACTTAGTTGCAAGTAGCCTACGTTGAGATCTTGTAACCTTTCCATATTACTTAATAAATCTATCTACTCATTGCGTCTTTCATTGATCCGCAGGTTCAAAATACTTTCCATACTCGATATCGCTTCTATCGGATTTTATTTCATTTGCTGGAGTAAAGAAGAAAATATTATGATGACCCTTAGTATATGGAATGGGTAACTTTGCCGGTTCTAAAGTATATGTGACAGGTATTTGTACATGTCTAGGCTTTTCGTAGTACTGTGGGGTCCGTATTGGTTGGGGTATGTTTTCTGTGACGGTTTCTTCTCTTAGTACAGCTTGGAATCCGTGTTTCGAGTCGGCAGTGTACTCTACTATACGTTTCGTGCCATCCGGTCCGACCACAGAATATGCGCCAGTTACCACGTCTCCTTGTCTGACCTCGTGCTGGCTTTTGCTGTCTCCGGTTGTAGGGTCTTCGATGTCGTAAGAGTATCTGTAGTCTGTTTCCAATGGCGGTGGGTCAGTCACGATGATGCTGATGGCCGCTGGCGCAAAACATATGAGTAGCGAGATCTGAAAATGTTTTTTTTAAATATGTAACTAGTGTTGTCAGGTATTGGAATAACAGTAAAACTAAAACGATACAACTTTAAATTAAGTGTAACTAATCTAAACCACTATGGTTCTCTATCATCTCCAAAACGTGCAACTATTTTGACGTTTACCGTATGTCTGAAATCCACGTGATGAAATTTTGACAGTCTTTATCATCATGCTTAGACCCTTCAATAAACGGATTGATATATGTTCAACAAATTATAAGCACATCTGTTTATTGACATATTGAACCCAACAAATACAGAAACAATTTAAGCAGACTTTTATTTTACAGGCAACATAAGTATGTAGTATTACAAAATTACAAATTTACGAGAGAAAAAATTATAGTCATGTGCGGGATTCGAACCCACGTCCATCCACCCCTTTAGCCGGGGTATGCTCTAACCAATTGAGCTAACATGACACAATGACTCATAACTGTAATTCTTGCTCTCGTTCTTCAACCATCGTATCGGGATGGAGCGACACCTATAGTTCAACTTGCGCTGTACTACAAACAAGACCAATTTTGCAATTGGTTTTAAACTTGTAAATGATGACGCAACCTTATAATTTTAATATTGTTAAGTTTGCAATAACGCCTGCTAGGCGAATTACATTACAAAATTACAAATTTACGAGAGAAAAAATTATAGTCATGTGCGGGATTCGAACCCACGTCCATCCACCCCTTTAGCCGGGGTATGCTCTAACCAATTGAGCTAACATGACACAATGACTCATAACTGTAATTCTTGCTCTCGTTCTTCAACCATCGTATCGGGATGGAGCGACACCTATAGTTCAACTTGCGCTGTACTACAAACAAGACCAATTTTGCAATTGGTTTTAAACTTGTAAATGATGACGCAACCTTATAATTTTAATATTGTTAAGTTTGCAATAACGCCTGCTAGGCGAATTACATTACAAAATTACAAATTTACGAGAGAAAAAATTATAGTCATGTGCGGGATTCGAATTTTTTCTCTTTTTCAGAATTCAATTGAGCTAACATGACACAATGACTCATAACTGTAATTCTTGCTCTCGTTCTTCAACCATCGTATCGGGATGGAGCGACACCTATAGTTCAACTTGCGCTGTACTACAAACAAGACCAATTTTGCAATTGGTTTTAAACTTGTAAATGATGACGCAACCTTATAATTTTAATATTGTTAAGTTTGCAATAACGCCTGCTAGGCGAATTACATTACAAAATTACAAATTTACGAGAGAAAAAATTATAGTCATGTGCGGGATTCGAATTTTTTCTGAAAAAGAGAAAAAATTCGAATCCCGCACATGACTATAATTTTTTCTCTCGTAAATTTGTAATTTTGTAATGTAATTCGCCTAGCAGGCGTTATTGCAAACTTAACAATATTAAAATTATAAGGTTGCGTCATCATTTACAAGTTTAAAACCAATTGCAAAATTGGTCTTGTTTGTAGTACAGCGCAAGTTGAACTATAGGTGTCGCTCCATCCCGATACGATGGTTGAAGAACGAGAGCAAGAATTACAGTTATGAGTCATTGTGTCATGTTAGCTCAATTGGTTAGAGCATACCCCGGCTAAAGGGGTGGATGGACGTGGGTTCGAATCCCGCACATGACTATAATTTTTTCTCTCGTAAATTTGTAATTTTGTAATGTAATTCGCCTAGCAGGCGTTATTGCAAACTTAACAATATTAAAAATAAGTATGTAGGTTCATTATTTTTAATTACGTTTATATTATTCTACAATTAAAATGCTACCATCTAATGATTTATAAAATGGAGTACGGCCCCGTGCTTTTCTTAGGTTCTACTCTGACACATGACCCCAGTGGTCATTGAAACACACCAAAAACAGTTCATGGGAAGGACCCGTGTTCTACCTATTATTGTAGTCATAGTGATAGTTAACCTACTTCATTCGAAAAAGCAACCTAAAGAATCAGTTTTTTTTTTATGAAAGTGCAATCGCAACCAAAGTTTGTATATAGGTTAACGGTATGTTCCGGCAGCTGTCCTTGAGAGCCAGTAATAAAAATATAGGTAAGATTAATTATTTGGTTTACAAAAAATACAGCATGTTTTACTACAATCAATGTTTTGCCTATGACTTGAATTACAATTAAAGAGTACAACCCCGTACTCCACCTAGATTTTCCGGATATCTATGTCAAATTTTCCATTTCCCAGTGATTTTTGAGTAGTTTTGTGTCAAAATTGCCTGGCAAAAAGGAAAATGATATAAGCAAGAGTCAAAATCTCATTTACCTTTATCTACCATAAAACCATTCTGGTCCTAGTTACATTCTTGTTTTATTGTTTTATTTTGCATATCAGCTTAAATATTGGGTAAATCTGAAGGGAAGTTTTAAACTAATATTTAATTATTAGTCAAATCAAAATCAAAATGATTTTATTTCGGATAATTCCATTGGTTAGTAGGTATAGTGCAAAACTTATTTCGAAAGGTTAGTATCACATATTAATAAAAACAATAAAACATTTAAATGCACCATATCGCACGGAACCCTATGCGTATACTTGTCGAGTTTTATCCACAAGTAAACACACAAAATGCCGCACGACGGGCGAGTTGTAGTGTTCAGCCACTGTACGTAGAAAACTGTTGGGACTGATAGGTAGTAGGAGTGGTAGGTCACTATATTCTCTCTCCACCTAGGTTGTCTACCTGGGTGAAGCACGGGTCCTCCACATTCAGTATTGCTCCACAGTAATTTAAACTAATTTAATTATAAATGAACACAATTACATAACGATTGTGTTTATTTATAATTTAATTAGTTTTCCGCAACAAGTAGTATGTAACTTATTATGTAGTAGTTAATACAATCGTTAAAATGTTGATACTCGTAATAAGATCGATTTAAAATGTATAACTGCAATGGATTTGTATGACCTCTAAAGCTATCGGTCTAAAAATAGAGCGGAATTAGTATATAAATATATCTACTATAGAAAGGAAACGATCTCAATATTATGTAGTTGATTGACACTCGTGGATTATACTATTGCAGTCATTACGAAAAGAGTGAACAAGAACATGTTATTTCATGCATAGTTCGGTGTTCCGTAGCTTTTACAACAATGAGGGCTTATTTTCTAACTTATTAATGAAAGTGGCATAATGGACTTGAGTTCATTTCTATTGCCATTCTAAATAAACAATTGGACCCCTGGTCGGGATGAAAGCGACTTTCTTGAAGTAACTTAATTGCATTTATATCGGTCACCTATGTCACAAAAGATATTAACAAGACTCTAACCGTGATTATTTTGAAGGTGATTTCAGTGCATGTGCACGACATTATACGGAAAATTCCTTGAAGGAAATAATTACCCACACGACATAAAATCGAAAATTTAGTAAACCAAATTTAACTTCGATAGGGTGTCTTAATTATTCTGAATACCATGGACCTTTTCAGATATACCATGGTAAATTAATTTATTTAGCTTTAGTTTTGCGCTGCTAGGACATTATTGTTTTTTTTTCTAAATTTTAACTTTATTGCATTTACTCGTAGCAGAAATTATCATTAAGTGTGTGAATAAAATTTCGGCGTTGAAGCTTTTATTATTTGTGAATAAAACGATCGTGGCACAGGCCAGGATAACGTCATGGCAAAACAATAAATCTTGAACATTTTGGCTGTTGAAATATTAAAATTATGAACATAACATTGTTTTTCACCGTATAAGCTCCGAAAGGATTTATTTATCATTCGAAATCTGCGTGCAATAGTGGTTTTTATCCGCTAGCTTGGAAATGGTTTTTAAAATTAATTCCTACATAACAGTTCCAATAATCAATTTAATTTTCAATAATACCGATTGCAATAATTTCACCTCGTTTTTATTAAGTCATTTTCTTTGTTGCATGTCTGTCTATCGTTCCAGGTAGGATCATGCAACTCAAATTTCAAGCACTTCCCGTTTAGCTATCGCGCTAAAGCGTTCAGAGTAGCTCACAACTTAATGACAATGCATTATTAAGTCACTTTCTCGATTGTCTGTCTGTCTGCCCTTCCAAGTGGAATCCAACAACTCAAACTTCGAGCACTTCCCAATTAGTTTTATTTATTTTAAAGCGCATATAAAAATGTAGATAGAGTATTATTTTTTAATGTACCTACATTTATTGTTTACGTTAAAATGTTCACTGTAAATAAACACTAATTTATGATTATATCTTTCTTGCACCTCGTTATAGGGGTGTAAAATTAAATGTTTCGATTGGCAGCTAAGTTATTTTGCGCCTCGCACTGTAATACTACTCGCGCCAAATAACAACTTTGTAGCGTTGCATATCAAATAGGTAAGTAACTATTATTATATTTTATCAATTGGGGGTTTTATACGAAATAACTTTAATTTTATTTGTAATTTTCAGCTAAGGATAGATTCAAAGTAAAAAAGTCTAAATAATTTATTCAATTTAAGTGTCTACGACACTCTTATGAAGTTCAATTAAAAGTTTTAATATTAAAATATTCTACTTTGAACTATAAAGTTCAGCAAAAAAAGATATAGATCCACTGCGAGAAGAACGGACAAGAAACTCGGGGCCATTCTTTTAAACGTCTTTTAACAATTTATTCAGTCAAATGCACCTGATGGATGTACTACAATTTAATTACTCGTATTTAAGTGTGACGGGATGTGAGGTTATTTATGTTTTTGTTATCATATTATCTTATAACGGAGTGCGTTTTTATATGTCGCTTGATGACGGACGATCGCACCTGGGTGCAATCAGAGCGACACGCTCGTCATCCGCCTCATAACATCGACGATGGCTGTACCATATTATGTCACGGTCAAAATCGACAATATAAGCAACTCTCATTACTTCCTTACTTTCCATATTTCACAATGTAAATAAGTACAGTTTTGTTTGATCAATTTATCAAAACTTATTGCGCGTGCACATATTATATGAAAAAGTAAAATGACCTAAGAAATACAGCTAGTAAACAGTATGAAAATATTACCTAAAATGTTTTTTAAAATTTTAAAATAATAAAAATTATTTTTTTTATAAATAGCATATACTTAATATTGCATGCCTCATGTAATGGCCGACTAGAGTGTAACTCAAAATCTTTAATATAAGATCTCTGTATCACCTTTATTCGCAATAAATGATTTGAATTGAATTGAATTAGTAGTTTTGATATTTATGTCATTATAAAAACATATAAGCATATATTGCAATAAAAAAGTTTAAAAAGTTGTCAAAAGCATAAAATATACAAATTATTCTACATACATTGTATTGAGAGTAAACATAACATAGGCAAGTACTTAGTATGACCCCGATCCCGAAGAAGTGTGATCAGATCATTATCGTGGCCAAATCAATTTGGCAAACTTGTTTGGCCTTGAAGAACAGCCTATAATGATTGCAAATCTTTTCTACACATTCTACGAGTAATTCCACACTCAAAAAGATTGGAACTAAGTACATTATTATAGAAACCTGGGTAAATATTATAATGTACCTACTACGACGCAATGAAAACGTCGCTTCATAACTCAACGCACAGTGTCTCAGAAACAAAGTTTTCAAAATTGGTTAGTATACAGTTAGTATTTCAAATACTCAACGACCATTACCATAAAGCACAATACTAAATTACACCAAGCACATAAAATTAATTTAATTCGAATAATTACCCTAAACATGTTGTCAGCTCAACAATAGGGTCGCGAAAACAGCGGGAACGGCGTGATTGCCCTCTATTTATAACGTGGCGATTGGCGCGTGCATTCTCTAGAACGTTCCTTTGCTCCTTGACTGCACAGCGACCAACATTACCCTGAGCTTTGTTATCATTGAAGTGCACGAATTGCATTAGCATTATTATTAATATTTGAAGCAGTTCCACGGCCAGAACCTCATTGTCTTCTCAAGTAAGTAGAATAGTAATAATGAAAATGAACTTCATTTTGACATTTGAACACCATAACGGGCATCGTTTTCAAAGGCAAATGTTAAAATGACGTTAATCTCCATTACCAATCTAATAATATAAGGGCCAGGGATGCGTTTTTTTATATATCGCTCGATGACGCCCGACGACATCCTAAGCGTTTTTACATGTATCTCGATGATCTCACGGAGCGTTTTTTTATGTCACTCGACGAAGTCACACCGGTAGTGACACCACCACAGGTAAACTCATGAAAACGGTGGATGACAGTCGCCCTGACATTTCATATGACAGTTGGGACTACATTTTAATATTTTTATACTCTTTAGTAGTTGCATTTCTTAGGTTACTTTACTTTTTCATATAATGCACGCGCAATAAGTTTGTATAAATTGATCAAACAAAAGTGTATTTATTTACATTGTGAAATATGGAAGTAAGGAAGTAATGAGAGTTGCTTATATACATACAGCCATCGTTGATTTTATAGCGGATGACGAGCGTGTCGCTCTGATTGGACCCAGGAGCGATCGTCCGTCATCAAGCGACATATAAAAACGCACCCCGTTATAAGATAATATGATAACAAAAACATAATGTTACCTCGCATCCCTTCACACATAAATACGAGTAATTAAATTGTAGTATATCCATCAGGTGCATTTGACTGAATAAAAGACATGCGCATACAACGCGCTCGTGGTCTCCTATATATACAAAATTTCTGTTCGGATTCGATTCTGGGTCCCAGTGGAAACACGTTTCAGTACACTACGTTCAATTTTATTGTATTATAACTTTACCGTGATCTTAGATTTTATGAAGGACTAATTGTTCATTTAGTTATTACCCGTTTCGCGGAAAATTGTGTCTGGGACTACAACAACGAAAAAAATCAATATAAACTCAAAAATTCTCAAAAAAAAAGTACCTTAAACATGATGCTGATTTTCAACAATGGTTTACAACAAACAGCCAGTGCAAGCACATATTGTATCTCGTATTTATAGTCTTAAGCCACATACATTCACTGATTCGTTTACATTTTGATAGCAATATACATAAACATGTATGCACTGTGTCGCGACAAGATAATTTACATTTTCCTAAGTACCAATAATGAAAGTAGAAGGACTTAATTTAGACAAGATGCAAAAGTGGGAGCATCAATGTGTAAATTGTTCTTGATAGCCACTTGCTACAATGTGCCAAATGTGCTATATTGAAATGGTTAGCTTCACCTCCTTCAAGTCCAGTTTTGTTGCTAAATCGACCATAATGGATTAAATTGGTCGGTCAATGAACTTTCACCACAGTATAAGCCTCATACTGTACCTACTTTTACATTGGTTTCTGTGTAATTATAATAATCTATATCCACTAAACTACGAAAATAACTGAAATGTTTTGCCAAACTTCACGTATAACATTTTTTTATTTATCATGCAAATAACATAGAAATGTTTTGGTAAATATTATTTATCCTCGTTCAATCTAGTTTTATTCTCAGAGAAATGTTTGTCAGAGGTTTTATTTAAGATATTATTATCTGAAAATAAATATATAAAAGTAAGTTTTTCATTGTATGTAGTATATAACTTCGCAAGTAATATACGAGTATAACTATGAATGTTTTTACTAACAACACAAAGTACAAGTCAAAAACATGTAGAATTATGGCTTGTATTAGGTATATGATATAGTTTGGTAATGGGGGCGTTCAGATAATTAGTTCCCATAGCACAAAATCTCGATTAGTCTGTCCGAGTAGAGAACTTAATACAAAATATTTTGTGAAGAACCTTATCATCTAATTTAAAAAGTGGTCCTAGGTTCTTCTTTTCATACTTGAACGACCTGCCCCGTGCTCTTTGCATTACATGTGCAGCGCTTACGCGCGAGTAGCAACATGCTGATAATTCGATATTTTCTATATTTTCATAAAAACGAACCCTTTTTATGAAAATATAGAACAAGTATCGGAACAATCCTTATGATCATGTAAATTTGTAAAGGTATTAAAGTCTATGCGATAGTGAAATATATGTGACTTGCAAACAAGCACCACCATAAATCTGCATATTTGCGACCTTACATTGTATATTTTTTAACAGATACTAATAATTTAAAACATTATTGTAGTTGCATATCAGCTGAACCAAAAACATAATCAAAAGCAGCTTAGTTCTATTATGCTTTTGCAATATCTTGATGCTAAACAATACTTATTCATGCATGTCTAACAACAGTATCAAACTGCAACACCATTTATATCCCAGCGTGTCGTTAATTTCAATTAAAGTCAATGTCGATGTCTCATTCATATAATACTATCCATTCGTCATCTTCTTGATGTATGAATGGGCATACAAGATGCTAAACATAGATAATCATATGTACACATACTATGTTGCTTCATAGTACGCGATTGGCAAGGATCTTGGCGAAACATGACACAATAAAACGCTTTAGCTTTTTTTATAGATAGGTAAGCCTTTGAACACAATCTCACCTGATGGTAAGTGATGATGTGGTTGAAGGTGTTAACATGCTTAGTGCTTAACCTAGAATTAACTCCCCTGGCACTCAGGGACAGCTGCCGGAACACACCGTTAAGTGCTTGGCGACAGATTTTCTACTTGAGGGTGGTCGCTAGCCAGGCGGGCATTCCCAAATGCTTTTCCACCATACGTTGAAGCTCAAGCCCGCGCGGGATTCAAACCATGGACCTGCTGCGCGGCAGTCCATAGCGAATGCCACTATGCCATCACTGCTTCGGAGTGAAGTGAATGTAATAAAATGCATTTTAATTGTACAAAAAAGGTTCCGGGTAGAATACGTTTAACGTCAAATGTCCAAATGATAAAAAACCTAATTTTGTATTCTAGGGCCGTACGAAGACTTAAATATAGGATAATTCTGATTAACATAAATAATTCTTTAAATAAAATCCTGTTGTAAAGGATGGCGATTGCTATCCAGCGCGGCAATGCAACGAGTATTAATGGCACATTTGCACCTGGAATGCTAAGGGGCGGGTTATTTTATTGACTAGTGATTATGACTATTTATTTAATTTAATTATTTAAGGATATATTAGTAATGACTATGGACCTAACTATAAGAAATTATATTGATTTATTCTATCCTAAAAAATCAAACTCTTAAAGTTTTAATATGTTGTGACTAATACGCAACCAAATTTGTTTTTCGGGGGTTTACTGCTATTGTTACAAAATAACGAACATGTATATACATAAGGAGAAGCCATTTAAAAGCCTCCGCAAATATTAAACGTAAATATTTAAAATATTAAAAGTATTAGAAAAATGTAGGTCTAGGATAATTTAAGTTTTTCTATATAATGCCCGACGCTAATATCTCCAGTAACAACATTCATTTGCTCGTTTTGTATAAATAATTCCTTTTCAATGAACCCTCAATGCCTCATCGTGTCGGGATTCACATAAATAATTATAAACCAATAATACTTACATAATTAAATAATAATATTTAAATGGGAAGGTATTTTGGAGAGGTAAAATTAATGAAATCCACGTGAAACGTAAAATTTTTAAGTTGTTACCTTAATATCCAGTGCGAGGGTTAGCCATATTTGATTGAAATCTCATCAGTCATTTCCAAGAGGCACAAGATGCGCATCGTGTAGCTAAAACTTCTTTTTTTATGGAATTGTGTCGGAAAACGCATGATATTAAGCCGTGACCTCTGCCTATAACAGATGCATTTGGGCACAAGCGACGAACTGCACTGCACACGTCACCCTGATATGTACAGTTGCTTAGTTTCATATGCCTGTAATTTCCGGTCTCTGAAGAACTGCTGCCGGAACACACTGTTAAATGCTTGATGACAGATTTTCTACTTGAAGGGGTAGCAGACCAGGCGAGCATTCACAAAATGTCTTTCTACAATGCGGTGAAGCTCAAACAGGCGCATGGAGGATCGAAGCATGTACACGGCACGGCAGTCCGTAGGTACCTTCGTTTATCACTAGAATCTACGAGTATAATGGAAAGATCATAGAGATATAAAATACAATTTTTCTGTGTTGAAAATCATAGCCAGCAAGTCAAGCCAGTTTCGGATTTTGACAGATGTTTGCTAGGACAATAGTTTGATTCTTTACTAACTTGCTTCCGAAAAAGGAAATGTTCTTAATATTCGTCGCGTGTGTATGGCCTCGCATTATTTTTATTACAGAATTATCCGATTATGAAACATTCTTTGCATATTTTCTAGTTTTTTCTCTATTAAAATTTAACTTATATCGTATATTCAACCCATGCTAAGTAGCCATTTTATAGGTTTTGTCAACTATAAATAAAATAAATTATTATCTTTAAAACCAACCCAAAGCTTTTAAATGTTTTATTATTTTACTAGCTATACTTAAATGCTCATTACCCGCTCCTGGCAATTATAGCGACCGGATATTACTTCATTTCCTTGCGTTATTTCAAGGTAAAAAAAGAACATACGTGTTAATACATACTTACTTGTAGCTAATGCAATACATCTTATGTACCTAATATTATTATTTAATTCAAACTAAATGAATATAAGGTTCTTCAATCAAATTTATTATAAGCATCTCCCTATGTAGGTACATGCAAACAGGAAAAAAACGTTAGTTAATAATAACAAATATTTAAAGAAAACATTAATGATTTCGCTTTAATTATGCGTGTGCTTGAAGAGTCAAAACATTCTGAGATTGCTTTGTGTAGATCAGAAACACGTCGAAATGTTTTCCGGATTTGCTACGTGGCGTTTATAACGTCACGTCTACATAACAGGCAAATTTGGCGGAATTGTCACTATAGGTATATATACTCGTGTATATATATATTAACGCCAGAACATATTCAGTATCAAAACATTATTTTTTTAATGTACTGTACTGTAACAGCCGGATCGTCCACTGCTGAATACAGCCTCCCCTTTTAGGGGGTATTTGCCATAATCCCCACGTTTGGCAGATTCTTGGGGATCGCAGTGAAAGTTGGCAGTTCTTTAGAAGGCCCTAGTGCCCACCTTCCCGTATTTTCCCCTAGTCGCCTTCTACGACACCCATGCACGGGATGATATGGGGAGGTACAATTCTAACCCGGCACCCCACGGGGTAAACCTGGTTTAATATTTTATAATTTTTATATATTTCGAATAACGCCTACTTTGCGGACTACATTTCAAAATCTTCATGCTTTGAGTTCCGCATCAGACAATGGGAATGGCAGATTGCATAAAAAATAAATATTAGGGGTGGGTATTATCATGCGAGAAACATATTACTTATTTAGCTCCAATGTAAAACTGAACAAATAATAAAATCGACTAAGTGCGAGTCACAATCTCGCTAAGGATCCCTAAATGTATGAAAAATAAACGGTTTTCAGTAAATTGTGTGTTGGTACGGAATATAGGCGAATCATCCTCGCAATTTTTATTTATTTAGTCTGTTTTTATTATCATTTGTTAGGATATCCGTCATGCACATATTCAGAAAATGTTAATTGCTACCTATTACAGTTCCAAAGCTGGTCTTTAAGCTGGCGTACGCTAGACTTTGACCACTATCTCACCTGATGGTAAGTGATATTGTGGTCGAAAATGTTGTTTAGGCTAACCTAGAATGACCAACCCAAGGACTGCTGCCTGAACACACCGTGAGGTGCTTGGTGCCAGATTTTCTACTAGAGTGTGGTAGTTAACCAGGTAAGCATTCGCAAAATGCCCTTCCCATGCTATATCGACTGCTATCCTAAGATAACAGCTGGGCCTGACGGCTTAAACGTTCCCTCCGATGCACTCAGTAGTAATGCCACTAACGGTCACCCATTCGTGTCATGAGCACGCAGCGGAGCCGGTTAAGAACGGCTAAGCAAACTACGCTTCGAGCACTTCCGAATTACTTAGGAATTTAGTTTTCTTTTTAATGTGTTTGTGACGATACAGCCATGAGGCCCACCTGATGTTAAGCGTATTCATCTCTGCCTATAACAGATACATTTCGTCATGTGACGAATCGCACTGCGCCCGTTACATTGAGACATACAGTTGTTAAGTCTTATGTGCCTGTAATTTTTCTGGCTCTCAAGGACTGCGGCTAGAACACACTGTTAAGTGCTTGGCGACAGATTTTCTACTTGAAGGTGGTTGCTAGGGAGGGCATTCGCAAAATACCCTTCCACCATGCGGTGAAGCTCTAGCCGGCAGTGGGGAGCGAACCAGGGACGCGCAGCACGGAGTCCGTAGCTATAACCGCTTGGCAATCATTGCTCCAAAAATAGGCAGATAAAAATAGGCTTTTACGTGTCTTTGCAGAACACGTAAAAGGAAGTTCCAATGCGGTGCAAATAACTCACAGCACTCGTAAGCCTTGTATCTATTGCAAGTACAGTTGACATTTCCATATACCGGTCGGCGATAGGCCGTCGGTAATTTTGGCACTGATCTAGATTAGGAAACAACTCACTCTGCTCTATTGCGTTATTTGTTGAGAAGGATATCTTGTGTATATACTACTAGCGACCCGCCCCGGCTTCACACGTGTGCAATGCTGATAATATTCATTCAAATAACATGTTGTAACAAGCCAAATTGATCTTTATTATATAAACATTGTATTTAAGGTACTTAATTGGATAATATTGCTGTATTGCTTAAAATCGCATCGTAAATAAGCCCATTATTTCTCGTAAAATGTAAAGAATAATAAATGGTTATTGTGGGTTATTCCTAAGAGATAGAAATATACCATTACGGACTTTTTTGTAGCACTTTTCAAGGTGTACAATACTGTAGTACTTTATTGTGATTTATCTCGTAGGGTTCAGCCAGCGTTTGCAAGGTAAGCACAATAAAGGTGTTTATTTACGGGATCACATTAAAAACCTCTCAAATTATCAGTGTTTATCTTTTATATTATGCATGTATTATACACATGAACCTTTGTTGAATCACTCTATCTATTTAAAAACCGCATCAAAGTCCGTTGCGTAGTTTTAAAGATCTAAGCATACATATGGACAGACAGACAGCGAGAAGTGACTTTGTTTTATACTATGTAGTGATTATTTATAGTCATGTTTAATTTGTAGCATACTTAGTTGGAGCGTAAGATTTATTATACCTGGTTAATTGCATTTGAATCACCTATTAGCTAACTGTTTCGATAAAAGAAATTTTAAAATTACTTCAAAAAAGGTTTAGTTTCTCAATTTGACTGTTTTTTTTGTGTGTTACCTCTTAACCCATAACTTTTTTAAATGGTACCGATTTTGATGTTTTTTTTATATTGGCATATTGTGTCATGTAGTACCATTTAAATTTCAGTGAGATTTGACGTGTAGTATTTAAGTCATGCCTAATAATGCGTATTTTATTGGCTTCGACTATATTGATGATGTTCTCATTTCACTTGTCGATGTAAAATGAACAAATAAAACTGTATAGGATGGTTTGTTTTATTTACTTATCAGTGCATTATTTGTTCAAGAATATTTTCGATTTGAAGTCGGTTTCTTTTGTTAAATTTTTAATACTTCTTTTATTTTTATGAATGACCACATTGACCACGCATATTTTTTTTCTGTATCGTCCATGTGAGAGGAGACGTAAATTTAAATTCCACCTTCTAGTATATTTAAAATTCCTGTGGGTTTACTGGATATCGCCCTAATTTTTTTTCATGATGGACAGTATTGTATTTTTTATAAATTGAGATGAGACAGGTTCTCAGAGCGCGTGACTAATTAAAAAACAAGTTTTGCCTCCCCCAAATTTTTGCCGTCATAAGCCCAGGCTTCCTCGGCCTATCATAAAATCCGCCATTGAAAACGTTACTATAAAGATAAATGAAATTAATTATTAAAGTCACTATATGACTGAATCTTTCAGAGCTCACGTTACCTGGTACCACGGTTCTGATTTCCGCAAGTTAAATGTAACCATTTTAGCTTGATGTTGAGGGTGATCCAATAAAATGTGATCATTCATGAAAAAACATTTAGGGTTCCGTATTGCAATATCCGGTAAAATAATCTAGGTGTTGATTGTGGCTCCGACGCTCCGCATAAAAAATCGGCGTTTTTGTCATAAGTATTTCAACCATATTTGTTTTAGGAGATATGGTATGTAATATACCATATTAGAGACTCGTATAACTAGGAATTTAGTTTTTCCGATAGACCTCTTATATAGATAGAACAAAAATGTACAACTTTTATCGCTCCTTTTGATGAAAGACGGATGAGTAATTTATTTATTTTTAAAGATAAAAACTCATAATATGTATGTATATTTCTACTCAACGAGCTCTAGACGATGATGATATCTTACGTATTCTGAGAAGCACATATTTTTATTCAACTAAGGGCCCGTTTCAGAATGTCCTAATAAAGTTTCGGGTTGCTATGCAACACATAAAATAACTGAATGATAAAAATGACAGTTAACATGCAGCGCGTTTCAAGCTTTAACCGATGGATAGGCTAAATCGAGTACTGTGAAACGCAAAGATAGTGTTTTATTTATTAAATATGTTTTGGGTACTAAAACCGGAACTTACTCGAACATTCTGAAACAGGCCCTAAGTCTACTACGAATTTATATTAGAACCGCTATAAGCTAATTCAATTTCTATTCCAACATTCGTCTTTGGGTCAATGTTTTTATGAAAAAAAAAGATCTATCTAAATTTGAGATCTGTAACTCATTTCATCATTAGAAGAGCCACTTTTGTTCTTTTGGTACGGAATCCTAAAACTAATTTTTTTTATGCCTTTGACCACTATCTCACCTGATGGTAAGTGATGATGTGGTCGAAGATGTTGTTCAGGCTAACCTAGAATAATATTGACACGTTTCGTGCTGAGCACCTCTTTCCTATTGAAAAGTTGGTTATAAACTGCCTAAAATTGATCTTAACTCAACCTTTTCGAATAAATATGTACCTGTAATGGACTAAATACTAATTTCAATCTCTCAACATCATCTAGTTTAACTCGCCAAAAGCAACTGGCTTTTGGCGAGTGGAACGAATATATAAATACATTCTGCAATATAGCGACGTAAGCACAAGCGTAGGATAATGCAAGGGCGTGGCTGACATACATTCACATGTGCCATTATTAAACTATTCCATTCAGTACCTACCAGTTATCTTATTAGAAATACAGCTTACAATGCCAAATCACGACCTAATAAATTATTTATTAATCTTTGCTCTGTAGTCTACATAGTTCTCTCTAACATAAGCCACTAACAGGGGCGGATTTTTCTAAAGGACAAGTAGGCCCAGGAAAATTATGAATGTACCCATAGAGATATAAAATACTATTTTCTCTTTTCTGTGGATGTACCAAGTACTTTCATCTCTATGCTATCTATGTACTCCTAGTACTTTTGTAGTTTAACATCTTATTGTACCTATGTTTATAATCCATGTAAATTAGTCTACGAATAATCGTAGGTATTATGTACTTAATATATAAGTATATTATATTTAACTGAAGCCGGTCGCAACAGCATGTTTTTTTGTCAACAAAACAAAAGAGAAAAGATATCTTGTAAATTAGTCGTGCCAATCGTAAATTACACTGGGCAACTGAACTATTCTTCTCTTAAGATCAAAATTTTGAAAAAAAAATCACACTCTTTCAATGAACAGCTGACCAACTGATTTAGTGGGCATAGAAATTGATGGGTTTTTTTGTGTCAGGCCCTCTGTTACATAAATAAATGTTTGAAACACAATGATGTGTTCAGAGACTCACACAAAAAACACCTATGCATTACGATTATAAAAAATTTGGCTTGTCTATTAAAAGTTTACTCTAAGTCAAAGTGTACTATTTTCATAGTTTAGAACTGCATAGACAATAGTATTTTGTCACTGGTATTTTCTAGGTTTAGGTTTTCTGTTATTTTTGTGCTTTACATTTACAGCGAGTAGGGGAGCTGCAATCTTCCATAGGCAGTCAATGTATCAAATCCGACCATGGCTACTAGACATTAGTTAAATAGGTATAATAATAATGTAAATTATGTAAGTGATGTAGGACATAAATTGTTAGTAAATGACCTTAAAGTTATACAAACACACCTAGATTACTTTTGTACGCCATTATTAGTTTCACCTGATGTATATAGGTGTCTCTAAAGCACTGAATTTTCACACTCCTAGTTCTTGTATCGTTATGATACTTGGATGACTTTAGTTCCGAAATAATGAAATATTTTTATAAATGTTATAGCAATAAATATACCTAATGATGCTGTCGAGAGGTAGACACTGTCGCAAGACTTGTCAGCTGTTTGGATTTGTCCGTTTTTATCAACGTAATCACAGTGAATTTTTGTGCCACAATGTATTCTTTTACTTTTACCGATGTGAAGTTAGCGGCCTAAAGTTAGCGGCCTATTATAACCCGACCAATTAAGAGAGTCCCTATTATTGAACCGCGGTTTTTTATATCGTAAACATAAAATACGGTGGTAAGGGTGAGGGTAAAAAGGGAAAAACTATAGTGATTTGTAAAACGTTAAACTCAAACTATAAAATTAATATCTATACCAAAAATGGCGTTTGTATAGACCTTTCTGAATAAATAACTCTAAATTTCTTCCACCACCTAGAAATGGCCGAAAATAAAAAAAATCTTAGGCCGCTGAACAACTATTGCATATTTTGCTATGTTATCGATGAAGTATCAAAATGTGTTTTATACAGGAAGATATCATTAAAATAGACCTTTCTAAGGTAGTAACTCAAAATTTCTTCGACCTCTTAGAAATGACCGAAAATTTAAAAAATCTTAGGCCGCTGAACACCTATTGCATATTTTGCTATGTTATCGATAAAGTATCAAAATGTGTTTTATACAGGAAGATATCATTAAAATAGACCTTTCTAAGGTAGTAACTCAAAATTTCTTCGACCTCTTAGAAGTGACCGAAAATTTAAAAAATCTTAGGCCGCTGAACAACTATTGCATATTTTGCTATGTTATCGATGAAGTATCAAAATGTGTTTTATACAGGAAGATATCATTAAAATAGACCTTTCTAAGGTAGTAACTCAAAATTTCTTCGACCTCTTAGAAGTGACCGAAAATTTAAAAAATCTTAGGCCGCTGAACAACTATTGCATATTTTGCTATGTTATCGATGAAGTATCAAAATGTGTTTTATACAGGAAGATATCATTAAAATAGACCTTTCTAAGGTAGTAACTCAAAATTTCTTCGACCTCTTAGAAGTGACCGAAAATTAAAAATATCTTAGGCCGCTGAACAACTATTGCAAATTTTGCTATGTTATCGATGAAGTATCAAAATTTGTTTTATACAGGAAGATAGCATTATAATAGACCTTTCTAACGTAGTAACTCAAAATTTCTTCGACCTCTTAGAAATGACCGAAAATCAAAAAAATCTTAGGCCGCTGAACAACTATTGCATATTTTGCTATGTTATCGATGAAGTATCAAAATGTGTTTTATACAGGAAGATAGCATTAAAATAGACCTTTCTAAAGTAGTAACTCAAAATTTCTTCGACCTCTTAGAAGTGACCGAAAATTAAAAAAATCTTAGGCTGCTGAACAACTATTGCATATTTTGCTATGTTATCGATGAAGTATCAAAATGTGTCTTATACAGGAAGATATCATTAAAATAGAACTTTCTAAAGTAGTAACTAAAAATTTCTTCGACCTCTTAGAAGTGACCGAAAATTAAAAAAATCTTAGGCCGCTCAACAACTATTGCATATTTTGCTATGTTATCGATGAAGTATCAAAATGTGTTTTATACAGGAAGATAGCATTAAAATAGACCTTTCTAAAGTAGTAACTCAAAATTTCTTCGACCTCTTAGAAGTGAGCGAAAATTAAAAAAATCTTAGGCCGCTGAACAACTATTGCATATTTTGTTATGTTATCGATGAAGTATCAAAATGTGTTTTATACAGGAAGATAACATTAAAATAGACCTTTCTAAAGTAGTAACTCAAAATTTCTTCGACCTCTTAGAAGTGACCGAAAATTTAAAAAATCTTAGGCCGCTGAACAACTATTGCATATTTTGCTATGTTATCGATGAAGTATCAAAATGTGTTTTGTACAGGAAGATAGCATTATAATAGACCTTTCTAACGTAGTAACTCAAAATTTCTTCGACCTCTTAGAAGTGACCGAAAATTAAAAAAGTCTTAGGCCGCTCAACAACTATTGCATATTTTGCTATGTTATCGATGAAGTATCAAAATGTGTTTTATACAGGAAGATAGCATTAAAATAGACCTTTCTAAAGTAGTAACTCAAAATTTCTTCGACCTCTTAGAAGTGACCGAAAATTAAAAAAATCTTAGGCCGCTGAACAACTATTGCATATTTTGTTATGTTATCGATGAAGTATCAAAATGTGTTTTATACAGGAAGATAACATTAAAATAGACCTTTCTAAAGTAGTAACTCAAAATTTCTTCGACCTCTTAGAAGTGACCGAAAATTTAAAAAATCTTTGGCCGCTGAACAACTATTGCATATTTTGCTATGTTATCGATGAAGTATCAAAATGTGTTTTGTACAGGAAGATAGCATTATAATAGACCTTTCTAACGTAGTAACTCAAAATTTCTTCGACCTCTTAGAAGTGACCGAAAATTTAAAAAATCTTAGGCCGCTGCACAACTATTGCAAATTTTGCATGTTATCGATGAAGTATCAAAATGTGTTTTATACAGGAAGATAGCATTAAAATAGACCTTTCTAAAGTAGTAACTCAACATTTCTTCGACCTCTTAGAAGTGACCGAAAATTAAAAATATCTTAGGCCGCTGAACAACTATTGCAAATTTTGCTATGTTATCGATGAAGTATCAAAATTTGTTTTATACAGGAAGATAGCATTAAAATAGACCTTTCTAAAGTAGTAACTCAAAATTTCTTCGACCTCTTAGAAGTGACCGAAAATTAAAAAATCTTAGGCCGCTGAACAACTATTGCATATTTTGCTTTGTTATCGATGAAGTATCAAAATGTGTTTTGTACAGGAAGATAGCATTATAATAGACCTTTCTAACGTAGTAACTCAAAATTTCTTCGTCCTCTTAGAAGTGACCGAAAATAAAAAATATCTTAGGCCGCTGAACAACTATTGCAAATTTTGCTATGTTATCGATGAAGTATCAACATTTGTTTTATACAGGAAGATAGCATTATAATAGACCTTTCTAACGTAGTAATTCAACATTTCTTCGACCTCTTAGAAATGACCGAAAATCAAAAAAATCTTAGGCCGCTAAACAACTATTGCATATTTTGCTATGTTATCGATGAAGTATCAAAATGTGTTTGATACAGGAAGATAGCATTAAAATAGACCTTTCTAAAGTAGTAACTCAAAATTTCTTCGACCTGTTAGAAGTGACCGAAAATTAAAAATATCTTAGGCCGCTGAACAACTATTGCAAATTTTGCTATGTTATCGATGAAGTATCAAAATTTGTTTTATACAGGAAGATAGCATTAAAATAGACCTTTCTAACGTGGTAACTCAACATTTCTTCGACCTCTTAGAAATGACCGAAAATCAAAAAAATCTTAGGCCGCTGAACAACTATTGCATATTTTGCTATGTTATCGATGAAGTATCAAAATGTGTTTTATACAGGAAGATAGCATTAAAATAGACCTTTCTAAGGTAGTAACTCAAAATTTCTTCGACCTCTTAGAAATGACCGAAAATCAAAAAAATCTTGGGCCGCTAAACAACTATTGCATATTTTGTTATGTTATCGATGAAGTATCAAAATGTGTTTTATACAGGAAGATAACATTAAAATAGACCTTTCTAAAGTAGTAACTCAAAATTTCTTCGACCTCTTAGAAATGACCGAAAATCAAAAAAATCTTGGGCCGCTAAACAACTATTGCATATTTTGCTATGTTATCGATGAAGTATCAAAATTTGTTTTATACAGGAAGATAGCATTAAAATAGACCTTTCTAACGTGGTAACTCAACATTTCTTCGACCTCTTAGAAATGACCGAAAATCAAAAAAATCTTAGGCCGCTGAACAACTATTGCATATTTTGCTATGTTATCGATGAAGTATCAAAATGTGTTTTATACAGGAAGATAGCATTAAAATAGACCTTTCTAAAGTAGTAACTCAAAATTTCTTCGACCTCTTAGAAGTGACCGAAAATTAAAAAAATCTTAGGCCGCTGAACAACTATTGCATATTTTGCTATGTTATCGATGAAGTATCAAAATGTGTTTTATACAGGAAGATAGCATTATAATAGACCTTTCTAACGTAGTAACTCAAAATTTCTTCGACCTCTTAGAAATGACCGAAAATCAAAAAAATCTTGGGCCGCTAAACAACTATTGCATATTTTGCTATGTTATCGATGAAGTATCAAAATGTGTTTTATACAGGAAGATAGCATTAAAATAGACCTTTCTAAAGTAGTTACTCAAAATTTCTTCGACCTCTTAGAAGTGACCGGAAATTAAAAAAATCTTAGGCCGCTGAACAACTATTGCATATTTTAATATGTTATCGATGAAGTATCAAAATGTGTTTTATACAGGAAGATAGCATTATAATAGACCTTTCTAACGTAGTAACTCAAAATTTCTTCGACCTCTTAGAAATGACCGAAAATCAAAAAAATCTTGGGCCGCTAAACAACTATTGCATATTTTGCTATGTTATCGATGAAGTATCAAAATGTGTTTTATACAGGAAGATAGCATTAAAATAGACCTTTCTAAAGTAGTAACTCAAAATTTCTTCGACCTCTTAGAAGTGACCGAAAATTAAAAAAATCTTAGGCTGCTGAACAACTATTGCATATTTTGCTATGTTATCGATGAAGTATCAAAATGTGTCTTATACAGTAAGATATCATTAAAATAGAACTTTCTAAAGTAGTAACTAAAAATTTCTTCGACCTCTTAGAAGTGACCGAAAATTAAAAAAATCTTAGGCCGCTCAACAACTATTGCATATTTTGCTATGTTATCGATGAAGTATCAAAATGTGTTTTATACAGGAAGATAGCATTAAAATAGACCTTTCTAAAGTAGTAACTCAAAATTTCTTCGACCTCTTAGAAGTGACCGAAAATTAAAAAAATCTTAGGCCGCTGAACAACTATTGCATATTTTGTTATGTTATCGATGAAGTATCAAAATGTGTTTTATACAGGAAGATAACATTAAAATAGACCTTTCTAAAGTAGTAACTCAAAATTTCTTCGACCTCTTAGAAGTGACCGAAAATTTAAAAAATCTTTGGCCGCTGAACAACTATTGCATATTTTGCTATGTTATCGATGAAGTATCAAAATGTGTTTTGTACAGGAAGATAGCATTATAATAGACCTTTCTAACGTAGTAACTCAAAATTTCTTCGACCTCTTAGAAGTGACCGAAAATTTAAAAAATCTTAGGCCGCTGAACAACTATTGCATATTTTGCTATGTTATCGATGAAGTATCAAAATGTGTTTTATACAGGAAGATAGCATTAAAATAGACCTTTCTAAAGTAGTAACTCAAAATTTCTTCGACCTCTTAGAAGTGACCGAAAATTAAAAATATCTTAGGCCGCTGAACAACTATTGCAAATTTTGCTATGTTATCGATGAAGTATCAAAATTTGTTTTATACAGGAAGATAGCATTAAAATAGACCTTTCTAACGTGGTAACTCAACATTTCTTCGACCTCTTAGAAATGACCGAAAATCAAAAAAATCTTAGGCCGCTGAACAACTATTGCATATTTTGCTATGTTATCGATGAAGTATCAAAATGTGTTTTATACAGGAAGATAGCATTAAAATAGACCTTTCTAAAGTAGTAACTCAAAATTTCTTCGACCTCTTAGAAATGACCGAAAATCAAAAAAATCTTGGGCCGCTAAACAACTATTGCATATTTTGCTATGTTATCGATGAAGTATCAAAATTTGTTTTATACAGGAAGATAGCATTAAAATAGACCTTTCTAACGTGGTAACTCAACATTTCTTCGACCTCTTAGAAATGACCGAAAATCAAAAAAATCTTAGGCCGCTGCACAACTATTGCAAATTTTGCATGTTATCGATGAAGTATCAAAATGTGTTTTATACAGGAAGATAGCATTAAAATAGACCTTTCTAAAGTAGTAACTCAAAATTTCTTCGACCTCTTAGAAGTGACCGAAAATTAAAAATATCTTAGGCCGCTGAACAACTATTGCAAATTTTGCTATGTTATCGATGAAGTATCAAAATTTGTTTTATACAGGAAGATAGCATTAAAATAGACCTTTCTAACGTGGTAACTCAACATTTCTTCGACCTCTTAGAAATGACCGAAAATCAAAATAATCTTAGGCCGCTGAACAACTATTGCATATTTTGCTATGTTATCGATGAAGTATCAAAATGTGTTTTATACAGGAAGATAGCATTAAAATAGACCTTTCTAAAGTAGTAACTCAAAATTTCTTCGACCTCTTAGAAATGACCGAAAATCAAAAAAATCTTGGGCCGCTAAACAACTATTGCATATTTTGCTATGTTATCGATGAAGTATCAAAATGTGTTTTATACAGGAAGACAGCATTAAAATAGACCTTTCTAAAGTAGTAACTCAAAATTTCTTCGACCTCTTAGAAATGACCGAAAATCAAAAAAATCTTAGGCCGCTGAACAACTATTGCATATTTTGCTATGTTATCGATGAAGTATCAAAATGTGTTTTATACAGGAAGATAGCATTAAAATAGACCTTTCTAAAGTAGTAACTCAAAATTTCTTCGACCTCTTAGAAGTGACCGAAAATTAAAAAAATCTTAGGCCGCTGAATAACTATTGCATATTTTGCTATGTTATCGATGAAGTATCAAAATGTGTTTTATACAGGAAGATAGCATTAAAATAGACCTTTCTAAAGTAGTAACTCAAAATTTCTTCGACCTCTTAGAAATGACCGAAAATCAAAAAAATCTTGGGCCGCTAAACAACTATTGCATATTTTGCTATGTTATCGATGAAGTATCAAAATGTGTTTTATACAGGAAGATAGCATTAAAATAGACCTTTCTAAAGTTGTTACTCAAAATTTCTTCGACCACTTAGAAGTGACCGCAAATTAAAAAAATCTTAGGCCACTGAACAACTATTGCATATTTTGCTATGTTATCGATGAAGTATCAAAATGTGTCTTATACAGGAAGATATCATTAAAATAGAAATTTCTAAAGAAGTAACTAAAAATTTCTTCGACCTCTTAGAAGTGACCGAAAATCAAAAAAATCTTGGGCCGCTGAACAACTATTGCAAATTTTGCTATGTTATCGATGAAGTATCAAAATTTGTTTTATACAGGAAGATAGCATTAAAATAGACCTTTCTAAAGTAGTAACTCAAAATTTCTTCGACCTCTTAGAAGTGACCGAAAATTTAAAAAATCTTAGGCCGCTGAACAACAATTGCATATTTTGCTATGTTATCGATGAAGTATCAAAATGTGTTTTGAAAAGGAAGATAGCATTATAATAGACCTTTCTAAAGTAGTAACTCAAAATTTCTTCGACATCTTAGAAGTGACCGAAAATTAAAAAATCTTAGGCCGCTGAACAACTATTGCATATTTTGCTATGTTATCGATGAAGTTTCAAAATGTGTTTTATACAGGAAGATAGCATTATAATAGACATTAGCATTATTTCGTAAGTTTTGTTTAACATTACTTAATAATGTTAATGTCACATCCCGTTTAAAGTCAAATGTGTTATCATTATACAGTAGTTTTATTTCCTTAGCTATAATAGCAAATGCCTTTGTTTCTGAAATCATTTTCTGTTCCAATGTAAATAGGTAAATCAAAATCTAGTGTACCTACCGAGTACGCAATAGGAAGACAAAAGTATGATATTTCTTAATAGAACCTTGTTATATATTTACATAATACATTTCGGCACGATTAGAAAGCAAAGCTTATTTACAAAATAGTAATAATAAAATAAAAACAAAAATTGTTAATACCACAATTATGTCGATAAGGTTGACACATTGCTAATAAATTTGAGCATTTATTATATAATAACATAGGTTGTAACAATAATATTTCTAGGTAGGTTATGGAATATAAAATAAACTACATGATGTCCAAACGAATTTTGTAATCACATTTTTATACGTAAAACTTAAATGTCAGTAACTACATTAAACTACTGTCACTATGCACCTCCTATAAGTTTCACTATCCTATTAAAACTCACGTAATCTACTTACTGAACATAGTTAAGGAAGGTAATTAAAGCCTACAATTAGTTCACGTTAAAGCTCGTAGCTCATCATCTGATGGCATCTCTCGTAAAACTGACGAAATATCCAAAAACTGTTATTATTATTAACGCAAATGGGGGTTGAACTATTTTGAAGTAAAGTATCGTTTATTGCATATTTTGACTACCTTAAATCATTATCGGTAGAACACAACAAAGGACCACCAGGATTAACTCTGTGATGATAAGGGACCGCTATGCAAAAAACAAATGCATTGTAATGGAGTCTTTTAAAAACGGTAATAATAAAGGGCTTTATCCATAATTACCTACCATGAATACAACTTTTTAATTTAATTATTAGCTCTTCTATTAGGTATATTTCTATACTAGTCTTATCAAGATATTCAATTAGTTTGTTGGTGCATAATTATAATTGTTAGATATATTAAATCGATATAAGCTTCTTCATCCAACGATTACTTACATTTCAGTAATTTTTAATAAAAAAAAGCATGGTGATAAATAGCCACTAAAAATAATAACAAATATTTCAAAAAAACATTAAATTAATATTTTTTATATATTTGTTTGCAATAACACGTGTTCTGCGGATTACATTACACAATAAAAAAAAATTACGAGAAGAAAAATTTTAAGTCATGTGCGGGATTCGAACCCATGGACTCATCTTCATGTTAGCTCAATCGGGTTAGAGCATACCCCAGCTAAAGGTGTGGATGGACGCGGGTTCGAATCCCGCACATGACTCAAATTTTTCCACTCGTAAAAATTGTAATTAAATTAATATTTCTATTAAACACTTCAAAATTATAAAAATATATCTAGTGAAAATTCCGCCTAATTTTCCTATTAATGCGACACGCCAAACCGGAAGAATTTCCGACGGATTCGATTCTACACGAAGCATCCTCAAGAGATCTTGACTCTCCGAGCACACGATCGATCTGCGTTCGTAGAGTAACGCCTGAATTTATTCGCCACTAAAAATGTTTAGTTAAGAGGCACTATACATTTTCATTTCTACGTATATTGCCGTGTTATGTTAATAAAATATTCTTGATTTAATTCAAATGGTTTGGAAAAGATAGTTTTGATAAGGTATTAAACCATCTATCAACATATCGTAGGTATTTATTTCATACCATCACTAATTATTTAGATAAAATAAAATCAAATATGTTTGTATATACAATAAAATAGTATTACCGAGTAAAACTTTAACTAAATAAATGTGTGTAGGTAGGTAATATGAAAAATATACTATTTATGTGTAAACAAATATTATATTTTAACATATTGTTAATAGGACAACATTTAATAACGTAAGGGTGTGGAGGGGGTGGAGGTTGTAAGTAAATTATATACCACTAAAAAAAGGCAAGGCAGAAAGGCTTTTGATGATATTTGTCACAGTTGCCTGTACAAACATACATTAATAATAAAATTATTGTCAACACTACGTTACAATAGTCACAGTATTTAATATTATCAAAGTCTTCGAGCCCTGTGGGGTGCCGGGTTAGAATTGCACCTCCCCCCATATCATCCCGTGGGTGTCGTAAGAGGCGACTAAGAAATGGATGGGTTAAGAGCACGTGGCAAGGCAAAAACTTAAACAGATTCCACCAGCACTTAAGTAACCTTTGATGTTATAATCTGCCCAGAAATCGCAGGTAAGGTACAGATACCTCCAGATTTGCTAGCCACCACCTGGCCAGTGCCCATTGTTATATTTACAATAAAAGAAACGAGATAAATGCGGCCGCAGCATAATAGGTATTTGAACAAAAACATGCGGTCTCGCTGTCATTGCTGCCGCGCCCCGCTACGTTGCACTGACTATCTAAAAATTATAATATACTACTAGGTAGGTACAGTGAATACGCTCGAAGCGAAGTTTGCTAAGGCCAATCTGAAACGATCAGCAAAGTTAAGTAACGTCCGCCACGGTCAGGAGTTGGATGGGTGACCGCTGGTGACATTACTACTGAGCACTTCCGTGCTTCGGAGGGCACGTTGAGCCGTCGGTCCCGGTTGTTGTCTTTGGATGGCAGTCTTTGGCAGCAACATAGTGAAATATGCATTAGTTGTTCAGCGGCCAAAGAATTTTTCGATTTTCGACCACTTCTAAGGGGTTGAAGAAGTTTTGAGTTACTACTTTAGAAAGGTCTATTTTAATGCTATCTTCCTGTATAAAACACATTTTGATACTTCATCGATAACATAGCAAAATATGCAATAGTTGTTCAGCGGCCTAAGATTTTTTTAATTTTCGGTCATTTCTAAGAGGTCGAAGAAATTTTGAGTTACTACGTTAGAAAGGTCTATTATAATGCTATCTTCCTGTACAAAACACATTTTGATACTTCATCGATAACATAACAAAATATGCAACAGTTGTTTAGCGGCCTAAGATTTTTTTGATTTTCGGTAATATCTAAGAGGTCGAAGAAATTTTGAGTTACTACGTTAGAAAGGTCTATTATAATGCTATCTTCCTGTACAAAACACATTTTGATACTTCATCGATAACATAGTGAAATATGCAATAGTTGTTCAGCGGCCTAAGATTTTTTTGATTTTCGGTCATTTCTAAGAGGTCGAAGAAATTTTAGAATAGAATAGAATAGAATAATTATTTATTGCTACAAAAAAGAAAACAAATTACATACCACTTCTTACAAACAATATAAATAAAACTTATAGCAAAAGGAATACACTCAGTTTGAGTTATGGCCACACCTGTTAAGTTGCAACCATAACACTGATTTTCAGTATAATCCTGAACTCGGACTAAGATGTTCACCGAGAAAAAAAAAAAAAAAGAGTAGAAAAAAAAGCGAGTTCAAGAACTACCAATCTACATAATAAATATATATCTAGGCACAGACAAAACAGCTTTCTATGAATAGGAATTTTGCAAATACGATAGATTTAATAACATCATAAATAATAATACATTAATTAAAAAAAAAAAAAAAAAATACGATCTATATAATGAATAATTTTGGTTAAATAGTTATTTATATAAACTTGCGCAAGTAACAACAATGTGGGCGCCGATGTCAGTTTGTAAATGTGTAAGTAGATGTGTGGTGAAAAACTTTTGTATGTTTTTGTGCCAATGTATGTGTGCGTGCAGATGTGTGTGTATGTGTGTGTGTGTGTGTGTGTGTGTGTGTATGTGTTTGCTTACTATGCTTAGTTAGTTAGACTAGCCTATGGTGTTAACTGTGGATTCTAAAGATTGCCTCGAAGTTATGTCTTTGGCGGACTAGCAAATTTAACTTAACCCGTATCTTAAATGTTACACTACAACGTATTATTCGCAAAGGTGGCGGCAGATCGTTCCAAATTTTAGCCGCTCTTAACTTGAAGCAACCCTTAAAACCTGGTTTTTTGAAGAATGGGATAGCCAAAGTATTACTGTGCTTAGAACGAGTATTAACCTGATGAATATCTTTCGACCATGATAATTTCTCGAATAAATATTCTGGTTTTTTGTTGTATAGCACTTTTTGGGTAACACACGCAAGATGAAGTTCTCTGCGTAACTTCATGTTCAGAATTTTATTTTTTACTAAATATGGCGTGACATGATCTCTCCTGGGTATGTTAAAACAAAAACGTGCGCATGCGTTTTGAACACGTTGTATAGCGTTTTCTGTCTTAACCCATATTCTCGGACCATATACGGCACTGCAGTAATTAAATGGAGAGAGCACTAAATGGTCACAAAGTAAACCTCTTACCTCGTCAGAAATGTATTTTCATATGGGATATAAAACTTTTAATTTATAAAACGCATTCTTTATTTTATCGTTCACATGTTTCTCATATCTTAATGCACTATCCATTATTATCCCTAAATTTCTTACTTCTGTTTCCAAAGGTATTTGTACAAAATTTATTGCAAGCCTAGGATCATTACAAACGACTTTACTGATTTGCGTTTTAGTACCTAAAATGATAAATTTGGATTTCAATGGGTTTAGAACCAAAGAGTTGCGACGAGCCCATTCGTAAATTTCATTTAAGTCTTTGTTAACCCATTGTATGGCATCTTTGGTATGTGCTGGTTCAAAACTATGATAAATTTGTGTATCATCCGCATACAGATGGTAATTGCACGCTTTTATATGTTTAGCTAGGTCCGCTGTAAATAAAGAGAACAAAATGGGAGTCAAAATTGAGCCCTGTGGTGTGCCTCTTAATACATTTTCGACTGAAGAAACAATTTTGCTACCTTTATCGTTCTCCAGCTCTACATATTGCTCTCTACCAATGAGATAACTTTTGAACCATTCGCATGTTTCTGGTGAAAAACCATAATACGAAAGCTTCGCTACCAGAAGATAGGGGTTTAAACATTCGAATGCACGTGAAAAATCTAACAGTACAAGAATGCTAGCCAAACCAGAGTCCGAGGCTGATAACAAATCATCAGTGACTTTCAGAAGAGCTGTTTCTGTTCCGTGACTCTTACGAAAACCAGACTGATGTTTAGGTAATATATTTTCCTGATTAATAAATTTTTCCATTTGAATATAAACTACCTTTTCCAAAACCTTTGATATCACGGGCAAAATACTGATCGGACGAAGGTCTTTTAGCTCTTCTACAGAATTGCATTTAGGTATCGGTTTTACTACTGAACGCTTCCAAGCAGAAGGAAAAACACCCGATAGAATGGAAGAATTAATTATATTTGTAATGAGTGTCAGACTCTCTGGAAGTGTAAGTTGAATCATTTCTGAATTTATGCCGTCACATCCTGGAGCTTTTGTCTTAATTTTTAATAATATTTTACCAACAGTTTCTTCAGACACGGTGCTAAGAGAAAAAACGTTTTGACATCGTTTATTACTCTGAAAAAATGCTATTAATTTGTTATCAACTACTCCATCTCCAGGTACATTAAGAAAATGATTGTTTATTCTATTAGAGTCCATTAAATGATCAGGAATAGAAGTCATAGCACTGTTATTCAATGTCTTAAGTTTTTTTAAATATTTCCACATTTTTTTAGGCTGTTTTAAATTCCTATTAATGTAGTGTGTGATAAATGCAGATTTTTCACGATCTACTGACGCTGTTACAAAATTTCTTAAATTTTTATAATATGATTTTGCGGAATCTGTTTTTTTAGTGATTGCTTTGCGTAGGGCTTCGTCCCTTAAAGTCATCATTAGTCTAATATTGCAAGTTATCCATGGCTTAGGAGATTCTTGAACCCGACGCCTTTTTAAAGGGGCGTGTTTATCAAACAGCATCATGATTATTTCATTAAATTTTTCTACTTTAGACTGAACATCTTGAAACTCCATGATATTTTGCCACGGTATGAATTTCAAATCACTTTGAAATGAATCAAAATTAATACCTGTCAATGATCGTGACTCTACAAAACGTACTACAGGTTTCTGTTTTCTTATATTAAAATCGCCCAAAACAAGACCGTGATCGCTTAGCTCTCTGTTGTGTATGACGGAAATCTTTTTACATTTATCAGGCACGTTTGTTATAATGAGATCTAATAAAGTTGCTGTAGAGTTAGTAACTCTAGTCGGTTCAGTTACTACTTGAACAAGGTTTTGATGAAGACAAAATATAGCTAGTTCCCTAGAATGTCGTTGATTCGTTTTCAGTACATCAATATTAAAATCAGTCAGCAGACATACATCCTCGCAATAAGCAAAAGTACTCAGTGACTCACTTAAAGCCTCGAGACCTACATCTACTTTAGTGGTCTCTGACCTATATGCAGTACCTACTGCCATACGTGAACCTGGTAGTGAAACTTCCAACCACAATTGCTCTAGTTTCGACTCTGGATGGGCACGAACTCTTGCTTTTAAGCCTTTTTTAATGTAAAAGCCCACTCCACCACCACGGAATACCTTACGGGATTTTAACTTAAGAACGTACCCTGGAAGTACTGGGGCAATAATATCTTGACCCTCTTTGATCCATGTTTCATTGAGGGCCAATATATCGGGCTTATGAGTCACAATGCTTGCCTCAAGCTCATCTCTCCCAGTATTGAGCGACCGAACGTTCAATAGACCTAGTCTCAAACTTTTTTTGTTGTTAGGCGTATTATCCATAATCAAAGGGTAAAAAATTACAATGAGTAGCATATATATATAGGCACAGAGTAAGTGAAAATGTGTGTAATTGTATGAAGTGTAAAGTGTCATTATATGACAGAACATGTGTGTATATAATTAAAATATTACAAGACACAAACACAGATACAAAATTAAGTGAACAAGAAAATACAGAATTTATAGCGCAAAGCTGGCTTCTGATAAAATGTACGTAGAAATAGAAATAAAAATAAATATAAAATTTTACAGAGGAACCATAATAATTCAGGAACAAAAAAATTGTAGCTAGACTAGTTATTAGAATTACGACGCAAGTTAAAAATAGAGACCAAATTTCCTTCGCTACGAACGCGAAAGGCCTGTTTCCCATCAGATTCCCTGACAAATATCTTGCCTTCCCGCGTCCAGGCAAATTTCCATTTGTACTCCTTGCACAATTGCCGAGCTCGTCCAAAAATAAGCCTATTCTCCTTTGTTAGGCGCTCATTTATGTAGATAGGACGAGGCGTCCCCGAGAGATCAATGTCAGCAGTGGTAATATGACGACGCGCGCGTGCCCCCTTCAATATTTGCTCATGCACAGCACGTCTAGTCACGCGTATTACCACGGGTCTCGTTCGTGGTTTGCCATCTTCTCCTACGCGTACTGAACCCACTCGACGAGCCTCTACAATGTCTATTTCGTCAACTTTTAAGCCAATTTTGCTGAAAAGTAGCCCTGCAATATGCACAATATTTTCCCCATTATTTTCAGTGACTCCACTTATCTCTATGTCATTTTGTAGAGCTATCTGTTCTTTATTATTGAGCTCTTGTTTCAAGAGATATATTTCAGTCTTAAGGTTAACTGTGTCTTTACAAGAGTCTTCAAGCTGTTTCAGCCTAGACTCATTATTATCCAGTCGGACCGAAAAGTCATCTAATTTGGATTCGCAGGTTTGGTACATGGCTCTCAGCTCTTTCATTTCGCCACGGACTTCGTCCCGGAATGAACCTATATCCCCTCGGATACAATTCATTTCGTTCCTCAATGCTTTCAATTCATTTAGAATTTGTTGTTGTTCGCCGACGGCGTCTAGCTCCAGGTGGGATTCCTCTTCCTGGATCTCCGGCTCCCCCAAGCTTTTTATAGGAGTGTTACTGTTATCTTTTTTGGGCACTCTAGCAATACAACTCGGACACAACCATTGTTTAGGAGTATTAGCCGACGTGAGATTGACGCACTGCTTATGAAACATTATCTTGCATTTAGTGCATTCAGCGCCACCGCTCAGAAATTTCCCGCAACCGCCACACTTCATTACGTCTATTATTTTAGTAATAAATCAAAATAAACGAGATGATTGGTTTCGATTCTTGTAATAGTTACACGGCTATTGTACAGATGTCGCCTTAGGGATAGTTGCTCTATTCTTCTATAGGTGGCGCAATAATCAATGTAAATATATAAGTTCTGAGCACTAGCTAATAAAAATTCCAAAAAATGTAATAATTCTATGTCACTAACCAGCTTATATATTATCCTTGTTCGCAATCCTCAGAATTGATCAGTATTCTGCAATTTCTTGGTGATCGAGACGCGATTCCATGTTATTCAACCAGAATGAGTTCCCAAAACTTGATTCACAAATAAAGTCACTTTTCCGTGATACTTCTTGTGAATAACACTTCCACACGGAAAACACACGTTTTGCTTCTAAAATAAACGAACAGACAGAACTTTTGGACGTCTAAACTATTTTTTACGATCTTAAATACGAATCAGCTGTCTTGACTGTACGGCCTACCCGCTCTTTTTTTAATTTTGAGTTACTACGTTAGAAAGGTCTTTTATAATGCTATCTTCCTGTATAAAACAAATTTTGATACTTCATCGATAACATAGCAAAATTTGCAATAGTTGTTCAGCGACCTAAGATATTTTTAATTTTCGGTCACTTCTAAGAGGTCGAAGAAATTTTGAGTTACTACTTTAGAAAGGTCTATTTTAATGCTATCTTCCTGTATAAAACACATTTTGATACTTCATCGATAACATTGCAAAATATGCAATAGTTGTTCAAAGGCCTAAGATTTTTTAAATTTTCGGTCACTTCTAAGAGGTCGAAGAAATTTTGAGTTACTACTTTAGAAAGGTCTATTTTAATGCTATCTTCCTGTATAAAACACATTTTGATACTTTATCGATAACATAGCAAAATATGCAATAGTTGTTCAGCGGCCTAAGATTTTTTGATCTTCGGTCATTTCTAAGAGGTCGAAGAAATTTTGAGTTACTACGTTAGAAAGGTCTTTTATAATGCTATCTTCCTGTATAAAACAAATTTTGATACTTCATCGATAACATAGCAAAATTTGCAATAGTTGTTCAGCGGCCTAAGATATTTTTAATTTTCGGTCACTTCTAAGAGGTCGAAGAAATTTTGAGTTACTACTTTAGAAAGGTCTATTTTAATGCTATCTTCCTGTATAAAACACATTTTGATACTTCATCGATAACATAGCAAAATATGCAATAGTTGTTCAAAGCTCTAAGATTTTTTAAATTTTCGGTCACTTCTAAGAGGTCGAAAAAATTTTGAGTTACTACTTTAGAAAGGTCTATTTTAATGCTATCTTCCTGTATAAAACACATTTTGATACTTTATCGATAACATAGCAAAATATGCAATAGTTGTTCAGCGGCCTAAGATTTTTTTGATTTTCGGTCATTTCTAAGAGGTCGAAGAAATTTTGAGTTACTACGTTAGAAAGGACTATTATAATGCTATCTTCCTGTATAAAACAAATTTTGATACTTCATCGATAACATAGCAAAATTTGCAATAGTTGTTCAGCGGCCTAAGATATTTTTAATTTTCGGTCACTTCTAAGAGGTCGAAGAAATTTTGAGTTACTACTTTAGAAAGGTCTATTTTAATGCTATCTTCCTGTATAAAACACATTTTGATACTTCATCGATAACATAGCAAAATATGCAATAGTTGTTCAGCGGCCTAAGATTTTTTAAATTTTCGGTCACTTCTAAGAGGTCGAAGAAATTTTGAGTTACTACGTTAGAAAGGACTATTATAATGCTATCTTCCTGTATAAAACACATTTTGAAACTTCATCGATAACAGCAAAATATGCAATAGTTGTTTAGCGGCCTAAGATTTTTTTGATTTTCGGTCATTTCTAAGAGGTCGAAGAAATTTTGAGTTACTACTTTAGAAAGGTCTATTATAATGCTATCTTCCTGTATAAAACAAATTTTGATACTTCATCGATAACATAGCAAAATTTTCAACAGTTGTTCAGCGGCCTAAGATATTTTTAATTTTCGGTCACTTCTAAGAGGTCGAAGAAATTTTGAGTTACTACTTTAGAAAGGTCTATTTTAATGCTATCTTCCTGTATAAAACACATTTTGATACTTCATCGATAACATAGCAAAATATGCAATAGTTGTTCAGCGGCCTAAGATTTTTTTTTATTTTCGGCCATTTCTAGGTGGTGGAAGAAATTCAGAGTTATTTATTCAGAAAGGTCTATACAAACGCCATTTTTGGTATAGATATAAATTTTATAGTTTGAGTTTAAGGTTTTACAAATCACTATAGTTTTTCCCTTTTTACCCTCTTTTCCATATATTATGATTCGTAGGATGCTGTATAGGTATTTTATGTTTACGATATAAAAAACCGCGGTTCAATAATAGGGACTCTCTTAATTGGTCGGGTTATAATAAGCCGCTTACTTTAGGCCGCTAACTTCACATCGGTTTTACTTTTTGCTATCGTTAAGCTCTCTGAAATCTTGTAGCTCTATTTCTCATTAATGTTTTATTTATAGTACCTTAATATCTAATTGATGTTTTCCGAACGTCATGAGTCCTCGTTTTATGTTATATGCTAACAGTTTAATGTAGAAGTTAAAAAGTAAAATCATTATACACATCATTATGATCATCATGAGTAGGTTCCGAACTTTGTCAGATAAGTTCTTAATAACTTTGTTAAATAACAACTTCTATATTTTTTACTATAATATAATGTGATTGCAAATATTCCTATGTTTGAAACAAGCAATGCACATTATTTCCTCTATGTATAGGCGCCTAAATTAAAGCCTTGTTAAATAAAACAAATAACATCGATTCCTCTTATTTATTACCTTAGCTATAACATTTAACAATACTTTACTTATATACAACATGACATAATACAATTCAGGTCACTCGTGGCGTCGTAATTAGACGGATCTAGCCTAGTTATATCTTTCAAAATCCTAATCGTTCCATCTCCAGCTGATACTATACATATAGTATGTATTGTATAGGCCGAAATACAGGCCTAACGTAAAGAACTAATATCGTACGTACGTATCTTTTGTTTTCATATTGAATCAACCTATCACAAAAAGATACGTTGATTTCATATGAAACTGCGTACTCAATTACATTTCACGATATCAATACTCTCATTTATATTGTGTTCTTTCAATTTAAATTTTTATCCTTCCTACTTGATGTTTTTAAATATTTTGCATGTCATCATTCCAGAATAAAAGCTCTAGTGCAAGTGGATACTCGATTTTAGCACGTATAGAAAAGATCCAGAAATGAATATAAAAGAACCTAATATGATTGAAGAGTATGCAAGACCTATGAAGCATTACCATAGATTTGCTTCATTCTCAATTTTTAAAATAGAGATAGCTGCAAATCAATGTGGAAAGACTAGACCAGTCTAAGACTGTGAGACTAGTGGTAGTAAGCAGGGGCAGCGTGAACAGGGGCGACAGCCTTCACAATGGCAGCGCCTGCAGGTTCCTTGTGCACCACGGCGTTGAATCCGTTGTGGGGGTCAGCGGTGTACTCCACCACACGTCGTGAGCCGTCAGGTTCCACGAGGGAGTAAGACCCTTGGACTACGTCTCCGGACCGCGTCTCTTGCTGGTTCTTGGAGTCTCCTGTACAAGAAGATTTATTTATGACACTGAGTGACAACACTAGCTGGTAACCTGCCTGATACTAAGCCATTATGCGTTACCGCGAGGTCAGTTAAAATAGACTCGCGCCGATGCATTACATAGTTTGTTAATTTAGCGAGCGAAGCGACGTCTCCAGAGTAAGCCTGAATATTTGTATGCGTGTTCGACGCTAACTTTCGAATGCCTAAATTTGTAAATTTGTTAAGGTCGTGACATGAAGTCTTACCATACTCTGTATTATGAGTTAAAACCGTTTCGGGGTTGTTAGATATACTGCAAAAATTCTTTCACCATTAGAAATTAGAATCCTACATTACCTTAATAAACATATGGGCTCTAGAATATTTTCAAAAATGTAAAAAAAATATATGTGCGAAACGGAATCTAAAGAACTAAATGAATTTTGTCTATTTTTAACTAATTCTTCACTGCCGGAAACCTGTTCTGGACTTGGTTTAATTATTGCAGTTTAATTCTTAATATTTTAATTGCAATTGAAGGGATATTTTAATCGAAGCTTAGGAATGAAAATACAAATATGGAACCATTGATCTGATCTTGCTTATCTTATGGTGCCAGAAATAATACTGTAACTCCACAATATAAATTCTTAACCTTAGATAACCTACTTATATCGTTTGTCTCAAGATGTATAACCCTGGTCATAAAAAGGTGTCTGAAAGTCATAAGGGATTGTGGGACAAAGCAGTTCTTTTTTTTATGGATGGCTACGTTACTAGTATAAGCCCAATATGTATAAAATTCAACACAGCGCGACGACTTAGTAACTGTGAAGTAATATATTCAGTTACATTACATGTGCCCACAGTCCACACTCAATTGACTCTTTCTAGCGCTTCTAGGTTGAACAAACGTGACGACATTTATTGTAGATCAATCGAAGCTAGGTTTCTGTTGAAACTATTTTCAACAAACCTGAGCATTTGTCTATTTATTTGTTCTAAGATGTCTTGCGAACGCCTGCTATGATTTTCATACAATTCGGTACGAAGGTAGCTTAGTTAAAATGGTCGGGGGTTATCGAGTTATATGGTCATGAGTATGAGGGTCGTAATTTTTTTGTGACTTGAGGTATCACTAAAATGGCTGGACAGACCAAAAATTATTCGTTTAAATTGATAGCACCTTGTTATATAAGTTTGTAACTTACAACCCAAAAGTATAACAATCAATACAGCGTCTCAGTTTAAAGCAAACAACTAAGTACTTCATTTTATTTTATGTTTGTTTTAGATAGACTGTATATAGCCTGGCCATATCTTACAATTACCCATTATAACAATTGAATAGCAGTAAACAGTAAACACGTGCCTGATTGATTATTTACTGAAGCATGTCTTACCAATTAAGAAAGCCGGCTAAATAACAAAATGAGCAACGAGCTCTCCCTTCTTAGTAATTGGGATATATCAGCCTCAAATCACACACTTCTCTTCACGGAATTTGCGGGTTTGCACTCTTTAGTCGACTGTTAACGGTATATCAAATGACTTAGTCCCGAAATACCTTTTAAAGGGGATTTAGAGATTTGTAGATCCACTGCTGCTGGTGGTGACAATGCCAAATAATCGATTTACTGGTTATGAACGATTCTGCCAGCATGGCTTTTCAAGAAGAATGAAAGAACACAGTAATGAAGATCATAATGTGATTGTAACAGTACATGTGGGTTGTTTTCAAAAAAAGAGGTTGGAACAAAGATAATGTTTTTAATTGAACCGCAGGTACTTGAACTAAAATTAATTTTGAGGTCATCAGGACATTTAACTATAGGTCAGTGTTAGTAACTCATGTTGTCCTAGTTACATACTTACATACGTAATTTAAATAATGCTTTTAAAACTAGATTAACTACTCCTCAACAGGAGTGAATGAAATAGTTTTTTTAACATTATAATTTAAATGACAATTTCTTACATCTAATATATGAAAAACACGGGTGTTTGAGCGTGAACTTACTATGAGTCGATATCGCTATCGACAATGTTTCGGCTTCTACCGGAAGCCTTCCTCAGGATTTTGAGTGTGGTACGTCCGCCGCGGTCGCGTCACGCTTCACACGAAACATTGTCGATAGCGATATCGACTCATAGTAAGTTCACGCTCAAACACCCGTGTTTTTCATATATTAGATATAAATATGAGCGTAAGTTTTTATAATATGACAATTTCTTACACTTTGATTATGTATAGTATTTAAGGAGGTAGTTATGGAAGTAACAATAACAACTATTTGTTGATCTCTGGGTAAAATCTATGAAAGCTATGTTATACTTAGGGATGGTTAAAAAAATGGAGAGAAAGTACTACTGGGAACCAATGAATATCTCTAATGCATATTATAATATATACCTAAGTAATGATAATTCGGATTTTCTTTGTGTAATGAGGTACATAGTTATGGAGTTACGATAACAACCATTTGTTTATCGTTGAATAAAATCTAAGAATATTCAGTGATAGTTTAAGTTACAAGAAGTTCAAGTTTTTAAGGATCAGACTTACCTACACTGATTGAATAACGTTCCATAATTACCTATATCCAATATAAATAGAGATTGATCTTATCCCTCAACATAGGAACTGGCTTATCGATATGTTTTCTAAAGAATAATATCTATAAATTATATTACTTTACTCACCAGTAATCGCATCCTGAATGTCGTATGCGTAAGAATACTGAGGGTTTGGGTCGTATTCGTCGACCGGGGCGGCGACGGCTCCGTGGGCGACGAGAGGGGCTCCGTATGCCGGTCTGGCGACGAGAGGGGCAGCGTATGCCGGTCTGGCCAGCAGGGGTGAAGCCAGGCCGTACGGCCGGGCGTATCCAGCGGCAACTGGCACTACGCCACCCACGGCTCCTCTGCACACCGCCAAGATCACGGCTAAGAATACGACCTGGTGAAGAAAAAATCATATGCTCGTTATTTATAACTACAAAGTTCAAGAACTCAGCAAAACTTCATTATATTATTGTATTTATAAGTTGTTTTTTTTTTATATGATAATCAAGCATTCGACTGCAGTCTCCCCAGATTCAAAGTGAGGACGCGGTCGACGGTGGAACATGCTTGCCTAGCAGATACCTATTTACTCTGTACTTGAAGACTTCCAGATTATATTTATCGGGAAATAGAGACGCTGGTATGGTGTTCCATACATCGGCCGTACGCATTATAAAACTTGATTTAAAACGCTTTGTGCGTATTTTTGGAATATCGACAATGTATGGATGCCATGTTCCTGGGCATCTTGTTGTCCGATGAAAGAAAGGAGAAGAGGAAATGAGATTGTATAAATCGACCGCACATTCTCCGAAGTGAAGGCTGTAAAATACCGATAAACTGGCAATTTTGCGTCTGTGCTGGAGGCTCTGTAATAAGTGCAATATACTATAAACTTCACAAACATTAGACAAATACAAGACATGAATAGTTTTTAAGTCATAGAATAGTTTTCAAAAGAGAAAATAGTGCTCACAGACGTCAAAATGTGTTAGGAAGATTACGTCTCTTTTCAAGCCCACGCATAATAATAATCGCAGGAACACTAACTACCACGTATATAGGTACACTAAAAAATTACAAATTTACGAGAGAAAATATTATAGTCATGTGCGGGATTCGAACCCGCGTCCATCCACCCCTTTAGCCGAGGTATGCTCTAACCAATTGAGCTAACATGTCATGTTTTTTCTCTCGTACATTTGTAATTTGGTAATGTAATTCGCCTAGCAGGCGTTATTGCAAACTTAACAATATTAAAAAAACACCACGTACGCGTTAATATATAGGTAAGTATATATATGTAAATATGCCAGCCCTAAAACTAAAACTGATACTATTTCGTAAGAACTGTGTTTACTGACTGTGGCAAAGCCCTAAAGGAGGTTTACATGTATGACTTGTGAGTGTGTATATCCGTTCCTATGACCGCTCGTAAGTCTCGTAAATACTCGAAGACACAACCGGCAAAGTCGCGAGTGTCCAGTGATACTGTACATAAAATGCTAGAAAAACAAATTGGCGAAATGTACCTACAGGCTTATATTTGGTTTAGAGAGCTGGGTTTCAAAATAAAGAGCTATAACTTGTTGAAGTCGGTACCATGTTGATTCAAAACGTCGACCTCACATTATTTAGGCCGTTTTTTGTACTCTATAACATACAATAAACAAACAAGTTTTGACAAGAGTTGCATTACGATAGATTCATCCAGGAACGCAAACAAATACTTTTTTCAGTCAAGTCACTGTAACATTTACAAATTATTACAGCTCTATTTTTTTGTCCTGGGCGAGAATCAAACCTGCACATTATTTACAAATAATTGACTATAACTTGAAAACTACTCTAATGTTGTTGAAATTTAAATGGGATAATTTGTACTTATGCTCTATCTACCCAAAAAAAAAAGGATGATCAAAATCAATTCATAATTGTTGGAGTATTTGCGTAGCAACAAAAAAAAACATACGGCCGAATTGAGAACCTCCTTTAGACGTCAGTTAACAATATAACCACTTAGGTAGGTAGTAATAGTTGCAGTCACACTCAAAATATGCAGTGATGCGCCTTCGTGGGTGGAAAAGTATGTACTATATTAACTTACCTACAAAAAGTAGGAAACACCAAAATCAGTCAACAGTCTTTTAGTGCATGTACTGTACTACGTACCTACCTACCAATTAAATATTTTAAGCAGTAAGTCAGTAGGTATGTTCAGTCACGATTTCTGAAAGAATAGATTGAATAGAATTGCTGAGCACTATATATTTATGTATATACTTAAATTATCAGAGGTTTTACTTTACTTTAACACTTATTTCATATTATAATATTTCACTATGTACCTTGGATATTGTATATAATAAAATGTTATACCTGTGCAATCTATTTTGAAATCATATGAGTCAGTGGCATTGGCTATAGACTGCCGCACATCAGGTCTATGGTTTGAATGCCGCGGTCGGCTTGAGCTTCACCGCATGGTGGAAAGGCATTTTGTGAAACCTGGCTAGCGATCACCCTCAAGTAGAAAATCTGTCGCCAAGCACCTTACGGTGTGTTCCGTCAGCTCTGCTTGAGATCTACTAATACTAGGTTAAGCTTGATTACACCGTCGACCACATCATAACTTACCATCAGGTGAGATGGTAGTAAAAGGCTCACCTAACAGCAATAAAAAAAAATAGATTTCAATATAACCTAAGTCCAATAACAAATTTACGAGAGTAAAAAATATAGTCATGTGCGGGATTTGTAATTTTGTAATGTAATCATAACAATATTAAAACAATGTTATTGTTGGAAATATATTTCGTGATACACAACGAATTAAAATTGAATTGTAACAAATTCGTACCTTCATGTTTGCGTTGGTTGTTATCTCCGAATGACTCGCTAGTGTGAACGAAAAGGGTTGCGCGCGCGCTCCTTTTATACGCATTCAACACATATGCATTAGAAAAACGTTGCATGCGTCAGAGCCCTGTACCCTTTACAATACTGGTTCTATTATGTACTAGATAAAATGATTTAGATAAAAACTAAAGAGCGCGAGGTCAGCGTCTGATGAAATAATAAATATCGGTTAGTAAGTGCCTAGGTACTTAGCTAGTGCCAAAAGTTTATAAAAACTATTAAACTAAAAGGTGAGAAGATTATATGTTGCTGAAAAATTAGGATTAGGTAGGTACTTAACTTAAATAAAAAATACTGGTTTAGGGGCGTAACTAGCGCATCGTTTCTTTTCTATTGGCTGCAGAATATTCGTCATCGAAAAAACATAGGTAGGTATAGGAGTGACCTACACTCATGTGTGTGTGTTTTTATAACAAATCCTTTACCATCCATGCTGCTCGTTTACAAATCTTTACCATTATTAAATGTTATACACTAACCGGCAAAAAACTCACGTTGAGGATCGGATTCGGCGACTCGGGTTTCGAGCATATCAGATGCTCATCATCAGGGCGAGTGCGCAGCTGCGTTTTTTGCCGGTTAGTTTATAACATTTAATAATGTGTGGTACTCACGAGAATTTCATTTCAAAATTCTCTACCAGTTGCAATTTGAAAAAAAATATCGCTTGCCCACAGTAAAGGTAAAGTAGGTACACATAATGAAGCTCCACATATCTGTAATACGGGTATCAACGGTACGAGATACAATTATTATGTCATCGAGGTATCTCTAACACAGATATGTCTCTATCAAAATTATTAGCGTAATCTTCTGGAACAAAGAAAATTAAATAAAGCGTAGAATGAGAATAGATTGTATCTTTATGAAATGTAACCATACTGAAAATTCTAGTGACAATGCGTTAGATGATAATATACAATTTACACGCTACATACCTTTTGTTAGTAGTTGGGATGCCCCCTGAATAACCTACCCTGAAATATTTCAGTTTGATTATAGTACAAACAGTAATGTAAAACAAGAAATACCAAAAAACACGTAATGTGAGAGCGACGACCGAATTTTAAGATTCACGAGCTGAAGCTCGTAAGTCTTTAAAATTACAAGTTCGACTCTCACACCGAGTGTTCCGTACCAACACTACATATCCGTGAACACAACCAACACACATTGTATAAAAAAACAATATTTTTGTCATACACACATAGGCCATGATACTTAACTCAAACTGTGGAAATTAAGATTAATAATTGGAAATTTTCAACGACTTACGATATGTAGGTATTTTTTAATTATATTTAGCAGGTTAGAATGTGACATATAAATCACTACAAAATATTTAAATTAAATATTTAATTATGATATGAAAAAAATATTTTTTTCTGTTTGAAATTTCCGTTTTATTGCAATAGGTACCTACTTCGAATTGACATAGAACCTTCATGTTTTGAAATTTTGAGTGAAACTTTTTTTACATGGTAGGGCCCTTATGAGGTTCTTCATTTAAAAAATATGTAACATTCGATTATCGACTTTCAGTTGTTTTTATTATACAGCTTAGACAAGAAAGATGGATAGGTTCCTACTTCGAAAATTCGAATGATTTTTGAATACGAGTTTCGACGCGGAACTAACGCGGCAGAAACAGCTCGCAATATCAATGTTGTGTTTGCAGAGGGGACTGCATATGAACGCACCGTGCAACTTTCGTGATGGAAACTTTGATTGAAGGAACGAACCACGTGGAAGACCGCCTACACAGGTGAATAACAATGAATTGAAAGAGATAGTGGAAGCCTATCCGAGCCAAACTACCCAGGATTCAGCGGTATGGTTTCATGTTACCTTATCAACAATATTGGCTCATTTGCGTGAAATCAATAAAATAAAGAAATATTAAAAATGGGTGCCTCGTGATTTGACTGATCTGCAGAAAGAAACGTTTGTTGATACTTTTTTAGGCCCGATAAGTTAGCCTCTGACCACTATCTCACCTGATGGTAAATGATGATGTGGTCGTAGATGTTGTTCAGGCTAACCTAGAATTACTGGCTCTCAAGGACACTGTTAGGTGCTTGGCGACAGATTTTCTACTTTAGGGTGGAGCTAGCCAGGCGGGCATTCGCAAAATGCCCTACCACCATGCTGTAACGACTGCCATCCTAAAACAAGAACCGGGACCGACGACGGCTTAACGTGCACTCCGAAAGACGTAAGCTCTCAGTAGTAATGTCACCAGAGCGGTCACCCAACCAAGTCCTGACCGAGGCGGACGTTGATCGGTTCAGAACGGCTAAGCAAACTTCGCTACGAGCGCTTTAAAAACTTGTGTTGCCTTGTTGAATACAGAAACAGATATGAAGGAATATTAGGCTCAATTTTGACATGCCATGAAAAGTGGATTCTTTACGGTAACCGTAAGTGAAAAATGCAATGGCTGACCCCAGGTCAAGCGCCGCAACAGTGTCCTACAGCAAATTTAAGCTTACCAATAAAAAGGTAATGGTAACTGTTTGGTGGTCTCAGCTTGGTGTTATTCATTGTAGCTTTCTCCGATTTGGCCAAGCAATAACGGCAGATGTCTACTGTGCCGAAATCCGAACAGTGATAGCAAAACTGGCAGAGAAATAGCCCCGACTCATGAATCAATCTTCACCATTATTGCTCCATGATAACTTTTTCGTCACCCTCCATACTTGCCAGACTTTGCTCCAACGAACTACCATTTTGTTCGTGATTTGGTAAATTTTCTTCGTGATAAAAAGTTTTCTTCCCTCCTGGGACAGTACAAAATGCTTTCACACAGTTTTACACACGAATCTAGATCACCAGAGTTATATCGCAAAGGCATAAATAACCTTCCTATTAGATGGCAGCAATGGTAATTATTTTCATAAATATATTATATTAAAAAAAACGAATTCAAATTTTCAGTACAAATGGGCAATTTCATACTTTTACTCCTAATATACCTAAACCCATATCTTATGTTAACAAATTTTTCAACGGAATTTAAAGTTTTAACATAATAATTAATTAGTCTGGAACACGAGTAAATGCCTGTAAAAGATCGCTTTAGATTTGGCCGCCCATTATTTTTTCTTATAAGTATATGTTTTTTTGTTTGTTTTGTGTAACAATAAAGAGTTGTCTAATAAACACAGTCCATATGAATGTTTTTAGGCTGTGGTATAAAAATAAAGGTCGCAGTACCACAAAATAGGACTTTTTAATGCATTTCGTAAGTTATGCGTCGGGAGACTGTAATAGGTAGGTCCAGTAAGCCGTTTTTGGGTCACAGCTGCGCTTATCACAACCTACATGTGTGATATGTTCACTGCATGATAATACTTAGTGGCCAAGCCTTATAAAGCGAGTTTTGCTAGCATTCAATTAGGATACCTATGCGCTGCGCTGTATTTAATTGTGTGGCTAATGATCTGCAAAATATTGACATTATCTGTGAGTTTACTTTTAATACTAAAAAGTAAAGTACAAAGGTAGAAAAATACAAAATACCCTACCACCTTGCAGAGCTATATTTTGTAGTTATTTAATAGGTAGATATATTATCTTTCAAATGAACCGATTTTAATAAATCGAAGTTATGTAGCATTCTAGATTTTTTTTGTACTTATGATGAAGGTTTGTAGTTATAGACTTGCACAATGGTGCATACCATTGTGCAAGCATCCAACAGACCAAACATTTTTTTTTCTCAAACATGCTTGGAAATGTGAGCATTATTTTGACAACCTTCTTCGAGATAAATCTAAATTGCTGTACTGGCCAAACACATGCGTGCAGCGGCCGGCAAAAAATGTATGAAAATCTATATATATCTCGTGTCTAGCGGCCAAATAAATTGCATAGTAAACTAATATCTGTCGTGTAATTTAAAAATGGAACGATCTTTTACTTCGAAGCATGGCAACCAAGGAGGTAACTTATCAAAGGTTTTATTAAAATTTTGATCTGTCTTGCAAATAAAACGCTGTCTAGTGAAAAAAAACAAATGCACACTTTAACGCGGGCAATTTTATTGTTGTTTGTTGATAGTCATTGATTTTGAAAAGTAATTGTTTCGACAAAATGAGTTCAAGTGAAAACAATGAGTGTGATGAACTTAATTCAACGCCACCTGAAATTCTTCACCTCTTTTTTCACCTCTTTAGAATTATCCCAAACCAACATAATCCCCGGAAAGTCCACATTAAAAATCATAAATTGTACATTTAACAACTGTATCTTCAAATAATAAATTCTGCCTAGGTACTACTTTGTTTTAATTTCCGCGCATTATTTGAGAAACTATAGGTACTATACAAGCCTTGGCCACAACTAGGCATTGATGGACTTACGTATGTGTGCTCGGCTTCGCCTCGGCCCACATTGCCTCCTTTGCTGGCCGCTGCAGTAATGTACTATTATTGGGTTACAGTGAACATTAAAAAAAAAAATCACTTAAGAGGAAAATTAGAGTTTATTGAAAATTTAGTTTTCTTCCCAAAGGACAACCAGTAGAAAGGTAATTTTATTTACCAACACGAAATAAAAATTATGAGTACATTTTTTATTATTGTTACAAAAACAACGTACCTACCCGGCTAAGAATATGTCTTAGTTCCAACAGCTGTCAAAGTGACAGTGGAGGCACAGAATAAAAAGGTACTATTTAAATTTAGATTTTTTCTCATATAAACGTGCAAATACAGGTTTGACAACTGTTATAGTGACAGTTAACAGTTTGTGAACTGTCTAAACTAGGTGCGTTCGTTTTGGCTCGGTTGCGTTTGTAGCAGTTTCAAAAGTGGCATTTGTATCTTAGCGTTCGGAAAGAAGCTTCTTCTATTTTTGACCACCAATGACTGTATGCTATCCGAACGTCTTATACTTATTTTGACAACCGCTGAAAACCAAAATAACGTTTTCTGGAACTGCAGCTAAGGATATAGGTGCAACAACTGAAGCCAAAGATATAGGTCTGTGTCGGAGGCATCGCCAGTTCTATTCCTTATGATAGTAACCACAATATTTCTCATAAAATGTTAGTTGTCAAAAAACGATCACAACGATCCCACGGTAAGACGTGGGTCAAAAATAGCATAGCTTTTCTCTGTCATTTGTAGCGTTTTCAAAGCTATCCGAACGGTGAGCGAAAACGATATAGGTATATGCTCACAAGTCCCTATACGAACGCCCTGTGTGATCATTTTTAGCGTTTGTGAGTGTTATTTTTGGAACTGATAGGCTATCCGAACGCCCTAACTGTAAACTAACTAACGATCAGAACTTATAGGCACAAATTTCGGTAGGTACGTTGTTTTCATAACTATCATTAAAAAAATTATAATCGGTTTTATATCTTGTAATAGTAAGATAGGCATAAAAAACCCTCATCAAAACGGTTGGTAGTACGATGGGTAAATAAATACCTGTGTTACTTTTGGTAGTACAACGGGAAGAAAACGAAAATAAAAATTGGTCTAATCAACAAATACTAAAATTTGTCAAGTGTGAGTCAGGCCTCGCTGTCTTAAAGGTTCCTCATTGCAACAGCCCTTAAATAAAAAAGTGTTTAAACCTCACAGGCACTTAAAGGCGATGTTTATCATATAAATTCTGAGTGGAAACGGTTTTTGAAATTCGAATTTTGGTAACAATTCCTGAAAAATATATTTACTTTCAATAGGTATTATTAGTTGAATACATTTTACTCAAAAAAATAAAATATACTTGCACAATAGTGCATCACGCCAATAACTACAGACCTTCATCATGAGTACTAAAAAAGTATAGAATGCTACATAACTTCGATTTATTAAAATCGGTTCATCTGAAAGAGAATATATCTATCTACTAAATAACTACAAAATATGGCTCTGCATGTTAGTAGGGCATTTAGCGAATGCCCTACATTTGTGCTTAAGTTTTCTAGTATTAAAAGTAATTTCTTTTTGAAGCAGTGATGGCTCAGTGGCCTTGGCTATGGACTGCCACGCAGCAGGTCCATGGTTCGAATCCCGCCGCGGGCTTGAGCTTCACTGCATGGTGGAAGGGCTTTTTGCAAATACCGGCCTGGCTAGCGACCTCCCTCAAGTTGAAAATCTGTCGCCAAGCACCTAAAGGTTTGTTCCGGCAGCAGTCCTTGAGAGCCAGTGAAATTACAGGCACATGAGACTTAACAACTATGTCTCAAGGTGACGGGCGCAGTGCAATTCGTCACTTGTGACGAAATGCATCTGTTATAGGCAGAGGTAACCGCTTAACATCAGGTCGGTCTCGAGCTTGTACCGTCACAAAATTCAGAAAACGATAGATATTAACACTTTTTTTTACTGTTGATAAGCTAGGGTTTTGGACAACTTTGCCACAATAATCTCACCCATTGTAATACATTAATAATTGTATTGTAAAGTCGATATAAAGTGCACGAGTTAATGAAATGTGCAGTGCCATCTAGCTTTAATTGACCGAACAAGAACTTGGTTCGAGCGAAGCATCTCTGGTTTAATTTACACAAAAATGCTTTCGTATGTCCGGTTGTTCACTAAATTTTGTGAGTGTGTTTGGTAAGTCCATTCTTTTTGTCGAATCAGTTTTTGGAAATGTTTCAAAATGACGCAGATATGATATCCTTACATGTTATGTAGTATTATTATATGTTCTATGATGTTATAGTGTGGAAAGTATGGACGCCTGCGTTAAGTTTAGTGGCAATGTCTCGAAATCGCATATCAATTACCTAATAAATACATAAGTTAAAGTGTCTCTCTCACGTTAATCAATGATTTATTTTCGATGTTTCTGTAGTGTAACAGTATATTAATTCGAGATAAGTAAATCACGAACAACAAAGTTATGTAAAATTATTGTATTTTTTTAGCTACTTATTTCTGATACAACTAGCTTTCGCTGGGGCCTTCGCCCACGTGTCAATGATTTTCTTGGATACAAGTCTAAGAAAATCATCTATTATTTACATATAAAGATTTTTGGATTTTGTGACCCATTATCAGCGTGCGAAGTGAACTTTTATTCAATTGTGAGATATGCAAAGGCAGACTCGCGAGGTTTACAGCTTGGAGATTCACCAGTTGATATAATGCGTCAACGTCACGTCAAGTCAAATAGCGTACAAGACCACAAGCACTTGATAACACTGCCATCTATTGCTTTTCTGTTATTTCTATTTGATCTGACGTACCCTCAATAACATCGAAAGGACTTGTAATTTGTTTTCTCTTGTACTGTGTTATCTATAAAAAAAAAATATTATTCGCCCTTGGTAAGTTTCTAAGCTATAAATTATTAATGTTATATAATAAAGATTTACGTTAAATCGTAATATAATAATATACAGTTCCTGATGATTGCAATATTTTTGGGTAAGCGTGCTGCAATCTACTTGCAACATTCTGTCTAGTTGTGAAAAAAGCAAACGTCACTTTTGACTTCTGTCATTTTTCTGTGTTTCGTTTCTTTCGTTTCGTTTTCTATAATCCAGCAAACGGTGCTTTGTGATGTGTTTATAATACAAAGGATAGTGCTTTTAGTTAGTGATATAGTAAAAATGGCAGATTTTGATGCTATATACCAAGACACAGAAGATCCGGAGGAGCATATAGAGGAGACTCATGTGACTTTAGTGCCAGATCCGATTGTGGTTCGCGGAGCTGGTAACATGACAGTGTAAGGTTCCATTTACGTTCTCTAATAAATAACATCAGCTGTTTACTATGCTACACAACTCCTTTTAGTTTCTCCTTGTTAGTGCAGTCGACATAATTCAATATTTGCATAGCAAAGTTATTTAAGTTTATTTGTCACATTTCTCAATATCATTCAAGGACTATTTATTTTCTTTAGCGAAGATTTTGATCTGACGCCAAATTCTCACTTTTACCTTAACTCTCCCAAAACGATTTTGTAATAAATCGTTCAAGTGTAGTAAGTATCTTTTAGTACTCTATAATATTTCAGTAAGTTATGTTGTCTTGACTGTTTATTTACGTTTACGTGTGTAGCTAGGTACACTGATATGAAAAATTGTTAGCAAAATTTATCACTCACAAGATCTAACTACTTGTTCATATGTACTTTATAGAAATAGCCCTGCCTTATTTATTTGTATATACCTAAACAGCACAGACATAAAGTAAGTACCTATATCGCCAATATGTAATGTTTAAGTCTAAGTAGTTTTTAGTATTTTGAATAGAAAACTAGATACAACATCTACTTATAGTAAAAATATACCCCCTGACCTATGTAGTGGCTTAGTATTGATACCAAAGCAGTGCTTAAATTATGTTTAAATATTTCTTTCTTTCAGCTATATATATACTATGTATATTTACTGATAAATAATTAACCACTATAAATTAATAACTAATTCTGAACAATAGAAATATGGTTTTATCCTGTGAAAATTCTCAGTGGCCATATTTAGGGAAATGTCTTGCTTGTATTATTTTAAAAAGAAAAGAAAGTATCGGAAAGTACTGCTAAATGACCTATCAAATAAAATACCCAGCACCCTTGCTTATAAATGTAGCTAGATGGCAACTATGAATCAGCTGATTGAGTATATTGAATTGTTGATTTGGATGTTCACAAAACTATGAACATGATTATCTTATATATCGATGTCGTAAAATATATGGATGACAATATTAATGGTAAAAAGGATAACAAATTTTATTTGCACTTTTCATTATGATTCAGAAGGACTCATAGCGTAGCTTACTTAGCTGATCTTCACAGATCTATGCTCGCTAAAGATCGCTTTTTAGCGATAAGACCGCCAATTGTACAACATTACTTAAGTTTATGTTATTGTTTATAATGATTTTGTTATTTTGGTGTACAATAAAGAGTTATCTATCTATCTATCTATCTAACTTAGATAAGTTACGTCCACTGCATGGATGAGTAACTGCTAGTGACATTACTACTGAGCGCTTCCGTGCTTCAGAGGGCATGTTAATCCGTCGGTCCTGGTTGTTGTCTTAAGATGACAGTTTTTACAGCATGGTGGTAGCCATTTTGCAAATGCCTGCCTGGCTGTCTAGCTCACGTACACCCTCAAGTACAAAATCTGTCGCCAAGCACCTATCAGTGTGTTCAGGAATGTGACCTTGAGAGCCAGTAATACTAGGTTGACCTGAACAACCTCTTCGACCACATCATTTCGTACCATCAGGTGGGATATTAGTCAAAGGCTAGCCTATCAGCTACAATTAAAAAAAATAAGAGTACAGTTTCAAGCTCAACAATACAATAATAAGAGTCAGTATTGTTGAGCTTGAAACTGTACTCTTATTTTTTTTATACATAGCTGATTTGTAAAAGGCAATTTTGGAAAATGATGTACCAAATGAGCAATTTAGCAAAACACATGAATGCAAATATGATGTTGCATGTTACTTAGATGAATAACATGTATCACCTGTATAACTTAGGGTGACTTGGGGACATATTCCCACCTTGACTTAGGGGACATTGAAAAGGTACTTTAAAAATAAAGTTTTCTGTTTCGCTTCTAAATTATGCATGGCTTATTAAAATGACAAAGTGCTCAGCAAATCTATATTATTTTTTAGAAAAGCAATTGCTTCATGTAAACATCTGGGACTAGGCTTAAACAAAAAAGTTGACAAAATATTATTATACAATATTTAAATATCAAGTGGAATTAAAATAATAATTCTGAAATTATAAAGATGAACATTGCTGTTCATCTTAAATCAACTACAATTGCCATTTGACTCAGCATTGCTATTCTAATATAGTAGGTATGTTTATACAATAAGGAAAATGTTATCACCTCAAGCTTTATGTGGAGGTAAATTCACTGTTGTTTATATAAAGTTAAGGTAGCAATTAGACTACAACAATTATTCTTTTGATATGATTTAAGCATGCAGTTAATTGTATATATACTACATACAATGGGTAATATATATATATAGTATAGGTATGGGTAGTAGTAGTTTTATATGGGTAAAAAATTAAAAAAAATGTAATAACTGCAAAGTACAGTGCCTATTTCTTATTATATTTGTTCATGATAGGTGTTTCCTGCCCCTTCGGTAATATAACGGCAGGATACATATAAGTTTTTTATCAATTTTGCAATAAACTTATTGTAATGATAAGAGATGATTAAAAATACATATAACATCAAATTCTCATTTTTGTTTTAAATGAAGAAGTGTTTTGATATAACCCATGAGAACAACTTCCTGTTTTTTGTTATAACTTATCCTTTGTCGACTCTTTCACTTGTTAGTAAGTGATGATGTTGTGCAGGTTAATGATGATGTTTGTAGAAACCTAGGATTAAAACTGTCTCATATAGACAGCTGCCAGAAAACACCATTTGGTGCCTGGTGAAGATTTTTCTTATAAGGGTGGAAGCCAGCAAGGCATGCAATCACAAATGCTCTAACACCACCCTAAAATATATTTGGAAGCACTTACAACATGGCTCTGCGCAAGGCATACTGCACTTGGTTCAAATAGAGTTGCAAATACTGTCAATGATCAATTTCTAAAACACTTAGGTAATTCATTAAAATAGGTGCATTAGCAAATTACTTGTTAATTATGCTTAATTTGATTAAAATATAGTAGGAACTAGTTGGAATTAATTGTGTCATATTTCCTTAGAAATAAATGCATATCTTAATTAATTTAGAAACCAAGACTTAAGAGACCAAGACTCACTATGGGCTTAGGCATGGAAGTGTGACAATGGACCACATAATTGCAATTTTGCAACATTGGAGAAAATACAGACATGTGCACAAAAAGCTGCACATGCTTTTCATTAAGTAACCTTGAGAAGATATATTTTTGTATCCGAAAGGTTTTGTGGTAGACTCATAAAAGAAGACCTGAAAGCTTTAATTTCCTATAGCTTATTCAATCTATGTGCAAGTTCATAGGTCACTCCAAAGACTCAATACCGACACATTAATGTGGCTGTAGGCTTACACTAGGCATCGACCTTAAGCCTTTGGATGCATGAAACATAAAGGTAAAAGCACCTTAATGTATACTGTTCCCCACATCTTTGTGGAGAAAACTGAAACCGGTTCCGTGTCTTTAGTGGTCCATCTAGGTTTTTCCCAAATAGCCTAAAATCAAGCTATTTTATTCTACATACTACGTAAAAGAAAACTTGAAAAGCAATATTTACTCCAAGTTTTATGTTTGTCAATCTTGAATACTGAACACTCATTGGTCACCTCTCACGTCATATAATACTATTGACCAATCAGCGTACAGTATTTACTGTCAACTATTCAAAGCTTTGATTAACGTGTAGGAAGCGGGGTTTTGACTAGCGTGGTATGGGCATGTCATGAAGAGAGACATAGAATATATAAGCAGAATAGTGTTGAAATTATGAATAGACAGATATATAAGTACATAGGTACAGAAAGGCTAAATAATGTAAGAGTAGACGTGAAGATTATAGTGAGTAAATTAGTAGCAACAAATCAGACTAAGGGGAAAAACACATGTGGTGAGTTCGGCATGATTTGTGCCGACAAAACTTAGCGCAGGGGAGAAAGACGAAAAAGAAATATACAGTCGCGCTCGCGAGTTACTTAAATTATCGTCGATACGCCCGAAATACCGCCACCTGAGCTATCGGCTAGTAGCGTTAACAATGGCGCTATTAAATTGTAGCAGCTGTCTACACATCAACCTATTGAATGCAACTGAAACATTCCAGCTATTCAGCTACACATCAACTGTAACAGTTGTAAGCGCGTCTAGATGCACGTTCACAGGAACGTGCATCTAGACGCGCTACAAGAACCGCACGCGCGGCAAGCATCGAATTCATACGGACAATATTTAAGAACGCGCCTAACTACTGGGTTTTACTAATGAATTCGATGACGCGTTCACCTTAAAAGTACTATAGTTTTACCTACTAAGTTGGCATAATATTATAAAAAATGCTCGTCTCATTGCAGTTTTGGTCTAAGTAACAAATTCAACAGCGAGTTCCCGTCGGGACTACAGTCTCGGGTGGCGCCCGAGGAGTACCAGGCGACGGTCAGTCGAATCAACAGCGTTCTGAAGAAAACCCTGCCTGTCAATGTCAAGTGGCTGTTCTGTGGGTGCGTGTGCTGCTGTTGCACGTTAGGATGCTCTCTTTGGCCCGTCATATGTCTTAGTAAAAGGGTAAATATTTTATCTACTAAGTAAAGTTTACCTCAAAGATCAAATAAAATAGGCATTTTTTTATTTAGGTAATGTTGAGGTGAATAAAACATTTTTTTTACCTCGTTATAACAAATGGTAGACCAACCTAACCAATCCCAGTTTACCGAATTACATGTTTTTTTTTGTTATTGTGACGGAACTAGCTTGAGGTCCACCTGATGTTAAGCGGACTAACCTCTGCCTAAAACAGATGCATTTCGTCACAAATCACGATTTGCACTGCGCCCGTCACCTTGAGACATAGAAGTTAAGTCTCTCTACCACCCTCAAGTAGAAAATCTGTCGCCAAGCACCTAACGGTGTGTTCCGGCAGCTGTCCTTGAGAGCCAGTAATTCTAGGCTAGCCTGAACAACATCTTCGACGACTTCATCACTTACCATCAGATGAGATAGTGGTCAAAACTTAGCCTATAAGTTATTAAAAGAAATTTCGTCAATTGTGATGAAATGAATCTATTATTGACAAAGGTTACCGCTTAACATCAGGTACAATAACTGTATTAATGAGATTCTAAACCAAGAGTCTTTAAAGAAACTTTAAAGTTTTAAAGAAAGCAGAATATGCTTCTAACTTAAAAGTTATTTAGAAAACTGGAATAAATAAAACGCACAAGCCTAGTCAATGATATTTTCAATACATGAACACAAAAATCACCGAAATCGAGCAATATTAAGAGGTAGAAAAGAGCTTTTTCTTTTTGTATACAGAAATCCGCGCTATATAATCCTCTTAAAATAAAATACGTACACACAAATTACTTCATAAATTTAAATTAAGATACTTGTAAAACGGTCAGTTGTAAAAGACAATCGACAATAGCAACTGTAATAGTTGTAACGCTCACATGTGAGCGACTTGTCCGTCTCATCATTACAAAACATAAAAAAATACTTACTCTTAATGACTTAAAATTTGTTTCCCTCTTTTCAGACGCAACATTCTCTAAATAAACTGTTGGAATTGGAGAACAGCCGGCTGTACAACAAACTAGGGCTCCGCTGGCGGCTCACGAAACAGCACTGCGATTCGTCTTCCATGATGGAGTACGTGCTTCTTATAGAATTCATACCCAAAATACCCATATACAGACCTGATTAAGAATCCGAGGTGTTCCCATCGAATCCAGTGCTACAAACTGTAAATATATAAAACATTAACATAATCATAAGATAAAAAAAAATACGTCATTGCATCTCGAGTATTACAACTGCATGGCCAAGCCAGAATCTGTGTTAGTTAATGAATTTATTAATAAGCATACGTTAAGAAGAAAAGTGCAAATGTCCATTTTAAAGTGTAAAAGAAAGGAAAATTCGATGCAAGATATGAAATTGCCGACCGTTTTACTTTGTCATACAACAATGTTGTATATTTAAGGTTAAAGTGGCCGGTCACTTCTCCATACAGACGTCGTAGAGTGATCACTCCCTTATTTGATATTTTAGAACCAGAATTAAGCATAATACCGATTGATCTCGTCATTATCTAGGCTTGTACGATGCCGAAATTTAAAGATAAATAAGTTGAAACTTATTGGCCTCGAAAAATTTATATGTAATTGTTTCGACGCTCATAACTTTCAAGTTAACTATCTTTTTAGAAGTTTGGCATGATACAAGCCTAAATAATAAAGAAATCAATCCATATTTTGATTTGTTTCGGACCTAAATCCTCAAATATTGTTTTTGTCACTTTGCTTCCTTTTTCACTGTCCGTAGGTATGTCACTGATATCTAATTGGTAAAAATATGAGTTATAATACTTTAAATATTTTGTTTATGTAGTTGAACAAAACCAAATATGGAATAAGAAAGTCATTTACTTGAATTATTTTTCCGTGAGGAGGAAAATCAAAATCTACGAGCCCAAGTCTAAATCGGAACACTCCACTAAAAACGTTTCAATTTTCGTTTTAATCTCCTAATGAAAACGAAAAATAAAACGATCCCTCGTGGCGTGTCATAGAATGAATTCTATAAGTACAATTTATTTTATATATTTTTATTGAGAAAGTGAAATTGCGGAGGGCATTATTTTTTTTTTTACTATAGACTATGTATTGATATGTGTCAAATCAAAAATTATTTGGAATTTCTCTACTTATATCAGATACCAAACACGGCATTTATTTATGAAATTATTAATAGCAGCCCCATGTGAGTCGAGTGATAAAGATCCGGTTTTTTTTTTGTTTTGTTCTTATCTCTAATCAGTAATTTTCACTTTCAGAAGATGGTTTGTTGGTAGGTTTGTTATGTAGAGTGAGTCTTCCACAGAAAACATCTCCTCATTTGATTACTTTCTTCTTCCTAGTCAGAGAGCAGGACTTGTTTTCTTCACAGACAGGGTGTATAACTTTGATTGATTAGATGGGTAGCCAGCATATTATGGTGATTTCTAATTATTGTTGTTGGTAGTAGGTTAAGGTTGAACTCTGATTTACTTATTAAAGAACTAAAATAAAGGCTTTTTAATACAAATAAACATATCTTACAAATTTTGTCTGCTGGCAGGAAAACCCACTTTGTGCGAATCTGATCAACACATTGTCGGTTTTTATTTATGACGTAAGATTGTGATTTAAAGTCAAACTATTGAAATTATAGAAGAGACTATTCTCAAACTTACTTAAGGTGACGCGGTCGGAATGGTTCAAATGTTTTCAATTTTATTAAAAATATATAGATATACTTATATATATTTTTAATGTTTTGACGACGAACTTTGAAATACTTTTAGTGGTCATTTTTTTTTTATGCCTGATAGGTTAGCGTTTGACCACTATCTCACCTGATGGTAAGTGATGATGTGGTCGAGGATGTTGTTCAGACTAACCTAGAGTTACTGGCTCTCAAGGACAGCTACCGGAACACACCGTTAGGTGCTTGGCGACAGATTTTCAACTTGAGGGTGGTAGCTAGCCAGGCGGGCATTTGCAAAGTGCCCTACCACCATGCTGTAACGACTGCCATCCTAAGACAACAACCGGGACCGACGGCTTAACATGCCCTCCGAAGCACGGAAGCGCTCAGTAGTAATGTCACCAGCGGTCACCCTGGATGGGTGTCATGACCGCGGCGGACGTTGCTTAACTTTGCTGATCGATTCAGAATGGCTAAGCAAACTTGGCTACGAGCGCTTCATATCCGTGGTATTGTCTTTCATAGAGTTATGAATATCTTACCGATGTATACACGGCCTAAATCGTTGTTATGAATCTCTGAGTATTCGCTCTTGCAGTATTCTGCTGGCCCTGTGTTTTATAAACGTACACTTAACAAACATTTTCGATTAGTTTCCATAGTTTTCGCGACGGAAAAAAAAACATGAATAGAGCCCTAAAATTTATAGTTTTGTCTATGTTTAGTTCTACTAACAAAATATTAGATATTGGATATTTTTATTTCCTTTATAGAGCGACAGGGAAGTGAGAGCAGATAAAGGCATGTAACGAAAGCGTTATATTGATTGATTCGTAGAATAGCCCTAAATATAAAATCAAATTAAATTTTATTTCTAATTATTATGTAGCAAACATGTGATAAAGAACCTGAAAGATTTTTCCGTTATTAAAAAGCTCTTTTTTATATGAGTTTATTTAAGAAACATCGCTCATTCCATGCTTTTTAAGTATGGCGTATATAGTTCTGTTTCGCTCACTCGTATGCGAAAAGAGGTCCCACTGTCCTACGCCCTCAGCCTGTCATTTTTCAAGGACGACTTCACCTTAAGCTTTGAATTTCACATACGCGATTTTGAATCTTGGTCGAATTTTCCTTTTCATACATGCTTCATAAATAATTTTGTCGAAAACAATGCCTTACGACCGTTTCATCCGGTATTTGTATTATATTTAGTTTGTTATCATAAATTTTAGCGTTAGATGTAAATAGGTAATATATATGAACGGACAAATTCGCATTATGTGCTTATATGTAGGTATTAATGTTTTTATATATAAGGCAAAGCCGGGCACTCATCTTCTTATACAAATGTAGACTGATCAGGAGATAGCTGCAATGTTCAATTTGTGTTTACCTCTAATGATGTCGTTTCTACAAGAATTCTCTTAAAGTATTATAGTTGTTATTCTGTGTACAATAAAATTCAAATTCGTGTAACGCTTGCAAATGATTTTAATTTTCTGCTCAATTTCGAGTATGTTTTACGCAGATTTAGTTGTCATGTATAAACTGATGTAAAATTACCCACATTTAATAGAAGGATCCTTATATCTTATTGTCATTCTAAGTGTCACGCGAATGTGGAATTTATTGAGAACTGGATAAGAATTAATATAGTTTAAATAATTTTCAATTAATAGAATTCATATTGGATCGACACTAATATGTTTAGATCACGGAAAATAAACTCAGAAATATAATAATTGATAATAATGGTATACATTTTCCATTACAATTTATGTCTGTCTAAATATGTAAATTTACATGAATGCTTAGCTAATCTTTGGGTATTTTCTAAAGTATAAATAGAACACTGAGAAGGTAACTTTAATTTAATTCTATTGACTGTCTTCTGATTTAAAATGCCTGACATGTTTGTATTAGGAAATGAATACAATAAGCCTTTAATATAAAAAAAATATTGTTATTATAGTATATATTGTAAATAATTTTGTTGAAGCGGTCTACGATAGCACTATCACAGCTCAAGCGGCATTTGTCAAGCACCGGTAACCCTTTTCTAAAATTCGAAACCGAATTGGGCTGTTTCTGCCAAACGAACATTCTCGAAAAAACTTTACTAATGTCGAGATGTTACACTGTAAGGACTACGGGGTATCGATACATAAAATCGTTGTTCACAAAATATAATTTTACAAATATATACATATTATATGAATGAAATATATATATATTTCAATATGATAACAAGCACTATCGCGTGCTAAGCGAAAGTCACATCTATAAATTTTACAAGAGCACAATTTTTTTCTATCACAAGCTGAAATCGAACCGTATGGACGTGACGGACGCGGATTCGATTCCCGCTAGAGCTAGAAAAAAAAATCGTACCATATTTTTTTTTTATTTGGCATACTCTTTGATTATTGCTATTCTTTCAATGTTGGTGATGACTATGTCGATGCTGTTGCTCTTTTCTAGTTTTCTTTTAGTCAAGATTATACGGCGACCGAAACAATGAAGTAGACACAATCAATTCTACCTCGGCACAAGATGGGCAGGATGAGGTTTTTTTTAAAAATTCATACACAATTCATTTACCATATCCACAGAATATATACCAAAGCTTGATAGTGTAGCCAAAGCCTATAAAGATACAGAGTTCATGGGTTAATCAGATAAAAGTGAGGTTATAATACTATCAATATCTAATACATTTGTAAGTGTATAATCCTCATCGTCTATTTGACTAGATATGTGGATATACACCTCTGCTTACCCAGAATGTTTTTACAGGGATATTTTTTTCGACTAAACGTCATTTATGAACGCTTGTACAGGGTTATTGGTAATATGCTAACAACCTCTTAAGGTTGACATCTGATAGTCCTAACAAACATTTTGAAATAGTTTATTATATGAAAAGAAATTTTTTTTTTTACGAAAATAAATATTTTTTTGTGTTTAAATGCCTACTCCGAACCAAGAGCGTTCACCGTGGCAACACTGGACCGCGCCGTGCTCCCTTTGAATAGAGTTTTGAATATGTACGGCGAGCAAAGTAATAAAAAATATGAAATAATACATTACAGGCACAAGAGACTTTTAACATTAGATGGGCCTCGTACTAATTCAGTCAAACACATATAAAAAACACGGAAAAATAATATAAAAAAATATTTTTTTATTTTCAAAACAAAAAAAATATCTCAACTTGTATGTTAGCATATTACGAATGACCTGTATACATTTCGAATGTTCTATTTCGGTAACATTACTTCAGATACTTTATATCTAAAGTGTATGTAGCCCCGTCTTTGTGAAGCTGCCTTCCCACGGTGCGTGATTTCTCTGACAGCAACTACTGATTGCCTCATACTGTCTATTTAGACATCAATTGCTTCGATAACATTCAATAGCTTAAATTTGTTGAGTATCACGTCGCGGAGGAGTCAGATTGCGTGAAAAGACGGACTGTGTTAAGCTACCCTTAGATTTGTCCTACATAATCATTAATTTATGTCGTAAGTAACAAATGTATTATGTAAATATGATTTGTAATCAAGTAGATGACTAGAAATGTACTTATACCGATCGTTAAATGCATCAATTGGCGCTACATTGACGCGAGTGATAATTGTGCATATGTGCATATATGCCATATATGTACTTTGCACGTAAACTGTTTGCAGTGCTTTATCATGTTGTTGACCTTTTGTCGGTTATCGCAACTTGTTTTCCTGAATAGATGTGATAGAAAATAAGGTTTCTTTATTCAAAATTGTATAACGTCAAACAAAAAGTAACGAAAGTCACTAAAGATTGTGGTTTTTATGGGAGTGTCTAATTTTTCAAACAGGCATGCCTTTGACTGCTATCTGTCTCATGTTGAGTGGCGATTAAATTGACGATGGTACCCGCTTGCCTTGATATCCCTATTCACTCTTGCCATAAAGACTCCCAAGTTGATGTGTCACGTTACATACTCAGGCAACCAATTCCAAACTTTGGTCGTGTATGCTTCTGATGACTGAAGATGCGAACCGCTTTGTACCAGTTGTGTCCTGTTGGAATATCTTCCACGTGATGTTCTTAGCTTTCCGTCTGTTTGGTTGTCTGGTCAGATGGACATGACGGCATGGTGATTTACTATGTAAACCTAGGGTACACTCCCGAAATGTATCAGGTGAAATACCCATATACTACGTTGGCACTCTTACTCAATCCGGGCTCACAAAGCATTCTATTTAGAGTACTGCGTTACGTATCATTATGCAACCTAATGATTGCATAATCGTTAGGTGATGCAATCGTTAGGCGCATCATGCAGGAGGATGCACACACAACAGCTGTCGGACTATTGAATGTTGTTAACTAGGAAAGATTTGCTATTGAAGAATACAGAGTAGTTCTCGTCGTACCAGAAACTGATTGAACTGCAGAACTCTGGACCTCCTGCTGTGGGCCCGGCGCCTGAACAAGTGAATCGTTATCATTATCAATAAGCCTTTTGGCTCGTTTCTTATTTTTGATTGTCGCAACCTCCAGTATGATTCATATATAGTTATCGTAAGGGTTATCATTTTTATATTATAAATATACTTAATTCTAGTAAATATTCAGTACAATGTGACAATAACATTAATAATAGATCGCCTAACAGATTTAAATATATTTGAGTTTATATCTAATAATAACCAAAACGAAATGTGTCAAGCATAACTCACACGAAATGGACTTATAAAAAGCGGGAGAAATGATACACTTACCTGGAACTTGGCAATGTCCAGGCGACGTCTCCTGATTGCGTTTCAGAAGTGTGCGTATGTGCGTCTACTGCTTGTTTGTCTTCCTGTCATTGCCATTCATTAAAACGTATCATATACTTATAATGGAAATGTGGCTGTGTGCATAACATATTTGTGTTATATTTTCTTCACATTATATTATCGTGATGCTAAAGCGTGGCCTATCTTCCTTTTTTATTTAAATCAATGCTGACACGATGTATATTTGGTTCTTTACAAGTGTTTGCATAGCACACTTACAAAAAAAATTATCTGTCGATGCGATAACGGCAATGGGGGATTTCCGGAGCAGTTCTTGCGAAATATCTACTATTTGCCGTAATTATCACTTACCTTACATATCTTAATCTAGTATGACTAAGTGCTAGTTGATATTATTATTGCCGCCAAGGAATAAATGCTGTTTGTTATTGGAACAGTAAACAATCTTTTTTGAAACCCTTTCTTTAGTATATGCAATAATTGTCACCTGTATCTCAAGAAACCTAGTTGACTTACAGCGCTTTTTCCAACATGAGAGGACATTTTAGTCTATTTTAAAAGCTAGAGGGGAAATATCGATTTTTCTCAGAATGACAAAGACACTTGTTTAAATTAATTGTAGAACGCAGATGGGGGCGAAGAGTTGGGGGACAACAGGAATAACCCTTCTAAATTATGAATTTACTGTCAAATTTTAATGAGATTGTGAGCAATTGTATTAAATTGTTGTTTTTGACAAGACTGCTTCAACTGTTTTTCATGTTCACTTCGTATTTTTTAAATAAAATATAATTTGTGATACCTACATGAAGAGTCATTGTGAGCAATATCTAGGTCAACATAGATCAGATATAAATGATATATAACTTTGTTCTCGCAACCTTCTTTACCTTATTCTCTAACCGTTTATAAAGATCGTACAATAAATCTGCCCTTTGGTCTTTTTAGATTATTTTTCATCCTTGTATATTAACATAATATATGGGTGCATTGCCTATGCCTATATTTGCCTACGGTAGTTTTGCATTTGACTATTAGTCTACATATAGGTAAGTTATATTTTTGTACCAAGAAGTGTATAAAGTTTGTTTTTTATAGAAATTAATTATCTGCCCATGTTAATGATATTTTTTTGTGTTTATAGTTTTGTACCCTTAAATGTGTATTACTTTTTATGTACCTGAATGTGCAGAATAACTTTGGCAAAGAGAGTCCATTATTCTTTGGGATTGTACCTACAACACCCCAAGCTGTAAAATATATTATTTATGGATTATGAAACACATCAGTTATCATCTATTGAACTTTCTTTCCATTTGTTTTTCTTTGTAAGCTGAAGTAGAAATTAGGAAGGATTCGTTGCAAATTTGCCTTAGATTTTTCACTTGAAATCGCATACTTTTAAAAATATGGTTGATCATTTCGAAGTTTCAAAAAGTCTTGTACCTCTCTTAGGCTAGGAATATATCAAGACGATATTCGTATTTTCTAATTGTCATCGCCTAGGCTTACTATAGCCAGACGTTATATCGTGAATCTAACACAAGTGTGTTAAGGAAACATTCGGAACAGCGTTTATAGTAAAAATTAGCTTATGTACATTTGTAAGCAATAAAGTCGTAACTAGCAGCACGTGAATAAAGAACGATACAGAATGAAAGCTTCACTACTAAAAGCACAGCTACAGTTCGACCAACTTATGTGTGAACTCTAAGAGGGCGCTGTCGGTTGAGTAATACCAAATTCTTTTTCTAATTTTCGTAAGCAATTTCGTAGTTCCTTTTTCTGCCACTTCACAGATAACTTGGTTGAACTGCACGTGGGTTTCAGCAGCCATTGCGTTGCCTGCTCGGGTTCTGAACCGGTTTGAACCAGTAAGCGGATAAAGTTTTCGTAGCTTTCATTTTGTACTGTACTTTATTTATGTGCTAGCACTATAGTTTTAAATTGGTGCTTAGCTTTATTTCAATTTGGCTTGCAATATGGATAGCAATAATGCAATTTGAAAAATGTAACGATGCTCGCTTTGCTAAGTTTAAAATTGTCGTGCTGTTTAAACGCACGCCCTCTTTTCTCTTTTCAACATGTTGTGAAGGAGGATACTATAGGGGTTGTAAATCGAAATTGTTAATATTTAAAAATTCCAAATCAAATTTAAGATGACTGTGTGTAGATATTTCGAAGTGTTGTCTTGCCACCCAAGTGTTTAGTTTCATACTGTTTTTGAACGCAACGGTTGAAAAGCGATCAGGGTATGTTAACACGTAAGTTGTATATTTTAAGGAATTGTAAATATTTTAAAAGATTATAGATTATTTTTGTTCAATTAAAAGTCACTATCAGTGATGGAAGTTATAAATCTTTTGTTCTTTATTAAATATATTCAATCCTAATTATAACATACCTAACGCCCTGTATAAGCCGGATAGGTAGGTAGTCCACTGCTGAACACAGCCTCCCCCAATATGGGGGGTTTGCCATAATCTTCACTCTTAGCAGGCGGCTTGGGGATCGCAGTGTTAGATATTAGTTCCACAGAAAGTGCTGCTGCCCTCCTTCTGGCGTGTTACCCTTAGTAGCCTCTTTACGACACCCACGGGTTGAGATGGAAGGGTGACATTCTAGCCCGGCACCCCAAGGGTATAACCTAACACACGAAGCGGCAATAGCTCCGAGGTTAGTATCGGCTGTGGGTCTGGCGGTCGTAATATCCAGTTTTACTGAGGGCATGAGCATTCAAAGCATGGTATTAGGGTATTTTACATGCTGGCGTGGTAAGCCATAGCCCTCAAGTAGAGTAGATCTTCTAAGCTGGTAAAAGCCACAGCGTTAGCGCATCACGTGTGTCGTAGCTTTCTACCAGTGAGACTGCTATCAAATCTGTGAGTCGCCAAGCACCTGACGGCGTTTTATGTTGTCTTAGTAGCACAGTTCACATTCTAGGTAAAGCCTGCTTATGGGTATATACATATTCCGCCTAATAAACATATTCAACCTTATCAACACACGGACTCGTGGAATATTTTGTACCTGTTTTAGCATACTATAACTTTCACAAAAAAATTAGGACAAAAAATCAGTGAAAAGTTATTAATTATTTTATACTAGCTTTCCGGGCGCGGCTCCGCCCGCGCGTATGTTTGCGCGATAACCGCGCAAAAACATTATCCTCTTTTTGCGCAGTTGGATAAAAACTATCCTATGTTTTTTCCCGGGTCTCAAACTATTTCCATACCAAATTTCATTCAAATTGGTCCAGTAGTTTTGGCGTGAAAGCGTAACAGACAGAGTTACTTTCACATTTATAATATTAGTACTGATTATTAGCTTTTACAATAATTGGTTGTTTCGTAGAGATATTCCGTTCAGAAATTTGAAAGCAAGAAATTGCATGTTTGCTTTACATAATTTATCAAATGGGATATTAAGGAAATTTCGAATTACCCACTATGTACTAACCAGGCAATATAATATGTTGCTTCATTACTTTAGATACTTCAGTTAAACTATGTGAAGTGTGTGGGTGTGTGTGGAAAACATTTCTTAACTGCTATTTTGGGTCAAACCCTGTAGGCTTACTAATAAGACAACTGTTTTTTTTTAGTAACACCACTAAGATTATGTAACGTCGTAACTTCCTGGTACGACCACCCAAGATATTTCTTCCTTCTCCCTTCTTAAAAAGCAAACTGGCACTAATAGTTCTACTCAATGATTTTATATTATTGTATTTTATAAAAGATACGAATTGTTTTGATATTTAACCTTTCTCAACTCCTTGTAAATTATTTATCAGTATTAACCTAACCCTCGTCACGTTCCTTATCTTAATTAATTGGTAAGTACTTTTATTAATTGTAAGATTTCACTATAGATAGTAGGTTGTTTATCATGTTTTTATAAGTAGGTTGTTGTTTTTTTGGTAGATACGTTTACGTTTATTTTTAACATGGAAATCACACACACGGTTCCAAACGAAAATATTATCCAAATTATAAGTTTATAATTATTAGTACCTAAAAGAACGGTTGAGGCATTTGTTCAACAGTTGACGTCTTCCGGCTGATGATGATGATTAATGATGCAAAAGTGAGCCCCTATGACACTATCATTTGGGATCCTAAATCATAGATATATGTATAAATAAAGCATAAATTAAGCATAGAATTGGGTGAAATTCAGTGCCTTATTTTCCAAACATATGTATATAAATCTAACAAAAGCTTAATCAAAATAAATAGCATCGTATCTATGAATATGATTTATTCGTAGCGTCGTATCAAGCAACTATCCGAAAAGCAAAATTACCCCAAAACACCATACTATAAATATGCACCCTTCTTGTGGGGTATTCTACGGGCAACTAACTATTTGTTCAAAATTTCCAAAAGGTTATAAAGTACCCAAGAAATAAAACTACTATAATAATTAACGAGATATTTCAATTCAAAAATGTCTTCCGGGCGACTAGAAATACCTGTGAGGGAACTTTTCTACAATAATAATATTTATATCCAATTAATTTTAGTGTGGCACTGCGAGGTGAAGAGGAATATAAACACATTGTTTTATTTGAATTAGATTTTTATTTCAATATATAAATAACTTCATAATATACAGATACTAATTAAATAATCAAGGCACTTAAGATTATGGTCCCTTCACAAAATAATACAATATGACACATATATTACACAGCTAACACAATCATAAAAATAAAAAATTATATTAAAAAATGTACTAAACTTATACCGACTTAATATCAATGTATTTGACATGTCATTAATTGTAACGATTGCTTTATGTAATATTAATATCGGACCTATGTTCCATTAGAAGGGAAGTGTGCTAGTTACGTATTCTATACAAATGTACTCTACTCATATTTTAAATTCTGTAGTACGTTCCAGCAATCCTTCATCAAAGGCAAATTTTGCTCAAAACGTGGATACACGCTGTTCCAGCACTTCAATCAGCTTAATTTGATCCTGACTAATTATACTGTGTCTAGCCAAAACTTTACTATCATTTGAATCGGCCTAACCATGGCTAGCTATCAAATGTGACAGATTTTACATTTGATTAGATTAGATTAGATTTTACAAATTAAATAATACACTTTGTACAAGCTAAGCCAAAGATTAGTGATTACTAAATAACTATTGTTTAACTTAGTAACAAGCCCGATTTCTAAAACGTGCAGTAAATATTTTACCACCTATAAACATCGTGTTCAACACACATATTTTGACAGGAGTTATAAAGGTTGTTCCAGGAGCTAAACTACGACCAATATTTGCCCAAGGTATTGCTGGAACGAACCCCAGTGAACTTATGCACGCATGTCTTTCAGCCTATGTATGCTTCTAGTTTCCCTAATATATTTTCAAAATTATCCGGAAAAAATCGTTTAGTATGTAAATGCTTATTTTAACATTCAGTTGCTTTTTCTATGATAGGCTTTGAATACTACCTCACCTTGTGGTAAGTATTCAATAAAATAAGTCAGACACTGATCAGGCTAACCTAGAATTACTGCCGTTGAAGGACAGATCGGTAGCTGTATCGGTGTTCAAGCCGTGTTTTTGGCGGCAGATTTATAAATAATAAAACTGGCAAACCAGAAGCATAGATATTAAGAACAGGACAAACATACAAAATTTTACCGAATTTTCACAATTTGTATTTAAAATACGACGAAACCACGTTTGTATAGAAAGAGCTACAAGCACTTTAAGGGCCCGTTTCATAATGTCCTAATAAAGTTTCGGGTTGCTATGCAACACATAAAATAACTGAATGATAAAAATGACAGTTAACATGCAGCGCGTTTCAAGCTTTAACCGATGGATAGGCTAAATCGATGACTGTGAAACGCAAAGATAGTGTTTTGTTTAATAAATATGTTCTGGATGGTAAAACCGGAACTAACTCGAACATTCTGAAACAGGCCCTGAGCATATTAATGATCCTTGTAAGTCCGCATCTCTAAATGAACTCAAGAAAAACGACGGAAAAAACGGGCTTATCGAACGTTGCAATGCGCCAAAAGGAGATAAAAATAATACTATTAAAAAAACAACGTCTTTGTGTTTAAATTGTCTAGTCAGCGATAAGGTAGGTGAAAGCGTAAAGATGTATGATAAATAACTAGTTATAATTAGATACATTGTTATCTTTGTTTATTCTAGATTGCATTGAATTTTTATATACGAATAATGTAGCTTTATAACGATATCGCGATACGGAATACGATTCGTTGATAATTACCTATAATGTCTTTTATATCTGGGTAATGAATGACAACAATATATTTACATTGTATTGGTCACGACGTGCGACAGGTGAACGACATGTGGAAACTTCAATTTTACTTACTACGTCGCAAAGTCGGATAACAGGCTGGAGCATTTGGCCTGCCTGTGAGTCTGCAATGACTTGTAGGTTACCTAAATGCTTCCATTGTAGTGTTGTATAAAATTCGTAGTATATTGTTTTAACAAAGGATAAGAAAAATCTAATAATGAATATTTAGTAACCGGCTAGGACTCGCGTAATATTTACCGGATATTGCTCCGACCAGTTTCGAACTTATTAGAAGTTCTTCGTCTGGGAGTCACGATTGTGCACAGCGTCGAGCGCGGGCTTCTACACGTAACTGAGCAATATCCGGTAAATATTACGTGAGTCCTAGTCGGTTACTTAATTATGGACTGAACTCGCGACAGTTATTAGCTCAAAAATCGACTAGTTTATTATAATGAATGGTTAGATTCCCGGGAAATATTATATATTAAAGTAAGCCAAAGGTAAGGTAAAAGGTAGCAGGTACAGTCGCCTGCAAAAACACGTATACACTTCGTTATTTTCAAAATAATGTGATGACACTAAATTCTTAACTATCGAATTGAACATAAAGATAAGTAAAAAAAAGGAAAATTATTCTTTGATTTTGAGATACTCCTGTGTACATAGAGAGAAAGTCTTTGCCACAATTTTAAAAATTACTTCGTGTATACTTTTTGTTGGATGCGATTGTACCTGCTCATATAAACTTATAACATCTTATTATCAAAGCGAAACAGACTTGCCATAAATAGAGAATAGAGATAGTTTAATAATAACAAATATTCAAAAAATATTTAAAGAAAACATTTAACTAATATACATGAAAAAAACATTAAAAAATACATATATGTAATGACAATCTCGCCTAATTTTCCTGCTAAGCAGACGTGACAGAACGCCGCGTAGACGAACCGGGAGAATGTCGACGCATTTCGCTTTTACACGAAGAAACAAGACCTCCTGATACTCAGAAGATCTTGACTCTTCGAGCACACGATCGAGAAGAGATAGTTAAACATTTGATGTTATTAGCATTGCAATCTTAAATTTTCCGAACATAGTTGTTTACCCACACAATATTTCGACAAAGAATCAATTTCAGCTAATGAAAACAAAAAAGCTCCTTATGCCTTCGACATAAAGTTGTTTTCTTGCAACCCAACTCGATTCCTCATCGACTGTGGGCCGACGTAAGCCACACTTTGTTGTACAAAGTATGGATACATATCATATACAAAACTAAAACTAACTAAATAATAAATCAGATCGTATCGACACTTACACAACCGTAGAAGCTAAATTAGAAAATATATTAACAAAATAAACTTAATTTTACATCAGGGACGTTATATACAAGCTCCTATATTTACATTCAGTCGTTCAATCACTATTTCATATATTTTTTACATTAAAATACGTTACTTAAGCGGTAAAAGCCGGCACTTATTTCGTATTATGGCAACACTAGTGCGAATACGCAAATCGTTTAATTGGTAATTGTACAAGATCAATGGATTCTAGTACAGTTCATTGGGTAAATATCGTTTTAATTATCATTTTAATTCATATTGCCACATACAGATGTCTCTGTTATGTATATCAGATGCAGATGCATACAGATCTATGTATCTGATTTTATATACAGGGTTATTGGTAAACTGCTAACAACCTCTTAGGGTTGACTTCTGCTAGTCCTAACAAACATTTTGAAATAAATGTTTTTATGTCTTGAAAAACAAAAAAAAATATTTTTTTTATATTTTAATGCCTACTCTGAGCCAAGAGCGGCTGCCGCGGCAACGCTGAACCGCGCCGCACTCCCTTTGAATAGAGTTTTGAATATTTACATAGAGAAAAGTAATAAAAAATATGAAATAATAATTTACAGGTACAAGAGCCTTTTAACAACAGGTGGTCTTCGTACATATTCATAAAAAAAAAAAAACAAAAAAAATATTAAATCATCTCAAAATGTTTGTTAGGACTAGCAGAAGTCCCTAAGAGAACCCTAAGAGGTTGTTAGCATTTTTCCTATAACCCTGTATAGGTACGTAAATAGATGTGTCTGATCATAGGTCAGGTATTGCTAATGTACACGTCTCTTACGGGAAATTTAAAATGTATACCATTACAAAATTACACATTTACTTAGAGGAAAAATTATAGTCATGTACGGGATTCGAACCCGCGTCTTCCACCCCTATAGCCAGGGTATGCTCTGACCGGATGAGCTAAGCTGACAATGACTCATTACTCTAATTTTTCCTCTCGTTCATTAACCATCGTATGGGGATGGAGCGACAACTATAGTTCCGACTTACGTTGTACTACGCAGAGTATGCGTTATTACAAAAATATTAAAAAATGTATATTATACCAGTTTTTACCCTCGTGACGATATGTTTTGTTTCTAAACAGGTTTTTATTTTATAGTTAGGTTAAGTACCTATTGTACATTATCGTGCAATTCGCGTCAGTAGAATTGAGAAAAATGAAAAATCGTTTCTAAAGACATTGATATAAGTAGGTACTTACCAAAAACCGACTTGAATATTAAAATAATTCAATAAATATTGTAAAATTATTCTCCGACATATTGCAACACAATCAAGTACAGTTACCCGGCCTATTTTGTTGTTTCAGAAATACAAAAGAAACATTTACACATTAAGTTCCCTTTAAAGATGTGAGCATTCACCTTAATACATTTTCAGGAAAGTTGTTGACCGATCTTTAATTCGTAAAAAGATTTAGTAAAATCGGTAGTTTCGAAATAACCTAATACGTACCCTTTAATTTATTGACAATTATTTTTAAAAAGGTTTTAGAAGTGATACATAAGTGAATTTCACGTATAATTCAAATATCAATATATATTGCTATTTAAATACATTGATCTCTAAACCAATTTAGTTAGTCTATCCTACTTACGGCATCGTGCACATACTGGGCATTGTTGAGCGGAAGCCAACCGCAGATGGATCAGTTGAAGTTGGCAAGTACACCCACCAGCGTTAGTTGACCTCAGCCGCAACCGCGGCAGACCATTTAGTTTCGCTGGTCGGTCCCTGTTTATAGGATAAAGAGCCGCGTGTGGCTCCCACTAAACAGTGCGTACGCCCTTACTAATCAGCAATTCTTAATACATTCACTTCACAATTTCAACTCTTAACTTGACACATACATTTCAACTAGAAAACTTAGAAAAGGCTTACCAAGTCTTACAGAAACGTCTTAATCTACACTACAACAAGAATTCTGACTATTTTCGTAATACATCTTATCATTTGTAATTGTATTTCACTTTTATAAAACTATACAAATTAGTTGACAATAAAAGTTAAAGATGGATACCACAAAATTTTAATAAACCACAGCACAGAGGTGTTAATTAAAATCACCGGCATATTTTGTTTCTAATCGTCAAGTATGGTAGATGACGCAATAAACATCACAATATTTGCACTGTTCATAGAAAAGGCACCTTCGAGCACCACGACTAACTCATTTGAACATAGTTTATTGGGAACTGTCCTTTGTTCCCATTGCATTCACCGAAGTACCACTCATCGTTCAGCTTGTAAAGAACTGTTATGGTGTCCCCCGTGATGAACCTGAGATCGCCAGGTTGGTCCGGTTCGAAATCGTACATGGCAATGGCTAACCCAAGCGTAGGCGTCGGGGGTAGTTTATCGTTGGGCAATGGGACCCTGACTTCGACGTAGTTGGATGGAAAGAGTCCCTGAGCCCCGCTCCGTAGGCTACCGAATAGCCACTCGTCGTCGACTCGTCTCATTAACTTGATCTTCGAGTTTGCCTGAAAGAAGAGATAAATAAAAATATGTTATTAAGGTACAAGAAATTTCAAATGTCAATTTTTGAAGGTTTAGTTTGCTTATTCGTTCTTAACCGATCAGCTAAGTTAAGCAACGTCCGCTGCGGTCATGAGCTAAATGTGTGACCGCTAGTGACATTACTACTGAGCGCTTCCGTGCTTCGGGAAAATATATAAGCTCAGGAGTAACTCGGCCTAAGAGTAACATAAATAGTTGGCTCTAAGGATAAGCATTGCAATTCAAAGGGGCAATGCTGCCAGCATTCTGGGCACGCTGCCAACTGGTAGTGGGCTGGAGTATTTGGACTGCCTGTGAATCTGCAGTGACTTGTAGGTTGTCTAAATGCTTTTACTGTAGTAGCTATAGTGTTGTTCGTAGTATTTTGTTAATGAAGGCATACCGCCGGTTTAAAAAGATAAATATTAGTTCAAATCCGAACCACATAGCCTTATTACTATGTTTCTAAATATTATGATTACAAGCACTACCGCGTACTAAGCGAAAATCATAAATTTACAAATGATTGGAGTACAAAATGTTTTACCCCGGGCGGGAATTGAACCCGCGACCTTCCGATTTCGCGCCGGATGCTTTATCCACTCAGCTACCGGGTTATCGGCTGTGTCGCCGAAATTTCGTGTTCCAATCGTATTTCTTAAACCGTCATAGGGGACGATGCGCGGCCATCAACCAGACTACTAGACTTCATCTGATCGAAAGAAGTGTTTTTTCAAACACTTAACTCTCGGAATGATGTCGCTACCCTTTTATATTTCTAAAAATTATGATTACCAGCACTACCGCGTACTAAGCGAAAATCATAAATACACATATTTATCGTCCCCTATGACGGTTTAAGAAATACGATTGGAGCACGAAATTTCGGCGACACAGCCAATAACCCGGTAGCTGAGTGGATAAAGCATCCGGCGCGAAATCGGAAGGTCGCGGGTTCAATTCCCGCCCGGGGCAAAAAATTTTGTACTCCAATCATTTGTAAATTTACTTATTATTATGTGTTAAATAGGTTATGGCTACATACGCTTCTCTCTATTCTTGCTTCTCAGCTTGACAAGGCGTGGTTTACTTATTTGCAAGATATCGTCGTATAAACTTATTGTACAGTTTATATCTTGGTATTGTATTTGTAAACATTATTCAAAATACACAACAATTATTGACGTATTTTTTTCATTGTCATTGTGACGGTATAAGTACAATGCCCACTTTATGCGGTAACCTCTGCATGTAACAGATGCACGAGTGACGAACTGCACTGCGCCCTTCACACTGAGGCATACACATTGAGTCTCATGTGCCTGTAATTTTACTGGCTCTCAAGGACTGCTGCCGGAACACACTAGGTTCTTGGTGACAGGTTTTATATAGCTAGCCAGGTGAGCATTCGCAAAATGCCCTTCCACCATGGGGTGAAGCTCAAGCCGGCGCGGGCGCGGTAGGGATCAAACCTTGGACCCGCGGCACCGCAGTCAATTGTTATAACCGCTCGATTATCGTTGATTCAGATTCCTTCCTCCAGTCCCTGCTAATGTAATCATTTGAATTAAAAACTCATTTTGAATAAATAGAGCAAATGCGAAATAGTGTAGGTACGAGTACATGTTGTAGGTATTACAGCAAAAAAACCTACAAACCTCACAAAAAGAAATGATCAAAACAAAATCCATATCAGTTACTTTACCACCCATATTTTACGCAGTACACTTAATGCGGAGATTCCATAAGTAGATGTCAGAAGTTATCAGAATATCAGAATACATCATTTTATTTAGGGTTTTGTCATACAAATAAGCTTCACCCAAGATAACAAAGAATTCAAATAGGTCAAAGTAAATTACTTCACTGAAAACATCTGTAACAACAATATGCTAATAGCAAAAGATAAGAAAATGTACCGTCGCGTCGGCGCGTGTATCTATTAACTATAGAATACTCAGGGTGAGTTTCACCAATCAATGTTGAGACGGATAACTTTATACTGCGAGTATAAATGATTAAAATGTAATAGGTCTTCGCTATACCGTCACAAACATTATGAACATGAACCAATTATATTCTTACAAAACTTGCATTTTAATCAGGAAAATTTTAGACAAAACAAACACACGGACACAAACTTTTTAAAGATAACAAATATTACTAAACGTAGTTCCCGACGAGCTAGTTTCTTAGTTTTACCAAGGATCCGCACGAACTATGGACGGAAAACAATAACGTACGGTGGAGCAAAACTACAATAAAATACCCACTCATACGTTGAATGATTGTACACTCATTCAACGTATTTAAATCTAAATTGCACGACTACATTATTTAAGTACCACAAAATAAATACGTTGAGTACCTACCAAATTACGACGATATACCTAATATTACTATGTTCTCATGTAAGTGGTACAGTCTTGTTATGAGGATAAATGACTTTAAACCTATCATGGAATGTAAAAACTAGCAGCAGTTTTTGAATTTTTAGAATTTCTGTTATGAAAAAGGAAAAACTTAATAGTTTGACTTTTATAACATGCGACAGTAGCTGTAAACGTAGGAACAGTGTAAAATTAACAGCTGTAGCAAAGTGGCCATTATTGTTTATATAGATCTATACCGCCAAATTCAACGGTACATTTTTTAAATCTTCGATGAGATTTTTTCCTACAGCTGTCTGATATTACATTTCACAAAAGTCAGTACCGTGTGAAATTTATAATACTACAAATGTTATCATCTTCAGGGCGAATTTTCCAAATCTAAGGTAATTATATTTTAAACTCTGTAACTCACATAATGTTATACACCTTTGTCGCAATAGAACATTTGTAGTATTATAAATTTCACACGGTACTGACTTTTGTGAAATGTGTTTAAAATATAATCCTCGTATAGTTATACCTTAGATTTGTGCAATTCGCCCTGAAGATGATAACGTTTGTACCGAAGACGTACAATTAATTAAGTCAGCGACATTAAGTTCTAGAACATTTCATAATAATTCCATATTAATCAATTGAGACGCAGATAAATCACGGCGCACTAAATAAATCATGCACCTTATTCTTTCAGCTAAATAAGTAAAATAACCATTTTGATAAGTTTTGGAGAATTTAATGAGCTCCCAGCCTCCAAGGACCCAATTTCTACCAAATAATACCAAGCAATTCAAATGTATAACCACCTAACCCTTATAATTAGAAGTTTTAAGGGCATGATAATAGGTTATTCCAACTCTCGTTAATATATCTCGTAATATTCAATAAATATGAAAAAATTATATATACATACTTGCTACCTTAATAAAAACCATTATCCAATAATTTGAAGAGGTCAGAGCCACACTTATCCAACCCTTAGAACTCAACGTTAAAAAATCTAAAATTATAAATTATTATTAAATTATTTAATTTCTTAGATGTCTGTAATTTTTTTTATTTCAACTTCTGATATTTTTCCTTAAGTTGCCTCTCACTACCCACGGGAAGAAATGGGGGGGTGACATTCTAACCCAGCACCCCACAGGGTGCCCGTTTTACTACTATAAGGGGTTATAATGAATTATATAGCTAAAAAAAATTATAGAACTGGACATACACTAATTCGAACAAAGTAAAAATCAACTTTCTTAGTTTTATCGAAGAAAGAAATGATGTGGATGGAGACTTCATCTCGCTTAACTTGTACGCGGAAGTATATAGCGCTATACACTTTTCAAATCAGCCCCTGATCAAAACATTTTTAGATAATCTTAAACACCCATTTATTAAGATGAAACGAGACTGAACTATAAGATTGTATTGCCACCCATGTAGAGAACGCAGAAAGAAATATAGAAGACATGTTCAATTTATGCAGTGATCCACATTCTAAATTGGAAATTAACGCCATCAGCCCTGCGTCTCAGCGCACCGTACCTACTCGTAACGTAACGATGAATCAAGGATGCTGACACAGCTGACCCCGCTAATGAAATGACCCGATTACCAGCCATACGAACAGTACTGCAATTATTAGAGAAAGATTAATTGCTGACCAAGTTTCTATCTAGGCTGAAATCAATATAGGTATGCAAAGTAAACAATTAAACATCAGAACATCGCGTGATGAAAAACCACAGCGTAATGAAAATGTAGATAAACATAATCGTTGTCTTTATTCTCCGAAGTCGTAGGCAGATGTACCTAACTATAAACAAAACCTACGTAGCGCCTATGCTTTGGTCATATGTAATAACGGGTGAGCCTGTTGCCACATACCAGGCACAGTTCCAGATGGACTGTTACTGAAAATGTCTTTGTCAGTATAACCTAATAACCCGGATCGGAATTCCAAGGTTGCGCTTTACAGGCAGTTTGTCCACATAATATTTTAGGATTATCATTGAATCATACCATTTGAAGTACCTAGTCCCGACTTCTTAATAATGATTATGGACTGCCATCTGCCATGCAGGTGATGCATGTTTCGGATCCCGTTGCGTCCTTGTGATGATGGTGGTGCTCTTGCGAGTGCTTGCCTGGCTAGCTCCCCAATTAACCTCAAGTTTCATTCATCACGTCATGGTAGAGAAATCGTCACCAACACCTAACGTTATATTCCATCAGATGTCCTTGAGAGCCAGTAATTCTACGTTTCGCCTGTTTACATTAAAACCCGCAAAATAACTATGTTTACGAATTCCAAACGTATAAGGAAAACGCATTATAATTTTCTACCTAATATACATACAAACCTCATATTAATAACCTTGTTATGTCCCGAAAATTGCACGTGGTATGCCGAAATAGAGCTAGCAGCATTTCACTTCTATCAGTATGAAAGTGACGAGCAACCACGTCACCCACCTCGGCCGCGAATCTGACCTCTTTTTACACGACTGCCCAAAAAAAAGGGTTATGTTTTCAGGGTTCATGTATGTATGTTTGTGAGTTTCTTTATGCCACCGTAACATCCAAACGGTCTAGCTGAATTCTATGTTAGAGATGTCGTTAGATTCGTCTTGACAGTGCACGTACATGGAAATTTATAAAAAAAAACAAATTTTCCAAACCTATCGTTTGTATCAAAATGAAGTGCTTCAAAACACGATTCCATAAATATACATAACTAAAAATATACAGTTTTGTGTTCAATGGAACGATAAAACTTTTAACGAAAATAAATTATTTGCAGTCTAGTTTTTTACTTATATTAATTAATTTATACTTGTTATCTTAACACTATGCAAAACATAGCTGATTACTAACGAGGGTTTTCCCAACGAGTTCCTAGAGAGAGGACTTAAGGACATATACCCGTCAGCCAAAGCGTGAACTTTTATATAAACTCAACTTGTTATTAAAAAAAAATTCGCATGTAAATATAGTGTATTATTAGACCTATCGTTTCTGGCTTAAATTCTTTTTCTTTTGGTCTAATAATTAAAAATCTTATTATATTGCGTTTAGTATGTAGCACTCGTTTTTAGGAGTTTGAGCCAGTTATTCGTAGCTCCAGTTTTATTTAAAAAGTATAGTACACATGTATAAATAACTTCCCATTATAGAAAGTTCATTATATTCCCCATGTTTGTGGTGCAATAGAAATATTAAAAACATGCTTATTTTTCTTAAAAGAGATGCTCAAAGTTGGGTCTTTCTTTTATCTAAAATTACGAGTTTTTGAGCAAGTGTTATTTCAAAACTGTATAATTTCATGAAAATCTGATGCACCACAAACCTAGATATTAGGGTAGTGATTACGTAGGTAAAAAATAATTGAGTTTTATTTGCTATTATTAAAATAAGATTGGAGCTGCGTTTTGTATGGCGTTCGTCTAAAATATACCCTTAAGTATTGCCTGTATGTGGTACGCGAAGACATTTTATTCTCTTGTTAGATTATGGGCCTGTTTCAGAATGTTCGAGTAGGTTCCGGTTATTGAACAAAACACTATCATGCTGTGCGTTTCCAATTAACCGATGGATAGGCTTAAAGTTAACATATTGTACCCGTATGATTGTTTAAGTTTTATATTTCACAAATATTATAATTCACATTATAATCTGACGAAATCCCGGTCGGTTCAAACCAATCAATGTAAAATATCATAAAGGCAATTTTATTAAAACTTGTATTGTACTGCATAAAAAATGGGTTTTCCTTATTTTAAGTGAAGAGTCGATATCTGAAACATCCGTTTCGAAAAATCTTTGTAACGATTCGTACCTAGTATTGTAATTAAAACTAATAACTCAATGGAGTTAAATATTGTATCTATAAGACAGTGATGGAACAAGCACTAGGCCCATCTGGTGTTATGCGTTAACCTTAGCCTATAAGAAATGCAGTGCAGTTCTTCACAAGTGGCGAAGTGCTCTGCGCCCATCATAACACTGAAGACTGAAGCCCTTCGAACCGGAACACACTAATGCAAACATAACTGCTTGGCGGTGGAAATAGGCATGGCTATTTCTTACACGACTGCCCAAAAAAAGGAGTGTTATGTTTCAGGATTCATGTATGTATGTTAGTGAGTTTCTTTATTCCACCATAACTTCTAAACGGCTTAACCGATTATAATGTATGACATATCGTTATATTTGTCTTGATAGCGCAAGTGACAGCGGGTATATAAAAAAATAATTAAAATACAAACTGGCGAATTTTACACGCTAAATTAATTTTAAAAAAATTGTTCAAATCGAACCGAATGGGGTATCTAAATGATGAGCTAAAAAACGATTCCATAAATATATATTATTTGCAGTCGGGTTTTTTACTTATTAAATCGATTTAGAATTTTTTTTATTTTATTGTGACGGAACAAGCTCGAGGTCCACCTGATGTTAAGTGGACCAACTTCTGCTTATAACAGATGCATTTCGTCACAAGTCACGAATTGCACCGTCACCTTGAGACATAGTTGTTAAGTCTCATGTACCTCAAGTCTCAAGGACTGCTGCCGGAAGACACCGTTAGGTGCTTGGCGACAGATTTTCTACTTAAGGGTGGTCGCTAGCCAGGCGGGCATTCGCAAAATGCCCTTCCACCAAACGGTGACGCACAAGCCCGCGGCGGGATTAGAACCATGGACTAGCGATGGGTGATTGTTAAAAATAATTCAATCGACTGAATCGAAAATTGGGCTTTAGAGCATTCGATTGTGGATTTAGTAGTTCCTTGCCATGATTATTCGAATAACAATCGACGAACTACTAATTGTACGCACATCGCAAACACATCAACTGCAAGCGTAAGTAGATCCGCACGGATTTTTAACTACTGATTTGCAGCGCAGGGTACATAAACCGCACCATGTTATGTTAATACTAATTTAGTAGTAAGTACGAGTATAGTAAGTGAGCTGCGCTACAATCGAATTAGTAGTAAAAAAAATTGATCAGTCATTGCCACCCGCCGCACACCGCTAGTAGATAACAATTACTAACATCGATTGTTATCGACTGAACAAAACAATCGACTAAGTCGATTAGATTCAGTAATAATCGCCCATCGCTACCATGGACCTGCTGCGCGGCAGTCCATAACCAATGCCACTGAGCCATCACTGCTTCTAAAATACTTGTACCATTACGAGAATATGACCAATAATATGTGAATAAATGACAATACAACAAATCTTTTGAATGGAGCTTGAATGGAAGTATCATTTGATAGCGAGTTCCTGTCAGAGCGATAACATAGTAGGTATTATATGGACGCCAATTATCTGTATGTTTTGACGATTATACAAAATGCGAAAACAAACCATTCTGAAAACTCGTAAACGCCCCAAACAACGTCGATAACAGTGGATTCCTGATACGTCACGCCATCTGGCATTGCCACCTTTTTGACGTAAACGATTGTTTACAAGTGATTCACAAAGCTGCACTATGACTGACTACTTCACTTCAACAACACCCGTTACACGTCCACTGCTAACCAATTGCCGTAGGATTTTGCATGGTGGAAGGGCATTTTGCGAATGCCCGCCTGGCTAGCTACCACCCTCAAGTAGAAAATATGTCGCCAAGCACCTAACGGTGTGTTCCGGCAGCAGTCCTTGAGAGCCAGTGAAATTACAGGCTCATAAGATTTAACTACTGTCTCAAGGTGACGGGCGCAGTGCAATTCGTGACTTGTGACGAAATGCATCTGTTATGGGCAGAGGTTAGTCCGCTTAACATCAGGTGGGCCTCGAGCTTGTTCTATTACTATAACATAAAAAAGGAGACTATTAAGGGGGATGCTACAATACTCAAGAATGGAAGGCGTCTCGATAACTCAGTTGTGATGGCAGTTCTCCAGGAATTACTTCCCACATGCTTAATGACACAGATATGGGGGGGGGGGGGTTTACAATTCTAAAACGGCACACACCCATGCGCATTACAAGTGTTAAACTAGGCTCAGAGGCTCAAAAACACAGCATTGAAATCGGTTCAGAGGTTTGGAAGTTAGGTGTTTGGCGACAGATTTTCTACTTGAGTGTGGTAGCCTACCACGCCAAGTAGAAAATCTGTCGCCTTGCGTCTGTGTCTTGTCTTGCGAATGCTCTCCTGGCATTCGCAAGACAGTCCATAGCTATAACCGCTCTATCACTACCTCAAAAGTTATTCGTAACTACAAAAAATATGAATGATTAAAATTATTATAAGAGCATAATGTTGTGTTATTCAAACGTGTTTTTATTAAACATTTTGCATTACGTACAGAAATAAGCTTATCGTGTTCGCCTTCGCAATTGACTTAACCGTAACACAATTACTCCACAAGGAAATATGATTAGAACGTTCCACTATATAGTACAACGACGTGTACAAAAGAAAACACTTATGTTTTATAATTACGATAATACAAATACTTACATGGCTAAATCATCAATTTAATGTACTTCTTTAGTTAGTGGCGTACCTGGGCCGCTACAACAATTCAACGAAGTTTAGTTTTTCGTGTTACGAGTGACACTTTAGACAACGAAAATCGAATTTGCGGTACGAAGTTCGTTGTTTCATATAATCTATGGTCGGATCGTGTCGTTCATCACAAATCGTGCCCTCTAGGGAATCTCCCATACTACTCTGAGAACGCTATTATGCCTCAATCAATTTTAAGTGTTAACAGAGAGAAATCAAAGAACACATGGTAAAAGTGACAGTCCTATGTAGATCGGGATCAGCGAGCACCTCTCGCTGATCCCGCTACTGTTCTAGAAGTTAGATACTCTTATTTAAAATTTACATTAATTTTTTGTTCTCCATAGGTATTTATATCCTCATCAGTATTTGTGACCTTTCTGCATATTATTTAGACTTTGTCTTTGACCTTGTCTTTGACCTATGAATAAATTATAATTTCATATTTTGAAAATGTACAAAACATACGAATTCATTTTTTTTATTCAGAATCTTCACAGGCAAATGCTTGCTAGTCTATGCTACGAACGAAGTTAAACAAAAGTGAGCCAATACGTGTTTTGCGAATACCTTTCTTTCGGACCCGAAGTTCGAAACTTCGACGAATTAGAGTAGCAGCCCTGAGAGCTAGCGTAGATTATATTCAAAGGGGGCGATTCACTTGTAACGGAAAATATAACAAAACTCGAATATGATAAAGTTCATTCTCAATGCGCGCTGTACGTGGCGTCTACGACCTTTTGCCTGTCCAAAATGCGCGAAGATTAGAGAAAGAATTTAGGAAGTTGTCCAAATTTTTCCTCATGTTGTAATTTTGTAAGAAAATATTTGTTTTTGCATGGTCATAAACATTTCCTGACCCTTTTGTGTTAGGTATCTTTTGCTGACTAACTGCCCCGGGGATGGAACCCAATATCTCGAGTTTACAAAGCGACGCTTACGACTATACACCAATCGACCAACAAGGCATTCTGACTAAAACAAAAACGTATACTTACATAAATACAATATACACATAAAAAGTTTAAGAATGTGTAAATTCTGTAAGCATAAGTAGTAGGTAGTGCACGGTGCTAACAAATTATATTAGTCACACTCGAGTCTATTATTTAGCGTTAGTTTCAGTTTTAGACTGCATACCCAGATCATTGATTTGATTCAGGTATTTCAACTGGTATAAGATGTATGTATATACATAAATTTGTCTACTATGACAAAGTTCCGCAAATTGTGTTCAGAATTTTTTGGCAGAAGGTGATTACGTACTTTAAAAACCGTCATCAACATTTTTAAATTATGAAACGCAAATTGCTTTTATTTATTTGGATGATAATAGTATATTTTCCAGTTCTTTTGACTTTAAGAACCAAACTACTGAACCAGGTTAGCCTGAACAACATCTTCGACCACATCATCACTTACTATCAGGTGAGATAGTGGTCAAAGGCTAAACCTATCAGGTACTGAAAAATATATTTATAACTAACTTCAAATCCGTTAAAGCAATTTGATATTTATCGTTACAGATATAATGCTTATATCCTGTTAAATCAACTCATCAACCGGGACCGACGGCTTAACGACCCTCCGATGATTGGCGTTATAGACATGGCTTATATATAAGGTGGCCCAGAATATCCACTACGCAACACATTCGTGCTCTGTGCGAGTACCTCATGAATGGTTCAGTTTAGTTTATAGTAGCTTCATTGCTCAAGCGTTACCTTCCTTGGCATGGCCTGGATTTATCGTTCGCATGTTTAGCTGTTGAAGTGAACGCTGAGTTTATGGCGGATATTCAAAATTGTATCATTCATTTGGTCTTATTGCAAAGGCGGCTAACTGTGGCACTACGAATAAATATGTACCTAAAGAAATGTAGGTCAAGCTCAAAAACAGCTCAACGAAAAACGGATAGGCGATATAACTGTTAAAGTTTTGAATTTCCCGCTAACAGATATAAATTTCCTGGAGCACATAACTAGTTACGTGCATGGGAACTAATTTATATTCTGTGGCTAGATGCTTGACGACAGATTGATTGATGCTATCCGGCAACCCACGCTATTATTCCCCGTGGTGGATTACGAGAAAGAACATTCAAACCAATGTGGTTTGAAAAAACAAAACAAAGCAAACTTAACCTTAAATACAGCAAAAAATCCATACGAAATTACCATAGAGGGCCCTTTTTCAATTTCATGTGGCACCTCTTTGACGACGATATTAGATTACAACTCTTAATAGTGAGCATCGACTTTGAGCCCTATCGGTGTGAATTGGCGATCTACGACAAGAATCGACGCGACGACAAGAGTAACTGACAAGCATTAGCAAACAGGGCTCACAGTAGCGACTCCGGGAGCATGCATGCCGATGACCATTTGAAAGTTCTACTACCCTAACATTTTCTGAAAAGAAAACCTTGAATTTATGCGAATTATTTGTTAAGATCAATCCGGAGCACATCAGCTCACTGGCGGACACATCACCAGCCAAGGCGGTAGTACCAATTCTAAACTGGCGGTGCTAAAAGCAAAATGTGTTCGTTGAAAATACGTCTGATTTTATAATTTCATGAGAACAAAACGTCCACAGTTTAAAAGGTAGGTACTTACTACATTAACAAATCAAAATGTCCTTGCTTATCCTTGCTACCAAAGGACCGCAGTTTATGTTCACGGGTGCAAAGCGCCCGTAATTTAAAAAAGCAATTTATAGTTGCACAATTGCATATCATAAAAAAATATTATAATTGATAATTAGATAATAATAATAATAAACTTTATTCATACATAAACTAAGACTGCACTTACATGTAATTTATGAGTATAACTAATTTAAATATAGCTAGGTACAAATAACATGTATTGTGTAAACAGGTATCCCTGAATCTCACACTAGGGTGGCCCTGTGTTGTGGGATTCAGTCCCTTTCTAACTAACATAATTAATAGATAAACTGAATCATTTAATATTGAGTGCGTATATATATGTTTTTAGTGTAGATAACTCTAAGATTTTTTTACCTGTAGATGTGTTGTATGGCCTCCATATTTACTAGACGAATTCAGGGTAATCACCTGAGTCACTAACAGTCTTGCACTTCCAAGCGTCCGGTGAATACATCGCCGCTAATCGTGTTTTTTAGGAATAATCTGTGGACAATATGCCTTTCTTGTGTCTTTAGACTCTGCACCAATTATACAGGCACTGTGAGAGATAAGAAAACTGTTTCATTTCACGCGTAATTATTGCTTTTATTCATCACACATCTTCCAAATTCGGTAGTACCTATCCACCCAGCCTTCCACCGGGAATACTACTATCTAGTATGATAACAAGATTGATGATAACAGGGTATCGAGGCTGACGTATGTGTACACATTTTCCTGCCATTACTGAACATGGCTCGGTATTCCAAGTCATTGTGAACATGATTGAATAGCGCTTGTGTATATCAAAGGCAGTGACCGGTGCGGTGCCATATATTATTTGTATTTGTTGAATAGAGTAGTAACAAAACACGCAAATGCATATAATCGAATTGTTTTTGTTGTCTTATATTGAACTGAACATGGTTATGACCTTAAGAGCTTCTAATCGAATAATATAAATTTATTTTTTTCCATATTAAGCCTATGATTCCTGAAACAGCTGACGCTAGTTCGGGAAACTATGGATTCATATTTACTCTCTACCTATGTAACTTGAGTCCATAAAAACTATTTGTATTCGTAAAACTATTTGTATATTTTGATAATTAATCCACGATAAAACGATTCATGCTAGAATAAGCAAGTCAAATAACAAAAAATAAACCACCTCTGCCACACATTTATACAAAACGAATCTACATTTTGTAAATAAGTTAAACTCCTCACCACATCAAACGGAACGGCCACCGTTTAACCAATGTTCCATCGGGGCGTTTGCCACAATCCCCACGCTTGGCAGGCGTCTTGGGGGTCTCAGTTAGTGGTAAACATTCTTTGGAAGGTGTTGCTACACATGTTCCGGTATTATTCACTTAGTTGCTTCAGACATAGACAATATAACGACATATAAAGATAATTCTAGCACGGCACTCCACGGAGCAATATATTATGTTAATGTAACCTGGTACGCCATATTCAATTCATACATTAAAATAGTGAGTATTTAATGATCACAAATTTTCATAATAAAACTTGAAGCGTGAATACGTCTGTTTAGTACTATTTTGGGGTCATTACATCGCGTTCCGGATGGACATTATCATCACGATGCAGCGCAATAAAATGAACCTTATTTCAAAGCAAGTTTGTCTGCTGTTCGTACTTGTCAGCCTGCTTAACAAGCTGCTAAATTGACGGACGGTTCTTAACTTAGGGTCTAAATCGTTCTTAACTTCTTAATGTATCTCAAAGCTGAAATCTATCTTAAGGGTGGGCCCAATGCCAAAATTACGCAAAAGAAGACACTTTTTGATGGTAAATAACGTAAATATGACAATTAAAAAAATATAGGAGGCAGGGGATAATCTTGTAGAAGTACAGTAATCGAATAGAAGTTTAAAAAAAACCTCAAAGCATAGTTTAAAAAAATTAACAGAAACTGCGCTAAAAAAACTGTTTTAATTGAACGAATGCTCAGAATTATCAGCGACAACCCCACTTTATTTTTTATGAAAATAATAGCTAAAATAAGCTAACTAAGCAATTATTTTATTACGTGTTTATATTTGGAACAACTACATAAAACATCACTAAATACTGGACCCTAAACTTCAATCATCAAATAAAACGTGCAATTTTCGACTTTCGTGCGATGGAACAAGCGCGGGTGAAACATGTTTTATTCCTGGCATTGGGCGCACTCTTAAGACGCTGTCAAATGCTGAAATTTTGTCACCATCGGACTGCGTAGGAGTGCAAGAGAGACAGCGATGGGAAATCAAGATGAGATTAGGTAAAATTCGAAAGTAAGCTTAATTACACAAAACTATAGTAACGTAAATCGAAAATGTAGCTTTTCTTGTCCCTCTTGCTAAAGTTTTGCTATTTGAAAATATATTTTCATAGACATTCATACGTAAATAGTTAGGATATTTACGTTACAAGCGTAGCTTATAGTCAACTTTGCAATTTTATTCCAAAGAATTTTTATTTAAGGAAACATGTTTCGGACTTTTCTTGGCCTTAGATAACATGATCAAGATCAACATATAATTTATTTACTGCTACAAACTAATTACATTTTGCAAAAAAATTGTTTAAGTAAAGCTACTTAGCTCTTGTAGGCTTGTTAAGATTCTGTTTTTGACAGATGTTCCATACACTAAACGGCAAAAGTGCATCTTATATATGATCGATCTAAACTTCGAGATGTATTTATTAATAAGATCCTTAAGAGTCGCCTTATATTCTTAATTCAAAAAATGTAAGTATCAGTATCCACATACTCTTAGCTATAATTGTAATGATATATCATGAGTTAAAAAATCGGAACACTCACGGAATGACCATTGATTAAATGAAGGCACTATATCTGTCACGACATTATTACACGACTGCCCAAAAAAAGGAGTGTTATGATATGTTAAGATTTTAATGATATATCGTTTGATTCGTCTTGATAGATCAAGTGACACTTTATAGGTAAGTACATAAAAATAAACTAAAAACTGATTTTAGACGCCATATGGTGAGACAAAAAAATGTGTTTATACCAAACCCATCGAGTCGATTATCAAAATGAAAAACGTTTCCATCAGTACTAATATTATAAATGCGAAAGTAACTCTGTCTGTCTGTCTGTCTGTTACGCTTTCACGCCAAAACTACTGGACCGATTTGAATGAAATTTGGTATGGAGATAGTTTTAGACCCGGGAAAAAACATAGGGTAGTTTATATCCGACTGCGCAAAAAGAGGGTAATGTTTTTGTGCGATAACCGACATACGCGCGGGCGGAGCCGCGCCCTGAAAGCTAGTAAATATATAAAATATATATAGTTTTTATTACATTTAAAGAAACAATAAAACGTTCAACGAAAATTAATAATTTGCTGTCGGGTTTTTTACCTTTTTAAGTTCATTTATACTTGTTTCTCTTAATATTTTTTAAAACTTTACCGTAGCTTATATACGCGAAGGTATATGATCCAATAAAATAGTTAATTTAGGCTACAATAGCTTCTAAATGTATTTTAAAATTATACTTTTATTAAAGACATATTACTTACGACAATTACCTGAAATTTCCAAGCTACAAACAAGCATATAATTAAAAAATCTAAAACTACATCTGTATGCAAATAGCCGCATTCTCACCGCATTAAAACACACAAAAGTTTCGTATAATTATCCACTAAAACTGATCTCTAAGGCAGATGCTTCAATGACCAGTGGCCATGAATGTTTAGCGTGAACGGATGTAGAGATAAAAATTAACACCGAGCGCATCGTACTGATAAACAAAGTTAATTTTTACACAGCTACGTACGAAAAGTATTTGTTGTGTTCTGTTCAGTTTTTTATAAGCCTACTAGCGGCCCGGCGCCCCGGCTTCGCACGGGTAATTGCGACTATAAATTGAGATGTAAGCTATCGTATCTTTCAATGTGGATCAAATTGCACACGGTGTGCAAATCATATTTAAAATCGGTTCAGTGGTTTAGGAGCCCATCGCGGACAAACAACGTGACACGTAATTTGTATATATAAAGATGTCGTTATATCGTAATGAATAGGGCACTTACTGTGTGGTAAAATGTAGAGTAGACTCTTATCTGAGGCACAATGCTCTTTCAAAACCTTGTCAATTTGGAAGTATATCACATCATACAAATTGTTGAATTTTTGCCCTTTATATTGGTCTTATCGAGTCATACAACCACCACCATTTACCACCATTTTACAAAAAGAGGTCACGCGCGTGCCTTTTACATTTTAAAACTTTTTAAATCACATTGAAATTATTTTTTTTATATAATATTCCATTATCCTTATTTGGCGGTGTTATCTATTTGTATGTTTAGTTCGATATCCGTCACGTAAAGAAAATACACATAGAAAATATAGGGAATATTTTAATCATAACAAATATTTTAAGTAAACATGAAATTAATATTTTAATAAAACACTTAAAAAATATAACAGGGAGAATTTGAGAAATTCCTCGATCGTGTGCTCGTAGAATCAAGACCTCCTGAGGATGATTCGTGTAGAAGGGAAACGAAAATTCTCCCAGTTTCACTGCGTGGCGTTTGTGACGTCACCCCGGCTTAACAGGAAAATTAAGCGGAATCGTCACTAGGTATATACATACATTAATATTTTTTAAGTGTTTTATTAAAATATTAATTTGATGTTTTCTTATGATATTTGTTATTATTAAATATGGATTTCCGCAAAGTAACGCCTGAATATATTCATTACTTTCATTAGGGAGTGTTTATTCTTGCAATGACGCATGCTTCGCCGAATACATTAAAAAATTACAACGACAGGAAAATAATTATAAAAATTTTACCCCGCTCATGACTATAATTTTCTTGTAATTTTGTAATAGGGAATGTTGTTTTAAGACCACAGGTGCAAGATAATCACTAACTCGTTGGTACTTTGCTGTTTATGCTTGGAATTCGTAGTACATATATGCATACTAGCTTTAACCTGCGGTTTCGCCCGCGTGGAATATCCCTCAGGAAACGTTACCGGTTTTTGGGAGCCGTGTAAAACGTGTCATATATAAATAAAGTAACCTATTTATATATGACACGTTTTACACGGCTCCCAAAAACCGGTAACGTTTCCTGAGGGATATTCCACGCGGGCGAAACCGCAGGTTAAAGCTAGTATGCATATATGTACTACGAATTCCAAGCATAAACCGCGTTTAAATTGCCCCCGTAAATCGTAATTGTTTTGTAGGTCGTAAAGTTCTTGTTTATACCCGGCTAAAATGCCATATCTCTCTAGTGCATAAAAATGTGTTTTTTTATTGTTCAAACAGGTAGAGTTTGTAATATATTTCATATTTTGAGATTTTTGCTTATAGAACACAAAAACCAAGAAATACATTTTGTCGAAACATTACACTTAAAATAGGACATTGTTCAAATATCAAGTTGGCTAGCGACCACCCTCAAGTAGAAAATCTGTCGCCAAGCACTAACGGCGTGTTCCGGCAGCAGTCCTTGAGAGTCAGTGAAATTACATGCACTTAACTTACTATGATGACTTAACAACTAAGCTTAACATCAGGTGGGCCTCGAGATTCTTCCGTCACAATAACAAAGGTTCATTTTTTTATACTTATTTAAATTATGTCTTTCATTTCCTCGCAATTGAAGTGAATGTTATATGCACTCTTTGTACAATCTTCTATTATATAATTGAGGTCAAGATGACCTTGAAGACATTTCCCAAATATTCTGAAAAAATATAAAGCACTAGAACACAGTTTTTGAGATAGATCTGACCGATGTGAGCGACGTCAATACCTAAATTTGTCAGAGAAAGTCACTATCAACCCGGCCCTGAAGATATAACATTAGCCACTGAATCCTTGATTAAGCATGGCTCAACATGCTCTTGACCGGTATTATAAAGAATGGCATTGACTATTCAATGTTACATCAAATTGTTTAGCAACCAATCGGAAATCGAGATTTTGCGCTTTTTCTTTTTTTTTATTGCTGATAGGTAAGCCTTTGACCACAATCTCACGTGATGGTAAGTGATGATGTGGTCGAAGGTGTTAACAGGCTTAACCTAGAATTACTCTGGCTCTCGAAAATTATTTAAATTAATTCTTTATTTTAATCATTGCATGGTGGTAGGGCACTTTGCAAATGCCCGCCTGGCTAGCTACCACCCTCAGGTTGAAAATCTGTCGCCAAGCACCTAACGGCAGCTGTCCTTGAGAGCCAGTAACTCTAGGTTAGTCTGAACAACATCCTCGACCACATCATCACTTATCATCAGGTGAGATTGTGGTCAAAGGCTAACCTATCAGGCATAAAAAAAAAGATCATCGTTCAAGCTGTCACCCTGAGCCATACAGTTGTTGTCTCATGTGCCTGTAATTTTACTGGCTCTCAAGGACAGCTACTGGAACACACTGGTAATTGCTTGGCGACAGATTTTTTTACTTGAGGGTGGTAGCTAGTCAGGCGAGCATTTGCAAAATACCCTTCCACCAAGCGGTGCAGCTCAAGCCGATGGTGGGATCATAGTCAGGGTATAGGGAGCAGTCCACAGCTGTTACCGCCCGGTCATCATTTGCTTCACTGTATAAATAAGAGGAATCTTCTAGATTCATCTTAACATAAGCAATGTGTTTGAGTTCAAATGAACAATTTATTATTATTAATCACTTTACAGTGTGTTCTGACAGCTGTCATTGAGAGCTAGTCATTCTAAGCCTCTCAGCACCTTCGACTACATCATCAATTATTAGTTATTACCAAGAGGTGAGAAAAGAAAAAAAAAGTAACAACTCATCTTCTTCTAATATATAAAATTCTCGTGTCACAGTGTTTGTAACAAAACTCCTCCGAATTGGCTTGACCGATTCCTATGAAATTTTGTGTGTATAAAAGGACGTAATCTATTTTTCACATACGTATATTAATTTTTTTTTGCTTAAATGACAAAACAATGTTTGTCGAGTCAGCTAGTCAGATAAAAAATATACTTTTCTCTTTAATTCTAGTATTGCCACATTCAAACAAATTAATTTACCTAACACAAACCATGACGAATATTGGTCAATGTTTTTGCAGCAACTGTACGTATTGCTGCGCTCCAATTAACCTTTTTATTTTTATACTCAACTCGAGTAAATTAAAATAGACAGTTTTATATAGTCATAAAATTAATTACTTACTACAATGTTCTATTTGTTAAGTGCCCATAAATTGTATTTAATTTGTTTATTGTGCAATGTATTTTTGAATACGAGCATACCAATAATGTTACTTGTAGTTATTGTTAAATATTTTATGAAGGTTTTAATGAAGAGAAGTATAAATAATTTAAAAAAGTACAAGTTCATAACTTGCAACTGTCCCGCCTGGTACTGAACTTGATTGTCGATCTAGTTTCGGATTTTTTATTGCAATCGGGTTTATATATTTTTTTTATTTAATTTTAGGCTTGTAATGTCCCATTAAATTTAAAAATAAGTAAAATACAAGTATATCCATGTAATTCCCTTTTAAGTTCCTTTATTTTGATACCCTAATCGATAGGTTTCGTACTTTTATTTTTATTAACGTCTTACTCTTTCACGCCAAAAAACATTTGGTTTTTATTTCAAACACTTATATATAAGGACACTTGGCTTTTAAGACGAGTATAACCATACCTTAACTGTAGAGATATTACATTATTATATTTACAAACAAACGTACTTAAATACAAGATAAGCGCAAAAAACATAATCCTTCCTAGGCATTCGGGTAAATAAACTAGAATACGTGAAAGAATCTTCGACGCAAAAAATACCGATGATGAAAAAGTGAAGTCGGCTATTTCTGCCCATTTCAAAGGCCTTGACAAAACATTTTTTGCAGGGTATAAATAAATTATTTGTACGAACTGAAGTACGCTGTTTAATACACTAACACTACCACCGGCCAACTCCCATCTCTTAATTCAGTCATAAGCTAACCTTAAATATACTTACAATTTAATTTCGCGCTTCCAAATATTATTAACGTAAACCTATATTAGAACGTCAATATGAGAGCGAGCTGCAGTCGGCTGCCACACATTCAATCAATTCATTTGTACGAAAGAGTTAGCGCTTTAAAATTATTTTTTCACGACAGACATGATACAACTCTCAGTATTCATATTTAAGGCTTGAAATAATGACATTTGTTTTCCATAATAGTTTTAAGAGGTGGGAGTTGAATTGACTATAAATTCACTTCTGAAACCTCCATCAATTAATACGTAAACTATTTCCAATATCTATGTTATTTATTTCCAATAACTACGTAAATTATTTTACTGAGTAATTGCAAAGATTTGACGTGACAATGCCTTTGACGGAGAAAGTTCAACCATTAAAGCAACTCCGGGGAGTTCAAAATATAATCTTATTGAGATAGCGCGGGGATGTAGGATTGAACAATATATTGTAAAGGAGACTGAGAATATGAGCATTCCGGCGAAAACGTATTGTCAGCCAATTGAGCTTAGAACGAAACTGAAAGACGTGATCATATTTGCGTAAACCAAATATGAATCTTATACAGAAATTTTGAAGACGCTCAAGTTTATCTAGCTGTTCCTCCGTGAGATCTAGATAGCAGGCATCAGCGTAGTCAAGAATTGGAAGTAAAAGAGATTGAGCTAATGCAATTTTAGTGGCTGTTGGAAGAAAGTTGCGCAACCTTTTTAAGGATCCTGCTGAGGCAAATAGCTTGCGACTGGTAATCTGTAACTGTTGATCCCACCTCATATAGCAATCCATTGTTATTCCAAGATTCTTTACAGAGCTACTAAATGGAATAGCAATACCATCGAAGAAAACTTGAGGAAGTAATGTCCAGTCTATTGATGACAGTAATCTTGAGCTACCAATGACTATTGCTTGTGTCTTAATGGGATTTACTTGTAACCCAAAAGAATCAAGTACCTAAAGGACTAAATAAAGAATCAAATTGTATCTTCCTTTAATGGTGGAACTTTATTAGTCAAAGGTATCGCGTCAAATCTTTGCGATTACTCAAGAAAATAATTTACATAGTTATTGGAAATAAATTATGTAGCTATTGGAAATAATTTACGTAGTTATTGGAAATAATGTATGTAGTTATTGGAAATAAATTAGGTAGATTGGAAATGATTTAGAGGTTTGTGAAGAAAATTTATCGTGAGTTTATATACCAGCAATTTCAACCGCGTAGGCAATGATGAAACGTAATAAACACCGTACTTTATTTTGTGCATCACCTAATTGCTCTTTACAACAACATCGAAAAAAAATCCCAGGCCCATCTCCAGCCACGGATCACCAATCAATTAGGAGTAACCTTGTATATCAAAATCTTTATCAAATGTTTATCAAAAATCGGTCCAGCCGTTTCAGCGTGAAGGAGTAACAAACATACACACAAACCTTCACATAGTCACTCACAAACTTTCGGATTAATATCAAATCATTTATTTGTCAAAAATACACAATCATTACAATTTCAGATGTTAGGAAAATATATAGCTTTCAAACTGCAAGGAAACGTACATATAATAAGATAATATTTACTGTCTACGTGTTGAGCTTATATTCTGTATCTGTCATAACATCATATTACTAGGACTGTTATATAACCATTTCATTTACAAGTCATTTACAAGTCTCCACATATATAGGTATATATATGTGGAGACTTGTAAATGACTTTGTCGTTGTATATATTTCTTAACCTTATTTAAGCTATGTAGTTGATATTCTTCCTAAGATATATATATATATATATATATAATAAACAAATATTAGTATGTATATATTATAAAAAAATTAACCCTTATAACATTATACATTAAAATATTGTCATGCTATAAAAAAAACAATTGTCTAACAACTAATTGTGCAGTCTAGTTTTGAAGTTTCCGATAATTTGCTAAAAACAGTAATAATGATTTAAAAAAAAACATAAATATTTTTCTGGTATAGAGGATGGTCTGATAAAATTTTATTCTAAGCCTCTTATTATAAAAGTAGTCTGATTGTTATGAACAGACAAAATACTCACGTATGGGATCGAATACGTCGACCAGGATTCGAGCATACCAGGTGCTTACATCAGGGCGAGTGGACACAAAGTACTATGTGTCTATACATATATTTTTCATCATTGAATACACGTGTAAAACCGCTGGTCGCAGGTAGTATTTTAATATTAATCGAGACTTTCTAACAAATAAGTCTTACTGAAATAGAAATATGTATACAACAACATTATTCTTGACCATAATGCAATTAACACCTGTATGTACTCATATCAGAGAGAGTAAACTATGGCACTAATATAACTAACTATACTAACTATAACACCTATAGCACTATCCTATTCATAGCCGTGTGTTTGGCAATAATCCATGACTTGGTCATTTTAGAAAACAAACAAAACAGTCAACATGAAAATCTTTAAAAAACACGAGAAACTATACAATACTAGGTGCTTCAATCGTCTAGTCTTCTTTGACGTTCTAGATTAGTTCAAAACTAGAAGGTTTCAAGAATGAGGAATTGACGGCTTTTGCCAGATATATCACTAGCTTGCGTCATACATACTTTAGATGGGTTCATAGGTGAAATCACAGAAAATAATACGAAGTTTAATTATTTAGACTCCAATCTGTTTTAATTAGCTCTATAGCTTTTATGCTTTATATAACCTTTGACCATAATCTCACTTGATGGCAAGTAATGATGTGATCGAAGATGTTGTTCAGGATAACCTAGAATTATTGTCTCTCAAGGACAGCTGCCGGAACACACCGTTAGATGCTTGGCGACAGATTTTCTTCTTAAGGGTTGTAGCTGTGCTAATCTGTTTATCTGTGCATCCGTGTGTCACGAGCCTCTAACTCGTAAACAGATTGAGTTGCAAACATTAATTAAATCGTTTTTAGGGGCTCCTTTTATACATGACAAGGTAGTCGAAATAATATTTTTGTGCGGTGTCATTGTCTAGATCTCATTCTCGATCAGGCCGAGTCTGAGCTTCAACGCTATTCAAAAAACTCTATCATCGATATATCAGAATTGTGTTCAAAAAGTTTTTGATAAAGTGACATAAAACCACTGAGCCATTCATATTCCGTAACAGCTAGAAGGCGATTTTGGTCATGATCACTAAGACATTTTTGGACTCTCATAATTTTTGAAGGTTCAGTTTCTGTGGGGCGTTGTCCGACAGAGATATTTTGCAAGCTAAGTATGTGCTTCAATTTTATTCATCATTCAATCACTATACTAGACTCAGTGATTGAATGAGTAATCTATAAAGTTATCAATGGAAAACTATCATGCTAAAATTTGGCAGATAGGTAATTTCTGTGCAGAAAAACAAGAAGGATTTTGCGTCAGGGATGAATTACGGTGAACACGCAACTATAAGCGTCGTAAGTCAAATTCAAACCAATTCATTCAGAAATGCAAGATCACACGTGTATCTACGCCTAACTACCGGCATTTATTATTGAATTCGATGACTTCGACGCGTGCGGCTCCTTCACCTTTATGGGTACGTTCAGTTATTTCGCACTAGGTACGAGGGCCGTCCGAATGAATATCAATCGATCCTCCACCTGGCCTCCACTGGCTTCGCGGACTAAGATGTATTTTAAAGTTGAGACTGATCTTAAGCAGTTATTGACAGATGTGCCATACATTAAAATCCGGCGGTTTGTTATATTATTATTTTTATGTACCCAGTGTTACTTGCGCTATGAAGACAAATCGAACGATGTCTCATACATTAAAATCGGTTAAGCCGTTTAGAAGTTATGGTGGAATTAATAAAGTCACAAACATCCATACATACATAGATGAATACATAATATACATCCATAGATACATGAACCCTGAAACATAACACTTTTTTTGGGCAGCCGTGTAAAAATGACAGCAGAGCTTATTTCGCTATAATATTTTTCAGGGTGATCATGTTACGAACGATTTGGTTGTCGTGTGATCGCACGGACGATCTACTGATAATGTGATCGGTACGTCGTCGTCGAGTGATCTAATTGAACACACTCAAGTAGGTCAAATGGGGGCTGTTATTTCATATGAAACTAAAGCATGGGGTCGCAATATAAATAAAGCCGACGTAGACTAACTATTTAACATTTTTATTACTGCATTATAATAATCTTTATATATATAAAGATTGCGTGTCACGTTGTTTGTTCTCGATGGACTCCAAAACTACTGAACCAATTTTAAATTTGATGCACACCGTGTGCAATTTGATCCAAATTGAAAGGTAAGATAGCTTACTTCTCAATTTATAGTCGTAATTACCCGTGCGAAGCCGGGGCGGGCCGCTAGTTTATAATATAAAATGTGATCTTAATTTAGTGTTATATAACATGATAAATAATTGTTTCTCGGAAGTTGCTAATCACTATGGCTGGTCAGGTTAGTTTTGTGGTATGGTGCACAAAATTCGTAACGCTTGGGCTATTCGGTCAAAACGTTCTTAGCCATGGTTCAGTGAACCGTGTGGGAGAAATACCACTTTGAATAGCCACCTTTTTCACTAGAATTGAGAATATTCCGCCTACCTACTATACAAAACCATAGTTGAGTAACCTCTCTATTATCAGATAATTTCAGTTTGAACGGATACCATGTTTCCAGAGATTTTCGCAACAATTCCTGAACCAATTTTGCACACATTTACGAACTTAATGTTTACCTTAATTTTTTTTATTCAAGATAGGCCATCATTTGGCCGGCGATGTAGCATGCTTGACTGGAAGATACCTATTCACTCTAGACTTGAAGACTCCCAAATTATACTGTTCGGGAAACAAAGACGCGGGCATTGAGTTCCACTCCTTCGCTATACGGATGATAAATGTGGAAGCGAAACGCTTCGAGGAAACTGGAGGAATGTCAACCATGAAAGGATGACGGCCATTAGAGCGTCTTGTTGTCCGATGATAAAAGAGGCATGGAGGAATCCTGCTCTCCGAAATGTGTACGATAGAATACCGACAGACAAGCGAACTTGCCTGATAAATAATTATAAACTAAATACCTACAAAACATTTATAAATAAAATAAACTTATACAAGGTAGAAAAACAAAACTCGTACCATACTTTAGTTACGTGATTATGTGTATTGTTTCATCTCATGTTTTATCTATTTTTATCAGATATAGCTTTATAAAGTCATTAAACTGGTTTGACAGGATAATGTATGATATGAATCACGACGGAATGGATCATCAACAGATTCGCTTTAATATTTTTTGTCTCAAATACCTCATTACAAGTTGTGGAGGAAAACTTGAGAAGAAACGATGCCATACGAATGAAAACATCAGAATCGAAGTTAACTCACCGAAAAACAGAGATCATCCGGATGGTCCGTGAAGTAGTCAAACAGCGCGATGGCATATGGTTCGTCCTCGTCAATGACATGTGTTAATTGCGGGCCACCAGCGTCACTTGGCCACTCGTCCGAGGCATCTTCGACTAGAACTTCAGGCGGCGGCGGCGGAGGAGGGATGCTGGGCATCGGCGGTGACAGTTCTCGCTCCGGTGAACTGTCATCCCAACTGAATGGCTTTGTATCCTGAAATAAGTATTACGTAACTGTTTGGGTTTTTTGGAGTGGTAAAAAACCCTAAACTGCAAAACAGAGCTATTAATATCACTCCGTTGTGTCGTTTGCTTGAACCGGGTAACTTTAACTCATAAATGTAATAACAAACCCAAAATTTAGATAAGTTTTGCAGAATTTTGTCTCTAAAATAAATATTAATGAGAAATACAATAACATTATTTTTTGTTAACGAAAAGGTAGGTGAAATAACATTTTTCATTGTACCCTAACATGTTCGTAACAATTATCGTCATCATCTAGGAGTCAATGAGCAAATACATGTTTTTTTTAAATCACTACATAGTATTAAAGGAAGTCACTTCCCACTGTCTGTCTCTATATTTGCTTAGATCTTTAAAACAATGCAACGGATTTTGATGAAATTTTTCAATAGATAGAGTGATTCAAGGGGAATGTTTATATGTATAATAGATGCATAATATAATAGAGAAACACTGATAATTTTGATAATTTTGATGAGGTTTCTGATGTGATGTCGTAAATAAACACATTTTTTGCGTTAACATTGCAAATACTGGCTGAACCCTACGAGATGGATCAAAATAATGCACTATAGTATTAAACACCTTGAAAAGGGCTACAAAAAAATCTCCAATTGTATATGTCTATCTCTTAGGAATAACCCAGAAAGCTATTAAGTTGTTTAGACAACTTAATGGCTTAATCGCTGTGTGCCAGTTTTAGAACATTTTTGCTATCAGGTATATATCTCAAAAACTAGAGGAGGTAGGAATCTGGATTTTCTTTGTATTATGCACCATATACTCTGTTTATTCAGAATTGAATGCTGCAATCAAAACAAGCGATTTTAATTTCTTTCACATGTTGTTGCCATTCAGAACCCTAATTGGGCAAGGCCTAACTCATACTGCCTGTTTTTTTATTTACACAGGAATTTATTAGGAAACTTCACATAGTCATATATAGATAGGGATGCCCCTGATTACTATCTCACCTGTAGCTTTGTCGGCTGAGCTAATGTGTGATAATTGGTTCTCGAGGATAGCCGGAGCATACTGTTACGTGCCTGGGACAGATTTTAACTTCATGGTGATAGCTACTAGCTAGTCAGTTAAACATTTAAATGTCTAACTACTACAAAAGTTACTATTAATTGTATACAACTTTTTTTTAATGTGATTTCGATGGAACAAGAGAAATTAACCACTGCCTATAACATATTCATTTCATTATGTGACGAATTGTACTGCGTCACATTGAGACATACAGTTGTTAAGTCTCTTGTGCCTGTGATTTTTCTGGATTTGAGAGCCAGAAAAATTATTATACAGGATTGCTGCCAGAACTGTTACGTGCTTGCCAGCAGATTTTCTACTTGAGGGTGGTACCTAGCCAGGCGGGAATTCACAAAATGCCCTTCCACCTTGTGTTGAAGCTCAAGCCGGCGGTGGGGAACGAACCAAGGACCTGCAGCACGGCACTCCATAGCTATAACTGCTCGGCCATGATTGCTTCAAATTTGCAATTTGTGTAAAAGTATGTTTAACCAGCAATACTTTTCAGGCAGCACATGAATAAAATTACTAACTACTTACGTAGGAGGATGGGCAATAAATTTATTACCTATCAGAAACCTATACAAAATTAGAATTTATCTAGACTTGATTGGCTTGATGGTCAATTTATTCACCATTGTGTTGACACCAATGAGAAAGGCCTTGTATGAATGAGATCATAATAACCAGGCACGTCTATATAAGACTAATTCACTATAATTGTGGAGTGCACTCCCACCTTGTAATTTTACCAAAAGGAAACAATATTTTTCAAAAAAGTACTACTAAGATTACTAGCTTAATCTCTTTGAGGCATTATTCGGACAAAACATGAATGGTTTAATTCTACAATTGGTTCTATATATAGAAATAATGCGAGACAAAAATTAAGTCTCTCTGTTAAGGGAAAACTATATAACATTAATACATTAACCAAATATTCTAAATAATCCCAACTGGGTCCCGGTCTTGGCAAATCCCATCAAGCCAAATTACAAACATGAACACAAAAATCTTTTCTGGATAAAAGAAGATTAGACAAAATACCATATCATCAGGAATACTACAGGAGCTCAAGATTTTGTTGTAAAGATACAAAACTTGCAGTGGCAATGGGCTAGGCACATAATAAGAGGAAGAGACAAATGGAGTAAAGTAGTACTGGGAGTAAACAATTGATATCTCAGAAATTGGATAGAGAAAAAAGCACAAATACCTAAAAAATAGGATGATGAAAAATATTAGGAAAAATCTGGATGAGACTATTCAGAGAGAGACCAGTGGCAGAAGTTGGAGGCCTTAGCCAAGAGGCAAATTGATAGTGGTGGCAATTAGTGAATTCATTAGTTCATAAGATCATTAATAAAACATGAAAGCATCATCACAATCAGATGGAAGACATCCACATTGAACATAGGCCTCCCCCATAGGTTGCCACAAAGAATGGCTATCAGCTGCTTGTAATGGTAATATGCTATGTTTAAATTGATTGTTATTCTGTATGTGACATGTGACAAAATGATAAGCCAGATTAAATTAAATAATTATGTGATTAAAGTAAATCGAAATAAATTATCAAATAAAATAACATGATATAAATATCATTATCAGTTTGGAATAAGTAAAAGATACCTGATAGATGGCCATAAACTCATCCTCTATTGTAAACAACTTAAACCATAAGTAGCAAAATAAGAGTGCTTCAACACGTCAACTTATCAGATTTTTATATTAAATTCAAAATGGTTGGAGTCCTATATATATTAAAGCAAGCACTATGACACGCTAAGCAAAAATTACATTTAAAAATTTTGTACCCTAAAAATTTGTAAAAGGTTTTATGAAATATTATTTTATTTTAATTTCAACAGAATGAAAGTTCAATATGTGGGTTGCACTGAAAGTTTGCAGAACTGACAAGTTAGAAACATTTTTGAAGTAAAAAAATTGGGAATGATAAATTTATAACATTGACATATGATTAATACCCTAGAGAATTTGATTCCATTATTCTGTTAGGTAATTCATCATATTAACATAATTATACTCTATTAAATTTTCAGGTACTTATTACTACTGAAAACTAACAAGTTATATAATAATAATAATAACTATACAAAAGTACCTTAACCCCTTGTTCATTTAAATACTTATCTGTTTTGTTAATAGTTTTACGTTCATCCAAATTTGGTGAAATGCCAGTGGATGCATTAAACATCTCCACAAAAAATAGTTCGGTTTATTAAATACATAGGAATACTACCTTCAAGTTAGCATGGATGGATAAGAGAAGCATTGTGTTTGGTTTGATTATCTTAAACAGCTATCTGTTTAAGATAGTCAAACCACTTTTACAATGGCATAAAATCAATTAGCTTTATCAACAAGCCCAATTCAAGCCAGATAAATTTACGGAAATTATTATAATTTTAACAATACGATTTGCAAAGCTAAATTTGAAGGCTACTTACAAAACTATCTCCAAAGCCATTACTGACTTTATGGATAGGTGTTGTGGATGTGTTCACAGTCATAGGAGTCACTGGGAAACTGTTTTCAAATGTTGTCTTTAATACTGAAGAACTTTCAGGTGGTTTTGGTCGTGCAGGTTTTGCCCGTATTATTGTTGGGCCCTTGAATAAAGGAGCTTGATTTACACTTGTCAATGATCCAAATACATCCTTAGTTATTGTAGGTTTTTTCATTATTGGAGGCTTATTGCTAGCAGGCTGAGGTGAGAATGGATCAACAGCAGTGAAATTATCTATAGTATCCTCTTTAGCAATTTTTCTAGAACTCAAAAACAGATCAAAATCATCTTCAAAGCCACTTTCAGCCTGTGATGCATTGCCATTGTGATTGTTGTTATGATTAGTGGAGGTTGTAGCATCAGATCCAAAGCTGTCTACACTTAGTCCATCACTGCTTGATCTAGTAGTAAATGTAGGAGAGCTAGGGGGAGAAGAGAGATCTATCAATGCCCCGGTTTGTACATTCTTTGGCTCACACTTGGGGAACATTCTATTTGTATCCAACTCATAAACATCAGGGAGTACTGTCTGCTGATATGTAACATTTTGACTAGATGCTGTGGTTTTAGATTTACGTGACAAAATGGAAGACAGTACAGTAGGTTTTCTTATAAAATGAGAAGGCTTGGCAGGTATATCTGGCTGTCTAGAATTGAGTTTTGGTGGTGGTGGCCTTGGAGGTGGTTTCTTTTTCTGGACATTTGGTGTGGGTTCAAATACATCAGCCCCAAATGGGTCATTGTCCCAGTTTGTAACGGGAGAGTAATAATTGACTCCCATTCCCATTCCAGGCACTGATGGAGCTGGTCTTGTTGGCCCCTTCATACCTGCATGCAAAACAGAACCCTTGTAAGTATTGATACAGAGTAGGAATATAACTAATTTACTTAAAATATTGTTGTGTTGACATCCTCTTATTTGAATAAGTCATAGCAATTAAATCAAAATTAAAGTTCAATTTAGAATCAAGTCAATCTCCTCTTTTCACAATTATAACACTAGTAGGTAAATAGCCTTTTAAAGGAAATCATTGATAATGACTTAATGACTCACTGGAGCAATAAATGTTCTTGCTCTTGCAGTTTCAAGGCATGTTGTATGTGTTGAAACTTACTTGTTTGTTAAAAATCTTGTAAAAGGAAAAACAATCAACACACACTACACAATCACATAACTGTCATGTCAATGGCAAGGTTCCGAGAGGCGCGAGGAACGCACTGAGAACAAAGATTGCGTGGACACGAGTATAGCGCGCGCGGTTAGGCAACTCTCTGCCAAAGTGGATACAGGCGTTTGGCGACTGGACTTCGGCGACAACGACGGTTTAACATGCTAAGCGATAATGTTATTATGATATCGAGATCCACCCACTGACAACTCGATGCAGGCGACGCGGCGGCGGCGGCAGGCTGTTCTGTCCGCGCCTCAGTATCGTGTAGTACCAGGCACGAGATCGCACGGCCTTGATAGAGTTCGTACATAATCACAAAGGGTTAATTACTTTTGTTTTCATACACAAACTAAGATATTAAGTAATAACTTAGATTATTAACAAATAAATTAAAGTACATAAGATAACTGTGAATTAAATTAAAAACTGAAAACCAACTACGCACCTTGTCGAAACAAATCCATTCTGCTCCTGCAATGCAGCGTTTTTGTTCTGTACCACTTAAAAATGGCCAAAATTAACTACATACGTTTGTTATTCAAAGAAATAACGGCTTCCTACTATCTATTTATGTGTATTGAAACTAATTTTGGTACCTAAACAGTATGTAAATACTAAAATTCAAAACACCATTACATTCGTTCGGTTCACATCTGTGATCCCATTTTTTCAAACTGACGGACGACGACTCTCCTTTCGTCTGACTTACGGTTAAGACACCCTTCTGTCACTGTCAGACCGACAGACTGTTGGCACCACAGAGGGTGTAGTCCGATTTGTTGAACACGTTCAGAGCTGGTTCGAACTTGACGAAGGGCACCAAACGTGTGTACGGATATGCATGCAGTGCCCGATGTGATCTCATCAATGACATCACCACTCAGCGCTAGCAGTACTTACAGCCAAGTTTACCGTTGTTGTGGTTGTTTTAAAACCTCAAATATTGACAATGATATCTTTGTATACATCAATATTTTTTTATTTTTTTTATTTTATTTTACAAGGAATACAAATAGCTGCTAAGACAATGATATAGCTAGGAGAATTTTGGTACACAAAAGCCTAATAGTATTCACTTATGGAAACAATATTATGTAAGTGTAAGTGGCCTAAATATTAATAACGGATAAAAATATATCCATATTGGTAACAGAATAAATATTATACATAAATTATTTTAATATTATTCCACAATGTATCATATTCAAAGATGTATGGTAATTAATCTAGAAGTGAAGTTCGATCATTACTAATTGAGTCACACCATTATAAAGATATAGTTACACTTTTCAGCTCCTTACAGGCAACACAGCACATCTAATAGAATAAGTTAAATTAAGTAATAGAATTTTTACTGACTTTTGGTAATACATTCCAAAAACCGTGCCATGCCAAAGGTCACTTGCCAAATGCCAAAAACAATGACTAAATCGAACATTGAAGTGACGAAATATAATATTATACGTGTATTGTTATATAAATAAATAAACTAATAATAAATAAATAACTACCTCTGTTGTGGTGTTTGCTGCGTTTTATTATTGGCGGGGAAGCAGCAACAAATATACATGTTGTATAGTATTTGGAAAAACGTAATAGCATTGAACAAACTATGAGCAATATCCTAAGGGTACGTGCGGGGAGAGGTATAATATTAGAAATAATACAATCGTGTAAGAAGCCACAACGATGTAATAATATTCAACAATACAAAAAAAATTGAAAGTTTACACATGTAGGCGGAGAATCTCGTCAGCGCGATCTAGGATTTTTAACACATTTTACTACCGCCATCTAGCGTGTAAAGGCAAAACCTTGTTGTTCTTTGACAAGCTAAGTAAATCCCGACATGGCCTTGCTAATATTAATATCCGTCATTTCGGATAGATGGCGATACCATAAACAATTAAAGACAATTATTATACATGACTGCGTACGATGCAGTTGTGATGTTTAATATTTAATTAATGTGCATTAACATACCGCCCACCAAGGGCAAAGTGAACCTTTGTCCTTAATTAAACACAAAATATGATTTTATTGCAATGATTGAATCAATTATCGAATTAACAAATAAAAACTCCTTGCTAGTGCACATTTTACAATTATTTAGAGTACAATATTTGATTCTTATATGATTTTACTGTGTGTGACTTTTACTTGTTAGTTATAAATAAACCTTTTTGTTATAAAAATTATTTTTATCATATTATATGAGTAAACATTAATTGTTTTAATTGTCGATTACTGGTAAAAAACAAAATTTAGAAACAGGTCTTTTTAATGTTCCATTTTTAGTTTTAAGTGTTACCACTCTTACAATATTGTCCAGACCAGGATGAGTAGCAATGATGCGACCGTAGAGCCAACGACAAGGAGGTAAATTATCCTCTTTTACGACTACTACATCCCCAATGCTAGGTTTAGAAGTTTCACTTGACCATTTGTACCTGTGTAAAAATTTTGTGAGATATTCCTGCGACCACTGTCGCCAGAACGTTTGTAACATTCTTTGAGTATGTTGCCATCTCCTCAGAGAACTCACGTTCTGCATCTCAAAGTTGTGATCTGGTAATGTCACTAGTGGCTCTCCGACGAGAAAATGTCCGGGCGTTAACACAATGAAATTATCGGGTTGGTCGGCGATTACTGACATTGGTCGAGAATTAAGGCAGGCTTCAATTTGGGCCAAAACCGTGGCCATTTCCTCGTATGTCAGCGTTGAGTTACCGATGATTTTCTTTAAATGCAGCTTCACTGATTTGCAACCGGCCTCCCATAGGCCTCCAAAATTTGGAGAGTGCGGTGGAATGAAATGCCACTCACAATCATTATTTGCTAAAGACACTGCGACTTCTTGAAGAATTTGTTTTTGCTCGGCAACACTGCATTTCCTTAGTTCCGTTGACGCTCCAATGAAGTTGGTGCCATTATCGCTCCACATTTGCGAACAATGCCCACGTCTCGCAACAAACCTCTTAAATGCTTGTAAGAAACCTTCAGATGTCAGATCACTCACAACCTCGAGGTGTATGGCCCGTGTTGCCATGCAGACAAATAAAGAAATGTATCCTTTATGGGGTTGGTGCCCCCTTCCTTTAGACGTCCTAATCTGGATCGGCCCTGCGAAGTCTACTCCACTATGGTAGAACGCGCGCGTTGGTGTCACTCTTACCGCAGGCAATTGTCCCATCAAAGGGTTTTTAGTAGCTGCTGTTGTTTTAACACAAGTGACACATTTGCGGTATTGTGCTTTTACCAGTTGTTTAGCACCAACGATCCAGTACTTGGTCTGAATGTAAGCCAACATTAATTGTGGACCACCATGAAGGGTTTGTTTGTGGGCGTCTGCTATTACCAAGTCAGTCAGATGTGACTGCCGTGGTAGCAGAATGGGGTGTTTCCTGTTAAAACTCAAAGGCGCCTGATCTAACCTTCCTCCCACTCTTAGTAACCCATTGACGTCAAGAAAAGGATTCAAGGATCGAATGCCCTTGGGTAAGTCTTTTTTGTTCTGTATTAAACTAATCTCATTTTCAAAGTTGATTGCCTGACATTCCTTGATGAATGTGTTTAATGCTTCTGTCAATTCTTTTGCTGTAAGATAATTTGAAGTTATATTTTTTCCAGAGAGCTTATTAGAATTATTAACAAATCGCTTGCAGTACGCTATTACTCTAATGGTTTTTGTCAAAGATGAGAATTTGTTCCATATGAGATCGCTTTCAGTAGCACAATGAACTTTAGCTGCCTCCAATTCCGTAACGACTTCCTTTGGTTTCACGTAATAAATAGTTTCGCGAGATAAGAACTCTGGTCCATGATACCATAAATCGTTGCACACTAAATCTGATGGTCGCAAGCCTCGTGATCCACAATCCGCTGGGTTATGTTTCGATATTACGTGAGACCAATTTTGGGGCTCTAAGTTCGAAAGTATTTCTGATACCCTATTCGCCACGAAAACAGTCCATTTGCTTGGATGACTGTTTAGCCATGCTAAGACGACTGTTGAGTCAGTCCATGCGTGGATGTTGTGTTTCTCTATATTCATCACTTTTGCAACCTCCACTAGCAATTTACAGAGAAGAACAGCGCCGCACAATTCTAGTCTAGGTATAGACACTTGTTTGACAGGAGCTACCTTCGTCTTTGCTGTTACCAATGAAACTCTCACCTGTCCTTTGGAGTCAATAACGCGGAGAAACACAATTCCTGCGTATGCGACCTTGGACGCATCACAGAATCCATGCAGTTCAACAAGGATATCATCAGCTTTGGTGCCTACCCACCTTGGCATCCGTATGTTACTGAGTAATGCTTGCTCTTCTCGGTAAGTCAACCATTCCTTCAATATATTGTCTGGAACTGCTTCGTCCAGTCCAACCCTGCTAACCAAAGCTTTTGAATTATTATTTTGGCTACGATAATGCTGGGTCCTACCCAGCCAAGTGGATCGTACAGACGAGAAATATCTGAAACAATTTTTCTTTTTGTTACAGGGTTCTGTATCTCCGGGAAGCTGACCTGATAGCGGAAGGTGTCATCACTACGGTTCCAGGTAAGTCCCATTATTCTAATCAAGTCGTCTTCCTTTATCTCCAATCCTGCTTTTAAATCCCTCTCCTTTTCCTTTCCGTTCATTGCTCTTACAAGCTCTCTGTCATTACTATTCCACTTTTGTAGCTCGAAACCTGCTCTGCTTAGTAGCTTATTCATTTCCTTAAATACCTTTATTCCTTCTTCATAATTTTGAACTCCAGTCATAAGATCGTCGACATAAAAGTTTTTCAGTGTTCTTTCAGCTGCTGATGGATAATCTCTGCCATGATCCTGTGCAACTTGTTGAAGAGCTTTGACTGCCAGATATGGTGCTGAGGCCGTGCCAAAGGTGACTCGGGTAAGTCGGTAATCTTTCATATCCGAATCTCTATTTTCTCTCCAAAGTATTCTTTGGCAATCAGAGTCTTCAGTGTCAGTCTTCACCTGCCTATACATTTTAACGATGTCGGCTGACATGCAAATTGGCGATGACCTCCACTGCATTATGATATGCCTAAGTTCAGGCTGCAACGTAGGTCCTACTAGCAATTGATCATTGAGTGAGAGATTATTTTTACCTTTGCAGGATGCATCGAATACCACTCTTACCTTGCTGGTTTCTTTATTATGGCGAACAACAGCATGATGCGGTAAGTAAATAGCATTCGGTTTTTCGATTTCTTCTGCAGGTACCTCTTCTATGTGACCCAACGTCAAATATTCCTTTATCACATCTTGATAATTGCTATTTAACGACTTGTTTGTGAGTAATTTTTGCTCTAATGATTTAAATCTTTTTTCAGCAACCGTTCGAGAACCTACAACCTCCGGATGTCCATTCCTGAAAGGAAGGCGTACGATATATCGCCCACTTTCATCCTTCCGAGTAGTATCGGCAAAGTGCTGCTCACAACGTCTTTCTTCTTCTGTGAACATCATCTCCTTAGGCTTTTGTACATCCAATTCTAACTCCCAAAACTTTTTAAGCATTTCGTTTTCGTTAGCGCAACAATGCATAACATTAATGTTAGAAGATGGCTTGGAGACTGAATTTACAACACCAGACAATATCCAGCCTAAGCTAGTGGCTTGTGCTACTGGTGAACCAAGTGGTCCTCTCTTCAAGCCGTCCTGAAGAATACTGCTGTATACTTCTGCTCCCAAAAGAATATCAATGCGATTGGGAGTATGATATTCCGGATCAGCCAACATTAGTTCGCTGAGTTCCTGCCAGTCTATGGCTTCAATTCTTCTTGAAGGAAGAAGTGATGTTATACACTTAAGTACATGTGCTTTTACCGGAATTTTCACCTGTGGGTCGATCCGTGATTGAATTTCGATAAGAACCATTGCCTTAGAAACAATATTTTTATCCCCACCTAACCCTGTTATTTGACCTGTTGTCGTGGTTTTCTTTAACCCTAGGTACTGTACTGTGGCTTCCGTGACAAACGATGCCTGTGACCCCTGGTCTAGGAGTGCACGAAAATTGTATACTACCCCGCTTTTCGACATAGCCTTCACAAGTGCGGTGGCAAGCAAGACTTGTCTTTGAGCTTTACCTGTGGCAAAACACGAGACCATAGGTCCTGTGGTTGTTGCACTTGAAGATGCGTTGGTGGCACCTACTGAAGAGTTGGCAACATGCTCACCGTTGTTACCCTCAACTGATTGTGAACCCTTAGGATGCAGCAACGAATGATGATTGCGCTTGCATATGCGACATTTTAAATTAGTACGACATTCTTTGGCCGAATGATTGCTACCCATGCAATTGTAACAAACGTTGTTGTCATAGACAAACTTGCGTCGAGTTTCGACTGTTTCGTTTTGAAACCCTTTGCATTGACTTAATTTGTGACTTTGTTTACAGAAAGGACACGACAGATTCGTTCCATTGTTTGCGATATGAAGTGATTTGACTTTATTATTATTATTTGTCCCCCTATATCCTGACGTTGATGTTGGCTTGGTATCCAGAAACTCAAAAGCACGAAATCGTTTCGTCAAAAATTCCTTGAATTGATCATACGTGGGTAGTTCATTTAATGAATTATTATTGGTTACGTTCAACTCCCATTGTCGACGTGTTTCTGGATCCAATTTCGACGTCAGAATATGTATTATTAAAATATCCCAACTCTTTACATCTACTCCTAAATTAGAGAGGGTGGCTAAGCAATCATTAGTTGTATCAACAATATCTTTCAAACCTTTTGCTGACTCAAGTTTTAAACTGTTTTGATTCAATAAGCGATTCAAAACCTGATGACATATATGCTGCTTATTGTTGTAACGCTCTTCGAGCAGTTTCCAGCACCTGGTATAATTATTGTCGGTTATAGGAATGCTGCTCAATAGCTGCTCACACTCACCGGTTAAATACCCCTTAAGATATAACAACTTCTGAACATCGTCTAAGTCCGTATTGTTATGCACCAGTGACTGGAACAAGTCTCGAAAAGTGTTCCATTCCGAATATTTTCCCAAAAATGTAGGAATTATAACCTTTGGTAATTTTACAGAACATGATTTTACACGTGCTTGTGCAGGAACCAATTGTTCACTTGAGGCTGGTAAAGACGACTTGAGTTCACATTTGTATTCAAAATAGACTTCTTCACCCCAATCAAACATACTATCCTTAATGTAATTAGTATTTTGAATATCTTTTCTAGAAGGAACTGCACGAATTAACTCTTTATGTCCCGCACGAAAGTCAGACCAAACCTCCTCTAGCAGCTCTAACCTACCATTGATATAATCTGTAGTTACTCTGTCTTTGGGACTTTTTTTAAAGTTGGTTCTGCTTTTAACAAGGCGATTATAAAGTTCCTCTTGAAAATTAACCAATGAATTTACGGAGCGTTCTTCGGTCTCAGATGATTTCATTGTGATGAATCAAGTTATTTAAAACAAATAAGAATTAAATTATATGAAAATTGCCAAGTTCCTTAAAGTATACTTCCTAAAAAATTACAAGTGTCGGAAATTTCTTATCAGATATTTTCTAAGTCCGGTATAGTATAAATTGAAAAAAATCACAAGTGTTAGAAATTCTAATCATGAATTTGCTAAGTCCGGTATAGTATGAATTGAAATTTTTTACAAGTGTTTGAATTTCTGATCGTGAATTTTCTAAGTCCGGTATAGTATAAATTGAATATTTTTACAAGTGTTTAGAACCTTGTCGCTCCAAAATCGGGCATAGGTTCCCCGTCTGTTCACTTTTGGGCGAACTATTCTAAGTGTCTAAACTAACATGCAAACACAATTTCTTACTAAATATTTAAATTTGAACAAATTATTTAAAGTCAAAATTTTGCAAAGTCATTTCTTCTTTGTTACTATATTCACTTCACTATGATTTAATAATTTGAAAGTACTCACTGTTTTTCTTCTTAACTCACTTCAAACCAAACAATTAAATCCAAACCAATTATTCCAATTCCAAACCAATTAGCAAGAGACTCGATGGATGATTTGATCCCTTGTTCCTGACAGTTCCCTTACTGTCACGTAGTTGTTGCTCGATGCACCTTCCTTCAACAGCAAGGCGGTTTGCCTTGCTTGAAAGATCCGTTGTAGTTGGGTCTCAACTTCAACGTGATAATTCCGACAGCGTCACTCCGGGCGCTGTTGCCCACTTCCCCGCTTGCAGATGTTGCAACGACAATCCGCCGTCCCACAAGCTCAAAAAACCTTCCTACGTCAATACTGACGTCATCCGGCTCGAAGGACCATGAACAAACTATGAGCAATATCCTAAGGGTACGTGCGGGGAGAGGTATAATATTAGAAATAATACAATCGTGTAAGAAGCCACAACGATGTAATAATATTCAACAATACAAAAAAAATTGAAAGTTTACAAATGTAGGCGGAGAATCTCGTCAGCGCGATCTAGGATTTTTAACACATTTTACTACCGCCATCTAGCGTGTAAAGGCAAAACCTTGTTGTTCTTTGACAAGCTAAGTAAATCCCGACATGGCCTTGCTAATATTAATATCCGTCATTTCGGATAGATGGCGATACCATAAACAATTAAAGACAATTATTATACATGACTGCGTACGATGCAGTTGTGATGTTTAATATTTAATTAATGTGCATTAACAGCATAGTTACCTGCAAAATACAAATGAGACCTTTAATTATAGCATAAACAACTGTCAAAGTTATGTCAAGGAAGATTTCAACGTGTTAATGACAGATTTTAATCGTTAAAAAGTCTTCAGAAGTTCGCAATGATCGAGTTCACAACAACTGAATGCTCTACTCCAAGCTCATGAACGACATTAGTATAAAAAGTTGCATTCAGAGTACGTACTGACCGGTTCTGGGCGTTCAAATGTTAGAGGCATCAAATATTACGCAAGTGGCATAGAGCAAAATAATAAGTCATTCTTCCAATAATTAAATTTATATTTTTTACAATTTCCATATTACATTATTGTTATGCTTTCCAGTTATATTGATACTTATGAATAGTACAGTTCTATACTTAACTTACTGTATTTTGTTAAATAGTTGTTATAGTGCATACCTACCAACCTAAGTATTCTGTCTAGTGATGTGCAATTGTATTTGCGCTGATGTTGCTATAAATGTGTACTGGAACAAAGGACACATATGAATTAATTCATGGTAAGTTATTGAATATAATACTTTTGTAGAATATAATCAGTACTAATATTATAAATGCGAAAGTAACTCTGTCTGTCTGTCTGTCTGTCTGTTACGCTTTCACGCCAAAACTACTGGACCGATTTGAATGAAATTTGGTATGGAGATAGTTTGAGACCCGAGAAAAAACATAGGATAGTTTTTATCTGACTGCGCAAAAAGAGGTTAATGTTTTCGCGCGATAACCGACATACGCGCGGGCGGAGCTGCGCCCAGAAAGCTTGTATGTTAATAAATGTTTAACTTTACATAAATAATTATATATTTTGTTAAAAAGCTTTAAAAAGGTTATGTTAACCTGCAAAGCCATTGTAAAATAGGTGAAATAATTAGTTGTCAGTGCCTTGTAATTATTCTAAAATATATTTTATGTTAAATTAAGATCTTATATAAAAAAAAGTTATATTGATAAAAAGAGCCTTCATAAGAAAGCTATCTGGATAACGTATACAGAAATGCTCTAGATGCAAGTGTGATATACTATGGCTCTATAGAAGGTGTTGCAAAAATAATAAAACGGATATCAAGACATTACTATGCGTCTAAATAAAATTGATACAGATATCTAAAGTAACTCGGTCCACCACATTGATATCTAAAGCAACTTGAACCAATTCGGAAAGGTCATAATCGCGTGCACATAGCTCGTGGTTACATATTAATTAATAGTTACTGCTGTTTGACTTTTCGTCAAAGCATACGTGTACAAAATGTACTCACTTACACATATACGAAATGTCAGTTTTGAAAGCGCCGCCGCTTTCATGGTTTCAGTTTGTAGCGTCATCGTTTGAATCCCAAGTACGCCATCTTGGGATTTAAAAGACGACGCTACAAATTGACTGCTGTAATGACGAAATCCATGACATCATAAAATAAGGATTACGGATCATCGTTTGCATAAATTTTTCGGAATGGCAATGTCATCGATGAAATAAGGGGTGAAATGGAAGTCTGAAGACAGCCTAGAGTGCGGTACAAGATGTTCCAATAGTACAAACTGTGCTAACAGTACTAACGATTTGGTCAGAGCATACCCCGGCTAAAGGGGTGGATGACACGGGTTTGAATTCAGCACATGACTTCACTTTTTCCTCTCGTAAATTTGTCATTTTGTAATGTAATCTACAAAGCATGCGTTATTACAAAAATAAAAATATAAAAATATGAATCTACACTTTGGATTGCAAAGAAAGACAACAGCAAAATGTTCTGGCGTTCAGTGAAATACATTTTCAATATAAAAAGTGCTAAGTCTGATTCGAGTGATCTTTCAGAGTTCACCCCAACCTGACTGACTCTCATAATTCTGTATATGACTTCTTTACTATCATTGGCAGAGATCTTGCTAGTTATATACTTTCCTATATAAGCAAAAGTGAACAGATTTCCTAGGGAGTCGCTTTTTCTTATTGATAAATTTGTATTTATGTGGCTCCAGAGTTCAAATTTGGTAACACCTCTATAGTGTCAAATTACAACCCCATATATCTTCTCCTATCTCTTCTTAAAATACTTGAGAGTGGTTAATAAACGACTTTTACGTTTTCTGGAAATCATTAATATGTTGTCTCAGAACCAGTTTGGATTCCGGTCCTTTAAATCAACCGAGGATGTTGTTGTTGCTCTGGTTGTTTAGGTATCTGAAAAACTTGATTCTGGCCAAAAATGTATGGGAGGTTTCCTAGATTTGGCTACGACATTTGTCTCCGTATCTTAGCCAATTCTGCTTCGGAAGCTAGAGCTATTCGCAAGTCAACATCCCTTAACTGGTTTCACTCTTGTTTATGCGACAGAAAGCAAAGTATTCGCTTCTCCAAACAGTATAGCGACTATACATAGACTAAGCGACAGTCTAATACGACATTCCACAAGAAAGTGTACTTATTCTTACTCTGTTTTACTGCTTAATGTTGCCCACAAAAAACCATACAGGTACTCCACAGACCTGTTGTATGATGACATGAAATACTTAAGAGTTCCTCAATTATATATCATAGCTGTACGATTGAGCTTTAACAAATCAATTCATGATAGTATTATCAGAGCCATCAGCTACACGGCCATTTCGACGCGATAACTGGACGATCCCCGTAGGAGTACGTTAGTAGGCAAAAGCGCATTTTCTTACAAAGGTCCCAAATTGTACCAAAGACTAGATACGGCATTGAATATATTACATGCCTCACGTTTCATCCTTAAAATATGCTTGCGTCTTTGCTCATCACATTAAAGCACGAAGGTACGTAGTTTCTTCAACATATAACATTAGGGGCCTGCTCCTATACTATAGTTTTTCTCGATGTCCTACACGTGTCCCCTGGGTGGCGCCAAAAGAGCAATACTTTTCAGGTGGTAGGCTTATGCCGCGGCGTGTTACCACCCACCAGACAAAGCCATGCCGTCAAGCGGCGTCGCGTGTGCCGTCGCGTTTCGGCATGATGTTTGGTGAAGCCATTATGGGGAACGGGTCGGAAACAGTTGCGCTTATTGCTATAGCTAGTCGTGATACATCGAAGGTCAATTTACCTGGCAGCCAATCTTGGAGAGCAGCGGGATCCGAGGCACGGTTTTCCGCTGGCCGACCGCAGATAGTTGGGGGCCCAAGTAGTGAGCCAGCCACTCATGAAAGGCTGCCCCGCCATCTCGCGAAAAATCCCGGAGGTGCGCCATCGTGCTGGTTGGCGACCAGATGAGAGGACCCGATGGACACCTCTGGGGGGGCTCGGGCGTCCCCGCGGTCTCCAGGATTGGTTCCCATAGGGTGAAAAGGCTTAATTTGTGTCACGGGTTGGTAGTATGCGCCTCGTTTCCACTTCCGTTTCCCTTTACCTATTTTCACTCCCCGAAAAAATGAAAGGAAAAAACAGAATTGAGGTTCAACAGCGGAAGCACGTCCTCTCCCTCCTAGTGCACCTCTCAAACATTCGAGGCTTGCACTCAAATATCAACTCGGTCCACCACCATCTCGAGACCGCTAAACCGAATATTCTGTTCCTCACGGAGACGCAGATCAAATGTCCAGCTGACGCGGCATACCTTGCCTACCCTGGTTATATGCTAGAACATAGCTTCAAAGCCAGGGCGGGAGTTTGTATGTATGCCCGCGATGACATTTGCTATCGGCGTCTCCGCAACCTTGAAGACCCCAAATTTTCAGTCATGTGGGTTCTGGTGGACATTGGCATGGAGAAAATTCTTTATGCTAGTGTCTACCGATCACACAGCGGAGATGAGGAGATGACCAGGCTCACAAATTACCTCAGTGAGGCGGCGGATGTGGCCCAACAGAGATATCCTTCTGCTCAATTAGTGCTTCTGGGGGATTTCAACGCCCACCATCAAGACTGGCTATACCCATACCAGAGCACAGACCACGCTGGTCGAGAGATGCGCAAGCTTGCCTTGACGCTAGACCTCACACAGCTGGTCCAAGGAGCTACAAGGATACCGGACGTTGATGGCCACACAGCCAATTGCTTGGACCTTCTGCTGACAACAGATCCAGACCGCTACTCAGTGTCGGTTTCATCACCTTTAGGTAGTTCCGACCACTGTCTGGTGAAGTCTGTATCAGTCTACTCCCCGCCCGATCCCAGCCCAAAAGGCACGCGGCGAGTGTGGCGATACAGGTCAGCAGATTGGGATGAGATGCGTTGTTTTTTCGCGTCTTACCCTTGGAGCCGGGTTTGTTTTTCTTCTAGCGATCCCTCAATTTGCGCGGATGCTGTGACAGAAGTATTACGTCAAGGTATGGAATATTTCATACCATTTTCTGACGTCCCGCTGTCCAGCAAAGCTCGCCCATGGTTCAATGCTAAATGTGAAGATGCAGAAGCGTTAAAGCATGAGGCCTACTTAGCCTGGGCTGATGCTCGAACCCGCAAATCTAGAGATGTACGTGAAAAGAAGAAAGCATTTAACCTGGCTGCCAAGTCCTGCAAAAAAGCCCTTAAGAAGGCTCGCTTCGATCATATACGCCGAACAGGGAACAAACTTGCTTCTTACCCCTCGGGTAGCAAAGCGTTTTGGTCCCTGGCGAAATCGATCGAAGAGAACTTCTGCCGTCCCTCACTGCCTCCACTGCTGAAACCCAACGGCTCCCTAGCGCACACTGCTGAAGAGAAAGCAAATTTATTTGCCTCTCTGTTTGCAGAATCTTCACGTTTAGATGCTGGCAATGCTGTACCTTCAAGTCTGCCAAACTGCGGGACGTTAATGTCAGAAATCCGCATTAGACAATCTGAAGTACGCAAAGCGTTGCGCAATCTGGACGTGAACAAAGCTAGTGGTCCAGACGGTATATCAGCTGTAGTCTTGAGGATGTGTGCGCCTGAGTTGACTCCAACATTGACTCGCCTCTTTCGCTTGTCTATGACGACTGGTCAAGTGCCTAAGTCCTGGAAGCTTGCAAACGTGCAGCCCGTGCCCAAAAAGGGTAGTCGCGCAGACCCTGCCAATTACAGGCCTATTTCAGTCACTCCATACTGTGTAAAACGATGGAACGTGTACTGAACCACAGGCTCCTGGCATACCTAGAAGTTAATGATCTCCTCAGTGACCGACAATACGGGTTTCGCCGAAACCGGTCTACTGGGGATCTTCTTGTGTATGCCACTCACATCTGGAGCGAAGCCATCGAGAACCACGGAGAGGCGCTTGCTGTTTCTCTCGATATCTCGAAGGCTTTTGACAGGGTTTGGCACGATAGCCTTATTAGCAAGCTTCCTTCATACGGCCTTCCCACTGGTTTATGTGTTTGGATTTCAGATTTCTTGAGGGATCGGTCGATTCGAGTAGTCATCGATGGCTGTTCTTCTGACCAATTGGCTATTAACGCCGGAGTCCCTCAAGGATCAGTACTCTCCGCAACGCTTTTTCTGCTGCATATTAATGATCTGCTTAAGCCCGGTATTTTTGGGTACGCAGACGACAGCACCGTTGTGGAGAGTTATACATCTAACGCACGAACCAGTGCTTTACAAGTCCAGTCTCATAGGGAAGCGATGGTTCAGCGCTTGAACTTTTCTCTGAAGGCAGTCTCCGATTGGGGCGATGCCAATCTGGTTAAGTTCAATGCTGCTAAAACCCAGGCGTGTCTTTTCTCCGCCAAAAGGAGCCCTTTTCAGCTGGCTCCTACTTTCAGAGATGTGTCCGTGCCGATAAGTAACCATCTCGAGCTTCTTGGCATCTCATTAACACCGACTCTCAATTTCGGCTCCTATATTGAGTCTAAAGCCCAGCTAGCCTCAAAAAAGCTTGGTGTTTTGGCGAAGGTGAGACAATACTTCACACCGGGACAGCTGCTCAATCTTTATCAAGCGCAAGTCCGGTCGTGTATGGAGTACTGTTCTCACCTTTGGGATGGTTCTGCCAAATACCAGCTGGAGACACTGGAAGCTATTGAGAGGAGAGCCAAGAGACTCATAAACGACGACCAACTTGTAAGCAAGAGACTCCAAAGTCTCGAGCATCGCCGCAAAGTCGCTTGCTTATCGGTTTTTTATCGGATACATTTTGGGGAGTGTGCCACAGAACTACATGATCTGATTCCGCCATCCCCATTCTATAACCGGACATCCAGGGATACTCAGAAGCGCCACCGCTATATGGTGGATATTCCATTTACCCGAACGAAGCGATTTGCATCTTCTTTTATCATGCGAACCGCCAGGGTATGGAATACTCTGCCTGAGGCTGTGTTTCCGGTTAAGTACAATATGGGGGTCTTCAAGAAGCGAGTAAATAGGTATCTCCTGGGTAAGCGCGCTCCATCATCGATCGCATCATCACTTAACATCAGGTGAGATAGTGGTCAAGTGCTACCCAGTTTGGAGTAAAAAAAAAAAAAAAAAAAAAAAAAAAAGTCGAATTTTTAATCAGACAGAGTAAACTGACAGATTGAAATGTCAATTTTCAAAATAATATTGCCAGCTTCAACTCAAAATGATGTTTCTAGCTCAGTTTTATGAGCGGAACTATGAGTGTGATGAACATTAAATAAAAAATAATACAAAAAGTTCGAACTTGGTAACAAATATAAGCATTCAATTATTTAGAACTAGCGACCCGCCCCAGCTTCGCACGGGTGCAATACTGATACTAAACTTAAATCTGTAATATATTATAAAATATTCATTGAAATAACATGCTCTAAAGGGCCATATTAATCCATATTAAATGCACAATGTATTTAGGGTACTTAATTGGATAAGGATCAATTGGCGTATTGCTTAAAATCGCATCGTAAATAAGCTATTTTACTCGTAAAAAGTATAGAATAAAAAAAAAATAATATTGTTATCCCTAAGAGATACACAGATATACACATAATACAAAACGTACTCCCAAAACTTTTTTGTAGCTCTTTTTTAAGGTGTACAATAGTGTAGTAAATTATTTTCATCTGAGGGTTGGTTTCCATCCGATTTACATGGACGTTTTTTCTCCATTAGGTCGAAAAATGGAGTTCAGGCAAGAAATTCAAATGGATGGATTGTTTATTTTATATTTTTCTCCGGAAATTGTTTTTATGCCAGTGTTTGAACTATTTAATTACCTCAAGTTGCATTAATTACATTATTTATTATAATTACATGAATATTTTATATGAGGATATAAATCGGTCCAGCTTAATTCGGGAACTTGACATAGAATTTTTCAATTACTGTAGTACTTGTCATCCCTTAATTATATAATTTATAATGTTGGCTGAGTTGACAGATACATTCAATTCCTTAGTGATGACATTAGAGCATTCAAATGTAAAGATTTCAACTGAAATTGTTATGGCAGCGTTACTCAAAGAAAGTATGAGAAAGAATACGACAGAAGATGATTCAGCACTTATGTCAAAGAATGACAAAACCAAGAAGGTTGTTATTTGTCATCTATGTAAAAAGAAAGGACACTATAAATGGCAGTGCAATGATAGAAAACCTAATAACGACAAGGTTACACATAATACTAAGAAGGATAGTAAAGAGACTTTTGGGCAGATAACTGCTATGTCGGCGAAGGTCAGCGAAAACAAATGGGTTATAGACTCTGATGCAACATCTCATATGACGTCAGATAGAAACATTTTGGAGAACAAGGAAAACGTCAGTTCTAAGCTTGTGACAACTGCGAATAACGACAAAATTGTTTCAAATATCAAGGGAAATGTGTTTGCAAAAGAGCGTTCAATAAGGTTTGAAGATGTTTTATGTGTACCAGGTTTGATGACAAATTTGCTGTCGGTTAGTAAAATGAGTAGTAAAGGTTTTGTAGTTGTTTTTGATAAAACTTGTTGTAAAGTTTTTAGTAAAGATGACATAGATGTAGGTGTTAACCCTTTGTTAACAGCACCCCTAAAAAATGGCTTATATGTTTGCCCGCTTCACGAAACTAAGTTCGGATTCATCTTGCAATCACGGAGCGGGATGCACACTTTACTGTGCCTCTTGTCCATAAATTCTTTCCTTTTCGTCTCATAGGATATCAGTATGGATTTACTGATCCATGATAAAATATTAAGTCTAACCTAATCTGGGTTATCTTTAAGAACCCAAGCAGTTTGTCTATATTTTCCAGAGTCTGTTTTAGAGCCGTTATTATTAGACATTTCAGTTCTCTTTGGCAATCTTTTGACCGAGACAATGACGGCGACCTAGCAGTACTGTAAAGGCTGCAAACCGTATTTTGCCAGGGCTACTTTCACATCGTTCCAACTCCAGCGTTTTTGAGTAAACCTAACTCTTGCAGGTGTGCTATTACATATTTTGCTTGTCTCTTGCAAAAAGTCATCTGAGTAGACCAGTATCTTAATACCCAGAATTCCTAGGGTGTAAATATGCTTGCGAAATATCCAGTTTCAACATGTAACTTTGGGCAGGACTGTAGGTATCTTGAAATGATTGAGTAACCGAAGCTTTGGCACTAATATGTATTGGTTTAATCCTCTTAAGTCGAATATGGGTCGAGGTGACACGTCTTTCTTCCTTCGAAGGAACTATTGTGACAGGTAACCGCTTCGGAATAGGCTCCCTTCGATACCATTTGACTTCAGACTCTGTATCTGATCCTCCATATGTGGTGAAGCTTTTGTTTCGAGAAAACTTTCTCAAGGTTAGTTTTAGACATGGTGGCTTTATATGGGTACTGTAACAGCCGGTTCGTCCACTGCTGAACACAGCCTCCCCTATGTAGGGGGTATTTGCCATAATCCCTAAATACCATAGTTCCAAATACTATAAGTTTTAAAATCAATATTTATGGGTAGGTAAGGATAGTCATCTCATATTATTGTAGAAAACTTAAAAAAGTGTCCAGCTGTAAGCTACATAAAACATTTCAAAAACTTTAAAGAATGGCACTGGTGTAGACAAAGGGTACGGTATGAATGTAGCAATTAATAATAATAAGACGAAGTAATGATGACGAACAACGATTGAGTGCGAATCAATTATTGCTAAGGTGCGGACGTGCTTGTCTAGTCTCGAAAATTTTGCTCGGTACCTCACAGTAAATTAACACGTGTTTTATAAAGTAATTAGTGCTATTTTAGTTTGCAATTAATCAAATAATTTCATAAATCACACGCTACTAAAAATATAGCGACGGCAGACGATTTAGTGCTGAGGTAGCTTCCACACGCACACTGACCGTGTTACGATCGTCGGCAGCAGCGGAACGGATTCAAGCGTTTTGCCTACTACGTGAGTTTTCTACAACTGTTATTGGGTCACAGACCACAGTTCCGACTGATTACTTAGTAACATTATTTGTTGCACTGAATAAAGTTAGCATAATGGTAAACAACTGTGCAGCGTGTACTAAACCAATCAGATTGTCTGTTGGGCTGCACATTCAATGCTTAAACTGTGCATGCTATTTTCATGCTATATGTGTCAACTTAAATGAACCACGTAAGTTAAGCGAAGAGGTGAGACTAGCCTGGTGTTGCCCAATCTGTCTCAGCAAAGAGCCAAAGAAAGATAACTCAAATACGCCGCCGGTTCGTATGGCAGCCGCTCTGAAAATAATAATGAAAACCTCACGCACATTATTCATGTGACGGCGCAAAAGATCGAAGTTGCCCTCGACGACCGTGACCTAGACTTTGTGATGCGGGCTGGCCCTCGTCGCCCAGAGACTGGTCATGAGGATGGGGTGATTACTTCAAAACTTCCACGACCCCTCGTTGTCAGATTTGTGAGATGGCAAAAAAGAGAGGAGTTTCTGAAAGCTGCGAAATCCCGGCGAAACCTATTAAGTACTGACATAGTCGAAGGGGCGGCCAGAAAGCTGTTTTTTAATGAGCGCCTTACCAAGGAAAGCAGGCAGTTATTTCGGTCTGCCCGGCAGCGTTCAAAAGATGCAGGTTTTAGATTCTGCTGGACTTAGAATGGCACAATACACATACGCAGGTAGGAAGGGCAACAAGCAATTCCTATTAAAACATACGAAGACATCGAACGCCACCAGGGCCCCGTGCCTGCTCAATGAATATACCCTGACCCCCCCGGACAGCTAAGAATTGCTTGATGGTGCTACTTTTATATCTAATTTTAATAAAATTTGTTCCACTAATTTACAATACACAATTTAAACTTATAAAACTCAATACACAAACTCACCATCAATTTCATTCACTATCCGAATCCAACACCTTCATGAATGTTAGGAGCATTTTGGAAGCAAGACTATTATATAATACAACATTTGAGAATAAACTTTACATAAATAATTATATTACAAGAAATATGACGTACTTGGCTATGTACACAATACACGTTTCTCAATTTTTATTTCATACCAATGGGTTTGGTTGATGTAACAGAGGAAATTGAAAAAACAATCTCAATCGAATGTCATAATTTTTGTTCGGTCGATTTATGTAAACAATTTATGACAAACAGCACTGCACTTAACTTTAAAGTAATTTCATTAAATATTAGAATTAGAAGTTATCAATGTAACTTCGACGATTTCTTGGTCACATTCAAAAGTTTTGAACTAAATTTTGATGCCATTGTTTTAACAGAATGCTGGCTTACAGAGGGCACTCTACTTACGTCTCTCCCAGGTTATAACGTTTCGCACGCAAAAACAACTTAATAAAAATGGCGGGATAGTGATTTATGTGAAGTCTTTGTACAATGCAATGGCACTAGAATCCAAAATAAAAGATGCTGACACTATTGTCCTAAATGTTGACGATAAAACATCTATTCTAGGCATTTACCGTTCCCCTTCAATCACAGACACTACTTCGTTTATAGACTCGCTTGATATAGTTCTAAGTAAATTAAAACACAAACTGACTATCACTATCGCTGGTGATCTGAACATTAATTTGTGTGACACATCAGAGGAACAATCTGACTTACTCTGCCTTATGGCCTCGCATGGCCTACTTCCCGCTATTATTAAACCGACAAGACTACGTTCATGCTTAGATCACATTTTCATTAGATTATCAACTACAAGCACAGGGCTGATTTTCCATTCTTCAATTACTGATCATGCTATCGTTATAGCTGGTATCTCTCGACAGTCTAGTATACAGTCGGTTAAGGCTAAAACTCTAACAGAATTGAATAATACTGAAAGGTCTAACGTTTTGACAAAACCTTGTGTTAATTCTGCTTTGAACACGTTTAATGAGATCATTACTAGTTCTATCAATAGGCATACACAACAAATTAGAATAGGAAGAAAAATGGTGAACATAAAGCCCTGGATCACTCCAGGACTCATTAGATGTATGCATCATCGCGATTGTAGAGCTTTTCCTGGTGACATTAATCGGCATAGGATTTACACTAGGTACAGGAACTTCTGCAATAAACTTCTCCGTAAAATTAAAGCTCAATATAAATAGTCAGCTACTCGACCAGAACAAAGATGACACAAAAAAGCTCTGGAGGACAATAAAAACCATTTGCTATAACTCAAACTGCAACGTGCCATCTGAACTGTTTAACTACTCAGTAAATTCAAATAACCCGCTAAATCACTGTAATGAGCATTTTGTTGTCGTGGGTAAACTACTTACTGACAATATTTTGAAGAAGTTAGCTGTTACCGAGACATCTCTTATTGATTCATACATGCCAATTTCATCCACTCCGCACTCGTCGTTTCTCTACCCCACCGACCCAAATGAAATAGCCAAAATTATTAGCAAGCTTAAAATCGACAGAGCCTCTAGCCCCGACCTTATTTCTGTTGCTCTCATCAAAAAATGTGCTCAAGCTTTACTAATTCCATTAACTTTTATATGTAATTTTAGTATTGAGTCTGGTGTATTTCCAGAGTACTGGAAGATTGCTACCATAACTCCAATACACAAAAAGGTCCAAAAGTACACCTGATGAGTACCAAAAGTACAGGCCTATTGCCCTTCTCAGCGTTGTCTCTAAGATTCTGGAAAAAATTGTAAATCACAGACTTATAAAATATCTGGAGAAATATAGCCTTATCTTTGAAAAACTGTATGGTTTCCGCAGGGCTAAGTCGACTGAAGACGCTGTCACACTGCTAGCTAACTTGGTCTCATCATATGTTAAACAAGGAAGCAAATGTATCGGTGTATTTCTTGATTAAGCGAAAGCTTTTGACACGGTCTCGGTTGGCTTGCTTCTGAGGAAACTAGGATCCATTGGTGTCAGATGGATTCCGTTGCGGTGGTTCTCAAGTTATCTAAATAATCGCGAACAGTTTGTAAAAGTGTTAAACCACTCTAGCGACCACCAACTAATAAACTGTGGTGTTCCTCAGGGTAGCATCCTCGGTCCTACGCTTTTCCTAATTTATATCAACGATATCCTTAACATTAAGCTGAACAATACTGATATAATTGCATATGCTGACGACACTGCGATTTTGATTAATGGTGAAGCGTGGGACCTTGTGTACAATCTTGCTTTTGCAAAGTCCGTCATCTCTATGCCACCACCTGAATTTGTCCTGAAAATTCATCACTGTTCAAAGGATAATAGAAGCTTAGATCATACTACGTGCACTTGTAAATTCATAGACCGCGTTCCTGTTATAAAATATCTAGGTGTGTCAATTGATGAAAATTTATCCTACAGAGACCATATAACAGATTTGTCATCAAAAACACGTAAATTAATCCATGTTATGAAAAACCTTCGCGGCTGTGCTCCGGTTCCACTGCTACGTCAAGTGTATTTTGCCTTATGTCAGTCTATCATCCAGTACTGTGTAACGGTGTGGGGTGCTGCTGGTATAACTTATTTCAGGAAAATCGAAAGATCACAACGTGCACTTATAAAAGTCACACTCCGGAAGCCGTTCCGTTATCCAACAGATGCTCTTTACAATGAATTTCAAGTTTTACGTGTTCGCCAGCTCTTTATTTTCAGGGCTACAATAAAAACTCACATTGATCTAACAAGTCATTCAGACAATGAAAAAATCATGACAAGACGTGCTTTTAGAATTCCAAAACCGTTTGTTACATCTTTATTAGCTAAACGCTGCCCTTCTTTTTCACACCCCCATACGTACAACAAAGTGGCAAATAGGTGTGATATAAAAAATCTCTCAGTCAATGCCTGCAAAAGAACTGTTAAGTATTGGCTGCTCAAACTTTCTCACAAAGAAACAGAAGAATTAATATGAAACCGCTACTGCTCAGCACACTCGCTCAATATATTTCACACGCAAAGAACATAAGAAACCAATAAATGGACGAGTGAACGAGTATATATGAGTCCACTCACTTCAGGCACATACGCGCACAGCGTCTCACTCTCTTACACACATCCTACGACACACATATACACATAAATTCTACACTTTACATCTATATTATAAGTACTTAGTTAAATTAAAATTATTACTTGTAAACTGCTTCAAGGAAATTCCTATTCACCTAATTGAAGATAATGGCACATATTATGCAGTCTCATTTAAAAAAAAATTATAAAAAATATATATTTAAACTTTTACTTTGGTATTGCAACGCATTGTACTTAAATTTAAACTTAATTTTACATTGCCGCTGTATCAATTTTAATTTTGTCATGAACAACACAATGAACTTTTGAAAAACGCACTCGATCTCCAAGATACAGGCTTAGTGCTTAGTTTGGGGCTCGCTGTCAATCTATTAGTCAATAAGAATTTTAGTTATTGTAGAATCTTAGTTAACCATTGTATTTACTTAAAAATAATTTTAGCAATAAATTATTTTGTCTATCTTATCTTACCTAACTATCGGAAATCCTGAAGGACGGTACGGTCGACATTTGTCGAACATGCCGCCGTCCCGGAGAGTCACTCTGGCATATCATTTTTGGTTGTTCGCATCTTGCTAACGGCGAGTATGTGCACAGGCACAACCAAGTGGCCAGGATCATCCACCAGCAACTTGCCTTTCAATATGGCCTTGTCAAGTCAGAGGTGCCGTACTACCAGTACGCACCGGTGCCAGTTCTCGAGAATGGTCGTGCATTGCTCTACTGGGACCGCTCTATCATCATTCATCACGGACAGCACTATTGTTTGCAATAAGCCTGATATCGTGGTGGTCACCCGATCCCACCGCCGGGCAGAGCTTGTCGTCATCACCATCCCACATGACAAGAACCTCGAGAAGGACAAAGTCAGCAAGTACCTTGACTTGGCTCACGAGGTAACCGCCATGTGGGATGTTGACTCGACGATCATTGTCCCGATAGTCGTTTCGGCGAACGGCCTAATAGCGAAGAGCCTCGACCAACGCCTCAAGAGACTCTCGCTAGACGGTTGGATCAAGGGTCAGATGCAGAACGCAGTGATGTCGACACGCCGTGTGTTGTCCGAAGGTTCCTCTCTCTGCAGTCCTAACCGCTGGTAGCTTGGGCCCTGCCCCGCTGCCGGCGGGATCCTAGTTTTAAGTTTTTTATAAAAAAAAATTTTAATTATGAATGTTGTAAACAATTAAAATTATGTTCTAAAATAAATGACGTGAATAATAATAATAATAATTTTTATTTGGCATAAAAAAATGTTACAGGTATTACTTGTTGAATCCACAGCTCCCGAACTAGTTAATAAAAACTGTGTTTCGAATGCCAGTGGCTTCTCCCATCTAGATTTACTTGTTTAATTGTAAACGAATTGAAGGATGCCATTTATAAAATTGAATATTATTGTCGACTAAAATAGTTACTTATTGAAATATTCAACTACTTGCTTAGTACAAAGTAATGTAGTAAATATAAACTTAAAGAATTATTATCGTGTAGCTAGACAGATTTTATTTCGTGAACTGAGAATAGTACGTTTATTGATTTTAGGCGCTTCTTTTAAAATTTACCCTGATGCTAATGTGGCGACACCCTATTTTAATGAATTTGGACGGACACCTTTTTCATTCATGTACACAGATGGTTTTCCTTACCTCTACCCTCCATAATTTGACACAGATACGTAAGCAAGCTAATGATTGGTCCGAAACGCACATAGGGCACTATTGGCATGGAGTGCTCACGGTGCCCATCAATGAGGATTCAATACTATTCGCAGAATTGTGACAATACACCACCGAAGTCATAAATATAAGAAGTCAAGTTACTACAGTGCCCATTGCTGCTCGCCCGGGCTGTGAGTACTGCTAGCGATGAATGGTGATGTCATCGATCACATCAAATCACACCTATCAGCCATGCAAGCGTTTGGTGGTCTTCGTACAAATCGGACCAGCTGCGAGCGTGCTATTGATAGTTGATAGATTGGTTGATACCAATAGCACATATCGGACCGCACCCTTACTACAAACAATTCTCTTTGTTTTAGAGCCGTTATTATTAGACATTTCAGTTCTCTTTGGCAATCTTTTGACCGAGACAATGACGGCGACCTAGCAGTACTGTAAAGGCTGCAAACCGTATTTTGCCAGGGCTACTTTCACATCGTTCCAACTCCAGCGTTTTTGAGTAAACCTAACTCTTGCAGGTGTGCTATTACATATTTTGCTTGTCTCTTGCAAAAAGTCATCTGAGTAGACCAGTATCTTAATACCCAGAATTCCTAGGGTGTAAATATGCTTGCGAAATATCCAGTTTCAACATGTAACTTTGGGCAGGACTGTAGGTATCTTGAAATGATTGAGTAACCGAAGCTTTGGCACTAATATGTATTGGTTTAATCCTCTTAAGTCGAATATGGGTCGAGGTGACACGTCTTTCTTCCTTCGAAGGAACTATTGTGACAGGTAACCGCTTCGGAATAGGCTCCCTTCGATACCATTTGACTTCAGACTCTGTATCTGATCCTCCATATGTGGTGAAGCTTTTGTTTCGAGAAAACTTTCTCAAGGTTAGTTTTAGACATGGTGGCTTTATATGGGTACTGTAACAGCCGGTTCGTCCACTGCTGAACACAGCCTCCCCTATGTAGGGGGTATTTGCCATAATCCCTAAATACCATAGTTCCAAATACTATAAGTTTTAAAATCAATATTTATGGGTAGGTAAGGATAGTCATCTCATATTATTGTAGAAAACTTAAAAAAGTGTCCAGCTGTAAGCTACATAAAACATTTCAAAAACTTTAAAGAATGGCACTGGTGTAGACAAAGGGTACGGTATGAATGTAGCAATTAATAATAATAAGACGAAGTAATGATGACGAACAACGATTGAGTGCGAATCAATTATTGCTAAGGTGCGGACGTGCTTGTCTAGTCTCGAAAATTTTGCTCGGTACCTCACAGTAAATTAACACGTGTTTTATAAAGTAATTAGTGCTATTTTAGTTTGCAATTAATCAAATAATTTCATAAATCACACGCTACTAAAAATATAGCGACGGCAGACGATTTAGTGCTGAGGTAGCTTCCACACGCACACTGACCGTGTTACGATCGTCGGCAGCAGCGGAACGGATTCAAGCGTTTTGCCTACTACGTGAGTTTTCTACAACTGTTATTGGGTCACAGACCACAGTTCCGACTGATTACTTAGTAACATTATTTGTTGCACTGAATAAAGTTAGCATAATGGTAAACAACTGTGCAGCGTGTACTAAACCAATCAGATTGTCTGTTGGGCTGCACATTCAATGCTTAAACTGTGCATGCTATTTTCATGCTATATGTGTCAACTTAAATGAACCACGTAAGTTAAGCGAAGAGGTGAGACTAGCCTGGTGTTGCCCAATCTGTCTCAGCAAAGAGCCAAAGAAAGATAACTCAAATACGCCGCCGGTTCGTATGGCAGCCGCTCTGAAAATAATAATGAAAACCTCACGCACATTATTCATGTGACGGCGCAAAAGATCGAAGTTGCCCTCGACGACCGTGACCTAGACTTTGTGATGCGGGCTGGCCCTCGTCGCCCAGAGACTGGTCATGAGGATGGGGTGATTACTTCAAAACTTCCACGACCCCTCGTTGTCAGATTTGTGAGATGGCAAAAAAGAGAGGAGTTTCTGAAAGCTGCGAAATCCCGGCGAAACCTATTAAGTACTGACATAGTCGAAGGGGCGGCCAGAAAGCTGTTTTTTAATGAGCGCCTTACCAAGGAAAGCAGGCAGTTATTTCGGTCTGCCCGGCAGCGTTCAAAAGATGCAGGTTTTAGATTCTGCTGGACTTAGAATGGCACAATACACATACGCAGGTAGGAAGGGCAACAAGCAATTCCTATTAAAACATACGAAGACATCGAACGCCACCAGGGCCCCGTGCCTGCTCAATGAATATACCCTGACCCCCCCGGACAGCTAAGAATTGCTTGATGGTGCTACTTTTATATCTAATTTTAATAAAATTTGTTCCACTAATTTACAATACACAATTTAAACTTATAAAACTCAATACACAAACTCACCATCAATTTCATTCACTATCCGAATCCAACACCTTCATGAATGTTAGGAGCATTTTGGAAGCAAGACTATTATATAATACAACATTTGAGAATAAACTTTACATAAATAATTATATTACAAGAAATATGACGTACTTGGCTATGTACACAATACACGTTTCTCAATTTTTATTTCATACCAATGGGTTTGGTTGATGTAACAGAGGAAATTGAAAAAACAATCTCAATCGAATGTCATAATTTTTGTTCGGTCGATTTATGTAAACAATTTATGACAAACAGCACTGCACTTAACTTTAAAGTAATTTCATTAAATATTAGAATTAGAAGTTATCAATGTAACTTCGACGATTTCTTGGTCACATTCAAAAGTTTTGAACTAAATTTTGATGCCATTGTTTTAACAGAATGCTGGCTTACAGAGGGCACTCTACTTACGTCTCTCCCAGGTTATAACGTTTCGCACGCAAAAACAACTTAATAAAAATGGCGGGATAGTGATTTATGTGAAGTCTTTGTACAATGCAATGGCACTAGAATCCAAAATAAAAGATGCTGACACTATTGTCCTAAATGTTGACGATAAAACATCTATTCTAGGCATTTACCGTTCCCCTTCAATCACAGACACTACTTCGTTTATAGACTCGCTTGATATAGTTCTAAGTAAATTAAAACACAAACTGACTATCACTATCGCTGGTGATCTGAACATTAATTTGTGTGACACATCAGAGGAACAATCTGACTTACTCTGCCTTATGGCCTCGCATGGCCTACTTCCCGCTATTATTAAACCGACAAGACTACGTTCATGCTTAGATCACATTTTCATTAGATTATCAACTACAAGCACAGGGCTGATTTTCCATTCTTCAATTACTGATCATGCTATCGTTATAGCTGGTATCTCTCGACAGTCTAGTATACAGTCGGTTAAGGCTAAAACTCTAACAGAATTGAATAATACTGAAAGGTCTAACGTTTTGACAAAACCTTGTGTTAATTCTGCTTTGAACACGTTTAATGAGATCATTACTAGTTCTATCAATAGGCATACACAACAAATTAGAATAGGAAGAAAAATGGTGAACATAAAGCCCTGGATCACTCCAGGACTCATTAGATGTATGCATCATCGCGATTGTAGAGCTTTTCCTGGTGACATTAATCGGCATAGGATTTACACTAGGTACAGGAACTTCTGCAATAAACTTCTCCGTAAAATTAAAGCTCAATATAAATAGTCAGCTACTCGACCAGAACAAAGATGACACAAAAAAGCTCTGGAGGACAATAAAAACCATTTGCTATAACTCAAACTGCAACGTGCCATCTGAACTGTTTAACTACTCAGTAAATTCAAATAACCCGCTAAATCACTGTAATGAGCATTTTGTTGTCGTGGGTAAACTACTTACTGACAATATTTTGAAGAAGTTAGCTGTTACCGAGACATCTCTTATTGATTCATACATGCCAATTTCATCCACTCCGCACTCGTCGTTTCTCTACCCCACCGACCCAAATGAAATAGCCAAAATTATTAGCAAGCTTAAAATCGACAGAGCCTCTAGCCCCGACCTTATTTCTGTTGCTCTCATCAAAAAATGTGCTCAAGCTTTACTAATTCCATTAACTTTTATATGTAATTTTAGTATTGAGTCTGGTGTATTTCCAGAGTACTGGAAGATTGCTACCATAACTCCAATACACAAAAAGGTCCAAAAGTACACCTGATGAGTACCAAAAGTACAGGCCTATTGCCCTTCTCAGCGTTGTCTCTAAGATTCTGGAAAAAATTGTAAATCACAGACTTATAAAATATCTGGAGAAATATAGCCTTATCTTTGAAAAACTGTATGGTTTCCGCAGGGCTAAGTCGACTGAAGACGCTGTCACACTGCTAGCTAACTTGGTCTCATCATATGTTAAACAAGGAAGCAAATGTATCGGTGTATTTCTTGATTAAGCGAAAGCTTTTGACACGGTCTCGGTTGGCTTGCTTCTGAGGAAACTAGGATCCATTGGTGTCAGATGGATTCCGTTGCGGTGGTTCTCAAGTTATCTAAATAATCGCGAACAGTTTGTAAAAGTGTTAAACCACTCTAGCGACCACCAACTAATAAACTGTGGTGTTCCTCAGGGTAGCATCCTCGGTCCTACGCTTTTCCTAATTTATATCAACGATATCCTTAACATTAAGCTGAACAATACTGATATAATTGCATATGCTGACGACACTGCGATTTTGATTAATGGTGAAGCGTGGGACCTTGTGTACAATCTTGCTTTTGCAAAGTCCGTCATCTCTATGCCACCACCTGAATTTGTCCTGAAAATTCATCACTGTTCAAAGGATAATAGAAGCTTAGATCATACTACGTGCACTTGTAAATTCATAGACCGCGTTCCTGTTATAAAATATCTAGGTGTGTCAATTGATGAAAATTTATCCTACAGAGACCATATAACAGATTTGTCATCAAAAACACGTAAATTAATCCATGTTATGAAAAACCTTCGCGGCTGTGCTCCGGTTCCACTGCTACGTCAAGTGTATTTTGCCTTATGTCAGTCTATCATCCAGTACTGTGTAACGGTGTGGGGTGCTGCTGGTATAACTTATTTCAGGAAAATCGAAAGATCACAACGTGCACTTATAAAAGTCACACTCCGGAAGCCGTTCCGTTATCCAACAGATGCTCTTTACAATGAATTTCAAGTTTTACGTGTTCGCCAGCTCTTTATTTTCAGGGCTACAATAAAAACTCACATTGATCTAACAAGTCATTCAGACAATGAAAAAATCATGACAAGACGTGCTTTTAGAATTCCAAAACCGTTTGTTACATCTTTATTAGCTAAACGCTGCCCTTCTTTTTCACACCCCCATACGTACAACAAAGTGGCAAATAGGTGTGATATAAAAAATCTCTCAGTCAATGCCTGCAAAAGAACTGTTAAGTATTGGCTGCTCAAACTTTCTCACAAAGAAACAGAAGAATTAATATGAAACCGCTACTGCTCAGCACACTCGCTCAATATATTTCACACGCAAAGAACATAAGAAACCAATAAATGGACGAGTGAACGAGTATATATGAGTCCACTCACTTCAGGCACATACGCGCACAGCGTCTCACTCTCTTACACACATCCTACGACACACATATACACATAAATTCTACACTTTACATCTATATTATAAGTACTTAGTTAAATTAAAATTATTACTTGTAAACTGCTTCAAGGAAATTCCTATTCACCTAATTGAAGATAATGGCACATATTATGCAGTCTCATTTAAAAAAAAATTATAAAAAATATATATTTAAACTTTTACTTTGGTATTGCAACGCATTGTACTTAAATTTAAACTTAATTTTACATTGCCGCTGTATCAATTTTAATTTTGTCATGAACAACACAATGAACTTTTGAAAAACGCACTCGATCTCCAAGATACAGGCTTAGTGCTTAGTTTGGGGCTCGCTGTCAATCTATTAGTCAATAAGAATTTTAGTTATTGTAGAATCTTAGTTAACCATTGTATTTACTTAAAAATCATTTTAGCAATAAATTATTTTGTCTATCTTATCTTACCTAACTATCGGAAATCCTGAAGGACGGTACGGTCGACATTTGTCGAACATGCCGCCGTCCCGGAGAGTCACTCTGGCATATCATTTTTGGTTGTTCGCATCTTGCTAACGGCGAGTATGTGCACAGGCACAACCAAGTGGCCAGGATCATCCACCAGCAACTTGCCTTTCAATATGGCCTTGTCAAGTCAGAGGTGCCGTACTACCAGTACGCACCGGTGCCAGTTCTCGAGAATGGTCGTGCATTGCTCTACTGGGACCGCTCTATCATCATTCATCACGGACAGCACTATTGTTTGCAATAAGCCTGATATCGTGGTGGTCACCCGATCCCACCGCCGGGCAGAGCTTGTCGTCATCACCATCCCACATGACAAGAACCTCGAGAAGGACAAAGTCAGCAAGTACCTTGACTTGGCTCACGAGGTAACCGCCATGTGGGATGTTGACTCGACGATCATTGTCCCGATAGTCGTTTCGGCGAACGGCCTAATAGCGAAGAGCCTCGACCAACGCCTCAAGAGACTCTCGCTAGACGGTTGGATCAAGGGTCAGATGCAGAACGCAGTGATGTCGACACGCCGTGTGTTGTCCGAAGGTTCCTCTCTCTGCAGTCCTAACCGCTGGTAGCTTGGGCCCTGCCCCGCTGCCGGCGGGATCCTAGTTTTAAGTTTTTTATAAAAAAAAATTTTAATTATGAATGTTGTAAACAATTAAAATTATGTTCTAAAATAAATGACGTGAATAATAATAATAATAATTTTTATTTGGCATAAAAAAATGTTACAGGTATTACTTGTTGAATCCACAGCTCCCGAACTAGTTAATAAAAACTGTGTTTCGAATGCCAGTGGCTTCTCCCATCTAGATTTACTTGTTTAATTGTAAACGAATTGAAGGATGCCATTTATAAAATTGAATATTATTGTCGACTAAAATAGTTACTTATTGAAATATTCAACTACTTGCTTAGTACAAAGTAATGTAGTAAATATAAACTTAAAGAATTATTATCGTGTAGCTAGACAGATTTTATTTCGTGAACTGAGAATAGTACGTTTATTGATTTTAGGCGCTTCTTTTAAAATTTACCCTGATGCTAATGTGGCGACACCCTATTTTAATGAATTTGGACGGACACCTTTTTCATTCATGTACACAGATGGTTTTCCTTACCTCTACCCTCCATAATTTGACACAGATACGTAAGCAAGCTAATGATTGGTCCGAAACGCACATAGGGCACTATTGGCATGGAGTGCTCACGGTGCCCATCAATGAGGATTCAATACTATTCGCAGAATTGTGACAATACACCACCGAAGTCATAAATATAAGAAGTCAAGTTACTACAGTGCCCATTGCTGCTCGCCCGGGCTGTGAGTACTGCTAGCGATGAATGGTGATGTCATCGATCACATCAAATCACACCTATCAGCCATGCAAGCGTTTGGTGGTCTTCGTACAAATCGGACCAGCTGCGAGCGTGCTATTGATAGTTGATAGATTGGTTGATACCAATAGCACATATCGGACCGCACCCTTACTACAAACAATTCTCTTTGCAGTTTGCTACATAGAGAAAAGTAATATACCGGATTGTTTGCCAGTATATATTCTATTTGATCTATGTTGTTTGCTAATTGCTTACTACAATACAAATTGGTGTCGAGAATTTATTGGGCGCAAAATATAAAATTAAACACAAAATAAAAATATAATCCTGTCCACGATGACCACAACACATTTTTTACAGCTTCCAGTTGACATTATAATTGTTATCGTCAAAAAACTTATAATAAAAGATGTCTATAACCTAATTTTGACATGCAAAACTTTGAAAAACCTTATAATTCATGATAATGCAATCTGGAGACCGATTTGTCGTACGAGGCTCGTCATACATGAATTTGAATATCACAAGTAAGTTTTTTTTATTTTTTTATTGCCTTTAAGTAGGCAGACAGGCAGGCGGCCCACCTGATGGGAAGTGGTTACCGTCGCCTATGGACGTTTGCAACACCAGGGGTGTTACTAACGCGCTGCCGACCTTTGGGAAATTTAATGACCCCCTTTTTAAACAACCCCATATCGTAGCGCAGTGGGAAAACCTCGGCGGGAAGCTCCCTCCAAATCCTTAATGTACGCGGTATGAAAGTTCTACCGAACCGTTGCGTAGTAGAGTGCAGTGTCTCGAGGTAGTGAGGGTGAACATCCCGCCGATGGCAGTTTTTAAAGATTGCTCCCAGACAGGCTTACTTGCTGCAGCTGATGTTTCAAGGGTTTTAATTGTTATTATAAAATTGTTCTTTTCAGAAATTGCAGTCAGTCATGGTATGAAAAATGTAGAATATCACACAATTGGTGCAAAGGTATCTACAAAAATAAGGTAACAAACCGGCATATACAATGCAACATTGTTCTTATTTTCAAATCTTCTTGTTTACATTGCCTGTAAACTTGATGATGTCATTGCTGTCAGCTGTAGTGCTTATCTTGAAACTTACTACTGCCTTAAAAAACCAGAAAAGTATGTTATCTGGTGGCCCATAAGAGCTTAAAAGCCTAATCTCAATAACCAGCACTGTCCTGTAATTTGTTATTTTTATAGTTACCATGCATATTGTAACAACTTAAAGTAGTGCATTTTGAGATGATAGCATTTGTAGCAGTTTAAAATTGGGCTTCATATCAAGGCCTTTGGAAAGTAAATTGTTTTTAGGTGTGCTACTTTCACTCACCCAAAATCTAACAACTGATAACACTTTGATAATACATAGCTGCCTTTCTCATAGGACTACCAATGCGCATGTTTTGATTTGTTTCATAAAAATATTAGAAAGCAGTTTTCATATAGTTCTTTCTAATAATTTTCAATGAACAAGTATTTTGTTGAACATTGTATGAACATTTGAATTCAACTGACTGTCTTCAACTGATCAATGCTAAGTATGCAATGCAAGTTTCTTAGAGCATAACAAGATGACTTGATTGACTTTCAAATAATTTTAAAATGAAATTTAGTTAAATAATATTTTATTACTTGAACAAATCTGATGTCTGTTAAACAAGGTTTAAATGGCAGAGTTATATATATCAAGAAAAAGAAAAATCTAAAATTTCTATTATGAAAATCAATTTATTATTTATTAATATTATTCATTATTTTTGTTGTTGCATAATTTTATGCACTTTGTATATGCATGGAAAAACTCTGTTTGTATGGTATTACAGTGATGTTTGATATAGTTATGGAATGTTTTTCTGGACGTGGGTTAGTCCTGATATGGGTGGCACCAATTTAATTTTAAGAAGTCAAGCTTAAATTACTATTAAAGCTAATATATATATAATATATCATTTTATCAACACTAGCTTCCCTTTGAACCTTTATTTGTATGTTTTTTTATTACTGCATAGTAGTTCCCAAGGGATCAAATAATACTCACTGAATCATGATAAAAAGTATTATAGCTCATTCAGGACCTAATGATCTTATTTTGATGCACTACTTATGTTTAAAATTTTATTTAAGCTCGTTCAATCATCTCAAAGGTGTGCAGTAACACATACACAACCATTGACATTTATAACACTACCAATGCATATACAAAACAGCATTAGTAGTATTGGATCAAGTTTTGCTAGGCAGTGAAGAATATTGGATGACCTGCTTTGTAATGAACCTGTTATTATTGACTTTAAATTCACAGAATGTGAAGTATTTCTACTCTCAATTTCAGCATTGTATTTTTGCAGGGGCTGGTGTACCATGATATAAATTACATGCCATGGCTGAAATTCCATAATTCAGAAGCGTTACTTTTGACTGTTGGTTCAGATCTCCACTGCTATCCAGTTGAACAAAATGGATTTCCTAATGGCAGATATACTCAGTGGAGGCTGAGCATGCCTACAATTGAAAGATATGACAAAAGAACCAATGATATATCAAGATTTGTACTGAAAGACAATTTACTTGTTTGTGGAAATAGGTAACTTATTATTATAATATGATAAATTTCATCTTAAATTATCAGAGATCGGAATAGGTAGAATGATTTAGGGTCAATGATCTCGCGTATATGTTAATATGGATAAGCCTCCCAGATATCGAAATTTTAAATTCATTCTTTTTTTTCCCGGAATATCAAAAATATTACGTGGAGGCGTAAGGTGAGTAACGTATCAATATGAGCATTGTTTTTTCTGTATAGCTTTTAATGCTCTTAGAGCGCCATAGGTGACCGGTATTTTACCAATCAAAAGTTAACATTCAAGTTTTTATAGTACATTGCCCGCTGGTTCAGCCAGTTATATATCGGACTTCAGAGCTGCCGGTACCGGGTTCGATTCCCAGTGGAAACACAAAGTTTCTCCCTATGGAACATTTGTGTTTCTGGTTCTGGGTGTAGTTGTATACCCGGCACCCGTGATACAAGTCTTTGAACTAAGTGCGGGGCTATGAGAGTGAATGCATTTGTTTTGTTTCTCATGGAAAATGTTTTCTCCCGTCGTAGAAAATGTCCCGAATTTGCATAAAGCAACTCACCAAAGATTCAAATCAGTCAGATGATTTTTTTTTGGAAACGCGCATGGAGAGCAGACAAAGGCATAATGAATTTAAAATGTAAGAAAATTGATTCTGATAATTTTCAAATAGTTACTAATTCTTGAATTTAAATAGTGTAATAATATTATGTAACGCGATCCCGTGAATATCGGAACTTTCCGGAAAAAATGGCATATGCATGTTATGACAACGTGATGTAAGTACGTAAAATCATTCAGCCTATTCCGATCACTGTAAATTATAAATAAAAAATATTTTTCTATTCGTTTTTTTCTTTTTTTTTTTTTATATTATATATATATAATTTTTTTTTGTAATATATTTTTTAACATATTTAATATAATTAACATAACTAATAATTTAATTAATATATTTTTATTCAGGTCCATGGTTTGAATCCCACCGCGGGCTTTAGCTTCACAGTATGCTGGAAGGGCTTTTTGCGAATGCCCACCTGGCTAGCAACCACCCTCAAGTTGAAAATCTGTCGCCAAGCACCTAACGGTGTGTTCCGGCAGCAGTCCTTGAGAGCCAGTGAAATTACAGGCACATGAGACTTAACAATCTATGTCTCAAGGTGAGGGGCGCAGTGCAATTCGTCACTTGAGACTGCCATCCTAAGACAACAACCGGGACTGACGGCTTAACATGCCCTCCGAAGCACGGAAGCGCTCAGTAGTAATGTCACTAGCGGTCACACATCCAACTCATGGCTGCAGCGGACGTTTTTTAACTTTGCTGACTGGTTAAGAACAGCTAAGCACTTCAAAACTTATGGTTTACTTAGGCTTCCAAATTCTTGTATAAAACTTTGAGTGTCTTGCTTGCTTTCTTATATTATATTAGTAAAACCTATAATCTCTTAATAATCATTATATTTTCAGAAATGGATCTATAGCTGTTTACAGAGTGGACAACATTGGTACACAACCACACTTAATTCAGCATGTAAAAGATTGTCATGAAGATGGAAGGGTAGAAGTGTCTGCTGTGGATATCACCAACAACAAAGAGCAATTTTACTTGGTGACTGCTTCAATGGGCAGCCCAGTTGTACTGTTATGGAACTGGGATTCCAATGATGATTGCACAGATTCAAGGAATGGAGGCAGTGATCTTGTTAGTGAGTACTTGAGAATTATGCTAATGTTATAACTTATAATATTTTTTATGGATATAATCATTCTTACTTATATTATAATCTCAAAAGTTTGTAAGTATGGATGTATTGTTTGTTTTACTTTATATATTCTCATTCGGTACCTAATATTCTAATTATGAAATGAAATACAGATTTTTATTGGCATATTTTATTTACATATTATTTATGAAAATTAAAAAAATAAATTAAAGCATTATTCTCCTAACAAAACAATGCTTTGAAACATTTTTTTATTATTAAAGTACAATGTGTCCCGACCAAGGAGGTTTCAATTCAATTTAAGTACATATTATCTGTGGTGAGCGCGCTGGTTCCGAGCCAATGGACTTTTTCCATTTTGGCGCTATTTCGTACATAGTACATATGAATTATAGTAATATTTTGTTGGATAAAACTTTAGTAGCAAAAATGTCAAGCAACTGAAGCAACACCGATTATACTGATGAAAGCAATTAACTGACAGCGTTATAATATATTATTATATATATTATAATATAGAAGGGTAGCGACATCATACCGAGAGTTGTGTTTGAAAAAACACTTCTTTCGATCAGATGAAGTCTAGTAGTCTGGTTGATGGCCGCGCACCGTCCCCTATGACGGTTAAAGTAATACAAATGGAGCACAAAGTTTCGGCAGAAATGCCAATGTCCAGGTGGCTGAGATGGTGTTAAGCATCCGACGCGATATCGGAGGACGCGGGTTCGATTCCCGCCTTGGGCATAACATTTTGTACTCCAATTATTTGTTTGATATGATTTTCGCTTAGCACGCGATAGTGCTTGTAATCATATTTAAAAAAAAAAAAAAAAAGAATAGTCTTTTGCCAGAAAAATCAAGAAAAGCGTATAGCCTGATAAGATAAAATAAAAATAGTGTATGCAAATGCATTTAAAAACGCTCGTGTAATCTTGTTTTGAAACTCGCCTGAGTGTGCTGCAAAAACCTTTAGTATCACACCTCTGACAAAATAAAATAATATTCTTATTAATAATAATCTTATTCATTTTTCTGAGTATCACACATACATGATGTTAACGAAATAATTACATGTTTAACTTAAAAAAAGCCCGCGACAGCATATATCTATCTTGTAAGCCATTATCGCCGAAATAGTGAACCATAAATTCCATAAAAAATTATAATATATTTCTAATGCGTATTTGGTGGTAGCAAATTAATCCCTATCAAACTAATATGATAAAGGCGAATATTTGTGAGTATGTTTGTATGTTTGTTACTTCTTCACGATCAAACGTTTGGACCAATTTTGATGAAATTTGGTATGGAGGTAGATGAGGCGCTGGATTAACGCATATGATACTTTTTATCATCATTGTTCATCACCACGCGGGTGTAACCACGGGGTGCAGCTAGTATATATATATAATTTTATGAATTTTGTTCAATTCGCCACAATATGTTCAGTTGGATACCTGCTGATCAATATGGAAGTAGGCTCCAATCCAAGTAGCATTCAAAACTCAGTCTATGTGTCATGACAATATGGCTTAATAAATTGGGTCAAAGTGGCCAAAAGGCCTGACACGGTTGAAAAGCCTTTGGCCAGTATTGTATATTGTTGGTTTTGTGGGTGAGTTAAGATCGATTAGGTGGACATCGTGAAAGTCGCGGGTAGCCAATGGTTACAAGCGGCTAATAGCCGTTCTTTGCGGCGTTCAATGGGGGAGTTTTTTGTTCAGTAGTGGACGTCTTCCGGCTGATGATGATCGATTATGTAAGCAGTATATTAACAGAAAAGGAAGAATTTTTCTTTTTATAAAAAACGGAACTGACTTGTTACACAGAGAAATAATTATTTGAAATCTACTGTAGTGTATTTAATGTGTCTTTTATTGACATACAAGTATAAAACATTGTATTATCAATTTATTTGACTTGTAATATTAAAGTATTACATAATTTAATGGTATTCATAATAATGTACATGTGACAAATAAAATTACTGTACCTATCTGCATGGTGGTAGGGCACTTTGCAAATGCCCGCCTGGCTAGCTACCACCCTCAAGTTGAAAATCTGTCGCCAAGCACCTAACGGTGTGTTCCGGCAGCTGTCCTTGAGAGCCAGTAACTCTAGGTTAGTCTGAACAACATCCTCGACCACATCATCACTTACCATCAGGTGAGATAGTGGTCAAAGGCTAACCTATCAGGCATAAAAAAAAAAATTAGTAATTATATTTTTAATGAGTACTGAGTAATAATAAATAAAAGTAATAAATTATTATAACTTCTGGAACGACCATTAAAATCCGAGTGATTTCAATCAGCATGGTACCAACTTCAAAAAAATATTTGATACTTTTAAGTGTTAGAAAATGGTAACTTTTTCTTAAATAAAAAAACATATTTAAATGTATATGATTATTTTTGTCTTTTTCAGATAGTTTTGGTGTAGATCTTGGTTCAGATGCCTGTATTGGTGCAAAATGTGTTATGTTAAATGATAAAGGTGACAAATTGGCAATTGGACCAGATGGAAACAGTAAACCGGTCTTGATAGATCTGAAGGTGTAGGTAATATATTTAAATGCTTATTGAATTATAAAATTGCACGGCACATTAAGCCTTTGGTCCTGGCTGTTGACTTAGTAATACAGTTGTAATAGCATGGTGGTAGTGCATTTTGCGAATGCCCGCCTGGAGGGCTCCCATCCTCAATTAGAAAATCTGTCGCCAAGCACCAAAGCTATCACCTAAGTTAGTAATTCTAAGTTAACCTGAACAACATCTTCGACCGCATCGTCACTTACAATCAGGTGAGATCGTGGACAAAAGCTAGCCTAATCAGATACAAAAAACATAGATTTAATGGGTGAAATGTGGCATCTTAGATTCCATTACATACAAAAAGGAGAAAGTAACAAAAGCGTAACTTTTACAAAATTTTGTAAAAGTGATTTTCGCTTAGCACGGGATAGTGCTTGTTAATATATTTAGAAATACGAAACAGATACAACTTGTTTAAAAGAGTTATGTGTATGAAAAAGTAATTCCTTTGATTAAATGAAGTCTAGAAATCTGGTTAATGACACTCACTTTTTGGGGGACTATACTGCTCGCGTCCGTAGGATTTAGCCCTCGATGTCCTACACGTGTCCCCTGGGTGGCGCCAAAAGAGCAGTACTTTTCAGGTGGTAGGCTTAGGCCGCGGCGTGTTACCACCCACCAGACAAAGCCATGCCGCCAAGCGATCGCGTTACGGCATGATGTCTGGTGAAGCCATTATGGGGAACGGGTCGGAAACAGTTGCGCTTTTTACTATAGCTAGTCGTGACACATTGAAGATCAATTTACCTGGCAGCCAATCTTGGAGAGCAGCGGGATCCGAGGCACGGTTCTCCGCTGGCCGACCGCAGATAGTTGGGGGCCCAAGTAGTGAGCCAGCCACTCATGAAAGGCTGCCCCGCCATCTCGCGAAAAATCCCGGAGGTGCGCCATCGTGCTGGTTGGCGACCAGACGAGAGGACCCGATGGACACCTCTGGGGGGGCTCGGGCGTCCCCGCGGTCTCCAGGATTGGTTTCCTTTAGGTGGAAAGGCCTAATTTGTGTCACGGGTTGGTAATTTGCGCCTCGTTTCCACTTCCGTTTCCCTTTACCTATCTTCACTCCCAATTAAATGAACAAGAGAAACAGAACAAAGGTCCAACAGCGGAAGCACGTCCTCTCTCTCCAAGTGCACCTCTCAAACATTCGAGGCTTGCACTCCAATATCGACCCGGTCCACCACCATCTTGAGACCGCAAGACCGCATATTCTGTTCCTCACGGAGACGCAGATCAAATGTCCTGCTGATGCGTCATACCTTGCCTACCCTGGCTATGTTCTTGAACATAGTTTCAAGGCTAAGGCGGGAGTTTGTATGTATGCTCGCGATGACATTTGCTATCGGCGTCTCCGCAACCTTGAAGACCCCAAATTCTCTGTCATGTGGGTTCTGGTGGACAATGGCATGGAGAAAATTCTTTATGCTAGTGTCTACCGTTCGCACAGCGGAGATGAGGAGACAACCAGGCTCGCAAATTACCTTAGTGAGGCGGCCGATGTGGCCCAACAGAGGTATCCTTCTGCTCAATTAGTGCTTCTGGGGGATTTCAACGCCCACCATCAAGACTGGCTATACCCATACCAGAGCACAGACCACGCTGGTCGAGAGATGCGCAAGCTTGCTTTGACGCTAAACCTCACTCAGCTGGTCCAAGGAGCCACAAGGATACCGGATGTTGATGGCCACACAGCCAATTGCTTGGACCTTCTGCTGACAACAGATCCAGACCGCTACTCGGTGTCGGTTTCATCACCCTTAGGTAGCTCCGACCATTGTCTGGTGAAGTCTGTATCAGTGTACTCCCCGCCCGATCCCAGTCCAAGAGGCACCCGGCGGGTGTGGCGATACAAGTCAGCAGATTGGGATGAGATGCGTTATTTTTTCGCGTCTTACCCTTGGCGGCAGGTTTGTTTTTCTTCGAGCGATCCCTCAACTTGCGCGGATGCTGTGACTGAGGTGTTACGTCAGGGTATGGAATACTTCATACCATTTTCTGACGTCCCGATGTCCAGCAAAGCTCGCCCATGGTTTAATGCTACATGTGGAGATGCAGAAGCGTCAAAACATGAGGCATATTTAGCCTGGGCTGATGCTCGAACCCGCAAATCTAGAGATGTACGTGAAAAGAAGAAAGCATTTAACCTAGCCGCCAAGTTCTGCAAAAAGGCTCTCAAGAAGGCTCGCTTCGACCACATACGCCGAACAGGGAACAAACTTGCTTCTTACCCCTCGGGTAGCAAAGCGTTCTGGTCCCTGGCAAAGTCGATCGAAGAGAACTTCTGTCGTCCCTCACTGCCTCCACTGCTGAAACCTAACGGCTCACTAGCACACACTGCCGAAGAGAAAGCAAATTTATTTGCCTCTCTGTTTGCAGAGTCTTCACGTTTAGATGCTGGCAATGCTGTTCCTTCTAGCCTGCCAAACTGCGGGACGTCAATGTCTGAAATCCGCATTCGACAGTCTGAAGTACGCAAAGCGTTGCGCGATCTGGACGTGAACAAAGCTAGTGGTCCAGACGGTATACCAGCTGTAGTCTTGAGGATGTGTGCGCCTGAGTTGACTCCAATATTGACTCGCCTCTTTCGCTTGTCTATGACGACTGGTCAAGTGCCTAAGTCCTGGAAGCTTGCAAACGTGCAGCCCGTGCCCAAAAAGGGTAGTCGCGCAGACCCTGCCAATTACAGGCCTATTTCAGTCACTTCCATACTCTGTAAGACGATGGAACGTGTACTGAACCACAGGCTCCTAGCATACCTAGAAGTGAATGATCTCCTCAGTGACCGACAATACGGGTTTCGCCGAAACCGGTCTACTGGGGATCTTCTAGTGTATGCCACTCACATCTGGAGCGAAGCCATCGAGAACCACGGAGAGGCGCTTGCTGTTTCTCTCGATATCTCGAAGGCTTTTGACAGGGTTTGGCACGATAGCCTTATTAGCAAGCTTCCTTCATACGGCCTTCCCACTGGTTTATGTGTTTGGATTTCAGATTTCTTGAGGGATCGGTCGATTCGAGTGGTCATCGATGGCTGTTCTTCCGACCAATTGGCTATAAACGCCGGAGTCCCTCAAGGATCAGTACTCTCTGCAACGCTTTTTCTGCTGCATATTAATGATCTGCTTAAGCCCGGTATTTTTGGGTACGCAGACGACAGCACCGTTGTGGAGAGTTATACATCTAACGCACGAACCAGTGCATTACAAATCCAGTCTCATAGGGAAGCGATGGTTCAGCGCTTGAACTTTTCTCTGAAGGCAGTCTCCGATTGGGGCGATGCCAATCTGGTTAAGTTCAATGCAGCTAAAACCCAGGCTTGTCTTTTCTCCGCCAAACGGAGCCCTTTTCAGCTGGCTCCTACTTTCAGGGATGTGTCCGTGCCGATAAGTAACCATCTCGAGCTTCTTGGCATCTCATTAACACCGACTCTCAATTTCGGCTCCTATATTGAGTCTAAAGCCCAGCTAGCTTCAAAAAAGCTTGGTGTTTTGGCTAAGGTGAGACAATACTTCACACCGGGACAGCTGCTGAATCTTTATCAAGCGCAAGTCCGGTCGTGTGTGGAGTACTGTTCTCACCTTTGGGATGGTTCTGCCAAATACCAGCTGGAGACACTGGAAGCTATTGAGAGGAGAGCCAAGAGACTCATTAACGACGACGAACTTGTAAGCAAGAGACTCCAAAGTCTCGAGCATCGCCGCAAAGTCGCTTGCTTATCGGTTTTTTATCGGATACATTTCGGGGAGTGTGCCACAGAACTACATGATTTGATTCCGCCATCCCCATTCTTTAACCGGACATCCAGGGATACTCCGAAGCGCCACCGCTATATGGTAGATATTCCATTTACCCGAACAAAGCGATTTGCTTCTTCGTTCATTATACGAACCGCTAGGGAATGGAATACCCTGCCTGAGTCTGTGTTTCCGGTTAAGTACAATATGGGGGTCTTCAAAACGCGAGTGAACAGGTATCTTCTGGGTAAGCGCGCTCCATCATCGACCGCATCATCACTTAACATCAGGTGAGATAGTGGTCAAGTGCTAACCAGTTAATTATAAAAAAAAAAAAAAAAAAAAAACTCAGGTGACCCCTCCCCTAATATGTTTAAAAAATAATTACTGCGGAAACATAAGTGACGAACGGCTTTGCGACCATCACTTTGATATAAAATTTTAAGTCTCATGTTGTTGTAATTGAAACCGGAACAGTAATGTGAACATTTGCGGTAGAAATTGATATGGCAATACTTATTTACAAAATTTTTTGTTTTGAGAAAAATATGCCTAAAGAAACGTAGGTGGCCATAACTCAGTAATTTGACAATAAAAAAATTGAGTGTGATACCATTGAAGAAGCTTCATGAAGTCAGTATGTTTTTAAAGCTATTGGTCACCCAGGTCCCCATACATTTTTTTTTACCACAGGTCCTCAAACATTATCATTACAAAATGGAAAACTCCAATTGTTATTTTTAAGTATTTAAAAAAAGTTAACAGTTGCAGCTAGAAACACTTTGTAACTTGCGATGAAAACGCCAACTATTCACGGTTATTTCCAGAAAAAAAAGCATTATTATTGAATTTGTAGTCGAGGTGCCCAAAATTGTGAACAGACGTATCAAATCTCAAGCATATCAAAAAAAAATAAAAAAACCAGATTGCTTCAGATAGTTTTTTTAAAATATTTTTTCCTGATTGACCCCGGTGCCCCCCATGAGTACCCGCATTAATTACTGGACAACCTGTATAGTTTTGTGCCATTATCAAACAAACAGTAATCGATCGGCGCCGGAATTCTATAAAAAATTGATCAAATGTTTTCATAATTTCAGAGTGGACTTTGTGATAAAATCAGATGCCTCAGCAGATATAAGACAGATCGTGCAAGACATCCAATGGCACGACGAACATACGCTGTGCTATGTCACTCATTCTGGGTCGCTGCAAATGATGGACATTAGGACCCATCAAGTGGTAATTAAATAATAATTGTTTTTTTTCTCCGAAAAAGTGATTCTAAATGTGTGTGTGTGTGAAGTAGTGCAGCATAATGACGACATCTCCGGCCGCAAACAACGCTCACAGAAAAGTGGTAGTGCAATGTGTGCACAAATGTCAAACTCAAATCTTGACAGATAGCTGAGGAGATTTTTATTGTTGTGGTTAGTATGTTGAACGTACAAACATCTGTTCACAAAAGAATGCCTCGAAGTGCAATACTTCTATTATCAATAGTTAGCGTGAAGGTTATTATGGGTCAATTGCGAAAAAACAAATTATTTGACAGCTAGCAGATGTTATAAGCGCGGCTACGTATCAGTTAACATCGTTTGCGCGCAAACAGTGCATATTCTCGTATTTCAGTTATGAACCGAGCTTTTGCAATGAATGCTGTGACAGCAGTGTTTGCGTGATTTAAACCGTAGTGAAGATGAAGGCTTTCCCGTCTGCGGCGGGAAATACAAAATTTTAATAAATCTTAACTGATTATTGTATTTTATTGCTAGATTTTCTAATTGTTGAACTTGATCGCCTTATATACGAGATTTGGAGAATATTTTTTACAGTGTGAAATTACCGATTCGTACTCAAAAATTTATATTCGTTTTTTTTTTATTTAATATATTTATTTAATCAAAATAATTACCATTATTATCTATATTAGCCATCTAATTGTCAGGTAATTTATGACTTTGCGATAGAACTCTGGTGATCCAGATTCGACAAACTGTGTGAAAGCTTTTGTACTGCATCCTGGGAAGAAAACTTTTTATCACGTGGAAATTTGTCCAAATCTGGTACGGTTGAAAAAAAAGGTCTGGTGAATATGGAGGGTGACGAATAGTTTCTAATTGCAGTACCTGTAGATATAAAACGTTTTCTCGTGCTGTATGAGGTCTCGCGTTATCATGGAGCAATAATGGTGAAGATCGATCCGTGAGTCGGGGCTGTTTCACTTCTAGTTGTAACGACCCCCCCTCTATCTTTATATAAATCTCATGTACTCTACGCTACCTTATATGAAAATGTTTAATAAAATGAAATTTAATTGTGATATCCTATTTGTGTGATAACTTCTACCATTCTGAGATACCGTATCCAAACATAACACAAAACCTAATATTGAGTGTGTCTTGACTGAGATCATTATAAGGCCATGTGATCGTCTAGTATAGTGGTCAGGATCCTATATTGTGCCCATAAGTAGCAACTCAGTTTCTTTTCCAAAGGCTTGAGACGTGACCTACTCTACCTATGTACTCTCCAAGTGGTGTAATTTAGAACTGGCTCTCTAACATAATACAGTAAAAGTGTTAAGTTGCAACAACAAAATTTACTATTACCACTTTCTTACTATCAAAACCAAACTACCTATTTCATGACTAAATGTTGTGAGTCTATTAAAACCTCAGCATATTGCCATAAGTATTATGCAGTGATAGATTCTATCTATAGTGACTAATGTGATGTTCTAATAAAGTTGAATAAGAATTACTGCGTAGATATGTAACTATCTGCTTTATATTAATATGGTAGAGTGAAAAGAAGATTATGTTGCTAAGATGTTCTAAGTAGGTATGAAATAAGTAAGATTTACATAAGAACCTTTAAAGTAGGTAAGTATGCAAATAAAATTAAGAATGATATTTAATTGATTGCGGCTAAGGATAACAGCCCCTCCCCGCTGCCATCTGTAGATTTCGACTTGTCCAAACTGGTCATCTTCCACCGCATAGGTCTGTTATATTCCTTACTAATTACCCAACATAATTAGTAACCATATAATCACCCATTGTAAGAGGACTTTATAAAGTTATTATTCTTTCTTTTTTTTTGTTTTCTATTATTTACAAATGTACTAAAAGTCAGTAAGTATGTGTATTGCAATTGATTCAGTATTCATATATACTACATGGGCATGAGGACATATTCTTTTGGCAAAAGGGAATGTCGTATGATATTGTCATCGACACTGTAAGTATGTAAGTTTGTATCTTGTCTGCACATTCAAGGACCTTTTTAATTTACTTCTATGAAAATGAGAGACATCATTATTCATAGCTATACAAAACAAACCATTCATTCTACCCAAACGAGTATCTACCATAACACCGAGACGCTGGCCATCTCTGGAGCTGCCTAGCCTCAGTAAGGGCATACATCCAATCATATCTCGGTTCTTAGCGGGACTTCCTTTTACTTATTATGGTAAAAGGGAGTTCCTAATATTACGCTGGTATGTACTAAATATGTCCTAAAACCTGATTGGATTGGGACTACAAGTAACCCTATACAATCTACAGCCTATCATATCTCTGTTTGAGTAGACATATCTAGTTAAATAATATCTTTGAACCTATTCCACCACTTTGTTTAGATGTCATATCCTGTTAGATGATATCATTGGTCCAATATATATTATTTTGAGAGTGGAGAGTAATTATACAGCTTTACTTGATTTTATTATATCTAGTAATTTTAATAGTGAACAAATAAGTTTAGTATATTTTCAAGGTATTCTTGAGTATTTGTTGTTAGATATTCTTTCTTTGTTTCTGCAAACTTTTGACTTCAAAATGGAACAATTTATATTCTTTCCATGTTGTTTGAGGAATAATGCACCTAGACTATATGTCTGATAGAAAAGGTTAATCATAATGAAACAGCTTTGCTTGTCCATTAATTACATGAAAATTTCAAGATATTGCATAGTTATTTTTTTTATTTTAGGATATTCTAATTCCTTGTTTTATTTATTTGATATATCCTATTACTTTGATTTTAACAGATACTAATAGCGACATAATAAATTGTAATATATCCTTCCTCATGCTGTCGAAGAGTAGTCAACCATTCTACGTCTCTCATTAGATGGTCTCCCACAATGGAACTGCACAGCTTGTCCATTAGCATCCAAAACGATACCTTACATTTACTACCGTCTTAATTTGAAACTAATTTGAGTGGATGATAATTATAAATATGAACCTAAAACTGATTTTTATTTTATTTATTGTAACAAAATAATTCTAGTTTGTAACCTACATGGCTATTAAAGTATTTCCTGGACACTTGATAGAATATTAAATGTTTTAATAATTCAGCGAACCCAAGGATACTAGTCTACCTCCTGTAATCCGGGAAGTTGCCAGTACACCTATCTTATGAGTTAGATAGAAAAATGTATTGCATCATATCGTGAGTCTACCCCCGAATTATTACTAAGTGCTATTTCCCAAACAATTTCCTATGTTCCCTATTCCTACTCAAATGTACCTAGTTACCTAATTCCTATTCTTCTAGATGTAGTATTCAGCCTAGAGATCCATGTCTCACATTTACTTTAATCATGTGGTGTGTAATGTAGCCCCCTTTCCATAGCAATGGTAGGTAGGACAGCTTCCCCTCGGTGTAAAGAGGAAACTCCTGCTAACAGAAGCTAGCTGAAAGTGGAATGGCAAATTCCAATGTATACTAAATGCCGGTGTAATACGTTCACATACATATGAGGCCGAAGCTTGGGATTGTATTGAACGAGGATTTGATACCTATGGTGTAAAATATATATAATATAGACTTCATTGCAATAACACCCATTATGGTTATTAGGGAACCCCACTTGCTAGGAGCACCTAAGCCACACTAGGATATACGACACTGAAGGGAACTGTAACTGTTTCCCGAAGGATACAGCCGCCGGCTCGTTCCAAGCGCGGGCACATCCCGAGGGACGTTGTCTAAATCTGGGAGCTTGCACTCCCAGACCACGGCTACACGTGAAGACTATAATACCTAAGAAAATGAGGAATCATAATGTAGGGTAGGATACGGGAACGCTTGGAGGAAAACGCTACGTCGTAACCTTTCTTCTGCGTATGCTGAATACTCGGATTACTAATAAATAAGCATTTTGTCAGCCATGCTAACTACTTTGCTCCGGGTTTCCCTTTTTATAGGTACTAACCCTGCCAGTTTAACACTGGGCGTGCCTACTCCCTACCTAAAAATCGACCGAAATCCCCACGTGTTGCCACGTGTTGGGAATCGTACAGACTTTTCATCGGCCATGCCAATTACTAAGTCCCATGTCCTTTGTCAGCATTTAGCCAACTCGAGACTCCCTAACCCCTAACCGGTGTAACACTTCTCAATACACAATTCACTTTTAATTTTTACCAATAATTCACTTCACGGATTTTAAGAATCTCACCGAAGACCGTCTTCGGAGTACCTCCTGAGAGCGACCTCGGAGGCTTAATGCCTCAATCCCCCCATCTTTTTTATTTCCTCACTTTATCCCGCCTAAACTGCACCTCTATCCCCACCCCTGCCTTGCCATTTCTTTTTTTTTCTTTTCCCATACTAAAACTGCCCAATATATTTCATTTAATTCTTCAATAATCATACTTCAACCGATTCCTATTGTCAAAAGTCCCCGATTTATGTGCCGTTCATGCGCTTGGCAACATAAAAAGCATCCAGAACAGCACACTTCTCCGCTCTCTTTCTTTCTTATGGAAAGATAGCACGAGTAAAAGGGTTAATACGATTTCGTTCTAAAACATTCAAAATGCAGCAAACTGATATTTGTAAATAGGTTTATTTATGAACGTGGCGGGACAGAGAAGGGCCTGTACCGTCACAGCCAACCCCCAAATTTTCTGCAGGTGTGAATTTATACCGAAGGAAAATTTTAAAAAAAACCATCTATAGTTCACAAGCAAACCAGACAATAAAAGATAATAAAAACCCCAGAAATGTTATTACCAACAATATTAATAACGATAACACAGATTTATTATTGCTTCCTCGAAATGAAAGAGTGTAGTAGTGTGTTTTTAAACCAACCAAATCACAGCACATCACCTTATCTACATTTTAAGAATTGGCATAAACAAACCATTGAACAACAAAGACTTCTCACAAGGACCAAAAAGGCTATGCAAGAGAACCGGGTTGTGAGGCCGATCTACCCTAATAGTAACAAATCAGCGTAAACTTAATTCAAACCATTCTTCATTCAGATTAAAGATAAATTTCCACCAATAAGTCCCTTCCGTAGCCCCATTGACTTTAATAGTTACAAAGCATTTATTTCCCAATGATAAGAAACCTCCTCAAAATTTCAACTCGGAATAACGTCTGGAACTTAGTTGGAGTTTGTAAAAGTTGCCGAATTTTTCATTTAGCTTTCTTAGCTTCTTGTGAAGTATGGACTTTCTATGATACCAGTTTTAGCACTGAAATTGTCAATCGGACCTAACCTAACACCAATTTCTCATAGAAAGCCCCTTCTGGGTTAAGTTGTGTCTCCAAGGTTAGCATCAATAAATCAGAAGCCCTAACCCCATGAGTCCTGTTGGTTTGCTGGGCCCTGCATACTGTTTAAAACCACTGTCATAAATCTCTCAGCCTCCCATCTCAAGGTCAAATTCAAATCCTAATTATTCATTCATCCATACCTTATTATCAATCAAATTCACTACTTCCACTTGCCTAATATACCTTCCCCAAGCTCACATTCTCGCCTGCCCTTACAAATCAACAGCACGACAACTACAAAGCAGGTATAATATAATAACAGTAAAAATACTCTTTAGTCCATGATAAAACGAATTAAATTTAATGAGATTTATCTGTCAACCATAGATGGCATGCATTAGATAAACTATGTGATGTGATATAAATTAACCACTCTTTACATCTCAACCCCCCCTTTAATATGCTCTTAGCAACTCATTGTATGAATAATAACTTTTAGTTATTGAATTAATTACTATTTACACCTAACCCCTGTTTGTAAATTCCTAGCGTATTATTTAATTATGAATCTATGTTTATTATTTTTTTTTTTTAAATTGCACTTTGCTATAATTTTCAGTTACTAAATAAAAAACTTTTACGCTCAACCCCCCGTCTGCATATTCTGCATATTCAGTTATTAAATGAATTACATTTACGCCCAACCCCCCGTCTGCATATTCCTAGCAAATTGCTAAATTAAGAATTCAATTGTTCGATTTGAATTTTGAAATAACTTTCAGTTATTGACTGAATTACTATATTCGCTCAAACCCCCGTTTGTAATTTCCTATAGCGTATTATTTAATTATGAATCTATATGTATCTTTTTTTTTTAAGTTACGTTTTGCTATAATTTTCAGTTATTAAATGAATTATTTTTACGCTCAACCCCCCGTCTGCATATTCCTAGCAAATCCTAGAATCTTTAATTAGAATCGTTAATGATTTATTCGTTCTTGTGACGCAAATGCACAGACAGGCTTTGTCAATTATAATTGTTTGTCAATTTTGTTGAAATTTAATTTAGTTTGAATAATAAGTCGCTGGTTTCATCTCATTACTACTTACGTATTTCTTTAAGCAACCCGTATACACAATATAATATTAAATTTTCAACAATACAAACTTGATTTAAGACAATTTATTTTTAGACGACTTCAATTTACTTATCAACAATCTTAAAACTGAACAATTGAAAAGGCCACCATCCTCCCCTCCATCTATGCTTAGTAGAAAATACTTCCACTTTGTTATTTTTCTTTTATATTCATACATGTGTATATTAGAGCCAACCTTTATAGGTATTTATTTAAATTAAATTTCCTTTTATTTTTCAATATTGACTGTTATTATAAATCTTTCCTTATAATTCACCAGACTTACTTTACTTAACAAAGTGGTAGCAAATCCCCCATAAACATACATGGGCCTTTCCCTAACCCAGCGAAATAAAAATCTTAAAATTCAGTTCAAAACTTCCTTTATTGAGGACCCCTTAGGGCGTTTTTGTTAATCTAAATTACAATATATTTTCTTTTTTTTTTTTTTCTTTAGGACTATATAATTCAAATATTTAGTACATTTACATTTTCCTTTATGTACTAAAAACAAGCCTTCTTATTAACCTACAACCTCAATTCTTTTCTCTTAACTTCATATAAAAGGTTAACTAATCAAATTCAGTCCAAAACTTTCTTTATTTGAGAACCCCTTAGGGCGTTTTTGTTAATCTAAATTACAATATATTTTCTTTTTTTTTCTTTAGGATTATATGATTCAAATATTTAGTACATTTACATTTTCCTTTATGTACTAAAAACAAGCCTTCTTATTAACCTACAACCTCAATTCTTTTCTCTTAAATTCATACAAAACGTTAAGTAATCAGTAAACTTTAATTTTAATCTTATACATCTCAATTACGAAATTCAAACTTTGCCTAAAGCATTTTTTTTAATAATCTTTATTCAAAATAGTTCCAGCTGTCATTTTGTTCCCCCAATCAGCCCCAACCTAGGTTCCGCCTCTTTGTAATACCTTGACAAATGTATCGCATTAAATTTTCCTCTCACTACATTTGTTTCCGGATTTGTTAGAATGTAGACGTTTTGATAGGGATTTGCTGCTATAACGTATGGTCCCTCATATAATGCCTCAAATTTTTTTGTTATTTTTTGTCTCGCATCAGATCTATTTAACCGTTTTATTTTCACCAAATCGCCTATTTGATATTGAATGAGTCTAAATTTTTTATTAAACTTCAACTGTCGTTTCTCTCCCATCTTTTGTAAATTAAGTTGAGCTAGTTCTCTTATCCTTCCTAACTCTAAGTTAATATTTATTCTCATCAACCCCGGGTCTATTGACAATCTGTTTGATTCACCATACATTATTTCACATGGTGTAAATCCTGTGCTTTCATGAAAGGTATTATTATATAATATTTCTAATTTCGGCAATAGGGCGACCCAACCTCTATGATTATTCCTACAATATGTCCTAAACAAACGCCCTAATTCCTTATTAACTCTTTCCGTAGTGTTTGGTCGCGGATTTCTCACAGTAGTGTATATAACCTTCACTCCTTCTTGCCCCATGAATTCCTTCCATGCTTTGCTCGAAAACTGCGAGCCATTATCAGACATTATGGTTTTTGGTTTAATTATATCGAAAAATTGTCTTACTTTACATATAACTGATCTAGACGTGGCTTTTCTCAAGTCATAAAATTTCACAAATTTGCTGAAGGCATCTTGGATAACTAGTATGTAATTCATCCCAAACTTTCCTGTTGGCAACGGTCCATACAAATCGACCATTACCATCTCACCTATTTCCTTTGCTATTATTGACCGACAGGGACCGACAAATTTAACCGTATTGCTTTTAGTAATCTGACAATCGTGACAATTTTTTATTACTTGTTTCACTAATCTGGTAATCCCTCTCCAATAAAATCTATCTCTTATATATTTTATTACTTTATATGCCCCTTGGTGACCCATTTCTAGGTGTATTTGCACTATAATATCTTTTCGCAAAATTTCCGGTAAATATATAACATCAATATTTGTACCTTCCGGTTTAAAATATAATATATCATTGTTTACATAGCATCTTTTAATTATCCTGCTTTGTTTTTCTATACAGCTATGAGCTTTACCTAATTCCTCTATTATTTTTCTTGTTTCAACATCTTCCTTTTGGAACTTCGATATTTCCTTTAATTTCGTGATCAATTCCCTATTCGTTTTAATTTCCATGTATAATATTTCCGGCAATTTGGTTTTCTCTTCTTGTAATATGTCCCCACCTATTGGGTAACGAGATAAAATGTCAGCTACAATGTTATCCTTGCCCTTAATATGTTGAACCTCAAACTGAAACTGCTCTAAATAATTAACCCATCTAGTTACTCGAGCGTTATATAATCTCCAAGTTTTAATAAAAGATAGTGCTTTATGATCCGTTAGAATTATTACATTAGCCCCCCTTAAATAGGTTTCGAACTTCTGCAAGCAACATATTACCGAATAAAACTCTTGTTCTGTGACGGTCCAATTTAATTGCGGCCCTTTGAGCACCTTACTATGGAATCCTAATATCTTCATTTCACCATCTTCCCCCAATTGATACAAAACTCCTCCTATTCCTATCCCTGAGCTATCTGTTTGCAAATAGTATGATCTCTTGAAGTCAGGGTGGTGAAGCGATATTGTTTTTATGAACAGAGTTTTGATTTTATTGAATGCTTGTTGTTCTATGTCCCCCCAATGCCATCCAGCTTCTTTCTTTAAAAGTTCGCATAGCGGCATAATGTGACTACTATACGCAGGTATAAACCGCCTATAAAAGTTACATAGCCCCAAAAAGGCCCTGACATGTTTTATTTTTTTAGGTGTCGGGAATTCTTGTATCGCGTTCAATTTGTCTGGATCTGTCTTAAGCCCATCCGTGGATATGATGTATCCTAACATCTTAACTTCTTTACACAGAAAATTACTTTTCTTTAAATTACAAGTTAACCCCGCTGCCTGTAGTTTTCCTAGTACTATGTCAATGTGCTCTAAATGTTCTTCTAAGTTACCTGTAGTAATTATAGCCAAGTCATCTAGGTAATTAACACAGAATTCTCGTACTTCAAAACCTAATATAGTATCAATCGCCCTACTAAAACTACCCACAGAAGTTTTTAAGCCTTGAGGCAAAACATTATAGACGTAGGATTTTCCGTTAAACGTAAATCCTGTATACATCTTACTTGATTCAGAAATCGGTATCTGAAAATAAGCATTGTTCATGTCAACTATGCTTATAAAATTTGTTCCATGGAATGAATTTATTACGTCTAACTGTAGTGGCGGTTTTTCTGTTTCAGATATCATATGTTTGTTTATTTCCCTCGCGTCTAAAAGGACTCTGATCGAACCATCCTTTTTTAGAGTGAAGGTTAGCGGGCTGCTATAAGGTGTAGCAGATCTACTTATAATCCCCAGTTTTTCCATTTCCCGTAACTTTTCCTCTACCTTTTCCCGATAAGCATACGGAATAGGATAAGCCCTTTTTACAATCGGGACATGCGGTTCCATCCTAATCTCATGTTCATAACAGTTTGCTCGGCCTAGCGTGTCAGAAAATAAACCTTCATATTTCTTCAATAATACTTGGAGCCTCTCCAAATCCTCTACCTTAAGTGACATACCTATCTTAACCTGTCGTAAATCTATTACCTCATCTTCATTCACTTCGTTACATAGACCCTCACAATCATTCTCAATGTATGGGCTACTTCCGAGTTCTATGAACCTAATGATCTCTTTATGCCCCTCATATTCCAAAACCACCCCTCTATCTGCTCCGCTTAAGACAACCTTAATCTTGTTTGACTTCATCCAGTCAAAACCTAATATTAAAGGTCTAAGCAGTCCTGGTACAATCAACACCCCCGTATCCTTCATTGTCGTTCCTATTTTCAAAGGTAATAAAGCCATGCTACGAATATCGACACTTTTCTGCCCTACAGCTGTTCTTATTTGAACAGGTTTGATAGGAATTAACGGTATATGAGGAATTCGTTGTTTTAATACGCCCCAAAATTCTTCCGAGATACAGGTTATGTCACTTCCTGAATCAAGTAGCCCTACTACTTCAAAGTCAAACACTTGCACACCTATTTCCGACTTAAAATCTGTCCCATTAATTTTTGGTTCTGTATTCCTTTCGTCAAAAACTGATGTAACCGAAGTAAATTCGTCATTATCTAATTGCTCCTGTTCTATTTTTAATTTAAGGACATCTATTATCTGACTACGAATGCAATTTATCCTTGGATCGGTTAATGTGCTATATCCTATTCCCTCTTTTTCCCCTCTATCTAAGATCTTCCCTAATACAGGTATCTTTAAACCTCTTCCATTTTTTCCTAATATCTGACCTGGCTTCCACCCCATTTTCCTCATAATAAGCAAGCCCCTATCCCCTATGGTTGAAGCTGATTCGGGGACAATATCATCAGCCTCCTCTAGTTTGACTCTACTTCCTGACTATTAACAACAGCTGGTTGTTCTCTATCAATTAAACTAACCACCGGTGTTTTAGCAATGGTCTTCTGAACCGCTTCTGGTCTTCGCCAATTCCGATAACCTTGCTGGTAGTCGATTTTCTTTCTCGCACTATCCTTAATCTGTCCTGAAGCTGCAGAATAAGTATGCGCCTCCTGCTTATTGATGTTTTCCATATTTCTAAGAAATTCCGCAGTTTCTACTATAGTTCCTGCTCTAGATGTTACCCACACTTGCTGTACGAACTTTGGGTAATGTCTAATCAAGTCCGCAACTAGTTGTTTTTCTGGTATTTTGTAACTTAGCATCTGAGCCCTGCCAACGATCCTTAGGAAATAGTTTACCATTGATGGATTTTCTTGTCGATCCCAACTTCCTTGTACAATATTCCGACGTAATTCGCTCTGCTCACTTTCACCCCAAAACGTAGCTAAGAAGTCTACTTTAAAATCTTCAACGCAGTTCCATCTCCCTTTATATATTCTGGCCCAATCTCTAGCGTCTTCTACTAAACACTCCTGTATCAGTTCTAACCCTGTGCCTTCTTTTGATGCTTTATTTAAATAAACATCTAGGTCTTCTAGAAAGGTTACCGGATGTATACTTATTTTATTCGTCGTCTTCCCACCAAATTTGGGCTTTTCCGTAGTAATGTTTCTAATATTATAGACAATGCTACTGACCCCTTCACTATTTGCAGGCAGTTGCTTCTCAATGCTTTTATTTTGTTCTTTTATTGCTTTGTCACTAGCTGTAGTGTCAGCTAGTTCAAAATCCATTAAGCCATTTTCCGCTGGCGGTGATAGTGGCTGCTGACTATCAGACATAATTACTCGCATTCTTTCAACTGATGAGGAAGAACTTCCTACGTCTATCACTGCAGCTTTCGTGTTTTTTACTTCTTCACTTAATACATCAAGTTTAGCAGTTAAAGTACCTATAGTCCTTCTTAACATGTGGTACATAACAGCCGTACTGTTCTTTGTTTTGCTTCTGTCTATTATATTCTTAGGAACGTTTGTCCTTTTAGACCGCTTGGTTGCTGGTTCTATATCCTCATTTTCGTTCGTTTCTACCGTAATATTCACAGCTTCACCTTCTTTTCCCGACTTTGTACGATTATCTCCATTTGTATCTATATTGGATTGCCTACACTTCCGATTAGTAACCATATCAGCCGTACTTTCTCCTGTTTCCACCGGTAATGCATTATTTTCTCCCTCCAAATACCTATTGGGCTGTCTACGTTTCCGACTCGACTTAGGCCTCTCCATTCTTCTATTATGCCGTGTTTAATCCTTTAAATTTTTTTTATTTTTTATTTTCACTTAAGAGCACTAAAACCAACATTTTAATACCAATTCAAGAGTCAGATCTTGGCATGCTCAAAGCCGTACAAGTTGTACAACCTCTAGCCACCACTGACCAATTTCGAACCAAATTTACCCCACCCTACGAATGGGGTCAAAATGGTTCACGCATCTCAGATATATATTTCGTTTAATAAATAGGTAATTAATCCGCGTACCTAAACCTCTTTAACACAAGAGATCCCGCTCTATTAATTTTTGGTTAAAAGAAATATATGAATCATAAATGTAATAAATCGTAAACTTGACTATATCCTTAGTGCCTTCTATCATAGGGCGGCAAGATTGTCTACTATTTAATGATATTCATACTCGAAAAGATGCCCTTTATTTCATACAACATAAATCTATATTTTTGTACAATGGCCATTGCCAACAAGAAGCTAAAAAAAATAATATTGTTACTATTTTGCTTAAACAGGTCAATCTATTCCTCAAACATCTAAACTTTGTCTACCGAAGTTTACAAACTGTCATTAAAATAATAACTTTCAGAACTAATTCCTACCAGTATATAACGTACCCAAAATCGTGTATAGATATCATAACATGATTTTTATATAGAACTGCCCCTAAAGTAATTACGCATCAAATAAAAACCATAACATCTTAATCGATCTCACTTCAATAATTAATACTTGGTTCTAATCAACCTCTATACTGTCGACTACTGTTTAACATGGAATATTTAATAGTATTAGTTAAGGTTTCTATTTCTTGATAAAATTCTTCAAGTATCTAACATGCTAAGCTGACGGCGCCTATATTCTTAATTTTCTAGCGCTATAAATTATTAATCTCAAAAAATTGTTAATGTCCAATATGTACAGATCCAAAAAAAGTTAAAAAGGCGAGATAAAAATTAATTGTCATTTCGTTTTTGAACGAAACTGTTTCTATTACAATGCTGCACAAGGGATTTCTTAAGCTTTTAAAACCTAGTATTTAACAACCGAAAATATTTTATTGCGCCACCAATACTGTAATGTAATAAAGAAATTACAGTGTTATGCCCAAATTTAAGGAATTGAATTTTCTTACTATGTTAATTCATATGTAGGTAATGGATGCAGCTTGAACATTTTTTTTTTTTTTTTTATGGAACCTAGTATATATGATATACCAACTTTATGTACCTACATAATATGTTAATAGAAAATAACTTATCTGTACATAAAAATAACAAAGCATTTATTTCATTCAAATATTAACTACCTAATATCGATATACTAGCTCATTTGCACATGTTTAGTGTGTACGCATCATATTGCTGCTCTGCACCCCACAACATGGTGACGGAAGGGCAGAAGCGTTGCCACTTTTCGTAGTAATAGAGAGCGTTCTTTGATTTGAGATAGAAATAAATACCATTTGGGTACCAATACAATAATACTAGTTTATAACCGTTTCGGTACCAATACTAAGTAATAACGTACTCGTACTTTATAAACACTAGGTAACGCCGCCCTATTTGCATCGAATGAAAACGGAAAAATCAAAACAAATTGTTGGTTTTAGGTTTTAGACTATAATACACTAAGAGCAGGAAAACACATCAAGGAGACTATATTATTGAATTTAAGAGTTAATTTGGCAGAACTGTGATGTGGTAAACAAGACCTCAGATGCCAATCTATTACCAAGAAATATTCCGTCGTTCCTATCCTGATCTTGACTGTAAAATGCTTTATCTCAGTGCACTTAAATACTGTTTATAAAGGTATAAGGTAGAACATGTTAGTAGGCACAGTGACTATTAATATTAATCGAATAAACACTACCTACCTATCAGTATATGTTTCTGGTAAGATGGTAAGTACCTAACCTATAAACACAACCTATATGTAACCATTTACACATCTCAATCCTTCTGTCCATTCACGGTAACAAATTGTCCCAGTCAAGGCACCTCGATATCACAAGAAAACTATAGTTAAACTACAATGAAGAAAATTTCCTATCAATGATTGATTATGCTAATAATTAGGGAAACCTGAACACAAAGCACCACATTATAACAAGATAATCCTGGTCACGGCACCAAATTGTAACGACCCCCCCTCTATCTTTATATAAATCTCATGTACTCTACGCTACCTTATATGAAAATGTTTAATAAAATGAAATTTAATTGTGATATCCTATTTGTGTGATAACTTCTACCATTCTGAGATACCGTATCCAAACATAACACAAAACCTAATATTGAGTGTGTCTTGACTGAGATCATTATAAGGCCATGTGATCGTCTAGTATAGTGGTCAGGATCCTATATTGTGCCCATAAGTAGCAACTCAGTTTCTTTTCCAAAGGCTTGAGACGTGACCTACTCTACCTATGTACTCTCCAAGTGGTGTAATTTAGAACTGGCTCTCTAACATAATACAGTAAAAGTGTTAAGTTGCAACAACAAAATTTACTATTACCACTTTCTTACTATCAAAACCAAACTACCTATTTCATGACTAAATGTTGTGAGTCTATTAAAACCTCAGCATATTGCCATAAGTATTATGCAGTGATAGATTCTATCTATAGTGACTAATGTGATGTTCTAATAAAGTTGAATAAGAATTACTGCGTAGATATGTAACTATCTGCTTTATATTAATATGGTAGAGTGAAAAGAAGATTATGTTGCTAAGATGTTCTAAGTAGGTATGAAATAAGTAAGATTTACATAAGAACCTTTAAAGTAGGTAAGTATGCAAATAAAATTAAGAATGATATTTAATTGATTGCGGCTAAGGATAACAGCCCCTCCCCGCTGCCATCTGTAGATTTCGACTTGTCCAAACTGGTCATCTTCCACCGCATAGGTCTGTTATATTCCTTACTAATTACCCAACATAATTAGTAACCATATAATCACCCATTGTAAGAGGACTTTATAAAGTTATTATTCTTTCTTTTTTTTTGTTTTCTATTATTTACAAATGTACTAAAAGTCAGTAAGTATGTGTATTGCAATTGATTCAGTATTCATATATACTACATGGGCATGAGGACATATTCTTTTGGCAAAAGGGAATGTCGTATGATATTGTCATCGACACTGTAAGTATGTAAGTTTGTATCTTGTCTGCACATTCAAGGACCTTTTTAATTTACTTCTATGAAAATGAGAGACATCATTATTCATAGCTATACAAAACAAACCATTCATTCTACCCAAACGAGTATCTACCATAACACCGAGACGCTGGCCATCTCTGGAGCTGCCTAGCCTCAGTAAGGGCATACATCCAATCATATCTCGGTTCTTAGCGGGACTTCCTTTTACTTATTATGGTAAAAGGGAGTTCCTAATATTACGCTGGTATGTACTAAATATGTCCTAAAACCTGATTGGATTGGGACTACAAGTAACCCTATACAATCTACAGCCTATCATATCTCTGTTTGAGTAGACATATCTAGTTAAATAATATCTTTGAACCTATTCCACCACTTTGTTTAGATGTCATATCCTGTTAGATGATATCATTGGTCCAATATATATTATTTTGAGAGTGGAGAGTAATTATACAGCTTTACTTGATTTTATTATATCTAGTAATTTTAATAGTGAACAAATAAGTTTAGTATATTTTCAAGGTATTCTTGAGTATTTGTTGTTAGATATTCTTTCTTTGTTTCTGCAAACTTTTGACTTCAAAATGGAACAATTTATATTCTTTCCATGTTGTTTGAGGAATAATGCACCTAGACTATATGTCTGATAGAAAAGGTTAATCATAATGAAACAGCTTTGCTTGTCCATTAATTACATGAAAATTTCAAGATATTGCATAGTTATTTTTTTTATTTTAGGATATTCTAATTCCTTGTTTTATTTATTTGATATATCCTATTACTTTGATTTTAACAGATACTAATAGCGACATAATAAATTGTAATATATCCTTCCTCATGCTGTCGAAGAGTAGTCAACCATTCTACGTCTCTCATTAGATGGTCTCCCACAATGGAACTGCACAGCTTGTCCATTAGCATCCAAAACGATACCTTACATTTACTACCGTCTTAATTTGAAACTAATTTGAGTGGATGATAATTATAAATATGAACCTAAAACTGATTTTTATTTTATTTATTGTAACAAAATAATTCTAGTTTGTAACCTACATGGCTATTAAAGTATTTCCTGGACACTTGATAGAATATTAAATGTTTTAATAATTCAGCGAACCCAAGGATACTAGTCTACCTCCTGTAATCCGGGAAGTTGCCAGTACACCTATCTTATGAGTTAGATAGAAAAATGTATTGCATCATATCGTGAGTCTACCCCCGAATTATTACTAAGTGCTATTTCCCAAACAATTTCCTATGTTCCCTATTCCTACTCAAATGTACCTAGTTACCTAATTCCTATTCTTCTAGATGTAGTATTCAGCCTAGAGATCCATGTCTCACATTTACTTTAATCATGTGGTGTGTAATGTAGCCCCCTTTCCATAGCAATGGTAGGTAGGACAGCTTCCCCTCGGTGTAAAGAGGAAACTCCTGCTAACAGAAGCTAGCTGAAAGTGGAATGGCAAATTCCAATGTATACTAAATGCCGGTGTAATACGTTCACATACATATGAGGCCGAAGCTTGGGATTGTATTGAACGAGGATTTGATACCTATGGTGTAAAATATATATAATATAGACTTCATTGCAATAACACCCATTATGGTTATTAGGGAACCCCACTTGCTAGGAGCACCTAAGCCACACTAGGATATACGACACTGAAGGGAACTGTAACTGTTTCCCGAAGGATACAGCCGCCGGCTCGTTCCAAGCGCGGGCACATCCCGAGGGACGTTGTCTAAATCTGGGAGCTTGCACTCCCAGACCACGGCTACACGTGAAGACTATAATACCTAAGAAAATGAGGAATCATAATGTAGGGTAGGATACGGGAACGCTTGGAGGAAAACGCTACGTCGTAACCTTTCTTCTGCGTATGCTGAATACTCGGATTACTAATAAATAAGCATTTTGTCAGCCATGCTAACTACTTTGCTCCGGGTTTCCCTTTTTATAGGTACTAACCCTGCCAGTTTAACACTGGGCGTGCCTACTCCCTACCTAAAAATCGACCGAAATCCCCACGTGTTGCCACGTGTTGGGAATCGTACAGACTTTTCATCGGCCATGCCAATTACTAAGTCCCATGTCCTTTGTCAGCATTTAGCCAACTCGAGACTCCCTAACCCCTAACCGGTGTAACACTTCTCAATACACAATTCACTTTTAATTTTTACCAATAATTCACTTCACGGATTTTAAGAATCTCACCGAAGACCGTCTTCGGAGTACCTCCTGAGAGCGACCTCGGAGGCTTAATGCCTCAATCCCCCCATCTTTTTTATTTCCTCACTTTATCCCGCCTAAACTGCACCTCTATCCCCACCCCTGCCTTGCCATTTCTTTTTTTTTCTTTTCCCATACTAAAACTGCCCAATATATTTCATTTAATTCTTCAATAATCATACTTCAACCGATTCCTATTGTCAAAAGTCCCCGATTTATGTGCCGTTCATGCGCTTGGCAACATAAAAAGCATCCAGAACAGCACACTTCTCCGCTCTCTTTCTTTCTTATGGAAAGATAGCACGAGTAAAAGGGTTAATACGATTTCGTTCTAAAACATTCAAAATGCAGCAAACTGATATTTGTAAATAGGTTTATTTATGAACGTGGCGGGACAGAGAAGGGCCTGTACCGTCACATAGTTTTGCTATCATTGGTCGGAGAGTTATTGCTTGACTAGATCGGAGAAAGCTATAGTGAATAACACCATGCCGAGACCACCAAACAGTTTCTTTTTTTGGACACTGTTGCGCTGCTTGACCTGGGGTCAGCCATTGCATTTTTCGCTGACTTTTTTAAATTTTTCTTATGTACCTAGTGTTCCTTGCTTTATCAATACGAATCTAATGATATCTTATACATTAACATCGGTCAAGCCGTTTATAAGTTATGTTGGAATAAAGAAACTCACAAACATACATGTACATACCCTGTAAACATATCACTCCTTTTTTGGGCAGTCGTGTAAAAAGTGTATGGCCTATATTGAACTCCCTATTTTCCACAGGTATACGATACAAAGGATCCATTTCAAGCTGCTTTCTACTGCGTAAAGACAGATGGCAACCACGCCATCGTCGCCGGCACCAGCCAACATTCGCGCTGCGTACTTTATGATAATAGGAAACCTCAACACATACAGGTACATTGCAAAAACCTTTTCATCCCACCATCTCGGAAAGAGTATTTTTAATCTTCAATATCTGAGTGGAAAAGCCGTTTTTATTCTCTAGAGGATAAAGTAAATTGAATTTAGAACATCGTGTGCACTAAGTTTGTGAATTAAAAAAAACATTAAACCTATTTACTGCTACCTCTATGGTGCCGAATATATCATACAACTTTTTTTTAATTTGTTAAAAACTCAGACTCGCGACCTTCTTGGTGTTCTTATTTCAAATTGCTTTGTACGCGGTTCTTTACGTGATTGTAAACGTTTTTTTTTGCATTTAGTCATTTCCTCGCTGAGGTGGAATGAAAAGTTACGTGTTGCACTCGAGTGCAAAGATTTTTCACCTCGTGCTCTTTTGATTCCCTCACTAACGCTAAGGATTCTAATTTTGAATCACTCGCTGCGCTCGTGATTCAATTTTAGGATCCTTCGCTTGCTCGGTCATCAAAATTGAACACGCGGTTAAAAAGCAACTTTGCACTCTTGTATAACAAATAACTATTATAATATTTACTGTATCAGCCGGATTGTCCCACTGAAGAACACAGTCTCCCTTATAAAGGGGTGTTTGCCATAATCCCCACGCTTGGCAGGCGTCTTAGGGATCGCAGTTCTTCAGACAGCTGTGCCGCAAAACACTGAAAATAGTACATATTCTATCAACATTATAAACATCAGAATAATTCACCCTCACTAAATGCATTGAAGTGAATTGAAATATATTTGCTACGAATTTTAAAAAAAATGTCTAACGTCTGCTATATTCGTAACCGATTATTACACCCAAAGATATACACATATATGATAGCTGATAAGCTAGCCTTTGACCACTATCTCACCTGATGGTAAGTGATGATGTGGTCGAAGATTTAGACAGCTGCCGGAACACACCGTTAGGTGCTTGGCGACAGGTTTTCTACTTGAGGGTGGTAGCTAGACAGGCGGGTATTCGCAAAATGCCCTACCACCATGCTATCACGACACGCCATCCTAAGATAACAACTGGGACCGACGGCTTAACGTGCCCTCCGAAGCACGGAAGCGCTCAGTAGTAATGTCACTAGCGGTCACACATCCGCCGCATCATCACTTACCATCAGGTGAGATAGTGGTCAAAAGCTAACCTATCAGGCATAAAAAAAATGCTCATGTCGGTAGTACATCTGCAAAATTTCTAATAATGTAGGCGATATTATGTTAAGAGCCTTAATGCGCAGCAATACTCTGCTTTCGTCGGCGTCTGTCGTGGCATGCTACTCGTTCGATGCGATATTTCTTATCCCCTTGTGCGACAACAGGAGTATACCTACTTATGCTTTGAATTGTATGTAATTTAAGTCTGAAACTGTATAGCATACAGGCATAATGTACTACGCATTATAGCTCCAGAATCGCGACTTACAGGAATGTATCTTTTCTGTTTTAAGTTATATTTTCTTATATTGCATATTTGTTTTCTATTCGCAGCTATACTTCACGCAACAAAAAAGAAGGAAACCTAGTCCAGTGTACAGCTTACATTTCGACTCAAGCAAGCTCATCGCCGCAACGGATCGAGGTGTCGCCGCTTTGAACTTCGATGTCCCTGCTGCCACAACGACACCGAGAGATTTTTCCCACGCTTTTAAATAAACTGTACTATTTTATAAGCTCATAAATATATTGACATATAACATGAACATATTTATTGTACATAAGAGTAAAATATAAAATTGTTTCCGAAATGTATACAACGTAAAGAGTCTCAGAGCAATTAAGTAAGATTTGTCAGAGGTACTGTCCATTATCGGCTTAGTGTGAACTAGATACTGGGAAGTAAACAATCACTTCAATAAATCCGGTTAAAATTGAAATGAATTTTCTTCTATTACTTTTGTTTCAAGTTCTTTATTAGAAAAGTAGAAATTATTAGTAATTTAACTTATAATGTCAGCACTCGCATCGATCTTTGATAAGCCAGTGCTGCCCCCTTTTAGAATACTATCCATCCCATCCATGGAAATTTTAGACCTCTCTCTATGATGGAAATGTTTTATGGCTTCAGATAAGATTTGACTATGGTCTGAATAGTTGTATGTATTATCTTTGACTGTGGCTGGAACCAAGATGTTTGTCCACAAAATGGAGATGTCTTTGTGAGGATGTAGGACGTAACTGCTTATTGCCATCGCTTTTTTTTGCGATTGACATTGCTTTCCGACCATAAATATAATTATTGTATTCATTCAAAACTAAATTATGTGAGGTGGATTTGCATATATCAACAAAACTGGGCTTCTCTTACGGCAAAGTTCCAGTTCGATCCTTATTCTTCTTTAGATAAACCTAAGTATAGGAGTTCCAGTCCTATTGGCTACACACAGTTGCACTTAATAACCTCAATCAACAAAAACTAACAAAATCAGTACTTTAATAGCTTTACACTCTACTGTCAATTCAGTTTAATGAGCTGAGAAAAAAAGACTCATCATAATTACAAAACGACCCCAAATTCGATAGACTACAGAGTTCCAATAGTAGATTCCAGAGTCCACCAGCAGCCTAGTTCAGTCAAACCTACTGAAATATCACATATGTTACGAAACGGGCCTTTACTCCCAATTTTTAGCCAAACCTGTCTTAAAACTCCAGAAGTCTACAAAGTATACCGTCAGTTCTGTAAATCTAGCAAAAGGTCTCATCATATCTAATAGAAAGAGCTTAAACTCGATACCACTAGCACCATCTATCTCCGCGATACAGTAGTGATCTTCAAACTTTGTTTAGTGTGAAGATCACTATTACCAGCTTTGTTTAGTAATAATAAAACGTGCACATACGCAGTGCCTTCAGCACCACCTATCTCGCATTCATGTGCAGATTAGAAAATGCTAGGTGGACCAAACGAGCAACAGAATATGGATACCACTGGAAGGAAAACGGAAAAAAGGACGACCAAAAAAGAGGTGGAGAGACATTTTCACGGAACGATGCGGACCAGAATGGATGAGGAAGGCTAAGAAAGGGACGTATGGAGATATTTAAGGGATGCCTATGCCGTTGAGGCGACTTCTACGGAAGAACAAGACTACCTTATATGAATAGTATATAATATTATCATAATTTTAACTTTAAGGTCATATCCCTAAATATTAGGAGTTATCAGTGTAACTTCGATAAGTTGCTCATCACCCTAACTCGTTTCAAACTAGAATTTGACGCTATTATCCTGACCGAATGTTGGCTAAACGAAAGAACTGTCTTAGCCTCTATTCCGGGATACAATTTTTATCGTACCTCTAGGCAACTAAACAAAAACGGTGGCGTAGTTATTTACATTAAAAATTCTTACAAAACTTCATTCATTGAACCTGAAATCGTAGAAGCTGATTCCCTTTTGATATTCGTGGAAGATAATGCTGCAATACTCGGAGTTTATCGGTCACCAGCCAATCCTGTATCAGAAACTTTTATAAACTCACTTGAATCAACGTTACAGTATATTCAAAATAAGAGGTTCTCTGTGGTCGCTGGGGACATTAATATGGATTTATGTGATACATTGGACAAAAACGTCTCAGAATACTATTGTGTCATGGCCACTCATGGTCTACTTCCAGCAATTACTAACCCCACTAGGATCAAAACTTGTCTTGACCACATTTTTGTCAAATGTAACACAAAGTGTGTTGGTCTTGTTTGTAACTCATCAATTACAGATCATAGCATTGTTATGGCAGGTATCTCTCGTAAGTCTTTGAATTGTGTAAACAAATTGAGTTTCAGATATAAAACAAACTCTGAAGCTGTCGCATTAGAATTAAGTGAAACTGATTGGTCTATAGTTCTTACAAATAGTTGTGTTAATGCTGCAGTTACCATCTTTAATGATATTATCACGAGCATTGTTAATAAAAATACAGAAAAAGTAAAAGTTGGAAGAAAAATGGTGACCATGAAACCCTGGATAACATCCGGGTTAGTAAGGTGCATGCGTCACCGCGATAAACTTCATCTTGACTGCAAACTGTACCCAAACGACACCCAACGCCGGAAAATTTACACCAGGTATCGCAACTTTTGTAATAAGCTACTACGCAATATCAAAGCAAACTATAACAAAGAACAACTAGAAGCAAATAAAGACGATCCTAAGAAGCTCTGGAAGGCCATAAAAAACATATGTTATGCTCCCAGCCGCAGAAATGATTCATCTGAGTTGTTAACAACTGGTAACAATTCCACTACTTCACTTAACAACTGCAACCAAAACTTTGTATCCGTCGGAAAATATTTATCAGACGATATTCTATCAAGGTTGAGCAAAACTGAAGAATCTCTTGCAAAATCTTACAGGCCTTTATCATCTATCTCACACTCCTTGTTTTTGTACCCCACAGATCCGTATGAAATCGTTACAATTATTTCTAAATTTAAAACGGATAGCGCTCCCGGTCCAGATAATTTTTCTGTGGGCATGATTAAAAAATCAATAAATGCTCTCCTTTTACCGTTGAACTATATCTATAACTTAAGCTTAGAGACTGGTAATTTTCCGGATTGCTGGAAAGTGGCTTCCATATCCCCAATATACAAAAACGGTCCTAAAAATATCCCTAACAACTATCGACCGATTGCATTGTTAAGTGTTTTTTCTAAGGTACTAGAGAAGATAGTTAATACTCGTCTTATAAAATACTTAGAAAAATATAAAGTGATCTCGGATCGACAATTTGGCTTCCGCAGGGGCAGATCAACCGAAGATGCTGTGACGCTTCTTTCTGATTTAGTCTCATCATATACTGATAATGGCGAGTTCTGCATGGGTGTCTTTCTCGATCTGGCAAGGGCGTTTGACACTGTCTCGGTTGATCTGCTGCTAAAGAAACTAGATTCGCTGGGGATTAGGGGAGTGACTCTTGATTGGTTCACAAGCTATTTAAAAAATCGTAAGCAGTTTGTTAAAATAAATAATGAAGCAAGCCGACAACTTCCGATAAATTACGGCGTTCCGCAGGGTAGTATACTCGGCCCTACGCTTTTTGTCTTGTACGTAAATGATCTAGTAAACAGTAACTTGAATAACGCAGACATCATTACGTACGCTGATGATACTGCAATCATATTTCATGGCAAAACGTGGGACGGAGTATACAATATTGCGGAAGATGGTCTTTCAGTAATTGCAAATATTTTGGAAAAGAACCTCCTTACTCTAAACACCAGTAAAACAAAACATGTAGCCTTCTCTAAAACCTGTGTGTCCAGTCCTCCAACAGGAAAACAACTTAAAATACATTACTGCACTAATTATTCAATGTCTAGTAAAATAGACTGTTCTTGTTGTTCTATAGAACGGGCTACCAGTATAAAGTATCTCGGTGTTACGATAGATGAGCACTTATCTTATAAACAACAAATAACAGAACTATCAGCTCGGACCCGAAAACTTATTTACATCATGAAAAATCTTCGTGACTGTTCACCATTACCATTACTTCGACAAATTTATATTGTCTTGTGTCAACCTGTCTTACAGTATTGCATAGCTGTATGGGGCAGCGCAGGAAAAACTTTTTTCTTGAGCATAGAAAGAGCACAGAGGGCTTTAATTAAAGTTTTGCTACGTAAACCTTTCCGCTATCCTACTGATACTTTGTACAGTGAATTTAGAGTTTTGCGTGTTCGTCAGTTGTTTGTGTATAATGCCACATTAAAAACTCACAAAAACTTAAAATTTCGCAGTGATTACAACGAAATAATGAAAAAGCGTACGCTCAGAATTCCGCTCACCCGAGCCGACAGCCTTCTGGCTAAACGTAGTCCATCAATCTCTCACCCACGTACCTATAATAAAGTGAATGAAAAGTGTAAGCTAAAGTCTCTTTCTATGTTTGCATATAAAAAGACCTTAAAACAATGGTTACTGGAACTTGCCTATGATGAAACCGAGGAATTAATTTAACTTGCACATATAATCACACACACCACAACACATATACATATCACTGCACCTATACACAAATCACACATATTATTCATATCCATTCAAACAAGCTCACACTTACTCACACATAATTAACATACATATGTTTTTGTATATTATTATATTAGTCTTCTTTGAAAGTCTTCTTGTAATATATTACCTTTTATAAGGAACTTGCTAGTTTAACCATATAAGGCAATTTTTTACTTGACTTGCTGTTTAGATAAAATCGCCCTCGAGCTCCAAGACACAGGCCTCGTGCTTAGTTTGGGGTTCATTGTAAATCTGTTTTATACTCTGTAATCTACTTCATACAATGTTAGCTCTTTCTGTATAATTCAGGTAATGATTATGTTAATAAAGACATCTTGTATCTTGTAATTTGTCGATTTACTTTGTGTGCATTAAGTAGTTCCTATAGGAATAAAGGCTTTTTAATTTATGTCGCATTTCTAGTTATTGTATCCAAAGTTACCATCTGATCAGTTCAGTCAGTCTAGCAGAAAGATATTATCATAATCAATCTATCGAGCCCATAGTCCTGCCACTAGCTCCACACATCTCCTGTATTGGTCTTCAGAATCCACCATCAGGTCAGTTTATCCTCCTATAGCCTCCCTAGCAGAAAGATCTCATTAACTAATAAAATAAGCCCAAACTCGAATTCACTAGCACCACATATCTCAGAGTTCCATTAATGAGTTTTTATTATTTTGGATTCTGGACACCACTGCAGATTCCACCAGTATAAAAACCGAGGAAGATATCATGCTAACCCCGCGGTTCAAGTCAAGCAAATATGCGCTATTTCCACTGTTAGCACGCAAACGTTCATTCATAACGTTACATTCTCTGAGGCTTGAAACGTGGCCCAGCGTGTGTAGGTACAAACGTCAAATTAAACTTTTGTTAGATTAATGAGAAGATTAGTTTTGTGTCGTTAGAATTTTATACGTAAAAAAACAATCTTGTTCCCAATAGAATGCCTTGAAATTAAAGACTTCTAATGTCGATGAATAAACGAGTTTATAGGAAGGTTATTGGCTTATTAGCGAAGAATCAAATTTACAGTTAGCAGATGTTATAAGCGCGGCTGCTAATCGGTTCACATCGTTTGCGCGCAAACAGTGCATATTCTCGTATTTCAGTTACGAACCGAGCGTTTGCAATGTATCAGCGACAGCAGTGTTTGCGTAGTGTAAGCCTAAACTCATTACTTCAGTTCTCCTAGACGGCTTTGGGAAAGACAGCTCCACAACTATAAAACGGGGTAAGAACAGTGAGTATCGAGTAGGTATCTAATGAGTAACTAGAAGTCATAATTATTTCCTGATCCATTGCATATATTTTTAATAACAAAAATTAATCACTATAACTTCAAAAAAATTAAGCAACAATGGTTCACAACTTTTATAAATAAAATGTATAACATTTTTTTTACATTGAAGCATATTCTTGAGTTAATTCATAAATCTGATACACATAATAAATAACTTCACTCGATAGAAAAAAAACCTTAAGTTACCTCTATTTCGAATTTAAAAACGATTTTTGTCTCCCTTTTTACCAATCTTTAATTTTAATTTATTTTTTAATGCATTACTAATCAATAAAAGAAATTAAATCATAAATAAAAATGTTAAAAAGTTATCATGTTAATTTTATATGATTTTTTATCATGAATTCATGGTATCAGAGCTCGCTCACGCCAGTGCGCTCGCAGAGCTCGTCGACGTTGGACCTGTGTCAATTTTTGCGACCTACGCAGCGCCACACAGAAAAAGATCAAAATGAATATCAAACACAACAAAATAAAATATGCTCAGGGCTAACTTTTAGAAAATCGACTCGTTACGCTTATCTTGATGACTTCCTAATTGACGGTGAATGACAATAGATTTCGTAAGTAGTGAAAGTTAGTATGGTGAAAGTTATAGTATGTGTGTTAATATTAGGAAAATGGTGTTTTTTTTACAAATAAATGGAACTGAGTTCAACATTGAAATCTTTGAAATAACTTGTCGAACTCGATACCGTGATGGTTCCAAAGAACCCATTATCACAATATTGTGCGCATGGTAACAACTTCAACAAGTTATTTTGGACTTTTGGGTGTAGAAGTCGGTTCCATTTTTTGGTATTATTTTAATGTTTAAATTTTTTTTTAATTAATCTAGCTGAATGCCTATTATTTCGTACCCAGTGTCTAAGACAATGAAGTTAATAATCAAAGCCCAGTCTTTAGGTACACACTGGGCTTTAATTATTAACTTCATTACTATTATATAATCAAAACTATGCTAGGTATATTATTTTCATTATAGATTTACTCCACCCTTGTCTAGCTTTGATATGATAAAAATAATATAAATTATAAATTAGAAAGTTAGTATGTGTGTTATTAACCGATTAAAAAAATACCTAAAAATGGAACCGACTTCAACACCCAAAAGTATAAAATAACTTGTTGAAGTCGGTATCATGATAGTTCCAAAGTACCTATTGTCACAATATTGTGCGTATGGTACCGAGTTCGACGAGTTATTTCGTACTTTTGGGTGTTGAAGTTGGTTCCATTTTTTGGTAAAAAAAAATTTAATCTTTTTAGTGACCCTTGGTACTCACGGGATCGATTGTGATTCATTATCAACGACTATATTATCATGATAGGTCAATATGTTTCAGTTATTGGCAGGGACCGTACAACCCCGGTTTTCGGTTAAGCCTTTCGAAAGGGTTTTTCATTTATCAAAAACCATTTCTATGAGGTTACCAATTTAAATGGTTACCCTGCCTTCAACCCAACGATAGGGTAACCCTATGCTTATGGTTTTCGATATAAGCGGTATTTGTAACTTTCTGTAACCTTAAAAGAAACTGTAACACTAACCAAAGGGTAACCCTACCAAAGGGTAACCCTTCCATAGGTTAGGGTTACCCTTTCGTTTGGGCTTTTGTTTCTAGAAGTATCAATAACCCTTTACAATTTAGGGTAACCCTTTGCTTAGGGTATTCGAATGAAGAGGTATTTGTAACTTTTTTAAAAACCTGGGTTGGTGGAGGGTAACCCTGGGTTACCCTTTACTTTGGGTTGATGATCGTAAATGTCTTATTTGAAAGGTGAGGGGAAAAACGTGTTATATAATAGTTACCTAAAATCCATTAGTCATTCGGCTTGGGTTGGGAGTGCGGTGAGTTAAAATACCTGAGTTAGTGGTTTATACTAGCCATTGATTTAAAAAAAATATATTGCATTTAAGTAAAACTCTACCTAATTGATTGGCCCAAAACTAAGTATCCCTTAAGTTTGCGAATTTTTCACTAGCGGCCACTACAAGTAAGTAATATTATATTACAAGTACATAAAATATTGTGTAACCTACTTATATATAGATAGGTACTTAATATTTTCGCAAGTTAGGTTTTTAATTATTTAAATTTTCCCGGTAGGTATATCTGATCTTTTGAATTATCCGGTACCTTTATTTTTAGTCAAACTGAGTCTTTATCCATGAGTTCTGTGATAAAAATTATAAATAGGTAGGTATTTTATACTAGGGTATCTATAATCTCCTCACGAAACTTTATCCAATCTAAGCCGTTACAGAGCTGATGGGTAAAAAACTGGCCAAGAGCGAGTCGGACTCATACATCGACAAAGGTTTTGTATAGTTCGCGCAAATCTTTATGAGCCCTCCGAACACCGCGCTTCTGGTTGCGCAGAAATTATATTTTAGGTTTCAGAGGGACCCGTAAGGGGCTTGAGGACGGCGCGCGGTGCTGCCCGCGTGCCTATACACAGCGTCTCACACCCGCGCCCATATAGAAAGTTTAGAAACCCAGCTAGAATGTATGCTTATATTATAGTTGGTTATAAAGTATTTTGTTAGTTTCCATTTTCGTTGTAAATTTTTATTATACGTGAATATTTAAGCTGTATCTTCTAATTATTAAATTTTATTAAATTATATATATATATATATATATATATATATATATATGATATAAAAATCAAAATACCTTTTTTCTAATAAAAAAGTTCAAAGAAAATGTTGATGAGAAAAGAAAATCATAAATAAGTGTTAATTATGCACCACTTCGAGAAGTTATTTCTTTTCCGCGAACTATACTCAGTTATTAATTCAGGATTTTGCGGGGAGTATCGAATCGTACTTGCGAAGATTTTAGTAGGAATTTGTTGTCCTTCTTTAGTATACTAATATTTTGTTCTTTGGTGGATAGCGTTATTACTCTAAAGGTGAGATTTATCCACTTTCTAGAACGTCTTATTGCGTCTTTTACGGCAAGTTGAAGGGTGTATGCAGCGCAGAGCATTACACGTGGCTTGATCGATTCACTGTTCATGGTGTTGATAATGCTATCAACATTTAATACATTTTGACTTTCTTCTTGTGCAACACTAATAAAGTTTTGTGGCTCTTCATAATCGTCTTCTTCAGATTCGTTATCATCATCTTTGGATTGGGAGTCAACATCTTGGGCTTCTGTGCTGCAGTGTTCTATCAGTTTTGTATTTTTTTTAAGTTATTTAAATGAAATGAAATATTTATTGTTACAGATTGTAGGATATAAGGGTGTTACAAAAGTATACAAAAGTACCTGTACAATCTACCCTATTCTGGGTGTGCAACATTAATAATAATTTTAAATTAAATATTTGTCATGCATGAATAATACCAATTCTTAGTCAAGGAGTCAAAATAATGTTAATATGGTTATCTATTAAACATAAAATTCAATTTTACAATAATAATAATTATAGTTACATTTTATTTAATAGATCATTTACGGAGTAATAATTTTTATTGTGTAACCAACACAGCAATTCTTTTTTGTATGTTTTCAAATTGTTAACCTCCTTGATGTGCTTTGGGAGAGCATTAAAAACTTTAATACACATAGCATGACATTGCTTTTGGTAGAGCGAAGTTCTAGGAACTATATCATGGACCAATCTAACAATACGACACATTATACACCGACACATAAATCCTTAACTTTTTCAGAGGTTGATATTTCTTTAGATGTACATGGCTGGTGCGTGTTTTCTTTATTTATGTTAGATAAAAGTAAATACTCTTCTGGATGTTTAAGTGACATAGGTATGTCACTTCAAATTAATGGTGTGTTTTCCCTGAAAAAAATACTGATTATTGTTCTATGTTTTATCTATTCTATTTTTGTTAGTCAAATCGCCACCGCCTCCGCGATATATGTTTGTAAAATATTTTTGTTTAACCTAACTGCTACTAAACTCTTATATTGTTTCAGCGACTATGATTTTTTAACAGTATAGGTATGCCACAAAAGTAATTTGCGTCATTTACGGTCGAACCTGTACATGACGGTTGCTGAATGCGATCTTCCTATAATGAAAGAAGTGAAATAAATTTATAAAGTCGGTATGTTCCGTTCTTATTGGAAGTATTAGTTCAATATTGTGTCTATACCAAATTCCAAAAGTTATTTCGCAATAAAATCAATCCGATGTCAGCGGTTAAAAGATTAAATGAGACAAATGGAAAGACGGAATACGTAGTTAGGAAGGTAAATACCTAGGACTCACCTATCGCACAACCCTACCGATGTTTACACGTTTAAGTAGGCACCAGGGGGTATCTCTTTGTATGCCAGGGTTTAAATAAGTACCTATACACACATACTTACCTATCTAAATATTGACTAATTAAAATACATAAGTAGATCAGTAGGTACCTCACATAGCTGTGATTCAGCCGTGTCATATGATAATTGTACTTACGAGTAGGCACATATAGCTCGCGCTAATCTTTATGGCTCTTATAAATAAACGCTGTTAATCATTCAAACACTGTTTTTTGAAGATCATCTCAGAAAAAAAAATATTACTACGTTCATGAATATTATGCAGTATCTGATCTACTATGGACTTAAACCATTGTTTAACAAGTAACGTTTTTATTTATAACAACCAATGAGTTCTGTTCTTAACACCACGTGATCTGCGCAGTGTAAAATTTATAGGAATTCTAGCAACTGCGCAGTCAAGGCCAGCACGTCAAGTCTGAGTTTGTTTCACTGATCATTCGCGAGCTAAACTTAAATAATATGATAACCTTTCTGCAGGATGTACGAGTATATACTTACACTTACCTACTTATATAAATATTATTTTCGTTCGTTTATCCAGTAATCGTGCCTCGCTCACATAGGTATAATTATGAGTACTAAACAAATAGGTACCTATGTACAATTTATTTTACTAAATTCACTTAACTAAACTAATAAATAAACAATTTCAAATGTTTAAACTATATACCTACCTTAATCTAAACTCTACTCAATACTTAGGTATTACTTATTAGTGCTCGTGATTGTAGTACCGTACCGTGACCCAAGTTAATCTATTTAGGTAGGTAGTTAGGTACCTATTTACTTAGGTAAATCCGCAGAATGAGCTGTTAGGAAACCTTCTTACATAAGCAAATGACGAACTAAACGAGTTCTAAAATAAACAACCTTGGACATAAGAAAGAGACGCCGCACTTATCTCATGTACGCAACAACGCGAAAATTAGAGCTTTTTATTTTTAAACCTATTGTGCTTAAAATAACAATAATAATCGTTACTATCACCGTAATCGATGAGGCGACTCTAGCATGATCAACTGTGACCAGTCCGTCCGTTAGGATCAAGAACTAAACGACATCAAAGTTCTGCGCTAGATTATACCTACCCAGGTGCCCAAAATATAACGTTCAATTAGGCTTACTTCGCACAGATCTTTATGAGCCCTCGGAACGATGATGGGCAGTAGGCCGCCACCGCGCCGCTGGCGCCTATCTCTAGAGCAAAACGCAGCGAGAAGATCGTTTGGATAATAGGTAATATTTACGTATTGTATTGTACATTGTATTCATATAACATTCTTGACGAACGACACGATATTTAACCATAGTGAATGTGTTAGATGTCTTAAGACTCTTAAGTAATCAAAAGACAAATAAAAAATTGTCTTCTTTCGTTTTCAAAGATGAACAAAGGTATATAGATGACATTATAAGAATTATGAGTACCTACTTAATTAATTCTAAGTAGGTACACATTTAGATATTAATTAGATCCTAAGACAGTGGGCATTGTATGTAGATCGGATGTCATTTTTTAACCGAGTTCGAAAAGGACTCAATTTGATTATGTTTTTGATGTCGTAAGAAGCAAAGGTCACGAAAAGGGTGCACAAAATTTTATTTGCATAAAATTGAACGACGCGCGCCTTTATCACTAAACATGTGAAATTAATTGTCAAATTCAGTACAATGCGCGCAATATTGTGATCGTAGGTACTTTTGAACTATGATGGTACCGACTTCAACAAGTTATTTCACACTTTGTTGTTATATTTTTTATTTCTTAGCATGTCAAAGTCAAATTCAGAAGTCAAATATACTTATAAAATTTTGGCGTAGGTACTTACATAGCATTGAAGTAGGTATACAGTTTTTTTTACTAGCTAATGAATTTACATTTACTGCCGCGTTCAGCATCTCAGCAGTTTGGATCTGTGCTTATCTGTTTCTGGTTTAATAAGTGCACTAAAAGAAACGAAAATGTCCACGTCTCATTAGATTACGTGTGGTAGTGAAAATCATAAAAAAACGTAGGAAGAGGGCAATAACAGTCAAAGTTTTTACCTTCGAGCGACCGAGCAAAACGAGGCCAATAGATAGTATAAGTAACCTACTTATACTGTCAATAAGTGCCTACATATTGTCATCGTGAAAAGAAATTTTTACCAATATTACCTAAAATGTGTTCTCTATATTGTTATATTAAGGGCCTGTTTCAGAATGTTCGAGTAAGTTCGGGTTATACTACCCAGAACATATTTATTAAACAAAACACTATCTTTGCGTTTCACAGTCATTGATTTAGCCCATCCATCGGTTAAAGCTTGAAACGCTCTGCATGTCAACTGTCATTTTTATCATTCAGTTATTTTATGTGTTGGTTAGCAACCCGAAACTTTATTAGGACATTCTGAAACGGACCCTAAGTATACCAAAAACAAACGGAAAATAGCGAGGCTGTCTCGCGTATTCTGTCTAATTAATATTACTAAAATTCATAACATATAAGTACCAAAAATGGCTAAAAAACTAAAAAAGAAGTTGAAATGAAACACAAACTTAATTTTCGTAGTTAGTAAAATTTTCGCCTATACATTGATATACGTTTACCTAATAAAATGTAAGTGTTACTACTGCTATAAGTATTGTTTAATTTATGTGCTTTGTACAATTCTAACATTCTAATATTATCTGATAATACTACTGTATAGCGATCACGACCGCTCTGTCAAGAGCGTACCTACCGGATAAAAAGAAGACAATTCTAACGTTTTCGCTCGGCGATGCACTTACGCGGCGCCAATCTCACAAACTCACAGACAAAGCTCTGAGAGCTCATAGAAATTATTATGTATACTTTTATATGCCACGTAGCCGCCAATGTCCTGCCACCTGCGTGACACTGCACTGCGCTCGTTACTCCGAGACCAATACTTAGTTTTAAAGTCGCGCACTTGCTACAGTGACCTTCATACCTAAACACAGTAGTTTTCTTTTGTTTTGTTTGAGGCAGAATATATGACACTATGTTTGTGGTTAAAAGCTGCCAAGATATACTCTTACTAAAGATGCCTATTACCCGGAAAAGCTAACAATACTATAAAGCTTGACTATTCATTCAAACTAATCATATCGAAAACACTATAAAAAGGGTAACCCATTTAGGGTAACCCTTGTGTTACCGTGTTAGCACAGTTCAAAGGGTAACCCGTTGGAATGGCTTACCGCTGTGAGTAAAAACCCATAGCCATAGGGTTTATACTAAGCCTATAAACCAATTACTTCAATAACTCTATCAAAGGGTAACCCTATTGAAGGGGTTTTAATAGGGTAATTCAATAAAATTGGTAACCATTTTAAAGGGTAACACTTATAGCTCGGGTTCCTCACTAACCCCGTTAAAATACCCTGGGTAGAACCCTAAAATGGGTAACCAAAACAGTCCCTGGTTATTGGTGTGTAACTCAAAAACGACTTGACCGATTTTGATAAAATTTAAATGAGACTAGACGACAAGCATCAGCTTTCAAAAAAACATATTTTTTGAAATCGGTTCACCCAGTCAAGAGTTACGGAGGTAACAAACGTAAAAAGAAACAGACGAATCGAGAACCTCCTCCTTTCTTGGAAGTTGGTTAAAAAGGGGGAGGTTCTCAATTTGTCCGTTTTTTATGTTTGTTACCTCAGAACTTTTTACTGGTGAACCGATTTTGATGATTTATTTTATTTGAATGTTGATGCTTGTCGTGTGATCCCATTTAAATTTCATCAAGATCGATCAAGCCGTTTTTTGAGTTACACTCCAATAACTGAAATGTTTTTTCTTATCTTGATGATATAGTCATTGCCAATGAATGACAATCGGTCCCGCAAGTAGCAAGGAACACTAAAGCGTGTGAAGATTTTTTTTTACCGAACCTACTTCAACACCCAAAAGTGTGAAATAACTTGTCGAAGTCGGGAACATGCGCACAATATTGTGATAATAGGTACTTTTGAACTATCACAGTACCGACTTCAACAAGTTATTTCGCACTTTTGAGTGTTGAATTTGTTAGTAAATTTGAGTAGTCTTTTTTTATGATTATAGAAATAATAAGTGACATTAAGCGATTTTTTATATTGGATGGATATAAATTAAATTATAAGTAAAAACATAAATCTGGCTGTATGGAAACTCATGTCACGTCACGACCATGGTACGCGATGTCACACCCGTGATGTGAACAAGTTTTTTTGATAACTTTCTAGGTTCAATAAGCTTGCTAAAGTGCAATGAAATTATATATATATATATATATATATATAGTTTTAGCCGAATGTCTAGTATTTCGTACCCAGGGTCTAAGATAATGAAGTTAATAATCAAATCTGTACTATATTATTTTTAGTATAGATTTACTCCACCCTTGTTTATTATATGATAATAATAATATATATTATAAATTTGAAAGTAAGTATGTGTGTTAGCTTCTTAACCGACTTCAAAAAAGGAGAAGGTTTTGAATTCGTCTATTTTTTTAAATGTTTGTTACCTCAGAACTTTTACTGATAAACCGATTTATATGTTTTTTTTTATTTGAATGTTTGTGGTGTGGTCCCATTTAAATTTCATCAAAATCGGTCACGCCGTTTTTGAGTTACACTCCAATAACTGAAAGGTATTTTCCTATCTTGATTTTAAATTTAAATTGTTATCACTATTGTTAGGTCCAGTGCCAAAAAATATGAGTTTAATTTATTCTGTTGTATTTCTTTATATTTGTTATCTGGGTAATCCTCAACTCAACTGTAATAAAATATATATTTAGATTTTTTTATGTATATCATTATCACACATAAAAACCCTTTACATTTTTGCAAGCTCATTGAACCTAGGAAAATATTAAAATACTAGTTCAAAGTCTCAGGTGTGATATTGAGCAACATAGTCGTGACATGAGTTTCCATACAGCCGGATTTACGTTTTTTACCCATAATTCAATTTATATCCATCCAGTATTAAAAATCACTTAATGTTACATATTATTTCTATAATAATAAAAAAATACTACACAAATTTACGAACAAATCCAATACTTATGCAATGTCTCAATATAAAAAAAAATGTTTACCGAAAAATGAAACCGACATCAACACTCAAAAGTGTGAAATAACTTGTTGAAGTCGGTACCATAATAGTTCAAAAGTACCTAGTATAACAATATTTTGCGCTTGGAACCGACTTCGACAAGTTATTTCACACTTTTGAGTGTTGAAGTTGGTTCCATTTTTTGGTTTACATTTATTAAACATTTTTTCAGTGATTCTTGCTACTTACTGGATCGATTATCATTCACTGTCAAAGACTATATCATCAAAATAGGAAAATATTTTTCAGTTATTGGAGTGTACAACTGATTTTAAAGAAATTGATACTTTTTGTTCGAATTCATTTAGAAATCAAACGACAAGTATCAGCTTTTAAATAAAAAAAGTATTATAGAAATCGGTTCACCTTGTCAAAAGTTCTGAGGTAACACACATAATAAAAATATAGACGAATTGCGAACCCCCTACTTTTTGAAATCGGAATAATAATAATAAAATAATAATAATAAGCTTTGCTATTATGAACTGAATTTATTAGAAATTTGTTAAAACCTTACCTTACAATTTTCATAAACTATTTTTTATATAGTAACTTAAAATTAATTTATCAATTTTTAATTCCAAATAACATTTTGATTTATTATAGTGCGCGTATAGACTCATTATATCTAAATATAGTATCTGTTGCCCTGTTTTTACGGCATATGGTTCTACTGTATCTTCAATAATAGACACTATCTGGCAAATTTTATTTTTATTTCTGGCCAATTTCGCTAGAAGGCACATATCTGCCTGAAGAAGGTTGCCTTGATGAGCGATGATTATGAAGTAAGAATTTGTACTCATTGACTTTGAATTGAGCACTCTGTAAAGGACAGCTTTATGAAATTTATTACAATAGGGCTCCTGTCACAACCAAGACAATTGATACATATTTTTAGTTTCAAAAATGCTCTCTATAAGCGCTCAACTTAACACGTATCGTTTTGGATAATATCTTTTTTATAAAACTTGCAAAACAGTACATTAGAATGAGCTAAAATGATATCCAAAAATATTGTGGAATTTGGTTTATTTTAAACGTACGACATAATTCTTTGAGATTTGTTATTATGTTGAATACATGGTCTGAAAATAATAATTTAAAAAAAATTAACTAAAACTAAACGATTCTGTCTCGACCATGGGCCTTAGGCCATGAAAACCACGGTTGTGACGTCCATGGACGTGAAATGTTCGCATCATGCTATAACCACAAAGATTAAACAAAAATAGCCATCTTAAAACAATCACTAGATTCATTGTTATTAAACACACCATATTAATATTAATCTGCGTAGACATATTCATAAATACATATTTTAAGAGTCACGGTCTTGACAGCATAAGGGTACTCGTTTTACAAAATAACTAATATATAACTTATTCTTACGAAGCTATATCACTCGACGCCATTAGTTAATAGGACAACTGTGACAGACAGACTTGTTACTGAGTTCTGGGAATCTCAAATGACATGGTTGTGACATTTAATGTTTTCTTTTGATGAAGTTTATATATATATATATATATTTGAAATATAATAATATTACCAAATTACCATTTGTGAATAGGTGCATTAAACGGCTTTCTCTATACTAAAAATATAATAGAACCTTCATATATTAATTTAATGTAGTTCTCACAAATAAAAATGTTTTTCTTAAGAATGATAATTTACCCATCTAAAATAACCGTAGGTACACAATGACCCTAACATCCTGTATAGATATATAAACACTACTGTACTGACCGAACCCCTACAGGACCCGATTATTTTTCCGGCGTATGTACCAATACACGACAAAAGTTAATTCCATCTAAAATGTCATAGGTACTGACGTGATCTCCGTACATAGGTAGGACTGTACTGTACCTTACCTGGAAAGCTAAAAGCGTGCGCGCGGCGCATCGCACACAACTTTGTGTCGCGTAAATGAATACGTCGCGCTCGAATAAAATACCTAAAGTCCGTGGAAAGCCTCGCCTTAAGGCCCATTTGCGCCAACGAGGAAACTCGAAATACCCAAGTGTAAATCGTCATACAAAATCTAAATTATGGTAGGGTATATTTTCTAATCAATATCCATAGAATGGAAAATTTTGTGCTCATTATATTTTATTTCAATTTATTAACAAAAATATAAAAAGATGAAGAAATATTATTTTATTTCTTGTTTAATGAAATAATTTCATTTGTCTCTCTTATCGCAGTCGAATGTGTTCCTTTTGCGCTGCTCGTGTGCAATTGTGTGTTGTTGAATTTTTGTTTTGTTTTCGTTTTTACAATATCGTTGTCTGTTATTGTTGTCAGTTTGTGTTAAGTTTTGAACCTTGTTGTTGTTGTTCTGTTCGTATTTTATCAAACATATGCTGGGTACATCAACATCGTCAACAAGTGACTATCTGTCGCCGCAAAAAAAAGCGTCCAAAGAAAGCTATGAGTTCCACTGAAAACTCATGGTGATGAACGTGTATAAAAATACATACAAAAAATGGCCACAGGGTGAAGTTTGGTCACTTGGAGATAGAGAGAGAATACCTACGTTTCAGTGTTCTGAAGTTTTGGTTTGGAAATATTTAGGCAGTCATTTATCGCGCAATCAAAACAGCGCGCCATTACTACAAAAAAAATCTCTACCTCTGACTTGTCATTATGACAGTGACATATAATGACATTCCTTTATTTACAAAAATCATCCAGATTTCTGAATTAGAGATATGTAGCTGGGTGAAAGTAAAAATGTATCGATGTGATTTTCGGACAGCACTCGAGAAACTTTTACATTCAGTGATAACCGAACGCGCCCTAACGATCATAAATTAAAAGTACAATGTACTTCATTTGTATGAATCAAAGATTACAGTCATCGAGATAGAAATTTATATGTCTATGATTACAGTACAGTCCCCTTTTGCACTGTTACCAACTATACAGATTTATCTGTATTCGTACAGATTTTTGGCTAGTGTTACAGATGACAGGATTTACATTATTTTTATACAGATTTACGGAACCAGACTTTTTCACTCATTAGTTATAATAAAATGCAGATTATAAAATTGTTTTTTTGTAGATTCACATCTGAAAATATTAATAATACTCGTAGTTAGGTGTTAGATAATTTTGTCATGGTAACATTACGTAATGTACAACGGGGATTTCCCGAGACGTGCCTACTTGAAAATGTTTAATATCCGACTAAGTTGTAGATGAACTTTGCAGAAGAAACTCTTTACGTTTTAATAGTCTGCTTTATTTGGTCGGGTTACAACTTTTAGTTACATATCTGAATATTTTCATATTAGTGGTTCAGTTGTGATTAGGTCGATCGACTGAGACGTGAAAACTATTATTATTCTGCCATGTCAGTTAAAAAACCGCGTATATCACAACGTTTTAATCAGTGTTGGCTGGAAGAGAACTACTTTAAATCATGGTTAAAAGGAAGTCTGAAGGGAGAAGAATATGCGTACTGTAAGTTTTGTTTGACAGATCTAGCTATTGGAGGTGGTGGTAAAAATGACCTCATGCGGCATATGAAGACGGCTAAACACCAAGCCTCCATACCTAGCACCTCTTCCGCTCAAAAGCCTGTTACAGACTTTTTCAAAAAACCTGATGCTATTGCTGATGATGTTAAGAGAGGTGAAATTCTATTAGCTTCTTTTGTTGCCGAACACAACCTTGCGTTGAATGTTATGGAACACCTTCCTCAATTAGTAAAAACTATATGTAAAGAGTCCACCATCGCAAAAGAACTTGCCTGTAGCCGGACGAAAACAACGTCTATTATAAAATCTGTGACCGGTGCTACGGAAAAAGAAAACTTAGTAGCTGATTTGAAAACCAGCAAATTCTCACTTTTGATAGATGAAAGTACAGACCGAGGTTGTATTAAACTGTTATGTGTCGTTGTAAGGTACTATAAGCACAAGACAATAAAAGATGCGCTTCTTGGACTTGTACCCGTTCAAGATGCTTCTGGAGAAAAACTTTATGAACACCTTATTAAATTATTTACAGAGAACGATATTCCGTATCAAAATAATATGGTTGGATTTGCCGCTGACGGAGCAAATGCAATGATGGGTCAGTAAAATTCTGTAGCAAGCAGATTACTTATAGATATACCCAATCTGTATATTATGAAATGTATTTGCCATTCATTTGCTTTATGTGCATCATACGCCTGCACAAAGTTACCACGGGAGCCTGAAGGTCTGGTTAGGGATGTGTTCAATTACATCAGTACGAGTCCGAAACGATCGGGTGTTTTGAGAGAATTTCAAGAGTTTCTGGCATTGAAGCCCCATAAAATGTTACGTCCGTGCCAAACAAGATGGCTCTCATTACATGCTGCTGTAATGCGTGTTTTGGAACAATATGAAGCACTCAAATTGTTTTTCACTGATGCTGCCTTTAATGATCGCTTGAACTCTGCGGACTCGATTTTACAGATGCTCAATAATCCGTATAAAAAAATGTATTTGCTATTTATGGAATTTGTCTTGGATTTTTTTACCAAACTGAATAAAACAATGCAATCAGAAAAACCGCAAATACATAAATTTCATGAAAATCTGAGCAATACCTATAAAACCTTGCTAGATTGCTACATGGACAGTGCATACTTATCGCGAACGGAAATCCAGAACATACAACATGATAATCCGCGACATTACAAACCAATTGAAGATCTTTATCTTGGTGTAAAAGTTGCCATGTCTTTGTCTGATCCTACCTTAAAGCCCAGTGATGTGAAATTATTCAAGCTAAGATGTCTGGACTTTTTTATTGAAGGTGCAAAGCAAATAAAGGCCCGTTACAATTTTAGCAACCAAATCACAAAGAACTTAGATTTTCTTGACCCGATTGTAATTAAACGCCGAAGTGTAGCATCATTGAGTCACAGTCACAGATTGCACAGGTTTTCCCAAACATAATGCAACAAGAAAATTTACAAAGATTAGACAATGAGTGGCGACATTTGAGAATGAATGATAATCTTTTGGATTCCAGTGAAGAAGATCCTGAAGTTTTCTGGCAACAAGTGTTTTGTGCGCAAGACAGTGGCGGAAATTTTCTTTATCCGACTCTAAAGCATCTAGTTACCGCTTTATTATGCCTACCCCACTCCAGCGCTGCAGTCGAAAGGATATTTTCCTCAATAAACTTAATAAAAACTAAAACACGGAACCATTTAAGTACAGAGACAACAGAGGCACTGCTACTTACGAAACAATTGCTCAACAATGAACCATGTTACAAATTAAACGTACGGAAGGAATTACTTAGTAAAATGAATAAAAACATGTATAAATAGTAATTAATGTATTAAATTTCATTTATGACTTATACTTTATTTTCTGATTAACTACCTCAAATAATCTTTGTTGTTTTTTTTCTAAATTAACTTATACAGATTTTTAGACTCTGCAACCCAGATTTTATGGTTTGGGATGTGGCAACACTGCCCTTTTGTATACTCTATGTATAACCTACAAAAACAAACTCATACTCAGGGTAAATTTCAAAATGTAAATGTTTACAAGTTTTAATCAGCTATGACCAGAATATAACGGCATCATGTTTAGAAACAGACTATTTACCATCTTTAGGACAGCACGCCGTGTACACAAAAAGACAGTAAGTCCAAGGTTCCGGCGTATAACTCCAGTTCCAGTTACTTTAAGTCTGTTAACAGCCTCTTGCGAGGAGAAAAATATCGAGTTAGACGTTCCCTTTGATGGAGTACTCGAGCACGAGTTCTTGATACGCCAAGCGACCACAGTTAACGTAAACGCTGCTACGCAACTGCTGACTGTTACCCTGGTTGCTATTCAAGATACAAGCGAAAGGTTTGTTTACTTATTTCTTTTTAGATGGTGTGTATTGAATAACTAGTTTAAGAAATAATTTACTTACAATATAAATTTTACAGTAAACATCTCGTTCTCTCAGGTTACGGGATGCACTAACAAAAGAAATATGTCTTGTCCAGCAAGCGCTTGAATGGGGTGAAGGAACTCCTCCACAGCACTGGGACCAGCTTGTTGCTGTGAGAGGTGCACTGTGTGATTTGAAACATAACCTTAGAACCCTGTTTAGTGAGTATAATACGTTGAATAACCTGTGAACCAACTACTGGGCACTTATCCACTCATATATATAACCGTAGTAAATTTTTTAATCAAATCTATAAATTACAAATATGTATCATATATGTGTTCAAATAAAAATTATTGGCAAATAACTCATAAGGATTTCTTGTTATATTTCTTAGTTTCAATTTTTGTACCATTATTTCAATTATATTAATTGTGTTTAGTGATGGAACTTCCTTCCCACGGTATGTTCCATTACATCCAACCACCAAAATTTGTACAAATTATATGACAATTTAACCATAATAACTATTTAACAATCTCTCTAAAATTTCAATCATAAATAATTATGTTCTTTAATTCGAATAAAATTTATTGGCAAATGAACTCAGACATGGTGTATTTGAGAATGTGTGTGTTTTTAAACCATTCCAAAAGTTTAAAATTAAATGAGTTAATATATAAGCTTTTATAGCGATAATCATAAATAAAGATTTCTTTTCACCAAGTCGATTCAATCCTGGCAAGGAAATGCGTTTTGTGTTGCGCATTAATCCTAATGATTCAAAGGTTGGTGTTAGTCTGCAAACCAATCATACGCTTAGAGAAAAACACCCCCTAAGACACTCATAATTCGTATTTGTTCCATGGCTTCACATTCAATTTGTATGTGCTCCATGGTCATGGTTTTTGCATACAGCCTCTACAAGGAAGACCGTCTGTTGCTCCAATTTCATGCAGAAACTGATAGGTGACTGAGCCCTGCGACAATACACAGTTCCTTACACTTTGTTAAAGCAGGTTATTTTTCAGCTTCTTGCTTAGAGTTGGGAACATGGCCTTTGTTTGTTTACTATCCGGCCTTAATCAACTGGTTTTGTTTTTATCTCTCTGTGTGATGACACAGAAGTTCCCATACTTCCATTGCTGATAGTTTGCAAAGGTTCTTTACGTCATCACATACCTATTTTTTACTCTGTTTTTGGTCAGACTATGGTGGTACCCAAGCTAGTGTGTGAAATTTAACATCCACTTTAAAGCCTTTAAAAAAACAAGTCAAATTCACATGATAGTTGAGTTTGTAACCTAATGCAAAATCAATATAAGGATTTCACTCTGGGAGAGGGGATCTCTAATGTGTGAGGTTGAACATATTCTCTAACACAAAACTACACTTATTGTATAATTGACTTTTGTTTTGTGGTCTACTACTATCCTCTTTTATAATCTCAACAGTAGGTTACTGACTACCACTTGTAACATCAACATGCCCACTCAGTATACTTTGGTCCAAAAAATAAGACCCCCTAAATTCTCTACTAAATGCAAAAATCTAAATCATGTTTATTGTTATTTTCATAACATGCTACTGCTTTTTATTTTATTGAGAATAAACACAAATTTATCTATTCATATCTGAATGGTTAGGTTAGTATTCATATCCACCAATATATCCACATGAAGGAGATAGGTTTCAGAGGAAAAAATCCACCATTAGGTTCACTGCAATCAGCAAGGTAAGAAAAATAAACCAATTCCACAAAATGCACGTCTATAGACAAGTGAAATATTGATGAAGTCAAATACACATTATGTTTATACTAGTTTGTTTCCCACACTAGCCATGTGACTCAACAATGGCAAAATTGTGACACCACCACACAAGCCACTCTTAGAAGTTAATGATTGGCAGAATTGTGGTAACATTAAAACGCAAAAGCCATTAACAAAGAAATAATAATAACAAGTTGAATGAACATCTTTCCAAATAGCAACTGCAACTTGGTTCCTAATTGTGAAAAGGGTTAAAACATATTCATTGTTTTTCACAGGCTACATGGATTATGCTGAAAAATTAGCAACAGTAGCAGCAGAAATATCATTTTTGTCAGGAAATGTGGCAGCTTCCGATGCCATATGTGAAAGGATTGATCATGCTTGCAGGTACAATAAAACAACTTCATATAGTATACAGTTATCACAATAAAAAAGTGTATTTAAATTTTAAGCAATTCAAAATTGAATTATTAAGTTTGAATAAAAATGATATGAAGGCATCTTCGTAAACTCTTGTTTTATAATTGTGAAGTAAGTTTTACATTATTTATCAAACCAAAAGCTTAAATTGGAAAAAAAAAACAAATCTTATTCTTTATTTAAATAAAAAAAAAATTATGTACTGACTGAGATTGATACAAATATTTCTGAGGCCATTCTTCAGTTACACATTTTGAGTATACATTGTGTGATATTTCATAACTTACATTCAACTTTGAAAAACAAAACAACAACAGCCACTCCTGACTCATAACAGTGTAATAATATAAAATAATAGTAATAAACAATATGATAAAGCATGTAAATAACACTTTGATTCTTATAAACTATTTTAATTAACGTTATATACAAAAGAATGCATTTGTATTAGTTGTTACAAGACAAAAGCATACAGTAAGTACACGGCGAAGTGTAATAAATTAAAAAAGCATGCACTATGAGAGCAAAAATTACTGAGAAAATATACTTTATTTATGACATTCCTAAGTTTATAACAGTATGTCATAGACCTTTACCGTTAGTCTTCATTGAAATAGATACCATTTGTAATTTAATTTCCCAATGGTAAGATAAGCTCATTTAGAAACAAGAAGACATTAATTTTATCAAGATTCAGAACATTGATCAAAATGAATCAGTATCATTAAAATAACCATATTTATAAATTTAGGCATAACATGCCAACACATTTTGGACCAGCTAGAACAATAATTACTTACAAGCAAGGAGGCAGTACCGATAATGATGAGATCGTCAAGTTAGTAGTCTTTAAAACTAGTTCACCCAATGTTTGAAAATCGTGTCATGTTTAGAAAATTGGTTAATTAACACAATCACATTTACTAAATATATCTTAGTTAGTCCAATATGTGAATGACAAAGTATTTCATTCATAACAACAAATACAAATGCACAAAGACCTTGGCAATGCCATGTTTAACATTATAAATTTGTTCCCAGGACCTGTAACACCCAGAAGCAGTTGAACCACACTCTTCAACAAGAGAGTTTAGAGGTGCAGCAGAAAGCCATCATCCACTCTCCACAGCTTGAAGAGAAACTGAAAGAAGAAGACAATCCCAAGTCTAAAAACAATCCTAAAGTGACGACATAATTTAGTTGGTATAACAAAAATAAATAATTCATGTAAATAATTGCAGTGATATTAGAGTAAGGTAGCAATAAATATTTACAGAATAACTGAATAAACTTTTATGGAACTTTTATTGTGTGCACTCTATTTATATTATCGATCTTTACATTCAGTGACCTAATGAATAAACTAGCTTCAGTGTCACCACTGGCACATCTCTCTGTAGCAGCCAGATTGTCCACTGCTGAACACAGCCTCCCCAATTAAAGGGGGTTTTGCCATCATCCCCACATCTGGCAGGCATCTTGGGATCGCAGTTTAAGATATCAGCTCCTCAGAAGGTGCTCACCTGAGAGTAAGTGATGATGAGTTTGAAGTGTTAACAGGCGTAACCTAGAATTACTGGCTCTCAAAGACTGCCAGAACACACCGTTAGGTACCGTTTTGAAGCGCTCGTAGCGAAGTTTGCTTTGTCATTCCGAACCGATCAGCAAAGCTAAGCAACGTCCGCCGCGGTCATGAGTTGGATGGGAGACCGCTGGTGACATTACTACTGAGCGCTTCCGTGCTTCGGAGGGCACGTTAAGCCGTCGGTCCCGGTTGTTGTCTTCGGATGGCAGTCGTTATAGCATGGAGGTAGGGCATTTTGCGAATGGCCACCTGGCTAGCTACCACCCTCAAGTAGAAAATCTATTGCCAAGGACTTAATGGTGTGTTCTGGCAGCTGTCCTTGAGAGCCAGTCATTCTCTAGGTTAGCCTGAACAACATCTTCGACCACATCATCACTTACCATCAGGTGAGATAGTGGTCAAAGGTTAACCTATCATGCAAAAAAAAAGGTACTTGGCGACATGTACCCTTCTACCAAACGGTGAAGCTCAAACCCGTGGCGTATCAAACCATGAACCTGCTGCACGGCAGTCTATAGCCAATGCCACTGAGCCATAACTGCTTCAAATGTAACTAACGACTAAAGGTACTAATTTCTGTATTCGCGAAAATCCTAGAAAAACTCATCACCAACAGGCTGCAGTGGGAGCTCGGCCGCGAGGGAAGAATGAGTAAGAGACAGTACGGATTTACACCACAGATGAGCGCTGAGGACGCCCTACACGATGCTCTTGCCCAGGTTGAACGAGGACTTACTGAAAAGAAAATGATAATAGTTCTCTCCCTCGACATCCAGGGAGCTTTTGACAACACGTGGTGGCCGGCCATTCTAAACCAATTAAAGATCAAAAACATCGAGACGGCCACACAAAGGTTGTTTTATAGCTATCTTGAAGAAAGGAGGGTATTCCTGCGATACGCTGGTGTAGAACTTACTAGAGAGACCACCAGAGGGTGTATCCAAGGCTCAACATGCGGACCAGTCCTCTGGAACGTCCAATTGGACCCCCTGCTCAGGACGGCAGAAAACGCGGGACTACACATTCAGGCCTTCGCAGACGATCTCCTTATTGTGACGACTGGAAATAATGCAAGCGAACTAGAGTACGTCACCGAACAAGCACTTGACCTAGTCCTGCGGTGGGGGAAAGAAAACAAATTGAAGTTCTCAGCCCAGAAAACCCAGGCCATCCTAGTTACTAATAAAACTAAATATGAAGTGCCAAAATTATCAATGGACAGCGTCCCAATTATATTCTCGGACAAACTCAAAGTTTTGGGAGTCACAATCGACAGAAAATTAAACTTTTCGGGACACCTCGACGCTATATACGCCAAGACGTGCAATTTATATAAAATTATTTCGAGAGCGGCCAGGGCACAGTGGGGACTGAATACCGAAATAATAAGGACCATTTATCTTGCGGTAATTGAGCCCACCGTCCTTTATGCTGCTGCGGCTTGGGGTTCTGTGGCTGAGAGAGCCTACGTCAAAACAAAGCTCGACAGAATAACGCGACAGTTTGGCATTCGCATATCAAAGGCCCACAAAACAATCTCGCTCACATCATCGGCTACATTGGCCAGGATAATTCCTCTGGATCTCAGACTGAAAGAACAGTGGGAGCTCTTCAAAGTAAAGGAGAAGGGAACAATAGCACAGCTTCCTTCAGACAGACAGCTACAGAGAAAGTCCAGTCCATACAACCTTCCCCATCCAGCGTTGAGAAAGAGGCTCAAATACAAAACCATTGAAAATGAAGAGGACCTTGCCAAAATTAACAACCCTTATATCTCAATTTTTACGGATGGGAGCAAGATAGAGGGGAGAGTTGGCGGGGCAATCAGTTTGTGGGATGAAGGTGCAGAGAGCCGGAATGTCCAATTCAGAATGGGAAACTTCTGCAGCGTCTATCAGGCTGAGCTTCTAGCCATAGTGAAGGCATTGGAAATAATTGCTGGATCACCAAAATATGAAAGTGCCAACATAATAAGTGATGCGAGATCCGCACTGGACACTATCATCAATCCCAATGCCCTTCACCCACTATCAGTCCACGCTAGACAGCTCGTGGGCGAGATCCAGAACGCAGGGGGCACCATTGAGCTATTCTGGGTCCGCGCTCACGTCGGCATCGCGGGTAACGAGCGCGCGGATGAGCTGGCAAAACATGCAGCACTAAATAATAAACAAGCTACCGTCTACAATGCCTTCCCCTTGTCCTATGCTAAACACCTCATTAGGGACACAACGCTTGTGAAACTGCAAAAAGGTACGAGACATCCAGCACCGGAGCCACCACCAAGATGTTCCTGCCAGATATTAAATCCGCCTACAAGATTCTTTCAGGTATGAGAATGTCAAAGCTCAGGGCCCAACTACTATCGGGACATGGAGGCTTTAAAGCCTACCTCCATTGCTTTAAACTCACACGCTCTCCCTTCTGCGTCTGCGATGGACTTTCAGAAGAAACGATTGAGCACATTCTCTTCGACTGCCCGAAGTTTGCCGCTCTCAGATTTGATTGCGAATCGAAACTTGGAGTAGCACTAAATAGAGTCAGTGTAGCCTCTCAGTTCAAGGACGACAACCGCCGACTTACTTTTCTCGAATTAGCAGAAATAATAGTCCGTAGAGTAGCCAAGGAGAATGGGTCAACCGTAAAATAACAACTTGTCATTCACCAGACCGAACTTTTGATAATTGACCAAACCTAGGAATTAATAGAAACCACTTATCTACGATCTTAAATCTCATTAAATTGTATAAGCCTACATATTTTGATTGTAAAGCCCAAAAGAGCGCTCTAATAATTAGGTTAAGATTTTTATTGAACAAAAATTTTGATTTGTAAAATTTAACTGGCATAATATTGTAAGTCCCAATAGGACAATACATACAAGGTAGTTTTTAAGTTAGTTTAATTTAATTTTAAGCAGGAGCAGCAAGCTCCGCAGGCTCGGCAAGCGTCAGCAAGCCCGGCAAGTTGGGCAAGTAGAGCAAGGGGAGCAAGCAGGGAAACTTGCTGGCGCAACTTGCATTGTTCGCAGGGATTATAGATGCGGACTTGCCGGACTTGCGGACGACCGAGCTTGCGGAGCAATGAAGTTCCTGAAATTTAGGATAAGTTAGAATAAGATTTTAAGTTTTGTAAATAAATATAAGCAAACAGTTTTTTCATTAATAAAGTATAGTTTTAAGGGTACCCTATTTTAAGTAAGGGTAGGTTAGCTCGCGGGCCTGGACGAATTGACGCTCCCGGACAGGAAAAAAAAAAAAAAAAAAAAAAAAAAAAAAACGACTAAAGGTAAAATACCTTCCGGAATTTTACCTTTACTCGCCTCTTACAACACGCACAGGTAGCATGGGGAGTGACATTCTAGCCCGGAACCTTGACATAACACCACAGCACGGCGCCGTGACGTTGAGATGAGATGTGTCCGGGCCCTTAACAGAGCCTGGGTCTCACACGGCTGCAAGCAAGCCACTATTTAAATCTTCTAACATCCTTCCAACTTGTCTCTACATACATTCATGAAGGGGTAGTCAGAGGTGTGTAAACACCCACGTTTCTCCCAATTAGGTTTTGATCCCATGTAATATGGGGCGAGCCTATTGCCATTCACCGGGCATATGGGTCATACAAAATGTTTTCTCTTAACACACTGAGATGAAGTACTTAGCATTCCATGGATTCACCGTGCGGGTGCCGGGTCCTTAGCGTTGCAGAGGATGAAGCTAGAGGGGCCTGGGACTTGCAACCCAGGAGTAGAGTTAAGGGGTCCCTTTACAATGCATCAACGCTCCCCTTCCCGCTCGAGCCTCCTCCCCTACCTACCAAATTTGGTAAGATCCTACTAATACCGCCTTAGATACACGTTCTATGATGGAAGTTACGATTGTTCTTGGCAGGCCAAGGTCTTTAAGTTGGCTATTATATAGGGATTTCGCTCGTATACCCCTTGCTCCAACTTCTACAGCATATAAATTAACCACATAACCGTTTTTATTAATTCATTTGTTAGGTCATAACATTTGTTTGTTTTTAATGTGCGGTCTTTAGGTCATTGACCTATATATACTAGACGCGACATCTCAAACGAGAATTTCTTTACGTTTTACGTTCGAATATTGTGTATTATCAATTGTGTATTTTGAATACACAATTTTTGAACGTAAAGCGCGTGTAATCTCTACGAGTGCCCAGCTACGTGTGTGGGGGAGAGTATGCAGGGCAGCATACTGCACCGTTCGACTTTCCTTGTTTGAGATGTCGCGTCTAGTATATATAGGTCAATGCTTTAGGTATGTTTGTTTCCCACGGCACAGTTAGTTGTATAAGTACTATGCGTTTTAGATTTTTTGAGTATAGAAATATGTCTGTTCTGGAAGACGAACACCAACATCCTCAGGAATGTTGTAGTGTTTTTCATACGTGTCTATCAAAAGACTCCATTAATCGGGAGCTGCGCCTAAGATGGAGAAAAGCTTGGATTTAGATTTTGTAGATTACTCTTCTTTTACAAAATCGACGTGTCGTTTGTTCGTGGTCAAACCTTTTTTTGCCATAGCTACCGAGACTCGCCGCTTCTCGTATGACTTCGAGGACTCAATCATGGCGACGTGAATAATGACCCCTATCAAGAAGCACCTTGCATCCTACCAGTAAGTGCCTTGCTGTACCTATCGCCTCCCGACAAATGCCGCAAGACTTTTCGGTGGTTTTCCCCCATCTTACTACGTTACTTTGGTCTGGGAGGGTCATCTGAAAGGTGTTTAGATAAAATTTAAATAAGGCAGGTGACCAATCGTATTTCAAGGTACAAAATTTACCAATGGTTAGCCATTCGCTTTGCATTTCTAAAGTTAAGATTCAGAGACGTCTGGTAAAGCGCTTAAATTTAGCGCGTGCTATGCTAAGCCAAGTAGTGGAAATCGACTACTTTAGCCTGTCTCAAAGCAGGAGTGGCGCCGCCAAGTGAGAAACTGAGGCATATGTGCAATAAGTTCTTTAGGAACTCTTTTTCTTAAATTGAAAAAGGCACTATTTTGTTTCACTCACTCTAATCACTTTTTATATACTGTTGCTCTTGTCCCTTTCTTTTTATATCAGCATGCACAGATAAACAAAAAACGGTACACGTTCCATAAGTGAAAAATTTGCCATAGATAATAGAGTGTAATCTAAGCTAAGAGCAAGGTAAGTAGGATTCAGACTGTAACTCTGAATATCAAATTTAAAGATTTGCTTAGCCAACACTTGGCTAAGACTAGTCTTTGACCGTCTTACACAAATTTCTCTGAATCTCAGCCTAAGCTCATTGCATGCACTTTATAGCTATCATTTTCGTCTTGTTGTAAAGATTTTACAATGTCTTTGTCCTCAACTTTCTTTTTCGACCCAAAACCCGCTTAGCAAGACTGAGCACCTATCATAAATAGTTTGTGGAATTGAAGCCTCGAATCAAGGTCGGAGGTACTTTTGTCTTTTGGGAGAGATGCGACTATATCATCTCGAGATTTTAATAAGACGTGCGTTTTGGTAACTCTGAGGTGTTTATAGAGCTCCGATGGTTTCTTTAATTTCATCCTAAAATTGTTTGATCCCTAAATATAGTAGATGGGTCTGCCGAAAGTGTAAGCCCCAACCATGACTTCAATGTCCTTATGACATTAACAAAACAAAAGAACATATAACGAATAATATGTTTACGCTAACAACATATAACACAACACTCTACTCACATCCACGTTAGAGAAATCTATTAAAGCATTATTAAACTGTACACTTTTAGCTCCAGTTTCATATCTAGTATAATAAAAATACCTTTTAGAAAGAGGCATCCTTGCTGAGATGCGTCTCGATGTCGACGCGGCAGATCGGGCAGTGCTTGTTTGTGCCGAGCCACTGATCCACACACTCCATGTGGAACAAGTGCATGCAGGGTAATCGTCTGCAAACAGTAACGGATTGTCACTGATAGATAATGTTTAGACTTTAGGACATGCCTGAGTATAATATAATAGTACATGCATACATATAATCACGCCTCTTTCCCGTAGGGGTAGGCAGACCAAAGATTTCCACTTACTACAATCCTTACTCTTTTGCTTCATCTACACTCATCAATCCTTTCATACATAAGGGGCGGTTTAGGGTATTTCTGACCTGGCCTTTTTTCGCGTCTGATTTCGGAACGTTCGCCTAGGTCTTTCCGTTCTTAATATAATAGTGTAGGTACATAATGTATTACTAGCTTTCCGGGCGCGTTGGTTATCGCGCAAAACATTAACCTCTTTTTGCGCAGTTGGATAAAAACTATCCTATGTTTTTTCCCGGGTCTGAAACTATTTCCATACCAAATTTCATTCAAATCGGTCTAGTAGTTTTGGCGTGAAAGCTTAACACACAGACAGACAGAGTTACTTTCGCATTTATAATATTAGTACTGATAAATGTAATATTCATAGACTTGCTGCAGTAAAGGATTTTTTAATATATCTGCTTAATGATAAATTCATTCATTCATCTCGTATCAATGGCTAATCATAATAATATAAATAATAATAAATAATTGAACCTTAAATGATGTTTGCCCTATGGGAGGCCACCTGCACGGCCCTGTGAGATGCATACGTGTGGTCATCTTGTGTGCAGGTGGTTGGACACTGGGGACATGACAGTAGGTGTGCCATGTTTTGCTCAGGGGCACCACACTCACATTTCACATCTAACCTGTCCCTTACTCCCCATTTGGCCAGGTTAGTTTTGCAGCGACCAACTTGGGTACGGAGTCTGTTGAGCGACTTCCAAATTGGCCACTGCAGTTCGTTACCAGGAGGTAGATGTTCCGCTGGGGTAACATAGTTTGTGGGTGTGGGGTATTTTTTGTGCCAGAGTTCAATTCTCTCCACCTTTGCGCATCTTTTTTCCCAAGGAGTTGTAACTCGGCAGAAACTTTTACGGCTCTTTAAGCGAGCTGGAGGTGGCTGATAGTCGAACATAGGGTGTCGACTATCAGTTTGCTGTTTGAATTTTTCTTTTGAACAGGCTACCTCACTTCGGATGATAAATGACTATGATGGGCCTTTTAGGTGAATTTACCAATTTGTTTTTTAAATATTTGTTAAAAATGACCCTTGCATCAACAGTAATAATCATGAAACTATACACCACACTCACATTCTACATGTAACCTATCCCTTAATCCCCATTTGGCCAGGGTACTTTGCAATGACCAACTTGGGTACAGGTGGTCTGTTGAGCGACTTCCATATTGGCCACTGCACTTTGTTACCAGGAGGCAAGTGTTCCACTGGGGTAATATAGTTTGTGGGTGTGGGGTATTTATAACCGACATCCGAAAAAGGAGAAGGTTCTAAATTCGTCTTTATTTTTTATGTTTGTTACCTCAGAACTTTTGACTGGGTGAATTGATTTTGAATTTTTTTTTGTTTGCAAGCTAATACTAATTTGATCCCATTTAAATTTCATCAGAATAGTCAAGTTCGTGTTCATCAAGACATTTTTGAGTTACACTCCAATAACTGAAAAATATTTACCTATCTTGATGACATAGTCGTTTGCAATTAATGACAATCGATCCCTTAAGTAGCATAACTTTTTTTTTACCAAAAATGGAACCGACTTTATCACCCAATAGTGTGAAATAACTCAAAAACGGCTTGACCGCTTTGATGAAATTGAAATGGGAAAGTAGTGAAGGTATAGTATACCTGCAATCGGAGTCGACCTCGAAGATGGAGAGACAGATGGTGCACTTCTCGTCCTGATGATGCGGCGCGGGGCGAGCGTACGCGTGTCGATACGTGTTGCGCTCGATGACGGCTCGCGAGGCGCCGCGCGACGCGCGCCACAGCCGCGCGCTCGCCTCGCGCGCCTCGCGCGCTATGGCCGTCAGCGCGCCGCCGCCCTACAAACCATAATCAGTACTAATATTATAAATGCGAAAGTAACTCTGTCTGTGTGTTACGCTTTCACGACAAAACTACTGGACCGAATTGAAGACCCGGGAAAAAACATAGGATAGTTTTTATCCAACTACGCAAAAAGAGGTTAATATTTTTGCGCGATAACCGACATACGCGCGGGCGGAGCCGCGCCCGGAAAGCTAGTCACATATAAATTATCATCAATATTTCATTCATACATACATATAAATAGTGTTGTGGTGATAAGATCTCTACTTGGATTAACTTACCAGCACCCTGGAAGTGAACTAGTCTTCACAGACTCATGGTACCCTACCGTGAGGAGCTATAACTTTATACGTCTACTGTGATTACTATAGTCTGTTTTTTTTTTAACAAACGAGTACGGAGTATGTCTCTCGCACATTTCCGATATTGACAGAGTGAGATGGGTGATTGCCGTCATCGGTCAATACCTTTGTTCTTGTTTTGAAATTGTTAAGGGCCGTCCATATTGCATACTTCTAAAATTTACTCTAGAAAAAATTATGTTATTATTTTATGATTTAAATTTGCATACATAGTATATTCGTAACAAAATTTTCTGTTCGCGTTTATAATATAAAACAAGATTGTAATTGTATATAATTATATTATGCACTAGAACATATAAATCAAATAATCCTACTACAATTCTTGTAATACTAAAAATTATCGTCATCCTTCTGATGAACTAAGTGATAAAACTTAAAATTGTGTAGGTATATAATAATTACTCACCTATACAACTGATTATAATACCATATGATCTGAAAAGTCTAGATTGACAAGATAAACCCTATAAATAAAACCAAATTATTTCATACTATTTGTGTTTATTATTTAACTTCAATTTAATATTCGAAACCGAAATAATTACATATCCGTAACCGTATCCGAAACCGATATTATTTTATCTATATCCGTATCCAGATCCGAAATGTCATATCCATGACATCCCTACTTTAATTAGAGCACCAGTGTAGCTGAGGCAGGAACATGTTGGTCTAGATTAGAAGAAGTCTTTGTGGTATATCGAACAAATTTGGAGTACATTTTTTTTTTATGCCCAAGGCGGGAATCGAACCCGCGTCCACTGGTATCGCGTCGGATGCCTAATACCATCTCGACCTTGTACTCCAACAATTTGTATGATATGATTTTCGCTTAGCACGCGATAATGCTTGTAATCATATTTAGAAATAAGTCTTTGTGGTAGTAAAAATAAACATATTTCTTTCTTACCGAGGGATGTATTGAAATGTGCAGTTGAGGCGGGTACATCTGCATGAAATGATGCATGTGGTGGTGTACAGGGCCATCACTGGAAAATATAAACAGTATATCAATTATAATAAATAAATATAAACAATATATCCATACTAAAAACATTTCATTCATATTACATATACATATAATGATAAGTCAGTTTTTGAAGCCCTTGTAGCCAAGTTTGCTTAGCCATTCTGAATCGATCAACAAAGTTAAGCAACGTCCGCCGCGGTCATGACTTGGATGAGTGACGGCTGGTGACATTACTACTGAGCGCTTCCGTGCTTCGGAGGGCACGTTAAGCCGTCGGTCCCGGTTGTTGTCTTAGGATAGCAGTCGTTACAGCATGGTGGTAGGGCACTTTGCAAATGCCCGCCTGGCTAGCTACCACCCTCAAGTTGAAAATCTGTCGCCAAGCACCTAACGGTGTGTTCCGGCAGCTGTCCTTGACAGCCAGTAACTCTAGGTTTGTCTGAACAACATCCTCGACCACATCATCACTTACCATCTTAAGTAAATTCATCTTCATAATTTGATGACTAATTAATGACAGAAGAATTTTGTAATGTATGTACTAGGTTACTCTAGGTTAGTCTGAACAACATCCTCGACCACATCATCACTTACCATCAGGTGAGATAGTGGCCAAAGGCTATCATATCAGGCATAAAAAAAAAATAAAAAAAAAACTAAATGACTTTTATATAAAGCCATCATCAATGTTACATTTTAAAGAAGTTTATCATTAGCTGGTCGTAAATGACAACAATCCTGCTTGACTTTAATTAAATAATAAATCCGGTCGTATATTTCTTATTTATATTAGGAAGACCAATAGCAGTATATTATTTTAGAAAAAGTCATTAGGAACCATTAAGCTAACAAAAGATCCTCACAGCTGCAATGGTAATGCAATAGTTATACATAAGGTGAATATGAAAGACCACCATATAGTACTGATTAAATTTGAAAAACTCTGCTTAATTGCCGCCTAGCCGACCTTATGGTTTTAGAGAATAGATCAATATAATAAAGTTTCCTTAAAATTAAGTCATGACAGTTGTTGTTGAATCATGACTTGTTCTTAGTTTATACGACCTAGGTGTATAGTTAGTGTTAACCATTGGTACGCTTATAGGTGGATTAAATCTCACACTTTGAAGCAATGATGGCTCAGTTGGCTATGAACTGCCGCGCAGGAGGTCCATGGTTCGAATCCCGCCGCGGGCTTGAGCTTCACCGCATGGTGGAAGGGCATTTACGAATGCTCGCTTGGCTAGCGAACACCGTCAAGTAGAAAATCTGTCGCCAAGCACCTAACGGGGGTTCCGTTAGTAGTCCTTGAGAGCCAGTGAAATTACATGCACATGAGACATAAGCGCTAACAATAACTCGCCGGAAATGACTAAGATTGCGAACTGCGAAGTTGTCCACTCTTACGTTTATCTAGGTTTAATAATAACAAATACTTTTATAAGTATCCTAAAAAATATTAAATAATATTTAAATAAAACACTTAAAAAAGCATAAAATTATATATCTAGTGACAATTCCGCCCAATTTTCCTGTTATCTACGTGACGTCACAAACATCACGCAGCCTAACCGGAAGAATACCCGACTAGTTTCGCTTCTAAACGAAGCATCTTCAGGAGGTCTTGACTTACCGAGCGCACGATCGAGACTGAAGTCAAGACCTCTCAAGATCAGTTCTTCCGGTTAGGCTGCGTGATGTTTGTGACGTCACGTAGATAACAGGAAAATTGGGCGGAATTGTCACTAGATATATAATTTTATGCTTTTTTAAGTGTTTTATTTAAATATTATTTAATATTTTTTAGGATACTTTTAAAAGTATTTGTTATTATTAAATATGGATTTCCGCAAAGTAACGCCTGAATCTATCCATTACTTTATCTAGGTTCTTTAATCTCGAATAACGGCGGATGCATCGACGAGGTAAAACGACGTATGGCGATCACCAGGACCTCAATGGACAAAATGAGGAAAATATGGAAGTACAGAAATGTAGCAATGCACCAACAGCGAGGGCTATTACACTTATCAACGACTTTTTAAATGTGGTCCAAGATGCTGACTTACATACTGATCCTATTAGCTGTATTTATATGTATACTTTATTTTATTTAAATCGTATATAGTTTTTTTTAAGTTTGTAGTGTTTTGTGAATAAACGCATACCGCCGTTAAGTTGTTATGTTACCTATGCTATGACATTGTGAATGTGTTGGCTTAGCTGTAAGTTCACAATTGTAAGTCTTAATAAATAAATCACCAAAGCCACAAAGATCTGACTAGTGCGAACTCTTATTTTCCCCATATTTATTTACGCTGCAGTGACGTGGACCCTGCGAGAGATCGAAAAGAAGAAAATAGATGCTCTTGAGATGTGGTGCTGGAGAAGAATGCTTGGGGTGTCGTGGACCGAGTTTCGCACAAACGTCTCGATACTCCAAAGAACTCGGCATTAAGCAGCGTCTTTCAGCTGTAGTGCAATCCCGGATCCTCGCATTCTTCGGACATGTTTTGAGGCGAGGTAGCCAGTCCATTGAGCGTCTTGTCGTTCAGGGCAAAGTAGAGGGCACGAGACCGCGTGGGAGGTCACCCATGCGATGGACTGACCAAATTAAATCTGCGGTGGGCGGTCCCTTGCATGAGTGTACCAGGATGACCATAAATAGAGGGCGATGGCGTGACATTGTGAGGCGCACATCTGCCCCCACTACAACTACATGACGACCACGACCGCTCTGTCAAGAGCGTAACGTCTGAGAAGAAGAAGAAGAAGAAGAAGAGACTTAAGTTCGGTGTCTCAAGGTAACGGACGCAGTGCAAGTCCTGACTTGAGATGAAATGCATCTGTTATAAGCAGAGGTTAGTCCGCTTAACATCAGGTGGGCCTCCAGCTTGTTCCGTCAAAATAATAATAAAAAAAATCACCTTACGAGTGCCTTTGTAGATCAATTTCACTTAATAGCTCTGAAATGTTATAGAGGTAATTTTAAAATGGAATGTTAGGTCCGCAATACCTTCTTTGAACGAAAAAGAAAATGGAGTTTTTACTCAAATACAGATAAGTATCTGATTCATAAGGTATTTTTAAACGATCACATAGATATTTTATTCGAATCCGCTTTTTTTTTTTAAGTTTCACCATGGGTTCCACTCTTGCGATGCATATTCTAATATGCTACGAAAGGGCTGAATCTGTTTCAGACGTGCGTTTATGCTTTAATTAGTTGATAGCTATTAGCATGTCGAGAACAGCGGTGATACTCACTAGGGAAGATGCGTGAAAGGCACGGCGGCGGCGGCGTGAGGCAGTTCCAAATCCTCGGCAAGGAGGAGGGGCGAAGCGCTTGTGCCGGTGCCGGCACGCAGTGGGGGCGCCGCCTCGCCCATCATGCTGCGCCGCTGCATCTCCTATGTAACCACCAAAGATTTATTTATAAAAATGCGCATTAGCTTTTCTTTTTAGTTTTATATTGAAATCGTATGATTTGTACGTCCGTACATACCCAAATAAGGGGGACGAAATATATAACCAAAATTAGGAGCTAGCTTTTACTAAAACCTCAAAGATTTTACAATGATTATGCATGGTGGTGGGTCATTTCGCTAGCTATCCTATACCCTCGAGTAGAAAATTTGTCGCGCAGCACCTAACGGTGTGTTCTGGCAACTGCCCTGGAGAGTCTGTAATTCTAGGACAACCTGAACAACATATTCAACTATATCGTGACATCACTATATATATTAATATAGTGATGTCACGATACACGTAATTTTTCTGGCTCTGAGATGTACCTGTATTTTTTCTGGCTCTCAAGGACTGCCTGCAGGAATACACTGTTAAGTGCTTGGCGATAGATTTTCTACTACATACATGACAATATGTATGTTATAGGCAGAGGTTAATCCACTTAACATCAGGTGGACCTTGAGTTTGTACTGTCACAATAAAATAAAAAATAAATAAAAAACTGTAATTGTGCCTGTGTGTGTACGGTCTATAGTACTATGAATTTCTTAATGCTATATATTATGTAATATAAATAATAGTACATTATGATATAAGTGCGGTAGGTAGAAAATTACAGTCGAATCGTTATTGCTAAAGAAAGCAGAGGCTGTAATAATCTAAGCGCAAGTATGTCATACGACGTTTTCTAACATATTTGCGAAGAAATAAATAAAACTCGGACTTTCTTAAACGAATAAATAAAATTTATATTTTTTGTGTTTTGTTACAGATAAATGGTTGTAATTTATGGTCAAAATAATTTGAAAGGATTAAATTTTCATTTATTATATTTTATCTCCCAAAGTAAATTTTATTCATAAAATGTTGACTACTTTTCTGACATAAAAACTCTTTCCTAAGATTTAAAAAAGTACCGTACTTTTTAGACGGATCATCTTGATAAGCCGTGCGTTTGTAATGTAAAACGCACAAATACGTAATGAGATACATTACGATATTGCAATTGGTGAAATAAGAGACCCTTTACGAGCAAATTTGTCATAAATTAACATATTTTCAAAAAAAGAATTAACTTACCAACATATGATGTTGCCTGTGCCACAGCCGCTCGTGAACTAGGTAGGGCGGCGCTGAGACGTCGCGTCGCCTGTCACCCACTGACAAATACAAAATTGCTTGTTACCAGTAACATAGTTATAAATGCAAGTGGTATCTAATATCAATTAGCTGTTTATTAAAAATTTACTTTCGCAAACAGGAGTATGTAACGGTCACAAAGGAGCCACGATAGGTCGCCACCATTAATGCAACTTGTTTTTTTTTTTATTTATTTAGTTATCCATACATCGTTACAAATATTATTACTTATTTTACTATTTACTACAATATCGCCAAAATAGGATACAAATATATATCTTAAATTACTTAATAAAGTCTCAGCCTGATCGGTTTAAAATTTACAAAGTTTCATTCAAACTTTCACCCCCATTTTATACCCTTGGGGGTAGAATTAATCAAAATCCTGTCTTAGCGAATGCCTACGTCATAACATCTACCTGCATGCCAAATTTCAGCCCGATCCGTCCAGTGGTTTGGGCTGTGCGTTGATAGATCATTATGTCAGTCAGTCAGTCACCTTTGAGTTATATATATTTAAGATAATATGTAAGTTTGAGTAATATAACATTACTTCTAAAAAATGCATTTTCATTTGTAACATATGGCCGGACTAGGTAGAAGTACGTCAGTAACTATTTAAGATACTAGCTATAGTCTATGTTAGGCTAGCCCACCTTGCAAAAATTTAATTAAATAGTGCATTATTTGCATTTTGGGTACAGAACATAGAAAAATCCTTGACCCAAAATGCATGTGTGAGTGTCTTTCATATGGTATATGATACTGACTGTGTGCGGGCGGCGCGTTGAGCCCGGATTGGTGCGCATGCGGCGGCGCGTGGAGCTGAGCGTGCAGCGGAGCGTGAACCGGAGCGTGGAGTGGAGCGTGAAGCGGAGCGTGGAGCTGAGCGGGGTGGTGATGCGCATGCGGCGTGCAACAGCACGCGTGGCAAGCCAGCGAAGCGCCCAGCGCGCCGGGGCACCGGTGATACCGTCTGCAACATACATTTATTTTATGTGACAAAACAATATACAGATTTTTTTGTTTTTGTGAGGGAAACCCGTCACCTTGAGACGTAGTTGATAAGTCTCATGTGCCTGTAATTTCACTGGCTCTCAAGGACAGCTGCCGGAAGAACACACCGTTAGGTGATTGTCGAGAGATTTTCTACTTGAGAGTGGTCGCTAGCCAGACGGGCATTCGCAAAATGCCCTTCCACCTGCGGAGAAGTCCACGTCCACCATGAGGTGAAGCTCAAGCCCGCGGCCGGATTCGAACCATGGCCCTGTCAAAAGTCAAAACCATTTATTCAATTTAGGCGTCTACGACGCTCTTATGAAGGTCAATTACAAATTTTAATAATGAAATATACTACATTGTACTGCCACGTTCAGCAAACAAAAATTATAGAGCCACTGCGAGAAGAACGGGCAAGAAACTCGGTGCCATTTTTTTAAACGTTTTTTAAAAATGTGTTAAGTACATACTATATAGTAAAATTATTACAATACTTAATTTACATTACGTAGGTGTTAGGCGCTAGCTTGGCAGAGGCGAACCAGTCCAAGATTTTTTGTCGTTTAAGTAATCACAAACTGTGTAGTAAGATTTCTTTATCAAAATATTCTTCACATGCAACTTGAATTTTCTTTCTGTGAGCGTTGTAATATGTTTGGGCAATTTATTATAAAACCGCACACAATTGCCTATGAAGGACCTTTTATTTGTCTTTGCTAATCTAAAACCTGGCACCGCTATTTTATCTTTATTCCTAGTGTTATAATCGTGAGTGTCACTGTTTGATTTAAATTTGCTCAAATTTTTACAAATAAATTTAAATAATATTTTCAAATATATACAGACTTGGTTAAGTTAAAATATCAATTTCTTTAAAAAGAGCTCTCAGGGATTCCCTAGGATCCATTTATATATGGCTCGAATTGCACGCTTTTGTAAGATAAAGATTGTCTCTATCTCAGCAGCAGCTCCCCACAGCAATATACCATAAGACATAATACTGTGGAAGTACGCGAAATAAACGAGCCTAGCAGTAGCTACGTCTGTTAGCTGTCTTATCTTACGAACTGCATATGCAGCAGAATTAAGTCTTCCAGATAGATCATGTATATGTGGATTCCACTGTAAAGTTGAATCCATTTTAATTCCCAGGAAGACTGTTGCATTGTCAAATGAGAGTTATTCTAGGCCAAGCTTAATGTTTGGTTCAATATAAGTAACATTTGGTAAAGAAAACTTTAAACATTTGGTCTTTTTTTAATTTAAGAGAAGATTATTAGCCGCGAACCACTTAGAGATCATAGATAACACATTAGTTACATGAATAAGTTCACTATCCCTCCTATCTACTTTAAAAATTAGGGAGGTATCATCTGCAAATAAACTATATTTAACAGAAATTTTTAACCATGCAAGGCAGATCATTTATATATGCTAGAAACAGAAAAGGTCCTAAAATTGATCCTTGCGGTACGCCTATTCTTACCAAACACCCGGAAGAAGTATTGCCATTTATTCTAACCTTCTGTAGCCTGTCTGACATATATGACTTTATAAGATCCTGCTGCCCGGCAGTCCATAGCCAATGCCACTGAGCCATCACTACTTCAAAATCAATTGCAAATTAATTAGATTGAAGAAGGTATGATCCCTTAAACCACATGAATCAAAACCTTAAGCTACCTTCTTTTTGAGAACCAAGCTCACCTGCTTCTAACTTACCACCCTATACCTAAGTTAGAGACCAGTCGGCTTCTTACGTACTTCTGTTAAATTTCAATGTAAAGATACGCCAAAGCTTAGAAACTGTAAAGCAAAATTCTCCTACAGGAAAAGTCAACGCGTGGTATAAGAAATCCTAGTAACCTTATGGTTACTAGAATATGCGGTACCTCTAAGATTGATTATTGAAAAGTATAGTTTTAGTGTAATAGGATTTTTTGTGTTTCTAGTGTTTGTTAACTTAGGTAGCGATGCTAATACTTGTGTTTTTTTACTACAGTTTATAATGTAGTTCCTGAAACCCTTCAAGGTTTGGTATTTTGTGCACAAGTGATCACATCGGACTGCGAAGACAGCCGACGTCTTTCCATAGTTTTGACACTAATTATTTTAGCATAAAAATTTCCTAGCACAAAATTTTGGGAACTACGATATTACCTCCTCCACGTAACAAACGGGCATCATACCTGTTCTTACAAAGTAATCTATAAGACAATGGTTAGTAACAAAATTTTATGATAGCCAATTGTCAGCAATCAATTTAGCCGATTATGTAGGTGTTAATTACAGATTTTTATGTATTTAGATGTTTTAATGGATATAATACAATTGTTTTTAAAGCTGAGACTCACAATACCATACCTAAATGGAACTCTCCACACCATAAAGGAAACATGTACAAATAAATAAATAATACCATTAATCATAATTCAGCTTTTGAAAAAATACACCGTAATGTAAATTAAAGGCTCTCTCTATAAATGTATAGAACCTAAAACATAACGAAATGTAGGTGTACACACCTTTATTTCGGTAGTGAGGTACAAATTCAGATTATTAACTATAGTCTGTTTTTTTAACAAACGAGTCCTGAAAATTTTACTGCGTTGCTATTGGCCCACGTAATCAACATAAAGTCCGTTCCACAGGAAACTCTATAGTTACATGTAGGTACATTCAGTTGAGTCTTCGACTACCTGCGTGTCGAAAAATATTGCTTGTAACGAATGAATGCTAAAGTTTCAACTTTTGAATTAGGGTAAGCAAAACAAAGATCGTTTGGAAAAAAATGTTGTAGCTAAATCAACAAATCGTCTCGTCATAAGTTTGCCGAAGTATCACCGTGAGCTCAACCCAATTGAACTCCTTTGGTCTCAAGTGAAGGGCTATGGCAGGAAATAACTAAAGTTAAAAAATGTTTGATATCTGAACTCTTTTGTTAGGAGGAATAGCTAAAGTGGATAGACAAAGATGGTGGTCATGTCTCAATCATGTGGTAACCAAGATAGAAACAAAAATGTACGGAGTCGACAATCATGTACAAAATATGTTACAGCAATTTATTATTGACGTACCTATCTGCAGAAAGTTCAACAGAAGAGTGACGATAATTTTTAAGATTACAAGAATTGTAGAATTATTTGATTTATATGTTCTAAGGCATAATATATATAACTATTACAATATTGTTTTATATCATAAACGAAAATTTTGTTACGAATATACTATGTATGCAAATTTAAATCATAAAATAATAACATTTTTTTTTTCTACAGTTAATTTCAGAAGTATTCAATATGAACGGCCCTTAACAATTTCAAAACAAGAACAAAGGCATTGACCGATGACGGCAATGACCCTATCTCATTCTGTCAATATAGGAAATGTGCGAGAGACATACTCAGTACTCGTTTGTTAAAAAAAACAGACTATAGTAGATTAACTTCACAAGGCATCCAATTACATATGAATTTCTTAAAGTTAGAGACAAATTACTTAGCATTCCATGGAATCACCGTCGGGTGCCGGGACCATAGTGTTGCAGTGGAAGAGGCCAGAAGGGCCTGGGACTGGCAACCCAGGGAGAAGGGTTAAGGGCCCCTTTACGATGATATCATTGCTCCCCTTCACCACTCGAGCTGAAGCAGTGATAGCTCAGTGACTTTGGCTATGGACTGCCGCGCAGCAGGTCCATGGTTCGAATCCCACCGTGGGCTTGAGCTTCACCGCATGGTGGTAGGGCATTTTGCGAATGCTCGCCTGGCTAGCGACCACCCTCGAATAGAAAATCTGTCGCCAAGCACCTAACGTGTTCCGGCAGCTGTCCTTGAGACCCAGTAATTCTAGGTAACTCAAATCAAAGGATCTGTCTTGTCTGTCAAGACCCTTTTTCTCAGGAACGCATGGAGGCTCAAGCTGAAATTCATGTCCATTACTCAGGTCTACAGTCTCTTTGAGCTGTGAAAAATCAAACTTCTAGCTAAAGCATTCAAAAGATACAGACTTTTATGCAGCAACTTTTCGACACTCGCAAGGGAATCAAAACCTACAGGGTATTTCCCGTCAACTCAGAATCTTGAAATTTTGTACAAAGCAAAGTAAAGATAAAGAAAAAATTGCGAATAACACACATTTATAGTAACAACTAATAATAAAAATATTTTTAATGATTTTAAAATGTTATGGATTTCATTTATTAATAAAAATGCCATAACTTTTACTTGTATACCTACAGGTTTGAAGGGAACCCACGGTGCGCGAGTCCGACTCGCACTTGGCCGGTTTTTTATATATAATAATGGAATATAGTTTCACGTTCAGTTAGGAAGTGAACATGGTGATATGGTGATAGACAAGTACTTACGTAGCTTGTCGCAGTGCAGCATTGCCATCGCTGAGATAGAGAGGCGGTTGCGGCGGCAGGGCGGCGGGGCGCGGGGAGGCCGCGGTCGGGACGGGGGGCAGTACGGGGGGCGACAGGGGCGAAGTGGACGCGTCGCGGCCTGACCACGCTCCCGCGCCCGGACTCTCCTCTTCTGTCAAGTCTATCACTTCGCGCTGCAACAGAATATGAGATCATCATTATTTCAATCACACCATACCTACTAGTAATGCCAGCCACAAGGACTTTCTTTGACAGGTGTCCAAAATGGCGGATTCAAAATGGCCACCATAAAATGTGCTTTGAACTCATTGAATTAAAGCCACATCGCAAACTAAATCCTACATACTTCTGATTTACTACTTCTGTAGCTCTGTTATTTACATTCCCATTGAGTTTAATATATCTATCTATACTTTACAGACAACCAGACAATATGAAATACTGTGTGAGTTTTTTTAACAATAAGTACTCCTTGCGTTCCATACATTTACATGCCAATATCTCAGACCGAATAAAAAGTCAAGACAGAATGTTGTGTAAAGAGCAGTGAGGCCGGTAAAACTACGCCTCGCCGTGTACAAACACGATTACACACACATATGTACAACGAAACTACGCCTTGACTCGTCAGTCAAACTATTGCGGCGTGGTGGCATTGGTGTTGCCGTTATTAAGCTTATAAGGTTTACCCTATTATTGGGTGATAATATACAACGTATTGCTATTAGTTTTTTTCAATAGTTGATTAATGTGTTTTAACCGACTTTAAAAAAGAGAAGGTTCTCAACTGGACTGTATTTTTAATATTTCAATATCATTATCATAATCGATTCACTGGTTTAATTGAAAATTTAAAAGATGGATTTCATTCATTCAGTCCATTTTCAACCGACTTCAAAAAGGACCAGGTTTTCAATTCAGTTGTATTTTTTTAATTTAATTCATTTGATTAAATCTTTGGTACTTCATAACTCCGGCATTTTATTTTTTGTTGGAAAGCTGATACCTTTAATTATAATTGCTGATACCTCATATTCATTTCATTGGTATAGGATTTTCGGTTTCGAAGATATTGAAGTAGATGATGTTTTTTTCGTTATAAAAAAAACATATTTCCATTGTTTTTTTTGTTGTTTTTAACTTTGTTGTGTATAGAGTTTAATTATAACCATATTATTATTGATATTACAAAGGCAATTTTAGTTCCCTCTTAACTGTTCACGCTTTACTGGTCACTTACCAGTGTTACTGTTTAATTATTTTTTCTTTTTCCGAATTGAGTCCAAAAATTAAACAAAATTGGATCGAAATCATTCGGAAAAGTAAGAAGGAACTATCATGGGAATATTTTAAAATCGGCGACTTATATTTATTTATACCTATTTCTACCGCGAAGCAGTAATGTTCACATTCCTATGTTCCGGTAAAATTACAGGCACATGAGACTTAATATCTTTATGTCTCAAGGTGATGGGCGCAGTGCAGTTTGCCACTTGTGACGAACTGTATCGGCAGAGGTTACAGCTTAACACCAGGTGGGCCTTGTGCTTTTTTCCCCGATTGCATAAAAAACCCGTCACTAATTAATTACAAGAAATAAATGCTTGTAAATTAAATACCCAGTAATGTTATATCTGAAACACTTTTTCCATTCCCTTCCCCTACTTAACGATACTACTTTTACCGACACGTTACATCGGAACCCTATTGTTGTATTAATACTAATTACGTTATTAAATTGGTAACGTTATTTTGATAAGGTAATTTGATTATCATGGCAACACCGACACACACACACATGTTTGGAAAACCGGCCTCACTTCTCTGTTCACAACATTCTGTCTTGACTTTTTATTTGGTCTGAGGCCAATATATAAATTTTGAACAGATAGACACATATTTAAGAGCTCAAAAATATGCATCTCGAGCGGGAATCGGACTCGCGTCTCTACTTTTACGCAAACGAGTGTCAACCACTGGGACACCGAGATAGGCTCGACTGAGCCGAAAGTTTATGCTCTAATTTTATTATTTAACCATCAAGTGGGATGGCGCAGGCATCAACCAATTTATATGCTATGCAACGAATAAACTTAAAAACTACAGGACCGATTTGGATGAAATTTGGTATGGATATATGTTGAGACCCAGGGAAGGACATATGGTAGTTTTTATCCAACTCCGCAAAAAGAGGGTTAATAGTTTTGCGCGAAAACCGACATGCGGGCGGAGCCGCGGCCGGAAAGCTTGTTATATATAATCTGCGAAAATTTCAACCGGTTTGTAAAGGTTCCGAAGATACAGCTCTTTAAGGGTTGTATGGATAGACAGAAGAACGTACAAACAGACAGCAGACGCTTAGTATTAGGAAATAAAAACCCTATACCCCCTTAATTTTTACTAAGATTTCCTCCTCATTATAACACTATACATAAGGTATGTGCAATGTTTAACAGGCTCAATAGATACAGCCCTATAAATATAGCACAAATGGACAGACAGTGCAAAGACTTAGATATGGACTGCTACTTTTCTCGTATGGTATTTTATACAGAAAATAGAACGCGCGCGGTTAAATAGGGGTGAATTGTAACTGGATATGTGAATGTTTTTGTTTCCTTACAGATAAGACGAAAGTACATAAAAGTCTAGGCCAAAATAGCTGTTAATGTTTCAGTTTCCAGCGCCTCATTCTTGATAAACTAGTATATATGAATATATTAATGCATATTAAATTGAATTATATTTTAAGATTCACAAATAGTTATTAAATTAAATACTAAGCCGACCATACTTTTACCAACATAATATGATAAAGTCTGAGTATTAGGGAATGTTGATGATTGTTTACCTGCTCATCACCAAGCAGTTGTACATCATCAGAGCTGTCAGACACCCAGTCCAGCTGTAGGTCCGGTGCAGTGAGCACTGCTACTGGTGCAGATGGTGTAGCACCTGATGATGATGAAGAGCCACCTGGCTGGGAATCCTACAACAATAATAGGGTTATTTTATTTAGTAATTGACAGTATCAAATCAGTGCTTTTTTACCTGCAATATTCAAGATTATTTCTCAAAAAACAATGTATTTAAAAAAAATTAGAACTTCTAAATTGAAAAGTATGAAATAATTTTAATATTTTTATTTTTGCAATAAACCATGCTCTGCGAATTACATTACATAATTACAAATTAAGAGAGGAGAAATTAAAGTCATGTGCGGGATTCGAACCCACGTCCATTCACCCCTTTAGCCGGGCTATGCTCTGATCGATGATGGTTAAAGAACCATAGGAAAAATTTGAGTTATGACTCAATGTCATGTTAGCTCAGTAGTGAACATCACCCAAAAATTACTTTTTGATTGGCAGGATTACGGAAGTATGGAAGGGAGTAAGTGTTGGAATAAGGGTGAACCTCAAGGTAATTTCGGTAAAGGATGAGGTAGACGTAGACATTGATTAAGGTCAAGGTAATGTAAATTGAAAGGTTAATCATAATCATCATCAAATCAATCAGAACATCTATCCTTAAACTAAGTTCATTAAGAGGATTTGCCATAATCCCCACGCTTGACAGGCATCTTAGAGACCCAGAATATTAATATTAATATAATATTAATTGTAATAAAATTGTTATATTTATATCAGAAGTAAAAGAAGACCAAAGTATACACAGGTGCAGCAGCGGGCAGAAACTAGTAAACATATAATTACATATAGTTCATGAAGAGATAAAAGCATACTCAACAATCATAATACAAATGCCTTAGTGCACATGCTAACCACTTCGTGCCACAGTTGCAGACTATTAATTACCCTATGAGGTTTAAAGACCTCATCATGGCGCTATAAGAAGGCAGATGATAGAAAGCCAAGAAAAGGAGAGACACACAAGGGATTACTACTACAAATGCCAAACAGCTTATTCTTACTTATTGAATTGATTAAATTTATTCTGCGTAACCATCTTAAGCTGAGCCATTGAAATTTTCTTAATAGAAAGATACGGTACTGCTGTTGATTGGACTCTCTTGATGGAAATATGATAAACAATACAGAATTCCTGAGGATGTTGGTGTTTCATCATCCAGGCCAGATAATTTCTTTAAGAAATTAGAACAAACCTTCAGACCACACAATAAAAACAAACAAATTAACTAAAAATGGTCATGTAATTAATTTATATACTACAGAAGTCAGAGCAAGTTGTATACCAGTGAAGTACCTCTATCTTTAACTTCATGAAATACCTTGGCCTATCTAGAATAACCATAAAATTTATCCTGGAATGCATGTCCAATGGGGCATTAGTAAGGTCTTATTGTCTTAGAGGCAGGGGAGGAGGCTAGAGGACTGGAAAGGAGCATTAATGGCATCATTAAGGGCCTAACCCTACCCTTTGGGTTGAAAGTCTCAGGCATTGACTTGGGCCTCTTCCTCTGTAACATGACGGACCTGGCACATGCAGGGTACATTCATGGTAAGTAATTCACCTGTTTGATAGTTTTAAGGGTGACATATGAAAAGAATGGTTACCAAACCTACGAGCATGATAAAACTGTATGAATTTGGTATTTCATCTAATCTGATGTCAGTATCCGCCCCAAGATAATCAAGATATCTATAACAATCTATATTCCTCACCAACATTGCTACACCCAAGTAGGTTAATTATGTGATACCTATTTATCATTGATTATTTAAGATCTGCATGTAAAATCACATAATTCCACATTAAACAATTTGATTTGATATTAAATACCTGATTTGAACTTTCAGTCACCCGGCCTTCTGTCTTGATACATGCAGTACTTGGGCCAGGCTGTGGAGAACTCTCCCTTCTGTCAGCACTGACATCATTGCTACAACACCTCTTCAAGTTGTCTGCTTCTGCTTTGGGGGTCACATTATCAGCTGACTCTACTTTGCACACAGCTGCTGGAGTCTGTGGTTCTCTTTTATATGCTACCTCAGCATGTGCCCTTGAGTTTGTATTTTCAGTTTTTACATTGTTACCCAAAGGTGGAGCTTCCTGTTTGATTGTCTGTGATTGTGTGGAGCCAGGTTCATTTTTGACATGAGTCTGTGACTGTTGTAACAACGTTGATGCACTATTAGTAATGTGGACTGGACATGAATGGCAATCTGATGGAGTTCTGTAATATGACTGCGGGTGGTGATGATGGTGATGTCTGTGGCCAACAGCTTGAAATGGCTCATGACCTATTACTTGCAGACTGGGCCTGTGCAGGTGGTGCAATTCTGAAAAGCGATCCTGACCTATGTTATGAGCATTATGATGATGGGCATGTGTAGGTAGCCATCTGTTGCTCAAGTCATTAAATCCTGTATTTTCTTGCTTTACTCTTGCCTGTCCTGATTGATTGTTTGAGGTATTGTATTGTCTGTTAGTAGGCAATCCTTGTCTAGTTTGTAGCAGTGATGTTGGTTCCTCATTACCTAATCTCTCATCCTGTCCAGTGATCCTATATTCTGATTCAGAATTTGTACTAAGTCCTCTATTATGACTGGTCTGGTCATTATTTGTGGTAGTGATTCTAGATGTACTGAGATCATGTGGTTCCCCCTTAATATTAAAGACTAATGTTCTGGACATTCCGCTGCTGCTGGGTTCTGCTCCAGCTCTGGTTGGTGACTCGGCATTCACTGTGCTCGACTGATGGCCAGCTCCATTATCACATTGCTTTTTTCTTGGTGCATTATCTTCTTCCTCAGAACTAAGTTCAATAAAATTCCCAACCTCTGCCTCTTTGGATTGTCTTCTTCTTGGAGAGATGTTTAATTTACGGCTTGGTCGTTCTAAGTTAATTGGCATTGAATTTTCGATATCATTCTGATTGGCGACAAGACCTGTTGGATATTGTCTTTGCATATTTTGATTAGATTCAGTTTCAATATGTGGAATTTCATCTTGTCGTGAAGCAGTTGCGTAAGTAAGAGGGTGGTTAAATGATCGACGAAGATTACGGAAGAGAACATAGTTATTGTACAATCCATGATTAGGGCGACTCCACTGCAGGTGGCCAGACCAGTAGTGTGGCTTGGGTTGATAACGTATATTCATATCTGGCAAACTTCTTTGCTGATTAGAGTTTGAACCATCAGGATTAATTGATCCAGTTGAAAAATCAAAAGAACTCGAACTGTCAGGCAATGGTTGATATTCTTCTGGTACTGGAGTGCGAGATGATGATGGTTGATGAAGAGGGCTAACATTTACATCATATGGCTGACTTGATGCTGTGGAGTTTACATTATTAGATGAAACTGGTTTATGAATATTTTCATTGGTAGATGAAACAGTTGCTTGCATAGTCATAACTTCTACTTCATCATCACTGCTAGCAAACAATTCACCATTATCTGTAAATAATGTACTCCCATCACATTCCATTTCTTCTGTAAAAAAGTAAAATTGTGTATTTTTAGTGCAATCCAATGTATATCACAAAAACATATTTGATTTTCATCGAATTCAATTTTCACAAACAGGGTAAAACAAAAGCTAATAGAAACATAATAATACCATTTTTGGGTTGACTATCGGACGTAGACGCTGCAAAGGCAGTATCCAGGATAGCGCCCAGCGATGAAGGCCCTGGAGCGTCCCAGGGGGATGGTGAATGTTCTCTTTCATGGCCTTTCTCTGTCATTTTGATAAAATGTTACACTCTTATTCCAAGATTATTGCTACGATGAAACCATCGCAGTTCCAACATTACAAGGCGTATCTGCTATTCACTTGTACCTATGTACTTTTAGTACACCGATATATTTAATACCACAGTATTGTACACAAATATGCGTGTTACATACAGCTATGGCGAATAATAAGAAGATCTACAGCAACTTGAACATAAAAATAAAGATTTCTTAAATGCGAATGCGATGAATCCCAAGCAATAATATACAAAAAATCATAGACAATCATGACATTTATGAGACCATAGATAATAATATATACATAGTAATTATTCACTACGGCTCAAATCACGCAAACACTGCTGTCACTGCATACATTACAAAAGCTTGGTTCATAACTGAAATACGAGAATAAACCCTGTTCTTGAGAGGCTGTATGGTGGCAGACGGACGGACGGACAGTGAAGTCTCAGTAATAGGGTCCCGTTTTTACCCCTTGGGTACGGAACCCTAAAAATCACAATAACTGAAGAAGGATAGCCACTAAAGTTATTGCTAGGTTTTGGTTTGCGTCGCGACAATATGCCAAGCAATCTACCCATCTCTATCCTATACTTCATAGACTATAGACTAATATTATAAACGCGAAAGTTTGTAAGGATGTATTGATGTATGTATGTATGGATGTTTGTTACTCTTTCACGCAAAAACCACTGAATGGATATTAATAAAACTTTACAGTAATATAGCGTAGACATCAGAATAACACATAGGCTATAATTTATAAAGGTATTATGTGAATTGTCAAAAATATAACGATAAGTGTCAAATAAGTAAGAAAAAAATCAGCCATATGCGACCTATTCTGGCGTGCGCTGTCTTCATAATAATCTTAAGTGTCACACGCACATTATGTATAACGAAAATGTGTGTCTTAAATTTACCTACAAAAAAGCTCGGAACAGCATATATCTATCTTTTATGTGCAAGCCAAAACAGTGAACCATATAATATATATAAAAAAATATAATTTATTTCTAATGCATATTCGGTAGTAACAAATTGATCATTTTAATATTATACTTAAAGAATAAGAATAAGAGAGAACTAATATTATAAAGGCAAACATTTGTGAGTGTGTTTGTATGTTCATTACTTCTTCACCCACAAACGACTGGACCGATTTTGATGAAATTGGGTATGATAGATAGCGAGATAGATAACTCTTTTTTGAAAACACCATAATAACAACAGTAAAGATATTACTAAAACATAGGTTAAAACCGAGTGTATCAATGGGTGGTCTAATCGGTCAGAGCGCTCTCTTCCAGACAATACATCAACAATAGATATGGTCAAATATTGTGCGGGTTTTCTTATGATCTTAATAATTGTAAACACAAATAACTGCTGTATAGCGTTAAGTTTTCTAATGACAGAGAATGGGTAGAATGAAGAAATTTAAATTGTTCCTTAAGGTAGCGCGGCGATAAAGGATTGAACAGAATACTGTAAAGGAGCGATAATATATGAGCATTCCGGCGACGACGAATAGGGAGCCACTTAAGCTTATTACGAAAATCGGAGACATGGTCATATTTGCGTAAGCCTAATTTAAATATTTTAAAAAAATGGTATGGTGGTAGATAAGGCGCTGGATTAACACATATCATACATTTTATCATCATCATCCATAACTACGCGAGTGTAACCGCACACATATACATTCACTCACCCATACCTACTTGGATACTCCTGAAATAAAGCTCTTAAAATACATGTATTATCATAGAAGATTAAATTTACTGAATTAAAAATATTTATATTTGGATTCTGTTCTGGTACAAGGAACTTATCTGTTGGCACTACCAATTGGTACCATACAGACAAATTGCTGACGTGCGTATGAATTCTGCGTATTGTACAGGATGAGTGACTATTATAGAGGCAAATTTTAAAGAGCCTTTACTTAAATTACTTTTCAGTAAGCTCTTCGATGTATCGTACATCATAATTGCACATAATTAAATATTAAATCATTTGTGTTTTAAAATCAGTTTCCATGATCTATAAATTATTACTCTTGTAAAGTTGGGATCATTTATTACATTCATAATGTTGGGATATGATGTGCAGTTCTGTTATCTAGTGTACTAATCATTGTGGACTAGACTTTAAATGTGGCCTTCAGGTATCAGGCCGGTAAATATCGTACCAACAAGATATCTTGCAGCCCGATAATTCATGTACACTAGTCCAGTTCTTGGATCTTCAATTATAGGTCGGTGACTATTGGCTGGGTAATGGCAGCAATTCTGTTGTACACTCACTAACCATATTAATCAATTAAAATATCTAATTTTAATTTTAGGAGTATACTACAAGTTATTCTGCTGTGACATCGAATTAAATTTAAAATAGCAAAATGTCAATCCTGAATTGAATTAACTTTGCCGCTACTTAACGCTAGATAGCACACCATTCATGTTGTTTTATAAGACTTTATCGTCCGTGGTACGTGTTTCTTACCTATAGGGCTTTGTTTACAACACGCACGGCATTACTACAGCCCGATTATGTATCTTACACTATGGCATTACTATCGATAGCTACTTTACCTGCTAATTCACTAGGTTAGGTTACATAACCTTTAGTATTAAAAATAGGTCCTAGGTATAGAATAATTCCACATCCAGAGTCAAGGCATATTGAAGTCTGGCACTGCGCCTGATAAATGACAATAAGCTCATGCCTTATTTAAACACAACTGTTGCCACTCCGAGTAATACAAGCGTGACATGATTTTGAAACTCTAAGATTTTTGTTACCTGCCTACAAAGCTTTTTCTCTAGTTTTCTCTAAAATGACCAAAATATACAATCCTTTCCAAAGATAGACGTGGAAAGAAGCAAACACATTGCCGCATACTTCATACAACTGAGAAAGCCGTAATTAAGATAAAACAGCCATAATAAAATAATTCCAGAACATTACAGCTATAGTCCATACCAATTTCGATAGTAATTAATTTTAGGTTAAATGGTCTATGATTTCACCTAATCTGACTAAATTATGGTACAACAGGATAACAGAACAGAGCTATAAGTATGACGCCAACAGAATAAGGAATCTTCACTTGACATATCTAAATCTACTTTTATTAAATTTTAGTTAGTTTGGTTGGTGTCAACAGAGTTGCGACCAATTATCGCTTGATATGATTTAATTTGACCGAGGATTTGGCGTCCCTATAGTAACCGGCCTGATAACAGATTACCTAGTGGCCTGATAACTCGTGTGCATGGACGTGGAATACTTGACAATTATCTGGCCGGTAAATCTCAGCATTGATAAATTGAGCATACATTGATTGGTTTACATAGATAGTCTGTAATCAATCTTTGGGTTGATCTGTGGCAAGGTAATGTTATCTATACAGTATTTCAACTTCATAGAAACGGACGAAACGCGAGTTATACCTACGCGCCTCGATCTCAGCACGCGCTCAGTACGCAGACTGTCGCAGTGACGAATGGACGGTGTGTAATTTTATTTAAAAAAAGTAAGTTCATGTACATATTTAATATGACGAATAGGATATATTGTGCTGTTTTTGGTTGCATGAAATCATCAATAACGCATCCAGCGATAACTTTTTTTAGATTACCTGGAAACTCTGAAAGCTAAAACTATAAAATAAATTTACTTACTAGTAGGTAGGTTACCTACATAATGTGTGTCTTTTTAATGGATAAGTGTATTTCCTTTTATCTCCCGAAAAAAAGCTAACTGGATTAATAATAAAATAAGTGAATAGAGTAATGGAATGAAACGAGTGAAGTAGGTAGTTATAGGCGGTTCATGAATCACGATACGGTAGGTACGCTTGTGTTAAAACCTCGGGGCATGTGTGTTTTGTTTTGTTACTTTGTATAATTCAAAATAAAGACGTGGTATTTTATCAGTACTAATATATTATATTATATGATCAGTGCTTATATTATAAATGCGAAAGTATCTCTGTGTGTCTGTCTGTTACGCTTTCACGCCAAAACTACTGGACTTTTTTGAATTTTACTTTTTGATATAATAAATGCGAAAGTAACTCTGTCTGTCTGTTACACTTTCACGCTAAAACTACTGGACTGGACTGAATTTATAAGACTGATTTGTTATTCAAAAATAAACATGTTTTTTTAATTAAATCTACCAATCTAAAAACAACACGCAATTTTATTGAACACTACCTATTTAATTCACAGTCTTTTATTTGTTTATAAAAAAAAGTATATTTACAATCACAAAACTAAATGGAAACACAAAGAAGGCAAATGTAATTAAAATGCTGGAGGCGGGCAGCCCTATCGCATGTTTACGTACCGCGCGGTGGTAGGTAGTTATTTCGAGGACAGAGCCGAGTTAAGATACTGTCTATATAACATTACCGTGCGCGTGTCTGTGGCTCGTGTGTAATACTTACTATAGGTACTAAAGATTATTGCGAAAAACAATGTTTTAAACTTTTATTTTATGAAGAAACTTATCTTGGGGTCGATTTTCGGTGTGAAAGGTGACACACGTACTGAGATTTGATAAAATAATTTTGTCGTGTTTTAACATTAATTTTAGCCCCAGGATAACTATTATATTATTTATTTGGTTGTGGTAAGAGTAAATAACCTATTATTATGGGACCGGCACCGGTGCTGGTGCCGGTTCGGCCGGACCCCCCTGACCTACCAAGTCGTTCACCATCACCGATGCAGGTGACGCATCTTCCTAGCGCTACCAAGCGTAGATTAGAAGACGATATAAAAGCTCCTGCCAAGAAAACCATCGTGAACAAAGAGTTAGCAACAGCTTCTGTACAGTCGGTCTACACTCATCCAACAATGACCATTTTAGGTATCCGGGCATATGAACAAACGGATTCAGGCCCTTTCATTGTACATGTGTCTCGCACTGAGCCGGACCTGGCCGCAGGTACGACTTTAAAACCAATCAAATTCGGCCAATTTTTATATTCCAATAAGATAGAAAATATATGTCGCGACGGAGTTAAGAGGGTTGGACGCAACAAAATTGCAATCGAATTCAAAACGGCAGTTGGTGCTAACAAATTTTTAGAAAATCCAATGCTTAAGCTTTACAAATATGAGGCATTTATACCAACGTATAATGTTACCAGGATGGGCGTAGTCCGCGGAGTTCCGGTGGATTGGTCCATGGACGAATTTGTTGAATCTTTGACAATTCCTGGACACTGCACTCAAATACTTAAAGCTAGGCGGTTAAACAGGAAGAATAAAGTTGACGGTAATGTGGTTTGGGAACCTACGCAAACGGTGGTCTTGACTTTTCGAGGTCAAGAATTACCTCAACGTGTGTTCTCATACTATTTCTCGTTATTAGTTGAAACTTACCAATACCCTACCATACAATGTATGAACTGCTGCCGCTTCGGGCATATTAAAGCACAGTGCCGCTCAGTCCCGAGATGCTACCGCTGCGCTCAACCTCATAATGGGGATGAATGTAATATACAAGAATCTAATTCTTCATGCCTGTATTGTTCTGCCCGACACTTCTCAACTAATAGAAGCTGTCCAGAACAAGAAAGACAAAAATGTATAAAAATGACAATGTCAAATGAAGGTATCTCATATCAAGAAGCCAGTGTCCGAACCCCTAAACTAGCAAAATCTTTTAATCATGTAGTAAAGGAAACTGTCCCAACAGATGCCTTTAGGGCCTCTCAGGTTCTCACACCAGGAGTCAACTCAAACACACAGCATCATTCTTATAGAAAAGTGGAAATTCGTAACCCTCGCCCCCGTGCCCCTCTAGATAAGTCTTATGACAGATCAGCTCATCAAGCCTTAATTGCTACTGAGCGATCTTCAATACCTAATGGGTATGCTCTCCAAATGTCGCAACCATCCTCCCAATCAAGCGATCAGTCACAAAATCAATTGTTAGCTCAACTGCTAACAATAATGATAACTATCATATCTCAAAACTCCATCAACTTACCGTCCCACGTTGCCCAAATGGTGTCCCAACTCACAACTCTAATAGAAAATAATGGATCTGTCCACAATTCTCCAGTGGAATTCCAAAAGTCTTCGTCCGAAGACGCATGAAATATACTATTTAATTAAAAAGTATGCTCCCGTCCTGGTGGCCATTTCGGAGACCTGGTTGGTTCCCGGATCTCATTATAGAGTTTCGGGTTACTCCTGTCTCAGGGATGACCGCCAGGATGGGTACGCTGGGTGCGCATTACTAATTAAGCGCAGCTTAACCTTCTCCCAAATAGCTCTACCTGCTCACAGCCCGGATATTAACGCCGTTGCTGTTCGAACTTTTGATAAATCTTTTCTATCTATATATATCCCTAAACCCCACTCCTCATTAATCCCAGATATTTTATTGATTATCTCATCGCTTCCGTCCCCAGTTATTTTAATGGGTGACTTCAATGCACATCACACCTCTTGGGGCTCGGCTAACTGTGATCTATTTGGGTATTCCCTCTTGGACGCTTTTGACGAAGTTAACCTATGTGTTGTTAATGATGGTTCACCAACTCGTAGAGTTCTTCCATCACAAAACCCTCGAAGTGCTGTAGATCTCACTGCTTGTACCCCATCCCTCTCTTCCTCTATTTCCTGGGAAGTGCTTCCCATATCTTACGGTAGTGACCACTACCCCATTTTATTAAAAATTTATCATAGAGTCTGCCCAGAAATGTCCCTAAACCCGCTTCTTAAATACAGACTCTCAAGAGCTAATTGGGATTCTTATTCTTCTTCCCTTGATCAGAAGTTAAATTCAATTTCCATAATATATAATCATGAAGACCCACTATCATACTATGCAAAATTCATAGAATGTATAATTGCTTCTGCAGATGAACACATCCCTCTGAAAAAGCCTAGACATAACCTCTCTTCGCCACCTTGGTGGGATTGTGAGTGCACATATGCAGTACAGACCCGTAATGAAGCTGAAATAACATACACAGCTTGCGTGACTTTGCATAATTTTCTTATATATCAGCAAGCAGCTGCAAAAGCTAGGAGACTACTATCTTCCAATAAAAAAAAGGGTTGGATCAGTTACTGTCAAACTTTGACACCTACAACTCCTCCTTCTTTAGTTTGGAAGCAGATTCGACGTTATAGAGGTTTCTGTAACTCATTAAATATTTCTTCTAATGATTCATCGTCTTGGTTAGAGGCCTTTTTAAGCAGACTTGCTCCACCATATGTTCATTTAGTACTGTCTTTTAACATGCCAAATACCATTCCCCCATCCTCAGGAAATATGGAGTCTCTGTTTTCTTATGACGAATTGCAGCTTGCTCTAAATGGTTTGTCTGATTCCTCCCCTGGCGTAGATGGAATCCCTTACTCTTTCCTAATCAGATCATCAGAACAGTCTAAAAGAGTTTTATTAGGTCTCATCAATTCTTTTTATGAACATGGCATTGTGCCGGAGTCGTGGACTACACAGATTATTATCCCTCTCCTGAAACCAGGTAAAGATCCATCAGATCCTAATGCTCGTCGACCCATTGCCCTATCAAGTGTCCTAGCCAAGATCTCAGAAATCTTGATCAAAAATAGACTGGAATGGTTGGTCGAAAGTAGAGGACTTCTTGCCAAATCTCAATTTGGTTTTCGTAAGGGTATGAGCACATATGATGGGCTTAGCATTTTAACGACTGAAATATTAATAGCTTTTAAAAAGCAGGAATACCTTGTAGGTGTATTTTTAGATATTACCTCTGCATATGACAACGTGCTGCTTCCAGAACTCAGAAACAAACTCTTACAGCTGAGTATTCCTGTGAGGATGGTTCGTTTCATATGTTGTCTAATAATGCAAAGAACTGTCATAGTTAGAACACAAAACTTTTTATCTGGCCCACGAACAGTATGGAAAGGTTTACCACAGGGATCTGTACTAAGCCCTATTCTTTATAGCCTATACACCTATGACTTAGAACTGTCTGTTAGCTCGTTCTGTCATGTCCTTCAATACGCTGATGACCTAGCATTATACCTACCTACTAAGAACATACTAGATGCTGAGCATAAATTAAAATCCGCTATGCAATACCTGGGAGAGTGGCTGTTCAATCATGGTCTTTCCATTTCAGCTAACAAAAGTAGCATTGTAGTGTTTACCAAGAAGCGGTATATCCCAGGTCTAAACATAACAGTTGAAAATGTAAACATTCCTCAGAGCGATATAGTAAAATTCCTTGGAGTTTGGCTAGATAGTCGACTGACAGGCACACCTCATTCCAATTACGTTGTTTCAAAATGCGAGAAAAACATAAACATCCTACGCTCTCTGTCAGGAGTATGGTGGGGTTCTCATCCTTACTGCCAAAAGTTGCTGTACAATGCAATCGTTCGTAGCCATTTAGACTACGGCACATTTTTATTAGATCCAGGAAATAAAACATCTACCGACAGATTATCGAAAATACAGTCTAAATGTCTTCGTATAATACTGGGTGCCATGAAGTCGTCACCAATAAATGCTATGCAGGTGGAATGCGTGGAGCCTCCCCTGCATCTACGGAGACAATACCTATCAGATAGGTTTTTCTTCAAACTAGTTCAAAACAGTGAACATATCCTTCTTCACAGAATTAAAAGCCTTTATGATTTATATAGATCACAAGGCTATATTTCTGATAACAAACTTCCATGCATAGTTCGCAGTTTTCTGAAATATTCCCAACTTACCAGCCCTGTTGTCCAATTTCCTATCATACCACTATTTTCAATAAGTTATGAATCATTGATTTTTCAACCTACAGTTATTCTCAATTTTGGCATAGATAAAGATACCATTAATCCCTCCCATAAGTTCAGTGAGATAATTGACAGCAAATGGAAGAATTGGCTAAAAGTTTATACTGATGCTTCAAAATTATCTAAAGATAAAGATGTGGGTACTGCTGTGTGGATACCTAGATATAGGATAATTATTAGTAACAAATGCCCGTCTATGTCATCAGTATTTACTGGTGAAGCTGTAGCTATCTTAGAATCTATACTGTATATTAAGTCTCATAATATAAACAAAGCCCTAATTTTTACCGATTCAAAGAGTTGCCTCCAGGCAATTATGGCTAATCAATTTAAATCTAAATCAAGATTCCCCATAATATTAAAGATAAAAGAAGCGCTATATTACTGTTACCAAAGCGGGCTAAGTGTAATTCTGGCATGGATACCAGGCCATATAGGCATCCCAGGAAACGAGACTGTCGATTCATATGCTAAGCAGGCTTCCACTCTTGGGAACGAGGATCACTATAAAATTTACGCTCACGACCTTACTATCGTTTGTGAAATCCAGATGCGTCAGGCGTGGGATAAAATATGGCAACAATCCAAAACCATCAAAGGTAAATTTTATAGTGAAATACAAAACTGTATACCAACAAGACCATGGTTTTTCAAATTTAAAAAGATGGACAAGAGGACTACCTCTATAATTTGTCGCCTGCGGTTGGGTCACTCGTGTACCCCGGTATTTTTAGCTAAAATCCGAATACGAGATCACTCATTATGTGAGTGTGGCCTGGACGATGGCAATACGGATCATATATTTTTCGACTGTCCAAAGCTGAGTTACTCTTTGTATAACAAACTTCCCCCAGATATACCTCTCCCTGTTAACTTCAATAGTCTATTGTCACTTGTGTTTACTCCATATGTATATATAATTGGTAAATGTATTTCAATTAATAAAATTAAGCTATGAATAACGTGATGGCGTATATTCTAGATGTATGTTTATGTATATATTGTTATGTAGTTAGATATTATATTTGTTTGATCGTACATATCATATGTTGTCCTAAGTTCTATTAAAAGTTATCCTGAAAGAAAAATTAAGCAACCGATCACTTGTTAATTATACCGATCAGTCTCTTTCGTTTGTTTCCCACTCTATCCGTGCGACTCGTCATTGGCGAAATTGTGGCAACACCACAGAAGCCACCCACAAAAAAGAAGTTGAAGTTGAAACTTATCTTGCTTGCTAGTTGCTATATGATATGTTTGACTATATGCTAGTTATCTGTGAAGTAGGTACCTGCGTACAGTAGACGGTAGTTAAATAAAATTGAGTCCAAAAGGATTTAAAAAACTAGACAACTACGTGTTACGGATATCGTTATCAGCACCTTTAAGCAATATGTAAATAAGGGGCAAGTTATGAAGAATTTATACACAGTTTACAGTAACATAAAATATATTTCTTTACGTAGGTACTGTGGCCACGTACGTGATATTCGTAAAGTAAATATAGTATTAAAAGAACAAATTATGTCACAGCTACCGCTATTCCTTCAAGGAGAGGTAGTGAAAGGCTTTGGAAGAGGCTCTAAAGACTTAGGCTGTCCAACAGGTAAATGATACACCATGTACATTGGAGAATATGTAATCTGTGTTGATATTTATTTTTTGCGAAGTTTTCTTCAATTGATCATAACATTTTATTTATTTGCAGCCAATTACTCTATTGATGTAGTTCAGTCTGTGCCAAAAAATCTGGATCCCGGAGTATATTATGGCTGGGCCCAAGTTGATAATGGCATGGTCCATAAAATGGTAGCAAACATTGGCTGGTGCCCCTTCTACCAGAACAAACATATGTCTGTGGTAAGAGTAATCATGTAATATTCTGTCCACCTTAAAATCTAAGGAACCAAAGCTTCGGAATCTCCTCCATGTGGCACGCACAGGCCATAGGCAAATTCCCTAGCCTGCACAGGCTAGGAATGTGTGAGCTCAGGTATATTTTATGCTATTCCTTGTTTTACAATTATACCTCCATACAATCATAATTAATAATACAGCGCTGTTTTTGCATGATTTAATTCTCATGTGGAAGATTGTGTTTCCGTTCTTGAGTATAAATATTTGTAGAGATTGAGCAATGCTTGATTGACATTACATTGATAATAATGTGTGATTTCATCACATACCTATATAACTACTTATATTCTTGGCAATGATGACACACAATTGTAAGATAGCAAATATTAGATTACAAAATTGTGTTCCAAGTTGCAACATCATTAAAATTTTATATCTGATGATGTTCTGGTCTACTAAATTGGTATTTGGCATGCAAGCTGTTTCCCTCATTTTCTTCACTACGCAGACACCATACTGATGAAAATATTTGTTTTTTGTTATTACTAATTTGGTAATATTATATGGATTAAGTGGCTTGAGAAATTGTGTTATATCTCCAAAAAGTCTATTTCAGTTACTTCACTACCTAAAATGAAAAAAATCTGCTGGTTGCATAAAACACTTTCATATGTCATTGAAATAAAAGACTATCATTTTTTAACCTATCTAATTATTGTTAATAATTTCAAGAATAGAATTAAGGTGACCACTTATAAAAATATTTTTCAGATTATTGAAGTTTAGCTATAATGGGTCCCATTTTTTAGGGTTCCTTATGAGATAGGGAGGCCCTATTACTGAGTTTCCAGTAAGACTTCATAAGCCAGAGGCTGTAGAGATTGTATGATGGGGAGAAAAGTCCTCCACATTTAAAAAAATACCTAGCAAATGTGCAAATTCCCACACTCAATCTTAAGCGGCTCATGTGCCTTTATTTATTTTTTTACATAGTTTCACGATTATGATTAGCACATAAGGCCAGATTTTGTATTAATAGTTTCTGTATTGATCTCAGAGTAGGTACTTATTCCATTTTCAGACAGGTTTTTTAGTGAATACAAACCAAGCAAAGAAGTTGTCCTGCAGTCAATAGGTGTAATTAAACTGTAAATGTGGTTTTTGCCAAGCAGGCGATAGTGCTTCTAATTATATAATAATATATAGAACGGTTAGGGGTAAAAATTAGGTATGGGCAGCAACAATGTTACAAGAATAAGAGTTTGAAAAGGCACTTCTTCTGATTAGATGATGGCGTGTAGTCTGGTAGAGGACCATACAACGTCCCCTATTAAAGTAACACAATCAGTGCCCAATATATCTGTTCAGTTGAGCTATCCTCGATAGCCTAGTGGTTAAGGCACCCAGTGGATATTCAGGGTTCATCATTCTGAGGGTTTGATTTCCGATCGATGTAAGAAATTTTGTACTGTGTAAATGTGATTTTCGCTTAGGACACAATACTGCTTGTTACTTAAATTCTAAGAATAGCTTTGGCAAATATGGGCCCACTATTACCAATGTGGTTTAAAACCCTTGCCTCTGCAATAGTTACAAGGCTGCAGGTGGGTACAACCCTGAACAAAATGCAGCCTTCAAGCAAATGAAATAACAACATTTTTGCAATTTTCCGCTTTTTTGTGTTGCGATGGCGGCGGGTCGTTCCCCCCTCGTGGATGGCACCGCTTATAGTCCTAGACTCTGTTGGTAGAGAGACCTTAGTAGACCTTGGTTAAAGGAGAAGTATTATGGTCTCTGGCGGACGTTTACCAAATCAAAATAATGATAAAAAAAAACATGATAGGTACATTCTGTCTGCCGCTATCGGTATTCACAGACTTAATACAATATTTACTAAAGTTAAAATTATTTTTAATGTTTAAAGACTTATCTTCTTATATATATGACCACTGGTCCAAAGATTACAGAGACTGGTCTACCGGCATGGTCCCAAGTCTTTTCAATGCTTTGTCCCACAATTAACATTTGAATATTGCTGACTGGAATCTTCGGAATACCCAATTTTTGCCATAAATGTAATGATACCAGCTTGTAATGAGGCTAGCCACCCGCGTGCGGATCTAGCCCGCAGCATCCTATAATTTCATACATGTTTTTCCTATCACGCGGGCAGCACACGCGCGGCCAGGAGCATGCCGTCACGGGTGGAAATACGCTTGACACGAAAAGAGTTCTTATAATTCTCGTCTATGACGGAGATTCCGTGGCTTCGTTAAGAGCTGCAAACAAGTAGGCTAATTTCTAGGCCGGTGTCAGATCGTCGTGGAGTGGGACCAAGCTATCGAATAAATCAATGAAGTTGGTCCACATATCAGTCGCTCCAACAAAGATGGGGATCTGAATGGTCCAGAAGCAAGGAATACAACCATCTCGACCCGGAGCTTACTCGCCGACTATTCGCAGCACCTGAGGACGTCTGCACCCAAAGAGGGGACCGTGCTTACTCTACCACGTGGTCGGCCAACATTTAGCATTTAGCCATTCGTAGCCACTATGTCTATCTCTGAGTCTTTGACCCGATCCTTGCACATCACATGTAACGATATCAACTGAATTTTATTCATGAATGCCCAAATTCTGGTGCGTGTGATGCTAATTGCCGCTTGTAATCAAGCCTCCCCCTGCCTAGACCAATTTATGAGATAGTAATAAATAGTAGAATAGACTGAATATGATATGGAATGCCGTGCTACAGGTTTTTGGTTCGAACCCCACCGCTGGCTTGAGCTTCATAGCATCGTGGAAGGCCAATTTGCGATTGCTCGCCTGGCTAGCTTAAGTAGAAAATCTGTCGCCAAGCACCTAACGGTGTGTTCAGGCAGCAGCCTGACAGATTTTCTACTTAAGCTAGCCAGTAGTCCTTGAGAGCCAGTAAAACTAAAGACACAGGAGACTTAAGAACTATCTCTTAGGGTGACGGGTGCAGTGTAATTCGTGGCTTGTGATTAAATGCATCTGTTATAGGCAGAGGTTAGTCCGCTTAACATCAGGTGGGCCTCGTGCTTGATCCGTCACAAAAAAAAAAATTGGTCAATAGCTTAAAGCGCGATATTTGTTTTAATTTAGTATATCTCGACATAGACGTGAGTTTTCACCTTTAGTTGGTGACAGTATTCATTGGCAATATTTCGCAGTTTACTTAAGAGGATTATATAGCGCGTACTTCTCCATGAAAAGAGAAAAAGCTCTTTTCTACCTCTTAAGGCTTGTTTATTCTCAATCAGTAGGCAAATTTGGCGTCCGAGAGTTGCGGGCTATTAACACTACGTATCGCGGCGCTCTAGTCGCACAGCGCGCGACAGGTCGCTCGCTCGATGTCCCAGGCCGCACGCTATTAGTCACAGTGTATTAGTTGATCAAATTTAGGTATCTCCTACTAAATCCAGAACTGCATCTAAATAATTGTTTTGTTCTTGTGAACATTTTTATTCGCTTATAGAATAAAAATGTGCGTTTCACAATAAGTTCCTATTTTTATTAGATTTGGTTCGGATATATTTTAGGGTTCCGAACGCAAAACGCAAAATGGAGCGCATATTTATGAGTGCCCGATGTCTGTCTGTAAGTCATTGGTGTTTAGCTCGTAAACGAAATAAGTAACAAACCTGAAATTTTGATATATTGTGTAGAACTTTTACCGAAACAAACTGCGAATAATGGACTAGACTTTATTTATTTTATTATTTTTGTTACCAATACGTAGTAAGGTAGCTGAAAAATTGCATACTGGCATGTGGTCGTCTGTAGAGTATATGTATAATTAGTATGAAATAACTCGCGGAAGTTGAAAATAGAGTATTTTAGATGAGCATGGTACCGACTTTAACAAGTTATTGCATACCTACTTTTCAATGATTTGTAAGTTTAGTTTGGCATAGGTATTCTGAAATACAACAAACTAATCGATGCTAATATTATAATTTATAAAAAGGAATTATTTTATTTTGTTATTGTATATAATTGATAAATAAGAAACAAATTTAACAAAAAATGGAACCGTCTTCAACACCCAAAAGTGTGAAATAACTTGTTGAAGTCGGTACCATGATGGTTCAAAAGTACCTATTATCACAAAATTGTGCACATGGTACCGACTTCAACAAGTTATTTCACACTTTTGGGTGTTGAAGTCGGTTCCATTTTTTATTAAATTTTTTTTTTCAATCTTTTTAGTGTAACTCAAAGACGGCTTGACCGATTTTGATTAAATTTCAAATGGGACCAAACGACAAGCATCAGCTTTCAAACAAAAAAGAATTTTCAAAATCGGTTCACCCAGTCAAGAGATCTGGGTTAACAAACATAAAAAAAAAACAGACGAATTGAGAACCTCCTCCTTTTTTGGAAGTAAGTTAATAAAAAAAAACAACACTTTGGCCGTAGAAATACGATTCTAAACTGTAGGGTGAGCACATGTAAGCAGCTACGTAGCAGCGATATTACGGTATAGGTATTTACCGATACGATTTCGGTAAATACCGTAATGAAATAAGGGTAACAGGTATATATCTATTAGCATAATTGCGATACGATTACCAAATTCTATTTCGGTATATGTATTTCATGTTAGTCAATGAACTCAATGAGAGTGCAGCGGGCGGGCGGGGGTGCGTATATGCGGTGGCGCGATACGCTGCGAGGGGGAGTGGGGCGAGACTCATCGCTTGCGCTGTTTAGATAATTATAGGTTTATTAGCACGTACCTATATTATTTGATATGAATGACGGGAAGTGGGAACAATAACATTATTAGTTTCAAATAGGATTTTCAGTGTAGGTATATTCAAAAACTGATGCCGTAACACACTGCAATGTGCTTGGCTACAGATTTTTTCTTTGAGAGTGGTAGCTTGATGGCGGATAGCATGGTGGTAAGCCATAATGCCCGCCTAGCTAGCTACCACGCCCAAGTAGAAAATCTGTCGCCAAGCACTAACCGGTGTGTTCCTCTACGTGTCCTTGAGAACCAGTAATTTTGCGTGGTGGTAGAGGATTTCGCGAATGCGCAGCGGGCTAGCTACCACCCTCAAGTAGAAAATATGTCGCCAAGCACTTATCGGTGTGTTCAGCTATGTATCCTTGAGAACCAGTAATTTTGCATGGTGGTACAAAAGCAGCTAGCCAGGCGCGCATTCGGATAATCCTCTACCACCACGCAAAATTACTGGTTCTCAAGGACACATAGCTGAACTCATCGATAGGTAAGTGCTTGGCGACAGATTTTCTACTTGAGGGTAGTAACTAGCTACGCGCATTCGCATAATCCTCTACCACCACGCAAAATAACTGGTTTTCAAGATCACATAGCGGAACAGACCGGTAAGTGCTTGGCGACAGAGTTTCTACTTGAGGGTAGTAGCTAGCTAGGTGCGCATTCGCATAATCGTCTACCACCGCGCTAAGTTACTGGTTCTCAAGGACACGTAGCGGAACACATCGATAGGTAAGTGCATGGCGACAGATTTTCTAGTTGAGGGTAGTAGCTAGCCCGGCACGCATTCGCATCATCCTCTACCACCACGCAAAATTACTGGTTCTCAAGGACACATTGCTGAACACATCGATAGGTAAGTGCTTGGCGACAGATTTTCTAGTTGAGGGTAGTAGCTAGCCCGGCGCGCATTCGCATAATCCTCTACCACTACGCAAAATTACTGGTTTTCAGGGACACATAGCTGAACACATCGATATGTAAGTGCTTGGCGACATATTTTCTACTTGAGGGTAGTAGCTAGCCAGGCGCGCATTCGCATAATCCTCCACCACCACGCAAAATTACTGGTTTTCAAGATCACATAGCGGAACAGACCGGTAAGTGCTTGGCGACAGATTTTCTACTTGAGGGTAGTAGCTAGCCAGGTGCGCATTCGCATAATCCTCTACCACCACGCAAAATTACTGGTTCTCAAGGACACATTGCTGAACACATCGATAGGTAAGTGCTTGGCGACAGATTTTCTACTTGAGGGTAGTAGCTAGCCCGGCGCGCATTCGCATAATCCTCTACCACCACGCAAAATTACTGGTTTTCAAGGACACATAGCTGAACACATCGATAGGTAAGTGCTTGGCGACAGATTTTCTACTTGAGGGTAGTAGCTAGCCATGCGCGCATTCTCATTATCCTCTACCACCACGCAAAATTATTGGTTCTCAAGGACACATAGCTGAACTCATCGATAGGTAAGTGCTTGGTGACAGATTTTCTACTTGAGGGTAGTAGCTAGCCAGGCGCGCATTTGCATAATCCTCTACCACCATGCAATATTACTGGTTTTAAAGATCACATAGCGGAACAGACCGGTAAGTGCTTGGCGACAGATTTTCTACTTGAGGGTAGTAGCTAGCCAGGTGCGCATTCGCATAATCCTCTACCACCACGCAAAATTACTGGTTCTCAAGGACACATTGCTGAACACATCGATAGGTAAGTGCTTGGCGACAGATTTTCTACTTGAGGGAAGTAGCTAGCCCGGCGCGCATTCGCATAATCCTCTACTACCACGCAAAATTACTGGTTTTCAAGGACACATAGCTGAACACATCGATAGGTAAGTGCTTGGCGACAGATTTTCTACTTGAGGGTAGTAGCTAGCCAGGCGCGCATTTGCATAATCCTCTACCACCATGCAATATTACTGGTTTTAAAGATCACATAGCGGAACAGACCGGTAAGTGCTTGGTGACAGATTTTCTACTTGAGGGTAGTAGCTACCAGGTGCGCATTCGCATAATTTTCTACCACCACGCAAAATTACTGGTTCTCAAGGACACATTGCTGAACACATCGATAGGTAAGTGCTTGGCGACAGATTTTCTACTTAGTACTTAGCGCAGGCGTCCATACTTTCAACACCTTATAATGTATATCTCCGTCAGTTTGATAAATTTCCAAAAACTCAATAGACCTAAAAATTTTGTTTACTTTGACTTATCCAACCTGCTCACAAAATCTCTTCGGAATCGGTTGAGAAATGCGACCTGTAGAAGAGAACAATCGGACATACGAAAGCATTTTTTTTTCAAAATTGAAGCAACTCGCTCGTTCTAAGTTCCCGCACGGTCAAAAATACCGAGCTTTCAGTTAGGTATGTAAGTACCTACTTATTCGTCAAGTGTGTTTTTTTTTTGAAAATACTCCTTTAGATCTAGTTATCTTTAAACGGACACCAAAGTAAAAGAAACAGCAAAAAATTCTACCTATGTTTATTAATTACACTTCTGTTACGTGTATACTGTGATATTAAAAACGTAAAAATGAGCTACATTTTTAAAACTGCAACGAATAACTCTAACAGGAAAGCGATCGATTAGTGACGGAATGCAGCGAGTCGGCAAAAGCGACACAGGTCCTACCTCAGACACGTCTCACAGACGACTGAATCAAGCCAGACGGGGCGCTCTGTTATATAATATTGTATTTAAAAATAAATAAACCGTTTTGAGAAAAAGTAACCAGAAAATGTTCTTCTAAACATCATTGCCTGTTTTTTGTCATATTTTTTTATAGTAAAAGATTAATATATTACACGTATGACCTAAAAAACTATCAAAATTTTTCTCTTTTCGTGATTTTTTATGATCGAGTTAAGTTGTAATTATCGTGTTTTGAACCAGAAAATAATTTAGCAAGCATATTGAACTACAACATATATTTTTTTCAGATCAAAATAATGAATATTTCATTGTTTACGGGTGAATCAAAAATAGGTTGATTTCGAATATCCTAGCCTTAATATTGCCCGATTTCGGTGATTTTTGTGTTCATGTATTGACCATATCATTGACTAGGCTTGTACGTTTTATTTATTCCAGTTTTCTAAATAACTTTAAAGTTAGAAGAAACTTTGAACTAAAATTCGCTTAAATAAGTTTTGTGTCTATATAGTAAATCGTATCAATATCATTTTTATTTCTAACTAGATGATCCGGTGAACTTCGTATCACCTATCCTAACGGACGAACGTCAAATGTTTGACAGGAAAGTATAGGTAGAACAGTTTATATGGGAAAATTACATTGTTGTTTTAACTTTCATCCTCACTATTTTTCCATATATCCTTAGCGTTTAAACCTTCCCTGCACTACGACAAACATTTCAAAACCAAAATCAGCTAAATCGGCTCAGCAGTTCTCTAGTTTTAACGAGACAAACAACCGCAATAGAGATTATCTTGTAATAACCATGTGATACAGTACCTGAATATTTTTACCGTTTTTAAAAAGCTCCTTTTTAAAAAGGAATTCATTTAAAAAAACGCACACGCTTTATGAATATTGCGTAGTTCTGTCTCTGCATCTTCCAAAGACCACATCCTCTTAAAGGCACAAACTCAGTCGGTACATATATTCCTTAAGTCCTGGTCCTTTTAATCCTGATTTACTGCGTAGGTAGTTACTACCCTATGGAACGATGAATAGCCGAATACTACGTAAGTCGCGAGCGGAACTTAGTTGAAATATATATATTTTACTGGCAATTTACAAATTTTCATCCCATAACGTCGAATTCCCATATTGACCTCTTCACAAATTTACTTTTTTTCTACGATTACCTATTGAACCCTACGAATAAATATGTTAAGAAACGTGAGTCCAATTCAAAAACAACAGAACACAAACCTAACCGCGGCGGGCGTGGTTAAAAAGTGCAGCGCAACAACATTATCTTGCGGTACCAATCGGATGCGATAATAAGTGTCACTTTGATATGATGTCTGTCATTAATTATTAAACTTACAACTGAAATGTATATCATGCTACATCTTCTCGTGGAACATCCCGCAGAGCCTGATACCAGTCTTCAACCAGTGTGTTGCCAGTGATGACTTGTGGCACCACAGAGACGTAGTTTACTACTTTTACTCTTATGGACAAGCTTGGAGTCGCTCAACGAGCTATGGAGCTATGCTCGGAGATTACTTTGCACGATAAAATTTAGAATGAGGATATTCGCCGAAGATCCATAGGCACACATCATAGATTTCAAAATTTGCAACTGGAAGTGGTAATGGGCAGGCCACATTGTTCGAAGAAACTTATAACCGATGCGATGGGGAAGAGGTTCTCGATTGGTTACCACATTACACCTGTTTGGTAGGAATTTCTAGGCCCCCCCACTAGGGGGGTGATATCGTAAGTCGCGGATATACAACGACAAGCGGCTAATAGCCGTTCTATGGGAGGAGGCATTTTCAACAATAGACGTCTTCCAGCTGATGATGAGTTCACTGTTACTTTGACTACTTTCACATCTAAAACTTAATTCAGAGTTACTTCTTGATAGCTTGTAGGCACAGTTGTAGGCCGAAATATGGAAATTCAAATTAATTTAAAACTACGGAAATAGTCGATATAGGTCAATATGGGAAGTGATTCAAGTGATCAATGCGTGAAGCGGTCAATACAGGGAGGGGACATTTTGGGAGTAGTCATTCTGACAAGTGGACATTATGGGATGAAACCATTAATATTAGGTATAATTTTGTTTCAGGAAACCCACATAATGCACAACTTCAATGGTGATTTCTATGGTTCAAACCTGAAAATTGCTTTAGTTGGATACTTAAGAGGAGAGAAGAACTTTAGCTCATTAGATGACTTGATATTAGCTATAAAACAAGACATACAGAATGCAGAAGATAACCTAGAATCAGCGGATTCCCAAAAAGTTAAGGAAAATGAATATTTTTCTCAAGCTTGAGGCAGTATTCAGTTTAATTTTACAATATATACCCATATATATAATTCAAGAATGAATTGTTAATAAATGATTAAAGAATTAATTTATACACATCTTATTGTGTAAGAAATGTTTAGCAGAAAGGTGAAGGTTTTTTTTTAAATTTTATTGATTAGTTTTGGCACATCTGTCAAAACTGTCATTTTTGATTGTTGCAATCAGCATTTCATTGCTACAGAAGATATGCAGAGATCTAATAATACATGCCAGGTATCGAGTTGGTATGAAGTATATCACAATAATAGATTTTCACGTTATCGAATCGTAGCAATGGACTATGAAGAAGCTGCCAGAAATTTTATTGATTAGTTAAGGTATCCCACAGAAAATAGGATCTATCTAGCTATAACTTTAGCAACCTATTTTGTCATTTTATTACACAGTCATATACTATGTACTGGGATTATAAGAGCTGCGTCTCCACCAACAAGTTGCAACAAAGTTTCTGTTAGGCTGGAAACTGTAAAGATGTGTTGGAATCATACAAAATGTTAATTTTGTTTAAGAGTTTTTGAAGTTGCAAGCTTTTGTTTTGTGTGGACACAGCTGTAACTATGATCTATTTAATATATCAATGAAAGCTTTTTCTTATCACACTTGTTATTCTTTTAAATGATTTGATATTTAATGTATGCCTCTCAGAATGGCGGGTTACAAAAAATGCAATAAGTATGGATGCATCTAACTGTAACTTGTATGTATTATTGAACACCTCTTAGATCCCAGTTATAGTAAAATTTAGATCCGCCATTCTGACATCACAATAGCAGGTATAAACTGGATATTTCTAATTTGCTAAGAACTCTTATTATATTTGGTATCAATTTACTAATTACTATCTGCCTACATATAATTAATTTACAAGCTAAAATAGTTACAATGCATGTTTATGAAGAACAACAATTATTTATATTATAATAAAGTATATATTAATTTATATGTAGCATCTGGCATGTATGGTTTTGAGATTTCATTATCATGAGATTTCAAGTTATATACACATTGCATCAGCCATTCTAAAATCAATATGGCGGTTTTTTGTAGAGGTTGGTACATATATTTTCCTTACAATCAGGTGCTTTCATCCATACTGCATATTTTATACCTGCCATTCTGAGGTACAACTATGAATGTGATGGATGATATAAGTATGATATTTCTATTATTTATCTAGGAAGCTATAATTGCAATGTGTGTAAAACATGTTATTCCATTTGTGATATTTTTAGATGTTATTTAATAAATATATTGTTACAAAAGCTATCTATTATTTTATTGAATGTAGATGAAGGCAGGAATTCATAAATTCAAACTCACAAACCCTTTGAAAAAGCCTTTATTTATAATGCTTCACTGTAATCATGTTAACAAATCTGGAAAACTTACTTCTTCTTACAATCGGAAATAAAACACATAATCTTAAAATTAGGTACGGCTCTCTCTCCAGGATTATTTTGTTAATGTTGTTTTCTCCTAAACGAACATCCTGAAAATAAAAATTGCCAATATTAATATCTCATTGAGAGCCAAGGAGTAGTAAAAATTGTCAATTGGGGAGAGGACCTTATGTGATAAAACTATAGTACATAATATAACAGAGTTCAGAGTTGCCATTTCCTACAGTATGTTAATACTAGCTTCCACATGGGGCTTTTCCTGTGTATAACTATATAGTTATTTTATATTGTGGTCTCAGAAAATCTACAAATCAGGTAATGTCCTAATCCTAGATGTACATCATAATAATATCCCTATGGGAAGTTCTGCAAGAATCTGTTGTCTTTTTGAAGGTGAGCAGGAACAGAGTTACATGTTACTTTTAAGGTTTATAATTTTAGCATGATATTGACGTTACACATGTAAAAGTTAAAGTTTCAGTTTATGGCAGTTTCAGTATATATACATACCAATATACATACCAATATGCCAATGGGCAATGTTCTTGTTAGCGGTAGTAGTAGCAATATTAGCTGATTGGTAGTCTGCTACTAATCAGTAATTAAGGGTGTGGCAAAAAATTGTGTGAAGCTTGTACATTCTGGCTGACAGTCTGTCTAATGCACAGAACACCTGACAAATACATCTCATGTAAGTAGTAGATTGAATAGACACTACACATGTAGCATGCTGCTTATTTGTCAATGTCTTATTGGAAAATAGAGATTGTAATATAGTGAGAGAAGTAGGTATCATAGCAAATTAGTGCGCCCTTATCCTGAGCATGCCGTGCGCCATAATTTTAAAATTGGCCTAATATTACATAATCTCAAACTTGATTGTATAATGCACTGTAATGGGTAAATTTTAAGTAACAAAAATTACCATGATGACAGATACAAATTTTGTCATAAAATATAGATCTCAGGTGTACAAAAAACTTCTCAATGCTACATATCTAAAAAAACATGTGTCGTTAACAATACCAGATAATCTGACTTGAGTATATAATATGATTACAAGCACTATCGCGTGCTAAGCAAAAATCATATCAAACAAATTATTGGAGTACAAAATTTTATGCCCAAGGCGGGAATCGAACCCCCGTCCTCCGATATCGCGTCGGATGCCTTATACCATCTCAGCCACATGGGACTTGGCATTTCTGCCAAATTTTTTTACTGGCATTCAATAAAGGAGGAGGTTCCCATTTCAATTTATACTCTTATATAATTATATTTTATTTCACCTGATATCAATTAGGGTGTTCGGATAGCCTATCAGTTCCAAAAATAACACTCACAAACGCTACAAATGATCACACAAGGCGTTCGGATAGGGACTTCGTGAGCATAAGTATCGTTTTCGCTCACCGTTCGGATAGCTTTGAAAACGCTACAAATGACAGAGAAAAGTGCTATTTTTGACCCACGTCTTACCGTGGGATCGTTGTGATCGTTTTTTGACGGCTAACATTTTATGAGAAATATTGTTGTTCCTATCATAATGAATAGAACTGGCGATGCCTCCGGCAGATTTAATTACAGACCTATATCTTTGGCTTCAGTTGTTGCACCTATATCTTTAGCTGCAGTTCCAGAAAACGTTATTTTGGGTTTCAGGTTGGTGAGATTTTGGCTCAGTGCCCACAAACATGCAGAGTATAGGTAATATAACAACTACAAGTTGACTTGAATGGTAAGTAAGGTAATCTCCTTCCACTTTGGTGTGGGTTTATATTTTTTATATATCTAGGTGAAAGAAATTCAACACATATTGGTTCCACTGTTTAATATTTGATATTAGAAAAATGGGGCGTTAAATTGAGGAGTTAAGGGTCTCTTGCAATTATAATCAGGGAATGCTTTTCACAAGTATAAGTAACAACAAATATATGTAAAGATTTTGGCTCTGAGTGTATAAACGTGGGAAGTATGCAATACAACCACTACAATTTAATTTGTATGGTAAACAGGTTCTCTCCATTCTTTAATGGATGGGAATTTATTATTTACTCTGTGGTGTGTGGAAGGAATTCTGCACTTTGATTCTACTGTAATGGATGCAAGGCCAGGTCAGGGTTTCAAATATTGTCTTTAAGTCAATATTGACAGTAGTGTTAAATGTTAAAAATATGATAAATTCAAGGTTACTTATAAAAAGTTTTAGTTTATTTGTAATAAATCTAAAAATCTGAATTAATGACATAGAATGGATTTTTATGAACCCTGGTAAAAATTACTTAAATATTTTGCTCATAAGAGTCACCATTTGCTTATGCTGATGCTATATAAAGGCGAGGGGTAGCCACATGCATGCAATCATCATGTAAAACGATGAATACAACATGAAAGTGTGAGAACAAGCAGAAATAAGATATAAAGGATTTCTTCTAGTAATTATCACAATGTTCTTTATCTAGTATTTTGACTTTGGTTTCAAGTATTTTGAAAAACTATTATGTTCTTCAGATACTTCCACCAGCAAGTTACTGTGACATGGAAAATATTTATCTTAACTGACACAAGACCACTTGTAAATTGGCAAGAAACTCTTCATAATTAGCACTATTCACTCCTCAAAATCGAGAAGGACACTAAAATTAGACTGTAAAATTGGGCAACAGTTATGAAAATTGTGATAAACATAATGTTGTGCAATAATGCCAATATAATTGTGCACAATACATATGTATTTGAGAGATATTGCGCAACTAGTGGCAGAAGCTACAACTACTTATACCTACAAAGTCTACACTCTAATATAATAAAATAAACACTGTTTACAATTTAAATCTACAGTACCTACTCATCACAGCATTAAAATAATGTTCAGATTAATCCAGAGAAGAACCATATTTATTAATATATAAATGACATGAAAATTCGAATCAAATATTAAACAATGTGCATAAACAGATAAAACTTGGATATGATTAAAATTATATGGGACTTAACAAGTAAGATTTAAATTTGCAGTATCAATCCATTTTATTGCATAAGCTCAACTATTTATAATGTTAGGATATAAATGCACAAACTTACCTTCCGTTAATCTTGCACGTCCACCAGTGGGCTGGCAAAGGATCGTTGAACATCCAGCGCATACGACCACCCTCTGTGCGTGACTGAATACGGTAGTGATTTTGTAGCAACCAGGACATTTCACATCCATAAAGTACGAATTAGGGTGAGGCACCAGCCTCTTCAGCTTGTGTTTCCTCTTCTCCGACGCGGGCGAAGGGTGCAATAAGTCAATTGCGAGCTGAAATACACAACACATTTAGGTTATAACGTCACAATGAAAAATCCATCACCTTACCACAAACAACTTATAAAAGTATCTAAAATCTAAAGAAACATAACTGAAAATCACTTTGGTTTATTTAAAACCAAGTTATGATTAATTATTTGTCAAGATATGATTTGACATGTCAGAAAGTGCCATGTGTATCCGATTGTTTGTGTGAAATTGAGGTTCCTTCACAATGATATCTACACTGTTTTAAGTTGCAAAAAATATTGGCGAAATTATCAGAATCACAAGGATTCAGCCTAGTAATAAAGCACTCAAGAAAGATTTCTTTCACGATTAAAAATACACACCGGCATGGTTACAGCTTTGATGCAGAACCGGAAAAGGAAAGGTTGCCAATGCACCACAGACAAGATTTTTGAACCATAGACATAGTTCTGTGTTCTGCTTCAATGGGGGATGTCAATTTCATAGGCATGGATCTATAAAATCTATGGATATGAGACACTATTCCTTAACAATTTCGATGCTACAGTATTTAATTTGCCAGGTTATGATATTATTAGGGGAAACCAGACACACCGAAGCTGGAGGGTATATAAGGCGGTGAAACCACGTGCGACGCCCTCTTTTTGCCGCCAACCGCCGTCGAGTCAACATCTCTTTCTGCCATTTTGTTGTGTTATTAATACCAAGTAATTTTTGTCAGTAATATTTTTGCATTTTGAATTATTGTTGTGATTAAATTTATTTGTGTTTTTTTTAATTAAAATCCGATCAAATTGATAATATCAGAAGTGGGATAGGATCTTTTGGATTCTATCCTGATACGCCCACTGTTTTTATCTGTTTGATCGGATAAAATTACGGTTAAAAGAGATGTCAGACCACGAAAACCGTCGCAGTCGCAATCTACCAGACGACGAGGCAACAATCTAACAGACGACGAGGTCGCACTCCTGATGGTGCACTGCGGAGCACAATGGAGGCGATCTTATCTCGGCTTACAGAGTTGGAGGAACGATCTGAAGCCCGGCCTACACGTTCGCGGGAACGACGCCCACGTCACGATTCGCACCGGGTGTCACCACTGTCACGGCGGCACTTCGAGTCGCCAGTACCAGAGCGGAGCCCTCATCGAGCGTCAAGGCGGTGGCGGTCGCGCCAGACATTTCCACAGACGCCCCCTCTGGTGTCGCCGACGCGATGCCGGGGAAATTCACCATCTGCGCTGCCGCGTGTGGCACCAACATTGCCAACACAGCCAGCGTCATTGGGTACCGACCCGACGACATCAGCAGATTGCGCGCCGCCAGCCCAGCACGCTGCCTCGGCGCCGACAACGGAGCGAGAAGGCAGCGAGGCGTCATCAATGGCCACGCAGGTTACGGGTGCCGATCGCATTGTAGATGCGATTCGTTCCATTGGAAGTTTGGTAAGATCCAACCAGCATTACTATGTTTCTAATTTTGACCCAAGTCTGCACAACATTGATGACTGGTGTAATGAGGTAGATCGTGCCAAAAATCTTAATAATTGGAACGATCACGAATGTCTCTCGCGGATAGGAAACTGCCTAAAAGGTGACGCAAAAATGTGGCTAGGTGACTGGGTGACCAGTGATCGCACTTGGAGTAATTTTAAAAAGGAATCTAAGTGTTTGTGCCCAAAAACCCCTGATATCGCGAATATATTATTCGAAGTCATGAATACAAACTCTGACAACTACCCTACATACGCGGATTATACCAGACGTTCACTTCTACGACTTCGTATCGTGCGCGGTCTTAGCGATGAATTTATTTCAGCCATAGTCATACGAGGCATCACAGATCCGCAAATCCGTTCATCCGCTATGAATGCTAATCTTTCGCCTCAAGATTTAGTCGAGTATTTTTCCGCGTTTGTAAAATCGAAATTACCCACTACTGGCAATACCGTAGGGTTAAAATCACAAGGTTCGAAACGAAAACAAGAATTCGACCCGGAGCTAAGTAGGAAGCGCAAATACCAAGAGGGAAGATGCTACAGGTGTGGCCTACCCAGTCATAGACAGGCGTTTTGCAAAAGGAACAGAGCAGATTTAAAGGAAGGTGTATCGTTTAATAATGAGTTAAATACTAAGCCCACTTTTGTTGCAACGAAAACTGAAACCTGTTAATTCTGCAAAAAGACTGGCCATAAAATAGTCATGTTTTGCAAAAATGAAATCAGAATCTCGAAAAGTAAACAACGTTAACTTTTGTCGTGAAAATTTGACGAGTTGCAACAGTGACGTGGAGTAGCGGTTATTCGAGGTATTCCTGTTGATGTCTTGATTGATAGTGGCTCGACGATTTCTCTAATCTCAACATCGCTTCTAAAACGTTTTGGTAGTGAACGAAAGCCAGCTTTTCGTATTTTAAAAGGGTTAGGTGGACAGGAAATTGAGAGCTCATGTTACATAACACTGCCCATCGAGTTTAACGGTGTTACAATGGAAGTCGAATTGTTTGTCGTAAACTTGGAATTCATGACTACGCCGGTTATAGTAGGTACAGATGTATTGAATAGGGAGGGGGTCCGATACCTGCGAACACGCGATACTCAGGTACCTACTTACAACTTAGACCGAAGCGGGCTTCTCTATTAATTTGCGTAAATGTTCGTTTCTGTGTACAGAAGTTGAGTATTTAGGTCGCAACATTAGCCAGGGTCAGGTACGGCCAAGCCATAATAAAGTAAAGGCATTTACTAGAAACGGGGTAGAATTTAATTGGGGACCGGAACAAAGCTGCTCGTAGGGATATTATCGATTGCCTTACTAGCGAGCCGGTGCTAACAATAAATGACCCTTCATTGCCAATCGAAGTTCACACTGATGCGAGTTCGATTGGTTATGGAGCGGTTTTATTGCAGGAACACGAAGGGTGTCGAAAATGCCTTGTAGCTTATTTTTCGAAACTAACACAAGGCGCAGAATCTAAATACCACTCGTACGAGTTGGAAACACTTGCGGTGGTTAAAGCACTCCAGCATTTTAGGCATTATCTTGTTGGTATACGTTTCACCGTGGTCACCGATTGTAATGCATTGAAACTCACGCAGCGAAAGAAGGATATTTTACCTAGGGTGGCTAGGTGGTGGGTATACCTCCAGGATTTTGACTTTGGCTTGGACTACCGTAAGGGGACACTAATGGCGCATGCGGATTATCTTAGTTGGAACCCTGTCAATTTGTGCACGGTTCAAAAACCATTGAACTGGGCACGGATCGCTCAGGCTTCCGATGAGGAGACTCAGTCCCTTGTCCAAAAGCTGTCGGATGGACAGTTAGATGCAACTCGTTACGTTGTTAAAAACGATCTCCTATATATAAAACACACACCTATTGGTGAGCCCCCCAGACTATTGTGCTACATACCAAAAGGTCACCGACTTAGCCTTTTACGCGTCTTTCATGACGAACACAACCACCCCGGAGTCGAGAAGACTGTTGACTTGATCTACAAACATTTTTGGTTCCCTGGTGTAAGTGCGTTTGCCCGAAAATACATAACACACTGCTTGGTGTGTCTTTCCCACAAAAAGGTTGCGCGATCCCCGCTACAGCCCATCTATTCTTGGGAAAAACCCAACATACCCTTCGACACGGTCCATATGGACTCACTCGGACTCCTACCTGAAGCGAATGGATACCGCTATGTTCTCGTCATTATTGACGCATTCACAAAGTTCTGCCTCCTTTTCCCCATGTCTCGTCAAGACGCTACGGAACTTAAACGTTGTGTCACTACTGCTATCTCCTTGTTCGGAACCCCTAGACTGATTGTGGGTGACAGAGGTCGTATGTTCCAAAATTTCTGGACTGGGTTAAAGCTATGGGTTGTGAGGTTCATCTAATAACTCCGGAGATTCATCAGTCCAATGGACAGGTCGAACGATACTGTCGCACAATTTTAAACATGATTCGCGTTGAATGTAACCATCGGCAGCAGAAATGGTCAGAGGTCATGTGGAAAATTCAACTTGTATTAAATATTACAAAACAAAAAAAACTACCCAGCGGTCTCCACTGAACCTTTTGGTCGGTATTGATGCAGCGACCCCTCTTACCCGCAATCTAATACGCGATGTGGCACTCACTGGTTCGAGTCCGAATAGAGAGTCATTGCGTGAGATGAGCAGGCAGAGGGCTTCAGAACGACTCTAACAAAACCAGCTGAAGCAAGATGCTTATACTAACGCGAGGAGAAAACCACCTCGTGAATTTGAATTAAACTCCTTGGTTTTTGTTAGAAAACAGGCGCAGTCTACGGGCAAGATGGATTCCGGCATGCGTGGTCCCTACCGCGTGGTTAAGACACTTCCACATGGGTGGTACGAGTTAGAGCTCTTGGCCGGTTCTTACGGAAAGTCAACTCAAGCAGCGGCAGAGTTCATTATCCCATGGCGAAGGGAGTGGACTCCAGATGTATGTGCTGCTTACTTTAGTGGTGAGTTGCGGGCCATATTGGATATGGCATATCGACATCATGACAGCTCAGTGGATTTGTCATGGTGGGGCTGAGAAGTCACACACACTTCACAGCAGTGTTGCGACATCGTAACGTCAAGGTGTGTTGCGTTACGGTGGGGCTGAGATCGGATTCATGAGTGATCCCTTCACAGCGTTTCAAAGCATAGCGTCTCCAATAGCTTCTTGCTTTGTTTCCCCTGCAATTTATCGAAAGTAGTGTCTATGTATTCGATATCTTGTACGTGGTCCATACATATGGTGTCTTGTACGCAAGTCCCATTTGTATGTTAATGTTCATATTGTTACTGATTATGTTAACTCCCCTTTTTGATAAAATGCATATGTGAGTGTGACTGCAGCATACTCATATGTGTATTTCTGAAAAAAAAAAGGTTGAGTCTTAGCCTAATCGCTATTTTATCTTAATATGCACTTTTGGATACCAGCACTAACACTTGTCTATTTTTCTTACTGTTATATTACGCAGATGCAGACATAGACACTGAGGTAGAAGAGGAGTCATCTTCTGCAGTTGCTGAACCCTTGCCACATGCCGAAGAACCACCGCCCGAAGACTCAAGCTGGTCTGTGAGCATCGACCCCAGTACATCAGCAATGCATACTCCTGTGGCGCAACCAGAAAACCGAACAGTCTCCATGCCCATTCTAGAGACTGATTTAGAATGTTAGTGGAGTCCGAGGACGGCCTCGCGTCAGGAGAGGCCGTATTAGGAGAAACCAGACACACCGAAGCTGGAGGGTATATAAGGCGGTGAAACCACGTGCGACGCCCTCTTTTTGCCGCCAACCGCCGTCGAGTCAACATCTCTTTCTGCCATTTTGTTGTGTTATTATTAAATACCAAGTAATTTTTGTCAGTAATATTTTTGCATTTTGAATTATTGTTGTGATTAAATTTATTTGTGTTTTTTTTAATTAAAATCCGATCAAATTGATAATAATATATTATTATGTTGTGTATTAAAAGATATATTATTCTAGATATATATGTTGATTTGAAAGAAAAATCGATGATTTTAATTAATATTATATTAAACTTACATTGTTTATTAACGATGCATTTTTTTAAACAAGAGGGTTATCTATACTTTAGGGCTACTTCGAAAGTCCTACTCATACAGCCGACTACTTGATATTGACACTTTTGAGTTGGCTAGCTACTAACTCTGAAGTAGTTTATGATTTATTATTGAGTATATTTTTTATTTAGTTCTCATTCTAGGCTTAGTATGAACAATATCATTACCCACGTCACTTATTAATAACACGAAAACATGAGATAGGGGCCCAATGCTAGCCAATCAGAAAAAGTATTCAAAGTAAATTGTGTCAACAGAGGTTACCATTTGTATCAACATTTATTGAGAGTTTGTTTATTTATTTAGTCAGTGAAGTATAAGAAACCTCCGGACCGATAAAATAACTTATATATCCAGTATTTCAAAAGTTTGTTATCAATCACCACCGTAATGACTGTAGGGATTTTGATAAAATTATATACGACTCTACTATATTACTCATACAACTTTACTATATTAAAATAAAAGATATAAATTACATTACAAACTGTTTCTGTAATGAGGTACTTATCTTTGCAAAATTGCACTTGAACTAGGAATTCGTTTTTTTTGTGTTATCAGTACTAATATTATATTTATTTATTCATTTACTACAAGAAAATAGAATGCTTACAGTCGAAACCAAAGCGCAAACTACTTAAATATTAACTATTTTAACTAATGATTGACATAGAAATATTCTTAAATATGTAACAAAATACTTATATTATCATTAAATATGTCAACATGCTGGCACTCGTTTGTAAAATTATTTAGTAGGGATAAAGCCCTCAGTGTGGGCGTGTTACTGGCATGCTGCGTTCGTTCTACGGGACACGCAAACATCTGATGCCGTCGCCGACTTCCGGACCGCAGATAATTATCAGGCACGTACAGACCAATACTGTCCATTATTTGTGAATTATTCACTTAACTATGCAGTATCAGAATGTAGTGCATTACAAGCTGGAATTTCCGTCTAAGCTCCAATGTATCTAGCCTTATCATTCCGGATACAAATAATGACGGGTAAAGATATGGATAGTAGCCGTACATTCGTTTATAAACGTATCGAGCAAATTTCATTTTAAGCCCTAACCATAAAAGTATATTCGGCTTCCCGGGGGTCCCAAACAATGGCACAGAATTCCAATTTACTGCGAACAAATGCATTATAAAGAATTATCGTGACCCTAACATCTGAGAACTGGGAAGCCGTACGCATTATAAATCCTATGGTTTTATTTGCAGCTTTACAGGTGTACATAATCAGTACTAATCAGTACTAATACTATAAATGCGAAAGTAACTCTGTCTGTCTGTCTGTCTGTCTGTTACGCTTTCACGCCAAAACTACTGGACCGATTTGAATGAAATTTGGTATGGAAATAGTTTGAGACCCGGGAAAAAACATAGGATTGTTTTTATCCGACTGCTCAAAAAGAGGTTAATGTTTTCGCGCGATAACCGACATACGCACGGGCGGAGCCGCGCCTGGAAAGCTAGTATTATAAATGCAACAGTAACTCTTTCTGTCTGTTACGCTTTCACGCCAAAACTACTGGACTGATTTGAATGAAATTTGGTATGGAAATAGTTTGAGACCCGGGAAAAAACATAGGATAGTTTTTATTCAACTGCGCAAAAAGAGGTTAATGTTTTTCGCGATAACCGACATACGCGCGGGCAGAGCCGCGCCCGGAGAGCTAGTCTTACATAAATGATTCCTAAACGTAATGGTTGACCTGTGGAATTTTACACAAGAAATCCTATTTTGTTTCTCGGTTGGATTGCGGCACAATTTCACTGCGCAAATAATCATATATTTCTTTTACAATTCATGTATATATGCATTTTACGTGACTGAGAGCACTAATCATGAATCATCACTAATACGCGGCTCGTTTGTTACGCGTTCAATAAGTTTCTGTATTACCTTGATGCGACCAATCGGATGCGATCATTTCTAAGCTATGTCAATTGAATTATTCAATCCATCTGAATTTCAAAGATTATTGTTTTGTAAATTGTGAACTTGATAAGTTTGAAATCAAAGCGGTAACTGTATGAGAAATACACTTCTGTACACTTTTATTCGAAGGGTGTGCTTATTCTTTGTATGTATTCATGTATACTATCGCTAAGGTTTTATATACAATAACATCGTAAATCATCGATATCCATGAAAATGTTATAATTTGAAGAGAGCAACTATGATATTATATAGGTATTTCTAGTCCGTGATTTAAGGCCTCCCCGTACCTGTCTAGGCACAGATTACATATTAGGAAAAGACGCTTCATTCCTAAGAAATATATACACACAATAACCTACAAAATATCACAAGCCATTAAAGATTACGTAGTATATATTCTATTTGATCTATGGATTACGCTTCCTTCCGAGAGTATATAAATCTCAGACTAAAATAAATATAATTATAAATACAATACTTTGTCTTATGTGACAGCCGTTAACCTTGTGCACTATGAACGCTACGCTGCTGCTTTAGTCAAGAAATAATTTGATGAAGACATGGTTTGGTCAAAAAATGCTAGGTGTATATTACTCGTAATAAATATTTTGTGAACATTTCAACTGGCTACCTACCACTTACGGTTTCAAAGATTGTTGTTGTGTTAAAATGTCTAAAAATCTCGGATGGATAGACTGATGGACAGACAGACGGATCATTGAGGTTTAGTAATAGAGTCCTGTTTCAGAAACGTAAACCAGAAAACCTACTAAATCATTGATCTGGGTAGATAAAACTTATCTGATTATGGGTACCTACATTTTAGAACATTTAGTTGTAAGTCAGAAAACACCGAGAGTAGTTTCTCCCTTGGTGTTAAGCCGCCGCGCCGCCGTGCCGCCACCGACATGGAAGCGGTCTGTTGAAAGACTAAGGAAGATCTTCTATATACTAACCTACCTACGTGTTCGTTTTTTTTATTAGGTCAGAGTCCGCGGTCAGTACCCGGTGCCGCGAGGCAGCCGCCTATTGGTACAAGATAATGTTAAGTCACGATGACCTAGAGTCTACTGTTCATTATCTGAATATGGCTAAACACTGGCGATGGCGAGGCACGTTCTATGCAATTTATAAAGCACTAGCTTTCCGGGTTATGTTGGCGTATGTCGGTTATCGCGCAAAACCATTAACCTCTTTTTGCGCAGTTGGATAAAAACTATCCTATGTTTCTTCCCGGGTCTCAAACTATTTCCATACCAAATTTCATTCAAATCGGCCCAGTAGTTTGGCGTGATAGCGTAACAGACAAGCAGACAGAGTAACTTTCGCATTTATAATATATGTACTGATTAGTACTGATTAAGGGTGTGTTTACAAAGCAGGACAAACACTTATACCCCGAATAAAAAACATACCACAATAAAAAAATATAAGCGTTTCAAATGCTTCAATTACCAGTAAAATGTGATAACGTTACTACTGTCAAACAGGGGTAACAATATGGGCAAAATTATCAGTATACGGATTAACGTTAATACCCTGACGAATTACCGGTAAACTTGAGTACCTATCGAAAATGAATTTAAAGGTCTCAGTATCATACTCATGATCCACAAACCTGGCAAACCACCCGGCGATGTTACATCCTATAGACCAATAAGCCTATTGCCGACTATTATAGGATACAGGATATTCAGCAGGCATTTGACAGGTTGTGGCATAAAGGCCTACTATGTAAAATTAAACTGAACCTGTATCATTCCTACTTCCTCCAGCTACAATCATACCTGTCCCCTTACGGTAGTCAAAGTCTCTTGAAATATTCCAAGTTCAAGAGACCAACTCAACATCAGCCTTCTATGATATTAGAGCTGGAGTCTCACAGGGGTCAGTACTGGGTGCTCTATTGTATACAATATACACAGCTCTCTTACCCCAGTGCGATAACATTACGACAGCCACATTTGCCGATGATACAGCTATTTTTGCCAGTAGTACAGATCCGGTAATAGCTTCTGCAACTCTCCAAAGGGATTGGACAAAATAACATCATGGCTTAAAAATGGAGGATAAGAGCTAGTGTTACCAAATACGTGCAGGTAACCTTTACACTTTGAAGGGGTGACCAGTAAGCTTAGATGAAGCAACCCTACCACACCAAAACAAGGTAAGAAACCTGGGTCTCAACCTTGATCGGCGAATGACTTGGCAAGCTCACATAATAGGATAGAGAGAGGAACTCAACCTACACTATAAAGGCTTATACTGGCTCTTAGGTCGAAACAGCAAACTGTCCTCTGACAATAAACTCCTAATCTACAAAAGCGTGTTGAAACCAGTTTGAACCTATGGAATGCAATTGTGGGGCACTGAAAGTAACTCACAAATCTCAAAGCTGCAAAGAATGCAAAACACAATCCTACGCACTATAAGCAATGTACCATGGTATATCACTAACATGGAAATACACAAAAATCTGAAAATGAGCACAGTGAAAGAGGAAATTGGGAATGCGAGCGAGTCCTATCATCAGCGACTCAAGAAACACCCGAACACCTTGGAAGCCCAATTGATTACTCGGGGTTATAATAGACGATTAAAACGGAAACAAGTCCTAGTTACCCATTAAGTGTCCAGGACAGTCATAACATGTGTCATAAATGAGGAGATGTACTCGCTGGAGGACACACTCTATCTGACAATACACCCTCAACACATCTGCTTAAAGTGGCCACTGATCGTAGATGGAAAGAAAACACAAAACAAAAAAAATATTCAACCATATACTTTGTTTCTCTAATAATAATTTTATTGCGATTTCAGATCAAATCGTTCAATGTTGCTACGAGTACATTGAAGACCATGTTTTTAACATCTGCGTCGTTTATGTACTTGTGTGGAGTTACAAGTAGAACTAAACAGTTTTACCGCTAGGTATAACAAATCCCCGTTGTGATAATATTACCTACACGAGATCTTTTTCATAGTTGACCGAGCGAGCGAAGCGTCTCTGCTTCAGCTCACACAAAAATGCTTTCGTATGCCTCGTCGTTCTCTTATACAAGGCGCATTTCTCAACCGATTTTTGTGAAATTTTGTGAGCATATTGAATAGGTGATAATTCAATAGGTTTATTTGTGTCAATTCAGTTTTTAGATTTTTTTTCTATGAAGGAGATATGGAGTTAATAAACTTGAAATCTGCCATACCAAAATAAAAAATGTTACATCGTTTTTATGTTACTTTTATCAAGAAGCAATTTTTTTATGTCAGTATAACTTGTTTCCTAATGTATATAATAATGTATGTAATTTACGTAACGGTTTATACATGTACACTGGACCTTGCTGTACTCCGTTTGAATATATATATATATATATATATATATATATATAATCTATTTATGATTTGACACAGGATATCAGCGTATTTTTTTCAAAGATACAAGACGTATATAATATTATTGGCTCTACCTATTATGCCCCCTGCCAACCAGTACCTTCTCATATAGCTTTTGTTGACTGCTTTTTTCTGTTACTTAATATAGTGAGCGATATTCTAATGAATACTAATAGCTGGTAAGTCAAACTTTTCGCCAATTCCTTATCTCCTCTTGTAGCCTATTTTAAATAATTCATATACGAGTATATGAGACAATACTTTGCTCACTACGAGTATAACGTATCTGGTACATTTGTAATTCTACGAACTGCCTCAGCTTAGTTGATAAGAACATCATAGCATATGCCGCTCATGACTTTGTTATAACATAGTATACAGGGTAATTGGGAAAATGCTAACAATCTCTTATGGTTGACTTCTGCTAGTCCTAACAAACATTTTGTGATATTTTTTTTTGTTTAGATATTTTATTTATTTTAAATAATATTTTTGTGTTATTTTTTTGGTTTTTTGACTGTAAAAGTACGAGGACCACCTGATGTTGATAGGCTCTTGTGCCTCTAATGTAATATTTCATATTTTTTTATTACTTTGCTCGATGAAAATATTCAAAACTCAATTCAAACGGAGTACAGCAAGGTCCAGTGTTGCCAGGGCGGGCATTCTTGGCTCAGAGTAGGCCAAAAAATTTTTTTTCAACATGTTTGTTAGGACTAGCAGAAATCAACCCTATGAGGTTGTTAGCATTTTACCAATAACCCTGTATATGCAGGTTATACTCCCATGGTCAGTATTTCCTTTTATTTCATATCATTATTATTTTAAAATCTAAGTAAAACAAAATTTAAGTTCATATTGGCATTTATTTTAAAATATAGCGAAAAAAAGTCGTTCGGAACCTTCGAGTAAGTTTAAGCAACCAAACAACGCACACTGACCCTCGGAACGCGGCTATGGAGCGCGTTCCGAATCTCGGTTAGAGCGCATTCGGAGTGCAACTTATCACTCTGACGTCATTCAAGACCTTCGGGTAGAGCGCAACGTTTCAACTTTCAAAAGAGGTCGTAAAAATGTTGAATCTTTAACTGACATGACCTTGACATTTCTTGATGAGAAAATTATAGGCACTCTTTTAGATTTTGCAGGTAACGGTAGTAATTGCTTTTCAAACATTATTAAAAGTCTATAAATTTAGCAAAATTCCCCGCCAAAAACGATATTTGAGGTTATAAAACAACCTAGTCGTTCGGAACCTTCGAATTAGTTTAGGGTTAAAGCAACCAAACAAAGCACTCGAACCGTAGGAACGCGGCCCTGTGCTTGGATCCAAAGATTACAGAGACCCCTGAAGAAGAAGAAGATCGATGCGATGATGGCACTTGGCTTGCAGTGTGACCAGATTTAGCAGAATTCTGCGATTTTAGCATAATTTGATCTCCAATTTAGGATCTAGCAGATTGTGTCGCAGATCTCAAAATATAGCAGATTTTGGCAGAATTTTATATAATATACGCAGAAATTTCGCAAGATGGAGAAGAATTAGCAATTTAGGTAGTGGTGCTAGAAATATTTAAAAATTTTACAATTCATAAATAATATACGAAAGATTTCTTCTTACCGTTCTGACAGTTTTCCTTTAAATACAGTTTAGGTGAATTCTCAGAATTTTTGATCGCACTTTGCATTGAACTAAAATCTTGTCTACCACTTAATGACCTATTTGAGCAAGTGCTATTTCTTGACCCACAAAACGTTGTGTACAAAGATTTTTTTAAGTTTGGTCATATCTGGTTCTGATTTTCTAAATCTGATATACAAATCTAACATACAAGCAATTTACTACGAAAATATTGACCTTAAATTCGATAAAGTAGTGGCAGATCTTGTAGAATCGGGAGAAGTTCTGCTGACCTCACACTAATGAACACTAAATTATAACTTACCTGCGGGACAAATTTAAAAAATCAACATTTTGCTGTAATTCTACATGTAGATGCAAGAAAATAACAGGGTGGATGCATTTTTAATTAAATTTGTTTTGATTTTTTTTACCCCGTCAAAAAAATATAAAAGGCTCGCAAAGTTCGATGGTTCTGTATATTAAAAACGACACCACAGAAAATTAGAAGTACATAATATGTACCTTATAGAGTTATTGTTAATTCTTGTTACTCAATCATAAATATTTTAGAAAATATTAGTTTTTTTTTTGTACATATCATTCATTTAATTGGGACTTCATTCAGTAGCAATGTTTTGGCAACAATCAAAAATAAACTTAGCAGACTTTAGCAGAATATAGGGGAGCAGCTAGCATAATGTCCAATTTAAATCTGGTCACACTGTTGGCTTGGGACTTTGAAGTTTGATTTGATGTGAGATTGTGAGTTTCATTTTGCTTGTTTAGTTTTCCGACAGTTTATTTATAAATATTAAAAATCCTACCTCTTCCTTCATCGGTCATCTGATTTTATTCGCTACTAACTACTTATATATCGGTACTTGTCCGTACGTGCTTGTCTTCTTACTAGGAATGGCTGACGAGGATTTCGAGGCTGAAGACGCGGGAGCGGACTATGATGATATCGCTGATGAAGATGATAACATCGAGGAAACGGAAGAACAAGAAGAAGACGGTTATAACAACGTTCAGTGTGTTGCCCCTGGACAAGCTGGTGGCGGAGTTGAGAAGTCCAAACGAATTACCACTAAATATATGACAAAATATGAGCGAGCAAGGGTGTTAGGTGAGGTTATATCAATTTATGTGGGCTAGGGAAGTCCCTTGAGATTTTCCAGGAATCACGCATAATATTCTTGTCCGTCATGATCATATTGCATAGGTGTATTGTAGACTTTTTACAGGTTAAGCCTTTGATCACAATCTGACCCGATGGTAAGTGATCATGTGGTTAAAGGTGTTAACAAACTTTGCTAGTATTATGTTTTATGCAGGCTTTTAATAATAAAACACCAATTTATCTTAAGACATATAATTCTCTTGTCAACTCTTTTTGAATCAATATGTGAGGTAATCAGTAATAACTTTTTGCCCAGCTACCCTATCTTTCATATTATTAATATATTTTGTATCAATACATAACAGCTAGTATTACATGTTTGGGTTTACTGCTTGATTTCGAATGTCATGTGCCCGATGACTGTTTCCTCGAAGTCATTAGCTCGAGCGTCCGAATTGCCGAAATTCCATATCATCGATGTACCACAATTTCGACTAGCCATTAGCTCGAGCGTCCGTTTCACCAAAAAGCCACTGCAACGATAGTCCTTTCCTTCGAATTTGAATTGGCAAACTAATTCAAAAGCTATTCCATTCAAATATTTATTATCATTATACGCATTAGAGATACATTAAGTTTATAAACAATAATTGGATGAACACACTCGTAGCGAGTAATCAGTAATCAACAAAATTCATATTTAATATACAGTACCTTGGACAAACTGTTTGGAGACAAATCCAAAAGAATGGATCGTCGACATTTTATGGAAGAGACAGTGATATTGCATTAGAGCTTCGTTGCTAGATTTTATGCAGATTTGAGTCCAGGTGAAATAACGATGGCATTCAGTATATTAACAGATCAAATATTACCCGCAAAAGCCGCTTCTGTAACCAAATGCTTTGAGAAATATATGATTATATAGAGATCTAAGTAAAAATGTCGTCAGTACAGTTTTTATAACTTCATTAATATTATTCAATTGCTAGATGGTGATTACGAAGTCGTAAAACATTTTTAGTTGCCTATTTTTCACCTGCTTTGTTAACTTATGCTAAGAATATTTTTATTGTTTAAAATATGACTATTGTTGATTACTCCCTAATAGTGTGTTCATCCAATTATTGTTTAAAAATGTAATGGGTTTGGGTTTAAAGACTTTATTCTCAAAAAATACCAATGTCACTCACATGTGAACAATAATGAATAGTTAAAAAACATTATAAAATAAGTAAGCCGTTCGATTGTAAAAATTTAGGTAGCTACTCATCCAACACATTACAACAAGGTGATTTGTGTCTTTAATTCGTATAATGATAATAAATGGTTGATTAAACCATGCCGGTTTGTCTTTTTATTTATGTCTATGGAATAGCTGTTGAGTTACTGGCACGTTGAGCCAATTCAAATTCGAAGGAAAGGACTATCATTGCAGTGGCTTTTCGGTGAAACGGACGCTCGAGCTAATGGCTAGTCGAAATTGTGGTACATCGATGATATGGAATTTCGGCAATTCGGACGCTCGAGCTAATGACTTCGAGGAAACAGTCATCGGGCACATGACATTCGAAATCAAGCAGTAAACCCTACATGTTTTGCTATCCATACAACATATAAATCTTTGGATTTATCAAAATAAGGTCCGTCAAATGGTTTTGTTATGTGCCATATTTTTTACTTAACCAACTCATACTAATAAAAAGGCATTGAAAGTAGTTTCGGTAATAATATAATTTTATTCTGGTTCTATCCTAGATGGTAGATAATTTCAACAAAGTATAATTTCATTGCAGGAACTCGAGCCTTGCAGATAGCAATGTGTGCACCAGTAATGGTGGAACTAGAAGGAGAAACAGACCCTCTACAGATTGCCATGAAGGAGCTCAAACATGGGAAAATTCCAATTATTATCAGAAGATACCTCCCAGATCATTCCTATGAAGACTGGAGCATTGATGAACTTATAATGATTGATCAGTAGTGAACTACAAGTTAATTTTAATTACTAGATAAGGAACAGTTCATTGATAAATTAGAATAAGTACAATTTTATATCAATTTGATTGTGCTTCATTTGGTATATTTTTGATATGCATTTTTTATTATAATGTAAAGGTAAGCTCATGATCAGACCAACTCCATGAAAAGTGATGTTGCAGTAAACACTAGAACTTTCATGCTTAAAAGAACAATAACATAGGTATCTTATTTCACCTTTAAGAAGATACCTCTGTGTAACTTCTTTACTTATACCAGTCAGTAGTAAACATATATTACCAGGAACATTTCAGCTGTCTAAGGCAGTAAGTACACTGGATCAGGCTGGATCCCGTCACATATCCACCCTGTGATCTCGCACTGCCGGGTTAATATGCTTCAGTGGCACGGCTCACTTGACCGGTTGTCTGTAAAGTCATATTGTAAATATTATCATGTATTATTTAGTATTTACTATTCTGGCAAAGCAAAAACATAGGCGTAGAGTCACAATTATCCCATTTGTTGAATCAAAATAGTTAAAAACACAGCTCATGGATACTGGATATATGCGCCATGATATGTTGCTTGATTTTTGCTCAAAAATCAGCCATGAGCCATGATACCCATACAGCGGCATCTTGTTGTGTCTGTATATCTAGCGGGAGCCCCCGCTTGCACTAGTCGTTGCCATGACACATTTATTGTAATTTAACTTATGAGTTAGTTTTCATTATTGCACTAATGTGGTCAAAAACTTGGCATATTCAGAAAGTAATTTTAATTGAAGAAGCTGGAGACATCCCATGGTCTTGTCATACTATGTATAAAATACTAATATGGCTATCAAGGCCCTTTTTCCTCTGGGCGTGTATCGGCATGTTAATGTGATTATCCCACATATTGCAGCATACAGCCTTTGTTATAAGAAACTAGACGTAAAATGTCCAATATGTGAGTCGTTCCCAGCACAGAATAATAAGGACTAGAAGGATCTCTCCACAAAGATGTTTAAATAAATAAGAAACTCGCAATAAAGAGCGATTCACCCTTCAAATCTGAACAGAACACTACTGGTTTGAGGAAAATTACCTGAAACTGCACTACCTCACACCACTTAGTATGGATACATCTTTGATTTGAAATGCAATTGTAGCGGAGCTTGCTTAGTCATTCTGACTGAAATATACTCATAAGATTTTAGAGGTTGGAGGTCTTCAGGCAGACTGAAAACTCTGATACTTTGCTTGATGGTATGCCTATATTTCAATGCCTGGCTAACTACAAAAATGTCTGTATCCAGATGAAATTCTAAAATATATTGTAAAAACAATATCTCAATTTCAATTAATAATGTTTTAATGGATAGTCATATTAAGTAAACTATGTATGTTTTATAAATGGTATTTGAATATTCTTTCACCTACATACTCACCTTATATTTTTTTTTAATGTCTAAAAAACATTTAATAATAATAATAATATATATATAATAATAATAAGTACCTTGACTTGGCTCACGAGGTAACCGCCATGTGGGATGTTGACTCGACGATCATTGTCCCGATAGTCGTTTCGGCGAACGGCCTAATAGCGAAGAGCCTCGACCAACACCTCAAGAGGCTCTCACTAGACGGTTGGATCAAGGGTCAGATACAGAAGGCAGTGATACTCAACACGACACGCATTGTCCGAAGGTTCCTCTCTCTGCAGCCCTAACCGCTGGTAGCTTGGGCACTACCCCGCTGGCGGCGGCATCCTAGTTTTAAGTATTTATAATATTTTTTTTTTTGTATATGAATGTTGTAAAAAATTTAAAATTATATTGTAAAATAAATTACGTGAATAATAATAATAATAATAAATGTTTATTTCCAAAAAGTTAAATTAACAAACACATGGCTAATTACACTATTTTAAGGTATAATATTAAAAAAAACGTATGTTAACAGTGATTCTCAAACTAGGCGAGAGCCTGTGTCTTGAGACTCAGAGTGCGATTTTACAGGCAAATACCTACCTGTTGTACAAAGCAATGAGTGGTTGTTTTCAGAAGTTAGATAAATGAATAAATGAATCACAATCTTAGTCTAGGAATTTGTTAGAGAAATAATATTGTCTACGTAAAATGAAAAGAAGTTAAAATTATACAAAATGATAAATATTACATTAAAATTACAGCAGGACAAGTTATGTTAGAGTTGTGTGTGAGTAGTGTGTTTTGTATGAGTGAGTAGGGTGTGTTGTGTGCACGTGAGTAAGCTTGTGGAGTCATAAAGTGTGTACACAAGTCTGTCTTCGTTTTATAGCCTTCAGGCTCTTATTTAGATAAGGTTTTCAGTTGCATCATACGATATCCTCTTCAAATATTCACTGACCAACTTTTTACAATTGAAAAGGGAGCAATCTTTAATGTTACACAGTTTTGCTACATTATTGTAAGTTTTAAAATGTGCATAATCTGGACACCTTTTCACCAGTAGGGAAGAAGCACGTGGTAGTGGTATGTAAAAAGTGCGCTTTGACTTAATGTTGTCATAGTCTGGCCTATTTAGAAGCGCTTTATGCGCTTTGAAGACCGCTCTGGAAATAAATAATTGACGTACACGCAACACTTGCAATTCTTCATAGAGTTTGTCCGTTGGGTATCGGAAGGCCTTTTTAAAAGATACTTTTAGGAGAGCTCGCTGAGCTCTTTCTATAGTAATAAAGTTGGTCTTTCCGGCACTGCCCCAAACTGAGACACAATATTGCAAGATTGATTGACAAAGAGTCAAGTAAACTTGTCGTATGAGATCGAATGGCATGCAGTCTCTCAGTTTCTTCATTACAAAAATAAGTTTTCTTACGCGTCCTGCCATGAAAATGATGTGATTGTTGTACGTCAAATTTTCGTCAATTATTATGCCTAAATATTTAATGGATGTTGCTCGACTGATCACAGCGCATGAGCAGATATTCTGTTTCTTGTCAGCTTTACTAAGGTTACAAGAGTGAGTTTTTATTACTAAGTGGGAGTTTGGACTAGATACTATAGTTTTTGAGAAGGCAATGTATTTAGTCTTCTCTATATTAAGGGTAAGAAGATTTCTATCAAGTAACTTAGTTATATGTTCGAGACCATCTTGCGCAAGACTGTAAACCTGTTCCCAGTTGTCGTGGTGAAAAATAATAGCAGTGTCGTCTGCATACGTCACGATTTCTGCACCTTGAAGAGAACAGCTTACTATATCATTTACATATAGCGTAAACAGTGTGGGACCTAATATACTTCCTTGCGGAACGCCGAATTTAATTGTAAGAGCATCACTGCAATGAGGACCTACTTTAACAAACTGTTTACGATCGCTAAGATAACTTCTAAACCCAGTCTAGAGCTACTCCTCTTATACCCTGATATTCCATTTTCTTTAGAAGTAAGCCAACCGAGACTGTGTCGAACGCCTTCGCTAGGTCTAAAAATAATTTAGAAAAAAAATTATAATTTAGAAAAAAAATAAATTATTCAATTGATAATTTAGAAAATAATTATCTAGTGACAATTCCATCTAACGCTGATTTTCCTATTATGTCGGCACATGAAGTCATAAGCGGTACGTAGCCAAACCGGAAAAAAATTCGCTTCTACACGAAACATCCTTAGGTCTTGACTATTTGAGCGCAAGATTATTGTGCTCGTTAAATATTCTTAAAATATTTGCCATTATTTAAATATGGATTTTCGCAAAAGAACGCCTGAATCTATTCATTTCATGTATGTATATTAATCAGTACTAATATTATAAATGCCAAAGTAACTCTGTCTGTCTGTCTATTACGCTTTCACGCCAAAACTACTGGACCGATTTGAATGAAATTTGGTATGGAAATAGTTTGAGACCCGGGAAAAACATAGGATAGTTTATCCAACTGCGCAAAAAGAGGTTAATGTTTTGCGCGATAACCGACATAAACGCGGGCGGAGCCGCGCCCGGAAAGCTAGTTATCTATATAGATGTCATCTGAAATATCTGCCCGTGAGATGCCGGGCTAGAATTACACATCCCTATTCTACATACTCCATCATTTTTCACTTATCGTAGCGCGTGCCACTTATCGTAGCGTCCACCTAAGATTTTTTTATGTCTATGTAATAAATAATAGCTTTATAATGCGATATACGTGTAGGTGAATATAAATATTAGCATAGAGAAAAGTACTAGTAAGAGTGACAAACACCATACATGAAAGCGTACGCCGTTAACTAAATACCAGCTTCGGCGAAAGATGTCGCTAAGTGTATCAAATCACATAAAATAAAGAAATTACATTTGTAATGGCCGTCCTAAATCTCATTTAGGCTAATCGCACTCGTGCTGGATCGAAACAAAATGGCTAGATGGCGTTATTTTCCATTTATTTTTTATGTGTTTTAAAAATATTAATTTGCGCGACGTTGCCGCTCATACAATACCATGCTGGCAACGCCGCTTATCATAATATCATCATATCAGTCAAAAGTTTGTTTGTGCATTGAACCGAATCAGTGTTGCCAGACATGCGATAATTATCCTAGATCAACGATATATTTGAGTATCGTGCGATAAAAAATAATAAGTACGTATCGCACGATAGTTTCTCAAACGTCTACGATATTTTTTCAAATACTGTAATGAATTCAGATCTTTGTGACGGAACGCAATTTTTTGTAATATTTTTCTATATTCTATGGCAGTCCATGGTCCAGCCAGTCGAGTGGAATGCGATATGATTATTTTCCAAAATACTTAATAGGTCCTAACTAAATTTAGGATCTCCTTAAAAGGATTAACGATATCTGTTAAGGTGCCACGCCGTTAATTTTAGCTGTATAATCTATTGTCTTATTAGACTATGTTGAGAAACGTGTAGAGTAAATTTGGACTTGCAATAAAAACACGATAATTTTGCATTAAATCTCGGATAATTTTTAACTCACGGATCTGGCAACACTAAACTCAATTTAGAATTGTTGTTGTTTGGTTCATGTGGTTGCATTCGTCGTTTTTTAGGCTATTTTCTTTTGATTTCTCCCATTTACGTCTCCTGCTCGCCTACCGGACTTCACCTAACTTTGTGACCTGTGCTTGTTATATGGATTTCGATTAAAGCTTACGTTTCGGACTGTTAAATTTGTTGGTAAACATGTCGTATACGAAGTGCGTTTATCACAATTGTGTTAATATAAGCCGGAACATATCAATGTTTCGGTTTCCTGTACGATCAAAACCGTTTAATACTTTGGATTCACAATTCAGGTATGTGGACATAAAAAACCCTCAACGAAAAGTTGAGTGAAGAAGATTTTACAGTTAGTGAAGTATAACACATTCTTTGAAAATTTATTTGAGTTCATGTATTATCTTTTTGTAGGAAATACCTGCCTGGATTCTTTAACAAATGAAGTGAAGAATTGAGACGTCGGTATATTTGTGCTGCACATTTTATGCCATCCAGTATCCATAAATGTTTACGTTTAAATTGAAAAACTAGAATTAGAATAGAAGAAATTTTGGGTTACAGGCTAAAGTCTGGATAAAATTAAGGAATTGTAATAGGTAGGTACTCACAGCTGATATTCGTAGATTCACCCGTTCCTTCCACACTTCACTTCCTCCTTATTATACGGAGTTTATTTAAAATTAATATTATTTGTTCCCGCGGTACACGTTTTGGTTTCGAAGATGATCGACACAGCATAGTTCCTCTTGCCGCTGCGTGCCGGGTGGGGTCGCTTTTGCCGGTTTTGAGTAGGTGGCGCGAGGATTTAAATTTGGATAGACTGTTGGATAGGGAAACGAACAAGGAAAGACCTTAAGCCTGTTCATATCCCCCCACTTGAAATCAACCAGGGATTTCATAAGATAAATGAGTTCATGACTTGGATTCTACATACATACTTTACGGATTCATAGTTCTGTTTACATAGTGTTTTTTTTATTGACATTTATTATAGTGTATATGCATTAGGTACTAGAGAGATGTTATGTACTTCGTAGATTATTGTATTTAAAATTATGGCTTATTTTTAAAATTCCTTGAGATATATATAAATATGAGTTAGATGTTATATTATAAATATATAGATAAGGTAGTAAGTGATATAAGTCTAATTGCCTTCATCTATTGGTAAAGGACAGATTTTAACTGCAGGTCTCATAAGTAGACCTTTAGATGTTTTTACAGTCACGACACGAATAATGTTGTCCCTGCCAGGATGTAGTTTTACAACCCGACCTAATCGCCATTCATTTGCTGGTAAGTTTGGTTCGTAGATAATAACAAGATCGCTCAACTTAGGTTGTCTCCCACCGTCCTTTAACCATTTACTCCTTTGCTGTAAGGTATGTAAATAATCTCTTTGCCAGGATCGCCAGAAACCTTGAGATAGTCTCTGTACCAGTTGCCACCGAGTACGCAGAGGACCGTTTTCAGCATGTACCGCCTCCGGAAGGGAAACTAAAGGTCGACCCACTAAGAAGTGCCCGGCTGTAAGAGCGTCAACCTCACAAGGATCGGATGAGAGCTCCACTAAAGGTCTGGAGTTTAACATGGCTTCAACCTTTGTCAAGACGGTATAGAATTCTTCATAGGTAAGAACCTGGGATCCTACAATACGTCTTAGATGATATTTTGTAGATTTGATACCACTTTCAAAGATGGCACCGAAATGAGGACCAGATGCGGGATTGAATTTCATCGAAATACCGCGAGATGCTAGCTGGGACGAGATTGAGTCCTTGTCTCTTTTAAGAAATTCAGAAACTTCAGATAAGTAGCGTTTGGCTCCCACAAAGTTAGTGCCACCGTCAGTGACTATGTATTGACATAGACCTCTCCTGGATACGAAACGGTCTAGCGCTGCTATGAAAGCTTCGGTAGTCATCTCCGTGACCAGATCAAGATGTATGGCCTTCACGGCGTGACAAACCATCAGACACAAATATGCCTTGTATATTTTAGCGTTCCGGCGCCTGCTTTCCTTAACCATGAAGGGACCGCCGAAATCAATACCTACTGTCTGGAAGCATTGACCTGCTTTCAGTCGGGAAGACGGAAGATCACCCATAATGGGTTGAAGAGGCCTTGGCTTTACCTTAAAGCAGATGACGCATTTGGATAAGCGAGATCGGATAAGATTTCGAACGCCAAGCACCCAAAATCGACGCTGAAGTAACGAATGAAGCAGGCGAGGTCCGCAGTGAAGGTAAGTTGCGTGATAATAGTCGATCAGGAGGTTGCTCAATCGAGACGTTTTGGGCAATAGGTAAGGATGTTTGACGTAGTCAGGTAAGTTTGTATGTGAGATTCTTCCCCTAACACGCAGGACTTGCCTAGAGTCTAAAAAAGGAGCTAGTTTCAAAAGATGTCGAGGTAGCGTTTTGTTTGATTTGAGTTGTGTTATAACATCACTAAAATATTTACGTTGAACATGTTTAACTATCCTTTCTAAAGAATTTTCTAGTTCTGTGGAGGTTAGAAAGGGTGACAAGTTCCGTTCAAAGCGTTTAAGTTTAGAGTTATTTATAAATCGAGAGATCCATGCTACCACTCGTTGTAGACGTGAAAGCTTGGAGGAACGTTCCAGTTGATCTTCGAGCACGTCAGCATCTTGTGTCATGTAATTGGCATGACACAAGTGTGACAATAGCTTCAATTCTGGGACGTCTTGATGCCTTTCAACTGCTGATACAGGCCAGTCGAAAGAATCGCTAGTCAGCCATTTTGGACCTGACCACCAACTTTCGCAAGTAGCTAATTCTGAGCACGAGAGACCTCGACTACAAATATCAGCTGGGTTGTCATGGGTGGAAACATGTCGCCACACCGCTGAAAATTTAGTTTCTCTAATTTGTACCACACGATGTGCTACAAAAGTTTTAAGTGTATGCGGCTCTGTGTTCAACCATGACAAGACGGTCGAGCTGTCTGTAAATAACACGACATTTTTAATATTAAGTCGTTTATTAAGTAAGGTATAGATACGAGTTACGACCTTAGATAGCAACACCGCACCACAAAGTTCCAATCGATTTACGGTGAGAATTTTGAGTGGTGCTACCTTAGTTTTGGCTATTAATAGATGTGTTTTAACCTTGTCCAAAGTGACTACGCGGAGATAAACACAACAACCGTACGCTTTAGTTGATCCGTCACAGAATCCGATGAGTTCCACTTCTGTGGGATGTGCTGATTGAGGGGGTATTATTTGCCGAGGTACTTCAATAAGGTTTAAGTTTGGTAGATCGAAGGTAAACTCCCGCCAGTCTTTAGCTATGTCCCTAGGTACGGGTTCGTCCCAAGTGAGATTAAGACGCCATAGATCTTGAAGAAGTAATTTTGCCTTCAGAATGAAAGGTGCCAGCCACCCCAGTGGGTCAAATACGCGAGCCACGTGGGACAAGATTGAACGCTTAGTAAACTCACCATCCTCGATACAAGAGTGAGAATAAGTGAAGACATCACCTGAAGGGTCATATTGAACTCCTAAGATTTTTAAAGCAGATCTATTACCTTCTTCTAAGAAAGGTTTCGGAGATTGACAATGGTCCATTGGTAAGGTTTCAAGGAACGCGTTGGAATTGCTACTCCACTTACGGAGTTCAAACTGTGCGCAACTAAGCAATTTTACTAGTTGATCTCTTAGTTCGATAGCTTCACTCACAGTGGGCGCTCCAGTCGTGATATCATCCATGAAGGTCTCATGCAGAAGTGCCTCGTACACAATGTCGTTTAAAGATAGGCCGTTTGTTGTCTTGCAGCTTGCATCAAACACCACGCGTAATTTAGTTGTCGTACTTTCTGGACGAATAACGCAATGATGTGGAATAAGATAACGTTTTTTATTGCATACAATAGGATTAGATATAGGATACATGTGACCCATACTCTCATACTCGCGCATAAAGTTTACGTAATCATGCTTGAGTTGGTCTTGTCGACTAAGTTTTCTTTCAAGGTTAGTTAAGCGTGATAAAGAACTGTTGTATGAGTTACCTAAGGTATAGTTATCGTCTTTTAAGAGAATAGGCACTACATAACGACCGTTAGGCTTTCTATAAGTCAGATCTGTGTACAAACGTTCACACAGGTCGTCCTCGGGTACGGTAATAGGTATACGCGGTGGTTCCTCGACTTCCCAAAACCGCTTTATCTGCTCTTCCAGTGAGTGTGTGGAAGCTAGTAATGAAGAAGCAGTGGGAAGAGGTACTAATGCATCGGTATTGACCGCTCCACTGAGTATCCAACCGAAAACGCTATGCAGAGCGGCAGGCAAGCCGGGCCCCAGCTTCATGCGTTGGCCATCATAGATTTCATGAAATAGTTCGGCCCCTATCAAAAGATCAATTTGTGCGGGAATGTCATAATTTGGGTCAGCTAAGATTAAATGTTTGCAATGATCTCGAACGACTGACGGTACATTAATGCTAGGCATCTGAGCAGTGATATTATCCAAAACAATCGGTTTAATATGATATTGTGGATTGTCGGCGTCTAGTGGTCTTATATTACATTCCGTAACACCCTTTACGTGAAACACAGTGTTCTGTCCTAAACCGGCTACCGTAAGATTGCAGCGGCGGAGTTTTAAACCGAGTGTGAGTGCGCAGGCAGTAGTAATGAAACAGTCCTGTGCGCCACTGTCTATCAAGGCGCGCACGGTGTGCTGTGCACCGGTCGCGATGTTGCACACGCGCAACTGACAAGTGCCTAGTAGTACTATACCACGGCTATTCCCGACATGAGCTACAGTACTCGCCTGCCTGATAGGAGTGCTTGTTGATTGCACTTGTTCAATGTGCAACAATGTATGATGACGCAATCCGCATGATGTGCAAGATACTTTAGAGAAACATGAATCTACGATGTGATTTGTACGTAAACAATTTATGCACATGTTCTTTTTGTTTACTAATGCGAGTCTACCTTGAGAGTCTAAAGATTGAAATACGGGGCACTTATAGATAGAGTGCGCTTCGCCACAACAGGAACATGCTACGGTTGTTGACGCTGTTGTTGGATTAGTAGATTTCGCTAGATAAGATGTACGTTTTGGTCTGCTATAAGTTTGCCTATTGTTGGCCGGCGAAGGATTTTTGTCGTTGAAGGTACGGGTAACATTAAGATTACCGGAGGACAATAGGCTAGTTTCTAAGATCTTTACGTAGTCTTGAAGAAACTTCAATAGTTCAGCGAGTGTAGGTAACTGTGAAGTGTTTTGTGACTCAAAACGTTTACGAGTGTCTGCATCGAGTGTCCGCGAAGCTAAATGGAACAAAATAAACTCCCCTAGGTTTGGAATATCTAAAGATTGGAGTGCATAAAACGACTCATGTAGTATATTTGTTAACGCTTGCAATTCCTGGAAGCTCCCAGATTTCACGGCGGGATGATTAAAAAATGTGTCTAAATACGTCAAAGCCAAGATACGCTTATTTTGATAACGTTCCACTAAAGTATCGAAAACAACTTTGTAATTACTTGCAGTCATTGGTACTCCCTTCGCAATAGACAATGCATGTCCGTGTAAACACGAAACAAGGTAATGGAATTTTTCAATATCCGAGATTAACTTATTTTCATGTATCAAAGTCTTGTAGGTATCATAAAAGGTTTGCCAATTTTGTATATTGCCGTCAAATTTAGGTAACTCGAGTTTAGGTAAGCGTGCATTTAATGACGTAGCAGCTGATGGATGCGCCGACGATTCGCCGTCTAATTGTGCGCTGCGGTTCACGCTCGAATCACATGTTATAGCTAAATCATCCGCTGCACTAATAACCTCATAGTACAACTCATCAAAAGAACTGATCAAATTTTGATCGATCTGTTGATTGGGTTTTATGGCTAGCTCCAAAGATTGTACATCGTCACACAATTGAACAAACTCATCACGAATTGAATGTAATCGCGTGTATCTCGACTTGAATGCCGATACCTTTGAGCGATCTTGAACCATCTCCTTAGCAAGATCGTAAAGGATTTGCATAGCACGGAAAACATATTCGCGTCGCGATCGAAGTATTTTAAGTTTACTTTCTTCCATTGTTTATTACAATATCTGAACAATGAGTTTGATATGATAGACGAAAACAATTCGCGTATGTAGGTGAGTATAATTAGATACCTATATATAACCTGAGGGTAGATGTAACTAACTTGATAATAGATAGGAGGTTAATAAAATGTTACCGTGAAATGTGTGGTAAAGAATCCCTTAATATAATATGTTATAATGCCATAAACAGATAATAATCCAGCTAAGATCGACTTTTATGGCCATAAATATATTAAGCTGTTATAATGCTACTGAGTTAAGATGACCAATGAATCCGTATAGTATGTACTTAAAGTATAACCTACGATATTTAGTCGGATTATACTTTTACAATTAATTTTGTAAATAATTCGAGATTTAAAGGTTTTATACCAATAAAACAACTGAAAATAGACAATTAGTGTTATTACCATAGGCATTCGCGCTCGAATAGGACCACAATTTATGTTTACGTTTAAATTGAAAAACTAGAATTAGAATAGAAGAAATTTTGGGTTACAGGCTAAAGTCTGGATAAAATTAAGGAATTGTAATAGGTAGGTACTCACAGCTGATATTCGTAGATTCACCCGTTCCTTCCACACTTCACTTCCTCCTTATTATACGGAGTTTATTTAAAATTAATATTATTTGTTCCCGCGGTACACGTTTTGGTTTCGAAGATGATCGACACAGCATAGTTCCTCTTGCCGCCGCGTGCCGGGTGGGGTCGCTTTTGCCGGTTTTGAGTAGGTGGCGCGAGGATTTAAATTTGGATAGACTGTTGGATAGGGAAACGAACAAGGAAAGACCTTAAGCCTGTTCAGGAAGTATACGTAGTAGATTAATTGGCCCGGCTGTCCCAGTCCATTTTCAATGTACTGAAGTCGGAGAAAGAACATCAAATCAAAATCATACAATTGCTGATGCAGATATGGAAAATGGTAAGGTTCATATCAAAGAATGTACATAATTTGTTAGGGCTTAGCTTGAAAGCAAGTAATTTATCAACGGTGAAATATGTCTGTCATTCACTCAATGTGAATCATCATGTAATAAGTTGACCTTATCATTTATAATATATATATATATATATTTATATTTTTTTGTGATTATATAATAATTTAGTTGCTTGTATTTGATTTTCAAAATATCATTATCTCTCTACTCTTATCCCACTCATGTGAGGTCAATAATGGTTTAAATAAATGGTGTGCATTAAATAATATGCACAACAATCAACCAATAGTATATATGTAGCCTATAATGTTGTATGAAACCCCTGACCATATAATCCCTGACGATATACCCATAAAGTTGGCCATTGCCCAAATTATAGATTGAGAAACAAATTGAATTTTCCAGATGTACTATCTTCACCGGAGGTTTTAAAAGTGAAGACACCAACAAAATTTTATAAAAAGCAAACACATGCAGCTCCAAGAGAAGAGAAGGTATCAACACTATCATCTCCAACTTCATTGTTCATGGGATCATATATGGAAGTTACACCTACACAGCGATTGTCTAGATGATGACTCTTTGAAGGGCCTGAAAGGAGATTGTCAAGAAAATGTCTCTTTGAAAGAAATATTGATGACACTCCAAAACCGAAAAAGCTTGCATTAGCAGACTGCGAAAGAAATCTAAAACATTGCACAAAAAAACTGTAAAAGATGTAAATTTCAGAAGTGAGGTGTCGAAAACCTTAGCACTGATGCAGCTCAGAAAAAAGAATGATAAGAACAAATGGACCCAGGAAGAAAAAAACTTGTGCTTGTCAATAGTTCTATAAATCACCAACAACATATTACTTTTTGAGACGACAAGCTCAGACCAAATAAAAAGTCAAGACAGAATGTTGTGAACAGAGAAGTGAGGCCGGTTTTCGAAACATATGTGTGTGTGTCGGTGTTGCCATGATAATCAAATTACCTTATAATAACGTTACCAATTTAATAACGTAATTAGTATTAATACAACAATAGGGTTCTGATGTAACGTGTCGGCAAAAGTAGTGTCGTTAAGTAAGGGAAGGGAATGGAAAAAGTGTTTCAGAAATAACATTACTGGGTATTTAATTTACATGCATTTATTTCTTGTAACTAATTAGTGATGGGTTTCTTATGCAATTGGGGAAAAAAGCACAAAGCCCACCTGGTGTTAAGCTGTAACCTCTGCCAATACAGATCGTCACAAGTGGCAAACTGCACTGCACCCATCACCTTGAGACATAAAGATGTTAAGTCTCATGTGCCTGTAATTTTACCGGAACATAGGAATGTGACATTAATGCTTGGCGGTAGAAATAGGTATAAATAAATATATAAATAGTCGCCGTTTTTTATAATATTCCCATGATAGTTCCTTCTTACTTTTCCGAATGATTTCGATCCAATTTTGTTTAATTTTAGGACTCAATTCGGAAAATGAAAAAATATTTAAATAGTAACACTGGTAAGTGACCAGTAAAGCATGAACAGTTAAGAAGGAACTTAAATTTGAATATGAGGTATCAGCAATTATAATTAAAGGTATCAGCTTTCCAACAAAAAATTAAATGACGGAGTTATGAAGTAACAAAGATTTAATCAAATAAATTAAATTTAAAAAATACAACTGAATTGAAAACCGGGTCCTTTTTGAAGTCGGTTGAAAATGGACTGAATGAATGAAATCCATCTTTTAAATTTGCAATTAAACCACTGAACCGATTTTGATAATGATATTGCGTCGTAGGCATCTACGACGCAATATCTGTATTTAAAAAAAATACAGTCTAATTGAGAACCTACTCTTTTTTTAAGTCGGTTAAAACACATTGATCAACTATTAAAAAATACTAATAGCAATAAGTTGTGTATTATCACCCAATAATAGGGTAAACCTTATAGTCTTAATAACGGCAACACCAATGCCACCACGCCGCAATAGTTCGACTGACCAGTCAAGGCGTAGTTTCGTTGTACATATGTGTGTGTAATCGTGTTTGTACACGGCGAGGCGTAGTTTTACCGGCCTCACTGCTCTTTACACAACATTCTGTCTTGACTTTTTATTCGGTCTGAGACGACAAGGTGTAGTGCTGGCGGCTCCATCAACAATCAGAATATGGCTGACAAAATCAAATTGTGTGCCCGGCTTGTGTCCTGATGTATTCAGAAAACTACAGCAGAGATTTGAAAATGCCCCCTTGAAAGAAAAGGCATGTGTTGTTTCTTTTGACGAAATGACAATAATGTCAAATTTACAATATTCTAAAAAATATGATTGTATTGAGGGGTTTGAAGATTTAGGTGCAAGCCATCGGTGTAATAAAGTAGCAAAATATACACTAGTGATTCTTATAAGAGCATTATATGGAGAGTGGAAGTTACCAGTAGCATACTTTTTGTCCAGCTCCAATGTAAAGTCTGAAATGTTGCAATTGCTATTAAAAGCAGTAATAAATAAACTTTTTGACCATGGACTCCTGCCCAAAGCTGTAGTTTGTGATCAAGCAACAACAAACCAAAATGTATTAAAAAAATTAGGAGTAACAACTCATGCCCCCTATTCTTTTTGCAATGGCAGAAAATTATTTGCGCTGTTTGATGTTCCCCATTTGATAAAGAATATACGGAATAACTTCCTACATAATGACTACATATATGATAAAAAGCAAATGTCATTTCAAGATATTATTAAAACATATGAATTAGATAAAAGCTCAAATATAAGTAAGTCTCTGGTAAAACTAACAGACCGCCATATTAATCCCAACTCCTTCCAAAAAATTACAGTCAGCCTTGCAACTCAAATATTTAGTAATTCTGTGGCAGCTGCTATAAAAACTGCAAAATCAACTGGACAATTAAAAAGTGAGAGCTGATGCCACTGTAAATTTCATCAATATTGTCAATAATTTGTTTGATGCATTAAATAGTAGACAAAAATTTGACGCCAATCCATACAAGCATGCTTTGTCCAAAAAATCTGCATTATCAATACAAGCAATAATAGACGCTAAAAATGTATTTGAAAAGTTACATAAAATATCTGCCAAAACTAACAAATCTGGAAAATATATTTTTAACTCGCCCACCTTGCTTCAATGGAGTGGTACAGTCATGTGAAGCAGTTTGACAATTATTTCAAGAAGAATCTTCGGATTCATCCATAACTTATTTAATTACTGGTAAATTAAATCAAGATGTCTAACAATTATTATATAATGTATTATATACAATTTAATTTATTTTAATAAAATAAGAAAAAATTAACAGTACATATACTAATACAAAAATAAATAAATAATTTAACTATATCTACTTATGACCTAAAACTATTAAACTTAAAAATTCTGAGCTCTGTTTTCTACCAGGAGGCAAAGAATGATAATAATAATAATAATCAAGAATGATAATAATAATAATAATCAAGAATGATAATAATAATAATAATCAAGAATGATAATAATAATAATAATCAAGATGTTATAGAAAATTTGTTTGCACGATTTAGACAGAAAGGTGGCTGCAATAAAAACCCAACAGCAAAATTATTAAGAACCATATTTAGAAGCAACTTGGTTAACTCATTAATAAAACTTCCTGATACAAAAAATTGTGAAGATGAGAATGACCAATATATCCAAATAGATGTTAGAGAATGTGTGTCTCCTACACAAACATGTGTTGGAGATACAGGTTCTAGGCCAAGCAATCTAGATCGATTCAGCATTTGTGCATCCTCAACAGATGATGCAAAATCCTTTACTGCCAGAGACATGGCAGTGGCATCCACTTCTGCTCACAGTACAAATAAAAATGCAACATTAGAAGAATGTTCTTTGACATATTTTGCTGGATATCTAGTAAAATCATGCCTTTCAAAATATAACTGCACTACTTGCTCTAAAAAATTATTAAAAGGCCTGGATCTTGAAGACGAAAAACAATTGTTAATTTTAAATAAATCATATTCATGTTGCAAGTCGATAAAATTAAAAATGCCTAGTGATGAATTTTTAAAACTAATTCACATGGCTATTACTTGCTTTAACGCCCACTTCGACAATATTGTCCATCGCAATAAAATAAAATTAAGTATTTTTAAGTCAATATTAGACTTTTTGAGGTGCGAAGCCCCGGAGTTGTTAAATTTGAGTTGCAAAGAGCATTTGTATTTTATAATTGATCATATGATTTTGATGAAGATAAACTTTTATTGCAAAAATAAAAAGTTAAACAATGTGGAATATGGGAAAGTACATCCAAAATTAAGAATTTTACAAAATAAATAATTCTATATCAAGATTGTTGTTTAACTATACCTTATTTTAATTATGTGTATTATGTAATATATATTTTAAGATGAAAACGGACAAGCCTCTCTTCACCTGGTAAGCACCTTCTTTGCCTCTGACAGTTGCAGTTTCTCCCAGAATATTAATTAAAAAGATCTGTATGCCACGGCAATGCACTCGTTACCCTGAGATATTAGTAGTTATGTTCTTATTGACCCAGTATTTTCACTTACTACTAGCCCTTCAAGCCTAACCGACTGGGGCCTTATTGTCCAACTGGGTTTTGTTTTATATTAATAGCTTATAGAATAGCCTTCGATTCGATCTCTATCTCATCTGATGGTAAGTGATAATGTGGTCGAATAGATTGTCGAAGGTATCTTAAAATTACTAGATCTCAGGGAAACGACCGTTAGTTGCTTGGCGACAATTTTTTTACCACCACTATGAAACTGTTACTCGTTCAGGGAATAGTAATTTAAGAACGATATAATATATCGTTCTTAAATTACTATTCCCTTATGAAGATGGTAAACAGGCCCAAAAGATGTCTTGTTTTTTTAATACGAAATATTGTTTTAAAATGCTGCTCTAATGAATTTGATTTATGTGGATAATTTACCACGATTCATAAGTTTATTGATAGATGGCGCTGCGACGCATGTAAGGTAAAATTCAAAATATCGCCAAAATGTCATCCTAGATAGCGCTTATTTTAAAAGTGCATGAGTATATATCGTAGTGAGTCAGCTCAAATTTATCCCTTCGCTCCTATCGTTAACCGTCTTAGGCCGTCAACCGACAGTTGGAAGACCATGTCAGTCAGGGACGGATAGTTCGAATCCCGCATGGATTTAAAAATATTCCTTTCATTGTTATTTTGTAATGTCACCTAAAACATTTTCAATGTTGACTATGCCTAAAAATAGTGCTACTATACAAAAACAGTTGCAGCTATGGTATGGTGAGTTTGCTAGAATTAAATTATTCTGGCGTTCCCACCTCTCGTCCGTGAAAACGGCTAAAGCTACAATAATGGTAAATACATTCCTCAAAAAGGTGCTATTATCACAGAATAAAAAGGATCACTCCGCAAAGCCATTCAAGTGAATAAGCAACTCTAGCCATTAGGCAATAAAGTGCACTTCAGCTCGCAAAGCACGTAGTACCTAATATCATAGAGAAAAGTACTAGTAAGAGTAGCAATTGCAACGTACTCCGGAAAAAGCTCAAAATCTTGTATTATATCCAGATGGCGCTGACTCGTAGCCTGGAAATTTTGGCTTCGACACTTAAAGCCGATAAATTTGAATTTCATCGATGGTAAACAGGCCCAAAAGATGTCTTGTTTTTTTAATACGAAATATTGTTTTAAAATGCTGCTCTAATGAATTTGATTTATGTGGATAATTTACCACGATTCATAAGTTTATTGATAGATGGCGCTGCGACGCATGTAAGGTAAAATTCAAAATATCGCCAAAATGTCATCCTAGATAGCGCTTATTTTAAAAGTGCATGAGTATATATCGTTAGTATATTATACTAACGATATATCCTAGATAGCGCTTATTTTAAAAGTGCATGAGTATATATCGTTAGTATAATATACTAACGATATATACTCATGCACTTTTAAAATAAGCGCTATCTAGGATGACATTTTGGCGATATTTTGAATTTTACCTTACATGCGTCGCAGCGCCATCTATCAATAAACTTATGAATCGTGGTAAATTATCCACATAAATCAAATTCATTAGAGCAGCATTTTAAAACAATATTTCGTATTAAAAAAACAAGACATCTTTTGGGCCTGTTTACCATCGATGAAATTCAAATTTATCGGCTTTAAGTGTCGAAGCCAAAATTTCCAGGCTACGAGTCAGCGCCATCTGGATATAATACAAGATTTTGAGCTTTTTCCGGAGTACGTTGCAATTGCTACTCTTACTAGTACTTTTCTCTATGATATTAGGTACTACGTGCTTTGCGAGCTGAAGTGCACTTTATTGCCTAATGGCTAGAGTTGCTTATTCACTTGAATGGCTTTGCGGAGTGATCCTTTTTATTCTGTGATAATAGCACCTTTTTGAGGAATGTATTTACCATTATTGTAGCTTTAGCCGTTTTCACGGACGAGAGGTGGGAACGCCAGAATAATTTAATTCTAGCAAACTCACCATACCATAGCTGCAACTGTTTTTGTATAGTAGCACTATTTTTAGGCATAGTCAACATTGAAAATGTTTTAGGTGACATTACAAAATAACAATGAAAGGAATATTTTTAAATCCATGCGGGATTCGAACTATCCGTCCCTGACTGACATGGTCTTCCAACTGTCGGTTGACGGCCTAAGACGGTTAACGATAGGAGCGAAGGGATAAATTTGAGCTGACTCACTACGATAGGTCAGTCGGAAGTTGTCCCGCTATATGACGGACGGTCGCTCCCGCTCGAATTGGAATCCCGCTCGTTGTTCAAGTTTTTCCTTCCGTTGTAATTCGCAGTTGTTGTCTTAGGATTGCAATCGTTACAGCATGGTGGTAGGGCATTTTGCGAATGCCCGCCTGGCTAGTAACTACCCTCAAGTAGAAAATCTGTCACCAAGCACATAACAGTGTGTTCCGGCTGCTGTCGTCCCCTATGACGGTTAAATACAATTGGAGCACAAAATTTCGGCAGAAGTCCCATGTTGCCGAGATGGTATTAGGCATCCGACGCGATATCGGAGGACGCGGGTTCGACTCCCGCCTTGGGCATAAAATTTTATACTTAATAATTTGTTTAATATGATGATCAGATATACCTATATATTTCCGTCTAAATTAACCCGCCAAGAGATTTTTAAAATATTTGTTATGGATTTCCGAAAAGTAACGCCTGGATCCATTGAACTATTTAAGAAATCTATTCATATTTGAAGAAGCAGTAGCAATCTGGGATTGGCTTTGGACAGCCGCAAAGCAGGTCCATGGTTCAAATCATCGCATGGAGGCGAGGGCATTCGCCTCCACGCGAGCAAGGCTAGCTACCACATAAGGCTATGTAACAACAGTTGCACATTATGCTAATAACAGAGCTTTTAATTATATTTCTCTCTACTTACCTACGTAGAAAAGTACTATAATATTTTTCCGTGTAGTAGTAGTGCGGTAGTGCCACGCTGCAGTTACCCTCTGCAGTAACGATTGAACAGTAAGTTCAATTTCAGATGCTGTGAAAACCTTAGATTTTTTTGGTTGATGACCAGATGGGGTTCTTTTTAAAAATGCCACTATATGTCGATATGTATGTCTTTTTTCATATTTTTTGTTGCTTTTAGCATTGAATACGTACTCCATAGAGTGCTTGATTTCTCGCATGATTGTTATTTGTTGAGGGAGAGAGATAACATAATTTACGCATTGTCAATTCTGTTGGCGTCGAAAAAACTTCCTCGTAGCTAGAATCACTCATTTTAGGTTTTCACTTGTTTTCTTGTTTTTAACCTACGAATAAATATGTTTATGTAGTTTTCAATCTAAGGTTTTAACAATATTATGACGCGAAAAGAAAAAGGCGCGTGCAAAGCAAGTAAAAAAAAGAAGAAGAACATTTTATCAAATTAAAAAGGTTGTATGATAAATTCGGCACCATGGAGGTAGAAGTAAATAGCTTTAATGATGTTTTGAATTCACGATCTCAGTGCACACGATGTTCTAAATTCAATTTACTTTATCTTCTTGAGGATAAAAACGGCTTTTGCATCAGATATCGAAGAGCAAAAATACTCTTTCCGGGATGGGGGGATGAAAAAGTTATTTTGTTGTGTTAAACGGAGGCAGTCCACGATATGTTGTTTGCAGTTTTCCAATAACCCTGTATATGAGGTTACTGGTGGTGGCATAACCATATTGTTGAAAATGATTATCTGATCGTAATAGAATAGGTGTAAAGTGACAGAGCCGAAGGCTCGTAGTCGCGGGTTCGAATCCCGCTAGTAGCCAATTATTTTTCCATGTAACAGAAATTTAACGATTTTAATTATTAATAGCTGATGATACCGATGATGGTATCTCTATTGTAAAATGTAAGTAGGTACGTACCTGTCTACGTAAGCAAGTTATTATGGTACGAGGGCGATCCATAAATAGCAAAGAATGCGAACTTGTGTGGGGTAGTGGCATGGCTTTGAGGAATCGTGTCAGCGTTTCATCCATTATGTAGGTACCTAATCTGTCGAACTTAGGTTGATATATTGATTGGTGTAACTTTCTATCTTCAAGCAGCCAATTAGAGCTTTCTATGACTATAAAAAACTTTTAAAACTTTGAATAGGCAATTTCAGAGTCCCTAACGAGATATTGATAGAGAGAGCTAGGTATGCATTTTGCGCGATATAATCTGAACTAAAAAATGTTCCCCAAAATTAACACTGCAGCTCACGGAGGCCATGGTTGAACACTGCCGAGGATTTCAGCTTCACCGCAAGGCGGTAGGGGAGAGAAATCTTGTTTGGCATACTACCACTTGTAATTTATAAAGCCTTTTACAGTCCACGCATAGAAGTGACAATATTTCGCCAATAATAATGTAAGTACATTTAGATTGTCACATCACATGGTTAGCAAAAATTTTATAATAAATTGAGTGCCTTTTAGTTCAGTAAACAAATAAAATATTATTTGCTCAGTGTAGGCATGAACCTAGAAAAAACAATTCTGGGTTTATGAGTGTCGGTATACAAAGAATCTACGGTCTATCAAAGTGAATAAACGTACGAACACAACCTTTTTGCAGCTTACTTTAGACTGTCACATTCTGTGTTTGAGTTGTTATTTAAATTACAGGCTTTATTCCTCATTATTACGAAACAGAAATGAAGGCATTTGATTAGAGTTTTGGATTTCTGTAATACCCTTATTTATAGGTGATTATCCTAAGATATCATTTAGATAAATGGTCAAATATACTTTAATTTATCATCACATTTTGGAGGCGTCACAGGGATAGCTAGCATTATATTATGATAGGCATTTTAGAATTTGCTGCCGTGACCAGGATATAATCAGTACTTCAGTACTTATTAATATTATAAATGCGAAAGTAACTCTATCTGTCTGTCTATTACGCTTTCATGCCAAAACTACTGGACCAATTTGAATGAAATTTGGTATGGAAATAGTTTGAGACCCGGGAAAAAACAGGATATTTTTTATCCAACTGTGCAAAAAAAGTTTAATGTTTTTGCGCGATAACCGACATACGCGCGGGCGGAGCCGCGCCCGGAAAGCTAGTATGATATATGTAAATGATGTCAAGTAACGAGGATAGCATTATTGTATGACAAGCATGCGCTTTACACACACGCAAGTAGAAAAATTGTTGCACTTTACGGTCTGTTCCAACATAATTCGAGACATAGTTTTCATAGGTAAAAGGTAAAGGTAAATATTTTACCATCTTCCAATACATCACTTTAACAGGTGTATAAACGATAGTTTGGAATAAACAGGTTGAAGTTTCGATTTTTAGGCTGCATCAGTCGATGAACCGATAACCAATGAGGCAGGATGGTTCTAGAGTGGAAATCTCAAACATAAAGACGAGAGATTCGCAGGGAAATGCATATGACTATAGTCGTTCATTGTTGTTTTCAAATGTTTTATCACAAAATGTTTAACAGACTTGAAGCTGATGATGATCGAGCGAAGCGATCGAGCAGGTAGTAAGTTGGATCAGACCACTTATTATTGAAAAATTATATATTGAAAAGTAAAACTGTCATCGTAGTGCGATATTGATTGTTAAAGCTATCTGAAATATGATAGGTATTATTACTATAAGGGTCGATTATCTCCCTTTTTTTATGCTTGATAGGTTAGCCTTTGACCACTATCTCACCTGATGGTAAGTGATGATGTGGTCGAAGGTGTTGTTCAGGCTAATCTAGAATTACAGGCTCTCAAGGACAGCTGCCGGAACACACCGTTAGGTGCTTAGCGACAGATTTTCTACTTGAGGGTGGTAGTTATATAATTGAGTGTGTGTAAGTTTATTTAAAGAATTTATGTTTGTACTTTCGTACGTATGTTTAACGGCAAATCAATTCGAATCATTTCATAAGTATCTATTTGATTTTACTTTTGACAACTCTTATATATTGTAAAAATTTCAACTGGCAACTTTTTTGTTATATTCTATAGCATACTCGTATGTTCATCAGGGATAATGTAGGATTCTAATGGTGAAGGAATTTTTCAAATCGGTTCAGTAGTTTTTCAGTTTATTCGGTACATACAAGAATACATATCTTTCCTTTTTGTAATATTAGTGTAGATGTAGATTGGTTTAAAATACGAGTACACAGCCTTTTATTGGCCGCGCCGCGCGCCGGTCTGATAAATGAAGGGAACTGGGAAGTTTTAAAAATTGTAATACTGTGGAGTGTGGAAAAAGGATCAAATTTTCTATTACGGTAATTTTTAGTAACCCTCAAACGCTCATACAGACACTCTAGCTAGACCTATCCTATAGACATTTACTCGACTCTACTATAATAAATTCTCAATAATGATGTCTACTGAGCGAAATGTGTGAGTAAGCGGAATGAATGATTAATGATTCTTATGAGCTCTGTTCGGACACACACTACAATAATACAATAGGTGTTGATATCCATGGATATGAGCACGTTATAATATAGTTTCATTCTTATTTTTAAAGTTGGAATCTAAATAGATTTAATCTTATTACAGGAATATAGTTTTTCGTTCCCCGCTGCTCATGGATAGATAGGTCATACCTAGGTTTTGATAACTATTGTGTGCTACCTACTTCTTTACAATATATAAGTAAATATATTATATCTTTCTACTATATGTATGAATAAGGCATGATTAAGAGTAGTTTAATATGTAATCATTAAGAGTTGATCTATTTATTGAGTTGTGTTTTGGTTGAAAAAATATAAATTTCCTCATCTTAGATTTCATATAAGTATACGCAGTATTAATTTTACAGTGAGCAGGTGACAATCAATATTAATTAAAGTATATAATGGTTCCAGTAAGCATATGATAATGCGAATATGGGTGGCCACGGCACTGCTGCGTCAGTATAGACGCACAGCAGCACGGCTGGGTGCCGGCTGCGGCCGTGGGCAGTTGGCACGCGCACCGCGCTGAATATCGCGAGAAGTGCGCCCGCGCCGGCGCGCTCGCGCCAGTACCCCTCCGACCAGCGATGCTGTGCTGTCTCCGGAAATAGAGTACGTACGTCCGCCGTCTTCACGTGCAGTGTCGCGAACTGCCCGCCAGCGTTGCAACCGCGCTCGAAGCCGTCCAATCGCGGTTATTATTAGAGCACACAAACATTTTCATTATCCTCCGCGATTCGACGGCTTCCAAGTCGACCCGAGGTGCATTCCTTCGGGAATGCAGCTCGCGTCGACCTGAACTTCTGGCGGAACGGGTGGTTCAGTGTAGATGTGTGCAACGTTCGTAGATCCGACCGGGTGCGCGAGTGAGTGTGCAAATGACTGATAGCCCGGCGTAACGGGCCGAAATTGAGCAACATGTGGACCAAAGGATTTACGTTATGGAGGTGGATGTTGTGCACGCTTCTGGTCGCGACGGCGCTGGCGACCGCGGCCCGAGGTGAGTGATGAAGCGAGGCGGTGCGGTGGCGGCCTGCGACTCGTGCGCCGTGCCGCCGTCACAGAGCCCGAGCTCACAATCTTCGTTCGCTCTCTGCGTCACCACATCGTTTCTATTTTCGGTGTAACTTGCGCTGAAATTATGTAAAAAGCTCGCGTATGTGCTCTATTTTTGGCGATAACCTTAGGTGAAGTTTTGTATGACAAAGTGATCTAGTGACCCATTAGGGTGGATTTACACGTACATGTTTTCAGGGTTGTACGATGAGTTAGCGTGTTTCTGGCTCGGGAGTCAGCGCCAGACGCCTTGATTTCTCGCAATGCTAGATACGTAAATAGAAATACAGGGATTTGTCGTTTGGCGTCGCCATCTTGTGAAAAACGATAGGATCGCAGTGACGACAATAATATAAAAATGTAAGGTTATGTGGGTCAAGTCATATTTTTCATATAATTAAGCTCATATAGATCACATTTCGGTTGTTAGGTTAGGATAGAGAATAAGAGTATGTAATGGAGTCACTTTTTACGAGTTCCATACTCTATACCATAGCCTAGCATGAACGAAATTTGTACCAATATATTTAATTTTTTTCTCTTATTAAAACATAGCCTTGGTGGCATTTTTCCTATCCTATTTAAAAGATACATAACATATGTGTTTGGAGGTATATTTGAACGGTTGCTATGGCAGAGTTAAAATCCTAATTTCAATAATGCAAAGCTTAAGTCAGTTGCTGTCATATTGTCATAATGGGCGAAGTTCCTACCGACACAAAATATTCATTTGAAAATGTTAAAAAACAAACAAAACAAATAAAAACACAAACACAAGCAGCAAACAAGAGGATACATCTATAGGTAATAGTGCATACAGAAACCCCTCGAAAAGCGTCACGCCTCAAGGCCAAACTTGTTGAAGGTTACACCAAAATACTGCAACTTCAGATAGATGTGAAAAACAACTAGAAAAGTAGGTAGGTGCATGGTTTTCAATGTGTCAAATATAAAATAATGCTATAGTTAAGTATATACTTACTACGTGTGTACTAATCTTAAACATTTTTATATAAGAATCAATACAAAAGTTTAGAGCACAATATTTTTGTCCCGAGCGGGAATCAAACCCGCGGCCTAGGATTCGCGCCGAATAGTTTTTTTTTTTATGCATGATAGGTTAGCCTTTGATCACTATCTCACCTGATGGTAAGTGATGATGTGATCGAAGATATTGTTCAGGCTAACCTAGAATTACTGGCTCTCAAGGACAGCTGCCGGAACACACCGTAAGGTGCTTGGCGACAGATTTTCTACTTGAGGGTGGTAGCTAGCCAGGCGGGCATTCGCAAAATGCCCTACCACCATGCTATAACGACTGCTATCCTAAGACAACAACCGGGATCGACGGCTTAACGTGCCCTCCGAAGCACGGAAGCGCTCAGTAGTAATGTCACCAGCGGTCACCCATCCAACTCATGACCGCGGCGGACGTTGCTTAACTTTTCTGATCGGTTCATTATGGCTAAGCAAACTTCGCTACGAGCGCTTCAAAAAAGTAAAGTACGTAGGCTGGTTGATAGCGGCACCGATGACGGTTATAATTATAAAATTTAAGCATAAGATCCGGCTCAGTTGAGCATGTTTCGACGGCCAAGAGGTCAGGGTCCGCGCGAATATGGGGTTCGATTCCCACTCTAATAATTGTTTAATGTGATTTTAGCTTAGCACGCTATAGTTATTAACGATATATTATAGGTTGAAATCATATTTAAAAATGTAAATTGGTACAATAGTACCTAAGTAGTAAGTACCTACTTAACTACTGCATTTTTTATAATATTTAATCATGTGTTTTAAATTTTTTAAATAATTTATACAAAGATCAAACAAATCATGTTATGAGGATAATACGCCATGTAAGTTTTGAGATGCTGGTTACGGATACGCGGGAAGTGTATCTACTACATTTTTAGTTATAAGAAATCTACTAACCAAGTTTTTAGTTTTAGTATTCAATATTATATTGAAAAGCTTTCACAAGTATTCTAGTATGTAATTGTTTTAATATCTTTTAGTACCTACGTAATAGATTCTGTATAAACTAATATTAAGTTAAAAGGTTCGAGGTGGGGGGCCAGGAGTGCCATAGCACAGGATCAACCTAGTTTGGGCTCCTGTTCCTTCCCAAGACATTTCTTGTAATGAGTAATTCCATCATTATCATTATTTAGTTATAGAAACTATTGTGGAAGGAAAAAAATAAAGATTATTATTATTATTATTATTTATATTAACAACCTCTTTCTAGTTCTTCCTTCAAATGTTTTGCGACATATACCCTTATTAATGGTGTAAAATCCTTTTTAATGATGCGTCTTAATGAAATAAATGTACACCGCGGTTAAACCAGCCTTGTACAACACACGGAGGCCTAGAAAATTAATTAAATTAATAAAATATTACTGAATGGTAGGCTAGAAAACGTAACGAACTGACAGGTTATCATTGCCATGTCGACGCTGGCTGATCTGGCGTGATAAAATGGCAGGGAGTGGATCGCCATTTGTAAAAGTAACCAATCTTAAACAAACTATAATACGAGTATCTACTTAACTATCTTCGGTCGTTGCAAAATTACAAATTTACGAGAGGAAAAATTATAGTCATGTGCGGGATTCGAACCCGCGTCGTCCACCCATTTAGTCTGGGTAAGCTCTGAACTGAGCTAACATGACAATGTTCATAAAAGCAATTATATTTAAGCAAGGCAAGCAATTATAGCCCATGAAAAAAAAAGTTTCTTTGGTTCTGCAACGAATTACTTAAGTGGTATTTTCAATAGTTGTTAGCTACAATTAATGGCCCCCGATTTCTTATTTTTTTAGATAAGCTAAGTAATTATTATGAATTAAGTTATGATCCACATAATAATATGTACTCTACTCAATGCGTTCTGAACGACGACATGTCATCCGACATGCTAGGGTACAGAGCAAATGAGTTTTTCACCTAACTTCTCATGCATTTGAGGATTCCTCCTAAAAAGTAATTTGATTGTATTTATAATTCAGTATTTGCATCAATATTCTACACGATATTTCTAAAATTCAGGTTTGTAATCCATTACATTTACGAACTAGAAGGACGGACAGATAGACCGAAGTTTCATTATTAGGGCTTCGTTTAGCTCTTGAGTGCGGAACCCTAATCCAACTAAATATCTACGCAAACGCAATATTCAGATAAGTAAGCAAGTAGCAACATTGTTGGCGGTCAAAACATTCAGTTTTGTTTCAATACTATAGCTACGTCTAAAACTGTTTAAAAACAACTTTATTATCAGCGTACTCATGTATGAAATTTTGCTGTTTCAATAGAGTGGAACATAGTATACTAGAAATTCTAGATATCTAAGATCTCTTTCATCGATCTTGGTACATATTTCGTTCAGTTAGCTGTATAACCACAGGTGCATTCTTTAGACGAGCCGGTAAAAAAAATCGTGGAAAGCGAAGTCGATTTTGTAATTTTGATCATAAACATTAATTATATGAATTCAAACGAGTGAAATGTAGCATATTTAGCGGCTTTTGCAAAAATGCAAGAGTACTTACTATGCTCAGAGAACTCTTTTGTTTGAAAACTTTTGTTTCGCCGATTTTTCGTGTGGAGAGGAGATCCCCGTGAAAAATAATGTAAGTTCCTAGTTGAATTTCTAATTGTATTAGATTAAGGGTCAACAGTCTACATCATATATCCAAATATCAGGTACCTCTTTCCTATAACAGAGAGATTATATAATAGAGTGAAATTAATATGGTTTCGTTTTGCCCTTTGGGTATAGAAACCTAAAAACGTGAACTATTTAAAGAAAAGTAAGTAGGTCATACTTATTTCTTATCTAATAATTCATATTTTTGGACTAGGTAGTATTATGATTCAAGGAAAATAGAGTGGAGAATATCAGGCAGAGTAGATCTTTTCCTCGTAGACATCTGCTCCACCATTAGCAGTGCAGTGGAAAGAAGGTCGATGCAGCACCAGTAATAAAAGATTTGTTTTGCAGTAAATAACACCATATATTGTTATAATATACAGTACGTTATTTATGTTATTGAACAATGGATTACGTCTATTGATATTCATAAATTATGCTATTCGGATTACAAAGATTATTATAAGTAATTAGAATTTAGAGAAACAAAACAACGAACGTCAGCCATAGGCAAATCGAAAGGTGTAAGAGAGAGTATATGAAAAGCACAGACAGTGTTACCACCGTTGACTTAAAAATAGGTCACAGACAATACATACAATATTGTAAGGCACCTTTTACACGGAACGGTTAAACAGATGGTATGAGCTCCAATTTTCAATAATGATACCATTGTAAAGCGTGTCAAAAGGGTTGTTCATAAATATTAAACCTGTATTAACGCCCAATAGCAAAACCATGGTTGCATCCGTGGTTTGCATAGTGCTAAGGTATTTTGCAAATGCTGGCTGGGCTATTTACCACTCTTAGGCTTCGTTTCAGAATGTCCTAATAAAGTTTCGGGTTGCTAACCAACACATAAAATAACTGAATGATAAAAATGACAGTTAACATGCAGCGCGTTTCAAGCTTCAACCCATGGATAGGCTAAATCGATGTCTGTGAAACGCAAAGATAGTATTTATTTAATAAATAAGTTCTGGGTAGTATATACGGCACTTACTGGAAAATTCTGAAACAGGCCCCCAGTAGGAAATCTGTCGCCAAACACATTACGGTGTTTTTCGACAGCTGTATCTACTTGAGCATGTTCATTCATTTTATTCTTATTTCATACATTAACTTCAATGACTCAATATTGTATTATTACCTAATATTGTAACTTTGTTGCCAATCCTCTTTGGGATGGATGATATATGTATACTAATAATAATAATATTATATTATTATTATTATATAATGACACTTTTGACGTATAGGTATGTAGGGTGTGCCGGGCTACTAGGCATCTAAGGGAAAAATACCTGGTTTACTCATGTCGAGTATGTAATATTAAGGTGATCCTGATAACACATAATGAACGTGATAAAAAGCTTAACATTGATATTCAATGCGTCTCTAACGATACTATGGTCGCTAGCGGTTATCACCTAATGGATATAAGTTTGAATTGGAACAGTTCTAGTTCCAATGCGAACTTATACCCATAAGGTTACAACCGCTAGCTAATTGTATAAATAAGTATCTTTAGGGATTGTACTTACAGTTTTACAAAAAAATCTTACTTTACTTTTCACACGGTAACATATCACATCAACAGCCGAATAGTTCACCGTTGGGCAAAGGACTCTACCAGGGGGTAGAGGTTTGCTTAATAATCTAAACGCTTGGCATGCGACTTTTTTTTATGTGATTGCGACGGAGTACGCTCTAGTTCAACCTGATGTTAAGCGGTAGCCTCTCCTAAAACGTCACAGTGGCGAAGTGCACTGCGCCCATATGACCTCTGAGATATATTGTTAACTCTGATGTACTTTTGATTTCCTAATTACGAACTAGATCTCAGTGTCATTATTTTCTAATGTTTTTTAACTTTGTGTTTATGTTATTGTGACAGAACATGCTCGAAGCCCACCTGATGTTAAGCGGACAAACCTCTGCCTATAACAGATGCATTTCGTCACAAGTCACGAATTGCTCTACGTACGTCACCTTAAGACAGTTGTTAAGTGATAAGTCTCATGTGCCTTTATTTCACTGGCTCTCAAGCACTGCTGCCGGAACACACCGTTTGTTTAGGGAGGACATAGATGCTGGCTACCGACTGTTCGGTCTTCCAGCTCCACCGGATTTTGGAACACACCGTTAAGTTTTAATATTTTTATGTCTGCAATAACGCATGCTCTGCGGATTACATTACAAATTTACGAGAGGAAAATTTAAGTCATGTGCGGGATTCGAACCCGCATCCATCCACCCCTTTAGCCGGGGTATGCTCTAATCCAATTGAGCTAACATGACAATGAGTCCATAACTCATTTTTTTCCCACCATTTTAACCATCGTATTGGGATGGAGCGACATCTATAGTATCTATAGTAAGTACAAACAAGAGTAATTTTGCAATTTGTTTATGATGACGCAACCCTATAATTTTAATATTTTTATGTAAGGTAATATTTTTACGATAGGAAGAATTTGAGTTATGGACTCATTGCCATGTTAGCTCAATTGGATTAGAGCATACCCCGGCTAAAGGGGTGGATGGACGCGGGTTCGAATCCCGCACATGACTTAAATTTTTCCTCTCGTAAATTTGTAATTTTGTAACACCGTTAGGTTCATGGCGACAGATTTTCTACTTGGGGGTGGTCGCTAGCCAGGCGGGCATTCGCAAAATGCCTTACCACCATGCCGTGAAGCTCAAGCGAACCATGGACCTGCTGCGCGGTAGTCCATAGCCAATGCCACTGAGCCATCACTGCTTCATAGAAAAGAGCTTTCGGGTTCAGACCACTGAAATTGTGTCGTTTTCTATTGATTTCAGGTGACGATGACATACCTTCAGAATCACAATGCCGTCCATATATCGAAAAAGCTCTTAAAGAGCTCGAATCAGGAGATGTGGAACCAGGTTAGTAATATTATATACCTACTATAGGCTGGTAAATAAGTCGGACAAGCAGTAAGAATACCGAATTGAGTCATATAAAAATAAAGCATTTCAATTCAATGGGGCAATGCTGCCAGCATGCCGGGAACGCTGCCAACTGGTAGTGGGATGGAGCATTTGGACTGCCTGTGAGTCTGCTATGACTTAAAGGTTGTCTAAATGCTTTTATTCTAGTAGCTGTAGTGTTGTATACAGATCGTAGTATTTTGTTAAATAAAAAAATACATATTTAAGTATATTCTGATGAATACATAATATTTTGCATGGTAGAGCATTTTACGAATGTTCTCCTGGCTAGCTTACACCCTCAAGTAGAAAATCTGTCGCCAAACACCTGACAGTATGTTCTGGCAGCTATAAATTTGAGAGCCAGTTCCTATACTATTATCATTCACCATCAGGTGAGATATTATGGTCATAAAAGCAGTAAATTAAATAACATAAGAACAATATTTTCTAGAGCAACGGTGACGGACCCGCACTTATGTTATAAACTTGTAGAAAATGGCTAACTGCGAATTGTGTTCACATCCAGTGTTCCGTACCGCCAAAAATATTTATTTTCGTATGTGTTCATCGGAATATAAAAGTGTTATATTTCAGTTCTTATCTTAACGCTTGTGATAGCCAATCTTATTTATATATAAATACATAAATTCCATATTCCTAACTATTATAGTTTTAAAATTATTGATCTGAATCAATATTGGTGACTACGTCGACATTTTACACAAAATATTTAAATGGCAGGTTTGTAACTCATTCCACTTACGAGCTAGGTTGTAGAATAGTGGTATTCATTCAGCCCTTTGGGCACAAAACCCGTAACAGCGATGATTTAATGTTTTTTTTTATACATGTCTTTATGACATGTCTAGTATATGTCTTCATAGCATTTAAAAACACAACACTTCAAACAAACAAGTTTATTTTTGACATATCTGTCAATATCCCATTGGTTTTCACGTGCAAAGATAACGCCTCCAGTTCACGCGTGGTGTCTCTTTTTGTTGGTTTCCTGGTAGATTTTATAATGAAGCAGGTAGTGTTGCCAAAACAAAGAAACATAGAACAGCCAAACACTTAAAAAATATATTAGAATGCTAGACCCAAAAATGTAGCATAATGAGGTCAAAACAAGAGACCTTATTTTTCACAGGGGTTAAAAATACACACATTAATATTTGTGTAGGTACTTAATTTTAAACATTACATTCAGTCATCTAATTTATTTTTTTACCGGTGGTATGCCTTTTTTAACAAATTACTACGAATTATATACAACACTACTTCTACTACAATAAAAGTATTTAGACAATCTATAAGTTATTGCAGACTCACAGGCAAGCCCAAATGCTCCAGCCCACTACCAGTTGGCAGCGTGTCCAGCATGCTGGCAGCGTTCTTCGTTGGATTGCAATGCTTATTCGTTGGGCCAAATAAGTGCCAGCATTTTTATCACACGTCGCATCGACCAAACGTTTTGAAAAGTTTTTTTTCTAATGTTATTGTCCGGCGACTTGTATTGTAACTTAATCCTGAATTATGTTACAAGTTAATTATACTTACACAATACTTCTTACTCTATAACTATTCTGCTTTTTGGGGAAAGTGTCTATTAACTTGCAACATTATTCGACCGTGAGTGTGTGTACTGTCGAATGTAATTACATGACGCCTACGCACACATCGATTGTTATTTTGCTTCAATAATGAGCGGAGCTTTGGAAGAAACTATCGTTCTGAGCCTATTATTTCGATGGCTGATAGAATGTTGGTCACGCTGCCAACTAGTAGTGGGATAGAGCATTTACACTGTCCGTAAGCCAGCAATGGCCTTAAGGCTTTCTAAATGCTTTCGAAATAGTAGCTGTAGTATTATGTATAATTAATATATTTTGTAGCGCTTATGGTAATATAGGTCATACAGCATTTAAATGTATAAAAAACTAAGCTCATAAGATCGAAAACGTTCTCAACATTTAAAATTTTGGCAAGATTAGAGACGAATATTTTGTTTTGGTATAGTGGAATACACTTGTTGCTCACCTGATGTTAAGCGGTAGCCTCTGCCTATAACGAGCAGAAGAAGTGACGAACGGCAAATCAAATTAAGTGAATGAAACTTCATATTACTTTTCTGGTTCTCAAAGGCTGCTGCAGTAACACAATGTTAGGTGCTTGGGGACAGATTTTCTACTATCTATTTCCTAGCTAGCCATGCGGAATGTTTTTCCATCGTGCGGTGAAATTCAAGCCGGTGGCGACGGTGGCGGTTGAGTTAGAATCGATTTATGTACCTGCGGCCCGGTAGTTAATAGCTACTACCGCTTGGCTATCATTGCCTCTAAATTATGATGGTTGAACATAAAAATAAATAAATTACTTTTTCTCCTACCTCTAATAAATCATAATGTAAATTAGTTCACAACATCTGTGTGTGCGAATGTGTGTGAGAGAGTTTCCTCTAATAAATTTATTCAGAGGAACCTAGCAGGGGTAACGAAGAGCTGTTAGAAATCACCGTGTCTTGCGACGGATTATGTATTTCAGATGATAGCTACGTGAACAACTAATACTTAAAAAGAAGCTCAAACCCGAGCTAGAATTCAAATCTAAAACCGCAGATCGGCAGTCGACCCTCACTTTTTGTTAAATATACTGTCATCACTGACATAACCACCGAAACAGTCAAACTTTGATTATTAACAAGTTGATAATCAAAGGTGTTAAAGAAGTAAACAATAGTTTCTCGTCTCGAATGTAGACGAGCCAAGAAATCTTAAACGTTTAATGTAAAAATTTCGAAATCGATGTTTGAAGTAGGTGTAGTATAGTATAGTCGAAAAGAATTAGATAACAACTGCTTACGAAATAGAATAGCCATATGTCCCGCACCCCATGGGATGCTGGGCTAGAATTCCACCCTCAAATATCCCTGTGGGAGTCGTAAAAGGCAACGAGAGGAAAATACCAGGAGGTAGGCAGCAGCGCCCTCTGAAGCAGTGCCTTCTTATACGGTGATCCCCAAAACTTTTTTGAAGAAAGACACTAGAACAAAAGACTTCAGATGTTTGCAAAGCGTGGTCAATTTCCTCCCTCCGGGAGCCCTTTGTTCAACATGGACGTTCCGCTTGACGTGATGATGATCATTTCAGTGCAGCTTCATAAACCTTTCTGACCCTAGGCATACATAAATATTCTTACATAAACATACAGCAGCTCGTACATAAATATAAAAACCTATATTGTTAAAACAAAAATTTGTAGCAGCCAATTGCTGTCTTCAAAACAGTTAATCATCTTGAAACTGGTTCAAACATTCGAATTTGATTGAAGGCTATGAGTTGGCTGTAAAAATAAAATTTTATTGTGTATAAATCCCGTACCGTTTTCTCACGGAACGTTTCCGTTTCAAATAAACGCGCTGCGCGTGAACACTCACTATTAAAATTAACCTCACAAAACTAGCAATGCCACCGGATTGACATAGGTTTACCGACGTGTCGAGATGTTGAAATCTATTTTAATTTAACTACCAGGAGACTACGCGTCACTGATTTATTACGTAGCCGGATAATAGACATGAACAGCCAGTGTTTAGTGCCAGTGATTAGATTCTGGACGCAAACACTGATGTGTCCTAATAAAATTGGTTACTTTATATTTTCTTTTAGATCTTTGATTGGTCTCTGTCTACAACTAATTGTACCCAACGTACATGACATACAAATGCGTACATTTCCCACACAAATCTCAATTTAGTTTTGGATAAGTTTCGTTTCTATGTGGGTAGTTTACCTGTGCTGTAATATGTTATGTGATTATTACTAATTATGCGTCCTGGTAGAATCATTGTAAGCCCAGCAGTAAGTATTTGAATCAATAAATTAGTAAGTTCCTATTACTTATATAGATTCTGTACTGTAATGTATCAACCTGATTGTACGCTGCTGAGCACGGGGTCTGCTAGGCTGGATCCCAAAGGGCTATACTTACGAGTAGATTCATTTCGGTAATATTTTAATGATCAAATTTATTTTCAAATTAATCATAAAAATTAAATATTAAATAGTTTGGTCACGCGCTAGAATTTCCCAGATTGAATAAGAAAACAAAAGTATGAATAGGTACTTGAAAATAAATGTATTGTTTCTCAAAACATTATCTGCTTAGCGTTAATGTACTTTTTCACTCCGTGGTGACTTAGGACACTGAAAATCGTTGACCGCATAATTGGTTCTTAACTTCTTAAATTAAAGAAAAATATAGAAGTTACAACTTGCCGGATCGGGATTGTATGCAGGATGGCTCATTATGTATTTATAATATTCACTACGTTTTTCACCTTCCGAAAGTCGTTTGACTATCTAAATGTGCTATAGTCATGGTGCAAGGTGAAACGACGTTTACGGTTATTTTCACGGAGTTCATTGATAACTTTCGGCAAACAAACGGTCGTGTACCCATCACTGTTCACTATAAGATGATTCTCTAAAGCAATCAGTTGACTGGTGTTCAGTTTTCTTAGCGGCATAACACTTTGCACGCGCGTCACTTAGTTGGTTTCAAATCATCTTGAAAGACACAAACGGTCGATTGCTGCTTTGTTGTGGGTATAAATATAGTAGCTATAAATCCTTTTTTCGTCTCCTAATTTGACGTCTCTTATTGTGTGTGTTGAATCACCATGTGAAGCGGTCCGATTTTGAACCTCAGACAAATTGAGAGGGATGTATAGCGAGCACAGCTTTTTCTCATCCAAACGTTTGTGTGGGATTGATTGTATCTGTCTGATGCCTTTGCCTAAGGATACGCACAACATAAGCCGCACAACATCGGTGTTTTTATGTTTCACAGCGGTAGACAGGCGACTATATTGAAATTCGGTACTGAGATTGACACAATAGAATATACTGCTCTTGAATTCTGTAAACCAGCTATAAATAGTCGTCTTACAAGCAGCTTTAACGCCAATAGCAGTTGGAAGCTCGGGCGAGATTCTATTGAACTGTCAAATTACACAATTATAATCGTAGTAAAGTTTGCGAAAGACTCTTTCTTTTGACGACATATTAAAAATATCACTAAGTAACGATAAATAAACAAAATTAAATCTTGTAACTCAGTATTGTTCAATAAATGTATGATAATGATTTTTAAAATCAACATTTTAGAGCTATCAGTTTTGGGGCGAGAATAGGCCTGACTGGCCAGGTTAACAAATCAATATTTTACTGACATGCTTCCCAAAATCGTCGTGAGTCGTGACGATATACCTGGACATAAATTTGGTTGGCTTGACTTGACTACTTATACACATGGCTTTTGTGGCGTAGTGTCACATTTCTGCCAATGTCCGCAGGTACATGCAAGTGTCATAAATCACTCATAAATCATGTGGAGAATGCGAGAATGGTTGGTGTTTACGAGAGATAAATAATCCACCAGATGTTTTCCAACCATGATGATTTGATAGTTGTTTTATCTCTTAACATAAAATAATGCATTTTAGACTACGTGACAGTGACATTTTAAAAATATATTGAAAAGGAATGCGTTGACACTTACACATTGCAAGATTTAGGAAAGAATCGCGTAAAAATTAGAATACGAGTATAACCATATCGAAAGGAGCAAGACTTGGTAGTTTTACTTATTCGATAAAATAAATTCAATAGCTAGTAATAATAACTGACCACAAATCTAATATGGCTGATTCGTGTCTTATATATTTTTTTCTGTGGTAGAAGTATGGCATTTTACTTTGCAGCAACTGCCTGAAGCTTTCAAAGTGCCTTAAAGCTGTAGGCTTCATTTTGTCAATTTATAAATAATCAATAAATAATATATGTAGGTACGTTGAATTTTTTATATCTTGAAAGCTTTCTAATAAAATACTGACATTTCTATGGAAAAGATCGTAATCAGATAATAAATTCACATTATAATAATTAATTATAACGGGTTTCCTATATCAATAAAAAAATACTTTAATATCCCGGGGCACATTGCTGAAGAAATTTTTAACATAAGTTACGTACTTACACATACTTTTGAAAGTTTAAGAACATGTCACCTACAAGAGAAAAATTTGAATAAATTACGGGAAAATCGGAATAAAAAAGTAGATTGGTCAGTTCTACATTGCCAATCAGACCTAATGTTAAATTCGAATCTTGTATGAAGTATTGCATATGGAAATCACCATATTCAAAAAAACTGATACCACGGCACACGTTACTTGATCACTGATATTATTCCCGGTATAAACGTAAACACCGCACACTACGTTCTATTGTATCTATACCCGGTACGGTAACTGAATAATGGTATTAGTTAGGTAATACTGGAAAATACCGAAGCATTCGTTTTTTATCTAGCTACGGGAGTCTGAACAGTTTGATAGGGTGTATTATAAGGGTCGAATTAAATAACAAAATAAAATAGAAAACTGGTAGATCGGTTCTAACCAAACAACATTTAGGTACCTACTACCTACCTGCATACATTCTTTGAAACTCTATACGCAATAAAGCATCCAGGCTAAGGCAATAACATGAATCATAGCAGAACAGATTTAGATCATTCTGCTCACGTAAATGTTTAAATGAATTAACATTGTAAGAATTGCATAAACGTTCATCGTGAAATATTACGAACGGCATGCGATGCTCTTACTTTTCTCAGAGTAAAATCACAGGGCACTTGAATGAAATCATAGCCGTCTGAGATAATGGTGTCCTCTAAAATGTTGGTCGTCTAAAATTAACTTTTATTTATAGGTCTACCGAGATGATGTGAAAGAGTGAAAGACGTGTAATCATCGGGCGGACTCGCCTGGATCTTGCTGATTATTTATTGCGGATCATCAAAGACTTATCTTTCGTATTTAGATTTTGGTGTGTGACTCACTTGTTTTTATTCTATTACTTATAAGTAAGTAGTTACGAGAAACATACTCGTAATATATATTATTACTTTCACGTCAATAGTACATACGATACATGGGCAATATTCATTTTCAAATTTCGAAGAAGAATTTTGAAGTTAATATCTGAACTGTCAGAAATTGTATCAAATAGGTTTTATATTCCAAATTCAATTCCATTATACGTATTACCTACCTACTTAGAATTAATGTGGATAGAAACACCGGGTGGGTACCGAGTCTAACGCGTCTCAGAAGAAGCAGCTATACTGCCTGATACCACTGATACTATTAGAGGTACACAGATAAGAATTGCATTGAAAACGACACAGTATGTACAATGCTGGGTGGGGTTTGAGTGACGTAAATATTGCATGGTTTTAACGTTATTAGCTCTCAATTCAGTTTGCTTGGTACCTGATATTTTTCTCACTGGAGAAGGTGAAGAGTTGTATGTGTCACACTATCACATTTTTTTAGATGTCTTGCATTATATCCCTCAATGTGCTCGTCTAAAGTCACAGTCAAAGTCCAAATCATTTATTCAATTTAGGCGTCTAAGACGCTCTTATGAAGGTCAATTACAAATTTTAAGATTGAAATATACTACATTGTACTGCCACGTTCAGCAAACAAAAATTATAGGGCCACTGCGAGAAGAACGGGCAAGAAACTCGGGGCCATTCTGTCTATTTAACAATCATAAGCTGAAGTCAGAACTTCAGCACCAAAAACTTTGCTAACTTGACGAACAAATATACTTAACTATTTAGAACGAGATGTAGTAATTTCTCTTGTTACAAAGAATAAATAATCATTACACAATGGCTTATATACAGTACACATTGTTTCATTGAGACAAAGTACCTACCGATCACTGTTATGGGTACTCGGAATTCTTCAAATCTACGGCTGCGATTGCCTTATAAATATGGAGCAAGATTTTGTACTGGCTTTCCCACATCCAGCTAAATTTACTCTACTCTGGTATATAGATTTGAGAGCATAACTTTATAATATACCAAACTATCGCCTTGATTACCCGAAAGGTACCGGTCGTGCTACTAACAAGAGCAATTTTAAGATACTTATAGGCGTACTCTACGCGAGTTCAAGGCTGGCAACCGAACATAAAATGCTTCACTTTAGGCGCATTTTTCACAAGGTTGCCCAATAAATCCGTTGGACCTCGGGTTTATGTATGGGGTGATAGGCCAACTGAATAATATGATTGGACAACAGCTCCTACTAAGGGCCCGGGGTCTAACGAGTTGAACGGATTGGTTTGACCACTGTCCCGCACTCCCATAGTTTATATAGCAAGTAAAATTTCCATATTGTCGGACATTGCGACCAATGATTGTGAGTATACGATTGACTCAAAATGGAACTCAGACAGAACATGCGTTCTCTCTGACCGCTTATCGAAGCCATTACATACTTTGTAAAGAACTCAGAACTTTGAACTCAGAATTTTACACCACTGTAGTCTATAGCTAACTCGCTGTGGGCTCTGCGCATAAACTCAAATTGCGGATTTTCTGTGTTGTAGGACTTGTAGTTAGACTATATCTTGGTTTACCAATTTCCAAAAGACGAAAAAGTTCTCTAGTAAGTAGGTTGAGACGCGCTTATTTACGTCTGGCCACGCATCACTTTTAAACATCAAAGTTTGATTATTCTTTTCCCGTTGGATAGAGTACCTATACCATCAAGTTGTATTCGACAAAATCGATTGAGAAGTTTTTTAGTTACAGACAATTAACTAGGAAAAATATTAGCCAAATTGTTATCAAGTCATCCAGGCCTCCAGTAGCATGACAATGATAATTATTTTATTGCGATTCTTGCCCATGGTGATCCATATTATGGGCAATCGATCTCGTTTTTTGTACGAAACCTTTTATATGAAAAAAAACGTATTAGTGTCTCACAGACCAAATATCCTGTCACATTTAATAAATAAAAAAAGCAATGCTACATCTACACTAATATTATAAAGAGGAAAGATTTGTATGTAACTACGGACCGATTTGGATTAAATTTAGTATGGAAATAGTTTGAGACGCGGACATAGGATAGTTTTTATCCAACTGCACAAAAAGAAGTGGTTTTGAGCGATAACCGCCATACGCGCGGGCGGAGCCGCCGCCGCCGGAAAGCTAATAGTCAGTAATAAACATCTATGCTTCGGCTAGTGTCTCCATAGCGCTCCACTCCACACAACGGTTGTTAAATTAAGCTGCATTTGTATGGAAAGAGCTTCGCCTTAATATTAGTGGAATTCCACTTACCCACTATATAGAAACCCCTTGATATACCAAAGAACTACAATTTACACATAAGTATGGCATCTACCTGTGATCTAGCGTTACAGTAAAACAACCCAGAAATATTTTTCTTCAAAATAGTTTAAACATCGTTACTTATTATAAACTATATTAAATAGTAGATAGGTTTCGAAGCGCTCGTAGCGTAGTTAGCTTGGCCGTTCTGAATCGATCAGCAAAGTTAAGCAACGTCCGCCTCGGTCATGACTTGGATGGGTGACCGCTGGTGACATACTACTGAGCGCTTCCGTGCTTCGGAGGGCACGTTAAGCCGTCGGTCCCGGTTGTTGTCTTAGGATGGCAGTCGTTATAGCATGGTGGTAGGGCATTTTGCGAATGCCCGCCTGGCTAGCTACCACCCTCAAGTTGAAAATCTGTCGCCAAGCACCCAATGGTGTGTTCCGGCAGCTATCCTTGAGAGCCAGTCATTCTAGGCTAGCCTGAACAACATCTTCGACCACATCATCACTTACCATCAGGTGAGATAGTGGTCAAAGGCTAGCCTATAGGCAATAAAAAAAAAAAAAAAAAAAAAAAAGGTGACACGCGCTGGAGAAAAACTCGTTTGAATTGAAGGCTTAGAACTTACCAAATAATTCAAAAGCCACTGATGAAAGTTAGATGAATCTCCTCACCAACAAACTACTATCAGAATTTCTGTGGTTGTTAGGATAAATGGTTCCGACATTGAATTATTTATTATGTTCATCGAATGTAGTACAAGTAAGACAAGGGTGTGTAAACAGATGTGCGATTACCGCGTAAGTGTAACTACGTCGATGATAATGTATGTAATACTTGCTTCTTCTTGGCATGAGTTACAAAAGAAGGTGAGATGGTAAAGATTTAGTATGGATAATTTGACAGGAAGAGAATAGGGGTTATTGTTTGTAAAAAGAAAGTAATGATTTTTGAAAGGGATGAAGGATGAACGGTTGTTCTTACTTATATATATTATATTATTAGTATTACGGCTGTGGAAGAAAAAGTTGAAGTAAAAAGACGTGGGAGGACTTTACAAGTACTTACGAGGGTTGGATAGCATGAAGCAGTTATTGAAAGGAGAGTTGATGCAGGAAATCAAGTATATCTAGATCCTGCACACTAAAACATCATGATGAGCTGAAACGTGTTCGAAAAAAGGCAACTAGCAGTGCATACTTCTATGGAGCGCAAATAATATAGGGTTCTGAAAATTAAGATTTGTAGAAGAAGAACTAAACAATAAACAAAACCTTAACAGACGGTCATGTTATATAGAATGTGTTTGTGGGTAAAGTAAGCATGTTTAGGCCAAGATTATAACCATGGGAAAATTCCCAGCTAACAACTCGGGGAAACAGTTTTTACAGCAGAATTAATGTATATGTATGTATATATTATGACGACAACTTGTTATTTAAATACCTACAAGGGGTAGTGCCAAAGACAGGGCTTCTTATTAAACATATAATTATTACGATTCAGTAACAATTTTGTTATGATTGATTGAATTGCAACAATAATTATGTAATTACCTAACTGAAAAATATATTTATTTTCCAGATTCCACAGAAAAAAACGATAGTAGTGAAGTAAGTGCACGCGACGAAACGAATGAAGTGAGTTCATCAGAAAACGGAGGTGAAGCAATAGACTCCGACAGCAAAGAGGATGATGCACCATCAATAGAATTAGCAGACGAGCCGTACATACCTCACGCGTCAGTAGAAGATTTAGAAGTTGCCGACGATAACGATTCGAAAGAAGCTAAGGATGATGATAGTAAACAGGATGATGGTGACAGTAGAGAAGAAGACGGAGACAGCAAACAAGACGATGTAGACAGTAAAGAAGATCAAGAAGATAGCAAAGAGGACGACGGTGACAGCAAGGAGCAGACTGCATCCGCTGAAGAACAAACAGCCGATCAAGGTAATAAGTGAGATTTTATTCAATTTAGGCGTCTACAACGCTCTTATGAAGGTCCATTACAAAGTTTAATATTCAAATATACTATACATTTTAACAATGTAGGTGTTTATTCCTAATTCAAAACAAAAAAGAGCCAGTGACATCTTAGCGCAAAGGAGGGACTACAACCATTCTCGTAATTGGTTCTCATTGAAAAAAGTTACATTTTTTTATATCCGTTCAATGATAAGCATACCATAGACGATGCATAATTCAACGGCAGGCGCTAAGTAACTAAATATAAAAAAGTTGCACACGTACATCTGTAAGTTTTTCACATTATAAACGTTTACTGCCTTAAAATACTAAAATAATCAGCACCTAAATCCAATGATAGAGCAACTGAAAAACTAGGTAGGAATCCAAATTGATGAAAAACTCTTTGAGGATTGTCTGGGGGTTTATGAGAGCATGTAATTTATCAAAAGTATTATACAATATGTTTAGCATATTCCTATAAATACATTATATAGTACCAATATGTATGAAAAGTGTGTGAAACGACCAAAGTTAAGTTCCTCTATCATTAAGAGATATTTATTCGTAAAACAGTTATTTCAAAATGTATAGTTTCCACTATGTACATTGTTGTTCCAACCAAGCTTGCTTCCTAAGCGTGGGAATTATGGCAAACCTCCCATAATGGGGAAGGCTATGTTCAGCAGTGGTAGGAATATTTGGGAATACTCGCCTGGCTAGCACCTTCAAGTAGAAAATCTGTCACCAAGCATCTAAAGGTGGTGATAAACGGCGCGGGCTAGCGCGAGACGGAAGACGGATGACGCATCGTCCGCCACATCGCGCGTCGTTTAGCACCCCGGCGCGGGCGCGGCTCGCGGCGCGGCAATGTGTTCGGGCATATATAACTGAGAGCAAACCCCACTTCTAGAATAAGCTTGCTAGCCATTCTCGACCATATCGTATGCGAGATAGCGGTGAAAGGTCAATTAAAAGCTAGTTTTAAAAAAGTTCCATAAATATTGCCATTAGTGCTTAATAGCTTATAAAAAGTATAATTGCATAAGTCCTGTTACTATAATAGCGTTACTTTTTAACCGACTTCCAAAAAAGGAAGAGGTTCCCAATTCGTCTGTATTTTTTTATGTTTGTTATCTGAGAACTCTTGACTGAGTGAACCGATTTTGTAAATTTTTTTTTTGCTTGAAAGCTGATGCTTGTCGTTAGGTTCCATTTAAATTTCACGAAAATCAGTCAAGCCGTTTTTGAGTTACACTCCAATAACTGAAAAATATTTACATATATTGATGATAAAGTCGTTGACAATGAAAGACAATCGATCCCGTAAGTAGCAAGTGTCACTAAAAAGAGGAAACATTTTTTTACCAAAAAAAAGAACCGACTTTTACACTCAAAAGTGTGAAATAACTTGTCGAAGTAGGTACCATGCGCAAAAAAAATATTAGAGAAAGTATGTATACTAAAAAGGTTACTTCGTATGTTCGGTACTGCAGAATCAGTAACGTTAGATAGTCGCGAATTTTGGTCCTTGTTTTTGTAGTTTTCGATGACCATGAATAAGTAATCACATTTTTTAATGTAATATCTATATGCATGTTTCACTATGAGCTCAATGAGCTTCCTCATGAAAGGTTTCTTATAAACCAGAAAGAATTTCTAAAAAAATATATTTATTAAAATTAGGTCATGTAACAGCTGCCAGTCCTAAAATAATTTGTAGTTTGCTAACCTACGAATATAATACTTGATGATAGCAAGAGTTGACAAATAGCATAGTAGCAAGAAATTATTATTTTCGTGTTGTCGCCCAACCTTCATACATATGGGGAAATTATTTTAGTATCACTTTCTCCTTTACCTAAATCACGTAGGTCGTAGGCACCTCATTACCACACTTAAACTAAATCAAGGGTAATGAAACGATAAACAACAGTACCTATACGCATATTATTATGTAGGTATATACGTATTGTTTATCGTCAGTATCGGTCTATCAGCTGGATTTACTTATATATATACATTTCTGTAAGAAAAGTAACGCTATTACAGGACTTATGAAATTATAGTTATATTAAACATCAGTGACTAAATTTATAGTACTATTATACTGTACTGCACTGTATCAGCCGGATTGTCCACTACTGAACACAGCCTCTCCCATTATGGGACGGTTTGTCATAATCCTTACTCTTGGCAGGCATATTAGGAATCGCAGTGTATGATATCAGTTCCTCAGAAAGCGCTGCTACCCACCTTCTGGTGTGTTACCCTAAGTCGCCTCTTATGACATCCACGGATTGATATGGGGTTGTGAGATTCTAGCCCAGCACCCCAGGAGCCTTGTTTATTACTAACTTTTAATTGGCCAATCTTTCACCATTATCTATCTCACATGAGGTAGTTGATTATGTAGTAATTTTTGGACTACGGCAAACATGGTTATTGTAGAAGTGGGGCTTGCCCTCAGGGACAGCTATCAGAACACATCGTTAGTTGCTTTGTGACAGATTTTCTACTTGAAGGCCAAGCGAGTGTTTGCAGATATCCCTATAACCACGAAGTGAAGTTCAAACTCGCGTCGCGGTTCGATCTGTGGACCCCTGCGCAGCGGCACGTAGCCATTGGCACTAGGCCATCGCTACTTTGTAAATGTTTAGTAGGAGTATTATGTTTTAATTGATAAAAAAAGGTGAAATATTTTCAGACAGTGCAGAGGATCAAGAGGCAACAGATGAAACTGAAACTGAGGGAAGCGATGATTCTAAGGAAGATGGAGATGACAGCAAAGAAAATGACGCATCCCAAAATGACAACGATACAAGCCAAGAAATAGCGGATGACACTAAATCTGAAGAAGCCTCAGAGGAAGGCAAAGATGCTTCGGAAGAAGCCACTGACGCTTCTGATGAAGCTAAAGATGACGATGGATCTCAAGAAAAGGCTGATGACTCTCAAGAAGACAAAGATGACAGTAACCAAGATGACTCACAAGAAGTAACAGATGCCGATTCCAAAGAAGAAGATGAACAATCAGCAGAAACAAAAGCTGAATCCAGTGAGGAAAAAGAGGAAACCACTGACAATAAAGATGAGTCGGAAGAAACGAATGAAGAAACACAAGATAAAGATGAATCAGGACAAGACAAAACTGTAGAAGAAGATTCTGATGAGAAAAAAGATTCAGAGGAAGATACAACAGAGCAAGTTGATGATAAAGATGTGTCGGAAGAGGAAAAAGACAAATCGGATGAACAGGGAGAGTCAGTATCTGTAGAACAGGCTGAAGGAGGGGTAGAAGACAAATCTGAGGAAGAAATCTCAGAAGTAGAAAGCAAAGAAGGTGAAGCAAAAGAAGACGCTAGTTCTGATGATTCGGATGAACCAGCCGAAGAGACTTCTCAAGAAGAGGGTGAAGGAGCACCTGAGGAAGATTTATTATTGGTAAATATATTTATCATTTAATTTTAAGCGTACCCAAACGGCAAAATGGAGCCCTATCAAAGTGATTCCACTGCCTGCCTGTCAGTTAGTCATCTACCTGTATGTCCGTATCTAGCTCGTAAATTGAATGAGTTACAAACTTGGAATTTTGATATTTTGTGCAGATTGTGGATACAGAGATGAATATGAGACAATTAATTTAAATTATAGACGAGCTCCAAAATATGATATAATAAGTTAGCTGAAAAAATGTTTGCACCTCTAGCATGTGGAGTGTCGGTGTCTAGAGCCATTGATAGAATAGAAATAATATGTATAAGCTGGTGCTATCAGACTTGTCAATTTTAGACAATATTTACGTGATACGATCATAAAATAAAATAAAAAATACGCTAGGAATATGTAGTTAGTAGTTTAGCTAGGACTCTGAAACTTCAGTGTGATTTAATATCCTCTATTTAACTGACAATTATGTACTGAAAACGCCGATTTTCATTCAACCTAATATACACAGACAACATATTATGAAAACGAAGGCTAAATATTTATGAAATTGCACTCAATAACTCCATATAGGCCTTATCAACTGACAGGGAAACGATGGTACACGAATAATTTTGTCATTTTTACGACGAACCGGCTCATTCTTGTGCCTCAATGCTCATTATTCCTCTTACGCGTCATAAAACAATGCAGCAGTCCTTACCAGTCGCAAGAATACGTGAAAAGTAACTCAATTTTATTTCAGGTTGGAGAAATTCCTGAAAACTTAAGATCACGTGATCATATCGCCCAAATCCTAAGATTGAACGAAGAGGCTAGCGAGGCAGAATTAACAGTAGAAAAATCCGCAGAAATTATTCTCAGAGACCTGAAGAGGACTTACGAGAACTCTATAAAGCCTCTGGAAGGTCTTTACAAATACAGAGATTTGAGCAACAGGCATTTCGGTGACCCCGAAATATTCTCAAAACCTTTGGTGTTGTTCATGGGACCGTGGAGTGGTGGCAAATCCAGTATCCTCAACTACTTGACAGGGCTTGAATTTACAGAATGGTCTCTCAGAACGGGTAATGTAATTTGTTTCTCAGTTGGTTAAATTTCTGTATAATAATGCTACTCATAGGTTTTTCCATCAATTAATTTATTTGTTATTTCTAGCCGCACGAACTATCTAGGGTTATTGGAAAAATGCGAACAACCTCTTAGGGTTGACTTCTGCTAGTCCTAACAAACATTTCGAGTTGTTTTTTTTATGTTTTGAACAAATAAAAATGTAATTATTTTTTTTGGGTTTAAATGCCTACTCCGAGCCAACAGCGTCCGCCGCGGCCACACTGGACCGCGCCGCGCTTCCTTTAAATAAAGTTTTCAATATTTACATTGAGCATAGTAATAAAAAATATGTAATAATACAGTACAGGCACAAGAGACTTAACATAAGGTTGTCCTCGTACTTATTCAGTCAAAAACACATAAAAAAGAAACCAAAAAAAAAATTGAGGAAAAAATAAATATTTTTCCTCAATTTTTCAAGAGGTTGTTAGCATTATACCAATAACCCTGTATTTAATAATCTACTATTGTATGTACCAAGTTTGTTTGTATTCATTCAGATAGTATTGAACTTATGTCATAAATAAAAAGAACAGACCTCCTGACGATGCTTCGTGTAGAATCGAAACGCGTCGAAAATTCTTCCAGTTTGACTGCGTGGTGTTTGTGACGTCACGTCGGCTTAACAGGAAAATTAGGCGGAATTATCACTAGACATATTTTTTGAGTGTTATATTAAAGTATTAATTTAATGTTTTCTTAAAATATTTTTAAAATATTTGTTAATTATGGATTTCCGTAAAGTAACGCCTGAAACTATTCATTAAAAAGAACAGAGTCTAAAAATTATACAAAATTATATTTTCCAGGTGCCGAGCCTTCTCCAGCATACTTTAATATACTAATGCATGGTGCGGAGCCCCAAGTCTTGGACGGTACCCAGCTGGCCGCGGACTGGACGTTCTCCGGCCTTCAGAAATTCGGCCAGGGCTTGGAGGAGCGTCTCAGAGGCCTTAGGTATCCCAGCAAAATACTAGAAAAGGTAATAAACTCTATTATCAAATATATAGATAGTACGTAAGTCTTATAAAAGCATAAAATATATAAATCAGCTACAAACTGATCGAAACAATTACTCTGAGTAAACATTACCTATGCACTCTTTTTTTATGCCTGATAGGTTAGCCTTTGACCACTATCTCACCTGATGATGTGGTCGAAGATGTTGTTCAGACTAACCTAGAATTACTGGCTCTCAAGGACAGCTGCCGGAACACACCGTAAGGTGCTTGGCGACTGATTTTCAACCTGGGGGTGGTAGCTAGCCAGGGGGGCATTCGCTAAGTGCCCCACTACCTTAAGACAACATTCGGGACCGAGGGCTAAACGTCCCCCCGAAGCACGGAAGCGCTTAGTAGTAATGTCACAGTGGTCACCCATCCAGGTCATGACCGTGGCGGACGTGGCTTAACTTTGCTTATCAATTCAGAATGGCTAAGCAAACTTCGCTACGAGCGCTTCAAAACATATTATAGAAGAACACCACACAGGTTTGACATTCCTCTATACATGTTTCGTCCCATGTTATAAGTGGTGAACCTATTGCCATCTGCTATATCTGAATCTGCGCCCAAGGATCTATATCAAAGGTTATACGCCAGTAGTCCTCATTTGCCAATATTGTTCCACACCTACATAACCGACACTCTAGACCTATTCCTGAGCAGCTTATTTATGAAGCCCTATCAGGTCTACATCATAATTATTATGAACAGCTTAGAGTAACGATTTACCTACCGACCGATATTTATCTAGCAAACTATATTTCAGGTGAACATTGTAGAAATCCCCGGTATCCTGGAGGTGCGTAAGCAGGTGTCCCGCGTCTTCCCCTTCAATGACGCCTGCCAGTGGTTCATCGACCGCGCCGATATCATCTTCCTCGTGTATGATCCTTCGAAGTTGGACGTCGGTCCAGAGACCGAAGCCATCCTCGACCAACTCAAGGGCAGGGAAAGTCAGGTGAGAAATATTTTGTACCGGTAACTAGCTACATACTGAATCTCTTTGACAAAGATTTGTCAGACAGGATATCTGGAATCCTTTTTGGATATTGTGAAACAGGCCCAGCCAGAAGAGTACCTACCTAACGCATCAAAAATGGGTACCTAAGTTCCTACTCTCTCTCTCTCTACTGGAAGTTAAACTAACCTTAAACAAACATAAGCGAAACTAACCTTACTGAATGGGCACAGAATAAACGATAGTAGGTACTTCGATGGGTATATTTTATTCAAAACTCAAGAACAAATGTCAAAATACAGATCTATTCTGAGATTAATATACTTAAGGAGCGATGCAGATGAATTAGGAGCTTATAACGAAAAATAAAACAATATATGAATTAGACAAAGTTTTCTTATTGTATTAGACTTTCTAAATACGTGCCGTAGCGGCTACGACCTTTTATTTGTCCAAAAAGCGTTAAAATTATAGAAAATAAATAATAATACTTTCCACGTGGATACGATAATCCAATTTTAAAGAAACTGACCCGATACGTCCCAACTCCGACAAGGCGAATCCTACCTATATATACGTACCTATAACTATATTATAGGTAGGGTTCCTGATACCGAAGACGTGTGGTATGGTATAATGCTATGTACTACTGTGTATGTTCTCCTGCTAAGTGTATTGATTCAGGCACCAGGTATTAAAAATTAGAGCTTTAAATATGAAATCTCGGGACAAAATATGAAATGTCAGCTTTACCAAGTCAAATAAGTATATATAGTACAATAAAGTAAGTAGTAAAAATTTCCTGTACTAATAGTTAATTAAGAAGCCAGCAGGCGTAGTGAGCAGACGTGTGCAACTATTACTTTAAATATATTATCATACGGCGACTCGTGAATTATAATCATCTTGGTTTCGTTAAGTACGCGCTACGACAGTCATTTCGTCGATTAATAATTTCTGTCAAAAGACAACAAGCACGCACCAGTGGAGTGAGTAAACGGAGACAGCAGCGAGGACAATCGGCGCTAACGCATCTACCTGACGAGGCATAAAGGTGTGTACATATTAGCTAGCAGAGCGACAAGCGGAGCGATTTAATAAATATGAGTTACATCCATTCTCCTACTAAAAGCCAATCTAAGAGCATTGTTTTGAATGCAAGCAGTAGCAGTTCCCAGCCAGATTTGTCAAAACTGTTAGACACAGATGAACCTGTTTCAAGAAATATTTCTTTGCGTAAGAGGAAAGCACCAGAAAATGACTTTGCAAGCCAGTTCAACGTATTTAAGAAAGAAATCTTAGATATACTAAAAGAGTCTACCAAATGCCACAACGAAAATATAAATGCTATTAGTGAGAATACATCCTCTATTAGAGAACAACTACAGGGCATCAAAACTACAACGGAACATCTGCTATCAGAAAATAATTTACTTAAAACCGAAGTGGTAGCATTACAGAATACTGTGAGGTCAAACGAAGAAAAAATTACACGGCTACAATCTGAAATTCTACAGCTAAAATCTTCGCAAGCAACACTGCCATCACAAAATTCAGTACTAAGTGCTTACGAAGAAGCAATCGCGGAACATCACGAGCGCTTGGAAAGAAGTAAAAACATTGTGATAGTTGGAATTCCTGAACAACATTTGGCAAATCGGGAAGCGAGACTAGAAGCTGATAGCATGAAGATAGACTGCATCTTAAAAAATATTTACCCCGAATGTCCAAATGTCAAAAAAGTTCTACGACTTGGTAAATATGATAGTAAAAAGCCACGACCGCTGAAAGTTTGTTTTACCTCCGAAGAAATAGCTAAAACTATACTACGTAATAAAGTCAATAGCAACTTAGACGGAGTCCGAATCTATTCGGATCAAACTCCACAACAGAAAAAATACATCATAGATCTCAAAATTGAACTTAAACGACGACAAGAGAGTGGGGAAGAACATTTAACAATAAAATATATCAAAGGGACTCCTAAAATTATTAAGCAGGAATCAAAAAACTAATTAATGATAAAAATCCAACACAATCTTCAAATATTAAACCAGTGACGTATGAAGTAACTAATAGCTATGATTGTGTAACAACCACATCAAAAACAATTAATTTTCTATATGCAAACGCGCGTAGTTTAGTAAAACCTGGTCAACACAATGAACTTAGATGTATAGTAGAAAATTTTAAAACAACTTTGAATGTTATAGTTATTACAGAGACATGGATAAAAAATGAACTCGATGTACAAAAGCTGAACTTACCTAATTATAGTCATTACTACAACTATAGGACTACAACTGTGGGAGGTGGTGTGTCAATATATGTACATAAAAATTTAAAACATGAATATGTAGATGAGCTATGTGAAGACTTTAATCATTACCTGTGGATTCATTTAAAAAACCTTTCCCTAGATATTGGAGCCGTATATAAACAACCATCATCCAACGTGAAAACATTTTTAGAGACATACAGTAACCAGCTTTCATGAAGAAAAAGAGCAATTGTATTTGGAGACCTAAACCTAAACTTACTAGGTAGAGAAAATTCTATCAAGGAATATAAGATCGTACTTAAGGAAAACGGAATGAGAATATTAAATAAAATCGATAAGGAACATTGCACTCGAAAAACAGAAACCACAGCAACATTATTAGATCATGTCTGTACCTCCCTCATAGATAACAGTTTTCATATGGCTATCATCGAAAGCGCTTTTTCAGATCACAGACAAATTTATTTCGAAGTGAAGAGAATCAAACCTGAGCCAATAAGACGAGTTCAATATGAAGCAGTTAACTACAATAAGTTATACTTGACTTTAAAAGACTTTACTTTGTCCAATCTGTGCAACGATTATACAACATTGGAGACTACACTATTGCAAGCAATATCACAAAATAAAATAACTAAAACTAAACTCCTAAACCCACCTCGGAAAGACTGGACATATAAGGATTTAATTGCTTCCATAAACAAAAGAAACATTTTATGGCATAACTTGAAGCAATCACCCGATGATGAAGAATTGAAGCAGAATTTTTTACAAGAAAAGAAAATGGTATATATCGCTATTCAAACAACTAAAAACCAGTATTATTATGACCAATTCAAAAAATGTGAAAGAGATCGTTTAAAAATGTGGCAACTTATAAACAATTTGGCAAACAATAAAATAAATAACCCTACAGTACCTTTAAAACTAAACACTTCTGCAGGCCAAATCAGTGATGTGAAAGATATTTGTGAATGTTTCAATTCTTTTTTCTCAAATATAGGGTCTGAATTAGCTAGTCAAATTCCTAATAAATACCACACTTATTATCAAACGCCCGATAAAATGCAATCAAATAATTCTTCTCTTACCGAACTGAAACCTGCCACCGTAGACGAGGTGGAAAAAATTATTAATAACCTAGATTCAAACACAAGTGCCGGTATAGATGGAATAACCACCAAAACGCTAAAATGCATCAAATCCTTAATAGTAGAAAATTTAACACTGTGTATTAATAAGTGCCTATCAGGTGGCCAATTTCCAGACTCCTTGAAAATAGCTAAATTAAGTCCGATTCATAAGGCAGGTAGTAAGACAGACCCTGGAAATTATAGACCGATATCTGTCCTACCTGTACTATCGAAAGTGTTTGAGAAAATTTTACACAATCGGTTAAGTGAATACCTTGCATCTATGAATTTCTTATTTGATAAACAATACGGTTTTAGACCTAAATCTAATACTCTTGCTGCAGCCATTGATTTAGTTACATCGATAAAGTTGAGCATTGACAAAAAGCAGATAACTTTAGGGATATTCATCGATCTAAAAAAAGCATTTGATACCATCAGCCATAAAATTCTTTTGAGAAAATTACACGCCATAGGCGTAACTGGATCGGCATATAAAATGTTCAATTCGTACCTCTCAAACCGATATCAAATAACCAAAATAAATGGCGTCCAAAGTAATCCTCAATTAATAACTTACGGCGTTCCGCAAGGTTCATTACTTGGGCCGCTGCTGTTTTTAGTTTATATAAACGACATAAACAAGATTGGCTTATTAGGAGACGTAACATTATACGCAGATGACACTAGTTTATTTTACTCTGACCATTCAATCAATTCAATAGTAATACAGGCACAACACGACCTTGATCTTCTACATACCTGGCTGCAAACAAATTTACTTACCGTAAATACATCAAAAACAAATAACGTAATATTTGCTGCAAAGAATAAAAAGATAGGCCTTTACAACCCTTTGACTATCAATGGCCAAGAAATTAATAAGGTCAATAGTGAAAAATACTTAGGGTTAATCCTTGATAACCAATTAACGTGGAAACCGCATATTGAAACTATACGAAATAAGCTCACTTCACTAACAGGGGCACTCCGCGGCATGGCCCGATGCCTTCCGAAACAAGTACGTTACATTATCTACAACTCCATGGTAAAGTCCCACATAGATTACTTAGTTGAAATATGGGGATCTGCAGCCAAAAGTAACTTGCAAATTCTACAAACATGCCAAAATAAAATTATAAAAACTCTATTTCGATATGACTACTTAACGCCTAGTACTAAAATTTATGAAGAAACAAAATTAATGAAATTAAGTCAAATATATAGATATAACACATGCATTCTTATAAGAAAAATTCTAACTAAAGATATACATACCAAAATAACATTTACAAAAAAAATAAATGTACAAAAAATTTTTACAAGACAAGCCAACAATATCTTGTTAAGACCACCTAGAACGAAATATGGTAAAAAAAACTTACTGTATGAAGGGGCACAATTGTACAATAACCTACCGAAAGAAATTAAGGAAACTAAAACTTTTATTACTTTTAAGAAAATGCTAAAGCTACATGTTTTGAAGGATTTCTCGTAACTGTGTAAGTAATATTACAACACTAATAACGCTACAAGGTATTACTATGCACAAGGCCTAAATAAACACTCACTTGTTTTAGCGTCCAATGCGCCAACGCTTGCAAGCGGGCGCAGCAAATGGCATGCGGCATACGGAGGGTAGATATTTTGTTATTTTTTTATAAAATTCTTACGTGGTGTATCTATTTGTTGATTTTATTTTATGTACGCTTAGTAACATTTGTAGTTTTGTACACTACGATCTGTGGCACAATATGTATATTATAAGCTAATTTAAGTATCTCAGTAAGTGAATGAGTGTATTCTGATGAGATAATAAATATTCTGAAACCGAAATTAAATACGTAATTTTTATTGACCGAGCGAGAACGAAGTTCAAGCGAAGCTAAATGCTTTCGTATGTGGCGGGTGTTCTCCTCTACGGCTAGCATTTCTCAACCGATTCTCACTAAATGTCCCTGATACGCACGTCTATACATGTACACAGCATAGTCACTATCATTCTAATATAATTATGTACTTTTATTTATTTAAATATATAGTTATATTGTGGTAAAGTTATGCAAGGGCAGACTCACGACGTTTACAGCTCGGAGAAGCTACTGGTTACTTATGTTGTCCATGCAGAATATAACTCGCAGACTAGAATGGCATTAGAGCACTAAATTATAACGACACGCTAATTTGATAATTTCGCAATTAGGTATCACATAAAATAATTTGAACCTGATAAGTACCAATGTCACGAAGGTAAATAACGAGGGTGAAAGAGATAGGTTGACATGCTAAGTATTTTATGCTTTACTTCTATCGCGCGCTGTACTCCGTCTGAGCTTACCACATATAAAACTGGTATCCGATACTAATATGAGTGTGGTGTGCACTGCGCAGACCCGCATCGTCCTGAACAAAGCTGACACGGTGAAGCCGGAAGAGCTGATGCGCGTGCAAAGCGCGCTGATCTGGAACATCTCGCCGCTGATGAGCTCAGCGCAGCCGCCGGTGATGTACACCGTGTCGCTGTGGTCGATGCCCTTCGAGGCCGGCGCGCCCGTGCGCCTGCTGCAGGCCCAGGAGCGCGAGCTGCTGCGAGACCTGCGCCACGCCATCGACAAGCGCATCGAGAACAAGATCGCGAGCGCCAGGAGATTCGCTGTAAGTGCTTTCAATATTATGTATTTTTTCCTGCTGATGGGCTATCTATATGTGGTGCCGGGCAGGAATATCATCCTCCATTTCATTCCGTGGGTGTCGTAAGAGGCGACTCGCACACCTGTTGCACATACATCTATGACATACATAGGTAAAATACCGGATGGTGAGCAGCCGCGTCTTCTGAGGAACTTAAACTCCTACATCTTACCCTGCGAAACGATCTTACCCACGACTCTTGCCAAGCGTGCGGTTTATGGAACCCACTTGGGGGAGGCTGTGTTCAGCAGTAGACAATCCGGCTGATACAGTATATTATCTTCCTCTGGGTTTTGCAAGAGGCGATGAAAGGAAAAATACAAGAAGCTGGGCAGCAGCCTTTTGTAAAACTGTCATCTTGCACTACAATTCCCATGTTTTATCTTAGTACCTAACTTAGAGGTTTTCAATAATCTTACATCCTCATTCACTTTTATTTTATTTTAATACTTATTTTAAAATTGTAAGTGACAGATATTAATTCGAGATTAGAGAGAGAAACACATTAACACATATGTAAAATTATTGTATATTTACTACTTACCTACCCTTTTCTGATGCAACTAACTTTCGCTGGGGTCCGCGTGTCCGGGATTCGGTCGTGGTCCACCTGCTTAGTTCACTCATTTATTATTTACATTACATATCTCGATTTTTGGATTTTGTGACCTATTCTCCCCTTAGCATGCGCAGTGAACTTTTATTCAATTGCAAACTATGCAAGGGCAGACTCGCGGTCGTGAGGTCTATAGCTTCGGAGAACCACTAGTATAAAAGGAGCCAAATAAATACAAGACAACTCGTGCTATAACCGAATTTTATAATATTATGTCCTACGAATAAATATCATTATTCGTATATATATATTTACAGGTACGCGTACGGAACCACGCGAAGATGGTGGACTGCTACCTGACCACCTACTACAACCACAAGACGATCTTCGGCAACAAGAAACTGATCGCCGACGCCATCATCGAGAACCCTCAGAGCTATCACATCTACGAGGGGCTCAGCACACTCACTAATATTTCCAGGTTTGTTGAAGTTCAGTTTACTATAGATAAGAGTTTTTTTTATCATATAGCAATAAATCAGTACATGCCATGTTGCTAAGTAATGGAGCTATCAAAACAAAAACGGGGCACTCAACGGCTCTTAAGTGACTTGCAACAAAAAGGAAGGTTTCTAAATCGGCTTTTATTTTTTATTAAGTACATAACGAGTCTTCCTATCTTTAAATTTAAATAAAACAAAGTGTATGTGTGAGATACCTATCATCGAAATGTTTTATTCATTTGTAAGGCCCATCGATGCCATTATCCGTGGAATATGACATTGTTCAAATGTCCGCCGCGGCTTCTCTGAGTGCATGGTTATCTGAAATGTACAATTTACATGCCGACGTATAAATCAGGCTGAATTTGATGCCGATGATGGCATAACCCATGGGGGCTATGTTGACTTTGAGAGCCGCTGTGGTTTGTAGCTTATTCGTATAGACCAAACCCCACAACTTCACCTCCGGAAACCAAAGCTCGATCCAAATTCAAAGTTGATTTTTTGGGTGTCGCCAACTACATAAAAGGGGTTAATTGGTCTTCTGTCACCAAAAAGCGCGAAGTTGATGATGCAGTGACTGAATTTCAAATAATTATTTCATCGGCTATTTCGAAACATAGTCACACCATCCATGTTACTCGATCATGCTGTAATCGCAAGTCTTGGATAACACCTGGACTTATAAAATTCCAGAAAGTTCGAGATATTTTGCATATCAAAGCCAGGAAGGAACCCAAAAACAAAGTTATACAGGTTATATACAAAAGGTATCGTAATTTCTTCAAAGAAGTACTAAGACGTGTGAAAAGTGACTATGATAAAGGTATGCTATTTAAAACTAAAAACAACCCAAATAAGCTTTGGCAAACAATCAACATCATCTGTGACACCAAAAAATCCCATAATGAGCCTGTCGAGTTGATAAAAAAAATCACCAGAAAATCCAACTGCAGAGCTTAACGATTGTAACTTGCTGCAAAAATTTTGCATCACAATTCTACTACAGAGCAAGTCCTAGCCAACATGGTCAAACCTAAAAATGTAACAGTTAATTCTTTTTTATGACTCCAACAGACTGTCATGAGATAAATAAAATTATAGGTGGATTAAAAACAGACAGTGCCCCAGGTATAGATAAAATTACTAGTAATTTAGTTAAATACATAAGACCCTTTGTTCTTGAACCCCTTACACATATTTACATTTGAGTTTAGAGACCGGGTGTTTTCCCAATAGATGGAAACTGGCTGTGGTGGTTCCTCTTCATAAAAACGGTAATAGAGAAATCCCCGGCAATTATCGCCCCATATCGCTTTTAAGTGTGTTTTCAAAAATATTAGAAAAGGTTGTAAACGTCGTAAACGTAGTTGTAGACTAGTCGATTATTTGGAAGATAAACTGTACTTGTCGGAAAGACAATTTGGGTTTCGGCGTGATAAGTCAGCTGAAGACGCCGTGGTTCTACTAACTAATACAATCTCCACTTCTTTGGATCAGAACATGAGTTGTGTTGGGGTATTTTTAGATCTCGCCAGGGCGATCGATACCGATCCGGAAACGAAAGCTGGAAGTAGTTGGGATTCGAGGTATTGCTCTTGAGTGGTTTCAAAGTTATCTATCAAACCGTAAGCAACAGGTTTGAGTCGGGTCGAGCTTCAGTGACGAATTTTCCGTGGGTTTTGGTGTTCCCCAGGGCAGCATTCTCGGTCCTACACTGTTTGCAATCTATATGAATGATATTTTAGAACTATCTATCCCTAGCGCAGACATAATTTGTTATGCGGATGATAATATAATAATAGTCATTTTCCAAGACTCCTCATGGGATAAAGTTACACAATTGGTGGAATCAGGAATCAATCAGGTAGCTGCATGGTTGAATAATAACTTGTTAAATTTAAACACTAAGAAAACAAAGTTCATAACATTTTTTAAAACTTCTAAATCAAATATAATATCGCCCCTTTAATCAAATTACACAACTGTGGTTCCTCTTCTATTTACCAACCCCACACATGTAGATGTGAAAAAATTGAACAAACCAAATATATTAGTTACCTGGATGTAGAAGTGGACCAAAATCTTACGTTTAAGAATCACATTTCGAAATCATCAGGACGTGTCAAAAAAATCATATATATTATGAAGGCTCTACGAGACTCTTGGACAAGAAAACTTTGATAAAAAAGGAAAAAAATATACTTAACCTATAAGAAATTAGATCAAAACGCGTTTTTAAAGTTCCCGTTCCCTAAGAGAGGCGTGTTATGTTTTTGTAGTAGGTACTTAAAAAAGTCTTGTCGTCTATAGAATAGTTATGTAGGTATCCAAAAGTACCTAACAGTTTCGTACATAACAGGTGTCTTTCGGAACTTATTTGGTATGCTTTTCAAAAGAGAAAGTTAACTATAAACCTTTTCCAGGTACGACTTGCCGGACCCAGAGACCTACCGGGACTTCTTCCGGCTGAACCCACTGTACGAGTTCCAGCAGCTGTCCGCCACGTGCACGTACTTCCGCGGCTGCCCCATCACGCGGCTAGACGTAGCCATTGCGTACGACCTGCCTGAACTCGTCGGGAAATACAAGAAGATGGTCGAGACTTCCACGCCACAAGGCATGCCCAAGAGTTGATGCGAACGAACGACCACACGCCACAATTAACACCCGCTTATTAACACTAGCCAAACGAATTGGACACATTCTTTTTCGGGCACATTTTGCATTTCTTTACCTCTTTCTAATCGGGCGTCACAACTGTTTTTTGTTATCGCATTTTTATATTTATTGTTTCGCTTATATCTCGCTTGTTCCTGTTTTTTGGGGTGAATGTGTCGTATGAGTTTTCTTGTAGTGGTGATGGAAATTCTGTGCTGTAAAAGTTCCAATGTCCCTTATTAACATTATCTTTTGTACAAGACAGTTAATGCTCTAGTCATTATTTAATATAATTTATTTTGATTACAATGAGTGAAATAGGTGTTCCTGCAAATAGGACTAATCCCTTGCGGTCTACCTTAATTTTTTATTAGATACATATTTATTGAGACTATGTGACCTATTTAAGTAAGAATAAAATAATAAAGTGGTTTTATGTTGTTTTATTTATGACCTGGCTTTTTTTTTCATAAAAGTAGTGGTAAGACGAGCTGGTAGGCTCTTGTCAAACTATTATTCCTGCCCATGACAAGTACCTATGTTACTGACACAGAACATTCAGAAGAAACAAACATTCTGTGAGTAATTATTTTACTTACTTCATATATGTCCCTTAAACCTAGCATCAGAACTTCTTTACAAAATTACGAGAAAAAATTATAGTCATGTGTGGGATTCGAACCCGCGTCCATCCACCCCTTTAGCCGTGGTATGCTCTAACCAACATGACACTGACTCATAACTTTAATTCTTGCTCTCGTTCTTCGACCATCGTATCCGGATGGAGCGACACCTGTAGTTCAACTTGCGTTGTACTACAAACAAGACCAATTTTGGAATTGGTTTTAAACTTGTAGATAATGACGCAACCTTATAATTTTAATATTGTTAAATTTGCAATAACACCTCCTTGGCGAATTACATTACAAAATTTACGAGAGAAAAAAATATAGTCATGGAACTTAAAAATCTAGAAATTCTCAAATTTTCACAAAGAATTGACTTTACGTATGTATAGTACGTATTTTTGTCCTATTTTAGCACCTATTCTCGGATTGCGATTTTCTGCGATTTGGTCGCAATTTCAAATTTTGTTCTCTATTCCACACCACTATAGAGGTTAAGAACCAGGCGCGTTTTTTTACGTAGTGGTCTCCCCGTTAGGCCTAATCCACTAAGGACTAATACAATAAGTAAAAATCACAATCAGGTACTGGTCACTGCACTTTTTTAATTTAATCACTATCAAGAGTATCCATATTAACGAAGACAAAATTTTCGTATTCGTCATCATCAAATGTTTCCGTTTGTTCAATTATTAATAAACTTTGTGCTTCATCTGACAAAGTTTTATGTTTTCTGCGAAGTTTGTGGCGTTTCGCTTAGATGAGTGGATCAGAGCTGGTCAACAAATTATTTAAAATGTCTTCATTTGTAGTTTTTCTACTGCATTTCCTGGAATGGTGTTGGCGGTACCTACGAAAGTCTACTGTAATACGTAATGTGATACTTCATATCACATAAAATTGATGTTGCTTTTCCGTCTATCATTGTCATTAATAAAGAGTATGAAATCTTTATTTCTCCAACTTCTGTTTTTACTAAATTAACAATATCTTCCTCATTAGCACTTTTTTCACGCAAAATTGTTATTTCTTTCAAATTCGAAAAAGATTGGACGACACCAGTATGATGAATTTGGTGAATCGTTTTTCCAGATAACTTGTTCGCCGCACATTAATTTTATTGGCACTAAACTTCCCATAAATATGCTTGAATCGTCCAGTTCACTTTCTTGTTCATCGTTTGTTTGCACTTTTTGTTTGTAATTGGCTTGATTTGAAGCACCGTCAAATCCCCACTTACTGATTAGTGTAAATTCTTTACAACCACTATCTATGACGAGTGACGTCATTATTCTTCTTGTCGTTATATCCAATAGAGCTTGTAACTCTATTTTGGCTGAGGTGTCCGTCACTGTAATAGCATATTTTGGTGGATAGCATTCCTGTTTCGCATGTTGCACTTGATAATAAGATTATAGAGGAAATATATTACCGTCATTCTCGTCACCACTTTTTCTTAAAGTATTGTATTGCCACTTGGTCAGCTTAAGTGATAAAAATAATCCTAAAGCCTCATCCGGAGAAAATACAGATTTTGTTTCTTTAACAGATATGCACTTCTTAACTTTTTTTACATCTTGGGGATTCTTAAGTAAATGTTCTAGTATTTTAGCAATCTCATCATTCCCATCCGCTTGCAACTGCTCAAAATATGCATATTTTATTTCTTCCGAAGATAAATGAAAGTTTTCTGCTCGTCTTTTTTTCTGTTTAGGCGGTAATTCACAAAACGGTTTTCTAGGGCTTTGCTCGGTGGAGACACCGACAAAAACTTTTGCTGGTGATACATACTGAGTTGATGTACTCGGTGCTGGTTGATCTTCATTACTGGTTATTAAACACTTAATAAAGTCTGGCCACATTATGGTTTCTTGTAACCATTCGCTATTTTCAGTTCTGAATATAGTTTCTTTACGATGAGCGTTTTCCCATCTCCTATTTAAATTATAACAAAATTTTGCACAAAATAACTTTAAGGTCTTTTCATGTTGATCACTTAATTCGACAAAAAATTTTGACCTTATCTAACCACACAAACTGTCATTATTTTTAATACTGCCACTGTTTTTTTAAAATTATAAAAAGGTCAAGGTTGGTCACCAAATCTTCAAACATTTTCACAAACACAAAATATCTCACACTCACTTCACTTATTTGTTTATGTAATAAATAAGTGAGGGTAGTGCGCTGTGCGTATATTATGGTGGGTAATAGAACACTGAAGTACGTTTGAATGCAATAGTACATTTTGTGCCCTATTATCGTTGCACCAATCAGGTAAAGACACGTGTCATAACTTGATGCATAGATCAAATAGACTTGATGTTGCGGTCGCGCATTCCTATCTCTTGATTCTCGGAAATAAGTGTCAAAACAAATTACGTCATACCATGGAAGTAATAAGTACTACGTACAACATTACTTCCATGCGTCATACCTACCTATATTACCTATGGTCAACTATGGTGGTGGAAAATGTCGAACAATTTTTTTTTATTTAAAGTACTAAATAAGTATTGAAGTACTTCAGGCCGTTTAGTGTACATTATTTTCAATTTCAAATTAATTGGAATAAATTGCTTAACTAAAATTACATAACTTCATACAAATTTGATATGGCTATATCTCCGAAAGTACGAGTGCAATTAAAAAAAGTCATGGAGTAAAAACTTTTTTAATTGATGTCTATATACTAAAAAAATACATTTTAGTTCTTAAGACCCAACCTTGTAATCCCAGCCCACTGTGCCGCGGTCCGCATCCGGACCGCCGCCGCGCCCACCCATTTTGTGCGGACCGTGACAACACAGCACTACAGAGTACGTATAATTTAATTAAAATGTATCCCGCAGATTATCTTTGTTGACGTCAATTTGAAAACGGCCGGGCGAAGTAACGAGCTGACAAGCGAAAAAGAGTTTGCGGTTTGCGAAAGGGTAGAAATCCTCAGCAGCATTTAGTCACTGCATCCTGATGACAATGAAGCTGCAATTGTTATAGGGAGTGACAAAGCTATTCTTCAGATGGAAATTACCGATTTCCAAGAAAACACAGTATTGTAAAGACGACATAGTATGGTTTTACCAAAACATGCGGAAGTTTCCAGTGAAGAGTTCTGGATTAAATTTGTTTTTGGTATAATAAATATCCAGAACGAACAAAATTTGCTTAGAAACTTCTTAATTTGTTTGGGTCAACGTATAATATGTGAAGCAGTATTTTCGAAGATGAACTGCATTGAGAATACATTTTGATGTCGACTTACCGATGAACATCTCCAGGATATAATATTAATAGCTTGCAGTAAACCTTGGTTTACTCCAAACTTCAGACAGATAGTTCGTAATAAAAAAAATTACTTTCCTCGTAGATATGTAAAAAAAACACCTTTGTTATTTCCGTTGTTTAGTAACATTTTTTTTCAATAAAATGTGCGCACCGCAATTTTTATTATGAAACCATTTTTAAAACGGAGTACGAGCGAAACTAATTGACCTCTGGATCTAGATAAACGAAAAATTTACTTTAAATTGCTCATTGCTTCAACGATATAAAGCTTAAGTAATATACATCTCTTAAGGATTAAATATAAATTGTATAAATATTTAAATTAAATTGTAAAGTGATTAATACATAATCATTTCAAAATAGATCACAGTGGACCGCAGTCCTAAGTCCCCATCTTGTGGACCTGTGCGCCCCACAATACTAAATGTAGAATTGGAACGTGTAATGAATATGTATAATCATTTGAAAACAATGCTAGGTTGAACGAAAAATCAGTAAGTACCTACATAAAACCATTATTCTATTTAAATTATAAATAGATGACATAAAACAAACAACATAGTCATTTTATACAGTATTACCACATACGGTTATCTATTCACGTGTTATTCTTATTAGGTACCTTAAAATTTCTCTTTTTTTAAACGGCCGGCACTCAATACGTCACTCGTATTTGTCACGCTACTTCTTTTCAAAAAAGTTCCGGGCCATAAGAGGTCCATAGCAGCAGTTGTGATAGTACTTAATAAGTTATTGTACTATTCTAGGGTAGATATCGTGCTATCAAATATATTCAGTTGTTGCCTAACACTGGTCTATCATTAAAGTCTCAACAGCAGTCTCGGACGTTTCGTCAAAAGTGCCAGTACTAGTACTGTTTGGAGGGCAATGGCAAACATACAAATCATACGAATCAAATAACATGAAAAGCTTCGCATTACCAAACTATAGATGGACTGTCTGTAAAAACTGTCACTGTCATACATCATTACAAGTAGGGATATCGAATATCATCGAAAGAAATCGATTCGAATCGAAATTGCGAAGATCTATTCTCGATTTAATCGACCTCCATGTAATCGATTTTCAATTCAAGCGAATGTAAGAATTCTAATTATTTTGTAGATAGGTCGTCGAACTATTTATTTTACTTGATCACGTAAAACGGGAGGTTCTGAGAAGATATATTATATCATTTATTATATTTTCATAAGTACTTAATGAATGAATCAGTACTATATAATATTATATGCGAAAGTAACTCTGTCTGTCTGTCTGTTACGCTTTCACGCCAAAACTACTAGACCGATTTGAATGAAATTTGGTATGGAAATAGTTTGAGACCCGGGAAAAGACATAGGATAGTTTTTATCCAACTGCGCAAAAAGAGGTTAATGTTTCTGCGCGATAACCGACATACGCGCGGGTGGAGCCGCGCCCGGAAAGCTAGTTACATATATTTTTATAACTGATAGGCTAGTGTTTGCCCACCTTCGCACCTGATGGTAAGTGATGATGTGGTCGAAGATGTTGTTCAGGCTAAACTAGAATTACTGGCTCTCAAGGAAAGCTGCCGGAACACACCGTTGGGTGCTTGGGAGATTTTTTGGCAGGCATTCGCAAAATGCCCTACCACCATGCAAAGCACATTTGTAACAGGTAAACGTAATTTTTGGGGATTATTTCATCCGCGAGACCCTACATGTGATCCCCCAGTGGTGCTCAATGGGCGAAAACATCCAGCAAAGCTATGTCGCTAAACGGCCAAGCTGTGTAACGCGCATAATTCAAGTTCAAATGAAAATATCTGTATTTTATATCATATAGAACAATTACGGTCTAGACATAAAAATGTAGTTCCAGTGATACCCGTAGGGGCTCGGTCTGGTGAAATCATTTCGAGGGGCGGGTTAAAACTGTTGCGTCTTTTGTGAACGACTAAATTAAGACACACAGCATGTGCATTAATATCCTAATGGGTAGTTACCTCATGACCAGCGCAGACCAGCGGGATCCGAGGCACGGTTCTCTACTGGCCGACCGCATATAGAAGGAAGGCCAGTAGTGTGCTAGCCCCACATAAAAGACTGACCCACCATCTTGCGAAAACTCCCGGGAATGCGTCATCGTGCCGGTTGGCGACCGGAAGAGAAGCCCCGATGGACATTATTAGGGGTAGTCGAAGGGCCCCGCGCAAAATTAGCTATCCTTTGATGTATCATCTTGCGTGTGTGTCTCTGAGTCGGTAGGTCGCTCTTTTTACTGTCGCCCTTCTACCTTAACCCACTCATAAAGCATATTATAAACAAGCCAAGATATTAGAAAACGGGTCCACGCCTCTCACTCAAAGTGCACCTCTCTAACAACCGGGGCATTCACTCAAATACTCAAATCACGTCCCAGTCCATCGCCAGCTCGAGACTACGAAACTGCACCTCTTTCTTACGGAGACCCAGATCAGATGTATTTTGTGCTGCCTGTTGCAACTAGTCGACCAACAGTACCAACACTAACATGAGCGCCTTAGTTTAATCGATTTTTGACAATTATCTTCCGACCATTTGCGTAAATTTTCTATTCTACATTTATAACATCCATGATCAACGAAAATCATCGAGCTTATCTCTTCGATTATATTATATATCGAGCATCCCGCTCTTTGAGTATCGAATCGACCCTATAAAGAAGTAAACACAAGAAAGCGAGCGTGAAGAGGTTAACAAAAGATACACACAAAGTTAAATTATTTTTCAATTTTGCAAGTGCCGAAACACTTGAGTGATGCACACTGATCTATCGCCGCATTTACACACTGATGAGTGCAATGTTTTGATAAAACAATTGATGGACTGCCATTCAGAAGTAGGTTTTCGTATTGCGTAACTAAAATATTATCAAGCTACTTGTATTCGCCGTATTTTTACATTATTATTTGATTTACCTTAGTGTTTTAATTTAAGGTTATAGTGATAGACTCGTTCATAATTTAGTATTTCTATGAAGTAGATACATTACCAAGATTTTACATTTCTCCAGAATAGTTTTAAAAACTAGATTATTACTATATATTAACCGCTATTGGAATTTACAGCATTCATTCTTGAAGTTTGTCGGGTATTGCAACGACTACGATAGTGCTATGAGAAGGTGTCTGAAAGGAGAACGATTACGACGCCAGAAAGCAAACTTTGATGAATCAAAAAGACGGCACGCTGAAATTCGCGCCCGAATAATTTCCCAAGAACAGAACAAGAACTAGTTGCAATAAGCTATAAAATGGAGTATGACGATTTGGAGTTCACAACCGCAGAGTTTGGTATTTTAGATTCAATTCCAGATTTGTCGACATACAAGTCATATACAGAAAGATATTTCACCAAGCGATACGTAACAAATGTAAATGAAATCAAGAATAATGATATCATGATTATGTTCCATTCAAACAGGGTAGCTCTTTTATGCCTAGCCCCAAGTCACTTCTTTTTCAAAAACAAGGAAGATTACACCATTAACTTCAATATAGGTAAAACTGATAGGCGCAGTAATACTGTAAAAGGCAAAGGGAAAAAAGGAGGGCAGGTGTTGATGCCGAACTCAGTTATCTGTAAGGTTGAATACAAAGATGGAACAAGTTTTGACATCCCATGCTGCATGAAAGGAAAACTGATTGAAGTGAATGAAGAGCTTGTGAAAAATCCAGAATTACTAAGAGGAATGCCTGATGCTGATGGATTCATTGCTGTTATTCTGTCGACAATAGAAAAATCTGATGCAACCAAAAATGAGATGATGACTCCAGAGGATTATTTAAAAAGTTTAAATGGTGATGGTGAGGTCAATAAATAGACAATATTTTTACCTACTGTTCTGTTTTATTTTGGGGCCTGTTACACTCTAACAGTTAATCAGTACTTAGTACTTATCAGCTTGAAAGAGGATGATGCCTAAGTACAGCTAAGATAAATATAACATGAACAGGTTTTTCTATTTTAAAGCATTATAGATGAAATAGAATGTCTATGCAATCTCTTGTTTATCATATTCATCTGTAGTCCTTACATTTTTTACTGCTGGTTTTTACTGCAACGGAAATTGAACCAATAATTGGTATTAAGTTTGGCAAACAGCCTGGACTTAATTTTTTATTGGTAATTTTATTGTTTCCATCACAGGGTGATAGTATGTAATCAACTTGACCAAAAACTTGCTAAAAATGGCACAGTATACTAAGTTAAAGCAATAGTTTGATTTGTGTTTGGTCGTTTCCCTGAATTAAGTGTATTTGGAATGTAATAGTCTACTGACATTATTACAATCATGTTCTTGGAACATTTTCTTTATTTTGTAAGAAAGGGGGTAAAATTCCGGGTCTTTCAAGAAGTCTTTCCTTTTTTATAAATGAAATTCAATGGGACATAATTGCTGTTCAACTTATTTTTATGTGATAGTGATGCAATGATCGAGGCCTGCCTTATGTTAAGCCATAGAACATATATGGTTAAGCGGTAACGTCTGATTATAACAGATAAATTTCTTCATAAGTGACAAACTGCACTGCGCCCATCACCCTGAGACATACGGTTGTTAAGCCTCATCTGCCTGTAATTTCATAGTTACTTAGTGGCTCTCAAGGACTGCTGCTGGAACACACTCTATGTGTAGTTCTCTAGGTGTATTATTCTCTTAACATAGTCAGCTTTCGTGTTTTAAATATTATGCAAGACAAATTACTTAACAATCCATAGGTTAATGAAAGCAAATATTTTTAAAGTATCTTAAGAAAACATTAAATAATATTTAAATAAAACACTTAAAAAGGTAAAAAAATATATATCTAGTGACAATTCCGCCTAATTTTCATGTTATCTACGTGATGTCACAAACATCATGCAGTCTAACCGGAAGAATATCAGACTAGTTTCGCTTCTAAACGAAGCATCTTCAGGAGGTCTTGACTCACCGAGCCATAGGTTCACTGTGTGGGTGCCGGGTGCGATGGACTGCAGGGGAAGAGGCTCAAAGGTCATGCCTGGGACTTGCAACCCTGAGAGTAGGGTTAATCCACTCATCGAGCCTCTTCCCACACCTTACCTTTGATGTCATCCTATAAATCCCCTTTTTAATATGCGTTCAAGATGAAAGTCACTGTTGTTCTTGTCAGGCCAAGGTCTTGTAGTAGGTTAAAGAGGAAATAGTTTCGAAGCAGTGAGAGCTCAGTGGCTTTGGCTATGGACTGCCGCGCAGCAGGTCCATGGTTCGAATCCCGCCGCAGGCTTGAGCTTCACCGCATGGTGGGAGGGCATTTTTGCGAATGCCCGCCTGGCTAGCGACCACCCTCAAGTTGAAAATCTGTCGCCAAGCACCTAACGGTGTGTTCCGGCAGCTGTCCTTGAGAGCCAGTCATTCTAGGTTAAGCCTGTTAACACCTTCGACCACATCATCACTTACCATCACGTGAGGTTGTGGTCAAAGGCTTACCTATCAGCAATAAAAAAAAAAAGATGTATTTCGCTGGTATAATACTCACTACAATTATTTTAAGCCGTGTTTTGTGTAGATTTACTATTAGAGACATTTTTATCTAAAACTTCAATAATCTCCAACTTCATTACATCTTCGTGTTTCTTGCCCATTTTTGTTCCTTTTTTACGTGTATCAAATATTAACGCATTCAAAAGGTGAATCACAAAACTACTTATACGGAGCAAAAACACCAATTGAATTAATAATAACAAATATTAGCGCACGATCGAGAATTTCTCGATCCTACGCTCGTGGAGTCAATATCTCTTGAGGATGCTTCGTGTAGAATCGATACGCGTCGAAAATTCTTCCGGTTTGGCTGCGTGGTGATTGTGAAGTCACGTCGGTTTATCAGGAAAATTGGGCGGAATTGTCACTAGATACTATATTATTTAAGTGTTTTATTAAAATATGAATTTAATGTTTTCTTAAAATATTTGTTATTATTACATATGGATTTCCGCAAAGTAATGCCTGAATCTCATTACCCATTAAATTGGTTTAACGAAGCTAGCTGCCGCCGGACTTACCCTCTGCTCAATAATTAGCATATGCGATACACTCAACAAGGCATCCACATTCCACACTAACGTAACATTCACAAAATTAAAACAAATGCCTAGACTTAGCTTACCAAAACGATTATTACGATGAAAATATAAATTTCGAAGGAGCTTAACAAATTACCAGTACGTGTGAACCTATGTAAGTAAATTAATGAGAGGCCAAAGTAGAGAACGGGGTCATGTAGAAGTCGCGTGGTCTAGTTGGAGCATGGGGCCTACCCACAAAGTCTAATGTCATTGTAATGTAAGTGAGAATAATTCTTTATGTATGCATAAAACATCCAATAACACACCGTGAGGGAAGTCCTTACAAATAATTCTTTATGTATGCATAAAACATCCAATAACACACCGTGAGGGAAGTCCTTACATTGAATTATACAATAGTGATTTCTTCAAAATACATTGAGGAGTTAGTAATGATGTTAGTGACGTATTTTTTTTAATAACCCGTACACAATTTGTGAAAGTGTAAACATAGATATCGACTTAAGCTAATGCAATGTTGTATCATTACCTTATCATTGTTTACAACTGACCTCTGATCTTTCCTTACGAGTGACTGATAAATATCTATTATAAATGTACTCCCCTAGAAGTAACAAGCGCCGAATATTCCTCTAGTATAAAGATGACTTCCATTCGCATTAATAGACTTGTTGCTAACAAACTCAGTGCAAAGAATATAGTTTCCGCATTAACTAAGTTTCGGGCGTACAGTGATGACAGTAACGCAAAGAAAACACCGCTGTACAACTTACATACAAAGAATGGCGGAAAGGTCGTCAATTTCGCCGGATTCCTACTTCCAGTGCAGTACTCAGACATGAGTGTGTCAGCTTCACATTTATTTACAAGAAAAAGTGCTTCTATCTTCGATGTCTCACATATGCTGCAAACTAACGTGCGAGGGAAGGACTGTTTAGCGTGGTTCGAATCGATCTGTCCAGTAGATTTGAAGAGCATGCCTAATGGATCAAGCTCTCTCACTGTGTTCCTGACTGATAAAGGAGGCATCATCGATGACCTGATCGTGACGAAGGTAAATGAGGAGACATTGTATGTAGTTTCAAATGCTGGACGATTGGAAGTTGATAAAGAACACATGAAGGAAACTTCAGAAACATTTAGAAAGAAAGGTAACGATGTAACCGTGGACTTTTGGGATGTCAGTCAGAGAGCACTTATCGTCGTTCAAGGTCCTAAAGCTGCATCATCTATACAGTTTCTAACTGATATAGAATTAGAAAATTTGGTGTTTATGACATCGAAAGTTGGGATCGTAGCTGGCGTGGAGTGCCGCGTCACCCGTTGTGGATACACCGGAGAAGACGGAGTAGAAATATCCATTCCAGCTGATAAAGCAGAAGCAGTCACGGAGGCATTACTAGAAGTGAAAGACGTAAAGCTTGCAGGATTGGGAGCAAGGGACTCGCTACGTTTAGAAGCTGGATTGTGTCTCTACGGTAATGATATTGACGAGAATGTAACCCCAGTAGAAGCAGCCTTGACGTGGCTCATTGCAAAGAGGAGACGAGCGGAAGCAAACTTCCCTGGAGCAGATACGATCTTGCGGCAAATCAAGGAAGGCGTAAACAACAGGCGTGTGGGTATCAGATTGGAAACAGGCCCGCCGGCTCGAAAAGACGTTCTGCTAAAAAACCCAGCTACCTCAGAAATGGTGGGTAAAGTGACCAGTGGTTGCCCTTCGCCGTCTCTCGGCGGTAATGTAGCGATGGGCTACGTTGCCGAAGCGTTGAAGAAAGTTGGCACTGAACTTTTAGTCAACATCAGAGGTAAAGACGTTCCGTGCACCGTCGCTAAAATGCCGTTCGTGCCCGCCAAATATTACATTAGGAAATAAAACTTGTCATGTAAAATTAAAATTATTTTATTTTAAAATAATTAACTCTAACAGGAAAGAAACGCGACTCGAGTCGCTACTTATTTAGGAAGAAACATATTACTAGAGACTAATTAACATAATAATAATTTGTAAATTAAACACATTTAACAATTGTCAAACAATAAAACGAGATAAAGTTATGTACACACCATAGCTAAAGATTTAAATGTAAATCAAAGGAAACCGGAAAGGAATGTTAAATTACATTTGCACCGCATCTTGGAAAAATACGTTAATACTGTTATTAACAAAAATACAGCATCTAGCAACAAGTATGTCACAAACGAAAATATATATCATGTTAATTCATTGGAGCATCTTATCAGTCTTTTACATTCAGGACGGTCTTTGCTTTGTTCGAAATTATGTTAGATTTTTTAATTTGTTTCTTAGTTATAGTTTCTTAGCGAATATCAAACAAACTTTTATAGTATAATTTTTCTCTATATAAATTATGTAAATAATATAACACACACTTTTGTGTTTGTTATAAACAAAAAAGACACTGTATAGTCGAACCTACGCCTTTACCAGATGCCTTTACTAAAATTGATCCTGGTGCCTGCCAGAAGGGTACAAATTTTCTCTCTAATTATATTTATTTTTTAATTTTATTATTAAAAACAGTTTTATTGATATCTGTTTCAAAATCAGATTTGTAAACCTGTGCAATTTATACATCGTAGTTTAATACATACTTCGGCGTGTGACATTTCTCGCTAGACACCGCACTAGACTATCACAGGGGATCACCAAAAGGCGTCATGGAATGATTGTCATTACATAAGTTATAAATCAGTCTATTTTAACCTGTTATTGTCCTAATCTATGGGGCTTCCGCGATTAATACTCTTCAGTTCCAACAATACCACTAACATGTCTTTGTAAAATCATCGATAAAAAATTGAACTTTTGAGCAATTTAAATTGCATAAGAAATTTGTACGCTTATTTCCATCACTTTATAATTACAATTAAGTACATTTTAGAGCCAAACAGTGATTTCAAGGAAAGAAGTAACGTTGCGATTTTAGTTATAAGTACAGACAAGTGCAGTGTACCAATACGGTTCATTTTTTAAACCGCGCCCGCCGCGGTAACGTTTGCGTTGTGCTATTTTTGAGCAAGACTTACATTTCTTTACATATAATATATTCGTTGGGAAATGATTATTACACCAATATAGTTAAATATTTTTTTACACAAGTATACCTATGCATATGTTATACTCAAGGTCACCAAATTGTTTACCTTGCTTCTTATAAATACTTTATAAACGCTATTAAGTTATAAAAATCGATGTTCAAACTTTTTAACTATGTATTTATATTTTATAAATTGGCGCTAACAAACAGCTAGTCGAGCCATTTTGTGACTTCAAGATAAAACCAAATACTAGCAAAATGTACATCGTAAGTTCTTACAAACTTATTTCAAAGAGATTTGCTTAAAATTATTTAAGTCATTTATGTATGTACTGGTCTACTCCAATATTTTTGCCAGGATGATGCCTTATCCGGTAAAAGTACCAATTTAGATAACAGACCATGCAGATTATATAAAAGTTATTTCGTAGAGTATAAATGCTTTGCATTAAGCTTAATTTAATACATTCTGTCTATATATTACATAGTTTGGCAAACCAAAAAATGCGAGCCTGGCAGGCTATAGACAATTTCACGTTTTCTCTATATAGACAAACATCTTATAGGTATCTATTCGATTTGGGTACGTACGTCAAATTTTTCCTATCGTTCCTTTTAACCATCGCAGATCGTAATCCGCAGAGCATGCGTTATTACAAACATAAAAATATTATAATTATAGGGTTGCGTCATCATAAACAAGTTTAAAGCTTTTCTCTCGTAAATTTGTAATGTAATTCGCCTAGCAGGCGTCATTGCAAACTTAACAATATTAAAATTATAAGGTTGCGTCATGATCTACAAGTTTAAAACCAATTGCAAAATTGGTCTTGTTTGTAGTACAACGCAAGTTGAACTATAGCTGTCGCTCCATCCCGACACGATGGTTGAAGAACGAGAGCAAGATTTAAAGTTATGAGTAATTGTGTCATGTTAGCTCAATTGGTTAGAGCATTCCCCGGCAAAAGGGGTGGATGGACGCGGGTTCGAATCCCGCACATGACTATAATTTTTTCTCTCGTAAATTTTTAATTTTGTAATGTAATTCGCCTAGCAGGCGTTATTGCAAACTCAAAAATATTAAAAAAGTTTAAAGCGAATTGCTAAATTAGTCTTGTTTATAGTACAACGTAAGTTGAACTATAGATGTCGCTCCATCCTAATACATTGGTTAAAGAACGATATATAAAGGGGTGGATGGACGCGGGTTCGAATCCCGCACATGACTTAAATTTTAACTTTTTTTTTTTGTTTTTTTTTTATGTTATTGTGACGGAACAATCTCGAGGTCCACCTGATGTTAAGCGGTTACCTCTGCCTATAACAGATGCAGTTCATCGTTCAAGTGACGAATAGCACTGCGCCCGTCACCTTGAGACATAGTTGTTAAGTCTCATGTGCCTGTAATTTCACTGGCTCTCAAGGACTGCTGCCGGAACACACCGTTAGGTGCTTGGCGACAGATTTTCCACTTGATGGTGGTCGCTAGCCAGGCGGGCATTCGCAAAAAGCCCTTCCACCATGCGTTGAAGCTCAAGCCCGCGGCGGGATTCGAACCATGGACCTGCGGCGCGGCAGTCCATAGCCAATGCCACTGAGCCATCACTGCTTCATTGAGCCATCACTGCTTCACTGAGCCATCACTGCTTCACTGAGCCATCACTTTATAATATAATCCGAAGAGCATGCGTTATTGCAAACATAAAATATTTAAAAAAGCTATTATAGATACCTTGAGCCGTTAGGCAACTCAGCCATTATATTAAACTTATGTGTTTATTTCAGCATTATTTAATGAAATATTGCGATGTATTAAGTACCCACTTTAAGTTAAGGGTATATTATTAAGGGTATGCCTAAGCATAGGAGCAGTCACGATTTTAGTTTTTGATATTCAGTTATGTACCAATTTGATTTACGTTATATTATTACGTAGGTACATATTTTATGTTGCATAGTCCAAACGACATAAATAATATTTAATTTTGTGTAACTTGTGAAATGTTGTAACTTAGTTTGAACATTTTGTTATTATCAGTTATATATTTAATTTTTTTTTTTTTTTTATGTCTGATAAGTTAGCCTTTGACCACTATCTCACCTGATGGTAAGTGATGATGTGGTCGAAGATGTAGTTCAGGCTAACCTGAAATAATATTTCAGATCTACTTTATATAGATATTAAAGATGCATGTAGCTATATATATTCTATTTAAAGCAAAGATTAGTAATTGGTTCCATTTGTATAATTATACCTATTTGTACAGGTACTGTTTTTACATTGTATATTTTTATGCTTACAGTACTATATTTTTACCTAAATTTTGAATACTAGAACCTTTTACTTGTTTGTATCAATGGTGTCATAAATATTATCCTATTTTATTCCAGGTCATGGTCTATCTGTGTATACGTACAAACATAGATTTAACTACTTAGTCTCCTTCATTATTGAATATAGGCTAATATGGCTAATAGGCATCGTTCTTATAGGCTGATAATTTGTAAAATATAGGCATCGTTCTTAGTTAGTACCAAAATATAACGCAATATGGCCTTACATTACAGATTGGACTATTCATAAAAATAGTACTTCTAACTTGCTCGCAACGCTACTACTCCTTGGTTTCTCTATGCATAATTTCCGTATATAAAACGTAAGTTATAAACAAACCAACATTGGATGTTGAGATCACTTGGCCGGACTCACCGGAGCCCAAACGCCCTTGAGGTCATTTGTTCAAGTCCGGCCCATCCTTGAAGTTCGACTGCGCGAGGCGAGCGATGTCGTCGTTCAGCTTGCTTAGTCTTTCTGACACCTAGAAACAATAGATTTTGTACTGTTATTGCACTTCTTTTTTAATAACAGACATTTAGAAGATTGCATTTTCAAAAGACCACCATATCTTTTTGTTGATATTTCAGAGAGGGACATAAAATATAGCTTATAAAAAACAATCATCAGCATCTAAGGTAGTTTCGGTATTTGATTCCCATCGTCCATCCCTGTCATTTACGTACATACTCCATTGTCTTCTCGCTCGCAAAGCGGATGTCTCGCATTATTCTCATATTATGACAAAGATTAACAATTCAATAACCGAAATAACTCCTGCGCCAGGAGACTCAAGGCAGAGTAACTAGGCATAACCCTTTTCAAACGCGGCGTGGGCTAAATAGGTATTTCCATGTATTATCAATGAATCCTTTTTATTTTCGGCAACTACGTTAAATATGGTAGACATTTAACAAAACAATGTATCTTGTGCGAAACTGAATTTGGGCGACCTTATCAGGGATTCGAAAAACCGTAGTTGTATCCTTTAAAACAAAACTAACAATATTAATTGAATAAATTCTGTCCGATATTGCATAATAACTTGTAAGTTTTTTTGCTTGTCTTATTTCGTTATCTTTTCTCCAACTTACTGAAAAGGCTACATAAAAATCTTTTGCAGTTATTCATGCTTTAAAATATCGACTAATTTATAGCAGCGAATTATTTATGAGCTGTATTAATTGTAATTGTATGAATCGTCCTCTATTGGGTCGTTCATGTTTGGTGGTAAGGATACATTTTAGTTTAGTATTAAGTTCTGATATCTCACTCACTAAGGTGATGATGTTAATATACAGGGTGTTACAGCAAAATAACCGACTTATTAATACAAAAAAAAACCCTTAAAATTTTCGTTTTCCAATAATACACATTATGTGTATTTTATTGGAAAACTAATTGTATATTAACTAAATATTATGTTGTTTTGACAACCTAGATCATAAATCACTACCTAAAAAGGTCTCATTGACTTTAATAAAATACCCATGTAAATCCACCTGAATCAATATATAGCTATGCAACAGCCAGACTAGAAATGCACCCCCCAACCTTCTTGTGGAAGTTGTAAAAACTACGAAAGAAAAAATACCAGTAGGTGGGCAGCAGCGCCTCTTGGAGGGACTACGACCCCCAAGCCGCCTGTCGAGCTTGGGGATTATGGCAAACGCCCCCTAAATAGGGAAGGCTGTGCTCAGCAATGGACGATCAGCTGATACAATACAGTAATAGAACTTTGTCCTTACTCACATCATTTTGTTGATACGGCGGTTCCTTGGATGACTTTCCCTTGTTCTTTTCCTCCTGTATCCTACAGTTGACGTGGTAGTTGATCTGATTTTGCAGCTTCACGAATATCTTGCGGTATTCGTCTTGTATCCTATTCATTTCGTTGTTCACGTGACTGTCCTTCTTCGTTATGTAATCCTGTCGAAATTGTGACTATGGGTAAACAAATGCACGTAAAGAAAATTAATGCGTAGCATTTCAATAATATTAAGGTTATTTTTTAATAATATGCATATCAATGACGATGACAATGAAGTGATTTCTTATGTTTCTGTATTTAATACAAATAGATGCGCCTCGGGGTTTGACCCGCGTAGGCAATGATGAAAAATATCTTAAGTGTTAATCCAGAGCTTTTACTATCTATGTTTCAAGTTTTATCCAGATCGCCGAATTCCCGCCCGGGGCAAAACATTTTGTATTCCAATAATTTGTAAATTTATGATTTTCGCTTAGTACGCGGCGGGTAGTGCTTGTAATCATAATATATAGAAATTTGTAAATTTATCCAGATCGGTTTAGCCGTTTCAGCGTGAAGGAGAAACATACATACACAATCACCCATACACTTGTTATGATAATATAAGTGTGATTAGTAAATAGTAATTCAACCACTTTAACAGGTTCTATCATTACATAATTACTTTGAGAGGAAAAATATAGACAAGTACGGGATTCGAACCCAAGCCATCCACCCCTATAGCAACGGTATGCTCTGACCGCTGAGCTAAAATGAAATATGACTCATAACTCGAATTTGTCCTCCCTCACTTTCAACCATCGTATGTGAATAGAGCGACATCTATAGTTCAACTTACTTTTTGTACTACAAACAATACTAATTCTTGCAATTATCTTTAAATTTGTTGACGATGACGCAACCCTATAACTTTAATATATTTATTTTTGCAATGACGCATACTCCGCGGATTACATTAAAAAATTACTTTATAGGGGTGGAAGGCTTGGGTTCGAATATCGCACATGACTATATTTTTTTCCTCTCGTTGTAATTTTGTAATGTAAACTACGGATTTTTGCAAAAATATAATTATTAGGATTATATCAATCAGTGCTATAATATTATAAATGCGAAAGTAACTCTGTCTGTCTGTCTGTTACGCTTTCACGCCAAAACTACTGGACCGATTTGAATGAAATTTGGTATGGAAATAGTTTGAGACCCGGGAAAAAACATAGGATAGTTTTTATCCAACTGCACAAAAAGAGGTTAATGTTTTCGCGCGATAACCGACATACTCGCGGGCGGAGCCGCGCCCGGGTAGCTAGTATAATATATTTCCTAAATTATAATCACTAATTTTTATCAAAATTATAACCAAATATACTGCTATATAATGCTATAAAATAAAGCTGTTAATTACTTTTTATAATCAAGAAACGAAAGCAAACATTTTTTCGAAATTTAATACTAATAAATTTTTTTTTTCTTAATTTAAACATTTAAAGTAAACGCACCTTATAAGTCAATATTGTCTTTTTAGCATTCCTATACTTGTCTTGAATGGCTTGATGTTCCATCTGCAGCTTCTCATACATCTGCTCCAGCTTAGACAAATTCGTCTGGAGCTCGGCAACTTTAGATTTCATCGCTTGGTATTCCTTAGCACAGGAAGATCTTTCGCTTTTCAATACATCCTCTAAGGAACCTAACCTAGAGGCCCTTTCCTTATATTTCTCAGCCTTCACTTTCCATTCTTGAAGACAGTCTTTTACTTTATGGCAATCTGCCTGCAATTCATTATGTTCTTTTATTAGAACAGATATCTCGCTCTCTTTCGACTCCAATATCTGCGTCACTTTCGCACGTTCAGCTAAAATAAAATCTTTTAATGTATCTACTTCTTGAGCCTTTCGTTCTAACAGTTCTTTTAGTTTATTGACGGCTTCCGTTTGCTCGTTTTCCATTTCTTTGATTTTCCTTGTGCAGTTCATTTCCATTGTTTTCATTTCTAGTGTAAACTTCTCCGCTATTTGGTCCCGTATCGCCTTCTCTTTGATCATGAGAGCGGTCTGGAAAAAGAGATACTTCAGTTGAATAATATTTTCATCGCACCTATTCGAAAAACGACAGTTGGCTTTAGAGCACAGTGGCTAGAAAATTTTAATTTGTTTCTATGGGAGTTATAGCTTTTTGTGTTCTGCTTGGGCCATGTTTTTTGCTTCTGAATAATAAAATAAAATTCATATTTTTGAATAATATTACTTAACATACGAGTTTCGAGTAGTTTTCTCATTTTCTCCTAAGTATGTAGTGATAAAAAATAGTGTAATCATTTGGGACCAAAATATTTTTCACCTCTACCACCGGAAAATTTGTAAATCATTCAAAATCTGCGCAGAGATGGGCTTTTATCCTGCCAGCGTGGAAATGGTTTTTGAAATTCGAACCCTTCCAAGATCTGGATATACTGACCCGGCACACCAAGTGCCCCACTTTAAGAATACTTAAAAATATATATAAGGAAGTCATACCTTAGCAGCCATCTCATCGTCACACTCCTGAACCATATTCTCAATACTCTCAGCTGGTTTCAAGCTCATTGTTTCTTCTGTATTAGTGCCGATTGATCTCTGTTCGTGGAGCTTCTTGAATCGATCCATTATGTATTGTTGGAAGAACTCCGCTTTGCTCTTGAGCTCCTTCATTAGAGCTTCATTACTTTCTTGTGATGCTGTATAAACAAATCTTTGTCATTAGTAATAGCCAGTGAATCTACTGCTCATCAAGCCCTTTCCTTTCACTTTTTAACTGTATGTTAGGGTATTTGTGGACAGAGGTTAGTGTGTAAGGGATTTCAACCCTTAAGATGATTAAAAAATAGAAAAAAGGAGAAATTCGAGCTAGGACTCATTTCCTACCATAGTTACAATGGGCAGAGCGTATAATGCTTTTTATGAAACACACTATTAAAATTTGATTTAACTATGCTGCATTTAACATTGCTAGAGGAGTTTTTGAATGCTAGCCTAGCTGCCATCCACACGTAGAAATTGTGACTTTCACAAGTAGACAAGAGGAGAGGCGTCATCCGTACAAGGTTGATATTACTAGGACTCGTACGATGCGCTTCGCTTCCACTTTTCTCGTGCGTACTGCAAAAGAGTGAAACTTCTTACCGTGGTCAGCTTTTCCCGATGGATACAACATGGGTGTCTTCAAATCGAGAGTAAATAGGTTTCTTCTAAGTCAACGTGCTCCAAGACCACATCAATACTTAACATAAGGCAGGGTGTGGTCAATTGACCTATCACGAATAAAAAAAAAGTAGAATCCACATAATAATATGTGGAAATAAAGATGGCCGCGGGTTCGAATCCCGCTGTAGTAAAAATTTTCCCTTACTTTGTTATTTTGTAAACTGTTACTTCCGTTTTGAAAACTATCGCGAGTTTTATCCATATTTACTTATTAGGAATCGGAAAGACTGGTCGGAATCTTTCCATTGAATATAACGCGCGTTTGAGCTGATACCTAATAAGTAAATATAACACCGGTCGATATGGGGATAGGTGTTGGCAGGCTAAACCTATTATGAAAATTGACCCTCAACAGATTTCCTACCTGAGGGTTAAAGCACAGATATTTGTATATCGTGATCACGACCAATGCAACTTGGTCGAAACATCGAGGTAAATAATATACAAGTTTTTATCGCCATTAAGTACCGTTAAGTACTTTTTCCCAAACATGCTTGGAAATGTGAGCATTATTTTGACAACCTTCTTCGAGATAAATCGAAATTGCTGTACTGGCCAAATACATGCGCGCAGCGGCCGGCAAAAAATGTTTGAAAATCTATATCTGTCGTGTCTAGAGGCCAAATAAATTGCATAGTGATCTCATATCTGTCGTGTAATTAAAAAATGGAACGATCTTTTACTTCGAAGCATGGCAACCAAGGAGGTCACTTATCAAAGGTTTTATTTAAATTTCGATCTGGCTTGCAAATAGAACGCTGTTTATTGAAAAAAAAAAAACAAATGAACACTTTAACGCGGGCAATTTTATTGTTGTTTGTTTATAGTCATTGATTCTTTTATTTAGACACCTCTTTAGAATTATCCCAAATTATCCCTACTACTTTGTTTTAATTTCCGCGCATTATTTGAGAAAAGCACTATACAAGCCTTGGCCACAACTAGGCATTGATGGACTTACGTATGTGTGCCTCGGCTTCGCCTCGGCCCACATTTACACGTTCATCTATCAATGCCTCATGGCCGCTGCAGTATTGTACTAATAACTATTTGTATCTTGTAGAAAAGGTTATCTAAAGTTTGAGCTAAACATTGTAAATACCACAGAAAAGAGAAAGCAATAGAAAGGTGAAGGGGGCGTGGCCCGCGAGCCTAGCATACAGGAGGATTTACGTCAACGGACTAAAATGCTACTGACAGTCGACCCGCGGTTAACGCGCCGCATGCATCTCCGTAAATGTATATGAAAATGCCGCGTTGTGCTGTTATAAATTGCAGATTCAATAGCGATGTCACAAATGTAAAGAAAGTAGGAATATCCTATCACCGGAAAATATAATAAATTGTTCCTAAATGTTTTATATTTCGCTGATGAACAAAGTCGGTGCAATCTGACATATAATGATTGATGTTTTTTTTATCGACAAAATGTTGTCGATAAATTGTTAGTCACTAAATGTCACCTCATTCCAATTTGGAGCTTTCTTGTTAGACCTACATTGGGTAAAAATGGGACTAATCAAGGAATCGGATTGCTTGTAGTGAACAATAAAGATGTAATGTCACGTATCATTCACATGTGTTGAACTGGCTACGCTCGTTTTCTAAGGAAACTGACATGGCTGCCACTCTAAATAGTATTTTATATCTCTATGGTAAATACTATAACTTTTTTTCTATGTGATTGTGACGGTACTAAGACGAGGGCCAACTGATGTTATGCGGTAAACTCTACCTACAACAGATACATTTCGTCACAAGTAACGAACTGCACTGCACCCATCACGCTGAGTCATACCATTGTTAACTCGCATGTGTAATTTTATTGGTTCTCAACGACTGCTGCTTGAACTTCAGATTTTCGACTTGAGGGCTCAAAGACACTTTAGAACAGTAACCAGGCGCGCATTCACAAAATGCTCTTCAACCATGCGGTGAAGCTCAAGCATGGACCTGAACGGCACTCCAAAGAAATAACCGCTCAGGTATAATTGCTTAAAAAAAACTGTAGATACCACAATACTATAATATGTAATCTGCTTACCTAATTTGACAGTAGATTTACCGAGTTGTTCGTCCAAATACTTTATATGTTTGACATGCTTTTCGCACTGCGTGCAAGGTTCCATCTCTTTTCGCATCGAAGTCTTCTCATCTGAAAACATCCAGCATGCGCAAATGTCAACTTTAAGTCGCATTACATGAGGTTGGTTTTTAAAATCACTTATATAATTAATCTACACATTAAAAATAATTTGATATATACAGCATAAGGTTGATTTCTTATCGGGGTCCTGTTTTAGAAATCGGGGGTTATAACTAAACCTTTACTGTCTTTCTGTCCATCTCACCGACATTGAAAGGGCTGTTTTCAACCCTATGACTTAGCCAGTTGAACATTTCACAGAATATATGTTAGTAAGGTGGATTGCCTTAAAAATAATAATATGTAATAACAAAAAGGTCCAAACACCCGTGTTTTCATAAATAATAAACAAAATGGTAATTATGAAAAAGGTTCCCCAAACAAAAAATCTGTTTCTTGATTTTATTCTGTCAGAAAAACAGTTATAACGGTCAAACTGAGAGTCCATTTCAGAATGTCCTAATAAGGTATTGGGTTGCTAACCAACACATAAAATAACTGAATGATAAAAATGGCAGGTAACATATATCGCAATTCAAGCTTTAACCGATGGATAGGCCAAATCGATGACTGTGAAACGCAAAGATAGCGTTTATTTGATAAATAAAGTTCTGTGTAGTATAACCGGCACATACTCGAACATTCATTGAAACATGCCCTTCTTATTTATGATATATCAAAATCCAACATATAACAAAAAATCAATAAAAAACCAATTTATTGCGGGTTGGACTCTAGCTAAGGATATCGAATTATAGGAAAACATTGTTTTTGGTTCATTCTTTGTTGGTAGAACCATCAGTGGGTGAGACCGACACGCACTTGGGCGGTTTTATTTCTTACCATGGAGATATTTATCTAACTTTTCGGTGAACTCTTTCTGTTTATTCGTGAATTCCCTTTGCAATTCTGATATTCTTTTATTGGCTGTTTCCAATTCTACTTTTGTACTCGACATGTCTACTGTCAATTTGTCTATATGCTGCTTGTGCTTTTCTATTCTTTCGACATAGTCCTTTTCCTGTGATTTGAAGAGTTCACGTTCTTTTTGTATTTTCGCTTGGATGTCTTTTAGTTCTCTTGATATAGAATCCCGTGAACTGCATGCCTGTAAAAAACACACTCTATTTATTGATTCAGTCCCTATTCTTAAAGCGACCGTCCATTAGTCAGGTGAGGCTTGAAAGGGGATGGGCGGAGGGTCAAAAATGCTAAAAAACGTCACATGATTAACGGACGGTCCCAAAGATACATATTTTTCCAATTGAAATCCCTGTTCTTAGTTAAGACAATTAAACTCATCAGTGTAGTTTCAACTACCCAAGTGAACATCTTGCACCAACTTCAAATCATGGAGGTGGTTATCAATTGGTCTGTTTTTTATGTTTGTTACCTCAACTAACTTTTGACTGGTTGAACCGATTTTTATAATTCTTTTTTATTTATAAGCTGGTGCTTGTCGTTTTGTCCCATTTCTGTTTCCATCAAAATCGGTTAAGCCGTTTTCGAGTTACATTGTAAAATATGTCAATAACAATCGATCCCGTAAGTAGTAAGGGTCACTAAAAAGAGTGAAAAAAAATGTACCCAAAAAATGGAACCGAATCAACACTCAAAAGTGTGAAATAACTTGACAATATCGGTATTGTGATAATAGGTACTTTTGAACTATCGTGGTACCGAATTCAACAAGTTTTTTCACACTTTTGAGTGTTAAAGTCGGTACCATTTTTTGGTTTAACCTTTTTTTTTTATTGTTTTAATGTATGTAGCATTATCATTTACACCCACTCTAATGCGTAGTGTACAAACGAGGCGCATACAGTACAGAGGGATACATACGCGTTCATTAGTGAACAGTAATATGTTTTGATTATTTTTTACTATAGAACGAGATTGGTTACCTATTATATATTATAGTTCTATACAGTATGTAAGATGTGCAGAATCTTTTATTATTTTTATCTTTGAGCCAAATATGTGCCAGGACTTTGATCAAGCATCGCATCGACCAAGCGCTCAGATAAGTTTTGGAAAATACGATGAGCTCCCGGTTCCCACGGATCCAAATAAAATTAGTAAATAAACCCAAACTCAATAAGCCAGTTGCCAGCATGCTGTGCACGCTGCCAACTGGGAGTGGGCTGGAGCATTTAGACTGCCTATGAGTCTGCTATGACTTATAGGTTGTGTAAATGCTTTTATTGTAGTAGCTGTAGTGTTGTATATAGTTCGTAGTACCTATGTTGTTTAATGGAAAATGAATTTAATGTAAAAAGGCATATCGCCGGTATTTTTTTTAATCTTTTATGTACACCATAATAAAAATTACGTAAATGCTAGTGAAAGAATTATCCCGATATCTTCAGAACTAAATTATTGACATACAGCGGTCAAAATAGTATCGGGAATGGATGATTTGTTTATGGTTCCAAATACTTTTTTTGTTGTTAGATAGGTACAACTGTTTCCATTTTGGCATGGTTTGAGTTGTACCTGTTAATTAGTTATATAATATGTAGTGTGCGATTGCAAATTTTATAATGGACAAAACATCGAACAAAGAGTTTGTCTTAAATTTTGCACCGGCAATGGAATTTCGTGTTCAGAGTCACTGAATGTTACAGAAAGCTTACTGTGAATCGACTTTATCAAAAACACGAGCTTATCAGTGGTTCAAAGCGTTCAGAAGCGGCCGATATATGATGGAAGATTTGCCTCGCTCTAGTAGGCCATCAACGTGCAAGTGAAGTTAACAACGCAAAAGTGAAGGAAATAGTGACTGAAAATCCTCATTCAAGTTTGAGAGAGATAGCCGCCGAACTTTCTGTTTCTCACGAGTCGATCCGTACCATTTTAAATATTCACTTGAGTATGAAACATGTTGCCGCTCGGTTAGCCCAAAAGACCTGAATTTTCTCCAAAAACTCAATCGCATAAGAGTTGCTGAGAACATGCTATAACGAGTTAATTCCAACCCAACATTCGTGACCCCGCATTATTACCGATGACGTCAACAAACTTGAAAATCGAAAAATAACACGCCAAATGCATATTGACTGTTTTCTTTTCCTATCACGGTGCACTCGGAATTCTTGCCGGTAGGTCAAACGGTAAATATAGAATATTATTTGAGCGAGAGCAAATTCGACAAAAATTGCCAATATTGTGGAAAAGAAATTTTGTATTTTGCACCACATGCTAGTCCGCCCTTCAAGACCATCATGGTGAACTAATTTTTGACCAAAAACTCAACAAATACTTCTAACGGTTTTCATTCGGTAGAAGATATAAAGGAGAATTCGCGGCGAGTGAACTCAATTACGGAAAAAGCCGAGTCGACGTATTCGATCGCTAACGTGAGTCGGTTAATTTATAATATTGAAATATGTATACAACTCACGAGAATTTAATATCTAAAGACAGTCTGAGTTTTTTTAACTGATGATTGAAAGACCGGTCCTTAAATTGAATATACGTACCTGAAGGTATAAATTCTTCAGCTCTCCATTTTCCTTGAGCGTGTCTTTAAGTTGAGCGCTGTACCGTTCCAATTCACGCAGCAAATCTGCATTAGCTTCCTGTACCATCGACGCTCGACTCCCTTTCTCAGACTTCAATTTATCGTGTTCCATCTCCAATTCTGTATATTTTAGGTCCAGCTATTTGCAACAAAATATAAAGTGAAACAACTAAACGCTTTTCTTTCCATAAATTCATATAAACATAACTATAATTTGATTGCCTCGTGTTACAGTCTCAGAGTACAAGATTCGAGTATGGATTACCATGCTCGGCCATCTTTGGGTATGGGATCAATCCGCCGCGGGCTTGAGCTTAACCGCATGGTGGAAGGGCATTTTGCGAATGCCCGCCTGGCTAGCGACCACCCTCAAGTAGAAAATCTGTCGCCAAGCACCTAACTTTGTGTTCCGGCAGCAGTCCTTGAGAGCCAGTGAAATTACAGGCACATGAGACTCAACAACTATGTCTCAGGGCGACGGGCGCAGTGCAATTCGTGACTTGTGACGAAATGCATCTGTTATATGCAGAGGTTAGTCCGCTTAACATCAGGTGGGTCTCGGGCTTAATCCGTCACAATAACATAAAAAAAAACTTCTGCCATATACATTGTATATATTTTTTTTTTTATGCCTGATGGGTTAGCCTTTGACCACTATCTCACCTGATGGTAAGTGATGATGTGGTCGTCGAAGATGTTGTTCAGGCTAACCTAGAATGATATTTCATAAGAGCGGGGGCGAAGCGGGCATTGTGTAATCCGCGGATCCCAGACCAGTGTCAGATCGCGGAGAGTACCCAAACGGGCTTAACTTCAGGTGTTGACTCTACAAACATTGGATTGAAAGATCTTATGATACTTTATATGCATGTAAACCACGATGATTGAGTATTGAGTTATCCTAAGGAATACTTACATTTTTAAGGTCAGCCCTGACTTCTTCCATTTCGTTTTTTAATTGTTCATTTTGTTGCTTATAGCTCTCCAACAGTTCGCTGTCGGAGTTGGAGCCCAACAATTCGAGTTTGTTCTGCAGCACCGCTATACGAGAGTTCAGTTGCATTTCTACGCCCTTTTGCTCCTCTACTTTAGCTCGCAATTCCGATTCAGTTTTGCGGTGATGTTCTAGTTTTTTGTCGCTGAAACACAGGCATGTTTAGTATCGGATCTGTACTTATGTTAGTATCCCGTAGATGCGGAGATTCAAGTTTAAGTGGGGCATATAAAACTTGAATGTTTCTTGCCACTTCCTCAGAGGTTTGCATCCTACCGCGGCATAGGTACACCGCATGTCGGTGAGATCTTTTACGAAAGCTCGATTAGTAAACTACTAACCTTAGGCCCTTGTCCCACCGCATGCGAGAAAGCGAGTATCTATAGACTATTTTCTCGATCAAAAAACTTACAAAAGATATAGATCCCTTGTCAACAAAAGAGAAGCATATATATATTATTTTATTGTATTGTGACGGAACTCGCACAAAGCCCACGTGATGTTAAGCAATAACATCTGCGTATAACAGATACATTTCATCACACGTGACGAACAGCACTGCGCCCATCACCTTACGCGTAATCTTTTGCATTTAATACTGCCTCTCAAGGACTGCTACCGGAACACAGTGTAAAGGTGCTTAACGACGGATTTTCTACTCGAGTGTGGTAGTGAAGCAAGCATTCGCAAAATGCGCTTCTAGCATTCGCTGAAGCTCAAGCCGGCGGAGGTGAGATCGAACTATGAACCTTCGGCACGGCACTCCATAGCCATTACCGTTCAGCATAAAAATACATACATAACAAGCCTTATATTAATTAGTAGATCGGTGTATACAGTGTCTGCGAGATCTCGCTCTTCACTAGTTTATCGCAACGACAAGAGCTATACTCACTCAGTGATGCTCGCTTTGTGGTCAAAACTTGCCGAGAGACTGTCTCTTGGTAGATACATAAACTACAGTCCGGCCGCCGAGAGAATGAGTTTGACAATACGTGCTTTTATTGTTGTTGTGGAGTAAAATATACAATACACCCAATTTTTACATACTTAAATGCCTTACTAATACCATATTACGCAATCAGACTGTCTATGTTACTTTCAACTCAAAAATATTCACAAAACGAACTGCCAAACGCATTCTCTCGGCGGCAGGACTGTAGTGGACCGCTTCTCGCACGTGGGCGAGGAATAGCCTGTCGCACTAGCACACTTATAGCCCAGCGATAAAATTATGAGAAGTACTACTCACTGATCAATAGCTATCGCTATTTTCTAGTTCTAATAGCATATCGCTCACCGTTGGGGGTGGAATAAGTCCCTAAGTAAAAAATTACGTATATCAGCTATCATAGGATTCGGCAGCTGTCATTGAGAAAACATTTATTCGAAGTTTTACCTCTTTAAAAGTGAGATTATGGTCAGCAGTAAAGCTGTTGAGGTTTTCATAAAAAAATATGCTACGAGTACACAGTCGTCCCACGTCAATTTTGTCTTTCTTATTTTAATGTTTTTATAAAGCACTTTATAGTTTTTAAACTAGTCTATGTGATATTTTAATTAATTATTATGTTAGAAAGTTATTTGCCCGCTGGTGAACGGAAAGTTATCACATGATAACCACAGCATCAGGAAGTATTTACAACTAGCTTTCCGGGCGCGGCTCCGCCCGCGCGTATGTCGGTTATCGCGCGAAAACATTAACCTCTCTTTGCGCAGTCGGATAAAAACTATCCTATGTTTTTTCCCGGGTCTCAAACTATCTCCATACCAAATTTCATTCAAATCGGTCCAGTAGTTTTGGCGTGAAAGCGTAACAGACAGACAGACATAGTTACTTTCGCATTTATAATATTAGTACTGAAGTACTGATTGTGTGCGGGCGGAAACTTACCGTTTACTTATCTCTTCTTGCAGCGAAGACAATTTTTGTAATTGTATTTTATAACGACTCAAAACCTCTTTCAATGTTGTTAATTTGCCTGGCGATGGTGGTTCACCTAGAAAAAAACACAAAGCGCTTTCTTTACAACAAATCTATAAATAAAACTTTTTACTTACCACATTTTAAATTTAAAACTTGCTGGTGTTTGTCTGCCTTCTTGACCACATATCAGTAAAAAAAATAACTTAAAATGGTGTTTGTATTGTGTATAATCATTATTCATAAAACTTGAAATATAATTAAAAATTCTGACCGGTAGTGACGTCATTACGAAACTTAATTGATTAAATAAATCATTTCCTTCAGGGTCATCAAGTACAAACTAGTTAATCCGCATGGGTCGCACCATTCCATATGGCGCATAGCGGTTAAAATAATGAAGTGCGTAGAAATTTAGAATTTAAATTATATTAAAATTTAGAAGGGTAGCCAGCAACATCCTTGCAACAGTTAAGTCTGCTTGGTGAACGCACTGTCCCCAGTTAAAAAAAAAACACAAAATTCGCACCTCTGTTGGCACCGTCTAGATAGGCAAAGGGTTGATGCCTGCAGTGCGTATAATCGGAAGATGTAGGTCTAATTCCCAGTCTCTGCTAGGGCATAGTTAAAACGACTACTGAAAATGTATCTACAATGGTTTCTTAAGGGACAGAATTCTAAAACCAGATGTTAGATTTTGTCCCCACTTCTCCTCGCGTGTTTACTTCGCGGTGTACATGGCGCCACGTCCGCAAGTCAACGGTAATATTTTATTTGGTTAAAAATTTAGAGCGCTCTCTAGTAGAACTAGTAGAAACTATCTTGTCACACACGAATGTGATGTGTGCTGAAGCGCCATCTAGTATGCATACATGATACCAACCATTAGTTGATTGTATGCTGTAAATATCATAGTGTGACACAGTTAACCCTTTGCGATCATAGTTCCCGCGAGCCTAAATTTACCATACCTACAGTAGAACAAGTTTAGTCTTGATTATTACCAACTTGTTTGATTTTGCAGTTTTTGTGTATGTTCATTTTTAATGAACATGAACTATGGTTTTGATGAACATGAACTATGTATCTACTTTGATGCAAGGCGTAAGCTGTTACACAATAGATGGTTTATTTATTACAAAAACAAGTATATTGTGTAAAATTTACACAGAAAATCATAATAAAACTTTTTTACCCCTGATCAAAATACAAATAGCGGGTTATACTATTGGGTATTTTTAACTGACTTCAAAAAAAGGAGGAGGTTCTTAATTCGTCTGTTTTTTCTTATATGTTTGTTACCTCAGAACATTTGACTGGGTGAATCGATTTAAAAAAATCGTTTATTGTTTGAAAGCTGATACTTGTTGTTTGGTTCCAGTTAAATTTCATCAAAATCGGTCAAGCCGTTTTTGACATACACTCCAATAACTGAAAAATATTTACTTATCTTGATGATATAGTCGTTGACAATGAATGAAGATCGATCCCGTAAGTAGCAAGGGTCATAAAAAGAAGTGTTTTTTTTTTAAATAAAAATGGAAATGACTTCATCACCAAAAAGTGTGAATTAACTTGTCGAAGTCCAACACTAGTACCACGTGCACAATATTGTGATAATAGGTACTTTTGAACTATACTGGTACCGACTTGAACAAGTTATTTCACACTTTTGGGTGTTGGAGTCGGTTCCAATTTTTGTTTTTTTTTTATCATGTAGCGTAGTTCATTCAGATCCTGGCTTTGTTTCCGCTAACAATCAAGGGTACCTGCTCGTGTCATTACTACAAGTCATATTAAGATTTCACTAACAAAAAATCACATGAAGAATGTAGTAGGTAGGTACAGTTATTGTTTCAATTTGTTAATAATAATAAATACATCTCGTGGATGCTATTGTGTAGATGAGTGGAACAACAAAACTTCTAACAAAATAATACCATTATTGAAATCACCCAAGGAGAAAGATAAGTATTTTGTTTGAAAATGTATTACTTTGTATTACTATTCATACGTAATACCACAATATTACATATCGATTATAAAACCGTGGTATTACTGTTATTAACTGTATTTGTCAAAGATTACGAAAGATACGTTTATGTTTGTAAACGACACCCGTGCCGTCACTTGATGTATGTACTTGTATAGGTAGATTATGTTGCGAAGATGCACCGGAGTGCGACATAAAATCGGACATTCTATGAGAGTAGGGCTGCCATCCGTCCGGGTTTCCCTGGATTTAGCATTTTACCAATAACCCTGCATATTAATAAAAAAATAATCGAAAGGTGAATGTTTCGAGATTTGTCTTAATATACTCTTTGTGTAATAGTGTATATCAACAATGCGTCGTTCTTCTCCTCCATTTTCTATACTAGAAAAATAACAAACTTTTATTGATTTTCAAATAATATTTTTGGTGTCCGATATTAATCGCCGGTTTTCGGTACGCGTGTCAAAATTCAATTCATCTAACAAGCCATCACAATTAACAATCCGCTAACTTTCAACGGGTTTCTGGAACGCATATTAATGAAAAATTACAGAACACCTGATTAAAATGCTTGTTTATCTATGATAACATGAAATTTGAAAATGTCGTTCAAATTCATTCATTCTCTAGTGTTCTGTCTTTTTTTAACACATAGCGTTGTCTCTTCTGTTTTGACATGAAATTAATCCCAAATCATTTTTGGCATCACCACCGTTACTATGGTTACCAATTAAATATGACGGATGATCGTAAAGGTAAAACAACAAGAGAGAGGAGTTCGAAGCGTTCCTATTTGTCAAAATACAAGCAGATTTGGGCATTCACATCCAACAATACTATTTGCGCTCGGATTTCTAACTGACAGAGTCCAGACGTGCGAGTGTACGCTCTAATACCTAAAATGTCAACATTGATGGGTTATCGCTAGTGGAATTATCAAATTTCATTAATTTTTATGAATCCAGCAGTGATAGCTCAGTGGCTTTGGCTATGGACTGCCGCGCAGCAGGTCCATGGTTCGAATCCCGCCGCGGGCTTGAGCTTCACCGCATGGTGGAAGGGCATTTTGTGAATGCCCGCCTGGCTAGCGACCACCCTCAAGTAGAAAATCTGTCGCCAAGCACCTAACGGTGTGTTCCGGCAGCTGTCCTTGATAGCCAGAGTAATTCTAGGTTAAGCCTGTTAACACCTTCGACCACATCATCACTTACCATCACGTGAGATTGTGGTCAAAGGCTTACCTATCAGCTATAAAAAATTAAATTAAAAAAAATCCCTTTATCCTCAATACCATCATGATGATTATAAATACTCTTTAATTTTATAGTTATTATGTCAGTAATAGTTTATTGATAGTGAAAGTCACTAGCGTACGTGAAAATGTGCGTGTTTGTCTTCCCTTACTTGTTGCTTTATATCGTAAAAATCGATTAAAATAAAAAAATCATGAGTGGCATTTTTTATTGCTGCTAGGCTACGCTTTGACTATAATCTCACCTGATGGTAAGTGATTGACGTCTGATGATGATGAAGTCAGTAGAGAAGAATAGGCAAGAACAGCCGTCGTAACATACCATTAGATCCTTGGTAATATATTTTCTACTTGAAGGCCAACAACTATCAAGCCTATCAATGATTCTAAAAACTCCCGCCCTCGCATCATGCGGTGAAGTGGAAGACCGCGGCGAGATTCTAACTATGGACCTCCTGCGCATCAATACAAAATAATACCACTTCTAACATCAACGTGAATATGTTGTAGCCGCACATCAGGCGCTAAACAGAGCTTTAAACCATATCTTAACGCCCTCAGCCGAAAGGTGTTTTCTCAAAGAGGGTTGGGGTTTGGAAGGTCCATAACCTACTTATCTTGGAAATGCTTTTGTTGGTATTACAATCTACCCAGCTGCGGTTTGTTTAATGGCTGCTATGGTTATGTTATAGCACCCTATTGAGTAACAAATGAGCAGCAACACTATAATCACGTAGTCTTTAGTAATATATTTACGTAGTTCTATAATCGGACTCTTGTTCTATACTCGCTCATCATACACACCGCTAGGGAATGGAACACTCTGCCTGAGTCTGTGTTTCTGGTTAATTACGGGGGGGTTTTCTAAACAGGAGTGAATAGGTATCTTCAGGGTAAGCGAGCTGCATCATCGATGGCATCGTCACTTAACATCAGGCGAGATAGTGGTGAAGTGCTACCCAGTACCTTCGGTATGAAAAATAGCAATATGTGTTTTTAGAGTAATCATACTTGATATAATTCTGTTCTTGTTCTATCTTATCAGTTATTAGAGTAAACGTTGTAGGTAGGAATGCTTAAAACTATTTTTATATATTTTTACGATATCAACACGTTAATCTTAGAATAATTGGTCGATTTGGGCAATTAGAATTAGTCAGTTTAACAAACCGTTAACGTACCGAAAAGCTTTTCAGAAACCCAAAATTGAAATAATTGTCGATTAATTGGAGATTTGACATTAGTGTTGACAAACAGTCACATGAAGTTTTTAGAAACCCAATCTGCGTATGACAATGGATTAACAAGTATTTAAAATAATTTGTCGCTGATTTGCGTTTCAGAAACCGGGGGTAAGAATTTTATTGGTAAGTAAGTTATGGGATAGTATCAATAACCAAGAAGCATCCTCCTATCCAATATATGGGGTTGTTTATATGGCTACCATATGTTGTTTATACAACACAGAAGATGTAACATTTAAAAACATAATGGCTATAATGTGTATAATTTTTTTGTTGAATTACCGGCCGCCCCTTAACACCAAAACGTCCTGGGGAATACTCTCTTTGGTAGTATATCCGCTACACTTTGGTTATTAAGGGCGTTATAGTTAAGTCCTCTATAATGCACCTTACTCGATGTTCTTACGTAAGTATTGGTATGGTGCTAATTATTTCATTTTCTTTTAGTCAGTTCTTAATTCTTATGCTATTCAAGAAAACCATGGAAAGTCTCATTCTAAAGCAGAAGCTTAGGCTTCATCTTTTTGTATTAAGTTTTCATTTCAGAATTTCATTATCTCTATCGCATCAAACGTTTACGGCCATCTTTTTACTACTAATTTATATGTACTAATATATTACGTACTCGATAATACCATGAATATTTCAATAACTTTCCATGTATGAAAGTTTGTGTTTTCTATAGTAGTGGACAGAAGGACGGTGTTTACTCAACATAGCTTTGTAGTAAATTGAAAATGTTGTTCTACTGTAACTATTACGCTGTGGCAACTCGTGTCCATCCAAGACATACTTTTTCGAGATCTATGAAAAAACGTGTTCAGGTAGCTAGATTAGGTAGTACCTATTTAATGTTCACGTTCATTAGATATACTAAACTCTCTAATTATATGAAAACATGGAAACTCGAGATACCTAATAAATTTGCAAGCATTGTAATCGTAAATTGAATACGCGTCAGAAAACTTAATTATACGTAAATATAATACGTATCAAATAAAAAGTAATACAAATAAAAAAGTCACCAAAAAGAATCTAGGTATGTGAGATTCGATCCACGGTACTCGATCTTCTGATTCGACTTCAGTAGTTACACACTATACAATCATTGACCAAGGTGTCGAAAATTACACACATATCGTTTATGCCTTACTGTCAGACACATTATATTGGTCCACGTACATACGTAAAATTATTATTGTATTATTAAGAATTATGTCGTAAAATTAAAATTAGACCAAAAAGAATCTCTTTACGCTGGATTCGATCCACGTGCCTCTTAATTGCGAAGCGATGTCACTTACTATGCGCTATTTGAACGACGATTGATTTGTCGAAAATTATGTACATAACCTGTGTGCCTTATTGTCAGAAACTGTATAAATTAATCATGATCCATCTAAAATAATTACAACACATTCATTACGAAAAATTCTGAATATTGCTTATAATAATTATTTTAGGTAGCTAAAGTTGTACCTATGTCTTGTAAAATGTTTGAAGTGTTTTTTATATTGCGTTAGGGTTCACAATCATATCATAATTTCATTAATATAAGAGATATATACATAGGTACATGAAGAAAGGAAGCCATAGATGCTTACCTTATTATGTCCATCATGCGTTTTTGACGATTTTTTGCATTCCCAAAGCGTTTATTTATAATTTTACCCATGTTTTATTTTAATTGAGATCGCCGAGAAAAGTGACACAGGTCCGACGCATGACGCGGCTGACCGCGATATGAGCGAGGATGATAGCAATATACGTAGATCGCTGGAGTAAATAGTGCGACATGATGTTAACGCTTCTCGGAATGAAAGGGCGTATGTGACATTTTGTAAACAGGCTCAGTACGCATTAACTGTGCTTTTTTTGGATTAAAATAATCAATGAAATTTATTGTACTTAAAAAATCAATATTTTAGAAAAAAAAAACAATTTTTAATACACTAAAATCTGGCGGAAAAAGTAGGAATCCTCTATTTTCAGAGGTGTTTTTGAGATTTTTTTCTATCGAGCCAATTATTAGGAAACATGTTTTGAAATCGATGAAAGTATTACTTATATCCTTGAGTATCGTGTATTTAAATTGCAGTACCATCCGGTACCTGGTTTATGAGATTTTCCATATCATGTTGGCACTATTTCGTAATTTCCGAGCCTTAAAAACTTGATACATAATGAAGTCGTACTAGTCTTAAAACTTCCCCGTTTGTGTATCTTTCTTAGCCAATATCCACACGCACGCACTCTCTCACACACACAAAAACAAAATAACACTTAATCCTTTTTTCTTATTTTTCGAAATTAATATCTATATTGATTGAATAAACATAATTTTGGGAAAGGAACTGCTTTCTCCAACACAGTGAAAACTACAGCAGCGGGCACGGATTTCACCTTTAAATTGTACCATATTTTTATTCAATAAAGTTACATACATTTGTATTGAATAAAACATGAGGCCAAGCAAATTCAAATCTTTACAGATCATTTTTAACAACTTGAGTTGTATATACATGATATTGAAGAGGCAATAGCTTAAAATAAGGCGCAGGTGTCTTTTAAATTCAATATACACTATATCACGTAAAAAAAAATCCTCAATTAAAAGTTGCAAGCACTCTAAACACAATTCTCACCCATATAAGTATTGTCAGGCATGGTTTCCATCAATATCTGATGCAAGGTCGCGCGCCAGTGCTCGTATTCCTTCTGACAGCCCGATAGCTTGTTGCGATGGAGGACCAACTCGTGTGCGGTTACTTCTAATTTTGACTGAAAAATTAACAAGTAAATTTATTTAATGTTACAAAACTACAACGGGAAGAGAAAATATAGTCATGTACGGGAGTCTACATATACTGACATAAATGACGCATGACTCCTTTCATTCTTAACCATCGTTTAGGGGATGGAGAGGCTAAAGTTAATGTATCCGAAACACCCTCAATATAGACAAAAATTTAAATCGGACAACAAATCTTCCCAAATAAATACATATACATAAAATCACGTCTCTTTCCCAATAAATAATCTGCTTATTTTTAGTGAATTCATTAATTTTTGATTTTCATATTGTTTAAGTTCATCATTTGATGATACTAACAAGTCGCTCGTCTTATGGTAAGTTCACACCAGCTGTCTATTTTTTTTTTATTCAGTATAGGTTCACGTTGGACCACAGATGTCGCTCCATCCCAATACAAAGATTAAAAAAAACGATAGGAAACATTTGAGTTATGGACTCATTGTCACGTTAGCTGAATTGGATTAGAGCACACTCCAGCTAAAGGAGTGGATGAACGCGGGTTCAAATCACGCACATGACTTAAATTTTTCCTCTCGTAAATTTGAAATTTTGTATTATGTCTGTGTGTCTTTGTCTCACTCACATTTATATATCAATTATTTAAATAATTGATATATAAATGTGTCTTGGATTGGGACATAAAACACTTTTTATTTGTATTTAATGTGAGAACTCGATATAAAAGAACACTTATAGTACACTCGATATACTTTATATTTTTAATACATTTTTGGTAGAAAAGTAACACACAACCTTCGCCGAATTTCGGTCTGATGTCAATTGTGTGTGACATGCGTTTCTTCAGGCACGCAGTTCATCCCAAACCATGCCGCCTGTTCTGCTTTAAGTGTAATTGGCTAACCGATTGATTGTTGCTCTTTGAGAGCGCACCGAGCTTTTTAGGTGCGGCGCATATATGTGCGTGGCGTGCCTGAATTTAGGTATTTCCTTCGTAGTAAAAACAAAGACTTATTTGAAAAATGTAATGTACTTTATAAAAAACACGTTGCTTTTTATAATTTAAAAACTGATGACTTTCCGTGAAGCATTTACGCCGTACTATGGGATTATTTAGTTTTTTAGATATCACTTTGGATTGTTTTTTAATCCACAAAAACCTATTTGAAAAATGTAATGTGTACATACGTTATAGAAAACGCGTTGCTTTTTTATAATTTAAAAACTGATGACTTTCCGTGAAGTATTTACGCCGTACTATGGGTTTATTTAGTTTTTTAGATATCACTTTGGATTGATTTTTAATCGAAGAATCTTTAAGTAATCTGATTTCTAAAGTGTATGATTTATAGAATGAATGCTTAAATATCATATGTATTAATTGCATAACTCAATATTAAGAAATAAAAATACAGCAAGTGATCAAACTAACGCAATTATTTCATAATTACGTATCGCTGCCTCGGTGCAGGCTTAAGTACCGACAAATATCACACAAGCTCACCCCAAGTTCTTTGACCTGTTCCTTGGCAGCATTTCGTTCCGATGTCAATTGTGACACCCGTTCCTTCAGCCTCGCAGTTTCGCCACTGACCAGCCTGTTTTGCGCTTGCTCTAACTCGTTGGCTAGCCTATTGATCGTTGCTCCCTTTTCTATGAGGATCTCTTCTTTTTCTCTATCTCTTTCTTTACAACGTCTTTCTAGGGCTTTTATTTCGTTTTCCTGGAAAAGTGGCCATTCATAATTAATTAACCATTTATCTACATGTACAATAAAAGTAGAAAATTTGTCGCCTTTTTTATTATTATTATGCCTTATAGTTTAGCCTTTGGCCACTATCTCACCTGATGGTAAGTGATGATGTGGTCGAAGATGTTGTTCAGGCTAACTTAGAATTAGCCATACACCTAACAGTATGCTCCTGCGGCTGTCCTCGAAAGCCAATCTTTTCAAGGTTAGACTGAACAACATTTTCGACTACATCATCACTTACCATCAGGTGAGATAGTGTTCAAAGGCTGGCCTATCAACTACAAATAACAAATATAACATTACACTGCGCTGAGTTTATTTTTATATATGATATTTAGTATCGACATGCGACACTAACGCAAGACAGAGCAGACATGTGTTTCATACAAAGCGCGCGATCCTCGCCATACTACATAGTAAGGGAAGTTGCTCGGGAACGTTCTCTGGAACGTTTGTCACTCTTGATGAGTTTACATACTGAATACTGCACGCTCATTGGTCACCTATCGCGTTATAGAATGCCATTATCCAATGAGCGTTCAGTGTTTGGTTCTGACAACTAATCAGGCAAAGTTTCTAGAACTGGCTATAAATTCCGCACGCACACAAGTGTTGCCATCAGTATTTTCTGGGTCAGTATGTTTACCGAGTTTTTCTTCAACCTCTAAAAAAGATTCAAAGAATCAGAGACTTTACAAATAAAATATCATTACCTAATAGTTGCAAATTAAAACCCATTCTAAGACGGAAACATAGCCATAACCTATTATTTATGGTTAAATAGGTATCATCACCATCATGAACCGGAGGACGTCCACTGTTGAACTAACGTTTCCCCCATGGAACGTTTCAAGGCGGCTTTTAGCCGCTTGTATATAGGGATACTACATTATATGAAGGAAAAAGTAACGGCATTCTCTAGCAGAAAATGAAGAAATATATCAGAGTTAGAACACTTACTTTTTCGTCAAGTCTGTTTTTAGCTTTCATCAAGTCGTTTTGAAGTCTGTCCAGTTCTTCTCTATGTCTGAAAAAATCAATAGAAAGAAATCATATTATGAAGAAAAATAAATTCTTGTACAGAAACAAAAAAATACGACGTAGGTAATACAAAAATATATAAAAAAATAAAATGTTTACTTACCTATCTTGTTGCTCCCTGAATAACGCGTCTGTGTCATGCGTGTGAGCAACCTGAAATACAATAAGTACATTTTATTACATACATTATTAAGTTATATTTCTTAAGAAAAAATGTAAATTTAATTAATGGCTGTGGATTTTGTTAAATAAATAAAAATAAAAGAATTAAGGCGCCGTCCACTGCGGTCTAGAGCTCTGCGTTCCACTTTTGCACACAGCGAGCTGTCGAGTTCTACAGTTCAGCAATCTAAGTACTCTTCTTCTCACGATTTTTATAGTTATTACCCTCAAAAATATGCAGCAAAGGTCTTTCTGGAGCTAGGTCGTCATTTTTTCTATGTTGTCGGACATTGACATAAACGGTCGACTCAAATAGAACTCCGATAGTACGTGCGCTCTTTATGACCGCTGCGGTCCGATAGCTGTTATGTGTGCTTTCATCCAAGTACATAGTCGCATATTTCAAAAGCAAACAGCAGAACTCTAGACCGCTCGGTGTCGGCCCAGCGGCGCCTAAATGGTAAACAATGAAAAGGTTACTCGACCCCTATTATAGGAGATCACTACTAGTGAAATATGGATGAATAAATTCCCCATCGAGGATATCCAGGCATGAAGGTATGTTTGATAAGTACAAAAGATGTGACAGAAGCCCATTAATAGTTGGCGCACACTGGCGCACAATGCACATGGCAATGAGATGTGTCTTATACTGTCCTTTATTCTACCTCAACAACACCAGGTAACAATTTTGATGTATGCGCGTTATCATGCAGTATTATTTAGAAGGTAGAATGTCACATGTTCTCAGTTCTTTGACATTTATCTCAGCAAAGAATTCAACACGGATTATTAATTTTAAACACAATACCTGCATTGTATGGAGTCTTTGCTGCACATCTTGAAGGCTGATATTGGCGGATCGGAGCTCCATTTTCATCTGCTCTTTTTCTTGGTCATTCTCTACCAGTTTCTCAGTAAGAGCTTGTACTTGTTGCTCAAGTTCAATCAATTTGTGCTTACTTGAGGCTGCAATTTTTATAAAAAGCTGGTATAGTGCAAATCACATAACACATAATAGCTGCTTGTAATTTATGGCAACAACATTATTGGTATATCTAGCTATATTTATATTATAGGTTAACCTTTGACCACCATCTCACTTATTGTTAAGTGATGATGGTGATGATGTGGTCTAAGACGGTGCACAGGTGTTACCTAGAAGGCACTAGCTCGCAAGGACAGGTGAAAGTATACACCGTTAGGTGCTTAGCTACAAATTTTCAATTTGAGGGAGCATAGTGGCTAGACAGACGGATTATCAAACTGACATTGGATAGCGAAGAGAATAGAAGTAGTGAAGAACAACCTGTGTAAAGAGGGCGGTATAGGGTTAATATAACAGACACAGATTATTGATATCCTGCTTTTCGATCATTACCATTTTTGCCTTAGAGATCGATGTTAACCAATTAAATGATCATAATGATGTTCATACTTATTTTTATTGACGGTTGCAGCTGTCTGATGGTGACAATCAGTTGTTTGTATCAGAACTTCACATTCCAGCGTCTAGTGTCTTCACTTGAGAAGTCAACTGTTGCCTACAATTATAGTGAAGTTGATAATGAACTACTTACCAAGTAAATGATGAGCCTCTTGCAGTGACAGCTCAGCCTTGTCTCTGTCATTGATTGCGGCTGCCAGCCTCGCACGGAGACCGTCAATCTCACCGTCTAGCTTCTCCATCTGAGATGCCAGCTGTTGACATTCCTTTACACGCATCTGGAACAGATTTTCAGAATTTGATGGTTGTTACTAAGAATTTCTTAGTAAGAAAGTTGTTTACGTTTGGTTATTGAAAATGATTATGACCAATTTCATGTTAACAACATTTTCAAATAGGTACATTTCATTCGGTAATAATAGGGGTTAAAGTATGAAATTGCCGTTTCATTGTAATAGGTACTTTGAATCGATATCGATATGGAACCTCCAAGGTTTGGGATTTTTGAGTGAAACTATTTTCACAGTGTACCTATGAGGTTCTTCTTTTAAAAATGTGCAACTTCCGATTATCGACTTTCAGTTGTTTATTTTATTCAGCTTACACAAGAGAGATGGATACTTCGAAAATTGGAGTGATTTTTTAATACGAGTTTCGACGAGGAACTAACGCGGCAGAAACAGCTCGCAATATCAATGTTGCATTTGCAGAGGGGACTGCTAATGAACGCACCGTGCGTTTTCTTTTAAACGCTTTCGTGATGGAATCTTTGATTACGAAGAACGAACCACGTTGAAGACGCCTAAACAGGTGAATAACAATGAATTAAAAGGTGGAAGCCGATCCGACCCAAAAATCCCAGGAATTAGCGGCATGGTTCAACGTTACCTTACCAATAATATTGACTCATTTGCGTCATATCAATAAAATAAAAAATATGAAAAATGGATGCCTCATGATTTGACTGATCTGCAGAAAGACCTCATACAGCACGAGAAACTGCTTTAACTCTACAGGAACTGCAATTAGAAAACATTCGTCACCCTCGTCATACCTTGCTTCAACGGACTACCATTTTTTATGTGATTTGGTCAATTTTCTACGTGTTAAAAAGTATTTTCCGTGGAGGCAGTACAAAATACTTTCACTCAGTTTGTAAAATCTAGATCACCAGAGTTCTATCGCAATGGCATAAATGACCTTCCTATTAGATGGCAGCAATGTATAGATAATACCAGAGAGTTGAAATACTTAGAGTTGTTATATCCGAACACCACTGCTCTAAAAGCTTACTAGAATTTACCTATGTACATACCTACGCACATCTATAAGCAGTTTGTAATGACAAGGAAAGTACGTTCAAATATTATGCGTTAGTATCTGTTGTTAGAAAGAGCAATTCGTGTTACCACCGAACCGCCACGAGACGTTCCGATCACCATTATGCTGCATCTCTTTCACTCTCTCACACCAAACGATACACATATCTCGCTCATCCATTTCATTGAGATTCGTTCCCAAGATAAAACAAAATAACGATATTTTCTTCAACAATAAAAGCAATAATTACGCGTGAAATTAAAAAGTTTTCTTATCTCTCACTGTGCCTGTATAATTGGTGCAGAGTCTAAAGACACAAGGAAGGTGTATTGTCCACAGATTATTCCGAATAAACACGATTAGCAGCGATGTATTCACCGGACGCTCGGAAGTGCTAGACTGGTAGTGACTCAGGCGATTACCCTGAATTCGTCTAGTAAATATGGAGGGCAAACAACTGATCTACAGGTAAAAAAATCTTAGGATAAATAGTATTTATTTTAATTAAATAAATATGTTAAATAACTAATTTCAATATATCAGTATAAATCAGCAATTTCATACTTTAACCCCTTATATTAAACTGTTGGACCTACTGTATTAGTTATAAGTTTAGTGATTGTGTGTCTTTGATTTAGCGATTCATGACCTATCCGTGAGAGCAAGTTCTTGTTCCAGCTCTAGCCTACATCCAAAATTGAATCCATCGATCATCACTTACTAATAAGTGTGATATTAAAAATATTGTATAAAAAACTTTTACATACAGCTTTGCCTGTTTGATATTTTAACTGCGCTCTATGTAGAGTATGTAGCACTACAGAATAGATAAAAAATTCTTTAATGTTATTCCAGAACATAATACATCCATGCCTCTTTTTCATTAAGTCCAATGGGGTATCAATACAGGATTGGTGCAGTGGAACTTCATGATTGGTGCAGTACCTATTTATGAAATATTCCCGTCCACGTCCGACGTTCACCGTATTCCATGTGGCGGGACGGGTGATTTGCTCTGAGCCAAGACTATACCGAGCCCTTCCAGCCCTGCTGTCGCACCATGCAATTTGGTTACTAAAAATATGCATTGGGTAAATAGTCTACCCAAAAGATGTGCACTGATGTTGTATCAATCCAATCACAAAGTGGCCTTACCAGTTGTTATGGAAGTTTGTGGTCATAGTACATGTTATATGATAGATACGCGCAAATTTTTTCCTAGTGATAAATATTTTTTTCGTATTGGTTATATGGAGCATCCCATAACCAGCACAAAATATCCACTGAACAGTAATTATTATAATGATAGTTCTTTACCTCATACATGACTTTCAGCTGCTCATTATTCATGTATTCTTGACGGACTTCATAGTTGTTGATGCCATTTAGGTGACCATGCCCTATAAAGTATTAGAAAGCACACAATAATTCAATACTAAATTAAAATTATGCTAGCTAACAAAGAGAAAATTGGTAAAAGTAAGATTACCACTAGCAATCCTTTTAAAATTTTAGAAAAATAGGTTTCAATATTGTATATTTTTGCATGTGAAAATATAACTTATATCAGTTTACATACTTATATTAACCCTTAGTGAGATATATGAGAAATTACAGACACATATTGAGACTTAACAGCTATGTCTCAAGATGACGTGCGCAGTGCAATTCGTGACTTGTGGCAACATGCATCTGTTATAGGCAGAGGATAGTCTGCTTAACATCAGGTGGGCCTCGAGCTTGTTCCGTCACAATATCAAATCAAAACATACATGTCACAATAAAAAAAATAGATGCTGATATCAAACCTACAGAAGTAGAGGAGGAGAGAGGAAGTTTCCCCGACTTAATGAAACTAAGTAAAATCACTCCAATTTTGAAGTCGGGGGCTGCATCTGACCCTTGCAATCATAGACCTATTTCCATCTTACCCATTCTGAGTAAAGTATTCGAAAAAATTATGCTCAAACAACTTTTATCTCATTTTAATGAGCATAATATATTGAATGAGAATCAGTTTGGTTTCACTAAGAGCAGATCGACAACAGATGCAGGTGTTCAATTGATGTCACATATACTTGAAGCCTGGGAGAGTTCACATGATGCTATTGGCGTATTTTGTGATCTTTCCAAGGCATTCGACTGTGTAGAACACTGCACTCTGATTCATAAGCTTTCACACTATGGTGTTCGTGGAAAAGCTTTGAATCTAATAGAGTCATATCTGTCTGACAGGCTACAGATGGTTGGAATAAATGGCAATACTTCTTCCGGGTCTTTCGTAAAAATAGGTGTACCGCAGGGATCAATTTTGGGACCTTTTCTGTTCCTAGCGTATATTAATGATCTGCCTTGCATGGTCAAAGATTTCTGTGATATTGTTTTATTCGCGGATGATACCTCTCTGATTTTTAAAGTAGATAGGAAAGATAGTGAACTCATTCATGTAAATAATGTGTTATCTATGATCTCTGGATGGTTCGCCGCTAATAATCTTCTGTTAAATTCAAAAAAGACCAAATGTTTAAAGTTTTCATTACCAAATGTTCCTTATGTTGAACCAAACATTAAGCTTGGCCTAGATAAACTCTCTATTGACAAAGCGACAGTCTTTCTGGGAATCAAAATGGATTCAACTTTACAGTGGGATCCACATATACATGATCTAGCCGGAAGACTTAGTTCTGCTGCATATGCAGTTTGTAAGATAAGACAGTTAACAGATGTAGCTACTGCACGGCTAGTTTATTTCGCATACTTCCACAGTATTATGTCGTATGGTGTATTGCTGTGGGGAGCTGCTGCTGAGATAGAGACAATCTTTATCTTACAAAAGCGTGCAATTCGAGCCATATATGAAATGGATCCTAGGGAATCTCTAAGGGATCTTTTTAAAGAAATTGATATATTAACTTTACCGAGTCTGTATATATTTGAAAATATTATGTATGTTCGGAAAAAATTGAGTAAATTTAAATTAAACAGTGACAACCATCATTACAACACTAGGAACAAATATAAATTAACGGTACCATGTTTTAGATTAGCAAAGACAAATAAAAGGTCCTTTTTAGGTAATTGTGTGCGGTTTTATAATAAAATTCCCGAACATATTACAATGCTCACAGAAGGAAAATTCAAATTGCACATGAAAAATATTTTGATGAAGAAATCCTACTACACAGTTTGTGATTACTTAAACGACAAAAATGCTTGGAAAATTCCACCTCTGCCAAGCCATCACATGTCTCCTACGTAATTTAAACAAATATTGTAATAATTGTATTATATTGTTTATAACACATTGTAAAAAGACGTTTAAAAGAATGGCCCCGAGTTTCTTGCCCGTTCTTCTCGCAGTGGCTCTATAAACTTTTTTTGCTGAACGTGGCAGTACAATGTAGAATATTTCAATATTAAAATTTGTAATTGACCTTCATAAGAGCCTCGTAGACGCCTAAATTGAATAAATGATTTTGAATTTGAATTTGAATTTGAGACACTATTGACAAATTATCATCAACTTGTTGCCAAAACCAGGTCATTCTGTAAGTATTTTTTTTAACTGGTGAGGCAGCTGTACATTCATCTTTCTCAATCTAAATTGTGGAGAAGCTATTTTAAAATAATTACAAAAAATGTTTTACACTCTTTATAAAGAGGCACCTGGCTGTAAGAAATTTTAGGAACATATTACATTTACTACAATGTGTTGGCCTTTATCAGTAGTGTTGGCCTTTATCAGTTAGTAAAAATAAACCACAATTTATTTTAAATTAATATACTTAAGCTTATTTTAATTAAATGGCGGGTGGGGTGTGCAAATATAAGTCTCTGATATAATATAATAAATATTCAAATAAGATTATGGAGATAAAACCTGCATTTTTCTTGTAATTATTATTTTAGCTTGATTATAAATATAATGGAGATAAGGTAAATATAAGCAATAGTTTTTTGGAAATTATAATAAACATAACCATTAATTTACCTCTGAAATCCTGTGGGAAGTAATTATTCTGTCCATCTCCTGCTCCATAAGGACTAAACTGTAATTTAACTGGTTCTTCCTGATGATGCACATGGGGCAAATGGTTCTTGGGAGTCTCACAGTAAGGCTTGGGCGATTCTGATCCATGTTCTTTGAGATGAGTCAGTGATTCTATGTATGTTGGTGGCAGCCCAGATCTGGGTTGAGTACCTGAAAAATGTATTTGGGGGTTATTGCATTCTTGCCATTATTAGTTGAACTTTTTTCTTTTGTTTCTTGCCACAAAACCCTTAGGACTAAAACTGATGGAAACCTGTTCTGGCTAAGTTTAAATTGTTGTTTCATTCATAATTTATTTCTGTAAGTTTTAAATTTTTTAGGTGATAAGTGGTCAAAGATTGTTATAGAAAACCACACAGTAACTATATATATATATATTGAATACTGACTTTTAATCACAAAACAATGACATTTAAAAATGCTACATTCTGAAATTAAAATATTTGGTAAAAACGGCCAGTAAACATAGTAAAAAGGATATTCTCTCGCCATCAAAATTATCAATTTGTGAACATGTACAATGGAATGTTATGGAGAACCGCTCTTAAGGCACAAACTCTACAGCTATCTTTTTTAACTGTAAATAGTAAGAGATTCACTTTTATCTGATGCATGCATAACATCATCCTAATATTTTTTTTATACAATTGCAGGTCTATTATTTCCAATATATATAGATTCGAAAAAATAATATTTAATAAAATAATAAAACATAGCACTGAAAAGTATGAAAGTGGAAGTACCATGCTGATTCAAAACGCTCTGAGCTCACATTTTCAATATCTGATTTCATACTTTGTATTGAAAACATAACAGAATGTTGTTTTAAATATTTTTTTTATTCTTTTCTGTGTTGCGTTCCGCTCACAAGATTGATTGTGTCACTCGCCCACAACACTGACAGCATCAAACTATCATCAAAATTTGCAATTAAGTTTTCAAGGTTGCATGTGCTGGAAAACTAGTACCCAGGGTATTATACTATATAGGCATATACACAAGCCAACTTCACCTATATCTGGAATTGTTTGAATATGACATTGCTAAAATCGTGGTATTGCGAGACCAAAGTGGCCATAATGAAAAATTTCAAGTTGCCACTGGTACATTAAATTACTGACAGTCTGCAGAGTTTTTGCTAAATAAATGCTTGGAGTGCCTTCTGTTTTTTGTCAAAAATTATTTAACAGTAATTTCCTACCACTTTTGTCTGCCTTCACATCTTCTACCACATGATCAATCACCTATGGGTGAGATAGTGATTAAAAGCGAGCCAATCCACAATAAACAATGGATTTACTGATGTTATTCACATAATATATCAATTATGCAATTTGAGTGCACCAATAGCTTACCATTATTGAGAGCTGTATCCAAAGTAAAGTTACCACTGCTATTTACAGAACTGGCTTCATCATCATCCAAAAGATCATCAAAAGCATTTGCTAGCTTGTGTTTCAACTGAAACAGGTAATCAAATTTAAAAAAGTAATATAACAACTTTATTTAGATGTAACATATATTATTTTTTGCGGCAATAAAATACTTTTCTTTCTTTTTTTCATATAAACCAGTTTAAATTTTCTGCTTCTAGTTATGATATTCACCAAGATCTGGAGGTAAAATGTGAGTGGGTTAGAGGTAAACTACTTAGCATTCCATGGATTCACCATGCGGGAGCCGGGTCTATAGGGTTGCAGAGGAAGAGGTCCAAGTCAGAGGCGCCTAGGACTTGCAAGTAATGATAAAATTACAGTTACCTGAGACTTATTAACTTTATGTCTATAAATATATGTATACCAATTAGTTAGGTACCAATCTTCAGACACAAAGCTGAAAGTTATAATCTGGACACAATTATTTATGTTACTGACATCTAGTTAAATTTCATCGGCTAGAAGTCAAACTCGATATCTTCGCGTGGCTGTAAGTGAATATAAGACGCTCCAGCCCTTCTTCTGATATTAACCTCTATGTCGCTATGTGGAACAGATGGTCGAATGCTTCTTCTAGCCTGGCGCTAAACTTGAGGGGTCCAAATGCAAATCCGCCACTATCCTTGGAAAAAATAAATAGCTATTTTTATTCTGGTAACACGTGGTTTCATAGGCCTTTGGTTCTGTTTATTATAATGTGCACAAATACGCCTCTATCCTATCAAAATCTAGTGAACAATCCATTGGTGAGGCGCAGAAACTACATTATCCATACCTCGAAGTACAATACCGCCACTGTCCCGTATCGACCAATCACAGCACAGAAGACAATATGGCTGCTGCTTGTGTTTTGATGTGCGAGTTGCGTGTGATTTTTATTAAATTTGTGGTGACTTTTTCATCAAAATGGAAATAAATATTGCTCCAGTCACAGGGAATAAGGCAAGAAAGAGAATCCGCAATGAGAAAGAATGGAAACGTAACAAGCAGAAGGAGAATCGGTAAGTTTTACAGGGTTCATGTTTAGATGTAAAAGTGAATGGTTTATACAATAAAGAAGCAGCTTATCTGTCCCAAATGAAAACGCCAAACTTTAAGTACTCCTTCTTCTTATTTATGAGAAAAAAAATAAGAGAGATATTTAATTTGTTTAAAACTTATGTATATCTACTTACCTATATAGGTACTACCTACGATTTAACCCTTCTGTGGAAAAGATTCAATTACCAAAAAGATACCATTCATACTATAAATGCGAAGGGTCGTGTTTGTATATGTGTTTGTTACCTCTTGAACCGACTGATGAAATTCGGTATGAAAACTTATTATGTACTCATAGGCCGCAGCTAGTAAATATATTTTATTTTGTTTTAGTTATGCACCGAAAAAATTACCAGACCTAAGCAAGCTGGGAAAATGCAATCATAACAAGAAAAACCTAAAATGCAATGAACTAACCCCACAAGATGTCAGAAAATTTCATTCTGCTTTTTATGCCAAAAAAGAAAAAAGACACCAGGATAATTTCATTCTGAAATATTTGAAAACTAAGGTTCCAGCTCGTCGTAGACGTAAAATAGGACTGTGAAAAAAATCCGAAACATTTACTGCAATGTACGTCAAAACGTATACTAAGCCTTACAAATTGTTACGGGTATGTCAAAATATATTTTTGATGGTTCTGAATATTGGTGTACACCGGCTTAGAAGAATTTCAAAAACTTTTTTGACTACTGGACAGCTTCCAGAAGATCGACGTGGCGGGGATAGAGCGTCGATGAAAAACTCGCTCAAGAAGCAGAGAGTCATGCAGTTTATAGAAACATTTAAATGCATTGAGTCGCACTATTGCCGCTCCGCTACATCTGAAAGAAAGTATGTGTCATCTGACCTAAACATAAAAAAAATGTGGAGAATGTACCAACAGCAACACAGTAATGATACCTCTTTAAAAGTTAAGGAATGCTTTTTCCGGAACATATTTAACAAGCATTACAATATTGGGTTTAACACTCCGCGTGTTGACGTGTGCAGCAAATGTACGGAAATAACAGAGAAAATAAAACGAGCCCAAAATGATCAGTCTTCAACAGTCAGACTTATGACAGAACTTCGCATTCACAAATTAAAATCAAAATGTTTTTATGAGTTAACGGGAGCAAAAGGAATGTATGCTGACAATATCATTTAACTGCCAGAAGAATCAGGTACTCCCGAAAATTCCAGATCAGACAGCTTACTACAGCAGACAACTGTATATGTATAATTTTACAATAGTAGTCGGTTCTAGTACTAACACAATTTCCAAGGAGAATGTATTTTGTTATGCATGGACTGAAAATACTCATGCCAAATCCGCAAACTAGATATCCTCAGCAGTATTCAATTTCCTCACAACTCAGGTGAATTTAACAAACATAAAGAAAGTAAGATTAATGGCTGATGGTTGTGGGTCTCAAAATAAAAACTCCATTCTAATTTCAATGTGTGCCTATTGGTTAACTATATATGCTCCTCAGTCAGTAAAAACTGTGGAATTAATTTTCCCAGTGCCTGGCCATTCATTCATGCCGGCTGATAGGGTGTTTGGCCACATTGAAAAAGAAATCAAAAAGAAAGAGGTCATGGTTCAACCGTCGGAATATTTAGACATTTACAAAGAATATGGAAAGGTTATCAAACTTGGATACGATTGTCCCGTTAAAGACTGGAAAACTTACGCAAAAAGCACTACAAAGTCCCCAGGCCAATATCACTTTAAATTTTCCGATTGCAAAAGATACTATCTCAAAAGAGTAAAAAATAATTCTGAACGCTTTGTAATTCGAGGTGAGGAAAATTACAAAGTTGATAGAGGTGTGGCAAAAAGCATCATGAAACCTCGTGTCACGTCGATGAACGATTTTGGTGTTGGAGATATTCAGCCAAATATGATTAAAATTAGTAAGCCAAAACTTGACGACATCGAGAAATTATTGAGCAAACATTTTGGGGAAGATTGGAGTAAAGATCATGGCGACGACTTATTGTCTTACTACAAAAATGTTCCCGAAAGTGAACCATGCGAATATCAAGAAGAGGTTGGAATATCCATTTAATTTCTAAAAATTAAACTTTATAATTTGATTTCAGTAGTTATCTAATAAATATTAAAGTATGTAGATATAATGTTTTATTTTCTACTCTTTCAACCACCATGTCACGAAATGCCTTATAAACAACCTTATTTTGAAAATAAGAGATAATATTAAAACACATTAATATTGTCTCTTTGTCCTTTACACAATACGTACTGTGATCTTGGTGCAATCTTGAATAATACAATCAATCTCATCAGTATTGCACAAAATCGCCTCTATCCACATTGAAAAAAATCAAAACCGCCACTATCAATATGAGAAATTCATAACCGCCTCTATCCATATTTTATCAATTATTTCTTGTTATTGTGACCTGTTTTACGGAACAATTTTAAAAACGAGATGGAAAATAGTACATAATCTATAAAATCATTGCAAAACATTTGCTCGAATGAAATTAGGTTACTTTAAACTGGTTTTTGATCCCTACATAAAAAAGTCAAAAGTTGGACAGTGGCGGATTTGCATTTAGACCCCTCACTTAGTCAAAAACAGAAGATTATAATAAAATACCTCTTCGTTACGTCTTTTCTGATCTTCTAGTTCCTCTTGCTCTTCAAGTCGATCTTGAGCACTATTGTTTATGTGGATGCTGGGAGCTCCTTGGAACAAACTCATCCCTGTCGCTTCCATTATGGAATTAAATTAGTCTTCAAACAATAAAAGAATTTGTTTTTAGTAATACATTTAGGGATACAACAATGTACGTTGCTTTATAGAAAATAAACAAACTTTTAACATATAGTAACTTAAGATTTTGTATATCCTAAAGATTAGTAGAGAATAGAGATATTTATATTATTCGTTCGATATACATCGATGCATCGACACACGCATCAATACAACTCGAGTACTTTTTTTTTTATTTTTTTATGTAATAGAGTGGCAAACAAGCAGACGGCCCACCTGGTGGTAAGCGATTACCGTCGCCTATGGACATTTGCAACACTTGGGGCGTTACCAATGCGTTGCCAACCATGTAAGACTCTTTTAACACCCTTTTTGAAGGAATCCATACAGTAGCTCTGCGGAAAAACACTAGATGGAAGATCATTCCACATTTTGCAGGTATGCGGTAAGAAGGAACGCATAAATCGAGCTGTGTGAGATTTCCAGGACTCGATTATATGTGGATGAGCATTTAGCCGGTGACGCGAGGAACGATGATAGAATCGCGATGCCGGTATAAGATCAAAAAGCTCTTCAGAGCATTCCCCGTTATAGAGCCTGTAGAATATACAGAGTGAACCGATGTCTCTACGAAGGCTCAGTGGCTCAAGTCGGTCGGAGAGCTCGGGATCGTCGACAATTCGGATCGCTCGACGCTGAATAGCATCGAGAGACTGGATTTGGTACTTTGGTGCGCCATTCCAGAGGTGAGAGCAGTACTCCATGTGAGGGCGAACTTGTGCTTTATAAAGCAAAAGTCGCTGGCTCGACGTGAAGTACCGCTTTGCCTTATTAAGCACACCAAGTTTCTTGGATGCCAACCCAGCCTTACTCGCGATGTGACAGCGGAACTGGACATCTTTGAAAATGTCGACGCCAAGAATTCCAATACTCTCTGCGGTTTTTAGGGGAACACCCTGAAATTTCGGAGCGACTGTAAAGGGGGACTTCTTCGCGGTGAAAATGCATATCTGAGTTTTTTTGGGGTTGAATTGGACAAGGTTCTGCTGTCCCCAATGTGAGACGAGTTCCAATGAACCCTCAACTTCAGACACAAGACCAGTCCTACTTCTTTCTACTTCGACGCGAGGGGCATTAGCACGGCCAGAATGTTGTGCATCGCCCGTGCTATCGTCTGCATAGCAATGCATGTTACAAATTTGCAACATGTCATTGATATGCAGAATAAATAGCGTAGGCGATAACACTGATCCCTGAGGGACGCCAGCATTAATCGGCATGGGATCAGAGCAAGCTCCGTCGACAACGACACGAATGCTCCGTCCAGACAAAAAACTGGCGACCCAAGTGCACAGCCCCTCGGAAAGGCCGTAAGATGGCAACTTCGAAAGAAGTGCCCTGTGCCAGACCCGATCAAAAGCCTTAGCAATATCCAAGCTGACAGCTAAAGCTTCCCCTCTACTTTCGACTGCGTCAGCCCAACGGTGAGTGAGGTAAACGAGAAGATCACCAGCCGATTTGCCTCGACGGAAACCGTATTGACGGTCACTGATCAGTTGGTGATCCTCTAAGTAACCTAGGAGCTGGTTATTAACTACTCGCTCCATCACCTTGCAGAGTAGAGAGGTGATTGCTATAGGCCTGTAGTTGGATGGGTCTGTACGGTCACCCTTCTTGGGAATAGGGTGTACGTGAGCAACCTTTCATGAAGACGGCACGCATCCTTTGGAGTAAGAGAGCTGGAAAAGGCGCGTTAACACAGGAGTCAGCTCAGGAGCACATGACTTGAGGACGATAGCCGGGATGCAATCCGGCCCGCTCGACTTTCGCACATCAAGGGATAAGAGTTCCTTCCGTACCGCTCTCTGCGAGAAACGTACATCTGGCATGGAACTCTCACATCGGTGAATTACCGGAGGTTTTGCTTCCTTGATGTTAACCATTCGACATACCTACTCTACACAGCCTTCCATTTCACGCCAAAAGCGCTTTTATGCTTCTTTTAGATGTGCCTAAAGTATTAATTGGTTGTCTGGTTAGTAGCGACATAACCTCAAGTGCATCAAGAGGGGGTTGGTATACAATGAACCAATATAGTGTCGTACACAGTGAGCCAGTGGTTCATTGTATATTACATCCTACATCATCAAATTCTTGTCAACTCCTAGTTACTTACAAATTAAATAGTGTTTCGGAAATCCGCGCACATTGTCTACCAGAATAAAGGGTAAAACTACTGCTGAACAAATGGGATGAGCGGATTATGTACACCTACAATATATCTTTATTTAAATCTACATTATGTTTTTGTTGATGTTTGTAATGTTGATTTTGATACTGGCCGACTTATGTGCCAAAAAGTGAGTAGGATTTTTATTGTTAAAAGATGTTATTGTATGGCCCAAGAAGGAATTTAGTTTTTGTATGTTTTGCCTATGATAATATTTAATCCTAGGCGATTATGTGCTACAAATTAGTTCGTTTTTGTATTTTATAATATTCTTAGTGTTAATACTGTCTAATCTTTACAGATTATTGTACCAAAAAGCGAGTTTGGTTAAAATTCTCAATAACAGACTGATACTTTTTCAGATTCAGCTGAATATTTTTTTTGAGCTAAAAAACTGTGGCGAGTTTTGTCCATAATTATTATTTAGTAAAATATTTTTTATTTAAACTTGATATTTTGTCTTGAAGATTTTTTAAAGATATTTTTGATAATGTTTCATCTCAGCAGATTCACGTGCTGTTTACTGTAATTAACTTATAGAAAAATGAATTAATAATAATAACAAATATAATAAAAATATTTAAAGAAAATATTAAATTAAAATTTTAATAAAACACTTACAAGATATAAAATTATATCAAGTGACAATTCCGCCTAATTTTTCTGTTACGCCGACGTGACGTCACAAATACCACGCAGCCAAACCGGTTGAATTTTCGACGCGTCCGCTTCTACACGAAAAAACACCAACACGCCAAAGTAGAGTCAAGACCTCTTGAGGATGCTCAGGAGATCTTGACTCTACTTTGGCTACGTGCTGTTTGTGAAATCACGTCGGCGTAACAGGAAAATAAGGTGGAATTTTCACTAGATAAATAATTGTATTTTATTAAGTGTTTTATTAAAATATTTGTTATTGTTAAAAATGGATATCCGCAAAGTAACACCTAAATCTATTCAGCATCATGAATTAAGAATAATAAATATAATTTTCATACGTTTTTGATCTTAAACCCGCAAACTAAAGTCTGTTTTTTTTAACAACCGATTACTGACTGTGTCTCTCGCACATTTCCGATATTGACAGAGTGAGATGGGTCATTGCCGTCATTGGTCAATGTCTCTGTTCGCGTTTTTAAATTGTTAAGGTCCGTTCATATTTAATACTTCTAAAATGGAGTATATAAAAAAACACTTTATTATTTTAAGATTTAAATTTGCATACTTAGTATATTCGTAACAAAATGTTATGTTCGCGCTTATGATATAGAACAATATTGTAATAGTATATATTGCATGCAAAAAATAATTGTACTACAATTCTTGCGATCTTAAAAATTATTGTCTTCCTTGTGATGAACTTTCTGCAGATACGTCAATAATAAATTGCTATAACATATTTTGTACATGATTGTCGACTCCGTACATTTTTGTTTTTATCTTGATTATCACATGATTGAGACATTTTTATAGAAGAAATTTTTATTTATCCACTTTAGCTACTCCTTGCTCCTACAAAAGGGTTCAGACATAATTATTACAACTTTTGTTATTTCCTGCCATACTCCTTTACTATTATTCCTGCCTTCACTTGAGACCAAACGAGTTCAATTGGGTTGAGCTCACAGTGATACGTTGGCAAACGTATGTGTAGGGACACATGCAACGTGAGCGCAATTTGATGATATTGCAAAAGTAGCCTCATGCGCTCAGTTGCTCGCGTTTGTACCGAGCGTCCGTACTTCAGCCCACCTTATTAGTGCAGCCTTTCATGTAACTAAAATAGTAATTCTAGCAAACAATAATCAGCGGTGATCACCGAAATGTAGAACTTTCATTTACCCATCCCAGTAGACAGTCAAGAACACGCACATGGAAGAAATTGAGGGCGCACATATAAACCTTCATAGGTGACGTGCGCCACGACAGCAGATGAACATTCTGAGAACCTTACAGTGGTGACACCCGCGTATCTATCTACTGGGTCAACGAAAATTTGAACTAGGTATATTTTTTTAACTGTGTTTGTGACTACTGTGATTTTAAGTGAATTTTGGGGCAACTCACAGGGCTGAAGGACGGCGCTCACAAAGAATCCACACGTACCTTACACATTACCTACAAGAAGAATTAGTATATATAAAGTCAGTAAAGAACATCACACTCGTCCGCATCGCAGCACATATTTGTTGGAGACATTCGTCATGGTGACAGGCGTATAGTAGTAGCGCCATAGGGTTGCGTAGCTACAAACGCAAACATGGTTAAAGTGCTATGCATGATTTGTAGCAGCCTATGCTATCCATATTGAGCCAGAGAAATCTGAGGTGCCAGCGCTGTCGAAGTGTATTTCAGGTTGGACCTGCAGATACTTTCACTCGAGGTTGGCTGGACACCGTCCGAGGAAGTGTACCGGAGGTGAGCGTTGGACTTGGAGGGATCACTCAGTCGCGCTGTTCATTGCCGAGTGACTGGTGTCAACGGGATAGAAGAGGAGCTGTTACGCTGGTTATTGACAAAGTTATGTTAATTTCTAGAGTGGTGATTATAGTTATATTGTGATGACGATGAAATGTGATGTTTCGAAGTTTCGAATCAGTGAAAAACCTGTGAACTAATGAACTATCGTGGAAGTAGCATACATGTCGTGAACTCTATTGGTAGTCGTTTTTAAAGGTGTAAGGTGTACGAAGATAATTATATTTTTTTACCATTGAGAGTTAATAAATGTGTGTTTTCTTATTTTGATATTTTACCGAATTGCACAATGTTTTTATTAAATGTTATTTTAAAATTTAATTACAAAATGAGCTAAAATGTAATATTGTACAAAGTTGATTAACTGTTTTGTTCATGTATGGTACGTGGTAGGTGCATTCCTTAGCAACTGAACTTTGTCATGTAATTTTATCGAGTCAAAATATTCATTCAGCGTATTGTGGCATGATTATTTTGTAACGATTCAATGTTGCTAGAGAAGCATTATTATGGAACAACCTGGCCTTTAAATAATTGTAATGAATTTTGTGATGATTATTATTTTGAATGTTTTTAAGTTATAATTGATGTCTTATTTGTATGTAATTTACCTATGTAGGTACATTCAGCAGAATCTTCTGGCTACAGAGTTTTTTTTTTTTTTTTTTAGGGAGGACAGAGTTGCTGGCTACCGCCTGTGCGGTCGTCCAGCTCCACCGGGTTTTGGGCGAGGGCTTGGCCCTACAATAGCCCGGGAGGGAGAAGTGCCGAAGGCACTTCTCCCGGAACGGGCGTAGAAGGCGAAAAGCGCCTTATACCTCCGTCTCCTGCGGACGCCGAAAACGTGCCGCTACTATAGGAGGGGTTGACAGCGAGCTCAAGGGCACCACTGTGGTTCGGACCTCAGCTTGTCTCGCTGTCGAGAGACATGGGGGGGATCGGAGCAAAATGCCTCTGTGCAACTACAGTGTTGCACAAGTAGGCCCTACTGAATAACTCAGTTTGATTATTTGGAGAGACCTTTATCGTGACCTTGTTTTTGCCTTGAGCTCGCCGGCGAGCTCGGTGTTTGATAGTGTGGCTACAGAGTTCGTGTGGAACGGACTTTATGTTGATTACGTGGGCCAATAGCAACGCAGTAAAATTTTTGGTACTCGTTTGTTAAAAAACAGACTATAGTAAGTATAGTTCGGCCGTTCAGAGAATGCGTTCCTGACACGTCGCGATTGAACTGACGACGTAACTTTGTAATGGCGTTGCAGTTACGATAGAAATATTTTTGCTGGTTGTTTACCGTTTTAACAATTGATGAACATTAAAACAACATTATTATATCAATAATCAATTAATGTTATAATTTTGTGCCAAACTGAGTGTCAAATAACTTAGTAAACAATATTTTTCTCAATCTATACTGCGCTATTACAAGGTTATGTCAGCGCTTTATATTTGTAGTGCTGTGCTAACAATAACAGGCAATAATAGTATCGTAATCTGTTCTTATACAGTTATACTTTATAAAATAATACGTTTTGTTTTTCTTTTTAAGAATTTGAAAATAATGGACTATAAGATAACTTTTATGATATATAAAAATAAAACTACAACCAAACCGAACGCGCAAAAGAAAGTAGCATTTTTATATTTAGGTTGAAAATGGTAAGCTCAAATGGCGTTATGGGCCGCCATTTTGCGACGCTAAAACAGTCATCTGTTGTCGTTTCGTGCGCATAGACCACGTTCTTCAAGTGTTTTCGATCTGTTTTTATTTGATTACCCAGCTCGATTGTGTTTTGTATTGCGTTCTTTTACTTTTGGTGCATAATAATGCCTAAACGTGGACAAACATTGAAAAGTGGAGCCCGTGAGTTAATCATCAAGCTACAAGATTACTTTGAGTCGGAGCGGCAAAATTGCGGACCCCTGGTACCTCTCGAACAAGTACAAGAACGCGTCTCTCAGGCGCTTGGAGTTAGCAAACGAACAATAACAAATATTAATAAAGAAAAGTTCGGCTCTATTGGCATGGAAGATAATATTTTACGTGCCCGAAGAAGAAATGTATAACTAAACCCGTGACAGATATTGACACCTTTAATGCCGATGCATGCAAATGCATGCCTTTGAATGCCACTACATTTAAAGAGTGGTTCCAGAACGTGCTTTTGCCCAGCCTACCAGAGCCTTCTGTAATATTCATGGATAATGCCTCTTATCACTCGGTTCAAATACAGAAACCACCCACCCAAGCTAATAAAAAAGAAGAAATGGTGGGTTGGTTACAAGCTAAAGGCATTGACGCAAATATGCAGATGCTAAAAGCAGAGTTATTAAATTAGTTAAAGAAAATAAAGCGGCAAATGTGCGATACGAAATCGATGAACTGGTTCTGGAGTACGGTCATCGCGTTCTTAGAATTCCACCGTATCATTGCCAATATAACGCGATCGAGCTAATCTGGGCTCAAATAAAAGGTTACGCCGCCCGACACAATACTTCCACGTCATTCAGCACGAAAAAGATGATGTCCCTATTAAAAGAAGCCTGGGAGGAAGTCACAAGAGATGACTGAGCAAAGGTTGTTGAGGAGACTAAAAACCTGATTTTGGAACATTTTGACTGAGATATCAGGATTGATTCTGTTATTGATAATAATATAATTATACATGTAGGCGAAGATGATGATGAAGACACCACCTCCTCAAGCGAATCGTAGTCTGATTAATATCCTGTACGCACATTCAATTCAATGTACTTTATTGCATAGATATATAGATTGTAACTATGTAACAAAGAATAAATAAAACAATTTTATTATATTAACATTACCTTTTTTTAGTTTTCACTTAAATAACTAAAATATAAATTTTAAATGACTCCGCCAATTTAAAACGAAAATAATCTTAAAAATAATGCGGCGGTTCATTTTGGAGGAACGGTAACGAACTCAGTGTTATTTGAACGGCCGAACTATGATGTATTGAAGTTGCAAGGCGTGGTTCACTGTTTAAATCCCATTTCATTGCATAACACCCCCCGGTTCATAGTATAACATACACAGTGGGCCAATTCTCGTTTTTGTAAAACTTTCATTTGCAATTTGGTAGTTACATAAATAATCTTGCAATTGATAGGTAAATCATATAAATCGGACATTATTTGTCCGATTTATATGATTTACCTATCAATGGAGAAGCAATATAGTGTTCAAAATGTTTGTGGTTCATTGATCAACACTCCAGCCTATGTTATATTATAACATCGATGCTTTGCATTGTCGATCATGAAAAATCGATGATCAACGAGTCTAGTGAATTGCTTAGTTTTAAGTCGGATTGCTAATCAGACGGAGTAAAGTGACATTACAAGTATTCTCACTTTTTGACGATACTGAAATAGTGCTGGGGTAAAATAATTTAGTTCTGTCACTTCTTATCTTCAGTGAGCTGTATCATATTTTCATATTCTTAATTCTTTGCAAAAGTCGTAGTTCTTGTTGTGTGTATGCAGTGATTCTACTATTCAAATAAGTGATTCATAGAGTAACTGCAAAAATGGTAGAAAGCTTTAGGTATATAAATTTATATAAGTAGTTTTTTTTAATTCTGGAAATTAAAGCACTTAAATTTCCATATCGAGTTCCCGAATTAAGCAGGCTGGATATGTATAAAATATATATGTAATTATAATATATAATGAAATAAATCCAACTTGCGGTTATGAAATAGTTCAAACACTGAATTAAAAACAAATTCGGGATAAAAATACAAAATGAACAATCCTTCCATTTGATTTTCCTGCCTAAACTCCAATTTTTCAACCTTGTTTAGAAAAACCATTCATGAAAATCGGTTGGAAACCATAGACACGGTAATGTTATCTATACAGTATCTTTACTGGGCTCTGTCGTTGAAATAACTACCTACAACCTCGCTGTACGTAAACATGCCATAGGGCTACCCGCCTCCAGTATTTTAATTACATTTGCCTTCTTTGTGTTTCCATTTTGTTTTGTTATTGTAAATATACTTTTTTTTATATAAAACAAATAAAATTCTTTGTAAAATGAACATGAAGTGTTCACTAAACATTTTTGACTAGTAGGTAGATTTAATTAAAAACCCATGTTCATATTTGAATAAAGAATCAGTCTTAAAAATTTGCGACTGAAAAATATTTGTGAGACGTACGAAATGCTTTATTATTACATTTTAAAGTATAAAAAATTCGCATTCTTATAAATAGCTATTTCACTCGTGTCAATCACTTTCCTTTACTCTATTCACTTTTTTTATTAATAAGGCATTTTTTTCGGGGGATTAATGGTGGAATATTGTACATTAAATAAATAAATACGTAATGTGTGTCTTACACATTATGTACCGTCAACTATGTAGCATTCCCTTTCAGTTTTCAGGTTATCTAAAAAAAAGTTATCTCTGAATGCGTTATTGACGAATTCAGCCAACCAAAAACAAGACAATATATCCTAATCGTCATATTATATATGTAATATGTACATAAACTTATTTTTAGTGAAAATATCGCGCGTTTGTTGTATAAAAAATAACACACCGTCCATTCGTCACTGCGGCACAGACGCGACTGTCTGCGTACCGAGCGCAGGCTGAGATCGAGGCGCGTAGGTATAACTCACGTTTCGTCCGTTTCTATGAAGTTGAAATACTGTAACGATAACATTACCGTGCCATAGACATCCAGTTTATAATCGTCTGGCGTAACACACACTTGATTTATCTTATTCAAATGTCGCTTCAGTTAATATTTTTACCCGCATATCAGATATAGGACCTTTCTTTTTAAATAATTGAATGCTTTTACTGCTTAATACATTAGTTACCAGGCTAGAACATTTTTTTAAATTATTGTCCATCACACTCATGGCTACGCTCATAAAACTGAACTAGAACATCACTATGATTTGAAGTTAGCCACTTTATATTGACACTGAAATTGAATTAAAGACAATTGAAATTTGACACTTCAATGATTGAAAAGTTGCGCTCGTTGTACACTGACAGAGTCAGTGTACAACGAGCGCGTTCCGAACCTCGGTTAGAGCGCACTCGGAGTGCACTCGGAGTGCAACTTTTCACTCTAACGTCGTCGTTCACGACCTTCGGGTAGAGCGCAACTTTTTAACTATCAAAAGAGTTCGTTAAAATGTTGAATGTACTGACATGACCTTGACATTTCTTGATGAGTAAATTATAGGCAATCTTTTATATTTTGCAGGTAACGTAGGTAGTTATTGCTTTTCAAACATCATAAAAAGTCTATAAATTTTGCACAATTCCCCGCCAAAAACGATATTTGAGGTTATAAAACAACCGGCCGTTCGGAACCTTCGAGTAAGTTACAGCAACCAAACAACGCACTCTGACCCTCGGAACGCGGCCCTGGTACTCCATAACAATCTTGTTCTACTACTTAGTCTGTGCTCCATAACAAATTATAGTGCTCTCCATAGTCTAAGCCATTGATTCAAAATTTGATTTATTTTTGTGATTATTGTGTTTTATTTTATTTAGTATTAGGTTTCGCTTATTGTTAACATGGCTTACAATCCTGTTACGCATGTCCTTTTTGACATGGATGGCTTGATACTGAGTAAGTACCTAATAACAAGATGAATAATTATCGGTTCTCAGAAAAATTTCATCAAAATCTAGGTTATGTATGCATTGTATGCGTTCCTACGGTCATGTAGTGTTATCAAACTATTAAATGTACACCAATTAATTATTATAGGCATAGAATAGAAATATAGTATAACCTCAACTGCCGATGACACTATATCCTTAGTTGCAGGTTGAAAGAGATTTTTTTTATGCTACCAGCAATCTAGCCCGTTTTAAATGCGTTCACGTATACAACCTCTACAGGTAACTTTTTCATATAACAGTAATGCCCGGTCTTACTGGTGGGGCTAGGTGATAGTCATGTAAGTTGAATTCGTGTTAGTTGGGGTGCACTTTTGCATATTAAATGTCTGTGTTTTTATTTTCTTGTTAGGTCAACATACTCAATATATTTTCTTTTGAATGACATAATTAGGGATTACCAATAAACCACACTGCATACAATTCCCTGCGGAAGGCATTCCAACCAGTCGTAGCAGGGCATAGTGGGAGAGTTGATAAATGTTTTACTGTATTGATTAATTTGTGGTACCTATGAAAAATATATCATATCAATAAATATTTATTTATATCAATAAATATTTATTTATTGATTACTTTATAAATATATTGTGCTTCATATTGAACTAGCCAGACTTGTACTCTTAAGTACAATGCTAGCTGTATCTGAGCTATAATTTAATATATGGTAGGAATAATATAATATTAACATCGGGAAGTCTATATCACTTATCGATTTTTTTTTTATATTATTACTACGGTTGTAATGTAACTTTATAGATACAGAAGATTTGTACACAGTAGCTTTCCAAAGTATTTTATCAAGATTTGGTAAGGAATATACATATGAGGTCAAAATACCATTGATGGGAACTCAAGCCGCTGAATGTGCTAAAATTTTAATAGACAAATTCGAGTTGCCTATGACTGTTGAAGAGTTTATAACAGAGTCTAAAGAACTGTTTGCAATATTGTTTCAAGATGCTGAAGTGTTACCGGGTGAGTAATTTTTATTGTTTATTTTAGTATAATTAATGATTAATTTGTTTGTCTCATTTTGAGGATATTAAGTTGAATTATTTAGCATGCTGTGAATTTGATGTTCCTGGTACACAGGATGGTGCATCCTACAGAGGAAATCGCTAAATAGAGCAAAATGTTAAGCAGCCCCTTTATGATAAACATTAACTGTACAAGCTTCTTCCCCTGCTTAACCAATTTTAATAAAATCCTACTTTAGCTTAGATACAGTTGCAGTTATCCTTTGTATGCCAAGTGAGTTGGTTATAGAACTATATAAGTGGCACAATAAGAAATTTACCTTTTGCTCTAACTTCTATAACATATAAATGAAATACATCACTTGTTTTGTATAATTCATTCTTAACATGTAATATTTAATTTTGTTGTAATATTAAGGTCTTATTGCAAGAAGTCACTAGGTATCTGATAAAAGCAATTAACTACACTTTATAATCAAATATATAGCCCACACTGAGCTCTACAATTATCAAAAACTAGCCTAAACTGAGTTGGGCCTAGTACAACAGCCCATACAAGAAAATAATGTTTGTTTTTATCACAGCTTCAAAACTATTTTATAAGTTAGTGTTCTCAGTATTTGTTGGCTAAATAGAGGATGTGGTTCATAATACACTAAAATTCTAAATAATTGCAATTAACAATATTCTAATATTTTTAATAAAAATTGTTTTTTATAAACTTACATGACAATTTTTTTCAATATTTTCATGCCGAAATCATTAAATTGCTACACTGCTTGTTTTAAAAAAGTTAAAAGTTTTTTATTCCATATTTATAAATATTATATGTAAAATTTAAGATAACTCTCTTATCAGAATAATGAAGAAGGTACATATATGACTAATTTTTATTAGTAGCTTGGATCCTTGGACCTTAAATCTTAAAGTTATGGTCTAAATAATAAAAACATGTTGTTTGTCTCAAGACCAATTTTTGCAGTAAATGGTTCCATGGACAATACACATTGGCGATTCTCATGTTGAAATCATTTAACTAAACTCACTAAAATAATACAAAATAGGTTAGTGTTTCCTAACACAGTTCAGTTGTTTGTATGACTTGAATTTATAAGTTGTGGCAAGTTTTCTAGTGCACCAATATTAGTTTACAGATTCATTCAGTCGGTTTAGTTGTTTCATTTGGTTATTAGGTTACTATAATTAATATATTGTTTCCCACATTAATTTATAGCAATGAATCTACAAATTAATAGACAACAAAAAAGGTTGTCCCTTGACTTCCCCAAAGCATGTTAGTAGAATGCTTCATATCACATCATTCTATCAGAACATTTGCCTAAATATTAAGAAAAGCTGAATGGTAGCATAGTCAGAAAATATAATTTGGACTTTACAGAGAAAAACACAGTTTGATATGAATTTAATAAAAGAATATGAACTCAATACAATGCTAGCAGAACACCAATGTAACTCAAACCAATTGCTACCAGTAGGTTTACAGATGTTTGGAGAAAAATGAATGCTCTGATGACTGAGATGTCATCATGCCCTATCATGACTTGATGGGGCTAAAGACCTAATACCAAAGACTAATGAATAGTACCATAACAGAATAAATTGTAATATGATAAACCATTTTAACACAATATATTATATGTAATTTGCTCCATATTATTATTATTATTATGTATATCTGCCTAACTTAATATAATGTGTAACTAATTTAATAACACACATCTGGAATAAGTTACAACTGCAACATTTCATTTTAGAAGTTTTTTTGCGAGTTATTTTTATATTTTTTTAGGTGCACAGAGGCTAATAGAACATTTACACAAGCACAATGTTCCTATAGCCTTGGCAACCAGTTCAAGCTTCGAAAGCTATGAGTTAAAGACAAGAAAGCGTCACACGGAGCTATTCTCGCTGTTCCCCATCAAGGTGTATGGGTCTTCAGATCCTGAAGTGAAAAAAGGGAAGCCCTCACCAGACATATTTCTTGTGGCTGCTGATAGGTTTCCTGATAAACCTCAATATGAAAAGGTAAACTTATTCCTACTCCTTATATTTCCATAATGTTTACTGAGACATAATTAGTATTTCAGGAATGCTTTCATAAATCTGACTATTCGAAAAAAGATGTTTTTGTATCGGTGATGGACTTGTGTATCCCCTATTCTGCTCATTGAACTGTCTTGTTAGTTTTTTATTTACTTATTTATTGCTGATACAAAGGCTAGCCCTTTGACCACTATCTCACCTGTTGGTAAGTGATGTAGTGGTGAAAGATGTTGTTCAGGCTAACCTAGAATTACTGGCTCTCAAGACAGCTGCCTGAACACACTGTCAGGTGCTTGACGATAGATTTTCTACTTGAGGGTGGTAAGCTAGCCAGGCGGGCATTCTCAAAATGCCGTACTACCGTGCTTTAAAGACTTAATCTTAAAACAACAACAGACACTGATGCGCCCAGTAGTAATGTCACTAGCGGTCACCCATACAATTCATGACCGGTTCGCCTGGTGGTACGTGATTTTAATGCTCCGTTTCTTGAAGGCTCATAATTCGTATCGGTTCGGAAATACTTCACAAGGTAGATGTTTCGCAGGATCGAATGAATTGAGAACGGTTTTGCTCATTCCAAAATGCACAGCTTCGGGCAGGTCGAGCATCCACCTTAAGGTACGGGTCCTGAGGGTGGACGCCCGGGTAGGGATAACCTTCGAGGCTGGTACATATAGATCGAAACGTAGTGGTATAGGCATTACTTTAGGTACTCTTTTTTGAAGCGCTCATAGCGAACTTTGCTTAGCCGTTCTTAACCGATCAGCTAAGTTAAGCAACGTCTGCCACGGTCATAACATGGATCGGTGACCGCTACTGACATTACTACCGAGCGCTGCCGTGCTTCGGAGGGCACGTTCAGCCGTCGGTCTCGGTTGTTGTCTTTCGATGGCAGTCGTTATAGCATGGTGGCGTGGCATTTTGCGAATGCCGGCCTGGCTAGCTACCACCTTCAAATAGAAAATCTGTCGCCAAGCACCTAAGGCTCTGTTCAGACGCGCGGTCCCTGCAAAGTCACAGCGCGGTGCAGGTCACCTTCCTACCTAGCAGTGGGTAGTAGGGGGCATAAAAGAAAGAAAGAGAGAACAGATATAGAGATATATTGAAGATAATAGTATTGAGAAAGGGTCGTGGATCACAGACAGGTGGCGTGTGGTAGACTTCCTTGTTGAAGGACTTATCTCCGGTAGTTGTAGAGAAGCACGTGCTCAGCAGCAGGCGCTGTGATGTACTCCGCTCAAGGTCAGCCTGTGAGCCGCGCCGGTAGGTCGTCCCAGCCAGATGCTGTAGAGACGGGTCTTTGGGACGGTAGAGTGGCAGCGGTTGGTAGAGGAATTGCTGGTCCTTGTAGCTTGCAGAAGCTAGCGGTTTAGAGGTGAAGCCAGGAGATCTGCCTCCTACTGGAACCCTGGAATCCACATGGCTCCGGTTAAAATAGGTCCAGTGTGACGTTGAGCTGGTGGGTCCACTGTCCCTGCTACTGAGCATTTGGGGACGAGCAGAGAGCCTTTGGATGTGGCCCACCAACAAACATGAGGTTGCCTGAAGGGCTAGGTTGCCTGAAGGGCTAGATATAAAAACAATGATATTAAAACAGTAAAGACAGAAAAGATTAGGTTAGGTACATTATAGTTACCATAATTAAGTGCTTGAAGAGCATTTCTAGTATTGAATAGTCACATGGTTGAGTGCACTGGTTGTTAGAATTAGGTTACATACCAGAAGTAATTGCAATCAAGTTTACACAGGTTTATAACATCGTGGTGGCTTTAGGAGCTTACTCACTGATTAAAAGCACATGGTAAATGTAATAAAGTTCAGACACTAAAAGGAACAGATATAGAAGTATTTAGCACTGTTAATTTACACAATGGCGTTGCCAATTTAAGGTTAGAATAACACAGTATTAATTGGCTAGATCACAGAATACACGTCTTAAAGCTACCACTCACCCTAGCACGGGGCAGAAAGTTTGAAAGCTTTTGTATTAAATTATAGTAAAGAGAATTTAGTAACTATTTCTTTAGTTCTTCACTGTCCGGTTGTCTCGTAACAAGTGACGAAGCACTCTCTCATTGAAGCCACCTTGAGTCTACCGGAAGTTTGGTCCTCAAAGCATTACCAAATAAGGTGATGCTTCGCTGCTAAATCGTTTATGATGATCATAGCCAATCGGAGGCTTTATTACTTTGAAATTTTTGCTAAACAACCGGAAGTTTTGAGCTCTGGCTTAAGTCTGAAGTTCGCTCAACTTCGCACCGTCGTGAAGTTGGACGGTACGTACATATTTATTATTGCGACCTCTATAGGTTTAGTGAAGAACTAAATGATTTTAGCCACGATCGGTACTACAGTGAGGTGTGTAGACAGTGTGATAGCTAACAGTCATTCATATCATTTAGTACGTTGCGGCTTGAGCAGATGGCGCTGCTCTTCAATTCTAAGTAATTTTATTCTAATAATTTTTATAATTTATTGTACCTGGCCTTAGCCAGGTTACATATTCCCCTTCGGTGAGAAGAATTTTTTTTTCCTAGAAAAAAAAATTCTCTAGCCTGAAGCGTTCCTAATACTAAAACTCTAGTAGGTCTAACTTACTCCAAGGATTCTACTTGAGATACCTATATATAGCTATGGTATGGGGCGAGAACAAATGATACGACTTGATCAAATGAAAGTCCGATTTATTATGTCTAATTAATGCATACAATTTGGATTATATAGTTAGTTCATAGGTACTTAAGAATAGGGTTAGTACATACATCATACGCCCATTTTGAAAGAAAAAAAAAAAAATGTTGGGCAAATATTTTTTTTTTTTTTAAATATAATATGGCTTAGTTCTATTTTTATGTACAATTTCTTCTTTACCATTTTTCATAATTTTTACATTAGGTGACATATCAGAAATTACTTTAAAAGGACCTACATACACATTGTCAAATTTAGTTCCAATTTCATTCTTCACTAATAATAAATCATCTTTCTTATACACAACTGGTTTTAAATAAGTATCATAATTACATTTTCGTTTTTGCTTACTACTTATTAAATTATTTCTAGCGTCAAGTTGAGCCTTTTGCAGTCTATATTTTAATTGCAAAGGATAACTGTCAACATTGTATAACGGTTCAACATGATTAATTGTTAAATTACTCGGGATGTTACAACATTTACCAAAAACAAGTTCATACGGTGTGTACTTTGTTTCGGTGTGAACAGATGTATTATAAGAAAAACACCAGTATGGAAGCCAACTGCTCCAGTATTTAGAATCATTATCACATTGAATTCTAAGAAAAGCATTCAGAGATTTGTGTGAATTTTCTAAAGACCCAATTGATTCGTGATGATAAGCTGTGGATGAAATTTGATTAATATTTAGTAATTTACATACCTCTTTCATTGTGGTTGATATAAATTCTGTCCCTCTGTCCGTTGCTATCTCCCGGGGAATGCCATATCTTAAGATAAAGTTCTCTACAAATACTTTAGCTACACTTACGCTATCTTTAGATTCTAAAGGATATGCTTCTACATACTTACTTAGCTCACATTGTAGACTAAGAATATACGAATAATTATAATAATCTTTATCTAGGGGACCTACAATATCTAAAAATATTTTGTCTAATGCCGACTCTGCAGTAGTCGTTATTGACATAGGTTCTTTAGTATGTAAAGAATGTTTTTGTTTTTGACATTTATCACATTTCTTTACGAACTTTCTTACGTCCTCATCCATATTTGTCCAAAAATAATACTTCTTTATATTGTTTATCATTCTTCTCATACCTGCATGGCCACTGCTAGGTAATATATGAAAATCGTTGATAATTACTCTTTTATCATCATCATTGTCTATTCGTATTAAATCTTTAATTATATTTACTCGTGGGCCGGCCCATTTTTTATTATACTTCACTTCACTGGATATCCATTCAATATATTTTTTATTTTCATTATTTTTCATTATAAAAACTTCATTAACATTAATCATTTTACAAAATAATTCAAAATCTCTCACGAATACGTCTCGCGCTAAACATGATCGAGAATTTGTATTTATATTAATAATCATTTTCGAAGGTAGATACGTAAAACTTTCAGTTTTTACAGTATTGCTATCTTTCTTTATATTATTACTCTCTCTACATACTGTTAACTCGACACAATTGTTTGGTTTTTTAAGAATTTCGACGATCTTTGGTTGATCAGTCCATTGATCTGTAGAAATCTTATCGACCGAACTATTGCTATCGACTTTATCTCGTTCATTTCTCGCCATACTTCGAGTCATGACACTAATAACTTTCGAACTCATATCTTTCAAATCATCTGAAGTCATTACTCTTCGAGATAGTGCATCCGCAGCCGAATTTTGTGTTCCTTTGACATATTCAATCGTATAATCATATTCCTCCATAATGAGTCTAAATTTCAACAACCTGCTTGATGGATTACTCATTCCAAATAAATAAACTAACGGTTTATGATCCGTCATAATTTTAAACTTTTTACCAAAGAGATATGGCCTGAAATATTTTACTGACCATACTATTGCAAGCAACTCTTTTTCAATTGTGGGATAGTTTAATTCTGCTTTGTTTAACGAACGACTAGCATATGCAATAGGCAAATCATTTTTATTACATAACATTGAACCAATAGCTAAACCAGATGCATCTGTATGAAGAATAAATTCATTTTCATTAGAAAAATCAGGGTATTGTAATATTGGTGGGTTCATCAAAGACTCTTTAAGTTTTGAAAAAGATCTCTCACACTCGTTAGACCATTCAAAAACAGCATATTTGCGACAAAGTTTGTTAAGAGGTATTGTGATTTCAGCGAAATGTGGAAAAAACTTTCGATAATAATTTGCGAAAGCGACAAATCGTCTCACCTCGTCAGCATTCTTGGGTTTGGGATATGTTCTTAATACGTGTGTTTTATCGGGATCTGGCAAAACGCCTTTGTCAGAAACTATATGACCTAAATACAATAGCTCTTTCTTCAGAAATTGACATTTTCCTGGATTCACTTTCAAATTCACTTTACGCAGCCTTTCAAATATATCAATCAAGTTCTTATTGTGCTGATCTAGGTTTCGTCCTATACACACTAAATCGTCCAAATATACCAGACATTTATCATAGTTCAAACCAGACATAGCAACAGTCATAAGCCTGCTAAATGCACTTGGGCTTATTTTCAGACCCATTGGCAGTCTAGTCATGTGATATTGCTTGTCAGTAGTAAAAGCTGTATATTTTCTACTTGAAGGATCCAATTTCAGTTGGTAGTAGCTTTGGCTAAGGTCTAAATGTGTAAAATAAACTGCACCAGATAAGGAATCTAAGATGTCTACTATGTTTGGTAACGGAAATCTATCATCCTTAATCCTTTCATTCAATTTTCTGTAGTCTATCACAAGCCGCCACTTTCTTTCACCTGAACTATCTGCTTTCTTTGGTACTAACAAAAGCGGGCTTGACCATTCACTCTGACTTTCTTCTATTATACCATCTTCTATCATACTCTTAATTTGTCTATCTATTTCAGATTTCTGTGATTTAGGTAGTCTATACGGTTTGACATAAGATGGGGTAGCATTTTCCTTAATTTGGATTGATTGTTCATAGAGATTTGTTGTTCCTAACTTATCGCCATCAATAAAGAAAACGTCAGAATATTTAGCACAAATATTCTCGATGCTTATTTGTTCTTCTTCGTTTAGGTGGTTTAATTTTAAAAGAGAAAATATCCTTTTAACCCTATCTGCATTTACTCTTCCTTTTTCAAAAGTACAAATATGATAATTTAGTAACTCTGAACATTCAACATTAAAAAAACTCAAACGCACATCTTCATCTCTAGTATTTAAAATCTTTATTGGTATTCGCCCATTTTTTGGACTAACCAAAGTACTACCTAAAAATATTCCTTCACCTAACTGTTTCGGTAACACAACACATTCGCTTTGTAAAGCTGTGTTCACGTAATAAATTGACTCGCATCGTGATGGAACTGATATATAATTATTGAGACCCAATTGTCCTGTATGTAATGGGAGTATAACTTGTGTAGAATCACAATACAATTTTAATAAGTTTTGTTCCAAATCAATGTTACTCTGTAACTTCTTCAAAAAGTCAATTCCTAAAATACCACTCGTGCGACAAGGTAATTCATCAAAAACATAAAACTTCTGTATAAATTCGTAACCATTCGAACAAAGTTTTAAATCTAAACATCCTTCAGAAAATACATCTCCACCTATTCCTTTGATACGAATTCTCTCTAAATGGAATGGAATGCGTTGTCGTGACAAAACTTCTCGCTTAACAACACTGAGTGACGCGCCAGTATCAATTAGCCAGCTATGTGAAATATCGAACAAGTTTAATGTTACAGAACTAAGATTGTCACAATTGCTATGTAAATGGTTATGCATGAAAAAACTTGCTTTCGGGTGGCGTTTTTTCAAAATTAGTACTAGTGGAGGGTTCATTACTCGTATGAGCTATATTAACCTGATGATTATAATTGTAATTGCCTCTAAAACCACGATTATAACCACGAGTCACGGGCCGTCCGTTACCCCTACCACGAGTCCAGTGGTTAATGTGGGGGCCGGACTGAATATTGCCTCGATTTGTATACCCATTATAAAAATTATTTTGGCTTCTCCTTTGACCTCTATCATTACCTCGACCTCTCCGTAGAAAATTACCACGTATGTTATTATCGTACTTACCGAAACCTCGTTGGGATGTAAAGCTCATCACCTGACTTTCTGGGCACGTAGACAACTCTTCATCCAGGGCGCCTTGTATTGCATCCTTGAGGGACATATAATTCCTCGCTGCTATAATAGTGCTAAGGCGAGTATTTCGCAAACCATCAGAGAACCTTTTTATAGCGTTTTTTTCGTTAATATTTTTTAAAATTTCATAAGTTTTTGAATCTCCGTTGGCCTGGGAAATCGTCAAATCGACAAATAAATCTTCAATCGACTTACCAAATGCCTCGATGCTCATTCTATCTTGTCTAGCACGTTGAAGTTTGCTCTGTATTGCAGTGTCAGATTTTTTCGACAAAAGATGTTTTCGCATGTCTGAAATAAGCTCTGAAACAGACGAATAACTATCACACATGCGCAGTTTAGCGCTCTCTGAAAGTCTCGACTTTAAAACAAAAGTAATTAAAAAAATCTTGCCATCACTATCTAACATTTGGTCATACATTTCAATATTTGAAATTAATTGTTTTGTAACCTTTTCGTCATCAGTCATAACCGGTAGGAGAGACACGGCAGTTTTTAATTCAAATTGCTCCATTTTTAACTCGGTGTTTACCTTATTTTGAGTAACCGAACAAAGACTTACAATTTTATCGTAAAATAATTTTACATTGGTACACAAAACTTGTATACATTCAATATCCGAAGATTTAATTTTTCCGCTAAGTATATCCTCATCAATTATACCCTTACAACTAATATATTCATTATATAGTGTATTAGCAATAAACAATTTTTCTTCTTTAATTTTAATTGACCTTCTACTTGGCCCAATTTTTACTAAATATTCCTTTAACGATTTTAACTTATCATGCAATTCTTTTAACTGCAAGGCCATAACATGAAATATGTATTACGGTACAATTATATCATAATGTTTACAATTTGTAACTATGACTTACCATTTAATTTATAGTCGAGAAAAAAAAACGATGGTAGGGACTATTTCTTAACATTACCATTACTACGAGTCTCTAAGTCACTTGTTGAAATTGTTCATTGTTCCGATAATATTCCTTTCATCTCGCACAAAATTGTTACACACACGGCACTTTAAACACAAATAATTTGAAAATAGCACAACACGATATCACTCCTTAAACGACTTCCGAAACTGGGGCTTCTGCACGACGTGATCTCCATCGAAGCGAGTTACGCAGGGAAAGATTATTGAACTCTCGTTGTATCCATTGTTGGTGGCACTTCTTATAGTATCGAGCCAGCAGGTAAATTGCTCCAATTAATAAAATCACGCAAATTAATGCAAGAAGAATCGTTGATATATTCAGATGCCAGATAAACTGCTCAGTCTTCGCGTCGTTATTCCCACCAGCAGCATTTTGGGCTATAATAACTTCTTCTTTTTCCGTTGAATATGTTTTACCCATTTTACTGTTTTATAGTAACCGAAAAGAACTCAAAAAAAATCACGATGAAACGGAACAATTAGTAGGGGACATTGATGCCCAGTGTTAGGAGCGAACGCGAGCAAAGTTCACCGTCCTTATTTGGGTAATGGTATGCGCTTCTCAACTATCCTGGCAGGGTCGCCATATGGGGCGAGAACAAATGATACGACTTGATCAAATGAAAGTCCGATTTATTATGTCTAATTAATGCATACAATTTGGATTATATAGTTAGTTCATAGGTACTTAAGAATAGGGTTAGTACATACATCATACCAGTATATGGCCTTAGGTGTTAGCCTTGCCTAATTCACCATAGTGATGTCATATTCTTACAAAAGAACTCCCAAGTAATCCGTATCACCGTTTGAGTGCATTAGTAAACACTCCAAGAACGGTTGCTGACAGCAGCATAGGATATATATATATATATATAAGACATATATAGGATTTAGAATTCTGTAGGCTGCGGATGGATAAATCCCCAAGAACAGCTAGCTACATATAAGTCATGAACAGCACTATAGATCAATAGCTAAGTTTAGTACAGATAATAGGCATTAATGGAGTGTATTCTTAATATTTGTTCCAAGATTGCCTCGCTTATATTGAAAATTTGTATTATAGATAGAAGTTAAACAAAAGGAAAATACATTAAGGCTTATTTAAGGAGTGTGTGCCCGCTCCAGGTAATGGCTTGGTTTTATGAGTTACCTACCGCTCAGTTCATAAGGCTTATTTTTAAAGAGTTTGAACAACCACTCTCAATTGAAGAATTACCATAATGGTACGTTATAGAATGAATTTAGCAAGTTTTTACACATCTTCCATTAGCAATTGGAGAGTGTCAGAGATAATGTATGGTCTGGTACTATTAATTCGGTATGTAAGGGGAAAAAAAATTAAAAAAAATAGTTAAGTACCATATTATTTGTGTTTGTTTTATAGGTATAATATGGTTGAGATAAGTAGTATATAACAAACATTTATTAATGTATATAAGAATCACCATTTTTAGTATCAAAGTAGTATATAAGACACATTTATATACATAGTTCACTTGTATATAAGGCTAACAAGCTTTCAAGTATTTAGGTAGTATATAAGATACAATTATTTGCAAGAGTAGTTATAAGATCTATTTTTCCATAATAGTAAAGAGTATGTTAAAAAATGATTAAATTAAGCAAATTTAAGAGTTTGGTTTTATTTACCTACAATTTAGTTATTTAAGATACAAGAATATATATTTTGATTGATGTTTTGTATATTTAGAGCAATTATTAAATTAATTCATAGTATGAATTTAGTTTTTTTAATGTTTACAAGTGTTAAGTTATAAAAAGGAATTTAGTGAGAAGTTTTGCATAATATTCAATGATAATAAAAGTAAGGTAATTACCTAAGTATGTATTTACTCATTTTAAAATCATTGATATGCTAAAAGCCTAAGTTTTTACCTAGCATATCAGTCAGTTGATACACAGGAAAAATATTTTAGTTTTGAAGCGACAATCAAAGTATTCAATTACAAGTTATTTAGAAAACCGATATTTTTTTTTAAATTTAATTATCAGTCAAAATATGAATTAAGGTTTATCTACTATATTTATGTTTAGTCAATGTCAATTAAGTTATATTAGAGAGATTTATCACAAAAAATTGCATTTAGTCAGTCGTTGTAATTAGAGAAGTAAATATTTAGTTAATATTTACTAAATAACTTTGATATGTCATAAATATATGCTATGAATATCGTAAGTTAACAGATAAGAAGAGATATAAGAATTAAAACGACATTCCAAGTAATTAGAGAACATTGGAATTTTGGAGAACGGCAGTCTCCGATGCAATTTTTGAGAAAATGTTAAGTTATTCAAAAGTGACATGATTTTTATAGTGAGAAAAGATTCGTTTAGGAGTGAGTGATAGTTCTGTGATCTATACCTATTACACCAACAAGGTCAAATAAAAGTTATACAGAAAAAATATTTTCCGATGGAAAAATGTAGGTAGATAAATATTAAGTGTGATAATTTTAAGTTGAATTCAGTTTAAAAATGAGATAGAACACTGTATAAGCAGGTATTTAATATAATGAAGTTAAGTTAAGATACAATAATAAGATTTAAGATCATCCATATAACCAAATAAAAAAAAACTAAGTGACAAATTTATTGCAAAAAAAAACTTGATTATATGGTGCTTTGAAGAAGCAGTGGGTGGTTTTATACCCCCTGGGTGTTACCCGTGTCTTTCAGTCGCCTCTTACGACATGCAGAACTACAGCAGGCCTATTCTAAAAAGTACCCCGAGACTGCACAGGGCTTGGCCGTATAACACGGTGCTTTGAGGAAGCTATGGGCGGTTTTTACCCCCTGGGTGTTACCCGATTTTCTCTTTTAGTCGGCTTTTACGACATGCAGAAGTACAGCTGTCTTATTCGAAGAACCCCGAGAACAGCACAGGGCTTTACACAACTTATAATTAACACACAGAAGAACACAAAAACAAAAACAGTATACACAGAATAAAATGGCAGAGCCACACCCGAGAAAGCCTGCCACGCTAAACCTGTCTGTTCTGCTAGTATGGGCGCCAATGTCACCTTCCTACCTAGCAGTGGGTAGTAGGGGGCATAAAAGAAAGAAAGAGAGAACAGATATAGAGATATATTGAAGATAATAGTATTGAGAAAGGGTCGTGGATCACAGACAGGTGGCGTGTGGTAGACTTCCTTGTTGAAGGACTTATCTCCGGTAGTTGTAGAGAAGCACGTGCTCAGCAGCAGGCGCTGTGATGTACTCCGCTCAAGGTCAGCCTGTGAGCCGCGCCGGTAGGTCGTCCCAGCCAGATGCTGTAGAGACGGGTCTTTGGGACCGTAGAGTGGCAGCGGTTGGTAGAGGAATTGCTGGTCCTTGTAGCTTGCAGAAGCTAGCGGTTTAGAGGTGAAGCCAGGAAATCTGCCTCCTACTGGAACCCTGGAATCCACATGGCTCCGGTTAAAATAGGTCCAGTGTGACGTTGAGCTGGTGGGTCCACTGTCCCTGCTACTGAGCATTTGGGGACGAGCAGAGAGCCTTTGGATGTGGCCCACCAACAAACATGAGGTTGCCTGAAGGGCTAGGTTGCCTGAAGGGCTAGATATAAAAACAATGATATTAAAACAGTAAAGACAGAAAAGATTAGGTTAGGTACATTATAGTTACCATAATTAAGTGCTTGAAGAGCATTTCTAGTATTGAATAGTCACATGGTTGAGTGCACTGGTTGTTAAAATTAGGTTACATACCAGAAGTAATTGCAATCAAGTTTACACAGGTTTATAACATCGTGGTGGCTTTAGGAGCTTACTCACTGATTAAAAGCACATGGTAAATGTAATAAAGTTCAGACACTAAAAGGAACAGATATAGAAGTATTTAGCACTGTTAATTTACACAATGGCGTTGCCAATTTAAGGTTAGAATAACACAGTATTAATTGGCTAGATCACAGAATACACGTCTTAAAGCTACCACTCACCCTAGCACGGGGCAGAAAGTTTGAAAGCTTTTGTATTAAATTATAGTAAAGAGAATTTAGTAACTATTTCTTTAGTTCTTCACTGTCCGGTTGTCTCGTAACAAGTGACGAAGCACTGTCTCATTGAAGCCACCTTGAGTCTACCGGAAGTTTGGTCCTCAAAGCATTACCAAATAAGGTGATGCTTCGCTGCTAAATCGTTTATGATGATCATAGCCAATCGGAGGCTTTATTACTTTGAAATTTTTGCTAAACAACCGGAAGTTTTGAGCTCTGGCTTAAGTCTGAAGTTCGCTCAACTTCGCACCGTCGTGAAGTTGGACGGTACGTACATATTTATTATTGCGACCTCTATAGGTTTAGTGAAGAACTAAATGATTTTAGCCACGATCGGTACTACAGTGAGGTGTGTAGACAGTGTGATAGCTAACAGTCATTCATATCATTTAGTACGTTGCGGCTTGAGCAGATGGCGCTGCTCTTCAATTCTAAGTAATTTTATTCTAATAATTTTTATAATTTATTGTACCTGGCCTTAGCCAGGTTACAACGGCGCCGTGCCACGCCGCGCGCTCTTCGCCCTCAAACCGCGCTCACACCGCGTACGTCTGAACAGAGCCTAACGGAGTGCTCCGGCAGTTGTTCAGCCAGTAATTCTTAGGTTCACCTGAACAACATCTAAGACCACATCGTCACTTACCATCAGGTGAGATACTGGTCAAAGGCTTGCCAATAAGCTGTATAAAAACATCAATATTAAATGGGGAAAGTGGTATTGCCCCGGTTGAGCTGGCGCATTCAGCAGTAACCCAGTGTAGGGCTATAGTGTGGCACTACCTCTATTAATTAACATTTTATAGTTCATTCTGTTTTGATACGCAACCCTCAGTGTGTGAGCCCAACTCAACTTGGCCGGTTTTTTAACCAACTTCAAAAAAGGAGGAGGTTCTCAATTCATCTGTAATTTTATGTTCAGAACTTTTGACTGCTTGAACCGATTTTGATAATTCGTTTTTTTTATTTAAAAGCTGATGTTTGTTGTTTGGTTCCGTTTAAATTGCGTCAAAATCGGTCAAGCCGTTTTTGAGTTACACTCCAATAACTGAAAAATGTTTTCTTTTCTCGATGATATAATCGTTGACAGTGAATGACAATCGATCCCGAAAGTAGCAAGGGTCACTAAAAAGAGTGAATTATTTTTTTACCAAAAAATGGAACCGAGTTTACCACTCATAAGTGTGAAATAACTTGTCGAAGTCACATTTTTGCGCACAATATTGTGATAATAGGTACTTTTGATCTATCATGGTACCGACTTCAACAAGTTATTTTACAGTTTTGAGTGTTGAAGTTGGTTCCATTTTATGGTATTTTTTTTTATATCTATGATATGAATCATAGATATAGATTATAGATCTATATTGTACTCTATGGTATTCCAATGGATACTAAAGATACTTTGTGTGTCCTTCAGTCTTATGTTTTGATCCTTGTAAAAGGATTAAACTCAGTTAAAGTATATACTGAAGTTTTAGAACATTATCTTTCAGTGCCTGGTGTTTGAAGATGCTGTAAATGGCGTGAAGGCTGCTGTAGCGGCTGGGATGCAAGTCGTCATGGTGCCAGATGTTCGGATGCCCAGGTCGATGACCACTGATGCTACTCAAGTCATCAACAGCTTGGAAGAATTCGAGCCTGAACTCTTTGGTCTACCACCATTTGAACAGTAATTTGTGGTTAGTACCAAAATATGTAGACACCAATTTAAATATCATAAAATGCAAATTTTAATCATTATTATAGACAAATTATATATTTTATATATAGTTTTATTTAGTTACACAAGTACAAATGTCTACTTCATTTTATAAGTATTAAAAATCAATTATATAATTTAGTAAAATATTATATGATATATATTTTGTAATATTTATTGTTTTCTTTAGTTACATTATGAGCAATTTATTGTTTCCAACTTCGTCCAGTTTTTGAATCATCACCTAGTTACTATTCATAAGAACAAATGTATACACAAACAATATAAATAGAACTAGCATTGGTTCTTTAGAAGAGGAGTATTTTTTTTAATTGGTACGTTTACATTGAAGATTAACATATAATAATCGTCCAAGTGCGAGTCGGACTCGCGCACGTAGGGTTCCGTACCATTAGATAATATACAACATTAGACTTCATATTTTACACCTTTTTTTGCTTTAGTTTTGTGTGCGAGCTCGACTCGCACTTGGCCAACATTTTGTATTTGTTGTTATAGCGGCCACGGAAATACATCCTCTGTGAAAATTTCAACTGTCTAGCCATCACCGTTCTTGAGATACAGTCTGGTGACAGACGGACGGACGGACAGCGAAGTCTCAGTAATAGGGTCCCGTTTTTACCCTTTGGGTACGGAACCCTAAAAATTAGGCTTAAGACTAAGAGGTATTCTGGCAATCTTAGTTACCATTTATTTTATGATAGTTTTCTTTTGTTTGTCTATGTTAATTCATTATAGTAAAATATAAAAGATGTAAACGACTGTTAGGCAATTAATTTATGTAATTTATTTACAATAATTTAAATAGTATGGAGACCAATAATGTTATTACCATTGAGCAAAGATTATCTATTCCTACATTTATAAACAAAGTTATAAGAAAAATAATCATCATGACAATGAAAAACAATAAGTAGTTAAATAATTTATAATAATAGAATATTGTGATATTATATTATTATATGATGATATTGTGATAACTTCCGATGGGATAAGCAAAAGATGTTTTAACACTTGCGTTTCACCAGACAGCATTTGGACCCAAATAATAGGGGATGAACATATTGACATCTATTGACAACAGTATCAGAATCCGGACAGTTACTGAACATTTCTTTGTCGAAAACTCAATTACTCTCTTACCCACGTGTCGCTCACAGCTCGCCTTCATATCTCAAAGCGTGCTTATATGCCACTCTACGAGCAGATAAAGTATTATGTAATGTAAAGAACAAGATTTATGAAATTGCACTGTGATCAGAGTGGCTGAACATTGAAAAGTAAAAAGTTGTTAAATTACTATGTGTAATAATTGCGAAAACCTAAGACAATATTATTGAAAAGTAATTAATTTCTATAAATTTATGTTGCGAAATTATAGTATATTCTAGTGTAAGAAAACACTAATTGGCGCGCCAAATACAGTTCTGTGGAAGTTCTCACAGCTCACTGTTCCAAAGTTCACCTCATGGTTCATGACAACGTCTGCAATATTATCAAAGCAGCAAGTGATGCTGAACTGAACCCGGTGTTGATTCATATATTCATTGCAGCATGTATATTGTATACTATATAGTAATCTTTTCAATTTTATTTGACATTCGGGCGGAAAATGACCAACTATTCGGTATTCGGCGCAAAAGTAAAAAGTGGCCGAATATTCGTCTCAAGCCTACGAATAAATATGTAAAGAAGTATAACTCTCTTACAGTTACCGTTTTCATTTCGGACTCACCAAGTGCACAATTAACAACACACGCACTTCCAAATTCAATTGGATTGGTTGGCAATGTTGTTGCGCCACATGGTACACTTTCAAACTACGCTCATCGCGGTATGGTTTGCTTTCTGCTGTTTTTGAGCTCGACTTAGATTTCTTTACATATTTATTCGTAGTTGCAACCTGACAATTTTTTTTATTCTTAAATATATTTATAAATCGAAGTTAAAAACTTGTTTACATGTATCAGTACTTCAGTACTAATATTATAAATGCGAAAGTAACTCTGTCTGTCTGTTACGCTTTCACAACAAAACTACTGGACCGATTTGAATGAAATTTGGTATGGAAATAGTTTGAGACCCGGGAAAAAACATAGGATAGTTTTTATCCAACTGCACAAAAAGAGGTTAATGTTTTTGTGCGATAACCGACACGCCGGAGCCGCGCCCGGAAAGCTAGTTAAAAATAAAAGTAGGTTATTCCTGTACTACCAAAACAACATTATTGTAGAATTCAAATACGATAGAATATATTTAAAAGTATATATTCTTATAAATAAATAATATTTCAAAATGTTTAGCTACATTTAAAGCTGAAGGCTCAAATCGTTACATTTTGTTTGAGAACTTTAACGGGCTAGTACAGGATACTAGTAAAAAGGCTTTTTGCCGCACTCAGGACGCCATTTAACATTAACTACCATTTAATACTTTAAAATCAATATGTACAAAAATAACAGTATAATTTTATAGTTGAAAGTTATGTCTCTGAGTGCATCAATGATCCGTTTATTCAGCGTACTATTAGGAAGGCGGGCCTTTTTAAATTAAAAACACTTAATTTCCTGAAAACATATTTAATAACACTGCTTTACATGTACCACAGTTAAGAAATTACATTAAATAAGGATAGGTGTTGACAGGACAAAAGTTAACCATCGACTGCTTTAATGATTCTGGAAATCAGTTTTATATAATTTTAGTAAATCATACGATATAACTCACGTGAACCAGTCAGACTTCGACTGCTTTAATAATTCTGGAAAACAGTTTTACTAACATAATTTTAGTAAATCATACGAGATAACTCATGTGAATCAGTCAGACTTCGACTGCTTTAATAATTCTGGAAAACAGTTATGTATAATTTTAGTAAATCATACGATATAACTCAAGTGAACCAGTCAGACTTCGACTGCTTTAATAATTCTGGAGAACAGTTTAATATAATTTTAGTAAATCATACGAGATAACTCACGTGAACATAGTCAGACTTCGACTGCTTTAATAATTCTGGAAAACAGTTTTATATAATTTTAGTAAATCATACGAGATAACTCACGTGAATCAGTCAGACTTCGACTGCTTTAATAATTCTGGAGAACAGTTTTATATAATGTTAGTAAATCATACGATATAACTCACGTGAACCAGTCAGACTTCGACTGCTTTAATAATTCTGGAAAACAGTTTAATATAATTTTAGTAAATCATACGAGATAACTCACGTGAACATAGTCAGACTTCGACTGCTTTAATAATTCTGGAAAACAGTTTTATATAATTTTAGTAAATCATACGAGATAACTCACGTGAATCAGTCAGACTTCGACTGCTTTAATAATTCTGGAAAACAGTTATGTATAATTTTAGTAAATCATACGATATAACTCAAGTGAACCAGTCAGACTTCGACTGCTTTAATAATTCTGGAAAACAGTTTAATATAATTTTAGTAAATCATACGAGATAACTCACGTGAACATAGTCAGACTTCGACTGCTTTAATAATTCTGGAAAACAGTTTTATATAATTTTAGTAAATCATACGAGATAACTCACGTGAATCAGTCAGACTTCGACTGCTTTAATAATTCTGGAAAACAGTTTTATATAATTTTAGTAAATCATACGAGATAACTCACATGAATCAGTCAGATACCTCCGACTATTTCAACCACATTCCGTAGTATTTTTCAAGGAGAGCTCGGGACGCCCGCGTTGACGTCTCGCTTAGCGCTTAGTTTTATATAATGCTTATATTGCATTTACTAGAACTAAGTTCGTTCAGTACGTGTTATATTTGTGAGAGCATGATTGATAGTGAATTGACTCGGTTTGTTTACATCGGCTCATCATACAGTCGACTCTCGTTAATTCGAACCTAATATAAGAATACCTAATTCAAAGTTATCACGAGTTCCCTAGAAAATCTCTTTACATTTCGAACTAAATTAATACATTTGTATGCACTTGGTAATTCGAACGAAAAAATCAATGCTACGCAACAAAATGACGCGTTAATTCGAACGTATCGGCGTCAAACACTCGACAATTCGTAAATAATAAGTCACTTGATCCTATATGAACAAGTCCGAGTAATCCAGCCGCGGAGACATACCGAGTATACATGTAAGTACAATGCAGAACAAGTTCAAATTTGTATCATCGTACACGAGCCTTTGGTTTGGTAATCAATAGTTTGACATACACCTCTGCACGAAGTGGTTTCTTTTCTCTCAAAAATTTCGAACCATTTGATAATTCTAACACTCGATAATTCATAAAATTTTATGAGTCCCTTGAGTTTCAAATGAACGAGAGTCGACTGTATAATGCTAGTTGCGATAAGATATATAGACATGACGTAACGCGTGCGTTGAAATAAACAAGTTGTTAATTAGTTTTACCGTCAGTTGTAAGATACCTAGTTATCAACACACATTCATACGTACATAGTACCAGTGCCGTAGTACATAATACCTAGTTCGTAAATACGCTGTGATACATAATAAAATGGTATTTAAACCCGTTACGCATATTTTATTTGATATGGATGGACTTTTATTGAGTAAGTATTAACATAATAAATACTAACATAATTACCTATTACCTTAGAACTCTACTTGCCTAGCCCTGTGTTGTCTTATTTGTAGTTTCTTAACCGACGTCAAATAGATGAAGTTCCCAATTCGATTGTGTTTTTTGTGTGTTACGCGATTACTCCGCCAATTATGAACTGATTTTGATGACGAGGTGGTCCCAAATAAATTTCATCAAAATCGGTTGAGTACTTTTTAAGTTATAGTCTGACTGACTAACTGAAAAATGTATTTCCTTACCTAGATGATTTAATGGTATTCGTTGTTGTCGATGATAAACAGTATTCTAGGCGAGTGAATGATCTTGTTAAAGAGAGACGAATTACTAAGCATTTCATGGATTCACCGTGCGGGTTCCGGGTCCATAGCGTTGCAGTGGATAGTAGGCCTCGTGCAGCTAGAGGCGCCTGAGACTTGCAACCCAGGGAGTAGGGTTAAGGGCCCCTTAACGATGTCATCAATGCCCCCTTTCACCGCTCGAGCCTCCTCCCCTGCCTAACCAAATGCATCACTAATATGAACGAAAATATTTCTTAGTGTATAATTAAACTCCACACACATAACAAGAAATAAATAATGTAAAAAGAATTATGTAATGACCAATATAAATAGGAAGAAAAAAAATCTATATATTTTTCCAAAAAGCGGAACCGACTTCCATCACTGAAAAGTATGAAATAACATGTTGAAGTCAGTACCACGCTGATTCAAAACACTGACCTCACATTAGCATGGTCCTGACTCCAACAAGTTATTTCATACTTTACAGTGTTGAAAGTCAATTCCATTTTTTTTTTTAAATATATAGATTTTTTAACTTCCTATTTAGATTGGTCATTACATAATTATTTTTACAGGTCATAACATATTCTTTTACTTTACATACCTACGAGTATGTAGGTATTTACATACAAATGCAGTAATAAACTTTCCCCTCTTATCTGTGAATGCAGAACGACTTGGAAATGTAATACAACTGAAATAGTGCTAAATTTTTTCTTCATTAATATTACGACCAATTTTTTATGGGTTTGTGACGGAACAAGCTGGATGCCCACCTGGTGTTAAGCGGTAACCTCAACTAGATATAAGAAAAATATATATAACAAAACATGTTCAATATAAAACAAAAAAAAAACAAGGACTCACCCTAGTGTTAAGATTGTTACATACTAACACCCTTCCCTTCAGGAAGACGGTGTATTGGAGACGACAAATAACTTATAAATTGTATTAAATTGATAACAAAAAGGAGAATCTAAAAAGAGTACGGACCCAGAGTCTAAAGAGCAAGCGATTGAATAAAAAAAAAAAAAAACCGGTAACCTCTGCCTATAACAGATGCAGATCTTCACAAGGGATGAACTTGACTGAGACATAAAAAGTGTCTCATGTGGGTCTAATTTCATCGGCACCCATGCACTTCAGACCGGAACACAGTATTGGGAACATGCTTGGCGGTAGAATATGTATTGTGGCTGTACTTCACCGGCCGAACTCGTTCACAAGAGTTCTTCTACTACATACCTAAATGAAAAGGACAGGCGATACTTACCAAACAATAACAAGTAAATCATAGTGACATTTTTTAATTTGTTTTTTATTTTCAATTGACATTTTGAATTTATTTTATTAATTATCATGAACTATGAATTATTTATATGTATCATGAGTTTTGGCTTTTTTTTGATAACAAGTGTAATTGCATTGTAAGCGTTCTTATTATAATAAATAAATAAATAGTTTTAAATAGAATCGGTTACCGTGGGTTTGACTAGATATTCTTTCATAAGATTTTATTCACTGTAAATATTTGGTTTCTAATGAAAACTTTATATCATACAAGTGACCGTGTCAATTTATAAACAAATAAATTTTATTATTTACTAATAAAAAAGCGGACATATTTACCAACTGTTAGTGGTTTGGAGCATTTGGTCTGCCTATGAGTCTGCAATGACTTGTAGGTTCTCTAAATCATTTTAATTGTAGTAGTTTTTTTTATACTTGATAGGTTAGCCTTTGACCACTATCTCACCTGATGGTAAGTGATGATGTGGTCGAAGATGTTGTTCAGGCTAACCTAGATTTACTGGCTCTCAAGGACAGCTGCTGGAACACACTGTTAGGTGCTTGGCGACAGATTTTCTACTTGAGGGTGGTAGCTAGCCAGGCGGGCATTCGCAAAATGCCCTACCACAATGCAAAAGTAGCTAGTGCACTTGTAGTGTTGTAAGAATATAGTTGGTAGTATTTCGTTGGTACAGATATACCGACCGGTAAAAATATATATGTATGTATCTGCCTACAAAACAAGTGTTTGTTTAACATATATTATTATTTACCTAACTACTTCTCTACCTCGACGTTTGTAGATACCGGATGTAGATAAAGAATTGTACTTATGCTATTTTTATATGTAAATCGTCAAGGTGAGATATTAACCGCGAATTTCAAGTCAATTGAAGATCTACGAAATGGCTATGGTACGCATTCAATTTGAAGCTACTAAGATAACTATGCAGTCGTGACTAAAGACACTCGGCTAATATATATCAGGAAGCGTTTTTGATATTGATAATTTTGAAATTCTTCTGCTTCTTGACCCTGGTCTGGCGGATTCAAGAGTGGCATGCCATTAGATGCTTGTTAACAGGTCTATTCTATTTTTACTAGGTTAGATATTGGCAGCGAGCATTCCTAAAATGCCCTTTAACCATTATGTAAAGCTCAAACCCGCGGCACTGAATAAAAAGTACCAGAAGGAGATCTCGGCAAAGCCATTCCATTAAATAAGCAACTAGCTACGAAGGAATATAGTGCACTTCAGCTCGCAAAGCTGTATACCAATATAATATAAGCGGAGTACCTAATATTTATATTCACTTACAAGACGTCTCTTTCTAACGCATACCTCTGATCTCTTCTGACACGACACACGCCCTAGAATAATCCCTTCCGGGCGGATACGATATACGTGTCTACCGTCGGTACCTGTAAAGTGCGGCCTCCCGCGGTAGGATTCAACTTACTACCAGAACTATCATTGTTCAATATAGGTACTTTACTATTTCGTTCCAGACACAGAAGACCTATATTCAATTGGGTTCCAAAAGGTAGCGTCCCGATTCGGTAAAGATTTTACCTTTGCATTGAAATGCAAGATTATGGGCCAACACAGTCGAGAATTCTCCGAAACCATTGTAAATGACCTCGAGCTGCCGATGACCTGTGAAGAATTTATGAGTGAAACGCGAGAGATATTCGAAGAACTGTTTCCACAATGCCAAGTCATGGATGGTAAGTTTTTGTAGGTTTGATAAGTAAAAAATAGTTTCATACTGATACAGTAGATGTCGCCACAAATCAGAAAGAAACATGTCCATTCAAATTGGAAGAAAAAATCGACTGTCCTTGTTTTGGCTTGACTGTGCATTAGTGATAATGCGTCCAACCGGTATCCCGGCATTGCGGGTTCAAGTCCCCGCTATAAAGTCATCTTTCCGACTTTTCTCTTCCCAGTGGCCTTCGACCCGTTAAGCTCTCTAAAACATAACAATTTGATTTAAAGTGTACAGCAAAACATGCTATGTGCGTGCTAAATGCGCATGTACGTTAAGATGTAAGTTCTCGCTGACCATCAATGAATCTTAGACATTACCTGTGAACGCGAGAGATATTGAAGAACTGTTCCCATCAGAGACAAGCCTTCGATATATAAAATAACATCAACTATAATAAAATATTTTTCACATGACGAGCTCGGGAAGGTGTTAATTTATCATTCGAAATTGGCTGGAAAAGTGCTTTTATATCCGCTTGCATGAAAAATATTTTTTAGAATATAACCTTTTATAACAGTTCCAGAATAATACATTTATTTTAAACAAAACCAATTGTAGGTATAGTTATATATATATTTTTTTTTATAAATAACACAAGTTGACTCAATTATTTAAGCTATTATTCTTGGACCTAGCATTTTCCTCGCTGGAGTGAGAGGTGAAACATTTTTAAGTTTCATTCAGCTTTCTAATCTTTCTAATAAAATGTTTGTTTGTGTTTATTTATGTATATTTGACGGAATTAGCACGTGGACCACCTCTAATTTATTATTTCATATTTTTTATTACCTTGCTCGATGTAAATATTCAATACTCTATTCAAAGGAGCGCGGCGCTCGTGCTGTTCAGTGTAGCCGCGGCGCTCTTTGCTCGGAAGTGATAAAAAAATATGAAATAATAAATACAGGTACAAGAGACTTTTAAGATCAGGTGGTCCTCGTGCTTATTCCGTCAAATACACAAACGAACACACAAAAAAAAACATCTCAAAATTTTAGTAAGGACTAGCAGAAGTCAATTCTAATAGAGATTGTTAGCATTTTACCAATAATCCTTTATATGTACATACTTTGACCTTATCAAACACTACTTTCACTAACTACGTATACAATGTACCTAGGGTATTTTCAAAAGTCGCATCGCCCAGCATTAGACACACTACATACACTGTCTCTTTGAATATTCACTTAAAGTAACATTTTATTTCTCAGGCGTTCAGAGACTAGTGGAACATCTTCACAAACATCACATCCCCATGGGTCTGGCGACAAGCAGCAGTAAGGAATCATACGCTATAAAGGCCCAGAACCACGATGCTCTGTTCGACCTGCTAGAGTACAAGACTTGGGGCTCGTCCGACCCTGAAGTGAAGAGGGGGAAGCCTTTCCCGGACATATTCATTGTGGCTGCTAATAAGTTTCCTGATAGACCGTCTCCAGAGCAAGTGAGTTATTTTATTATCACAGAAAGAAAATTCAAGTTGCATGTGAAGAATATTTTGATAAAGAAATAAATAAATAAATCTACACAGTTTGTGATTACTTAAACGACAAAAATGCCTGGACTGGTTCGCCTCTGCCAAGCTAGCGCCTGTCACCTACGTAATGTAAATTAAGTATTGTAATAATTTTACTATATAGTATGTACTTAACACATTGTTAAAAAACGTTTAAAAGAATGGCCCCGAGTTTCTTGCCCGTTCTTCTCGCAGTGGCTCTATAATTTTTGTTTGCTGAACGTGGCAGTACAATGTAGTATATTTCAATATTAAAATTTGTAATTGACCTTCATAAGAGCGTCGTAGACGCCTAAATTGAATAAATGATTTTGACTTTGACACCATCATCATTAGCAGGAAGAAGATCACTTGTAAATTAAATCAACACCAAAACATGATGAAGTGATTGTTGTAGATCAGGCTAACCTATAATTACTGGCTTTCAAGGACGGTCCTTAGTGTCAATTTTATTAGCGCGCAAAATGCTATCCACCATGCATTAATGACATTAACGACTGCTATCCCAAGATAACACCCGGCGAAGTTTACCGAAGATCAGTAGCAACAGCCGCTAACCGTCGCCCATCCAAGTCCAGACCACAGCGGATGTTGCTTAATATTGTTTTTTTTTTTTATTGCTGATAGGTAAGCCTTTGACCACAATCTCACGTGATGGTAAGTGATGATGTGGTCGAAGGTGTTAACAGGCTTAACCTAGAATGACTGGCTCTCAAGGACAGCTGCCGGAACACACCGTTAGGTGCTTGGCTACAGATTTTCAACTTGAGGGTGGTCGCTAGCCAGGCGGGCATTCGCAAAAATGACCTTCCACCATGCGGTGAAGCTCAAGCCCGCGGCGGGATTCGAACCATGGACCTGCTGCGCGGCAGTCCATAGCCAAAGCCACTGAGCTATCACTGATTCAAAATTGTGTTACCAAGGAATAAATTTAATTATATATTTTCCAGTGTCTGGTATTCGAGGACTCTGTAAACGGCGTGCGAGCGGCTCGCGCTGCCGGCATGCAAGTGGTGATGGTACCGGACCCGCGGCTCGACCGCTCGCTGGCGCCCGACGCTACTCTCATCCTCAATTCCATGCTCGAGTTCCGGCCGGAGATGTTCGGCTTGCCGCCTTACGATGACGACTCTTAATTACGAGTACCGGTGTTATAGCACTACTTAGGACAAAATCAGTAAACCGAACTTAAGACTTCTGTCTATGATACATCGAATTATGGTCAGTGTTTGCATAGCTCACATTCAACTTTCGGATTTGTAGCCAAAACATTAGAACTTTTTGGTATCGGTTTTGTACTTTTGCACACCCTAAATACAACATGGTCATCTTTAAATCTGCACCTTGCTGGAATACGATTGCCCCTCCCGCTTGCCCTTTCTCCTCCCCGCGCTTACCCTCTAGCGCACAAAGCGTAAAATAGCCCCGATATGGCTTCATCAACGCCAGGTGCTGAGTTAGTGTGACGGTGTTGTGATTTAGGTATGTGATATCAGTAAGAGCAGCCGCTTATTGAGCATAAAAATGTATATGCAAATTAATAAATCGTTAGCGATTCTTACAAAACGACGATACTAACAAGTTTGACCTATTTTCATTAATGGCTACAATGATGTACAAAAACCAATTTAAAGCCATAAAGGTGAATGAATAAAGTGTAACTTTTCCACTAGATTCACTTTCCCCAAGGTTAACATCACGTTTAAGTATAGATTAGATTACTGGAAAATTTAAAATATTTTTTAAAAACAAAATAACGAAATTTACAAAAATAACAGTTTATAAGCTAGACGTCTGTCAAGTAACAAACACATAGCGCCATCTGCGAAATAGTTTTCAGTTTTCAACCCCATTGCCCGTTAGAAATATGCCATTTTGTGACGCGATTTGATCTTACTTGCCTTTAGCTGGGTCCACTGTGAACGATCCATTTTGGATTGGAGATCCACGGTGGATCGGAGCGCGGTGGATCGTCTAGCTAGTATACCTCACCAATCACATTCCTTACCTTCTTTACTACCACCGTTCCAACCAAATAGCCAATCAGATGCATTTTTAAGATATTATGTAAAAATACCCCTGTGGAGTGCCGGGGATTACGTTTATATTTACATTATTTTTGTTTTCAGTTAATATACATTTTATATATTTTCATGATGATATATTATTTTGTGTCACTAATTTATTGAATTTATTTATGTATTTTTTTGACATTTTCTTAACAATGTAATATGGATCCCAGATCTACAATAAAGAGCTATTATTATTATAATATATCGTTATGAAAATATTAGGCGACAATTTTCTATCTCAGTGTTATCTATTATAGTCAATTACTTATGTGAAATAGTTATTTATTATGCAAGGCTGCATGTTGTTATTTGGTGCGATAACTTTTATTGAAACCTGAGGCAGGGAAGAAATGGATTCAAAATATATTTTCTTGACTTACATATTTTTTACACATTTTTAGAAGCATCCTGTAAAATGTTATTTAAAATATATATATCGCAACGCCTGTGCAAAAAGTTATATAGGCATTTTTGTCAAAGCCAGTTTCTTTCAGGCGCTTCGTTGAATTAATTTGTGAGTACTTAATAATTTTTTTATTACCTTGTACTTATGCACTAGGTTTTATTCTTATAATAAATAAATGAGTCAGCCATTCTGAGGTCAGGTTGGACCATTTTCATTTTCTTATGGTTTTGTGTATACATAACGCCTTTAATGTTACTATTTACAACTTATTTTCTAGACTTACATATTTTTTACACATTTTTAGAAGCATCCTGTAAAAAGTTATTTAAAATATATATATCGCAACGCCTGTGCAAAAATTTATATAGGCATTTTTGTCAAAGCCAGTTTTTTTCAGGCGCTTCTTTGAATTAATTTGTGAGTACCTAATATTTTTTTTAATAACCTTTTTTTTTCGTATGCACGAGGTTTTATTCTTATAATACGATTTTTAATTCATTGGAAAATATTAACGTAATATTTGAATGATCTTTTATTATTTGCAAACTATTAAATTTTGATTAAGTTATAATGAAAGAAAATATATTTACATATTTGGCACACACAAACAGAATAATAAATAAGAATAAAATCAAATATACACACAGAGTTTTTGAGGTGCTGCCAACAAAAATGTAAGCAAAAAACTGTATTACTAACATAGATGTTTAATCTAGTTGATTTCTAGATAAAAGATAAATAATATGTTAAATGGATGGACCTACCTCTAATAATGTATCTAAGTTATTGTTTTATTAATGTTAAGAATTAATGTTGTTTTTTTTACTATTAACAAAATAAAACCGATTTGAATTTATATCATTATTGTTTTATTACCTTAATATCAACATTTGACTACAGCAAACTTTGTATTTATTTATTGCATTAACGCATGCTAAGCGAATAATTTTACAAAATTACAACAAAAGGTTTTTTTAGGTTTAAACTTGTCGCGCCGCGCCGTCCCCGAAGAAGGTTTAAATATAGGAACAAAAGGATAAAATTGAGCTATGACTCATTCATTACGATAGCTTAATTGGATGGACGCGGGTTTGTATCCCGCTTATGGTTATAAAAAATCTTTTCGTTGTAATTTTGTAATTATTTGACTAGATAAGAGTTGCTTACAGCAATCTCAAGTATGAACTAGCTAGGCTATGCCCTGTATGAATCGCTGAAAAGGTACACAAAATAAAGCTATACATTTTTACATCAACGCGAATAGGATAAATAGGTAGTATAAATCAACAAAATATTATTTAAAAAAACAAAAAGATACTGTAGTTTTCCGTAAAAGTGGGTACAGGTAAAATGGCCATTATTACGGTTTGGGGTATTTGCAGACAAAACTGGTAGAAAACAAAATTATTGACATCAAAGCTCTTAACCCTTTATACATGCCACCAATATCTATATATTTTTTTTGATATCAACCGAAGTTTCTGTTTTATTTTTGTTACAATTATGTAAAGATTCTCACTAAAACTCTAGTTCAACCTCGTTTTTTATTTCATATCCCGTGATGCATTATTCAATGAGAATGGAATATTAATACCATCTATACATACAATTTACATATCTGATTTACTAAAAGTCGTAAAAGATCAAAGACAAACAGGTAAAATAAATCTGGACAGAGGAAAATACAGATTGAGGGTGAAGAAAGACAGATTTATGATTTGGAAAGACATAAAACGTAACAGTGTTGAGTACAGCTTACCATCCTAAAAAAAGAACGGTCTGTCGAAGAACGATGAAAGATGGCATACAGAAATGCCGCACTAGGCTCGCACTGTGGACGAGCAGTTAGTCTTCCCCTGCCGTTTCCCAATTACCGAGTAAACCATAAAGAATGGGAGGTGTCGATATATTCAACCAAAACAGAGGTAATATTACAAGAAATTATCGAATATGCTTGATAAATTGCTCAATTGCTTGATCTCTCATAGAAAACTACACATCTAGAAGGAGGAGCTTATCCTTCGAACCCCGTTTCAGAAAGTTGTAGGAGTCTAAGACGAAATTCGTTTCCAAGATGTTGGAAAACACTTGATATACGCTTCACCCAGATGCCGTTTGTGTAGCTCGAAAACAAACAACGCGAGAAACAACTTCTCTTGTACGACGTGTAAAGTATTTTTGTGAAGAATAACTGAGAAGAAAATGAGTAATATTAACTACTTGGCAAAGCCAAAAGTCCTTTGACTAAAATTAACTAAATATTACTTTTTCTAAAAATAAATGTTCTTGTGTTGACAATTATCATATGGATTTATTTGTTATTAAAAAAAAATGTAATAAACATGAAGCTAGCTCAATATATGCAAAAAGAATACCAACCTGGAATGGTCCGTGGCACATAAACTGCCACAAAACTTACCACAAATTTCTCATATTCGGACTTGAATATATCTTAAAAATCATACAAAGTATCCTTAGTAAGCTGCTAAAATTTAACAGTAGCATTTCTAGATTCCTTGGCCGTATAAAGGGTTAAATGTTGTAATACTGATCAAATTATTATTTATAAAAGTTATTTTATTGCGTAGACATAACAGGGTGGGTTTGATATAGTATTTTGTCTACTCTATTAAAAATATCTATTAAAAACTTAAATCAACAGTCTTCATAATGCAATATAGACTACCCATAACATGTGTAATTATATCATTGTCTAAATGGAAACAAAGCCACATAATGAGTCTTAACTTTTTGTTGCAGTATTGATTCCTCCGCAGGTGTAACTACTGATTAGGTACTTCTTTACTAGTCTTCTACAGATAAGAAACTCTAGCAAAAGATATATCTAATAATTATAATTGAGTCAGGGACCTTTACATTCCACAACAATATCAAATACTCTAAGATTTAAGTATTTGTTTGTTGGTAGAAGTATATTGTGTTAAGTACTTATTTTATGTTACAACTCTTAACATAGTTATGGGCAATACTAGACCTGACCAGGGGGTCAGGTCTAGCCCATAACTATGTTAATTTATTATCATCATCATCATCAACAGCCTTAACGTTCACTGTTAACAAGACCAAGGCAATAAGGTATGATATATTACCTATACTATTCATCATATGGAGGCAGTCCAAATAACTCAGGTTTGAATTCCTCTAAAGAATTTAAGACTATAGTAGCTCCTGTGAATAGTCCTGGATCAATGCGCGGATCAGGAACTAGGACTACTTGCATGTTCGCTGCAATACCAGCTTTAAGGCCATTCACAGCATCCTCAAATACTAGACACTGGAAATAAATAAAGTTTTGTGTTTATTTAAAAGTCACAATAACTATTGTGGCACAAAAAACACAAAATATAATTTAAGACAGCATGCAGCCAAGATACGCAGGTGGCTATCAGCGTGACACAAACGCAGCTTTATCAATGAAAATAAGGCTTACATTACCAGTGTACTTACATCTTCAGGATCTGGTTTATCAGGAAATCTTGAAGCACACACAAGGAAAATTGAAGGGTCAGGTTTTCCTTTTGTCACCTCAGGGTCTGAGGAACCCATGGTGAGATGGTGGAAAAAATCAAGGAACTCCTTGTGATTTTCCATCTTCATTTGAACACTCTCTTTGCTGGAACTGGTAGCAAGGGCTAGTGGTACACCTTTTTTGTGAAGGTGTTCCACTAATTTCTGTGCTCCTGTAAATATAACAAACAACTGTCATTTTTAGGAGTGTAGCTAAAGAAGTTTGACAATAAAATACTGCAAGGGTAGATTGCAAGTTGGGTAAATAGTGTCCATTTAAGGAAGTATAATTATTTTGAAACATATTCTCCGTTAAGCGGTAACTTCGGCATATAATAGGTGCATTTCACCACAAGTGATGAAATTGCACTACAGCCATCACCTTGAGACATCCAGTTATTAAGTCCTATGTGCCTGTAATTTTTACAAATACTGCACACCATATCCTCAGCAACAGAGTTGTTCACAACTGGAAAAAGTTGCCTGAAGAGATTGTCCGTTTGTCTGTGCCACAATTTGCATGGTGGTAGGGCATTTTGCAAATGCCCACCTGGCTAGCTACTATCCTCAAGTAGAAGATCTGTCGCCAAGCACCTAACGCTGTGTTACGGCAGCTGTCCTGAGCCAGTAATTCTAGGTTAGCCTGAACAAAATCTTCAACCACATCATCACTTACAATCATGAGTGATAGTGGTAAAAGGCTAACCTATCTAGCATATTAAAAATTTTGTTTAAATTCATTTAACTGCTTGACTGGGCCTGCAAATTCACATACCTGTTGCACATATATTTAACAACATATCTAACTTGCAAGCTCAAGTTTTAGAGGTTAAGCAAAGAAAAATGATGATATAATCTGTTGGTTACGGGAGTACCAAAGATGCTTCAACGGTAGCGTGTTTGGTGGGATCTAGACTTCTCAAGGGTAATTTACGCAGTTTTATATACAAAACCACATTAAATGCCACATAAAGAAATAAAACTAAGTTTTAAGTGCATGTTACTTCTTATTTCAAGAAAAACGGCATAGTATTTCCGAAGTAATTAAAGTTTTCCCTAAAAATTGATTTTTCGCCTGTTTTTTGATCGTTATTTTAATTTCAATAGTGTTGAGTGAGAGGTGTCAAGGGGTGAACCGGCTTTATGGCTGGTTGCTAAATAAAAAATCTCTTGCTAACCTCTATCCAGTCAAATAGTGGACATTGTGTCAACAGAAAAAATACAACACAGCATGATATAAGCAGATTTGCATTCTGCTACTCGCCTTATCAAATATAATAAAAAGGTGCTTGGTGACAGACTATATGAAGGCGATAGCTAGCCAGGCGAGCATTCAGAAAACCCCTTCTACCGAGGAGTGGTTGTACATGGTATAGAATGAAGTAATTCAGTGAGTACTGTTACAAATATTGTAAACATTCTAGGTACTTTGTTTCTATGTTATCACCAAATAAAACTAAAAAAGCTTATGTAAATCAAAATGAAAGGATAAAATTAAAATATAATATATATTTTTTATAACTGTTGGGTCTCACAGGACCTATAAAATTAAGTGTGAATTATTAAAATGCTGAATATATAATCGTTAACAAAATGGTGCATAGTGACATAGGGTCAGTTCGCCAGTTTTCGACCAATTAGTGGAGTTGCCAAATTCGGCAAGCAAAAAGTAAGCGATTTAGTGTTATTTATTTTTTGAAAAATTTAGAGTGTACTTTGTATATACTCTTTTTTAGTAATTGTCAAGAATTGAAAATTCCAACCAAGATGTTTTTAAATAAAATTAAGAAACTCAAATTACCATTTTCCCTAGTTTTCGACCAAAAAATCTAGTTTTCGTCCACATGCGGAGTAGTTTTCGACCAAAAATAAATTCAGTTTCAGGGCGGTAATATTTATTATTACTAGTTCAATCACTTATTTTTTTTAAAGCTGTATTAAAATAACACAAACTAAGAAACACATTCTGTATAAAACATTATCATAAAGAATTGGTCGAAAACCGTTCCAACTCGACAATATTCGACCACTATTTTTTAATATAATTTAGGAAAATATAACTTTACCTTTAAATAATAAATATTTTTGAAAATAATTTTTTTTTATACATTTTTGAGATTTTTTTTAAATTAATAAAACACTGGTTGAAAACTAGAATGTCATCTAGTTTATTTCCAGTTTTCGTCCTCAAGTGGTTTTTAACAATTGTATTTTTTACAATATAAATCATGTGGACGAGAATTGGCTATGAAAATATTCACGGGTATAGGGTTCAAATTGCTAAATGACATTTATTTATTTTTAAAGATCGTTAGATACTTGAGTAAACCAAACTGGACATGTCTTACACAGATCTCGACCACCTGGTCGATAACTGTGCATATTTGAAATAAGACGGACCAATTCTCGTCCACTTAATTAAATTTGTAAAACAATAAAAAAATATAGTAAAGTATAAGTATTCTCATTCTATGTACCATAAATGACATAGGAAATCAGTAAACGACATTAAATTTACAATACGACAACTTAAAACATACCGTGAAAGTTGCGGCACTCTGCTATTTTTTTTACACAATTTGACGCGTCCATACTTGGTCGTTGTAAACCATAGACTGATTTGGTTTTGTCTTAGGCAGTGCTGCCAACTCAATTTAGCAAAAACGCGCTATCGGCACGTCAAAAACGCGCTAGAACGCGCTAAATGACACCTACAATATAAAAAAATCTTGAGTGACGCCAATCAGTGACAAATAACGAAGGGATTTATCAATTTGACCGTATTTTATGTATTTGATTAGTCAAATATTCACAAAATAACCTAATAATTATCATGAATTAACAATTATATTTCAAATAAAAAGCTAAACGAGTCGGTGCCTCCTAAGAATATTATACTTAATAACATGAGCAACTAATCAGCTTTTAATCATAATCTTTATCCGATTCATGGTGACATGATAGGCTATTTCACGATGCCGTTTAATGACACAAATTTTGATCGAAAATTCCAGTTCACTATAATATGTACATAGCGCTTTTGTTTAGTCACAAATCACAGGTTTTAATTAGTAGTGTTTGTGATCGATATCTTGCTCCCACTCTTTTAATGTTGTTTATATGCTTTGCTAAAAGGTAAATCCATTTTATCTGTAAACTCCTAAAAACTTAATAACATTCAGTGAATCTGTGGACCTGGGAAAAGTAGAACATGAGATGAAAACGAACACACTAGTTAGGGATTCCCCAAAACAACTCAAAGTATAACTCGAGTAACTCATAATTTACAAAAAATATCAGCATTTCACTGTTGCTAGTTTATAAAATATAGTGATTAAGGTATTGTAATATGATTTAAATAAGCGCTAGGCGCTATAACGCGCTTTTAGCCAAAAAAAGCGCTTGATCTGGCGCTGAACGCGCTAAGCTGGCAGCACTGGTCTTAGGTTTTCGCGATTGTTACACATAGTAATTAAAGTCACCCCGTGACCACGATCACTGCAAAGTGTTTGAAACGTCGGGATAAAATAATGAAAAATATACGCGATTTAAACCGTTTAAAGTTGTTTAATTACTATGATTTGGTTTTCTTAAATATATCACCCACACAAGTCACTTAGTTTATGTGTGCATATGTTCATATGATATTCTAGTTTCTGTAAGAACTACGTTTATCGGTATATGTGTCTCGGTTAATCTATTTAGCGTAATTTTACAACAATGAACTAGGCGTGGGAGAAATGTCACATCATCGCGATTGGAACATTTGCATCTCGATCAGTCAACTGTTCCGGAAGACAGATATGTATCATTTGGAACATTTGGAACAGTGGGTCAATGATATAAAATACATAATATTATCATTATCATTATCATCATTATCATTATCATCATTATCATTATCATCATTATCATTATCATTATGAATATTTATAGCAATATTTGGTAATTTTCTAAAACTGTGAGGTCTTTAATAAAACCGAATTCCCTTCATACATTATCCAGGCTTAGGACTGTTGGCCAGACCCTTAGGCTAGCTGGCGTATTTAAAAATCATTTTAACTTATTCATGAATCACGTACGCATTACACAGTAGAGATACTCTGTATACGCATTACACTAACAAGCCCTAAAGCCTCAGCAACAATCTGACTTGTTTTGGTCAAATCAAATTCAATGCTTAAAACTGAGACAATAACAAACTATACGGCCGGCGCCAAAAAAACTTCATATTAATGTGAAAAACGACCTTAAAGTCTTGAACATACAAACTATAAACAAACGCCATAGTGATCATTATTACGTGCATATGTATTGAAGATTGCGAAGTGTTGTTCATCTCATTCTTACTTGCTTATAATTTATTGTTTTCCCGCTCTCTCGCTATGCTTGTTGCTCAGTGATTCAATATGCCTTCAATACCTCTGTCGGTCTCTATCACGCATACGCGAAATGATCGCGCTTGAACAAAGTTCCAAGTAATGTTCCAGATCCAAATGATGCATTCTAAACATTATCAGTGTTCCAATCTTTTGGAACACCTAAATGTTTCGGAACAGTGAGTCGTTTCAGTACAGAGTTACACACGCCTACAATGAACCATCAAATGGTCGAAGACAGGCACTGGTCGGCTAAATGGCGCATTCACCCTACTCTTATTCAAGAAGTTCATTCAAAAATTACCAACTGTTAAAGGCTTATTAGCTTAAGATTTATGTTAATATTATGAATGAATACTAAGAAAATTATGTTAATCTATTATGTACTTACTTTAACAAAGAAATTTTAAAATTATTTAATTAATTGGAGCAAACCTGTTATGCCATTCATTAATGTCATGTGTAGGCATGCATTTTAAGAAAAGGTAGGTATTTGAGCTGAATATTTTACCTGGCATTAGCTGCACATTAGGAAATAATACCTCATATATTTCGAGACATTGCTTCATGAATTCTTCAACTGTGATAGGAAGGTTCAGTGTTTTTATTATTTTCTCTGCACATTCATGACCCTGAAAGCCGAGCAGGCTGGATTTTATTTCCCATGTAAACATTTTCCCATACTTCACGCACACTGCTGAAAAAGCTTCAGTGTATAGTCCTTCAGAATCTGGAATAGAAAATAATGTAAAATACTTAACTGGCTGCAATATTATGTAATGAAATAATTAATGGACTAAGTTTATACCTAGTAATAAGCCGTCTAGATCGAATAACACATGTGTAGATTTTTTGAATAGCATTGTAAACACTTAAATAGATTTCTATTCAGTTACAATAAATATTGACGACTTGACGAACTCCACCAGAATAATAATAATCGTATCACTGGCACAACAACACACAAATGACACAAATGGTTCAGTATTGCCAGAGCCCTTGAGTAAAATGATACGTTGAGGACCGAAAATTTAACGATTCATGTAGGTACGGCATCTTTCTTGAAAAGTTAAAAAAAACACTTTTATATTGAACAATAATAATCTTCCTCTTTTTCTTGCCCTAGTCTAGTACATAATAATTACTTTGAGCACTTTCTTCTGTCAGCCACCTGTCACCCTGTCACATTAGCTTCCCTTATAAATATTCCTAACCCCAGATCCCAACCAAAATCGAAAACCATGCATCTAATTTTGTTTTCCCTCCACCTTTTCGTTCATCCACAATCACATTAATCAATCTATTGTAAGTTATATTAGGTATATTGAAAATTGGTCTTGCTACGGTTTGCAGTGGTCACCAAATCTCCATAGAAATACTACTGTAAATGGTTGGTTTGCCACCATGTTGGTGATTAAAATTGCTAATTATATGCACTGAGCCTCGAACATAAATAATGAATAATAATAATGAATAGTCGCATTGCATTCGTTATATTTTATAAACTTAACTACTCGTAGGAATCTCATGAAACAAACCATTCAACTATGTCATTTATTTGTATTTGAATAAGTTACGGAACAAGCAACGAGGCCCACTTGGTGTTAAGCTATACCAAATGCATTAACCTCTGCTTATACCAAAAGCAAGTCGAACTGCACTGGGTCCATCACCTTGAAACATAAAGTTGTTAGGTTTCATGTGACAGTACTTTCACCTGTACCTATACGCTTTAGACTGGAATACGGTTACGTGAACATAATGGGTCGGTGGTAGAAAAAGGTATAGCGACAGTCCCCAGACGAACTCGTTCGCTTATGAAGTAATATGCGATGCGCTAGAATAGGACTATGATTGAGATTGAAAATATCAATTCATGTGTACCTGGTCAAAACAAGGCTCGATGCATTCTGCATACATGAAAAACAAAATATGCCAAGATAATCTTTCTAGACTTATCAGTCAAGACTATCGCATATTTTTGAACCTACAAAAATACAGTATTCTTAAAGTTACGAAAATCTAACTATGAACAAAAGTTACGAAACGTTTTAGAAAAGTAACTATTCGGCAACATTGACACCGTCATAGTTTTTATTTTGACATTGCTACTATGACAGTGACATTTAAAAAAACTTACATATTTGCTATGTCCTATGATGGACTCTGAAAAAGCGCGGGAAACTTCTAACTAGGCGGGCGCGATTTTATTACGGAAAATTTTTATTTTTTTTATTTATTGTAAATAGTGATTAGGGAAGTACAGTTATATTTTCATAATACTTATTTAATTGTATATATTTATCAGTGTACAGTTTTTCTTGGTAAGTCTTTTTAGTTATTAATTATGGAGGAGCCTCCTGACCCGAGGGTACAGTACCCTTGGGCGGTTGTTATGTTACCGTAACATCCCCTAATGATGGTTTCTACATCCAATTACTTTTGTTAAATTCTTAAAAAAATATAACATCAAAGGAATAATTAACGGAAGTGTAAAACAAATCGGATGTAATAGAATTACCCTTTCCTTCTTTGATTACAAAGAAGCAAATTCAATTATTGATCATAATAGCTTAGAGAATAATAATTTGACAGTATTCATACCGACATTTAGTATAACACGAATGGGTTTTGTCCGCAGTGTGCCTACCGAATGGACACCAGAAGAAATAATTGATAATGTTAATTTACCCCCAGGTTGCTGCAAAATATTCAAAATTCGTCGTCTTATCTACAAAGTCAATGTCGCTGGTTCTCCTACGTGGAAACAGTCGCAAACTGTAGGTATTACCTTTGACGGTAAAATACTTCCAAACCGTATTTTTGTTTGCTATAACGCACTTACTGTGGAACTGTACACGTTCCCGACTATTCAGTGTTTTAATTGTTGTAGGTTTGGTTGTAACAACCCCCCTTTATTCATTCTTTATTTTTTTTTTGTTTACTGAAACGATGATTGCTTGTTATCCTATTTTTATCCCTACCGTCGAACCTACCCTACTGTCGAACCTACAGACTCAACCACCTAAGTTAGATGAATACATTAACCTAATATTGAGTGTTAGACTGAAAGTAAATTTGGCCAAGGTGTGAACGTCTAGTCTAGTGGTAGAACCATACATTATGAACCATTGTAGTAACCTAAATTCTTTCCGGGAGTGCTAAGACGAGTTAGATACCTATAAGTTCAGAACTATGTATACCTACATCCTAGTACATAAATAGATATAGCAGAATAAGAAGTTTCCTAATAATATTCTAACTCTCCTAACAGCTGAGTCACTAACAATTTTACTCTGCATTCACATACCAGTTATTAATGATTATATACTTATACATTCCTAAATTTGTCAGTAGTTGTACAATTCAGCTATTATAAAATGTTTTATTTATCTAGTGTTTCCAGTTCATCATTACATAAAATAATTAAACCTTAAGATTCATTGTCTAAAAGCTATCTAAATCGGGGAAATTGAGAGAATTCGTTTATGCTACTAATTAAGAAATATTAAATAACTAATTTTCCTGCTTTATCAACTGATATTTATGAAATAAAGTAATTCAGATATATCTGGAGTATTAATAGTGATGAGTAATTATAAAGTTTATGTAATTTTAGAACCAAATGTAAATAGTTCCCACAGATATTGTATGTACTACAACTGTGCATGATAGAAGTTTTCTCTGAAGTATATAAAAGAATATTTTTGCCGTTACAAAATATATAATATATTTTTAGAACTAAATGTAAATAGTTTCCATAGATTCTGTAAGTAATACAACTTTTGCAACTGCGAGATAAAAGTTTTTCTCTTAAGTGTAAAAATTAATATTTAATATTCTATGTTAAATATTCTATGGATTATTTACATTGTAGGGGATGAAGCTAGAATGAACCCCATGGGGTTACGACCATCTGGGTGCCCGGGTTGAAGGCCTTTTAAGAATTCAACGTTCTCCGTTCATCATTTTAGCTTAAACCCCTCCATTATTTAGTGTCGGTGGAGTTTGGAACACAATGCTAGAGTTTTGCTTAATTTTAAGCTTAGTTTTAAGAAATTGTTTTATAATTTTATTTTATTTTCTCTCTTACTTTTATTTTGTGTGATAAATCTTTTCTGTTTGATTGTTTTATTTAAATTCCCAATTATTTTAGGTATGTTTATATTTGGCCTACTCTGATGTAATAATCAGATAGATCTATGTCTTCTGGATTTTAAAGAGCTGTTGTTGTATAGTAATTATGTGTCGCGGTATATAGGTGACAATATCAACCAGTGACCATGGATTGCTCTAACCGTAATTTTCGGCTACGAACCATCCAAGAAGCGTATGTCTTCAGCCAATGACTAATGTTATCAACAACTTAAATATTGTAGTTTGCAAGACGAAGTAGATGCAAATTATCCTTCAGACAATATCTCTGATCTGAATACTACAACCTGGTAGATTATTTCAGTATTTAGAGTTTTTTATATTCATTTCATTCAGATTTATTTTTATCTTATTAAAGTATGTCCTTAGACAATCTACTCTGAATATATAATTGTTTTGTAGAATTTATATTGTATATATTTGTTTCTTTATTTATAATTTCTTCCTTTAGTTGTTATTTAAAATAATTTTGGTATATCAGTATGATATAACAGGAATGTCCTTTAGACATCTGCTCTGAACTGATTAGTTTTGTAAATACTGCTTTATTTGTATATTTTACAAATTATTTCCATTAAATGTATTAAATTCTCAGACTTAGTATTAAAATCCCTAAAGCATTACCTATAGATGTCCTACATAACCTCCTATTCCTATTGTCCCTTATAACAACCTGTCTTTCCATAATAGTTACTCATAGGAGCACCATGGTACACTACGTTGTCCATAATTCTCCCATGTAGACCCCGATAACAATGAACATTAAAGCATTAGTTCTGCTTTAACCTCATATTGTAGAAAACTATATCTATAAATACCATTCCTAAAAGCCTTAGGATAGTCTTCTAACATATCCCTATACAATAAAACTTGTAACCTGATTTCCTAGTAAATATGCCTAGCCTACCAGGCCTACAGTCTCCTAACATTCGAGCTAAAGTGTAAAACAAAGCTAGGGACCCGTCTCCCACATTTACATTTAAACGTGTAGTGTAAGCGTCTTCCTTAGCCAAAGAATCAGCTCCTAACAAGAGAACTCGGTATGTCAGGCAATCTGTACCATACCTATCCCTCTAGCTGGTTCCCTAGGAGAAACGAACTGGAGTGGTCACGGCTCCGGAGACCTAACAAAATGTGACCAGGTGCAAGTTTGTCCCTAAGTGTGCGGTGGACTCTCATCTGTTAGCAAAGGGGGATTGAATCGAGTCCGGGAAAGTGATACCTACAGGTGCGAATATATACATATATAAAGATAGACCTCCATAATTGATTCATAATCTCAGATATTGCTTAGTGAGGTCGTGGCACTCTTCGACATGCCACAATATCCAGAGAAAAGAATACAACTATTTTGGGAGACTGCTGGTCGCTTGCTGAGCAAGAATACGACCCCTGGATCGCCTCAAAGTCCAGGACCGAAGATAAATGACAATAGGGTTATGCATAACACAGCGAGGTTCAATCTATTGTCACGGAAAACACTTCGTTTTCCTATGTAGATCCTCACTCAATACAGTAGCTGTAATTAAATGTACGCGAAACAAATCTGTATCAACTCAGCTTAATAATTACTGACTCCCGTACGCGACGTAGAACGATCTCGAAGTTACCACAATAGCCGAGCGACACAGAACATTCTAGAATATCGGGGCGCAACTGTACCAGGTGATGATTATTCGACGACGGACGATCGTAAAAGAAATTCAAATGAAGCCGATCTCCTATATATAGCTATTTGGCTGAAGGTGACTCGAAGCCAACTCTCGACCAATCAGAAATAATATTTATACATTCTTCCAATTTTAAATTCAAATTTGGAATGAAGCCGAGTTGAGGTTGACTCATACACCAATCAGAAGCCATCACTTGCCTTCATCTCAGCCTCATCCTGATGACGTCACATTCTAATTCAAATTTGGAATGAAGTCAAGTTGAGGTTGACCTATACACCAATCAGAAGCCCTCATCTTGCCTTCGTCTCAGCCTCACCCTGATGACGTCATGTGTTTTTAGGCAAATGTCTCGCCCGAGTTAGTATAATGTCGCGTCTTTCGAAGAAATCCTCTTTAGTAGTTGTTCCCATAAATTTTATTAAACTCCTTACTATCTTTGAAAAAGGTTGCGTAGTTTCTTGTATAATTCCTCTTTGGTAGATATTTTTAGCCAACAATTTGTATCATATTAAACATATATGAGTTCTTTTAAACATATTATTATCATCTGCCCTATATTAACATAGTATTTTGTCAGTTACTGTATTTCAATATTTGTGGACTGAACGAGACGCATGGTGGATCGTTACATGGTCACACCAAAACACAGTGTCGTTCAAAGCCCCGTTGTTATAAATGTGGTTATGAACATACTGCAGATTCATGCAATATAGAAGGAGAATGTTTTGGAATAGTAAAAGCAATAGATTATATTTTACTTGTTAAACTTTCAAGCTTTAGATTGAAAGTTTTACAAGTAGGTAATTTGAAATATTATTTCAAATTACAAAAGTGCGAGTGCCCCCCTGACTATCTACCACCCTCAAATATAGTATCTGTCGCCAAGCGCTAAGCGGTGTGTGCCGCTATGTGTCCTTGAGAACCAGTTATTTTGCATGGTGGTAGGGCATTATGCGAATGCGAGCTTGGCTAGCTACCACCCTCGAGAAGAGAATTTGTCGCCAAGCGCTTTTCAGTGTGTACCGCTATGCGTCCTGGAGAACCAGTAATTTTGCATTGTGGTAGGGCATCTTGCGAATGCGCTCCTGGCTAGCTACCGCCTACCACCCTCAGTGAAAAAATCTGTCGCCAAGCACTTAACGGTGTGTTCCGCATTCCGCTATGTGTCCTTGAGAACCATTAATTTTGCATGGTGGTAGGGCATTATTTTACCACCCTCGAGAAGAAAATCTATTCCCAAGCACTTATCGGTGTGTACCGCTATGTTTCCTGGAGAACCAGTAAACTAAACAAATATACAAAACATCTTGCAAACAAAAGCCCTAACAAAAAGGGTATTTTCATAAGAAAACAACTGAAAGTTGAAACTTGAAACATGAAGCTGGCACAATACGCAAACCGCGTCGTTGCAAAGAAAAAAAGAACTGATGTAGGTAGGTACTTTACAGTCAATCTCCTTCGTTTGATGGTATATCTAACTACGTGACATTGGCGAAATTGTGGTGGTATCCACAGAAGCCACAAAACAAGAGTTGAAGTTGTAGTTGACTTTACAGCTTTCCAGTAAAGAAAATGAAAGTAGATTTTGGAAACAACAATTTTCTAAAGTAGGTAGGTACATATTTATACCTACCACCTACTCTAGAAATCTTTTAATAAACTTGGTTTTAGTTTGTTAACTTATACCTACATTATAATAGACGACGCGACGGTCCGGGAGTCGGCAGAATAAGCGTTCATGTTTTTTGACCAGCGCTAGGCTCTGAAGAAATTTATTCATTTCTCTGAGGCGCTAGGTAGATACCTACCTATTCTAAAGAATAATCGATGAGCGTTGAATGGAATCGTAGCTAACTATCGCAGTCTCATCATTGAGCTAATACGATACACAGGTCAATGAGTCTCATAAATGTTTTATTAGTTTTTACAATACTACTCTATAAATGAACTGGATTTCAAAGATTCCTTCACATCGTTACGAGCTTGGTGACAGATTGTAGGTCGCGGTTACCTCTCTCAAAGTAAAACCAGAATAGAGTGTGTTACTAGCGGGCATACCACCATGCAAACACAGCTGTCGAATCCAACCAGGCTAGGGTGCACGCCACCGTGACCACATTTTATCGTTGAGCTCAGCTGCTTGTCTACTCAATACTAAAGGGCAAGTGCTGTTCTTATGGACGCTTGTACTACTTGTGGATATCATCATTTCAATGAAACGGGATTCTGTCGCATTGTGTAGTAGGTACTTAAGTATTAGGTAAAAGTAGTATAACAGGCGGTAGGCATTCCCTACTGGTTACTTATAGTCTTTAGGTACTGCAGAGGGTTTTCTCTTACGGAGCCCATAAAAGGGAAACAATATACTTAACATCAAAATATAACAGTAGGTACCTACTAGCTTTCCGGGCGCGGCTCCGCCCGCGCGTATGTCGGTTATCGCACAAAAACATTAACCTCTTTTTGCGCAGCTGGATAAAAACTATCCTATGTTTTTTTCCCGGGTCTCAAACTATTTCCATACCAAATTTCATTCAAATCGGTAGTAGTAGTAGTTTTGGCGTGAAAGCGTAACAGACAGACAGACAGAGTTACTTTCGCATTTATAATATTAGTACTGATGATCAAGTGGCTTCCCCATATTGCTCGGTCTCATAATTATTATGTATAGTATACCTACCTACCCAGTGATTTGAAATATATAGATTAGTTATATCCGAACACCACTGCTCTAAAAGCTTACTAGAATTTACCTATATACATACCTACGCACATGTATATGCAGTTTGTAATGACAAGGAAAGAACGTTCAAATATTATGCATCATATCTGTTGTTAGAAAGAGATAAATAAGCAATTCGTGTTACCACCGAACCGCCACGAGACGTTCCGATCACCATTATGCTGCGATCTCTTTCACTCTCTCACACCAAACGATACACATATCTCGCTCATCCATTTCATTGGGTTTAGTTCCTAAGATAAAACAAAATGACGATATTTTCTATTTCATCAATAAAAGCAATAATTACGCGTGAAATGAAACAGTTTTCTTATCTCTCACAGTGCCTGTATAATTGGTGCAGAGTCTAAAGACACAAGAAAGGCATATTGTCCACAGATTATTCCTAAAAAACATGATTAGCGGCGATGTATTCACCGGACGCTTGGAAGTGCTAGACTGGTAGTGACTCAGGTGATTACCCTGAATTCGTCTAGTAAATATGGAGGCCATACAACACATCTACAGGTAAAAAAATCTTAGTACCTACCTAGTTAATCTATAGCTACTTCAGTCCAAACAAGTGCCTGTACCTACACATTAACAGATATAGGTTTACTTACCTAATCCAAAGGAATTGTCTTTTAAGGCCTTCCAGGGATCAGACATAATAAAAACCCTAACATGAGGTGGGTTAGTTAGCTATTTCTGCAAGGGCATTTGGGTTAGGGGAATGTCGTTACGGAATCGTATAGCGCGCGCCAAATAACTTGATCCAATCATGCTAGGTACAATAGGAGCTCTTCATTCATAAAAAAAAACCACCTGTAAGGGCAGGACTGATCTATCAACTGTTTATTATGTATAAATAAGTTAATGTACCTATTGTAACTTTTATGTCCCACAATACTTTTTATCACACATTAGGATAATTAATATCATCATAATTATGTAAGTACTTAGGTACCTAGTGTTTTACTAAAACACAACAAATTAGATACCTACCACATAGAAGCGATTACAATATATCTCCTATTATCTCCCTTAGTCCTAAGTTGGCTACAAAACTTTCAAGTAATCGGTATTTAGCTCGATGCCAGCAATATAAATTCATCATATATAAGATAGTAAGTACCTAATAAATTCAAGTAGACATTGAATCCGTGGGGGGCGGGGCTCATTGTATTTTCCAAATCGTCGTCGATGCGAACCGTGATTAATGTGCTGGCACCTATTTGGCTCATTGGATATTTGTAATTTAACGGGACAATGCTGTCAGAATGCCGGACATGCTGCCATTTGGTAGGGGACTAGAGAATTTGAAAAAAAAAATCAATACTAAAACATAAAATATTAAAAGAATATATTACGTAAGTACATAATTATATCGTTATAAACCTTTAGTGAAATGCATATTACGTGATCAAGTATACAACTACCAATAAAACCAGATTTTTTTAAATTTGCTATCATAGACGCCAGTACGAATGTACGGCCCCTAAATATAAAAACTCAATAAAAGCAAATATTTAAATATTCTCAATCAAATCACGAAACTCCACATTCTAGGTCACCTCCCGAATAGACATTCGGGAGGTGACCTAGAATGGTTTGGATCCAACACAAAATTTCATAGGATATATTGTATATATTTGAAGATTACAGGTTTATTTAATCATTATGTTTACAAGCTAGAGACTCATGCATGACACACGGATTGACAAACACAGAGCAGATATTATTAGGGCTCCGTTTTTCCTTTAGGGTGCCGATAATCTTTATATCACTAATAGATGGCAGCAGCGGCGGTGGTTGGTTTTATCACAATTCTACAATTAGGGAGTATATTGTAGTCTTATCCAGACCTAAACTCTAGTCTCAGGGTTTCAGTTGTTAGTAAGTATATATTAATTTAATTAAGACCTATTGAAGGATCTACACCTGGATATGGAGGAATATATGATTATGTGGTACCAGTTTTGTGGCACGCACTGTAGACGTTCGCCGTCTGGCATGCTACAATAGGATCTTTGAAGCGTTTATAGTAGGCACCTACCTACATGCAAAATGCACCCTTTCTTTCGCATATTGATACCATTCCGAGACAGTGCAAAAAAAGCATCAGACTGCATTTTAATTTCGGGTTAGGGTTCTTTTTTGTTCGTTGTCCCATGAATCAATAACGAACTAAAATGCTTAGGTACACTATTTTAAGGAAAATGGTTTTTTTTCTTAGATGCTGACTACCGCTTTCGGTCGTTCAGCTGTACCGGATTTTGGGCGAGGGTTGGCATAATTCACCTAATAAGTAAGTAGTATTAGCAGTAAAGAGGTAGGTATTATTGGTTCGCCCCGAATGAACCCGAAGGTCATTATTTTGAAGCAGTGGTAGCTCAGTGTCATTGGCTATGGACTGCCGCGCAGGAGGTCTATGGTTCGAAACCCACCGCGAGCTTGAGCTTCACCGCATGGTGGAAGGGCTTTTTGCGAATGCCCACTTGGCTAGCGACCACCCTCAAGTAGAAAATCTGTCGAAAGCACCTAACGGTGTGTTCCGGCAGCAGTCCCTGAGAGCCAATGAAATTACGTAGTTATGAATTAATTGGGCGCAGTGCAATTCGTGACTTGTTAAGAAATGCATTTGAAATAGGCAGAAGTTAGTCTGTTTATCATCAGGTGGGCCTCGAGCTTGTTCCGTCACAATAACATTTAAAAAAAATACAAGTAGTTACCTTCGAACATTATATAATATATCGTACAAGTGATATATCAATATTTAACCGGCTGCCAAAAAGGAAGGACCATAGTAGGTATGTTTTCTTATGAGATCGCATGTTAACTAAATTATCCTATTTTGATGTTTTTTTTTTATTTTGGGAACATTTGAGTTACCTTCAAAATGACAACGAAAGGAAAAGTTTTAATTACCTGCGAACCGTCCATAGGCCTACACACGCGCCAACTGATCTATCGTAGTAAATAAGTCATAGCTCAAATATTTTATCCTTTCGCTCATATCGTTTACGGAGTAATTTTGTAAGCTTTGACGTTTAGCAGGTGTTAATACAAAAAAATATAATGTGAGAAGTATTCCCATTTAAATTCATCAGATCAAATATAGTTCTTCAGAAAATGGTATCATTAGTAAGGATTATTATTATTAGGGCTGGAGCTTTGGACTGCCTGTGAGTCTGCAATGACTTGAAGGTTGTCTAAATGCTTTTATTGTAGTAGCTGTAATAAGTGATGCAACACTTACTCGTATAACAGCTACTACAATAAAAGAAATAGTTCTTAGTATTCTGTAAATATAAGCATACCACTGGAAAAAAAGAGTTAGGTAGGTATTCTCGTACAAAACAAAGAGGTAGGTAGGTATATAACATACTTTATCTTGCGTTTCTTTGTTGATAGGTACCTACATATTACAATATTATTTTAGTAGATAACACATAGAGGCACATTGTCTAAAAGTGACGGGCGCAGTTCAATTCGTGACTTTTGACAAAATGCATCTGTTATAGGCAGAGGTTAGTCCGCTCAGATAACTGTTAAGTCGATCACTTCGCGAAAACACGATTTGAATTGAAATTGTCCACACTTGTACGGCAAAGGGCCTCTAGTTCGTGATAGTACTTTATTTCGTAAGTTTTGTTTCGGACCTGCCGCAAATAAAAGGTAATTTAAAAAATACTTATAATTTGGAGCAAGTATGCTAATCTAGGCAGTGGTTACATATTCAGCCGTTTGGTGTGGAGACGTCTCCACGTTAGGTCCGCGGGGGCCGGGGAGCTCATAGTATTTTACAAAACATGTTTGGAACCGACTTCAAAACACAAAAGTGTGAAGATAGTTCAAAAGTACCTATTATCACAATAATGTGCGCATGGGAACGACTTCGATAAGTTATTTCACACTTTTCAGCCTTGAAGTCGGTTCCATTTAATGCAAAAATATAATTCATTCTTTTTAGTGACACTTGCTACTTACGGGATCGATTGTCATTCATTGTCAATGACTATATAATTAAAATGGGAAAATATTTTTCAGATATTGGAGTACAACTCATAAACGGCTTTACTGATTTTGATGAAATTTAAATGGGACTAAACGACAAGCATCAGCTTTCAAACAAAAAAGAATTTTCTGAATCGGTTCACCCAGTCAAGAGTTCTGAGGTAACAGACAGGGTTGTGGCGACGTTAAGATTTTAGAATATATTATTTCAGTATATCATCCTAGGTTCACATTTAAAATCATATGACACGCCACAAATATAATAATTGAGAATTATTGATAGGAATAGAGGTCACCATTTTTGTATTAACTTTCATTCTATACAAATGAGAGCCGCCACAGTACCATGAAGTCACCCGGGAGCCACTTCGAGTGGTAGGATCATCCTCCCGCAACGGATGAAATCATTACTGAATGCGATATTACTCCTCTCATTACACTTCAGGACCCGAAGGTCCCGAAGGTGGGTCCACCAGCCTTCCCCATACGACCCTCCCTTTCCACCAAGCGAAACTTTTCTCTTATCCTCTTTATTTTCCTCTCAATAACTCTCACACAACTATAGTAATTACATCAGGAGACTTACCCCATATCTGGAGCCTTCGTTACCTTTTTTCAAACCCCACATTTTCGCGCTCTTCGTGACACCTCCTACATAACCTCTTTCCCCCTACCGCCACATTCTCTCTCTCGTTTTAAATTTATAATGTTGCCAGTACACAAAATATTTATTTACTCATTTTCTCACCTGTGCATAGAGTAGAATCGCATTTCGCGACACTCCCAGCGCCCGAAAACAGCCTCAAAGCAAGGCCAATAGCAGGCTCGTCCATTCCCTAATCTTGTCTTTTGCTCTCAGTGCTGCTGCTCTTCTAGCCTTGTATTCTAACGGCCTCTCTTCCTCAACCTCTAACTCCACATCCAGTGTGGGTTGGTCATCCTCACCTACCGTATCTACTCTCTCTACTATGCCCTCTTTTTCTCCTATCACACTATTTTCATTTATTATGTCATCACTCGCTTTGTTGACCTCAATGTCTACTTGTGAGTCACTTATATCGATAGTATCCTTCTGTATACTTGTTGAATTTTCCTGTGATGGTGCAATATTCATAATCTCATTTCCAGAAACTATTCCTAAGTCTCTCATTTCAGGTAAGATGTCGTCGCTCACAGTTTTCTTGATAAAAGTGTCTCCCTCTATTTCAGCTTCAAGAGGGTACAAGTGACCAATAGATCTTGTGAATTCTGTATTCCCTACCTTTACCTTAGCCACCCTGCACTCTCCATCAGCTCCTTTAATTAACGACGATATCCTTCCTACCTTCCAGGTCTGTCTATTTTTATGTTCCCCTTTTATTTGTACTAAATCACCTACACAAGGTTCCTTTGTAGCCTTTATTCTAGGTTGTTTGGGGCTGTGTCTATATCTTTCTCTTAAGCTCATCAGGTATCGTCCAATAAACATTTCTTTAAACTCTTTAATTATTTTCAAGCCCAACTTCCAACCCATAATAAGATCTTGTTTAGTTGAAGACCCATTTACAAACATTTGCTGATCATCTGACAAAGGGTTCATTACAAGGCATTTACCTAAAGATAGAAAATCCGCCGGTCTGAGTATATAATCATGTTCAGAGCTTACACAGGTCAAGGGTCTAGTGTTCACTACTGCTTCCACTTCTTTTATTACAGTTGATAATTGTGTGTCATTAAGAAGATGCTTTTCTAAAGAACGTTTCAAGCAATCTTTGACTACAGAAATTAATCTCTCATACACCCCACCATGCCACGGTGCAAGCTCTGGTGTAAACCTCCATAAAATTTTATTATCTATACAATATCTACTCGTCATCACCTCAGCAGTCAATTTAAACTGTAATGCATTATCAGACAGGACAAGTTTAGGTATTCCTCTTGTCGCTGCAAATCTCCGAAATGCAGATAAACATTCTTCTGATGTCAGGTCTTTCACAACTTCAAGGTGAATACTTCTTACAACTAAACATGTATACAGGCAGATCCATCTCTTATCCTTCCCAGCAGCTGTTTTTACTAAAATTGGTCCAAGATAATCAAGGCCTAAATATGCAAAAGGTGACTCATATCTAACACGCTCTGGAGGTAAGGCTGGTGTCAATGGTAACTTGTATGGTCCTCCTCCACACTTGACACACTGAGGGCAATGCTTTAACACCTTTTGAACTTGTGACCTTCCTTGTGGAATCCAATACATCCGGCGTATAAGACTTAAGGTATGAGAAACCCCAACATGGTAGTGTGTAATATGAATTTTTATTATAATTTCTCTAGTTAGCATACTATCTCTTGGCAATAATATCGGATGTCTTGTTTCATATGGCCAATCAGTATTGGACATTCTGCCTCCACATCTTAGCAGGCCATCAATGTCTTTGAACAAATCTAAGTTTCTGGTTAGGTGTGTTTCCTTACCATTCATTTCTTCCGGGTAGTATTCTCTTTGAGCAGCTTGAACTCGTTGGATCTCAGAGCTAATTTCCTTTTCTATAGTGTTACATATTTCAGTCTCATTCAGTGTTGATTTCGTTTCATCTTTGGATTGCTGATCATCTGGAGGTTCTACCTCCTGACCCTCCACTACGGCCGAAATGACTGTAGGTTCCACCTGTACATTGTGTTGCCATTTTTCTTTAGGTTTTAAAAGAAAGTCTGGTCCTTGTAACCACATAGTTTTCAGTTTTATCAGGGCAACACCTGGCCGTGTCGCTAGATCTGCTGGATTTTGTTTTGTATTTACATAACGCATTTCAACCTGGTTTCTTCTTATTTCTGCTGCTCTATTTTCTACCCATGGTGTTAACAATTTTTCAGATTTTATCCAACTAAGAACAACTAAACTGTCTACCCATAAACAGGAATGTGAGATTGGTAAACCAATTGTTCTTTTAATGTATGTTAGTAAACGGCTACCAATAAGGCAACCTAGCAGTTCAAGTTGTGGAATTGTCAATGTCTTCTTATTTTTCTGTGATGCTGTTATTTTTACCTTTTCTTTTTCCAGTGGAACCAATCTACATTTTGACATAAGTAGGGTGATCTTTACTTCTTTTCCATTATCAACGCGCAGGTAGGTTACTGATGAGTACAACTTATTTGATGCATCCGTGAAACAGTGTAATTCATAACTTATTTCTTTGTTGTCTTTCTGCAGTCCTATATAACGTGGGATTGTGATATCCTTGACACTCCTTAGACCCATTAATATATCTTTCCATTCCATTATCAGTTCTTGGGATAATGTTGTGTCCCATTTATAACCTAATAGCCATAATCTCTGCAAAAAAAGTTTCGCTGGTATAATGAGTGGTGATATTATACCACAAGGGTCATAAATTGATGCTATTATTCTCAATACTTCTCTTTTAGTGATTATTTTATTCTCTATTGTAAATAAACATTCATTTGTATTTAAACGCAATTTGTCTCCTTTTTTCTCCCATATCAACCCTAAAACCTTTTCTTTATTTTCTATTTTTGACCTATTCTCTTTCGGTATCTGCGACATCATTACCTTATCATTCGATGACCAATCGCGAAGATTCATGGAAAGTTTTTTAAATAATTCTTGGCAAGTTTTATATAGTTGTATTGCTTCTTTGGAAGAGCCAGCACCTGTGACTAGGTTATCAACATAGAATTTGTCGGCAATGCAATCTAGCAAATTACTATCCCGTTTAGTAATGTGGTATCTTATTACAGAGGTTAACAGAAATGGACTGGCTATGATGCCAAATGGAACTCTACAGAATCTTAGAGTAATTATATTATCATTTGAGAGAGCCTTCTTTATATCTTTAACCCATAGAAACCTTGTCACCTCTCTATCTTCTTCTTGTAAGCCAATTTGAAGAAATGCTTTCTCTACATCAGCCACTATTGCAATCTTATTTACCCTGAAGTTTAAAAGTAAGGCTGTTAAGTCTTGTAGCATACAAGGACCTCTATACATGCATTCATTTAAACTGCATTGATCCTTGGTCTTAGCTGAAGCATCATATACTATCCGTCCAGGCTTACCAGACTGTTTTACCAGGTGATGGGGTAAATAATGCACTGGTGGTCTTAATTGAATTGTAGGGTCTGAGCAATCTTCTATTTCTTCTATAATACCTGCCTTTAATTGATCTTTTAATATCTTGTCATATTCCTCTAGAGTAGGTAAATCTTGGCGTTTTAGCAATGCTTTTAGCCTCCCATATGCCAACCCATAGTTTGTCTGTAAGTTTGGTGGGTAATCTGTCCATGGCCATTTGACAAAGTATCTGCCATTCCGGTACTCACAGCTTTTATTAAAATGTTGAACAGCTTCTTCTTCTCGACTTGTCTTAACAGAATCGGTGATTCCAATATTTTCTAAGCTCCATAAAAACTTAATATCTATATTATTCAGAGGAATATCAGGCTCCGTGAAACAGGAAACTTCACTTAATGTTTGATGGTATGTGAGTACACTCAAGACATCCACATTTTTATCACTTATTTTGTTCAAATGACCTGACATCACCCATCCAAACTCAGTATCAATTAAATAAAGATTATCCTTAATATTAATAGCCTCACTTCTGAGAAAAGAGAAATAATTATCATTTCCTATAAGAATATCTATCATAAGGCCAGCTGAACCGTCATCAGCCCACATGTCAACTAAATCAAAGTTATCATAATTTGGTATTGGCAACCTATCTGTGATATGAGGTACGACATTCACAGTGATACATCTATGGATTCCTCTTCTTGTCTCTATATTAATGTTGACAGATGGACTTAATGTCTCTCTGGGTTTGTCTTCGCCAAATGTATAGATGGTGAGTCGGTCTTCACCTTTTGATGTCAAATCTAAATTTTTTGTCAGTCCGTAAGTAATGTAACTTCTTTGACTTCCACAGTCAAGAAGTATCCTACATTTTATTCTCTTTTTGTTGTTTATTGTCCAAGCTGTCGCCGTCTGTAAGAAGGTGGTAGAAATTTTTGCATTAAAGTTTTCTATATTATCAAACATATATATATCATAATTATGTGAACATTTACTTTTCACTTTTTTCGGCGATGGACATAAGGCTCTGTTATGTGGTCCCGTACAATGAAAGCAACGTTTAGGTCGTCTGCAATTTCTTATCTGGTGCCCTTGGCCAAAGCAGTTGAAACATCTGTTTTGCAATTTATATTTTCTGTCTTGTATCTGCTTGACAGTAGTGCATTCATCATTATAGTGTGCACCAGCACAAAATATGCAAGACTTCCGTCTCTTTTTAGAAAACCTTTCTCGTGCAGTATTGTTATAATTATCTTTATTGCCCTTATTGACACTTGGTACTTCCCATTTCCGTTTCCTTGCTTCCGTATTCCGTGGTTGTTGGAGTGGTGCTATTTTTTCATTTTTTCTTAGTGTTTGGTGTACTTGAAACACCTCAGTTGATGAAGATGATGCAATAGGAAGTGTGTCGACACACTTCATGTGTGACAGCTCCATGGCTGTGATAATTTTATTCAATTCTTCTTTAATACGGGCAACGGTCTTATCACTTTGAGATAATAGATTTACTTCATATAAGATTCTTTCTGGAAACTTATCCAGTATTAAACTGCGTAGATGGTTGCTGTTTATATTTTCTCCAAGAGACTGAAGAATCCTAAGATGTCTTTCAATGTCATTGTAATGCCTGCGGCATTCTTCTGCATCATATCTACATTGCGACAAACTAGACAATGCTTTATAGTGAGCATCAACAACAAGACTTTCATCTCCGAATTGTTTTTGAAGTGTTTTAATCGCTATAGAGTAGTTAATATTGGTAGTAGGAATACCTTGAACGGCTTGCCATGCCTTGCCTTCAAGGCATCCCAATAGATAGGAAAGCTTGTCAACATCACTTATGTCCTGGTTGCCTACGCTGGACTCAAACCGGTCAAAAAATTGCTTAAATTCTAGTAAATCTCCATTCCATTTTGGTAACGTCAGTTGGGGAAGTTTCGTATTTTTAAAGGTAGACTGAGGTTTAAATTTTTGAGTCTCGATTAATGCACCTAACTCTATCATAATCTCTTGCCCCTCCGATAATTTTTCGTAGCAGGAAGTAGCTAATTCTTCTGAAGGTGAGGGCACAGCAGTGATATATCTATCTAATATTCTAGATAAATTTTCGATATGAAGATCGAGGGATAATTTTCGCTTAATAACATCGTCTAAGTTAACTGAGCTCAGGCTAATAAAGGCTTTATCTGCGTCAATCAAAATGGCGAGCTTCCCTTTTTGCCTCTGCAAGGACACATAAGGAGAATGATACGATTAACCACGAATGGCAATACAGTGTTTCCGTACGTACGAGAAGCTATAAAATGGCCACATACCTCAAGTTCCGTGGTTAAAATTATATCCATGATAGCAAATACAACGCCCACTGCCAAAATTTATTTTTTTCAACCTCCAATCCAACCGGCCGGTGAACGCTTCGTTGAAGTACGCTTCCAAGGCGTTCCCGTTCGCCTCAAATTTACGCTTGAATTACAGTCTTGGTCTGAATTATAACTGGAATAACAATAAAATCTCTAATATCCACTTTCCCACACATATTCCATTATCTTGTATTAAGTAATAATTACTTACCAATTAATTTTATATAAATCACTTTAAACAACAAATCATTGTATAACGTCAATTAACAAAATGGATCTATTTCCGGAGACCTAGTTCAAACACACCGTTCTCTTTGAAAAAACTCCCTATATCATTACAGCCAATCAAAGGATTCAAACCGTATAAAAACTGCCAATCACAGCGCGTTATGGATCTCGCGCGATCAAGGTCGATTGGATCATACAGCGAGCGTAAGATTCACTTCGTAAGTTTGACATAGAAAATATACGCAAGTTTCGTTCGCAAACTTGCTACCATCAACCACTTCCGGTACTCGAGAGAAACTTCTTATTACATCACTTTTGCCATAGAGTAACATATATTTTACCTATCTATTATTTTATACCATTTTCATAGTACAGAGAACTCCATAGATACATTAATCGTTCATCAATACGCCTAAAACCTGGTTTTCGACATAGAATTAGTTTTCCTTGTGGCGGCATGGTACTCAAGGTCATGTTAGTGTTTATAACTGTGTAATATCCGCAATGAGTGTCGATTTACGAATGCGATAACAGAATCAGATTTATCAGACTCTTCTCTGCATTTTCTACCTTGTCAAATTCAATTAGTCATTTTACACCTGACGCACCAGAACATAATCAGATAAACGGTGCCGCTGGAGACTTCTTTTCCAGCGACGGCAGCGTGGAGCCCGCGGCTGGCACGTGCCTCATCTGACGCGTCAGTGCGTAACGATGCCGCTAGAGATTTCATTTCCAGCGGCGGCAATGTGGAGCCCACGGCTAGCACATGCCTCAATCTGACGCGTCAGTACATAACGGTGCCGCTAGAGACTTCTTTTCTAGCGGCGGCAACGTGGGGCCCTCGGCCGTCACGTGCCTCTTTTGTTGCGTTAGGTTGTAACTATGCCGCTAGAGAATTATTTTCTAGCGGCGGCAACGTGGGGCCCTCGGCCGTCACGTGCCTCATGTGTTGCGTCGGGTTGTAACTATGCCGCTAGAGACTTCTTTTCTAGCGGCGACAACGTGGGGCCCGCGGCCATCACGTGCCTCCTCTGATGCGTCAGGGCATAACGGTGCCGCTAGAGAATTCTTTTCCAGCGGCGGCTACGTGGCGCCCGCGGACGACACGTGCCTCATCTGACGCATCAGGGCAACGTGAGACATTTCTCTTGTCCCTCAAAATCTTATTGCTTCTTTCAAATTCATAACGATTGGTATTTAAATAAATAAGATCCCAGCATCTCCACCATTTTGTGGCGACGTTAAGATTTTAGAATATATTATTTCAGTATATCATCCTAGGTTCACATTTAAAATCATATGACACGCCACAAATATAATAATTGAGAATTATTGATAGGAATAGAGGTCACCATTTTTGTATTAACTTTCATTCTATACAAATGAGAGCCGCCACAGTACCATGAAGTCACCCGGGAGCCACTTCGAGTGGTAGGATCATCCTCCCGCAACGGATGAAATCATTACTGAATGCGATATTACTCCTCTCATTACACTTCAGGACCCGAAGGTCCCGAAGGTGGGTCCACCAGCCTTCCCCATACGACCCTCCCTTTCCACCAAGCGAAACTTTTCTCTTATCCTCTTTATTTTCCTCTCAATAACTCTCACACAACTATAGTAATTACATCAGGAGACTTACCCCATATCTGGAGCCTTCGTTACCTTTTTTCAAACCCCACATTTTCGCGCTCTTCGTGACACCTCCTACATAACCTCTTTCCCCCTACCGCCACATTCTCTCTCTCGTTTTAAATTTATAATGTTGCCAGTACACAAAATATTTATTTACTCATTTTCTCACCTGTGCATAGAGTAGAATCGCATTTCGCGACAAGGGTAGAGGACACAAAAAAATACAGACGACTTGAGAACCTCTTCCTTTTTTGGAAGGCGGTTAATAACTCATTAGAGCGCTTGGTCGATACGACGCGTGATCTGATATTTGGCTAATAAGCATTGCAATCCAACGGAGCAATGCTGCCAGCATTCTGGGCACGCTGGCCAACTGCTAGTGGGTTGGAGCATTTGTACTGCCTGTGCAATAGGTTGTCATAATGCTTAGCTGTAGTGTGGTAGGTATATAGTTCGTAGTATTTTGTTAATAAAGGCATACTGCCGGTAAAAAGAAATTTAAAACTTAATATAATTATACGGGCTTACTCGTAAAAGCTTCTACATGAGCATCTTGCTGTCAGTGAGTACGAAAATCAAACCAACACGTTGAAATAAGGATCATTTTAGCACGCAGCCCAAAGTCAAACTAAAATTTTAAAAAATAGTCGTCAATTCGATTTTAATGAGCCCAAACTCAATGGGGTTGTGTCGTTTCATTGCGAAGTTCCTTTGGCCACCTCCCAGCTCCATCATCAGATCAGCACCATGTCATCATAGTATTGCATTGTCACGCGATTTACACATATTGTATGCAAAATTTCAGCTCAATCAGTAACCGGGAAGTGGATCAAATGTAATGTGCAAAATTTGAAGACAAACATCGGGACAGGTGAAATTAAATAAAAGCTTTTAAAATAGGAAATCTAACACTTAATAATCTTCAACGTTAAATACTCGTAGTACCTGTTGTTATTTAGCTGAATTTTTATTCTTTATGAGGATGTTAATGACTTGTGTGACTAAATGTCAGTTTTCTCATTCAATACAATAACAGTAGGTAAGCAACTACTTTATAGCCAGTCTACCTACCTATATATTTAAGAATTTCGAAATTTGGAGTAGTTACCTACTTTTTAAATTATCAGCCTATTTCTATTAATTTACGCTCATGTAGCGCATTAACAATGGCGCTCATTCAAGGGCCATTGGAGAGAGATAGCCTTGTACTAATATTTTGACAACCATGCTCTTATGCTGTTTATCAATGAGTTTATTGGGTCAATTAAACTAGTGTAGAGTTATCTATCAGCTGCAATGCGAGGTGAACTGTTCAGTGTTCACGGGACCAGGGGCGTCGTCGTAAAGATGTGTCAAAATCTTGGATTGTTTATTTTGACCTAGTTAATGGCCAGGGGCAATAGCTTAACATCAAGCTGACCGGATAAGTTTGCCTAACATCAAGCTGACCGGATAATTTGAACTAACAAAACAAGCAATAACAGTGAATAGACACAAAAATCTATACCTACTTATACTATTTCATCTCTCAAAATGGAGACAAATCTCTTCCGTCTTCAAATATGATTACAAGCACTACCGCGTGCTAAGCGAAAATCATATTTTTACAAAACAATCCATGAATTTGATACATCTTTACGACGACAAAAATGTACTCCAATAATTTGTAAAAATATATCTAATAGATAAGGCGATCCTGGCCAAAAAACGCCATACAAGAATTAACTTTTCTCAAAGAAAAAACTCGGTTATTAAACTGAAAAAAATATATGTTATTTTTAAGCATATTCTTGAGTTAATTCATAAATCTGATCCACATAATAAATAACTTCACTCGATAGAAAAAAATCCTAAAGTTACCTCTATTTCGAATTTAAAAACGATTTTTGACTCCCTTTTTACCAATCTTTAATTTTAAATTATTTTTTTATACATTACTTATCAATAAAAGTAATTAAATCATAAATAAAAATGTAAAAAAGTTATCATGTTAATTTTATATGATTTTTTAACATGAATTCATGGCATCAGAGCTCGCTCACTTGACCGCCAGTGCGCTCGCAGAGCTCGTCGACGTAGGACCTGTGTCAATTTTTTCGATCTACGCAGCGCCACACAGAACAGGATCAAAATGAATATCAAACAACAAAATAAAACATGCTCTGGGCTAACTTTCGACTCGTTACGCTTATCTTGATGACTTCCTGATTGACGGTGAATGACAATTGATTTCGTAAGTAGTGAAAGTTAGTATCGTGAAGGTTAATATGTGTGTTAATATTAAGAAAAGGGCTTTTTTTTTTTACAAATAAATGGAACTTTGAAATAACTTGTCGAACTCGGTACTGTGATAGTTCCAAAGTACCTATTATCACAGCAGCGCAAAATATTCTTCGAAAGGTTATTTTGTACTTTTGGGTGTTGAAGTCGGTTCCATTTTTCGGTAAATAAAATTATTTTTGAATCTTTTTAGTTACCCTTACTACTTACGGGATCGATTGTCATTCATTGGCAACGACTATATCATCAAGATAGGTCAATATGTTTCAGTTATTTGAGTGTAACTCAAAAACGACTTGAACGATTTTGATAAAATTTAAATGAGACTAGACGACAAGCATCAGCTTTCAAACAAAAAAGAATTTTTGAAATCGGTTCACACAGTCAAGAGTTGCGGAGGTAACAAACGTAAAAAAACAGACGAATTGAGAACCTCCTCCTTTTTTGGAAGTCAGTTAAAAAAAGGGGGAGGTCCTCAATTTGTCCGTTTTTTTTTACCGAACCGATTTTGATGATTTATTTGATTTGAATGTTGATGATTGTCGTGTGATTTTATTTAAATTTCATCAAAATCGATCTAGCCGTTTTTTGAGTTACACTCCAATAACTGAAAGGTTTTTTCCTATCTTGATGATATAGTCATTGCCAATGAATGACAATCGGTCCCGCAAGTAGCAATGGACACTAAAACGGGTGAGTATTTTTATTTATCAAACCTACTTCAACACCCAAAAGTGTGAAATAACTCTTCGAAGTCGGGACCATGTGCACAATATTGTGATAATAGGTACTTTTGAACTATCACAGTACCGACTTCAACAAGTTATTTCGCACTTTTGAGTGTTGAAGTCAAGCCCATTTTTCGGTAAAAAAAAATTATTGAATTTAGTATTGAATTTGTTAGTAAATTTGAGGCGTCTTTTTTATGATTATAGAAATAATAAGTGACATTAAGCGATTTTTAAAACTGGATGGATATAAATTAAATTATAAGTAAAAACATAAATCTGGCTGTATGGAAACTCATGTCACGTCACGACCATGATATGCGATGTCACACCCGTGACTTGAACTAGTTTTTGTATAACTTTCTAGGTTCAATAAGCTTGCTAAAATGCAATGAAATTATTGTTTTTATATCTAGTTTTAGCCAAATGCCTAGTATTTCGTACCCAGGGTCTAAGATAATGAAGTTAATAATCAAAGCCCAGTGTATGGGTATACACTGGGCTTTGAGTATTAACTTCATTATCATATATAATCAAATCTGTACTTTATAATTTTTAGTATAGATTTACTCCACCCTTTTTTAATTATTACATGATAATAATAATATATATATTATAAATTCAAAAGTTAGTATGTGTTTTAGCTTCTTAACCGACTTCAAAAAAGGAGGAGGTTTTCAATTCGTATATTTATTTTAAATGTTTGTTACCTCAGAACTTTTTACTGATAAACCGATTTATATGATTCTTTTTATATTTGAATGTTTGTCGTATGGTCCTATTTAAATTTCATCAAAATTGGTCAAGCCGTTTTTTAAGCCGTCGGCCCCGGTTGTTGTCTCACGATGGCAGTAGTATCAGCATGGTAGTAGGGCGTTTTGCATTTTGAATGCCCGCCTGGCTAACTACCACCCTTAAGAAGAAAATCTGTCGCCAAGCACCTAACGGTGTGTTCCGGCAGCTGTCCTTGAGTGTTCTAGGAGTAATTCTAGGGTAACCTGAACAACATCCTAGACCACATCTTTAATAACCATCAAGTGAGATAGTAGTCCAAGGCTAGCCTATCAATAATTATAAAAAAAACATGCATTTATTAATACTCGTAGTAGAATGATACACAAAGTTGTCAGTGACTATGATTAAATGAAATCATCAACATTCATTTTAGCACCTTTGTGGCAAGCCCGCAGTAGCCACTTAATCGATCATTAATTATGTATTACTGATAATTAATTAACCTCAGTCACAAACGAGATGCCCTTAGTCTGCCATAATGAACACTGCATCTATTAGGATACTACTAGTCATAACAAGCGCTCTAGGCGCACGCCTATTAGTAAGGTACATATCGGACGAACTCAAAAATTTTGCTCTATTTTAGCGAACACGTTTTAGGTGCCCACCCCACCAACTTAAGCATAGTGAGGGGTAACCAACTCCAACTTCTTTAACAAATATTTGTAGTTCACGACCGTGTAGAATTAGTTTCACTCGTCTGCGGAAACCGCGCTGTAGTTGTACTCTTATCTGTTTTTTAGTTACACTCCAATAACTGAAAAGTTTTTTCCTATCTTGATGATATAGTTATTGCTAATTAATGACAATCGAATCCGCAAGTAGCAAGGGACACTAAAATGGGGGAACTTTTTTTACCCCAAAAATTGAACCGACTTTAACACTCAAGGGTGTGAAATAACTTGTTGAAGTCGGGACCATGCGCACAATATTGTAATAATATGTACTTTTGACCTATCATGGTACCGACTTCAACAAGTTATTTTGCACCTTTGAGTGCTGAATTCAAGCCCATTTTTCGCCAAAAATTTGCTTAACACCGCTGAATGGATTTAGATGATATATCATAAAACGTATTCTAATTTTTATCTCGATTTTCCGAACGGTTCCTGAAGGATCAGGAAAACCAATTTTGATGAATGGAATCTAGATATGTTGTAATTGATTGTTTGAAACTATATCTATATACTTGTATACTTGTATACTTGTTATCTGAGGAATCCTCAACTCAACTGTAATAAAATATATATTTAGATTTCTTTTATGTATATCACACATAGAGATACAACAGAATAAATTGAACTCATATTTTTTGGCATTGGACCTAACAATAGTGATAACAATTTACTAACCTTAATTTAACCATTGTGTACATATTAATAGTATATGGTTCGCAAATTGCGTTAAAAACTACACGAGTTAGATATAGTTTCAAACAATCAATTACAACATATCTAGATTCCATTCATCAAAATTGGTTTTCCTGATCCTTCAGGAACCGTTCGGAAACTTGTTATCTGAGGAATCCTCAACTCAACTGTAATAAAATATATATTTAGATTTCTTTTATATATATCACACATAAAAACTCTTTACATTTTCGCAAGCTCATTGAACCTAGAAAAATATTTAAATACTAGTTCAAAGTCTCGGGTGTGACATTGAGTACCATAGTCGTGACGTAACATGAGTTTCCATAGAGCCAGATTTACGTTTTTACTTATAATTCAATTTATATCCATCTAGTATTAAAAATCACTTAATGTTACATATTACTTCTATAGTTATAAAAAAATACTACTTAAATTTACTAACAAATCCAATACTAATGCAATTTCTCAATATAAAAAAATGTTTACCGAAAAATGAAACCGACATCAACACTCCAAAGTGTGAAATAACTTGTTGAAGTCGGTGCCATAATAGTTCAAAAGTACCTAGTATAACAATATTTTGCGCATGAAACCGACTTCGACAAGTTATTTCACACTTGAGTGTTGAAGTTGGTTCCATTTTTTGTTAAAAAAAAATTAAACTCTTTTTATATTGTGATTCTTGCTACTTACTGGATCGATTGTCATTCACTGTCAAAGACTATAATATCATCAAGATCGGAAAATATTTTTCAGTTATTGGAGTGTCATTCATGATACTTGTCGTTCAATTTCATTTAAAAATCAAACGACAAGTATCAGCTTTAATAAAAAAAGAATTATCAAAATCGGTTCACCCAGTCAAAAGTTCTGAGGTAACACACATAATAAAAAATATAGACTAATTGCGAACCTCCTACATTTTGAAGTCGGTTCAGAAGCTAACACACATACTAACTAACTGAGTTTATTAGAAATATGTAAAAAACCTTATCTTACAATTTTCATAAACTACTTTTATAAAGTAACTTAAAATTCATTTATTAATTTTTAATTCCAAATAACATTTTGATTTATAACAGTGCGCGTATAGACACATTATATCTAAATATAGTATCTGTTGCCCTGTTTTATGACTTAATTTTTTTTAGTTTTACGGGATATGGTTCTACTGTATCTTCAATAATGGACACTATCTGGCAAATTTTATTTTTATTTCTGGCCAATTTTGCTAGAAGGCAAATATCTGCCTGAAGATGGTTGCCTTAATGAGCGATGATTATGAAGTAAGATTTGTACTCATTGACTTTGAATTGAGCACTCTGTACAGGACAGCTTTATGAAATTTATTACAATGGGGCTCCTGTCACAACCAAGACAATTGATACATATTTTTAGTTTCAAAAATGCTCTCTATAAGCGCTCAACTTAACAAGTATCGTTTTGGATAATATCTTTTTTATTAAACTTGCAAAACAGTTCATTGGAATGAGCTTAAATTATATCAAAAATATTGTGAAATTTGGTTTTATTTTAAACGCGAGATATAATTCTTTGTCATTTGTTATTATGTTGAATACATGGTCTGAAAATAATAATTTAAAAAAACTTAACTAAAACTAAACGATTCTGTCTCGACCATGGGCCACTCGCCACAACCGTGGTTCTATGAAAAATGTTTTTCTTAAGAATGATAATTTACTCATCTAAAATAACCGTAGGTACACAATAAACTGTATAGATATATAAACACTACTGTACTGATCGAACCCCTACAAGACCCGATTATTTTTCCGGCGTATGTACCAATACACGACAAATGTTAATTCCATTCTAAAATGTCATACTGACGTGATCTCCGCTACGTAGGTAGGACTGTACTGTACCTTACCTGGAGAGCTAAAAGCGTGCACGCGGCGCATCGCACACAACTCTGTGTCGCGTAAATGAATACGTCGCGCTCGCATAAAATACCTAAAGTCCGTGGAAAGCCTCGCCTTAATGTTCTTATTGAATTTATAAACTTCCATGCTTAGGTATACATATTTGTTTTTTTTATATATATTCAACTTATTACCATAGAACATAATATAATAATACTACCGTGTACGTTTACGACCATCATTTTCAGTGGTGCATTAAGGTTGTAATAAAACCTTTATAAAATAATGTAATTATAATATTGTGGATGAAGGAAACAAAAATAAATTCTGATTCTAAATACCAATCCAACATAAAGTACTTATAAGTACATAGGTATATTCTGTTTTGTTAACGTTAGCAACATTAACGTGAATTTTGAAACGCAATCAGTACTAATATTATAAATGCGAAAGTAACTCTGTCTGTCTGTCTGTTACGCTTTCACGCCAAAACTACTGGACCGATTTGAATGCAATTTGGTATGGAAATAGTTTGAGACCCGGGAAAAAACATACGATAGTTTTTATCCAACTGCGCAAAAAGAGGTTAATGTTTTTACGCGATAACCGACACACGCGCGGGCGGAGCCGCGCCCGGAAAGCTAGTTTTCAATAAAATCTTCATTACTAAACGAAACCTGTCAAACCTGCCTTTCAATAGGTAATAATAATAATAGGTTTCAATAGGTTATTACATATACACTCGAGAGCAATGAATCCGGGTCACTTAAAGAATGTTAAAAATCTCGGAAACTAAAAATGATAGGTTAATGCCATAAATTGTATTTAATAGACAATGTAATACTCCTTAAATGAAAGTAAAAAAAATATGAGTCACCATACATTTTATTAACACAAAATTACATAAAGAAAAAAACTGCTGATCTCTCCTTATAACAAAAATAGGAAACATGAAATTTTTGAACTTTATTACGATTTTCTTGAATTTTAATACTTCGTATTGCCTCCTCGTGCTTCCATTACTGCGTTTACGCGGTTTGGCATGCTGTACACCAAGTTCCTTATACGATTTTGGGGAATATTCTCCCATTCCTCTGTGAGAGCAATTTTGAGCTCACGAAGCGTGATTGGGGGAGGGTTTCGTTGTTTTACGCATCTGCCTAGCTCGTCCCAAGCATGCTCGATCGGGTTGATATCCGGGCTGCGCGCTGGCCGCTCCATACGAGTAATGTTCATCTCTTGAAGGTAGTCATTCACAATCCTACCTGTATGAGGTCGGGCATTGTCATGCATAAATATAGCATCCTCATCTAAATTGACCATAAATGGACCAACGTGATCATTGAGGATTTCTTCCACATATCTTACGCTAGTTAAAGAGCCGTTTTCTATGATCACCAGCTCTGTGCGACTTTCAGAAGAAATTCCGGCCCACACAAGTACAGACCCACCACCGTAGGCTACTTTTTCTTCGATGCATGCTTGCTTGAATCTTTCCCCTGGTCTTCGATACACTCTGTGTCTTCCATCGTGCTTGTAGAGCATAAATTTTGATTCGTCGGAGAACATAACTTTTGACCAATCTTCAATACTCCAATTTACGTGGCTCTGGGCATATCTTAGTCTCGAAATACGATGCCCACGCTCCAGTTTAGGGCCGTTTGCAGGTCTAAGGGGTTTTAAGTTAGATTCAGCAAGCCGACGTCTTACTGTCCATGCACTTGGGTTACTTCCTCCGAGGCGTCGAAACTGATTGGTGAGTTCAGTTCCTGTGAGAAAGCGATTTCGAAGCATGGTGTTCACCAAGTATCGGTCTTCTCGTGCTGTGGTACACCTGGTTCTGCCCGTTCCTGGTCTGCGTAGGTTAGAACCAGTTTCTTCGTAACGTCGGAGAACTCTTTGTACTGTTGACAGCGACACACCGACAGTCCTGGCTGTATCGCGCTGACTCCGGCCGGTTTCCAGCATTGTAAGTATTCTGGTGCATTCTTCAGGCGTAAGCGACATAATTTCAGCTTGAATAATGAATATAGAGCACTATCAACATGGTTTATGTACCCACATAAATGACAGATTACAAACAAAAGCAAAACCAAATGCTGTAATTTCGTAGTTCCATCTTCGAAAGTGGCCCTCTTTCAAATTTGATTTTTTTATGATATAACTTTACAATAACTAAGAAGTTTTAATACCTTCATTTAAGGAGTATTACATTGTCTATTAAATACAATTTATTGCATTAACCTAGCATTTTTAGTTTCCGAGATTTTTAGGATTCTTTAAGTGACCCGGATTCATTGCTCTCGAGTGTATATCTCCATTTTTCTTGGTTAACCTGGGAAAGTTAGAAAATAAATCTAGGTAGGTACATACATATTATATTTAAAACATTTGACAGCGCTGTTTGCATCGTACTGCCTGTTCATTCTTGTAATTTGTTCGAAAATGGTGTTCTTGCAGTAATTCAATACTTACCTACCATTTAAAAATAGAAATAAATTGCCGGTATATTTGTGAAGGTTTCAAGAAATGAAAATTTATAGGTTAGCTAGTACACCGTTATTTTATTTAAATTTATTATTAAGAAAATCGTTTGATAATGATGGGTATAAGTATCCATCTACCTACTCGTATATCTGTAGGTAAGAATGTTATGGGAAGAAATATTCAATCGGTGTAGCGAAATAAATCTCGATCCTCTACCGTTCGCAGTATCGATCGGAGCACTGGGAATATCCCGTTTTAATTTGGAAGAAGAAACACTTCCCAACTTTATGAGATTTTGTTTTCAAGTTAAAATAATATAAAGCGACCTAAAATTAAATAAATAATCAAGATAATTAAGAACCCGACTGTAGTAAAAAGGGCGATACGAGATTAAAAATTTTGCAAGCGGAAACCATTCATTTACTCTCGGTTTATAATTTGCGATCTACTTACAACTGAATCCTGTCTGCTACTAAACTTAATACGGGATTCTCAACTATGTTTCAGTATTTTAAGTGCATTCTGCCTTTTTTATTCATTAAGTACTTAATAGCCCGCCCGGCTTCGCACGTTTTTTAAGTCATGTCATGTAAATCAATAAAATTGTTGTAGATCAACTACAATTTAGAGCTCTGCTCTATTGTCAATATTTTCCGCAGCGTTCGCGATGTAACGATTAGTTTAGTAATTTTTTTCATTATCTGAGTTTCCATACAGATCCCTACCTTTTTTGAAAATATTCTATAGCCTATGTTCTTCAGGGATAATGTAGGATTCTAATGGCGAAAGAATTTTTCAACTCAGTCCAGTACCTAGTTGTAGAGCCTATTCAATGCAAGCAAACAATCAAATCTTGCATCTTTATAATATATGTAATTATATGTATTATTATAAGTAGATATATGTAGTTAAATTATTTATTTATTTTTGTGTTCGTATATGTACTGTTCAGTTTAAAGTCATGTTACAAAAATTATCAGATGTTATTAATATATTATCTGTATAAAAATTACATGTCACGTTGTTTGTCCGCGATGGACTCCTAAACTACTGACCAAATTTAAATTTGATTTGCACACCGTGTACAATTTGATCAAAATTTAAAGATAGGATAGCTCTCAATTTATAGTCGTAATTACCCGTGCGAAGCCGGGGCGGGCCGCTAGTATAATATATAATAACTTATTACATTGTTAGCTTAAGATTTATTTTTATTGAGACTTAATGTGTTCCAGCATACTTATTTAACTTAATATGGACCATTTGACCTTCCAGTACTATCTGACATTGTACCTAAATATCCTTGAATATCTAGGCATCGAACTCGCTTTCTGAGCTCTCCGTAATCTGAGGCCCTCCTTCTCTATCGCAGAATACATACCATTTTAGCTCCATATATCTACTGTGATTACTCCGAAGGTCAAAACCAGTGCTCTATGACCGTTAACCCTCCATATTCTCTTTATATGGCACATAACATACTCGGAAAACGTCGCTCGTACAGAACGGTGCATTCCAAAAATTTGATTAGCTAAAGTACAGAAACAAGGTCTTCATTAGAAAATACTGATGTGTGATATAAAACCAAAAAGCTTGACCACCTTAAATATAGTTTGTTTAAACTAAAACTTAAGAACTTTTCTGAAACCAATAGGTACCTTCTACATATTAAAAGAATAAAAATGTCAATGCAGCGTGTAGAATCTTTTTTCTTAGGACAAGTGCACGCGCGATAACTGTAAATTGTATTTAACTGTATTAGGTATGTAAGTGTATATATATATATTTATATAAAATTAATATAAAAATTTAATAGATTATTTACATAGCCATAATAAGAATTTAAAATATTTATGTAATATAAATATGTATTGTAATAATGTATTAGGATTTGCCTGTCAAAAAAAAATTACAAAGGGCTAATAAAACTTCTTTATGTCTTTATCTTCCGGTCTGTTACCAAAGACTAATCCTTGACATTTTTTTTATTGTTGTTAGGTTAGCCTTTGACCACTATCTCATCTGATGGTAAGTGTTGATGTGGTCGAAGCTGTTGTTCAGGCTAACCTAGAGAATTACTGTTAATTAATTACAGTGTTGTATATGGTTCGTAGTATTTTGTTTAATAAAGGCATATCGCCGGAAAAAAAAAGTATTTTATAAAAAAATTATTACCAATTATTACTTATATATTTATAAAATAATATTCCGGTTCGATCCCAACATTATTTTCTTTTCCGTTCTGATCCATTATTCATCATTGTTTTATGGCCTTGATTTAATAATAGTTACTGCATCAAAAAGAAAGAGATTTATAAATATTTTATAACGCCACAGAGAGAGCATAATGGCACCAGGAGAGCAGAAGTTGGGAGTTTCAAACTTCTTAAAATTTTACATTATGACAGTACACTTACGTACCTACCTAAATTTTAGCGGGAACTAAAACCATTTTAATAAACGTTAATTATTTATGTAGTAAACTATTATTACTTATTATTAAATTAGCATGGACCTACAGTAACCTAGTTTTCTAGATCCGTGACGTCGTCAGTGAAGGTTCTTTTTTATTTTTATTAATTGTCTAATATTTAAAAAACAATTTAAGTAACTTTAATTTAGAGACAGCGGAAGCCTGAGGGCTTGGGCTTATGAGCAGTCAGTAAGTTCGGTAACTTATAATAACAAATTACTTACATAAGAAAAAGCAATTTAAAGTACATAATCAGTTATTTATAAATATTTGTTACTTTTTAATTAGGTAAAGTATTAAGAAATTTAGGTAGAAGGTAATTATTGATTCTCTTCCTTATGTATTATTTATCTAAGTAGTGACATGGTTTAGAGTTATTAAGGGTACGCACCTAAGTTGTTAGGACAGTTATATTTATTTATATTAGGGATTTCGTTATAAATTGTCAATTTTATCATATGAGGCAAAACGTATTGGAATAATAACATATAACATATTGGAATAAACCTGAATAATCATCTCAGTGAAGTAGCTTAATTGTCCATTGTACAATGTTTTTAAAAAATCCGGAAGCATGTGAATCTTTTCAAGATGCGTCTTATAATTTTGCCGTATCTGCTAATCAGTTAAGGCTATACAGCATTCTAAGCATCTTATAATTCAGTATTGCTTTTCTACTTACAAAGTAAAAATAGAAATAATAAGGATTACGGATATAGGAAACGCTATAGGGCAGAAGTTGTCAACGTCGCCCTCTCCTTATCCACCCAGAATTGGGTTTGGTGCAATATACCAAATGTACTACTTTATTACATTACTTATTTTTAAAATTAAGGACGTGGACTAAGTGTGCACTAGGCTCAGCGTAATATTATGCATTTTAAAAATTATTTAGAGAAATTGTGTTGTATTTGAATTCTTATTTTTACATAAAATAAATAATAAAACGGGACTAGGAAAATCGTGGATTTGGTAAGGCAGAGGATCTAAGGGCCTTTTTATAATTTCAAATGTTAATGAAAATTATCGTCATTTTCCAATTCGACCATTGTAATAATACTGCAATATAAATACGGGAAGTGTACGACTAGCTAGTATAACCTCTAAATATAACTTAAGTAGGTACCGTTGTACAAAGTTAGTGATAGCACGATGATGTCTGTTGCAATTTGAACTTGACAACTCAGTGAGTTAATATTATTTATTCCTTCCTCTTCGCTGCCGTAGCAACTAGATACAATTATATCCACGTTCGATGGAAGATCCGATTCATGGTATTAATTCATGGAAATTAGAGCGTGAAATTAAGCATTCAGGCATTGAGAAAAGTTTACTGTAAGTAAACAAATATATAAGGGCCCAACGTGTTTGCGTTGAACGCACTCTGTTGCAGTGCGACCGCGCGGTCGGACGTCCGCGTCAAATTTTACGTCCGCGCCGAATATACGAATTCGACAGCCGCGATAAACGATCCCTGTGTCATGTTAGTAAACAAAAAGTGTATAAATAAAAACTGCTGCGCGTTCCCGCCCTCAGTACTCTGGTGATATTAATTTAGTAAACATGTCTCTTTCGGGAGTTTTCCTTTTTTCACACTACTTAGAAAGCTTTTGGGTGAGTTTATATTTTTAATACATTATGTAACGTGATGTTTTTTATTCTATATTAATTTATATTCAGTTTGCGTAAATGGGAATTTGTAATTTTTGGTAAATGCCTTTTAATATTGCGTGTTTTTAGAATTACGAGTAAATGCATTTTAGCGTTATGCGTTTTTGGCGTTTTGCATATTGTCAATTTGACATGAGACAAACCGTTTTACTAAAAATATAAATAATTTATTTAGTTCAAATTTTCTTATTATGAACTAAATCTAATTGTTTCTTCATGTATACAATTCGAAAACTGCTGGAAAGTTTAGGTCTAGAGTTAAATTGGGTATCTACTCAACAATTTAGGAATTTATTTATAACAAACGCAGAATATTACTTACGGAGGTATTTTATTGGTTTATTGTTATATAATTGTCGTACGGATAAACCACGAGTGAAAAGTTTCAAAAGGAAGAACAACCATTTTAGTTTTTTTTCTAAATATGTACTTACACTCTACTCGCGTAGTTTGTCAAATTTAATAAAAATTAAACTTAAAATCGGTTGTTATTTTCTCTTAATAACAAAAATATAAACCTACGGCCTACCCAGGAAAGCATTGAATATAAAAAAAATTTGAAGTCAGTGCCACATTTGCTAATTTAAATCCTGAGAGCTCCTTTACCATGGGTCCATGGGTCCATGGGTCCGTTCCGTATTCTATTTACAAGCAATTATTATTTAAACCTATTACAGCTTTTTGGGGTAAGAAGTTTTTTTTATAATAAATAATTTTATTTTATAATCAGAATTTACTAAGGCTACATACCTAATTATACTTAATTATTCAATTCGTGAAATATAATGCAGATAACAGTGTCGGAATTATATCGTCACAAAATGTTTTTTTACTTCACAAGCTCAGAAGGTTTGTGCTTTTTATCCACTATCGTAGAAAACAATTTCAAAATGGTACAAAACCAAGCCTACAAAAAAATCTATTTGCTTTTAATATTACCGATTGTAGTAAATTTTTTTTTATGTTTTAAATACTAATAATATACCTCCTACAATATTAAGCTATTTTTATTGCACTTTATTTACGTTTTATTGCATTTTCGTCAATGTAGTGATGTTAAGGTAGACAACCAAGTTATTTTGCGTGTCGTATACCTTTAAGACCCTCGTTGTGGCCAGGATTCTATATTTGTTTTATTTAGTTATATTGAATCTCTTCGCTCGCATGGGTCAATCCTAGAATAATTCGCTTCCTCGGGATAAACAAGTACCTGTTCGCACCATATAATAATTTTGCATTCTTGCATTAGAACATTATTTTATATTGAGCATCGAAGTAAGGAGTTAACAATACTGCTAGTACGGTAATAAATACTGACATAGTATATTAATTATATTGAATATAACTTTTTTTGGATAATTTCTACCACATATTAGGTTCTATGTATAGCCTAAAGATCGAAATATCTATCGATTTTAAAAAACTATTTGCTCAATCACTGTTATACTGCCAGTCTTGAAATAAAATCAAACATCTTGCGAATACATGTCCGTCTCTTTGTCTTCTCTTAAAATTTAATTTAATGGCTTCCTTTAGTAAAAAGAAAGCAGAACAACAAGGAAACATGCTGTCCTTGAATGTTGTGGTAGGTTAGTGTGGAGTAGTGTTACATCATGATTTTATTTTAAAATATCAATCCACCTGCTGATTTTATTTATATAACACATTGATAAATTGATAAATCAATGCCAAAGTTTAGGTCAAGGGTCGTCGCGAGCACCGATATAATTCACATACTATTTTAGATCGATTATAATATCTCTATGTTAGCAACAGAATACCTACTTATAATCGGAGTAATTTCTATCAATAACTTTATTGTCACTAGCTACATGTGTACATTAAGAATGCTTAAATATTTAGGATGTGTTTCGGTATAATGAAGGCCGAAGCACCCTTTGTTTTTGTATGGTGGCCATCTTGGATCTGCCATTGTGGATTTTTGACAAGTGTCATTCGACTACTTTCTCAATTGCCTATTACATTGACCAAACACCCCCATAGTGAAAACAGCATTCTTCATAACGTCAACGTTTTGATCAAATTGCAGTAATGGTAGTCACGAGCAGACTTCGCAAATTATTAATGTACCATCGAGATTTAGGATTATAAAGTTTTTATTGATTTGCAAATTGTAGTGTCATGTTTCTTCCGGTGAATAAAATTATCTGTGGACTCGTTAATGAGTCGATACCCCGGGATCATAGATAATATACCGATGTAAACTTATAATTAATCCAGTTCTCACTAGATTTGTTTGAATATCTAATAATATTGAATATCCATAAATTCATAGTGGGTAATTAGTTTGAATTGTGTTTATTGTGTTTACTCAGAATGGATTATTCCATACGTCAACCTACTACTGATACGATCGAAATTGCTGTGCCGCATGCCGCACCCCTTGCGATATGCAGTGCATGTTGAGAGATTAATAATCGGAACTTAAAATATACCCAGATATATACACAGATGGAGTTTAATTGGTCCTAATCATCATACTAATAAATTCATTTGAAATAACTTTTAATAGCTACCCGCCCCGGCTATGCGCGGTTGCAATAATATTACGTATAATAGTAGGTATCTTCGAAAATATTCATTTAAATTACATGCCGTAAAGATCCTACACTAAATGTGTTTCCAACTTCGCTACCGAGACTGACAGCAGAGGCGCGAATTATGCATTCTAAATATTTTTAACTATCATACTGCGGCCATCCTTCAGACTACTTCACTTCGTCTGAATGAAGGAAGTATTTTTGCCAACATAGAAACTTCCATAATATCAATATCTTACAAAATTTTTGAATATGATATTCAAGTATTATTTCATGCTATGCTAATATCACATCCACAAATTTTTGGATGAGCCCGATGCGAATATGGTCGGACTGAAGACGCGACGCACAGCGTGAAAATTTTTCGTTATAAAAGTTTGTGGATGTGATTGATATTTACTTAGCTTGCATATTGCATTGGAATACTATCTCCCAAAATAATATTTGTAAATATTGTTTTCTCTGAAACGTTTTCATGATATCGATATAATTTACAGGCTATTAAGTTATTTGCGGCGAAAAATCAACCTAAAGGTATTTTGTTAAAAAACTCGTTAGGTATATGTTAATCGATAGATACTGAACGGGACTAGGTATCAGGTTAATTAAGATACACATGCTTAAGCTATTATATTCCTTCAGAAATGAAATAGATTTGGAGAAGTTTCCAGTTGAATGTGGCAACACATTGATAATATTAAAACAAAAGAATCGATTGATACTTATTTTAAAGAAATATTCTATCACATATTGTTCATTTGAAAAATAAGAGCAAAATTTGTGGTATACTTCTAAACATCTGTGGTATACTTTAAAAAATCCATATGCATGACATAAAAGGTTGCGAAGAAGACGTGTGAATTTTCGCCTTTGAGGTCTCGAATAGTATCTTCTACTTTAACAGTGTTTTTTTTTAAACAAATAAATAGTGTCCGTCAAATGTTTACAGTCTCTTGTGAACTTGAAACAGCAAGGCCCGACTCGCAGTTGGACAGCTTTTTTTTGTTACGGTTGGTCCTACAAAAGCTCGCGACTTTTTCACACAACAATATTCTAAACACAATTTTTTCCCCACTAGCGTTTTATGTAACTATGAAACAGAACTAAAAATAGGTATTACTTAGTTTTCAGGATAATTGAGATGCATGCTACGGGTATGCGTGAGTGTGCCAACCGAATCGTTGCTTATTCATTAATTTACATTTGTACATGTTTTATGTTCAATCTGACTAACTGCACCTAGACTCAATCTGACTAACTGCATCTTCAAGGTAGGTTTTTTTCTCTGCAATAAACCGAATTGTATTGTGTATCTAGGTTCTAGAAAGGGAGGAATTGTCCGAGCGTTTTTGTCGTTTAGTTTTTTTGTGTTGCTTGGTATTCAGCCAGCTCAGTAGTGCCAGTCAATGATGAGTTGTACTTTTACCCAGAATGGATTATTCTATACGTCAACCTACTACTGACTACTGATACGATCGAAATTGCTGTGCCGCACCCCTTACGATATGCAGTGCATGTTGAGAGATTAATAATCGAAACTTAAAATACACAATAAGTTCATATGAAATCATTGACCTATATATTTTGAAATATCTTTTACTAGCTACCCGCCCCGGCTTCGCGCGGTTGCAATAATAATACGTGTAATAGTAGGTATCTTCGAAAATATTCATTTAAATTACATGCCGTAAAGATCCATATTAAATGCACAATGTATTTAAGGTAGGTACTTAATTTAATAAGGATTAATGCTGAATTGCTTAAAATCGATTCGTAGAAGTAAAGGATGGAAAATGGGTGTGGGTAGTCCCTAAGAGATAGACATAGTTGACCTTCATAAGAGCGTCGTAGACGCCTAAATTGAATAAATGATTTTGACTTTGACTTTGACATACACCATCGGGGACTTTTGTAGACCTTTGTAAGGTGTATAATCTATCTATCTATAGTAGAGTATATTAATACTGTCGTATATTATTTTGATCTATCTCATAGGGTTCAGTCAGCGTTTGTAATGTAAGCGCAAAAATGTGTTTATTTCCAATATCACATTAGAAGCCTCTTAAATTATCAGTTTTCTTCCTTTGACCACTATCTCACCTGATGGTAAGTGATGATGTGGTCGAGGATGTTGTTCAGACTAACCTAGAGTTACTGGCTCTCAAGGACAGCTGCCGGAACACACCGTTAGGTGCTTGGCGACAGATTTTCAACTTGAGGGTGGTAGCTAGCCAGGCGGGTATTTGCAAAGTGCCCTACCACCATGCTGTAACGACTGCTGTCTTAAGACAACAACCGGGACCGACGGCTTAACGTGCCCTCCGAAGCACGGAAGCGCTCAATAGTAATGTCACCAGCGGTCACCCATCCAAGTCATGACCGCGGCGGACGTTGCTTAACTTTGCTGATCGATTCAGAATGGCTAAGCAAACTTGGCTACGAGCGCTTCAAAATGATCTGATAGCATGCATGTATTATACATATAAACCTTCCTATTGAATCACTCTATCTGTTGAAAGTGCTGATTTAATTATGTTTCTGAAAGCATACAAAACTGTAATTAGGTACTTATTGATAAATATAATACTAACATACGAAAAATACCTATACTTATGTATCTTATTTGTTTATTAGCAAAAAAATATTTTGTATTATTATAATTAAAATTAGTTTTCATAAAATTTATGAAATGCTGCTTTGCTTCACTCAACCCAGTTTTTATACCTAACATGCGTCTAATGTTAGTTGCGGATTCAGACCTCACCTTTGCATTAGACTGGAAATTTGTAAGTATTCATCTGTGAGTTTAATGTAATCAGCAACAGCGATATAAAATAAAAGTTTGGAAGTTTTTCTTGAAAATTGAAGGCAAACAAACTCGTACTATATCTACGAATAACGTGAATCAGTTACCGTATGCAGATTTGGAGATATGTCACATGATAGTCAGTCTTCTATCTCTAACCTAGGTTGCGATAAAAAACAGAACATAAATTCGTTTGTGCAATGTCAACAAACGCATGTTATGATTGTCGTCATCAGGTCACCGTTGGCACAGAATTGGATGACTTCTTGCCTTCATTTTACAGAGGTAGCTAAAACCAGTCATTTAATTTTCGCGTTTGACCACACATCATGTTAAGCATTGATGTGGTCTAAAATGGGGCACCTATAAGAAACCTATGTACTGTCAATTTAAAGACACCCAAGACATTTATTTCTTTTCATGAGATACTTCATTAGGAGTAGGAGTTAGGATTTTATACAAGTATAGGCTTCTTTACGATGTCGACATAATATGTACCTAGCTAGCTGACTAAAACAATTATTAGACAAAAAAACTACCTTTGGAATTTGTCCTTATTACACAAGGTGGTACAAACAACAAGCTGAAAAGTTTAGGTAATTGATTTGACGTTGGAGACAAATCTAAATTAATTATCTGTGTTCTTTTGTTACTTTCTTTGAAGCGGTCGTGCATAGTGGTAGGGTATGTTGCGATTTCGCGCCTTGGCTAACTAATACCAACCACAAGTAGAAAATCTGCCACCAAGCACATAACGGTGTGTACCGGCAGCTGTCCTTGAGAGCCTATAATTCTAGGTTAGCCTGAACAACATCTTCGATCACATCATCATTTACTATCAGATGAGATAGCTGCCAACGGCTGACCAATAATAATAATAAAAAAACTCCTGTTAAAAGAATATTTAATTGCTCACCTTAAACTATAACACCTCACAATAGTTAACCATTCGCGGACATATCGCTCAAAGCGATCTCTTCCAGACATCATGTGATAGAGAAGCACTTTTTGACTGGGGATGGCGGTGAATAAAAATTTGTGAGATAGTGGCTGGACTATCATCAGCTCGTATAAAAAAAAAGTTTATCATCAAACTGTAGCATATTAGCTATTCGTACATAAATAATTTCAAGTACGTATACCGTCTGTTAGTCTTTGGGCAACAAGTTATCAACATCTGTGCAGAATTTCATCAAAATCAGTTGAATATCGTAGGCATGTCGACGTAACAACAGAGAGACAAGCAGATTAACCTGTATTGAAAGTATTTATGTCCGGTATTTGGAACACTATACTGTTATCGCATCAAAATTAGTTTAGCAGTATTTGCGTGAAGATCTATAAAACTCCATCAACGAATGTTTCAATTTTTATTCTTGGATTGTCCAAGCACGATGCCCACCTGATGTTAAGCGGTAATCTCTGCCCATAACATATGCATTTCGTTATAAGTGATAAACTGCACTGCGCCCGTCACCCTGTGACATACAGTTGTTGTCTCATGTGCCTGTAATGTTACTGGCTCTCAAGGACTGCTGCCGGAACACACTGTTAGGATCTTGGTGATAGATTCTCCACAGCTAGCCAGGCCAGCGTTCGCAAAATACCCTTTCACCATGGGGTGAAGCTCAAGCCAGAGGCGCGGCGGTGGCCATCGAACCATGGACCAGCGGCGTGGCAGTCGATAGCTATAACCGGCTATCTTTCCTTAAAAATGTATTCATATTCTTCTTCTTATCCGGTACGCTCTTGACAGAGCGGTCGTGATCGTTATGCAGTAGTACTGGAAGGGGCAGATGTAATGCGCCTCGCAATATTTCGCTACTCCGATTTTATTGTCTGCTGCTCCGATGGCAGACTTGATCTGGTCAGTCCAACGCGTGGGTGATCTTCCGCACGGTCTAATGCCCTCTACTTTTCCTTCGACGACAAGACGTTCTAAGGACTGATTGTCGCGCCGGGAAACATGTCCGAAGAATGTAAGGATGCGACATTGTACTATTGAAAATAGACGCTGCTTTATACCGAGTTCTCGAAGTATCGAAACATTCGTTTGAAACTCAGTCCACGAAACCCCGAGCATTCTTGTATTCATATATAATAATAATATGTTTTATTCGTCCCAAAAACTTAGTCTAAGCTAATTCTTACATAGTTTTTATGCAGCGAAAGAAGGAGTAAGGTTCTCTGAACCTCACACTAGGGTGGCCTGTGTTGTGAGATTCAGTCTCTTCCATATATTATGTTTCTGTATTTTATCTACACCTTAGAACATGATATAAGTATAAAAATAAAACGAATATATAAATAACAACTGTAGGAAATTACAAATATTACTTAAAATAATTTAGAAAAGTTTGTCTTTCCTATTAAGAGACTTAACTAATTTTAGGATACAGTGCAAAAACATCAAATAATGGTGTGTTTGAATTTGCTTTGTTTATTAAATGTACTAGCTTTCCGGGCGCGGCTCCGCCCGCGCGTATATCGGTTATCTTTGTGCAGTTGGATAAAAACTATCCTAAGTTTTTTCCCGGGTCTCAAACTATTTCCATGCAAATCGGTCCGGTAGTTTTGGCGTGAAAGCGTAACAGACAGACAGACACACAGACAGAGTTACTTTCGCATTTATAATATTAGTACTGATAAGAGTGACTGCGTGTGGGTATGTATTTGCAATGTAATATCCATAATCTTAATAGCATCCAATATGACATTACTGAGATTTCAGTCTGAGACCATTAACCTCTGTCTGATATGACGGATTACAATATAAGCCCTACGAAAGACAAAAAAAACATCGTGTTATCAATTTGTAGACAGTCGTTGAGAACAAAGAATGTTGTTTGCTCAGCAATTCTGTTAATGACCGGATAACTGTCAGCGATATGAATGCTCGTGTTACTATGGAAATAATATGTAAAATAAAAGAGTATCATTATACCTAATATGTATTATGTCTAGATTCTTCGCAGGTCTTTCCTTACAAGCACCGTTTCGTCATATTTTAAATATTTCCTTGAACCTAAATTCTATACATTTAGTTTGTAAGTTTTTAGTTTTATTACTAACTAGCTTTCAGCCGCGGCTTCGAACGCGCGTTTGTCGGTTATCTTGCTAAACCATTAACCTCTTTTTGGGCGTTTCGTCGTGGCGTTCTTTTTTGAAAACTATCCTATATCCTTTCCCGGGTCTGAGACTACTTCCATACCAAATTTCATCCAAATCAGTCGAGTAGTTTTAAAGTTAATTCGTTGCATACAAAAATACAAATCTTTCCTCTTTATAATATTTGTATAGATATAGATTTTATCTTTGAAATGAATAATTCCCGTACAAAACGATTTTTTCAAATGACTTTGATAATACACATTTATGCGAAAAATTTACTAAGCAGAAGCATAAATTTTAGACTCAAGGAAATGCATGCAAATTTTCAGAGTTTGTAAACTTGTCATTTAAAATTTGATGGAACTTACATTTTTAGGGCTGTAAAGAAGCCTTAAATATTGGAGGGAACACTGAGAAAGTGTGAATACTGAGTAGGGTAAACATACCGGTTTACCGACCACTACCCCTTTTCGGCAATTTCACATGTTATTTTGAATAAAAGACAGTGTTTAAGACCACCCCGGTATAATTTCGCGTCATTCGATCCAGACAAACTTCGCGGTTCATAATCAAAATGCATGACCTCATAATTTGTGAACTGAGCCCTCAGCGGCCATTTAAAAATTTGGTGTGTGGACGCATGTCAAATTTAGCGAAAAACATAGCAGGTGTATGACCTTTCACTCACTCTCTCTATGCCATTATACACTCGGATGTTTTTCGCCCTCGCCTACGGCTCGGGCTGCAACCCACAGCCTCGTGTATAATGAGCAACTTAGCTCACTTGTATCAAAATATACTATTATATTCATTGTTAAAAAAATCCGCCGTATTCAGACCGCCATGCGTACACTCCTGAAAAATACCTTCATATAAGAAGCATGATGAATAAGAGGTGAAATATTCCAAAAAACCTCCTATCAGCGTGTTTGTAATCGCGTACTCGAAAATGATTACGATTTCGATAAAAGTCACAGTGTAAGTACATACGAGTACTCGTATTAATAGACTTTTAAAATTTTGTATCTTTTAAACCGACTTCAAAAAAAGGAGGTTCTCAATTCGTCTGTCTTTTTTTAATTTTTAACCGATTTTGATAATTCTTTTTGAAAGCTGATGCTTGTCATTTGGTCCCAATTAAATTTCATAAAAATCGGTCAAGCCGTTCTTGAGTTACACTCCAATAACTGAAAAATATTGAACTGAAGGGTTTTCGATTAAGCTTAGTCTCGTCTGTGAAAAAGCTTACGTTTCAGTAACGAGCAATGCTCGAACTTCCAGGTTTTCACTGTATAACTACTAGCGGCCCGCCCCGCCTTCGCAAGTTTAAATTGCAAAACATAAAAGTAGTTCATGTGACATACCTGTAATAGTTATATATATTGTATAGCAGACTTTTTTGTAGATGTTGATGTCCTCTATAAAATTGTAGTACATCACTTTGCTCTATTATCAACGATTTCCGCAGTGTACGCGATATAACGATTTTTTTTGGTATATTTTTCACACGTTGCGTTACATTATCAAAGTTTAAACACGGAACCTTAAGTTTTTGAAAAAAATCTATACTTAGTCTATGTTCATTAGGGATAATGTAGAATTATAATGGTGAAAGAATTTTTCAAATCGGTCTACTATTTTTTTAGTTTATCCGTTACACACAAAAACATATAAATACAAATCTTTCCTCTTTATATTATTAGTATAGATTACCAATTTACAATAAATAATTTATAAATTTATCTTTTCGAAAATGGCTCTAACGACTTGTATTAAAATCACAGTATTTTTAGGGACCAACTTTAACTAATTCTACATCGTATTGAGTGTCGTCGTTTTGGGCACCCTGTTTACACATTAGCCCCTGACTTCACCGCCAGTACAAAGCCTTTTCAATTTTGTGTCTTTCGGCGGCTGTCCTTGAGAGCCAGTAACTTTAGGTTAGCCTGAATAACATCTTCGATCGCAGCAATTCATCACTTGCTATCAAAGAGATAGTGGTCAGTCTAGCTTATCATCAATAAAATAATTCTATATTTCTATGTCACCATATCAATTTCTATAAATTTATTAACTGGTAACTAAATTCTTAATTTAGTTTAAGTATATCTATAGTTAATTCCATATGTGTCAAAATAAATTTCGTCGAATAAGAACATTTTAGCTTTTCATTAGAGCTTCAGATGTAATACGGCAATATTATTTCCATTCACGCAGATGACCTCTATTCTGTTATTTTAATCATAAATCTTTCCGATGAGATAAAGTATTGCGTTGCTTATACTCGTATTGAATGATTTTTCTATTAAAGAATACAGATAAATTAGTTTTTTTTTGGTTTTATTCGTTTTTTGCTCGATAGGCGAATACTTAGCTACCGGTCCCATGACAGACATCTTTGGCAGACCAGTTTTTTTATTTCACTTTTACTTACATTTCTAACGGTATTTTGCCGATTTTAGACAACTTTAACAACTTTATAGCATATATTATAGCAACTTTAACCTTTGTCCTGTAGGAAAACATGCAACGTGAGCGCAATTTGATGATTTTGCAAAAGTAGCCTCATGCGCTCAGTTGCTCCGTCGCTTTTGTACCGACCCGTCCGTACCTCAGCCAACCTCAATATAGCTGGTAGGTTAGGTTTTAATTGTCAGAACACATCATTACATGCTTATAGATTTTTAAATGAGTGATGCGAGCGAATGTACAGGCGAGCACTCCCGAAATGCCCACCATCACAAAGCAACACAGAACGGTACGTCGGAAGTCCATTTTGCTCTAAGTCCACTCACCACAAGACTCGTGGATAGATTCAAACCATGTTACCGGTCCACTGCAGTATATAGTAATGATTAAATAATTGCTTTGAAATAGTTTTGTCATTAGCTAATAATATATTCTGAAATTGAACAATCGATCGTCCATTTCGGCCAGTGTGGTCTGAAAAGTGTAAAATGTAGCACTGAAAATGTAAAAAGTTACATTATATTTCAATAAGTAGGTACAATAAGAAAAAAAAACTTCGTTTTTTCTATGTAATTACAAAGTAATAGATATTCTATTACTAGCCTATACGTATTCAATTACTAACTACTATTCAAGTAGCAGAATTGCGACGAGGGGCGAGGACTGTCCCTTTCTTGTTTCTTTCAAAATGGTACTTAAGACACTTTTTATGCCATATTTTGTAGGTAATACCATTATTTCGTCTGGGCTGGGTGGGGTTGGGCTGTAAAGCCAGACGGTGTCGCTCCCCCTAGGGAATCAAAAATTTATATTAAAGCTGTGTACGTGGTTACAGTTAAGTAAGTACCTACTTGTCATTTATAATGAAGTTGACCAAACTTATTTACTGCATAATTTTTTTCGCATCTTGACCCATTGAAGCGAGGCTCCTTGTGGCAAGTTGGTGGCCTCAAAACATTCATGTTCGTATTTATTTTGTCAAACTGTAAACTTCAAATGCCTGATAACTTCTAACATTTGGATAGAGTGACTGATAGGAGGCTAAAATATATAAAAAGAGGATTTGGCCAGTGCTTTTTAGGGTTCCGTACCCAAAGGGTAAAAACGGGACCCTATTACTGAGACTTCGCTGTCCGTCCGTCTGTCACCAGGCTGTATCTCAAGGACGGCGATAGCTAGACAGTTGAAATTTTCACTGGTGATGTATTTCTATTGCCGCTATAATAACAAATACAAAAATTGGCCAAATGCGAGTCGGACTCGCGCACGTTAAAACAAAAAAGGTTAAAATATGAAGTCTAATGTTGTATAGCTAATGGTACGGAACCCTTATTGCCAATTTTTTGTAAGGTCGGTTAACATTTTCAACATGTCACGCACTAGGTAATGTAGGTTGCGTCCTAAGATTTTTTCAAATCACTGGGTTGCGTCATACAAAATACAATAACTAGGCTTTTATTTAATTATGAATTTCAACACTTCGTACCCCAAACTAGTATATTATTGAATTAAAAAAAAGGTGATCTAAGGATCACCTACGGACAGATTAAGATCCGTGTTGAAAAATAATCAAGACGGATTGACGTATTTCTCTATTTGATCGACTTCAAAAAAATTAGGGCTGATGCTTTCCGTGTGGCTCCATTTCAAGTTCATCAAAATTGGTCTGAGTTACACTCCGATAACTGAAGTGTTTTATTATCTTGATGATCTATATCATCAAGATAAGAAAACACTTTTCATTGACAGTGAATGGCAATCGATCCCGTAAGCATCGAGATTTGAGTTTCGATCGTGCGCTCGGTGAGTCAATACCTGAAAATGCTTCGTTTAGAAGCGACACTAGTCGAATATTCTTCCGGTTAGGCTGCGTGGCGTTTGTGACGACACGTGGGCATAACTTGAATATTAGGTGGAATTGTCTCTATATATATGTATATAATTTTTAAGTGTATTATGAAAATATTATATAATGTTTTCTTAAGATACTTTAAAAATTATATTTGTTATTATTAAATATAGGTTTCCGCAAAGTAACGCCTAAATCTGAAATGATTGAACTTTTTTGACTGGTGGTAGGGCACTTTGCGAATGCCCTCCTGGCTAGCGACCACCCTCAAGCTGAAAATCTGTCGCCAAGCACCTAACGGTGCGTTCCGGCAGCTGTCCTTGAGAGCCAGTAATTCTAGGTTAGCCTGAACAACATCTTCGACCACATCATCACTTACCATCAGGTGAGATAGTGGTCAAAGGCTAACTTATAAGACATATAAAAAAAAAAACTTGATGGATATTTTATGTGTCTCATTTTTGGCAGCAATCCGTCGTAGTCTCAAAGTTGATACAAAGGAAATGTCAAACCACAAACACTCTATTAATAAAAAGTGTGCTGCTTCAATACACGTCTCCCCTCCTTATTTCGGATTGCAAATAGAAGAAAAGACGAACACTGCCAAGGCCTTTTAAATGTATATCAGCTCGGGAAGGTCAGCCCAAGATGTCCAAGCTCAATTGAACTGGGAATGAATCACATTACTTGTTTTGGACTCGATGCATCGGTTAATGTAAAATGACAGGATTCTAAAAAGTTTAGGTAATTAATTAGACGTTGGAGACAGTTCTAAATTAATTCTCCGTGAACAAAATCAAAATCTTCTAAATTAATTCAGAATTGAAATTAGAGCAATATTCTTTTGTTACTTTCTTTGAAGCGATCGTCGTGCATAGTGGTAGGGTGTTTTACGAGTACCCGCCTGGCTAGTTAACCTCAAGTAGAAAACCTGTATCCAAGCACGTAAAGGTGTGTTCAGGCAGGAGCCCTTGAGAGCCAGTAATTCTAGGTTAGCCTGACTACATCTTCGACCACATCATCACTTACCATAAGGTGAGATAGTGGTCAAAGGCTACCCTGTCAGCTAAATATAAAAATAAAAAGTGAAGTTAGCTTAGTCGTTCTTATCCGATCAACTAAATTAAGCAATGACCACTACGGTCATTTAGATGCCTTAACCGGTAGTGGCATTACAGAGCTTCTGTGTTTCAGAAGGCACGCGGCCACGGTTGTTGGATTATGGTCACTGTCATTCTAGCACGGTGGTAGGGCATTTTGGGAATGGCTGGCTAGCTAAAACCATATATATAAAACAAACTTTGCCGCCAAACACTCAACCGTGTGTTCAGGCTACTGAGTCTTTGAGAGCCAGTAATTCTAAACAACATCTTCGACCATATCATCACTTACCATCAGGTGAGATAGTGGTCCAAGGCTAGTGTATCAGCTATAAGAAAAGAGATTGGGGCATTGGATGACCTAAAGATGGAGGTAGAAGATGGATAGTTGATGGTACATTTGAATGCCAAGTGACTCATCGAGATAGGGGGCATTGGATTGATGCCGAAGACCTGCAAGATTATATTATCAAAACTGGAAAGTTTCACTTCGTAGATGCGATCAGTACTTAGTTTTTTTTATTTGACAACACGTTTGACAACTTGACACTTTACATATTTAAGACACTGTACCTGCAGTGCAAGTACCGTAGTGAGGCTCGTTAAATTATCGAATCGCTATGATCGCTAAATTTGACGAATCGTATTGCCTATTGCAACTTGCAATTTGCAAGTATGGTTCTGTTGACGATAACTCTTATCGTCGTCTCACGATCGTGAAATTGTGGACCATATGTCGATTTTTACGAAATGGCAACTTCGAAATTAGACTGTTTTTGCACAGATTATTAAAATTCATTATGGAAATTAGTTTTTCTGAAATTAAATACAATTTAAACATTTTTTTAGATAACAGATAATTACAGTATGTTTTTGTTGAATACAAAAATATATAGAAAATTGTAACTAACTTCAACACGATACTGAGATTTAACTTCAACACGATACTGAGAAAATTTATAATTAATTTTCTCAGTATCGTGTTGAAGTTAAATCAAAGAGAAAAGTATGGTTATGTCAGCTGACTGATATCTATCTTCCAGATACAAATAGTTTTTAAAATTTGTTTTTTTAATAATCGTTATTATTTTTGTGTAGCGTACCTAAACGTAAACCAATAAAACATCTCAAAATTATTCTGCCCGCTGCAAAAGCAATAAACAAACTCGATAAAAGTGCCAGTGAAAATATATTTATTATTGTTATTTTCCTAAATAACAAAATTACTAGATGTAAAAAGGAAAATTTTAAAGCAGCCAAACTGGAAGGTTTTTTAGTCTCTACTTACAAGATAGTTCAGAAATACAGTTAGATAATAAATACTAAGTTAAGCATATTATGCCTATACCTACTATTCCTTTAAATAAATTTAAAATAGCCCAAAACAATAATTGTATCTAATATGTTATATACCTACTTAGGTATTTAGTTTGTGTAATGTGTACGGATAAGACCGTGAGATCGCATCCTTCTAATATCGTTCTCAAAGCCTTGCACGAAGAGCGAGTACAATATCTTTCGATATTCGAAATAGATTCTTGAAGCACACTTCCGAAAATCCGATAGGTAGGGTTGTTAGCATTTTCAACCTATTCCCTGCAGCATTTGCACAACACCGCTCTTTTTTCAATAACAAAAGGAGCCTAAAAGTTTATTTTAAAATTTGTCTCATTTATATCGAGCTTCTTTTTAAACTTGACAAAACAATCGTTAAAATCTAAAATATAGATGATCTCAGACGTCATCTTAAAGTTCCACGCTAGGGCTATCGTCAAAATTCGTTAAATTTTAACGATGTCTACCGAATTTATTTACCGATCGTTTAAGTAGGTTTCATACTTGCAAACATCGATATAACCCGTTTTATCGAATTTAGACGATTTTAAATGTCAAATTTAGCGATCGGTAAGTTCGGTACTTGCGCTGCTGAAGTGCAAAACGGAGCCCTATTAATGTCACTCTGCTGTCTGTTTTTCTCTGTGTCCGTATGCCACGGGTCTTTAGCCTGTAAATGGAAAGAGTTGCAATCCTAAAGCTTTGATATGTAGCGTCGAGCATATTGACACAAAAACAAATATTGAAAATGGCATTTAATTATATTACTTTTTCTATGCGAAATGGAGCCAAATATGTATAAATGTAAATTTATTTTAAGTAGGTACTTTATCATTGTATTATCATTATTTACTTTATTATCATTACAATACTCTATGTATATACATATTTTTATATAAAAGAAAAGAGATCGGGTCCACATTTTTAGAACATTTCGCTAAGTTTTACTTTCACGATTTGTTGCGATGAGCGTCCGTATTAGAGTGAGGGGTGCACATAAAAAAGGGTAGTAATATGAAAAAGATAGTAAGTTGGTACTGAACGCGATACTATAAATACATATGTTTTAGATAAAGGCCACATAATATGTATAATTAATTATTTTTTGTGACATTAAGTAAGGTCTTATTAGATGTTACAATTATTATTATTATTGAAATTAATTCTTTTCAAATAAAATTATTACATAATAACCTTGAATGCACTAGGTACTTGGTTTCGGTATTTTGAAGGCGTAACGTGGGCGGCAAGCCCAAATGGCGCGGGCGTTGTTGATAGTAAAAAAACAATGCCCGAAGTTTGTAAATATACCAAGACGGACAGTACCAAAAAAATACCGAAATCTGGGTTCTGGGACTGTACCAATATGCTCGCCCCCTATATCGGGACAAAACATGTTGGTGTTTAGACACATCTGCCTAACCTCTTGGGGAATAAAGGTGTCTTAAATTTAATTGGTAACCTTTTTTTTAATTCTTGGTAAAAAAATATTATTTTTTTAGAAAATATTCGTACTTTTCTAAGGCTGAATTCTTTTCGCTTCTTGGAATGTACTTGCACAGTCAGATATTTTCGGTAAGTACTTATTACGCGTCTAAATAAAACACGCTATAAATCGCGACCTACAGAAGAAGGGAATACAAATAAAAAGTTCCGACGTCATGCCAGCAGGACCTACTTAGCTCGAAGGTCTACGGGTGGCGGCCGCAAAGAACCGTTGTTTTGTTTCCTTCCGAAATACCTCGTCTGGCTCCTTGAAAAATTTCAACCCACATACGAAGATCAATAACATAGGCTGCCTTGAATCTATTTATTTGTACTGCTTGCGGAGCATAAAAGCGTTCTACAGGCAATAAGTGACAAAAACGTCGGTTTAGCTGGCTATCCGATATTTATTTTGTTAATTTATGTTATACATGTATAAGAACAACACAGTTCGCTGCTCAATGTTACCCTGTTTATATAAAAAAATGATGCCAAAATTGACTATTTCAGACCATTCCAAATGCGGGGTCTATATCAAACAGCATTTAGTACCTAATTAGGAATGTGGAATTATTGACACCATCGTGGGGTTGTAGTCTGGAATTGTACCCTCCCGTGCATTACTTTGGATGCCCCCGTGCATTCCTGTAAGAGGCGACGAACGGAAGTTTACCAGAAGGTGGGCCGCAGCGTCTGAAGTACTGCCATCTTACTCTGCAATCCCCAAAACGCCTGCCAAGCAAGCATAGGGCAAACCTTCCCTGCTGGGGCAAGATGGTGAATGCTAACACGACCCTATCTTGCCCCACCTTGGCGGGGGACTGCTCACGGGGGGTTTATCCCCTTCCACCACCCCCGTGGTGGAGGTGTAGTGCGAAGGCATTTACCCCCTCAAAAAACCTTTCCCCCAATTGAATGGGGAACGCATTTGGTAACGGCGCGCGTCTTCTGGCTGTTGTAACGTACTTCCTTTATTTACACAACAAATACAAAATAATGCCAATCACATAACACACTAGGTGGACTGACGACATCATGAAAGTCACGGGTTGCTACAAGTGGCTAATAGCCGTTCATTGTGGCGTTCGATGGGGGAGGCATTTGTTTAGCAGTGGACGTCTTCCGGCTGATGATGATGACATAACACACAAACCAACATTTCAACTTTTTAGTGTGTGATGCGGAACCCGAAGACCAACTAGAGTGGCCTGTTAAGCGATAATAGTTATTTGGCATTCATGTTTCACTATGGCCTAATTATGAGATCAATCAACATGTTAAACAGGTTTTCACCATACTATTTGACAAATTCTGTGGATCGGTAATTTTATGGGTTATTTTTTCAAAAACAAAGGTGAAGGCCGTCTTATTAGATATTTTCGAATTGCCATTCTAGCATTAAGTAGGTATGCGTATTAAAAACAGGTGCGTGAATAATTATTCAATCATGAAATTATAATATTAATCTCTTGAACCTTGTAAGCTATATAATTTAAAGTTCAATTCAGATATTTTATGCTCATCTGCCTATCCTTATCACATTTATTTGGTATCGGTACCACGTGTTTTCACGAAGGAAGGACATAAGAACGTAGGTAGTACTCGTGTTATGAAAAAATATTTTTTTGCAACAGAAAGGGCGGCACAAGAACATGTTGTAGAAAGGTTCTGGTTCAGCTTTTTTAGCCAGGCGTCTTCCAAATCCCGTCACTACATGAAAATAGTAAAACATTTATATTGTCGCATTTGCGAACACTGTTTGAAATTTGAATATCGATGATAAATAATACTTCATTGTTTTATGCAATGCTGCAAAGTAAATGTTTGGCGCGAGTACTTTTATTCAAACCTGAGGGAACGAATTATTCTATTATTGAATTTTCATATACAGTAATGTAAAGAATAATTTCAACACATAATCTGCCCGAACACACAGTTTGGAGCTTGGCGATAGAATTACTACTTAAGGGTGGTAGTTAGCCAGGCTACAACGAAGGCTATCCTAAAACAACATCCGGGTATCACGGCTTAGTGTGTCCTCCGAGGCACGGAAGTGCTCACTTTCGGTCACCCATCCAACTCATGATCACGGCGAACGTTGATTAACTTAGCTGATCGGTTAAGAATGTCTGCAAGCTACGCTAGAAAAATATACTGCGATACCACTCGTACTACTTATTAGCAGAGTTTATAACAGTTCAAAAGCTAAAGTCCTTTTAAGTTAAGACGGACTGCGTAGGTTTGTTTCCTTCCTAATTAGCGTAGGTTGAGGCATTCCTTTTAGGGTATATCTTCTCGCACGGATGTCTAGGATTACTGGAATAAGACATTCCAGCCAAGCCAAAACAAAAGAACCTTGCTTAATCACCCATCAGACAGTAATTTACAATCAAAGCATTAAAAGACAGTTGATCCGTATTGAACTTCGTTTTGGAAGCTATTAATAAACATCAGCGTGGAAGTGCTGAGAGATGCACACGTGGGTACACAGTGTTATAGTGACTTAGTGACACATATCCGATGCGGCAGCGACTGGACTGGGCGTCCTTCACTACGCAAACAAAACAAATCCAGCCCTTCGGTCTGCAAAGCTCACATTACTGTACGCAACATGCACTGGTTCAGTGCTTGTTAAACGAGACCTTGATAGTCTTCTTTTGTTAAAAGTTCCAAAAAAGGAAGAGTTTTCAATTCTACGCGTACTTTTTTGTATTTCCGTCCTTTGATGTCTGTTCAAGTTTTGAACTGACATAACGAGATGATTATTTCAACTCGGAAGTAATTTGTTTTGCAGAGTATTCTCATAAAAATAATTGGTAGAAATTGAGCTTCTCAATTTTATTAATCACGCCTACCCTCTTTTACAGAAATTCCATATTTGGCGAATTATGTATCTAGGCTTTTGTGAGTTGTGAACGTTGACTAGCTGATTTTTTCTTGTTGAATGTGCAGTGTAGTCTCACTAAAATAATTTGTATGTAGTATAGGATAGTATACGTATGGGAATTCAACGCTTCTTATAAGATTTCATACCTTGAAAGGCCAAATTGTTCTAAACATGATATAATATTTCGAAGACAAACTTTCAAATGTATCACTAATAGACCTATATAGGCAACATCTGAAATACATGTGGACACTAGGATCTTCCAGTCTAAAAATGCACTCCCCTCTACTTAACGAGATTATTTAAATGTGTGCGTGCATCGATTTTACTTTGAATTTGGACACGTTCACGCAGATTGCACACACACCACGATGACAGAAAAACCAATGATGTTGGCGAGGTTGCGTGTATTACGTCTATACACTATTATGCATGTAGGGGTAGCCATGACACAGGGGAAGACATTGGAGGGGCGTGCACTCTAAAACTGAAAGATATACTAAGATATATTACACTTGTATAGTGAAAATGAAGACGTAAATAGATAGATAGATAGAACTCTTTATTGAAACACCACAGTACAGATGAAATCTAAGATTTTTTACCTGGATATAATATGATGAATTTACAAAAAATTAATTTATAAAAATAAATGAATTACAATAATGTTACAACACCTTATAATGAAAGCGTTTGTGGTATAGGTACGTTATGACATCAGCTTGGCTAATCGTTCATGCAGGAGCCAGCTTCATTAGTCAAGCCTGATGATTATCAGATGCAGCTGCAGTTTTAGTGCACGCACGCTTTTACTGAGTAGTTTTTGCCGTTGGGAGTGTGACTATGTTGTGTAGAGGCGTTGCCGTTGTTGCCATTTTGTCTGATAATATACTTTGCTACAACTTAATTTAGTCTCAAGGTTCATCATTTGTTGCACTTATGTGTGTCGACTTGTATCGTATATTTGAAATAACTTTATAGTAGATGCATCAAAGGAGTGTCTTACATCACGTGCAACATTTTGAATCTTGATCGTAAGGAACTCCAGAGCCAAGTAAGTTATTATGGCCCTGAAGGCTTAGCCGGGCTACGAAGTTGTACTACGAATAGTTTTATTATTACACGGTGGTCAATAATGTGATTGGAACCCTAATATTTGTAGTTCTGGAAATATTTACCGCAGAGACAAATTCAGGGAGAGTCAATTATTTATACTGGGGAGCTTTCTAGGCTTAGCTTGTGAGGGTATTATAACTGTCTAGAGTTCTTTGAGTAAAGAAGAAACATACTTTTTATATTATTGCATCTAAAAAATAAATAAATGGGGGAGAGTGAAAGTTGTAAATTTTAAACAGTCTTTACGAGGTCTGAGGAATCTAAAATGTTTGTATGTTATGTACCAATATGATAGTTGTTAGGTATTCTAAAAAAGGTTGATTTAAAATTTCGTTTTGAAGCTATGATGATGTGATCAAAACAGTATTTCATGACGCGGGTTGTTGCGATGCGGTACCTTTGTTGAGTGGGGCCCGAGTCACTACTTTTATTTTTTATTGATTTTGTCACGAAAGGTGTAAAAAGTAGAGTATTCTTCTCGGGGATACCTAAAGCTATTTTCGTCTTGGGTGCGATTGAATTCCTCACTGTACAGGTTAAGGTCTTCAATTCCTGGCTTCGCTAGAGTCAGAAATCCGCCGCCACTAGCTGCCGAGCTATCTTTACGAATAATATAATTTTATTATTCGTAGATTACTTCGATACGTTCGGTACTTATTAAAAATATCGTCCTATGCTCTTGGTGCATAATGTTTGGCTTGGCAAATAGGAGTTAACGAGGTGTTTAAATGTATATATCAACAGAACTAAATTTCTGCGTTGTATGTTTAATAATAACTTATAGTAAGTTAAATAGTAAAATAAAAAAATAATATTTATAGTAACTATTACTCAAGCCCAAACTTTTGCGTTTATATTAGGTAGGTATATTATTATGTCACCCCTATTTCTTCCCGAGGGAATAAAATAAGAGGCGGGTAAAGGTAAAAATACCGGAAGGTGGGGACCACTGCGATCCCCATGACGCCTGCCAAGCGAGGTGATGATGGCAAACACACCTTAATGGTGGAAGCTGTGTTCAACAGTGGATATCTGATTCTGTACAGTTCAGTGGGTAGGATTATTTCACACTGGCAATCCACCAGGTGGCCCTCCACACCCCAAATTACAGGCACGTAATTAGGTATCTTCCAAGTCTTCGCGGCACTGTTGCGAGTTCGCATCATCTCATCCATATAAAGAATGAGCATGAGCCTCAAAATAAAAATAAGGTATTACTTACATAGGTCTTAGATATTTCAAATTAAGCTCTCCTATCATGCTGAGCAAGTGAATTTGGTGGCATTAATAGTATAAGTAACTTGAAAATGTTCTGTTGATAAAAAAACAATTATAAATTATAAAATGGAATGGTTAAAAATAAAAAAATATCAATTTTAAAATATATAGCAACAACAGTGTAACTAAAATACACTCGAGAGCAATGAATCCGGGTCACTTAAAGAATCCTAAAAATCTCGGAAACTAAAAATGCTAGGTTAATGCAATAAATTGTATTTAATAGACAATGTAATACTCCTTAAATGAAGGTATTAAAACTTCTTAGTTATTGTAAAGTTATATCATAAAAAAATCAAATTTGAAAAAGGGCCACTTTCGAAGATGGAACTACGAAATTACAGCATTTGGTTTTGCTTTTGTTTGTAATCTGTCATTTATGTGGGTACATAAACCATGTTGATAGTGCTCTATATTCATTATTCAAGCTGAAATTATGTCGCTTACGCCTGAAGAATGCACCAGAATACTTACAATGCTGGAAACCGGCCGGAGTCAGCGCGATACAGCCAGGACTGTCGGTGTGTCGCTGTCAACAGTACAAAGAGTTCTCCGAAGTTACGAAGAAACTGGTTCTAACCTACGCAGACCAGGAACGGGCAGAACCAGGTGTACCACAGCACGAGAAGACCGATACTTGGTGAACACCATGCTTCGAAATCGCTTTCTCACAGGAACTGAACTCACCAATCAGTTTCGACGCCTCGGAGGAAGTAACCCAAGTGCATGGACAGTAAGACGTCGGCTTGCTGAATCTAACTTAAAACCCCTTAGACCTGCAAACGGCCCTAAACTGGAGCGTGGGCATCGTATTTCGAGACTAAGATATGCCCAGAGCCACGTAAATTGGAGTATTGAAGATTGTTCAAAAGTTATGTTCTCCGACGAATCAAAATTTATGCTCTACAAGCACGATGGAAGACACAGAGTGTATCGAAGACCAAGGGAAAGATTCAAGCAAGCATGCATCGAAGAAAAAGTAGCCTACGGTGGTGGGTCTGTACTTGTGTGGGCCGGAATTTCTTCTGAAAGTCGCACAGAGCTGGTGATCATAGAAAACGGCTCTTTAACTAGCGTAAGATATGTGGAAGAAATCCTCAATGATCACGTTGGTCCATTTATGGTCAATTTAGGTGAGGATGCTATATTTATGCATGACAATGCCCGACCTCATACAGGTAGGATTGTGAATGACTACCTTCAAGAGATGAACATTACTCGTATGGAGTGGCCAGCGCGCAGCCCGGATATCAACCCGATCGAGCATGCTTGGGACGAGCTAGGCAGATGCGTAAAACAACGAAACCCTCCCCCAATCACGCTTCGTGAGCTCAAAATTGCTCTCACAGAGGAATGGGAGAATATACCCCAAAATCGTATAAGGAACTTGGTGTACAGCATGCCAAACCGCGTAAACGCAGTAATGGAAGCACGAGGAGGCAATACGAAGTATTAAAATTCAAGAAAATCGTAATAAAGTTCAAAAATTTCATGTTTCCTATTTTTGTTTTAAGGAGAGATCAGCAGTTTTTTTCTTTATGTAATTTTGTGTTAATAAAATGTATGGTGACTCATATTTTTTTTACTTTCATTTAAGGAGTATTACATTGTCTATTAAATACAATTTATTGCATTAACCTATCATTTTTAGTTTCCGAGATTTTTAACATTCTTTAAGTGACCCGGATTCATTGCTCTCGAGTGTATTAATAAATAAATATTATGTATAAATTTGTTCATATATGTGAAACTATAGATAAATAAAATTTATTTATATATTTCCTTACATATACATCTATCTTGACAGGTTCCAATACAATCGAGTAACTATAAATAACATTTTGGTATTTTCTATTGAAATGCGATTTTTGAAAATTCGCTGAGATCCCAACAAAATAGGTCCACTTCAGTCGCGTTAATGTTGAGGTTGCGGAGTGCACAATATAGCAAGAAAAAAAGTTTTTCAAGTTATATAGAAAATATATATGATAGATAAAAATTAAATATTATTATAGCCCTAAGAGTCTTTAAAGCAGTAAAACCTTTTTTCCAATAACCATGTCTTCATGTAGTTTCTTTTTAAACATTCCGTATGGGACTTTTAGCGATATAGGAAATATATTATACGCATAGGGAATCAAATTTATACATCTAGTTAACATACCTGTAGTGATAGCTCAGTGGCATTGGCTATGTACTGGCGAGCAGCAGGTCCATGGTTCGAATCCCGCCGCGGGCTTGAGCTTCACCGCATGGTGGAAGGGCATTTTGCGAATGCCCGCATGGCTAGCGACCACCCTCAAGTAGAAAATCTGTCGCCAAGCACCTAGCGGTGTGGCAGCAGTCCTTGAGAGCCAGTGAAATTACAGGCACATGAGACTTAACAACTATGTTTTAAGGTGACGGGCGCAGTGCAATTCGTGACTTGTGACGAAATACATCTCTTATAGGCAGAGGTTAGTCCGCTTAACATCAGGTGGGCCTCAAGCTTGTTCTGTCGCAATAACATAAAAATAACTTATTTTATACAATTTTACTAGCTTATTCGTATATTTTTAAAGTTATGAAGTGCTGAGGTAACACCTGGTAGGCAAGTGTGAGCCTACCAGGTGTTACCTCAGCACTTCCAGTCTATTACACTTGCAATGTCACCGTTCTCTTGGTTATTGCTTAACACTGCACTGCATTCGTCACTCAGAACGTCGGTCTTGTTCACCAAATAATTTCACTTCTTACAGTGCTCTTCAAGCCTAAAATCTGCACACTTCTGCTTCAGAATATATCGATATAACCAAGACGAGCTCATGTTAAGAAGACCCCTCAGTAAGAGCATTGTAATTGCATATTTATAGAATTTTATCAGTGACATAATACTTAATTTTTATACTTACAAGTCCTATAAACGGGTTGTTGACTGTCTCTGAATTGCTTATATAATAATTAAAAAAAAATAACTCTTATTATGTTAATGATAGACGGGAGATCATCAATCATTCGAGAGTTCGTTTGCCTTCAAAGTTCAACACTTGTTTTTTTATTTCCTCTATCTGTTAGTAAAAAGGTTTAAAACTGTTATAATTATCACACACTATATAATCACATCTGTTATGTAGCAAAGCTACCTATGATATTGGAGGCCATGTTTTTTAAAAGCATATCATATCATTTCAGAACCGCTAGGAATAAGGTGCGTTTATATTGTTGTGATTAGTCTATGGATATAGGACTTTATCCTACTATATAAAGGTCTAGTCATAGGCTAAAATTACCAAACTATTCCTAGCAGATAAACATGTTGTCGTTCTTTGGTTCTCTATCAACGACGTATTTTGTATAATGAAGCAATAAAATTTAATGGCATCAGTCAAGTACTTTCTTATCCAATGTCAAGTTCACGTACGTTTCTGCTTGTTGCTTACATAATATATTTATTTACTAGCTTGAGCCCACGTGTTTGCTAGTTTTTCGTGGCATAGGGCCCCAGACGGCAACACAATTCTGTTAATACTGCCAAATTTACTTAATTTGGCAACAGTTTCATCTAAATATACTAAATGTGATGTTTTGTGTGGTTTTCGCACATTTCGGACGAATATATTAACGTAATAGCCACGTAGGGTTCGCGCTGAAATGATCTCTATTTCAACGTTACTTTGTGTAATTTTCGTACTCGCTTGTAGCGAGCTTCTAATATAGCAGCTATTGAGCACTTAAATAATGTATTTGGTGGCAGTGAAATCAGTGCAACGGGGGTTGACGGAGAATCGATCCTTCCTCATGGCATTCTTCATTCCTTTTTTTAGGTCATTCAACTTTTCGAGGTCATTAGAAAATGCTATAGTTACTTTTTAGTCATTGCCAGCGGCTGCCGCGCACATCAAACCTAAACCTTACGACGATGTACCTATAAACATTTAAAAAAAATACCGCTGTGTGTATGTTATTACGATGGTTGTATTCGTGCGACTATGTTCAAGGTTTTAAAGCAATGATAACCGAGCCGTAGTAGCTATGGACTGCCGCGCCCCAACTCCTTGTTTCAATTCAATCCCAAACTTCACGAGCTTCACCGCACGGTGGAAGGGCATTTTGCGAATGCTCGCCTCGCTAGCTACCACCCTCAAGTAGAAAATCTGTCGCTATGCACCTAACAGCGTTTTCCGGCAGCAGTCCTTGAGAGCCAGAAAAATTACAGGCACATGAGACTTAACAACTGTGTCTCAGTGTGACGGGCGCAGTGCAATTCGTCGTTACGAAATGCATCTGTTATAGGCAGAGGTTAGTCTTCTTAATATAAGTTGGGTTCGTGCTTTTCCGTCACAATACCAAAACTAAAATGAAGGCCAAGATTATACTATCATTATTTGTCACTCATTATGTCAGCGAATCAGCCGGAAACTACTTTATATTCATAAAATATAACACTTTGATTGTACCAAACGAGTTTGTTAAAACACTTCAACAAAAAATTTACGAGGTTTTTGCCCTGAGAAATACGGACGAAACCTAAACAGAGTTTGATAATTTGACCATAAAGATATAAAGTGTTAATAAATATTATTTTAGAGATAACCTCAGATGCAAGTTTTTGAAAGACTTACGAGTACCAATTTAAGTGTGGTTATTGGTAGCTCGACGTATTTTAGTCATGAAGTCATACAAATTTTTTTACCTAAGGTTTGGCAAAAGTGAACCATTGGAATAGCTAGAGTGCTTGTGGCGCTCTCCGTACAAACGTAATCAGTACTAATATTATAATCAGTACTAATATTATAATCAGTACTAATATTATAAATGCGAAAGTAACTTTGTCTGTCTGTCTGTCTGTTACGCTTTCACGCCAAAACTACTGGACCGATTTGAACGAAATTTGCTATGGAAATAGTTTGAGACCCGGGAAAAAACATAGAATATTTTTTATCCAACTGCGCAAAAAGAGGTTAACGTTTTTGCGCGATAACCGACATACGCGCGGGAGGAGCCGCGCCCGGAAAGCTAAGTATTTGAAAAATTAAGTATTTTCAAACATAATTCGAAAAATTCGTTTTGTATGGGAATTGCTTTTATTTATATTTTCTGAAATTTTTGGATAAAACCGGCCAACCGCGAATAGAGACTCCCGTACCAACATCAAAAATTGTTTTCTTTTCCTAAAGTTCGAAATTTTTAGCGTGCATCATACCTGCAAGTACTAAATTTTATTATTTGTTGTTAAACATGAGCTATTGGACAATAATCATACCAAGTTTGACGATTGTATCTAGTACTGTTTTTACAACAGAGAAAAAACAAAAAAATAAAAAATACTTTTACTTTTAACTTTATTAACCGACTTAAAAAAGTATGAGGTAATCAATTCGACTGTATTTTTTTGTGTATGTTACCTCATAATCAATCACATATATTTTTACTGGGTGAACCCATTTGGATGATATTTTTTATATCTTTTTATTTAAAGCTGGTGCTTGTCATGTGCTCCCATCAAAATCTGATTGAGATCTGACGAGTAGTATTTGAATTATCCCTTATAATGCGTAAAGGTTTATTTACTTTTTGCATTTTTTCTTTTAGACTATTTTCTCTTTGAAGTCTGTGTGTTTTGTTAAAATTTACCATGTTTTCTAGTACGGAACCCTAAAAATTAAAAAGGTTCTTAATTCGTCTTGTATTTTTATAAATGTTATCTGTTACTCTGTAAACTGTGAACCGATGTGTTCTTTTTTTCCTTTTTTGAAAAGCTGTATGTACGAGTATGTGGTGTAGTAAGGAAGTTTATGGAAACTGTACCCGTAAAGTTGTGAAAATGGCATCATAATTATAAATTAAAAAGTTTGCCCAGACAAAAAAATTGTGAGCATTGCTAAAAATCCTTTACTTTAGTCAACCTTGGTAAGATTTTATGTGATAAGGACATGTAAGTTTTTATTCTTAAATTAAACGCAATGAAATGCAGCTAGCTTGTAACTAGGACTGCTTGCAGCTATGCTGGGGATTTACAAAGGGCTTTGTTGCTTGAGATAATTTTATCTTATCTCCTCTAGTCCTTGCTCTAAGAATGAATGCAATGTGTACCATTCTACTCTATGAGTAACCACACACACCACACAAATGAGTACATATCTGATGAGAAGGGATATTGGACAGACAAAACCCTGAGCTATATAGATACCTATAGCTTTAATGAAAACCAAGCTGGAAAATGAAAAAAATTATAAATATCAGATATTCTATGACACTTTTAAATCGTCGTCGCGACAAAGTACATTAAGCGATCGTAGCAATGTTTGCTTAGCCGTTCTGAACCGATCAGCAAAGTTAAGCAACGTCCGGCTCGGTCATGACTTGGATGGGTGACCGCTGGTGACATACCTAACTACTGATTTCGGATCGATTGTCATTCACTGTCTACTTACGAGTTTATCATCATGATAGGAAAATATTTTTCAGTTATTGGAGTGTAACTTAAAAACGGCTCGACTGATTGATGAAATTCAAATGGGACGAAACGATAAGCATAACCATTCAAATAAAAAAAAACATTTTCAAAATCAGTTCACCCAGTCAAAAGTTCTGAGGTAACAAACATAATAAAAATATAGACTAATTGAGAACCTCCTCTTTTTTTGAAGGTTAAAAATATTTACATGATTTTGCAGTTAGTCTTTAGTGTGTAATACACATAAGTATCGATTCTTTAAATTTCTTAATATAAAAGGAAACTAAAAAATATATCTTTGAAAATAGCTCGTAAAATCTCTGGGTAAATGATAACATATATAAAAACTTGGCTACTTAATTAGATAAGTACTTATATTTTTAAGTTTTATATATACATATAATTAATTGCATATCATTATAAGTGAACTTTGTTCTTTATGGTTATAAAATCGTTAAACCTATTTTCAAGTAGGTACATGATATATTATTATCAATCAAAACAAAAGTTAGTTGAAATTACACTCAGTTTGAGTGATTCTAACAAAATTATTTTGTAATATTCCGACGGCACAGAAGCTCAGTAGTAGTGCCACTAGCGGTCACCCATCCAACTAATGACCGCGGCGGACGTTGATTAACGTAACGGCTAAGCAAACTTCGCTACGAGCGCTTCAAAATTCTCCACAACATTTGTTATACAGAATACCTACATATTAAAAACTCCAACTCCTGTATAAGTGTGTAATAATATGTTTGATGGTCAATTCTCAAGAAAAAAATAAATGAGCGTCTGCGAATCTGTCTGGTCTAAATTGGTTCAACCCTGCAGCTCAGACAATGCATTGATTACGAAGTTTAACTGTATTTTTTTGTCGCAGGAGTCGAAATCTTAATATTCGGTGTTTACAGAATTAATTGCTTGTAATGCATGATATGTTCATAAATTAATAATAATTTCATAACAATCTATTCATTATTAATAAGTATATTATCATATCATGATATTATATCAACTTTCAAGGACGCACTTCACATAATGATATAATTGTGATACTTGTTGTTATTCGTAGAAGACACGTATAATTTTATCTCATGTTTTTTCCTCCATGACAACATTAATTCAATGGCTGATAGATAAGATTGGGCAAAGCGTAATCCGCTGCGATGCGATGGTTGAAATATGTCTTGAAATTTGGAGCCGCAGTGAAAATGATACGAACCAAAGAAAGTAATAATGTGGAGGTGACCCGTAGACGGTCAAAATGGGGGTCTAAGTTTTATAAAAGTTGCCTCTAAAACTGTAGACAGTTAGGTATAAGGGTTAGAAAGTAGAAATATAAATTCTTCATATTAAATACATTATAAACGCACCTAGACACCTATGGGTTATTTTTCTGAAACAGAAGTAAAATAGAATTTTCATACTGCAACTAGATTTGCATTATTGAAGCAATTATGGCTCAGTGGCATTGGCTATGGGTTGCCGTGCAGCAGGTCCACGGTACGAATCTCGCCGCGGGTTTGAGCTTCACCGCATAGTGGTAGGGCGTTTTGTGAATTCCCGCCTTGCTTGCTGCGACCACCCTCAAGTAGAAAATCTGTTGCCAAGCAACAGTGTGTTCCGGCAGCTGTCCTTGAGAGCCAGTAATTCTAGGTCAAGCATGTTAAAACCTTCGACCACATCATCACTTACCTGGTGAGATAGTGTTCAATGGCTTACCTATCAGGCACATAAAAAAAACTTAACCATGTTTAATAATTCCACATGTTTACCTTACCCCACGATTGCGTTTATATTTCGTGTTTATATTATTTAAGGTTATAATTAAATTTAATGTTTTTCTTTAAAATAAGTACTCGTATTACCTTTTAATATGGTATTGTTGTAGTTAGTGGCCAAACCCATGCACTAATCGTATTAGACCTCAAATTTGTGACAAACAATACTAAATGCAACCCTTTCTTTATACGAAAGCCGGCATTCTTAAGCTTTTTCACGAAAATCTGATCAGAATCTGTATGATTGGATATTTTTAGCTCTTCATGATTATATTTCATTTTACTCACTGATTTATTTCGTCTCCCAAACGTCTATAGGCATTTCTTTATTTGGTACAACTTCTATTATTGCACCTTTCCAAAGCGTCCACTTCCCAAAATGACTATTCCCGTAATTACTACTTGCCACAATGACAACCTCTATACGGTCCACCTCCCATAATTACCACTATCGTTAAAAAAAAGCACGTGTTTAATGGATTTGGTATTTGAAAGTTATATAAAGAAGTTGTTTTTACCTATTTATTTCTGCACTTATCTGTTAGACTGTTACCATATCGTTTAAGTATTTTTCTACAAACTACATATATTGTTCTTTGAGACAGTGAATAGATAAACCTAAGTAGGTAGATAGATACATAATAAGTGGGTGGTCGGGACACAGAGTCACAGTAATTAAATATGTAAATAAAAAATAGAGTGCCTAATAAACTGGTATCTTCAGACTTTCAAGTGTCAACACGTTACTTAACTAGACCTAGGTACGTACGTACCGTGGCGTCGCGTCGTCGTCGTAATCACAATATTCCTAAGGATATTCCTTGTACTGTTTTAAAGTATGATATGAATATTATGAAAACAAAATTATAGTATTTATGTTGATAACAAGATAAGGTAATTAGAAAGGAGTATCGGTGGAGAGAAAGAGAGTCCAGTAGTCTAAGAGTAAAGTGTACGAGTAAACAAGTAGGTAAGTCCACAAGTATTGGCTAGTCTAAACTAACTAGAGTCGACGTTAGTTTAACTACTCCATATAGGTACTGTACACTTATATACCTACTCATACATATCTGGCGATGTTTAGAAACTGCACTTAAACTATGAAAACATATAAACAAGAGGCACTACAATAATTTCCGTATTTGTTGTTTTAACGATACGAGTACCTACATAATTATTTACTATTTAAGTATGCTAAGCGAAAATCATATAAACTTATGTTTATATGATTTTCGCTTAGCACGCGATATTGCGTGTAATCATATTTAGAAATACATAGGTATCTATTGTGTCCCCTAATATCTAAAAGAAACAAGCTCTTAACAATAGCCAAATAACGGATAACTTGTGTGGTTCCATATTTAAGAATATAAGTAATATTACATTTACTACCCTACTCAATAAGTAGGTACCTACTAAAACAAAATTCTACATAGGGTACAAAAAAATATCAGCTACTTTGTCATGTCAATTATTATTTGTTAAGCCTCCCCTTGAAAAATAATTTAATTAAAATGTTCAATTTAAAATTCACGTTATAATTTAAATACTCATGAATACTATAAAAATATTTGGTTAAGAGCCAATATTATATATAAAAGGAGGTTAAGAGCCAATCAGATAATTGTTTATTAAAACTTCATGTTTGCCACCAATTGTAACCAGTTCCGATTTCGCCCGTGAAAGTAACACAGATAGACATAGGACTCTGATTTCCCTTCGGCTATGAAACTTAAAATCTGGCATCAATCAAAACCCCCGCCAATACTAGAGTTATAATTCCTTCCTATGTCATTAAACTTGCAGTTCGGTGGTCGGCCATTGACGCCCGACAACGGCAAGAGGCATACCGGTTACGTAGTTACTATCTTTGATCTGCAACACCAGCTTACTTTACGTAACAGTTTAAGCGAAGCCAATGTCAAGAGCGCTGCGTCAACAGCGGCCACAGAGTAAACAATAGTTTGTAAGACATGCGCACACGCATGGGCCGGTGCCGGCTCACGCGGCGGTTTCAGGTCGACGACCGCGTTACCAAACAAATATTAAAAAGTATGTACTATATATTGTACGTGAACGATATCATCTCCAAATAAAAATACGTGATTCCGTGAACCAGCTCGGCTGTATTGGTATTTGTAGTGTCATCAACCTCTCATTTGTTTCGCAATCAGCTAATGAACTGTCACCAGGTACAAAATGATCTTGAAGTATATTAATATGAATAGCAAATGGGAGTAAAAATCTATCTTACCGAGTTTCCACTGCTTCCAATTCCTTTTCAACTTCATTTAAAAAAGTCAATATTTGTATACTAGCTGTACACCGCCAGATCTTTTCAAAAATGGTTCCTCTTCATTCAAGGGTTGTCTGTGAGGTATGGCATTGAGCGATAACTCCGCCTATTTTTAACTATTGTAAGCTGTTTTAGTTTAAGGTGAGCAATAAACAGTTTTCATAGCTAGCTTTTGACCACTAATTCACCTGATGGGAAGTGATGATATGGTCGCAGGTATTGTTCAACCTAATCTAGAATTACCGGCTCTCAATGACTGCAGGCTAATCACACCTTTAGGTGCTTAGTAGGGACAGATTTATACTTGAGCTAGATAACAAACCATACTATAACGACTGCTATCCTAAGCCAACAATCGGGACCGACGGCTCTCCGAAGCACGGAAGCGATCAGTAACGCTGCCACTAGCGGTCACGCCAAGTCCTTCCAAGTTATGACCGCAGCAGACGTTGCTGATCTTAGAATAACTAAGCAAACTACGAGGATTTCAAACGCTATGTTTCTATATATTTACTTTCTTCTTTCGCAGAACACCCCACATCCTTTAGTGGACTGGTCTGGCGTGCCAACAATACTCGTAACCGTCATCGCAGTGGTAATAGCTGTCACCGCTCTGACGACAAAAGTGCCTGATGGCAAGAAGCTGCAACAACTACCTGGACCAAAGCCTCTGCCATTTCTAGGGACAAGATGGCTGTTCTGGAGCCGGTATAGGATGAACAAGTTGCATGATGCTTACGCGGGTGAGAAGATTTTTTTGTTACTTATTAATTAAACTGCCCACCTTACCAATTTATGAAAATCCTCCAATTTTACCTGTGGGTGTCGTAAGAGGCGACTAATGGGAAAATATCGGAAGGTGGGAAGCACTTCTTGAGAAAGTTCTCAAGAACTGCCGTCTCACACTACGATCATAGCTTTTATAATCGAATATGTAGATTTTAATAAATTTTTATTTCATGTACGATTTCTGCAGGCAAGGCGATTGGTTTTGTAATTAAAATATCTTAATAAGATATTAATTTCGATTGGTAAACAGATCGGTGTAGATAGATAGATAGATAGATAGATAACTCTTTATTGTACACCAAAATAACAAAATCATTATAAACAATAACATAAACTTAAGTAATGTTGTACAATTGGCGGTCTTATCGCTAAAAAGCGATAGGTGTAGTTATTTGTTCAAATCTGCTTGTCCATGCATAGAAATAAGGAGGCAAGCCTACCTAGGCATATTCTGTGCAGTCGAACTGAAATTCATTCGGTCATGAAATGAGTGAAGGTGATGAAAGAAACTTGATTTAAATAATTTTAATCAAAAATAGCTATGAAAACTTTTCGATAGGCAAGTTATCATAGGCATATTTGTTAATAAATTAAAATATGTGATAAAAAAATGTCTCATCAAGTCATCAGATGTGTGAAGGTCGACCTTTTATTTTTTTATGATATTGTGATGGAACAACCTCGAGGCCCACCTGATGTTAAGCGGACTAACCTCTGCCTATAACAGATGCATTTCGTCACAAGTCGCGATTGCACTGCGCCCGTCACATTGAGACATAGTTGTTAAGTCTCATGTGCCTGTAATTTCTCTCGCTTTCAAGGACTGCTGCCGGAACAAACAATTAGGTGCTTGGCGACAGATTTACTACTTGAGGGTGGTCGCTAGCCAGGCGGGCATTCGCAAAATGCCCTCCACCACGCGGTGAAGCTCAAGCCCGCGGCGGGATTCGAACCATGGACCTGCTGCTCGGCAGTCCATAGCCAATGCCACTGAGCCATCACCTTCCACGTCTCCTCTACTATAGTCGTCATGATCAGGCAAGCGTGTTTGTTTCATCATGAAAAACTTGTGTGCTATTTGCCTTATTGAACATGTACAGCTGTGTTACAGTGAGATATTTTGACGCAGATATGTTCAAGCGTTACGGGACTGTGTTTGCTGAGATCACACCGACCGGGGCCATGCTGGTGTCCATTGCAGATAGAGTCGGATTGGAAGCAGTCCTCAGAATTCCAGCAAAAACGCCGTACAGGCCGCCGACGGAAATTGTGGAAGTCTACAGGAGAAGCAGACCAGATCGATATGCGTCAACTGGACTTGTTAATGAGTAAGTTCAAAATGCAATTTTTCTTAGTTCTTACGAGAATATTAAAGAAATAATAAAAACGTCCAGGCGCGAGTCAGAGTGGCGGTCCGCATCTTAGTGAATTCGCACAAGGAGGTTTCCAATTAGACTGTATGTTTATTACGCGCTTACTCCTTCAATCATGAACTGATTTAGATAATTATATTTTTGTTAGGTTGAGCATTCCTGCAATAGTAACTTTAAGACTTTCGCGACTTAAACACAAAGTTATAGTAAGTACTTAACTTTTAGGTAAATACATACATGTTTTTATTGCGATCAAGTTTCGTTAAATACTTATAACTATGGATACATTCAAGTTGGTTCCATTCAAATTACATCGAAATCTGTTGAATGGTTTTCAAGTTATAGTCAGTTGAAAAGTGTATTTGTATACCTGGATGATTGAATGGTAATTGCAACTATTCGTGAACAGTATTTGAGGCGACTCAATGATCTTGTAAGCCATATTATGCATACCAAAACGGAGAAAAAGAAATTATCGTGCCATGATAATGTGAGGTCAGCGTATTGAATCAGCGTGGTAATACTTCAACAAGTTATTTAATACTCTTTGTGTTGGAAGTCGGTTACATTTTTTTAACCGACTTCCAAAAAAGGAGGAGGTTCTCAATTCGTCTGTATTTTTTTTGTTTGTTACCTCAGAACTCTTGACTGGGTGAACAGATTTTGAAAATTCTTTTTTTGTGTGAAAGCTTGTCGTTTGGTCCCATTTTAAATTTCATCAAAATCGGTCAAGCCGTTTTTGAGTTACGCTCCAATAACTGAAAAATATTCACCTATCTTGATGATATAGTCGTTGACAATGAATGGGAATCGGTCCCGTAAGTAGCAAGGGTCATTAAAAAGAGTGGAAAAAAAATTTATTACCAAAAAATGGAACCTACTGCAACAAGTTATTTCACACTTTTGGGTGTTGAAGTCGGTTCCATTTTTTGGTAAAAAAAATTAAAATAATTATTTTTATATATACATACGATTTATACGGAACTTTCAGTGTGCGAATCCGACTCGTACATGGTCGGTTTATTTATCAATAGACAAATATTTGTTTTGTGATACCCTGGTTGTATTTCACAGGTATTCTGTTGTTTTTGAAAAGACCGTGCCATCCAGGTGCATTGAAAGAACTTCAGTTTTTAACAAAGAACATAGCTTCAGCTTAGCAAAGGGCTGGTATACTAACATTTGCTAAGCCCTTTGACAGAACACTGGCCACAAATACTCTTTTTATACAATAAGGGCTGGTAGGGCGGTATTCAGACTTGAAGCGGTCGTAGGGGAGTTTGCCTATTAGTCGTTCTTCAGAGGGCACGATCCCGGTTCTTGTCTTGGCAGTCGTTATTGCATGGTGGTTAGGCATATCGCGAAAGCCCGCCTTACTAACTATCACCAATAGGAACTAGGTTTTTTTTATCGTTGATAGGTTAGTCTTTGACCAATATCTCACCTGATGGTAAGTGATGATGTCGTCGAAGATGTTGTTCAGGCTAACCTAGAACTACTGGGTCTCAAGGATAGTTGCCGTAACACACCGTTAGATACTTGGCGACAGATTTTCTACTTGAAGGTGATGTCTAGCCAGGCGGGCATTCGCAAAATGCCCTACCACCATGCAAAATATTGCTAAAACCCTAACGGTATGTTTCGGCGGTTGTTCTTGAGAATTAGTTCCCATTACCACCTTCGATTGCGTCATCAACACATACCAATTCATTCTCCAAAATATACATTAAAAAACTAGTTCGCGTTTTTGTTGTAAATGTTTCAATAAAATTATCCATATACCAGAGATCACGACAACCATAAGGAACAATGTAAAAGATTCTCCGACGAGCAAAAAACACCATTAAAACTAATAAACGTTTCATGGTTACCTGCCAGTTGAGTCTGGGAAAAAAGATCTAGCGTAACTTTTAGTCTGCAGTCTGATAACAATCAAAAGTTCGTATTTTTAATAACTTTATTGTTATACAAATCTATTTATAGGTCCATTCATTCATCACCACGGGTGGTTTGACCTCGACCAGCCTCGACACTAAAGAAAATGTATGAGTGTATGTACATACAAAGCAGTGGCAGCTTTATTTTGGATGTGGTTCTTAAAATAATTTGTGTGGATATGTGTTAATGCAATCGGATATACCTATACCTACGTTCCTAGGCTCATAATTACATACACCCACGCGATTATACGTAAACTAAAGGCCTGTTTGCACATTGATTAGTGTTTAGTGCAGCTGTTAAGTTTGTAGTAGATACTAAATACGTTTGGACACGCAAGTACCGAACTTACCGATCGCTAAATTTGACATTTAATATCGTCTAAATTCGATGAAACGAGTTATATCAATGTTTGCAAGTATGAAACCTACTTAAACGATCGGTAATTAATTTCGATAAACATCGTTAAAATAATTTTTACCCTATCATGGAACTTTAAAATGACGTCTGAGATCGTCTATTTTGTAGAGTTTAACGATTGTTTTCAGTCAGGTTTAAAAAGAAGCTCGATATAACTGAGACTAATTTAAAAAGACTTCGACAACGATATTAGTAGTACGCGATCTGTAGGTATATAACTTTAAATAGAATTATTGTTTTGGTCTATGTTATTTCTTTTTTAAGGAACATTATAGGCAGGTACATATCTTAGTATTTAACTATATTTCTGAGCTATCACGTAAGTAAAGACTAAAAAAATATCGTTTGTAGCTAAATTGGTTTTTAAATGTTGTCACAAAATTTTCCATCTATTAATGTTCTTATTTAGGACATGAACATTAATAAATAAGTTGTCAGTCGCACTTTTCATCGTATTTATTTCTTCTGCAGCGGACAGAAGAATTTTTAGACGATTTATTAGTTAACGAATACGCTGCACAAAAATAATACTACCTAACACTCAAACCCACCACTGCAAACCTGTAGCCAATCATAAACTAACTTCGCAATCACCTGCAAAATGTGATTCTTTACGCCCGAGATTATTATTTCTATTATGATCTCTATTAATCAAAGTGCACACAGGCCCTAGCACTACAGTGACGCTGGGACTAATAAATAATAATAGTCACAGAATAGATAATAGTAGTAAGGCACTGTGCAAGTTCTGCAGACAATATTTTGACAAGCCTTTCAATTGCCAGTCACGTAGATATACGTGGTTTCGGCGTTTTAATACATACAATCATACATACAATGTTCTTTCTAGTTTTTGCATCATTGTTGTAAGCTTCCTGTCTGGGTTTCATGAAGAATAGGTACCTATTTTGATTTTCTTGCGCATTGGATAAGCTCCAAGTTTTTTTAATTGTGATTTTCAAGGACTTATGATTCGACACGTATGGTAAATTTTATGGCTGTACGGCGAATTTATTCAGGTGTGCTAACTTACCTGCCTGCCAAAACAAATTATCAAGTTACGGCGTGTTTTGTTTCTTTGCTGAGCCTGGCATCAGAGCCTTAAGAGGAAACGGAAAAATAAGAAAAAAATTCACGAAATGGACGTTTTGTATACCTGTGTTTTCTATTCTAAAACTGAGCTAATTTAATTATTATTGATATTTTAGGCTATTTCATATTTATGATTCTATTATTTTATTTTTAAAAAATCCTCATTTTTAGAGTTTCGTACCCAAAGGGTAAAAACGGGACCCTATTACTGAGACTTCGCTGTCCGTCCGTCCGTCTGTTACCAGGCTGTATCTCAAGAACGGTGATAGCTAGACAGTTGATGTATTTCTGTTGCCGCTATAACAACAAATACAAAAAGTTGGCCAAGTGCGAGTCGTATTTTTGGAGCATTTTAAAGGTCATATTTTCATTACTTTTTTAGCAACTAATTGCGTATTCTATTTAACTAGCGTATCTATAAATAACCAAGATTGTTAGATAAAAAGGCATTATCCAGGAAGAAAATTGGGCTATAATTGGTATAGAGAATCGCACGCGCCGCCGTCCCTCTTAAGAATTTTATGGGCACAGGAAGTTCATGCAAAACAATTTTCAAGAAAATTTATACATATAACTAGGCCGGATTATAATGCATCATAAAAAGATTGAAATATACATGAAAAGGATTTGATCCTATAGAATGCAAAAAATATATCTGTCGCCATCGCCAATCACCTAATAGTGAGTTCCAGCCAGCAGCAGTCCTTGAGAGCCAGTAAAATCACAGGCATACGAGACTCAACAACTGTATGTTATCAGGGTGACGGGCGCAGTATAGTTCGTTGCTTGTGAGAAAATGCCTATAACAGATTATAGGCAGAGGTTACCGCTTAACATAACAAACTAATCAACATGATGAGGGTGGGTGGGTTAAAATTTAATGTAGAGCTCAAAGTTAGGTATATTAAGGAGATTTTGTTATATTTACACATACATACTTTAACATTTCCTTTTTCACGCACACCTAAACACACTATCACTTACACTTACACATTAAAAATCAATAATTAATCTTGTGCCATTGTATCACAGTGACGAATTGTTCTAGGCAGATATCAGTCTTTAATTATAATTTAACTTGTAGTATTATTATTTTTTGCATCAACACCCAAATTAAAATCATTCATTCATTAACTCATTCTTTCAAATGTTTATATTTCTAGCTCAAAGGTTAGTTAGATCATGTTTTGGTTTATATTATTATTTTATAGTCTCTAATATTTCATTTTTAATCATTGTCATCAAATTCTTTGCAGAAGCTGTTTCTAATTTGTCGTATTAAGCTTTAGTAAACCGTTTTTTTTAATAACTATTATATGTCTTGGCAAACAACCGCCCGAGAACAGCAGGGATATGCTGAAAAACAGCGCAGCGATGCTCCTCTGAAAAGAGAACATTGCTGCACAAACTGAGCATAACCCTATTGCCAAAATTAATTTTTAAATTTGTGTTAATTTAGTAATTAGTAATTTTTGAAGGCAATAAATAGATATTTTATTTTTTTTATTTTTTTATTTAAAAAAGTATAGCTCCGATCGTGCTCAATCCAACGGGAAACGATCGGGGATTGCGGCCCGCGTGTTTTGAGGCGTGGAGCTATTTTAAAATGTTGAAACCGGATTTTTAATTTGGAAAATAAACGAAATTTTGAAAAATATGTCTATAAAATGTTGATAACTTTTTTACTATTGACTCTAAAGGCCTAAAAACGACGCAGGACGGTCCGCTACCAGCGCAGCGGCCGCAATTTACCAAACACAAAAACAACATACAAATAGGAAACAAACAAAGACAACAACGAAAGTTTGATATTTTGTTTAAATTATCTTAATATAACAGGTGGGCCTCGTGCTTATTCCATCATAATAACATTTAAAAAATGCTCAGAAATTTGGTTAGTAAATTAAGAAAACCAAAATCATCAAGTAAAATAATGTTGTCTTAGGTTTCGCGATTACACATAGAACTTCATACGGTTTAACTCGCGTATATTTATCATTATTTTTGGCGACGTCTCAAACACTGCAGTGATCGTGGTCACGGGGTGATGATAAATATACGCGATTTTAACCGTTTCAAGTTGTTTAATTACTGCAAGTAAAATAAGCTAGTTAGAAACGAAAGCACCTAACAGTTTGTTGCGGCAGTAGGCATGTAATTCTAATTTCAGCTTTTTACCTTTCCCGATATTTCTCATCATCCTTAAGGCTTCCAATGTTATTCTGCATTATTTCCAGGCAAGGCGAGAAGTGGTACCATCTTCGTCGTCATCTCACAGCAGACCTCACAAGTCCGCACACGATGCAAGGATTCCTACCAGAGCTGAACAATATCTGTGATGATTTCCTGCTTTTACTGGACTCATGTCGGCAGCCAAACGGAACAGTCCACGGGTTTGACCAGCTTACGAACAGAGTGGGGCTTGAATGTAAGTTTTATATATATGTACTTACTTAACTTTTTGTATAGAAGTAAGGCAAGGCCTAAGGTTGCACCAGATAGCGTGGTCTACCCTGGAATATGTCGAACTAGAAAATACCGATTCAATCTATACCATGGCGCTTACAGTAATCTAGAAACTACCTTTTTCCGTTTCCTGCCTGATTATGATTACATACTCCTGCCTGATTATGATTACATACTATACACTTTACAGCCTATTCCTATGTAGAAAATTCATCAAATCGATCCAGGGGCTTAGATGTGAATACATTTGTTTACCTAAAAATGAAACCTACTTTTACACTCTAAAGTGTGAAATAACTTCTTGAAGTCGGTACCATAATAGTTCAAAAGTACCTATTATGTCAATATTGTGAGCATGGTACCGACTTCGACAAGTTATTTCACACTTTTGAGTTCTGAAGTCGGTTCCATTTTTGGGTAAAAAACTTTTTTCACTCTTCAGTAACCTTTAATACTTACGGGAACGATTGTCGTTCACTGGCAATGACTATATCATCAAGATAGGAAAAAACATTTCAGTTATTGAAGTGTAACTCAAAAACGGCTTGACCGATTTTGATGAAATTTAAATGGGACCACATGGTAAGCATCAGCTTTCAAATAAAAAGGAATCGGTTCTTCCAGTTAAAGGTTCTGAGATAACAAACATAAAAAATAATAAAGACGATTGAGAACCTCCTCTTTTTTTGGAGTAGGAAAAAAATATACGTCACTTTACTCGTAAAATCCCTCATTTTGAAATGTTATACGGTAAACTAGATTAAATACCAAAACCCCTAGTTATAGTTTAGTTATGTCTTGTTAAGAACGGGCGTTGTTGTCTGTACTAAAGTTTTAATACTACAACACGATCTGACTAAGAAATAGTTCATGTATATATATTATGTACAAATATGTAGTAGGTGCATCCTAAAGTCTACCTAAGAAATTTGTCTAATAAATATTATTATTAACAATATTTTTTTATGTGTATTGAAAAACATTAGTTGTTGAAACTTACAATACGAAAAAAACATGTTTGAGAAGGGCAAACAAGTTTATTATTTGATAATTTTAAACACGTGTATACAGCAAAACAAATGTCATTGAGATGGTTATCAAATGTTTAAAAAAAACTACAGTTTTTAGGGTTCCGTAATCAAAGGGTAAAAACGGGACCCTATTACTGAGACTTCGCTGTCCGTCCGTCCGTCCGTAACCAGGCTGTATCTCAAGAACGGTGATAGTTAGGCAGTTGAAATTTTCACAGATGATGTATTTCTGTTGCCGCTATATCAACAAATACAAAAAGTTGGCCAAGTGGGAGTCGGACTCGCGCACGTTAAAACAAAAGAAGGTTAAAATATGAAGTCTAATGTTGTATAGCTAATGGTACGAAACCCTTCATGCGCGAGTCCGACTCGCACTTGGCCGATTTTTTATTACTAGATCTTTTCTTAAGTAATCTCATTAAAACCCTTGTAAATATTACTTTTGATATGAAATTAAATTAGTCTATTTTGAACGTGTCATTGAACTTTACGAGGTGTAGTGTAGATAAGTATGTACTCGTATATATAAATGTACTTACAACTTTACGAGGTGTAAGTATGTTTATTCATTTTTTTTTATTGCTGATAGGTAAGCCTTTGACCACAATCTCACCTGATGGTAAGTGATGATGTGGTCGAAGGTGTTAACAGGCTTAACCTAGAAATACTGGTTCTCAAGGACTGCTGCCGGAACACACTGTTAGGTGCTTGGCGACAGATTTTCTACTTGAGGGTGGTCGTTAGCCAGGCGGGTATTCGCAAAAATGCCCTTCCACCATGCGGTGAAGCTCAAGCCCGCGGCGGGATTCGAACCATGGACCTGCTGCGCGGCAGTCCATAGCCAAAGCCACTGAGCTATCACTGCTTCATTTATTTACGTAAAGCAAATATTACAACTGTCTACTCAATATGTCGCTAAATTATTTCATAATATTTTTGTATTCTCATTGCGTCTTCATCAAGAATTTCGGAGAACAAATACCTACGCATTTTTATTTCCGCAATAAAAGTTTATGCAGATGTGCCGTCAAATTATTTTGTAATGACATGGATGTGCGTGTACTAACTACATAATTTGAATACCAAACTTTTATAGTACACGTAAGTAATGGTTATACTGTGGTTTATAGTTAAACAACAGCTTATCTGTATGCTGAAGGAGTACCTATAGATACCTACTTATATAATTTTAGAACGTAACTACATACAAAACTAATGTCAACACGAGTTAAAGTAATTAAGGCGATATAGTCTGACTAAGTAACATCTTTGAAAATCGAGATAAAATACTTCTTCGATTACCTAAGTTGAATTCTTTTGATATGTATATCTTCAGTTCATAAACTTAATTATGATCTCGGCAAAAACACGATTACGTAAAAAATCCTCGATAGATTTAATTTTTGAAAAATATGCTTTTTAAATTTTATTATCGCCGATATCTTAAAACTATAATTAATATTAACACTAAACTGGTTTTATTCGATAGTTTATTAGTATATCTAAATATTTGTCTAATATTTTATCAATATCTATAGTGGATGATTTTCTGGCAATATTTTCTCATTATAACCTAAGAGATCCCTTGTGCCCGTGTCGCCAGTACGCCCGTGACCGCTGTCAACGACGGTACTGTGCTCGTTTCTTTCGCGCACGGATTGTATACGCTATTTCGGAATCGACGAATAAATAAATGGGAAACCACAGTATAAAAAATAAGGAACGCTTACGTCAGCTGAGGGAGCATATTATGATATTGATTAGAGATCGAAATCGGTAAGTACTAACTAGTAGGTAAGTAACTAATACATTTATCAAATGAATAAGCCACATGATGGCCTTTGTCGGTGTAGAAAATAAAATCAAATACTCGTATATTTCATATGTATCAGTATTTCAGTATTATCAGTACTAGTAATATTATAAATGCGAAAGTAACTCTGTCTGTCTGTCTGTTACGCTTTCACGCCAAAACTACTGGACCTATTTGAATGATATTTGGTATGGAAATAGTTTGAGACCCGGGAAAAAACATAGGATAGTTTTTATCCAACTGCGCAAAAAGAGGTTAATGTTTTTGCGCGATAACCGACATACGCGCAGGTGGAGCCGCGCCCAGAAAGCTAGTGGTATAATAATAACATAAGTAAATGCTTAGTATATTCCACGTTTTGATATTTCCCTATTACTCAGGTTCATCTGTACTGGACGACTTATTTGCATATCGCCGTTTAGTTTGCGCATGTAGCGCCAACATATCAATATCAATAACGATTTCGTCTGCCAACTGAAGAAAGTTGCTCCGATTTGGCTAAAAATAAAAATCTAGGTTGTTCTGGACGTCCTCACTCCGAATGCAGACCTTATTTCGATGACGTCTGCGAAGTGAAAAAAGTTACTCCAATTTGGATGAAAATTGATATCTAGGTTGTTCTGGATGTCCTCATTCCAAATTTGGAATTTATTTTACGATGACGTCTGCCAAGTGAAAAAAGATACTCTGATTTGGCTGAAAATCGATATCTAGGTTGTTCTGGATGTCCTTATTCCAAATTTGGAATTTATTTATTGATTACGTCTGCCAGGTGAAAAAAGTGACTCCGATTGCGCTGAAAATCGATGTCTAGGTAGTTCTGAACGTCCGTATTACGAATTTAGAATTAGATTTCCGATGACGTCTGCCAATAGAAAAAAGTTACTCCGATTTGGATGAAAATTGATATCTAGGTTGTGCTGGATGTCTTCATTACAAATTTGGTATTTTTTCTTCGATGGCGTCTGCCAAGTGAAAAAGATACTCTGATTCGGCTGAAAATCGATATCTACGAGTAGGTTGTTCTGGATGTCCTTATTCCAAATTTGGAAATGATTTTTGATGACGTCTGCAGAGTAAGAAAAGTTACTCCAATTTGCATGAAAATCGATATATATGTTGTTCTGGATGTCCTCATTCCAAATTTGGAATTTATTTTTCGATGCCGTCTGCCAAATGAAAAAAGTTACTCTGATTTAGATGAAAATCGATATCTAGGTAGTTCTGAACGTCCATATTACGAATTTAGAATTTGGTTCCGATGACGTCTGCCAAGTGAAAAAAGTTACTCCAATACGGATGAAAATCGATATCTACGTTGTTCTGGATGTCCTCATTCCAAATTTGGAATTATTTTTTATGACGCCTGCCAAGTGAAAAAAGATACTCTGATTTGGCTGATAATCGATATCTAGGTTGTTGTGGATGTCCTTATTTCAAATTCGATATCTACGTTGTTCTGGATGTCCTCATTCCAAATTTGGAATTATTTTTTGATTACGTCTGCCAAGTATGAAAAGTTATATATCCGGTTTGGATGAAAATCGATATCTAGGTTGTTCTAGATGTCCTTATTCCAAATACGGAATTAAATTTTCAATGACGACTGCCAAGTGAAAAAAGTGACTCCGATTTGGCTGAAAATCGATATCTGGGTAGTTCTGAACGTCCGTATAACGAATTCAAAATATGTTTTTCGAGGACGTCTGCCAAGTGAAAAAAGTTTCTCCGATTTGTTTGAAAATAAATTTCTAGGCTGAAATGGACGTCGTTATTCTGAATATGTATTTTTTTCGGATGGCGTCAGCCAAGAGAAGACAAATGACGTATCTCTAAAACGGTATTATGGAGTGTAAATATCAGTAATATATTTACAGTTGTAGTGCGTACTGGGTTACACGGTGTCTTAGTAGTTTAGTAGGTACTAATCCGAAATTATCTCAATGTAGACCTACCTACTCTTTTGGTAAACGTATTATTCCTAAGACTTTCTGAATACGGAAAAATGAAATATGAACTGTTCCACAGAAAAAGTAATTCACTCTCCACTTAGCAAAATATATGGAAAAGCATAATTTCAGGTTGGTGCCACAGTAAAAGTTCTTTATAATGACAACGCAAAGGAAGGGAAGACTTCAATCAGCTTTTTTCGACCGTTCCGTGTTACCATGTATGAATGTACAGAATATTACAATTACAATACCTTCCTTCTATATTACGATGCTAAGTTGATACTTATTATTATACACATTGAAATAATAAGCTTATTCTGAGATTATACATAAGTATTTGCTGTCATTGATATTTTGCATACCCGCTACGAACTCAATAATCAAACAAAAATTATACTTAAAGATTATGGTTTATTTTTAGTTTGTCCAATCCTTACGCTAGTAAAATAACGTATAATAACCCCGATCTTTATGGCAGTTCGCAATGGGGTGGTGTACAACAAACGACATAGTATACTTTACCTCAGAATTGGAACGCAAACCTATAAAAAAAACCAGATATAACCGAGTAACGTAGCTAGTAATTTTTGGAAGTGAATATTATCGAAAATATGTACCTAATTATATAGTATATAACTAGATGGTAAGTGGTGTGCGGGCCGCTCGCGGCCCGCATCTATCTTGAGTCAGTACGAACTGTCATAAAAGCAACTTTTACATTTAAAAAAAAGTATGTTTAAAACTCCAATAGAAATATAATAATAATCCCATATAAACTCCCAATACAATAAAGAACCAAATTGTAGCCACCAAACCAGATTTACCCTACTGCCATAAAAAAGTGGTACGGTCAGAATCGTACCAGGGTTCTGAGTCACTTCGGTAAAGGAACCCCACTTGTGGGTGATTTGGTTATCGCGGGCAGTTGCCATGGAGACCAGTCGGGGATGTGGAAAAATACCCTCAAGTCGGAGCTCGGCCTTCGGCCTCGAACAGTTACTCCAAATGTAGTCAAAAATGCTACATAAACTCTTAATACAGTCAACAAATAAAATGGATTACTCCAAATGCAGTATGAAGAATAAGAGGGGCACCTAGGACGAATCCAAAATGGCGGAATTCAAGATGACCACCATTCAAAGCACTCCAACCCCACTGAAGCTCGGCCTTACGGCCTCACTTCAGCGTGATCGGAGCACTTTGTATGGCGGCCATCTTGAATTCCGCCATTTTGGATTTTTTTTTCCTATCATTCGTACTCTCCATATTCACTATGACATTTGTTCAAAGACCCCCCCACCTATCTCTTACTGTTTTCGAAATATGTCTTCATTCATCACTTGGTAGACGTTATCGAAAAAAAATTTTCAAATTTGGAATAAGAACGTCCAGAACAACCTGGATATCGATTTTCAGCCAAATCGGAAAAACTTTTTTTACTTGGCAGACGTCATCGAAAAAAAAAAAACAAATTTGGAATAAGAACGTACTCATACTCCTAATACAGTCGGTAATGTATGGTAAAATACTCCAAGTACAGTATAAAGAATGAGAGGAGCATGTCAATACGAAGCTCGGCCTTCGGCCTCGCAAGACACAAACAGGGCTCGGCCTACGGCCTCGCCAAGCACTCGCCCTTCCGGCTCGCGCACCATACGCTCGGCCTTCGGCCTCACGTGCCAAAAGTTCGGCCTTCGGCCTCACCAGAAGCTCGCCCTTCGGGCTCGCTATACACTGATGTAGGTCCGTAGGTCCAAATTCTAGGGTAGGACTAAAAATGGAGTAAGTACCTTTAATTGACAATTTTGTCCATGGGTCTGCAAGGTCAAATGGTATGATAAAAAATATGAAAGAGGATACATTTTTGGGGACAAAAAATGAAACCACAACTTGTAAAATTTTACATGGACTCTCTTCTACCGAAATAATAGATCCTCGAAGATAAGAGGGATAGAGATAAGAAAAATAAAAAGAACTAAAGAAAATAATTGATTACTTGTAATTATTATATTTAAGTTATATATATTAACAAATTAAACTGCATTTTACTCTAAAAATATTAAAATACTTAAAAGTATCCTGGCCTTTTAATAATCTTACGTAATTGTGTATCTACCAACACCCTCCTAAATTAAAAATCTCCTTTTTTGACTTTATTTAAAACTATTGGATTTGACTATTCCGTGTTACTTTTACATATAGAATTTATACATTTACGCATTACTTGATATTATATTTTAACTGAATACTAAACAGCATTTTGACTCTAAAAAAAATTGATACTTTATCTTCTATTACCCTTACCTGATTATTTACGATTATTCCTGATTACTATTACGATTATATTCGAAATTCAACATAAGTATGACATACATATATTTTCAACACCCTCGCCCGTAAAGTGAGCTTTATTATATCGTTCTTAGGGCCATAAACCGAACTATAACACCCTCATGCATAATAATATTACACACTAGTGCGTAATAGCATTATCCCTACAAAGTTAAATTAGTACCTAACTGCAAATTATAAAAGCCTTTTATCTAGTAAATCGTTGACTCTCTATGAACATATATATAATCGTTGTTCCATTGTTAGTATGTGTCTTATAGTCATGAACATCATTCATTATTTATGTATGTATATATTATTATGTTGTATATGTGCATGTATTATTATATATGAATATTATTTGTTTATCTATATGAGTATTCTAACTTTATTTTTGTATTTATGTAATGTAGGTAATATATAAGTTAATTGTCAGAGTAAGTACTATAATTTCTTGCTCACCGCCGTCCGTTGGATCTCTTTAAATTATGTCTCTCCTTCCAATGGTTGTCTGGAAGAGATCGCGTTCAACGATAAGACCGCCAAATGTTACATTATTTTAAATTGTGTTTCTGCTTAAACTATTTATACGGTGTTTCAATAAAGTGTATATCAATCTATCAAATTATATGCGATTAAACAGGGCATTTTCAATGTAACCGGGTAATGTATCCCTATAAAGTTAAGTTATTACCAAACTGCAACTTTTATGCAAGTAAACAGAACATTTTCAATTTAACCGCGTTATACAGATTTGTTACAACAAAGAGATTTATAAGTATGTAATCAACACCATACATTTGCCGCGTGCAAAAAAAAAACTTGCGCGCTACATTCCATAATTTTCGTATGTATTATTGTGTTTGTATCGCATTTGTGCAATTTTTTTTTTCTCGCATGGGTGTTGAAAAAGTGAGTATGAAACTCGTGAGCAACTTGCTCATTATACACTTGGCTGAATTACGCCCTCGCCTACGGCTCGGGCTGCAACCTACAGCCTCGTTTGTAATGAGCAGCTCAATTGTATAATAATCTACTATTATGCACGTAAATATTATGAATCCACCCGTAATATTATTACTTCGTCCGTGTCTGTAGTGTTGCAGTTTAAAGCCATAGAAACTACACTTTTAACATGATTGTCATTGTAGCAAAACGTGGAAAAAAATATTGTAATAAATGTTAAGCTTGCGAAACTGTAATTTTTACACTGTGACGCTGTCTTTTCGGACTGGCGGTCGTTGACCGCGTCGCGTAATTCGCGGCTAGTCCATGCGTGTGGCTATGCGTACTTATCTTATTCTATAGGGATACGTTCGAGCGCTATTTGCCTAAACTGTCCGGAAAACGTCGCCTTAAGATAATTCTCCATATAAGCGCTCTCAGTCATGGCTTATCGTAATAATAATTAAATGGACACTTTGTCTTTGAACCAGTCTTGAAGTCAATTAAGTAGGTAGGTGCTTTGTACAATCGTTCGATTAAATATGTTTAACTAATAATTATATGTATAGATTAAATAGATATTATTTAGAGATAATGGTTAGCATTGCCTTTTGAAAATGTCGGTGTAATGTTTATTAGATATGAATTAATTTGGAGATTGAAGACTACTAACAAGTAGGCTAAATATATCAAATGAAAAAATGCATCAATAGAACGCTGCTTTTTCAAGTAATTGAGCTAAGGTATTAGATTCTCACGCCCCCAAAGAATTCTTACAGGACAACATTCCCAACTATGATCCCGACGAGAACTTAACTGGACGATCCTCGTGCACCGTTGTTATACAAACTCTACCTGAACCAGGTCTTCTGGCAACACTGCCGGTCTCTTGGAAGCGGTTCCATGCATTTCGGATAGCTCTGTGAGAAAAACTCAACTGCAAACCCACATAACGCAGTGAACGTCCTCCTTGAATCATTGTAATGGTTGCTGTAATCGTATCCATGAGCCTTTCTACTGGTGGCATGATTAACGCGAGATGATAAATAATTAATTAAAATACAAAAATTAAAACTTTCCTCCTTAAACAAGCGGTACAAGGCAAGAAGACAACCGAAGCAAAACATTAGAATAACATCCAATTTAAGTTTTATTTCAAATGATGGCGAGTACTTTTCAAATTAGGAACACGAACATAAGCATAAAAGAGATCAGAATCCAAAGAGTTCGTAATATCAATATAATGCTACTTGTTAAAAATCAAACAAGTTTTTCTCTTTTAAGTCCTCGCAATGAATTCGATAATGACAGTTGTCATTTATTTCATCACCACAAATTTGAAGCAGTTCCAATTTCTTCTATCTTGACATACATCTACTTCTTCATATTATGTTCATCACATTCTTCATATAATATTGTTAATAATCCGTATTTATTTTGGCATTGGTTTCGACCACCCAGTGCGGGTTGAACTGTTTTTGTGTTTTCTTCAGTTGGAAGTTTTTCCGGAAGATGGCTATGGTGGTCGCCCCTATTATATTTTAACAAAACATATCTGAAAAATATTGTCTCCAATATGATCTGAATAGGATCGCTGAGGACTTCCATTTCACAACATACCCGTTCTGGTCCATCATGTACAGGTTACCTACAACTTGTTTTGTAAATATCCTTTCATCCATCCATTCTAATACTGACGAAACCAGTACCTTCATTTCTTTTAACGTATTTCAAATGAAGGAGGAGATTCTCAATTAGTCTGTATGTTTTTGTTTGTTACCTCAGAACTTTTGACTGGGTGAACCAATTATGATAATAATTTTTTTAATTTAAAGCTGATGCTTGTCGTTTGGTCCCATTTCAATTTCATCAAAATCGGTCAAGCCGTGTTTGAGTTAAACTCCAATAACATGAAAATATTTCCCTATCTTGATGATATAGTCGTTGACAGGGAATGACGATCTAGTAAGTAAAATAAATTTTAGGTAAGCCTGAACAACATCTTCGACCACATCATCACTTACCATCAGGTGAGATAGTGGTCAAAGGCTAACCTATCAGGCATAAAAAAAGTAGCAAGGATCCACAGATATCTAAATAAATGTGCCTATTTATTTAGATTTCTGTTTTTTTTTTTTTTTATACTTAACTGGGTAGCACTTGACCACTATCTCACCTGATGTTAAGTGATGATGCAGTCGATGATGGAGCGTGCTTACCCAGGAGATACCTGTTCACTCGCGTTTTGAAGACCCCCATATTGTACTTAACCGGAAACACAGACTCAGGCAGGGTATTCCATTCCCTAGCGGTTCGTATAATGAACGAAGAAGCAAATCGCTTTGTTCGGGTAAATGGAATATATACTATATAGCGGTGGCGCTTCGGAGTATCCCTGGATGTCCGGTTAAAGAATGGGGATGGCAGAATCAAATCATGTAGTTCTGTGGCACACTCCCCGAAATGTATCCGATAAAAAACCGATAAGCAAGCGACTTTGCGGCGATGCTCGAGACTTTGGAGTCTCTTGCTTACAAGTTCGTCGTCGTTAATGAGTCTCTTGGCTCTCCTCTCAATAGCTTCCAGTGTCTCCAGCTGGTATTTGGCAGAACCATCCCAAAGGTGAGAACAGTACTCCATACACGACCGGACTTGCGCTTGATAAAGATTCAGCAGCTGTCCCGGTGTGAAGTATTGTCTCACCTTAGCCAAAACACCAAGCTTTTTTGAGGCTAGCTGGGCTTTAGACTCAATATAGGAGCCGAAATTGAGAGTCGGTGTTAATGAGATGCCAAGAAGCTCGAGATGGTTACTTATCGGCACGGACACATCCCTGAAAGTAGGAGCCAGCTGAAAAGGGCTCCGTTTGGCGGAGAAAAGACAAGCCTGGGTTTTAGCTACATTGAACTTAACCAGATTGGCATCGCCCCAATCGGAGACTGCCTTCAGAGAAAAGTTCAAGCGCTGAACCATCGCCTCCCTATAAGACTGGATTTGTAATGCACTGGTTCGTGCGTTAGATGTATAACTCTCCACAACGGTGCTGTCGTCTGCGTACCCAAAAATACCGGGCTTAAGCAGATAATTAATATGCAGCAGAAAAAGCGTTGCAGAGAGTACTGATCCTTGAGGGACTCCGGCGTTTATAGCCAATTGGTCGGAAGAACAGCCATCGATGACCACTCGAATCGACCGATCCCTCAAGAAATCTGAAATCCAAACACATAAACCAGTGGGAAGGCCGTATGAAGGAAGCTTGCTAATAAGGCTATCGTGCCAAACCCTGTCAAAAGCCTTCGAGATATCGAGAGAAACAGCAAGCGCCTCTCCGTGGTTCTCGATGGCTTCGCTCCAGATGTGAGTGGCATACACTAGAAGATCCCCAGTAGACCGGCTTCGGCGAAACCCGTATTGTCGGTCACTGAGGAGATCATTCACTTCTAGGTATGCCAGGAGCCTGTGGTTCAGTACACGTTCCATCGTCTTACAGAGTATGGAAGTGACTGAAATAGGCCTGTAATTGGCAGGGTCTGCGCGACTACCCTTTTTGGGCACGGGCTGCACGTTTGCAAGCTTCCAGGACTTAGGCACTTCACCAGTCGTCATAGACAAGCGAAACAGGCGAGTCAATATTGGAGTCAACTCAGGCGCACACATCCTCAAGACTACAGCTGGTATACCGTCAGGACCACTAGTTTTGTTCACGTCCAGATCGCGCAACGCTTTGCGTACTTCAGACTGTCGAATGCGGATTTCTGACATTGACGTCCCGCAGTTTGGCAGGCTAGAAGGAACAGCATTGCCAGCATCTAAACGTGAAGACTCTGCAAACAGAGAGGCAAATAAATTTGCTTTCTCTTCGGCAGTGTGCGCTAGTGAGCCGTTAGGTTTTAGCAGTGGAGGCAGTGAGGGACGGCAGAAGTTCTCTTCGATCGACTTTGCCAGGGACCAGAACGCTTTGCTACCCGAGGGGTAAGAAGCAAGTTTGTTCCCTGTTCGGCGTATGTGGTCGAAGCGAGCCTTCTTGAGAGCCTTTTTGCAGAACTTGGCGGCTAGGTTAAATGCTTTCTTCTTTTCACGTACATCTCTAGTTTTGCGGGTTCGAGCATCAGCCCAGGCTAAATAGGCCTCATGTTTTGACGCTTCTGCATCTCCACATGTAGCATTAAACCATGAGCGAGCTTTGCTGGACATCTGGACGTCAGAAAATGGTATGAAGTATTCCATACCCTGATGTAACACCTCAGTCACAGCATCAGCGCAAGTTGAGGGATCGCTCGAAGAAAAACAAACCTGCCGCCAAGGGTAAGACGCGAAAAAATAACGCATCTCATCCCAATCTGCTGACTTGTATCGCCACACCCGCCGGGTGCCTCTTGGACTGGGATCGGGCGGGGAGTACACTGATACAGACTTCACCAGACAATGGTCGGAGCTTCCTAAGGGTGAGGAAACCGACACCGAGTAGCGGTCTGGATCTGTTGTCAGCAGAAGGTCCAAGCAATTGGCTGTGTGGCCATCAACATCCGGTATCCTTGTGGCTCCTTGGACCAGCTGAGTGAGGTTTAGCGTCAAAGCAAGCTTGCGCATCTCTCGACCAGCGTGGTCTGTGCTCTGGTATGGGTATAGCCAGTCTTGGTGGTGGGCGTTGAAATCCCCCAGAAGCACTAATTGAGCAGAAGGATACCTCTGTTGGGCCACATCGGCCGCTTCACTAAGGCAATTTGCGAGCCTGGTTGTCTCCTCATCTCCGCTGTGCGAACGGTAGACACTATCATAAAGAATTTTCTCCATGCCATTGTCCACCAGAACCCACATGACAAAGAATTTGGGGTCTTCAAGGTTGCGGAGACGCCGATAGCAAATGTCATCGCGAGCATACATACAAACTCCCCCCTTAGCCTTGAAACTATGTTCAAGCACATAGCCAGGGTAGGCAAGGTATGTCGCATCAGCAGGACATTTGATCTGCGTCTCCGTGAGGAACAGAATATGCGGTCTTGCGGTCTCAAGATGGTGGTGGACCGGGTCGATATTGGAGTGCAAGCCTCGAATGTTTGAGAGGTGCACTTGGAGAGAGAGGACGTGCTTCCGCTGTTGGACCTTTATTCTGTTTCTCTTGTTCATTCAATTGGGAGTGAAGATAGGTAAAGGGAAACGGAAGTGGAAACGAGGCGCAAATTACCAACCCGTGACACAAATTAGGCCTTTCCACCTAAAGGAAACCAATCCTGGAGACCGCGGGGACGCCCGAGCCCCCCCAGAGGTGTCCATCGGGTCCTCTCGTCTGGTCACCAACCAGCACGAAGGCGCACCTCCGGGATTTTTCGCGAGATGGCGGGGCAGCTTTTCATGAGTGGCTGGCTCACTACTTGGGCCCCCAACTATCTGCGGTCGGCCAGCGGAGAACCGTGCCTCGGATCCCGCTGCTCTCCAAGATTGGCTGCCAGGTAAATTGATCTTCAATGTGTCACGACTAGCTATAGTAATAAGCGCAACTGTTTCCGACCCGTTCCCCATAATGGCTTCACCAGACATCATGCCGTAACGCGATCGCTTGGCGGCATGGCTTTGTCTGGTGGGTGGTAACACGCCGCGGCCTAAGCCTACCACCTGAAAAGTACTGCTCTTTTGGCGCCACCCAGCGGACACGTGTAGGACATCGAGGGCTAAATCCTACGGACGCGAGCAGTATAGTCCCCCAAAAAAAGTGCAAAGATCACTAAAAAAATGGTAAAAAAAAATTACCAAAAAAATTGAACTGACTTCAATACTCAAAAGTGTGAAATAACTTGTCGTAGTCGGTACCATGCGCACAATATTGTGATAATAGGTACTTTTGAACTATCATGGCACCGACTTCAACAAGTTATTTCACTTTTGAGTATTGAAGTCAATTCCATTTTTTTGGTTAATTTTTTTTTACGTAGGAACTTTGTAATTTTATTAAAATAACGACCTATATTGTAAGATCCAAATTCATCTCATCTTTAACATTACAATAGATGATTGCAAATATTCACCAACGCGCTGTGTCTTGTACCTTGCTAAGAATACCACGAGTCAAGCACGATACCCTGACATCTGATATGTTGATAATGACATGTAGTGATAAGGAATGTAGGTCAGTTATCGTGGAATAGCGTTAGGTCGACGTACTCCTATGCATGCAAGCATAAAGGAATGTGCAACATTAGAGATGCATTATTATGAAATATATGCTGCTGCATAGTTAAGCGCTCGGATCGGATAACTGTCTACTGGATATTACTGCAAGATGTAGGTAAGTATACCTATTTGGCATCCAGTAAGAATGCCGTTGAATATGTTCACCAGCTTCGTCACAGATTACTACTTAATATATAAGCGATTTAACTCGTCCAACGAATCGTTAGAAAATATTTAAGTTTCAACTGGGATGTGGCATATGCCCTTAACTGATGTGGTAGCCGATTTTCAGGCATATGTAAAGAAATTTGTAGACTTTGGAATATACAGTAGCTATGTAGCGGATTTTTGCAGTCTTACCAAATTTGCAATGGGCTGTTTTTTTTTACTAAATGTACCAGAAGGTGGGCTCTAGTATTTTTCCCAATGTCTTATGATTCCCAAAGGAAGTTACAGGGGTGTACCTACGTAATTGTGGCCCGGCTTCCCAAGAGTTATGTACATTTAGGAAAAAAAACTGAGCCCATTGCAGTACCTTATGGAAAACTTGAATCTTACACTGCGATCCTTTGCTAAACAATAGACGTATGACATCTGTTGATACGATGATAATATGATTGAGGTTCATAAATTGTATTTAAATTAGATTAGGTAAATGCATTCTAGAAAAAGGCCAGGCCATAAGTATCTACCCTCATCTACCAGGCATGTATAAAGTGTTGTAAGAATTAAAGGAAGCTGGAAAGATTGTTCTCCTAAGCTACTACAAGACAGTCAAGTGAAAATTTGAGTTCTCTGCCTGGGGAAGGCAAAAAAGAAGCCGCGAGCTTAAACCGGTGGTAACGAAATAAGGAGGATAAATTCACACGTTATCATTTATTAATATCAGTATTTATATGTAAAGTTTTATCAACTAATAGTATCTAACCAATGTATTAAGTAAACATGAAATTAATATTTCAGAAAAAAACCTAGAACATAAAGGAGATCTTGAATTTTTGACTCTTCCAGACTCTGATGATGGCTTTCAAATAGTTATGACCTCCTGATGATGCTTTGTTAGAATCTAAACGCGTCGAAATTCTTCTGGTTGGGCTATAATGGAGTTTACGACGACGTCACGGCGGCTTAGCAGGAAAATGAGGCGGAATGATCACTAAGTACATTCATAGTGTTTTTATAAAATATTTATGTTTTCTGCGAAGATTTTAAAATATTTGATATCATAAATAATATGGATTTATGCAAACTATTGCCTGAATCTATTTATTATATTGTCAAATAGAAAAAACCAAACAAAGTTAACAGTTTCCTATTAATGTTAGAACAAAAATGAGGAGAGGTGCAGACAAAGCCAATATAATGTTGTGTACATTTATGGCGATCCCACTTAGCTCGTTGAAGAAAGTCAAGATGAAGAATTTGACGTTTTCTACAAAGTTAAGCTCGTCATACCTCCTCAAATATATCAATAAGACTCCAAGTAAATTTGATAAACTATAGCTGAGGTATATGAGGGAAAGATTCCAATTTTGTATCGTTTCTAATAATGCTTCAACTTTGTTTCCAGCTGTTTGTGGCCTAATGCTGGGAAGTCGACTGGGGTTCCTGGAACGATGCATGTCCGGCCGAGCTGCGACCCTCGCTGCGGCTGTTAAAGTCCACTTCAGAGCGCAGAGAGATTCCTACTACGGAGCACCTCTTTGGAAAATCGCACCTACTACTCTCTACAGGAAGTTCGTGAGAAGCGAAGAGACTATACACACGTATGTCAGTTTTTCTTTCAGCTATTAAGTTGTGCGATGAATTGATTACCACCCAAGGATGATAAGAGAGATCGCGACAGAGTTTTTACTCAATGGTGGTGGCTATCCAAAATGCCCTACCACCATGCAAAGTGTCACAATTTTAAAACTGTTAAACTGTACAACTGCCATAATTAAGCCAACACCCGGGACCGAACCGACGACTTAACGTGCCCTCATATGAGCACGAAAGCACTCCATAGTAAATGCCAATAGAGTCAGCTATCCAATCAGCGCATAGAATATGCTTCATCTTGTTGTCTAGAGAAGCTTTGCTATGGGCGCTTCAATAATTTAGCAAGCGGGTCCACAGTTTTATAGAGGAAGAAGCGATAGCAGAACTGGCGACAGAAAGGTTCTAGGATTTAAATCTAAACTACCGTTCTTCTCGAGCATCAGTTCCCTCCTGCCTTACAATAATTTGATTAATGAAGATTGAAAAAAAAATTTAGCCAAAAACTGGAATCGACTTCAACACTGAAAAGTGTGAAATAACTTCGTTTGATAAATTTTTTTTCACCCCTTTTAGTGACCCTTGCTACTTACGGGATCGATCGTCATTCACTGTCAACGACTATAATATCATCAAGATAGGAAAATATTTTACAAAATTTAAATGGGACCAAACATCAGCTTTATATAAAAAAAGAATTATAAAAATCGGTTCACCCAGTCAAAACATCAGAGGTAACAAACATAAAATAACAGACGAATTGAGAACCTCCTCCTTTTTATGAAGTCGGTTAAAAATAGCTTTTTGCGTACTCGTTCTAAACAACTCGAATAATCTGCATTAGCTTTATCCTGGTCACGTATTTTACCAACCCTGAAGTGATTCAATGAAGAAGAGGGAAAAGTCTGTTGTTTAGATAAGTTATTTTTTATTGTCAAAAATATTTAAGTAAATACAATTCTTACCTTAGATTTTAGTATAATTAAAATTCTTATTGAGTAATAGATTGACATTTATGGGTGATCGTTGCGCGTTGGTGACATTACTACTGAGCGCTTCCGTGCTTCGGAAGGCACGTTAAGCCGTCGGTCCCGGTAGCTGTCCTTGAGAGCCAGTAATTCTAGGTTAGACTGAACAACATCTTCGACCATGTCGTCAGTTACCAGTTGGTGAGATAGTGATCAAAGGCTAACCTATCAACAATTTTACATGGTGGTAGGGCACTTTGCAAATGCCCGCCTGGCTAGCTACCACCCTCAAGTTGAAAATCTGTCGCCAAGCACCTATAACGGTGTGTTCCGGCAGCTGTCCTTGAGAGCCAGTAACTCTAGGTTAGTCTGAATAACATCCTCGACCACATCATCACTTACGATCAGGTGAGATAGTGGTCAAAGGCTAACCTATCAGGCATAAAAAAAAAAAAAAAAACAAAAAAAAACAAACTGCATATACATGTACGTAGGTAAATTATAAATAAATATAATGAATAGGTAAATTCTAGTACGCTTTTAGAGCAGTGGTGTTCGGATATAACTACTCTAAGTATTTCAACTCTCCAACTCTCTGGGTATTAGGTCTTTTTTCGGTGGTGTTAGGCATATAGCAGTAGCACCTATCGTCGCCTCACAGTCAAATGCAGTTGTATGAAAAAGATTGATTATCTTTTATTCAGTAATTTTAACTATTTCGACCTAGAGTTTTTTCAAACCGGTCTGGAGATAATTTCTAATCGTTCTTGAAACCTATGAATCACGGCGCGCTCGTGGCAGTATGCGAGCGTGTCGCGACAGGTTTTAGGCGTATTCTATGATCACTATAGATATCTACGAATGAGAAGAGTAATGTACAAACTTTGAGTGACTAGGATTATTTTGAATTGAATTTTTGTTACTTAGGCCTTATTTTTATTTTTTAATAACCGTGCGAATCCGGCTCTTCGCGACCCACTAATAATCTATACTTAAGTTATAACGAGAATTAAAAAAAAATTGTATGTAACGAATAAACTTAAAAACTATGTACTTGACCTATTTAAAAAATTCTTTCACCATTAGACTTCTACCACAGAAAAGAGATCTCTATGACTTCTACATTATCCCTGAGGACCATAGGCTGTAGAACATTTTCAAATATAGTGTTTTTTTTTTAATTTTTGTTAAAACACGTGCGTAGCCGGGCCGGGTCGCTAGTCTTATACCTTTATAAATGTTTATAAAAAGTGCTATAAGCGCGTCTAAATATCTTTCGGTTGGACTAGGTACGTGGCGATTATGACGTCACGTCGCGTCGGCTTAGCGGGAAAATTAGCCGTAATTAATTATAGGTAGATTTATTTTTATATATTGTGTTGTTCTGATATATTGATTTAATATGTCTGTTATTATTAATAATTGTGTTGCCGCAAAGTAGAACAGTCTTTCGCATTTATAATATTAGTATGATTTATTAATTATGCTTTGGAGCCAATTTCGGTTACATACCTATAATGTCTGTTCTCGGTACCTAACTTGAGACATTGTATGATAAACTACGAACTACGAGTAGGTATCAAAGCAAATATACAGGGTTATTGGTAATATGCTAACAATCTCTTAGGGTTGACATCTGCTAGTCCTAACAAATATTATTTTTTTTTTTTCGTTTTGAATTTCTTATTTTTTTTATATTTAAAAAAAAAATCTCGTTTTTTATGTGTTTTTGGCGGAATAAGTAGGAGGCCCATCTAAAGTTAAAAGTCTCTTGTGCCTGTAATGTATTATTTCATATTTATTTATTATTATTACTTTGCTCGCCGTAAGAATTCAAAACTCTATTCAAAGGGAGCAAGGCGCGGTCCAGTGTTACCGCGGTGAATGCTCGTGGCTCGGAGTAGGCATTAACACACACAAAACAAAAATTCAAAAAAAAATATTTTCAATACCAAAAAAAATTATCTCAAAATGTTTGTTAGGACTAGCAGATGTCCACCCTAAGAGGTTGTTCGCATATTATCAATAACCCTGTATATTATTTTGTTTTATATAATTATAGTCTTTACCTACTCCTTACCTTTTTGTGCTTTTAATAGCGCGTTTAAAATACGAAGGTTTTATTTATAACACCAATGAATGAACCGACCTTGGCATTGAAGATTATGCGACATAAAAACGTGAGTCGGCTTTGAATATAAGCGAAATGCAAATATATGATGTACATTATATGGTGTTACTTACATTGAATATATGCAAAATTCACAGACAAACGAAGGGTGGACATGATAAGGCAAAACCCGTTCAGGAAATATACGGCGGAATAATGAAAGGTCTTGCGGAAGTCGTAAAAGACCTTTTAGTTTTGTTGAATTAGTTTTTATTTTTATTTCATGAGGTGACGAGTGATGACACAGACAAGCCGCCCGCTTGATGGTAAGCGCACGACCGATTACAGTTTAGTGTCACCGTTCTTGTCTCTGTCAATGATCCGTGTTTTTACTCCAGTTTAATCAAATTTGTTCATTGTGATATAAAAAAAACGTAAGTATACATAATATCTAGTACAAGTTTTCACACAGTCCGATTAAAAAAATATATTAAGTACTTAAGTCAATCAAATTAATCTGAAATCGGAATATAATTAGATGTGAAGATAACCAAATAATTAATATCAGATATCAATCAAAACACAATCAATAATCAAAATATTTAAATAATGTCGCGTTTGCCCAGTAATTTCACTTACTAGTAGTGTTTCGTGGTGAAGGTTGCACACTACTGTTTCGAGGCAGTGTATTTAACACTGCGGGGATACCCACCAAGCCGGAGTTTTGCTAAAGTTATTAACCACATTATACCTGCCTATACCTACATAAAGTCTGTAATTATGTAGTATATATTAAAACAATCATTTTGTACGAACTTATATTCTACTTAATTACCTACATGATAAACTACAAAAAATATAATGAAATAAAAAATGTACATAACTCAAACAAAAAATGCACATTTCAAATTTCCGGACATCCGCGACGGCCGCGCCACTGATGGTTGGTTGGACAGCCGACAGACCGACATTAATATCTATATTAGGGATGTAACGATACATGATTTTTCCGATACGATACCGATACCGATTATTAACGAAAATAATCGGCGATACCGATACCGATATTGATGGCTTAGTAGATAAGTGATGCGTGTATGTTAAACAAATTTGAAGGAAGTTTCTATATATTATGATTACAAGCACTACCGCGTACTAAGCGAAAATCATATTTTACTGCTAATTGAAGGAAGTTATTAAGTAATTGACATCACACATACATAGACATACACCTGTCTTCCTTCAAAGTTATTTCATATGTATGAAACACCATATGTATTTAGGTCCTGAAGACTGTGAAGGAAAAATACTTAATTAATATAAAATCAGTAATGAGAATGGAAAAAAGAATCATTTATTCGTTTCAAATAAAATCAATCACATAGTTATTAAAAAAGATACATAAAGTCAGTAATTAAAGTTTACTTTTGGTAGATTTTTGTTAAGAAAACAAAGTTTATTCAAATTATCAGCAGATAATCTGTTACGCAAATCATTTTGTGTCAGGCCTGCAGTTGAAAAGAGACGTTTTAAAGCAACTGAGCTCAATGGATAAGACAAGTATTTTTGTGCAAGTTTTTTTAATTTTGGATATTTGTCTTCTTGGCACCAATAGATCTTCGGATCTTGTTTGATTGGAATGTTTAGAAATCTTAAATAAGTTTCTACCTCTTCTTGCTCAGGCTGAATAGACATGTTTGATAAAGGCTCGTCGTCTTCTGCTTCTTTTATCAAACTGTCACAAGCAGACCAGATACCCGAGAAAACCTGTTTTCCCCATCCTGTTTTATTTGAAAATGATTCCAGATGGAACTTGTACGTTTTAATGGCGTTGCCATTTTCTTTTATATAAAATAAAACACTATAACAGTCCTCTCTAGTCAATGTGAATAATTAAACAGAATAAATCACGAAAGAAAAGCGGCGACGTCACGTAAATCAAGAGCGAAACATGACATTACTCAACCAAAGCTTAGCAGGCACTGGAGCGGGGGCGGGGTACATACAGTGTGTTGGCCGGCCAAAGCGACCGTTGAGACGACGTTAAGAGCGGCAACGTCGCATGCGTCGTTCGTTTCGCGCGCTTTTAGAACTGGTTGATATCGGCCGTGTTGTATCGGCGTTGCCGATATATCGGCCTGCCGATTATATCGGCCGATATATCGGTATCGGTATCGGTATCGTTACATCCCTAATCTATATGTCCGTCCAGTATATCGCGGATCGCTGAATACATAATAATAAATACAAATAAGTAAAGGAGGGCTCTAACTCGTGGAAGCCAGGTTAGAATAACACCACACATATCTTCCTGGCCACGAAGGGAAAAGTAACACAAGGAGGGCACCAGCGCCCTCTAAGAGCTGCCATCTTACGTATACTGCGATCCCCAATCTCCTCATAACGCCTGCCAAGCTTGGTGATTATAGCAAATCCTTTAAATGCGGAGAACTTTGTTCAACGGCAGATGACTAAAACTAGAAAAATACATCGATATTGTACAAGCTAAGGTAAATAATGGTGTTCGCGCCTACACGTTATCGACGAGTATTTGAAATCAAACCGTCAAGTTCCAATTTTGTCAGGCGTTCACGTTTATACGAACAACTAGATTTTTTTTGACTATACGACAGCTGAGTAAAAATTATTTCAATGTCCATTCAGAGTCATTCTGGTATATCTAGCATCAACTACTAATCAAATACTAATTTTTAATTCCAAATGAAAAAAATATTACTCTTGATTTATTACCAAACCAAGTACCTACCTAATATTTATGGGTGCAGGGCGCGCGCGGGTAGGGGAGTGGACGCAGGCAGCGAGTACGAGTGAGTGAGACGGGTATACAGTGGTGAAGTGAGAGCCCGCAGACGCAGGTCGCAGTCGTCGCAGATATAGACTGCATACACAGCAAGCGAGGAGCGCGCGCGAGTTTTGCGTTTGAGGGATTTCATATGGCTACTTTTGTAGGCGCTTGTGACCAATAGTACCGACTTTCCTCAAAATACCGGACATTGTTCTGTCCGGTATGACCATTTATTTTATATCGGACATGCCTCGAAAATACCGGACTGTACGCTTAAATACCGGACATCTGGAAACCCTAGTGCAGGATAAGGCAGGTTTGAGGGTGAAAGTGATAACCTGCCTTATCCAGCACCCATAAATATTAGGTACTTGGTAATAAATCAAGAGTAATAATTTTTAGTAGGTTGGTACATTTAGGTACTTGTAAGTCACTTTGCATAACGTTTTTTTTTGTTCTATTCGATTAATTAGATGTTAAGAATTCTTTAAAACAATGAGGTAGCAGGTGTCCACACGGTATGTTTGTTGTTATTATGTATTTTTTAGTGTTACATAAACGGATTACGTGTCTTTAAATTTACAACTATTGCAGTATTTAAATTTTTGTGGTAATACGCTTAGGACTTATCAGACGTAACACAGGTTCGCCTAGTACGGCTACTAATGGAAGTTGAATATATTGTGTTTTACCTTATAGGACCTTAGTATTTAAGTAAATATTTTTATCCTGTTTGTTTTTATTGGAAAATAAAAAAAATGTATTTGTAATTTGTGTAGAGCCACATCGGATTATACCTATTCTAATTTCCAACATCAAAAGAGCCTAAGTTACCTCAGTAGTACAGTCTGATATTTTCATTGGTTCCAGTTACTAAAGGCTAGTTTGTCAGCAGGATAGTATCTGAACTGATGGACGAGGCGAGGTCCCGAATCAATGGTTCAGCGCAGGATGATGGTATGCGTGAAATCTTCCTTAAGATCCAGGACAACCCACACTTGGATATGAGAGACAAGAAAGCAGCGGTTATTGACTTCATTACTGCTGGAATTGAAACGGTAACTATACAAATAGTTCTATCCGTATCAGAGAGAGATTAACAACTGAATGACTAAGTAGGCAAATCGATAAGTAGCAATCTTATATAGTAAGTTAATCATAGAATATATATTAATACTATGGAGTTAATCGTAATATAGTGAGTATAATTAGCAGAACGACAGCATCGTAGATTTCGTTATACCTACTTCTGAAGAAAATATAATGTTTTAACCAAATTACCGTCAATGATGTGACAACACAAACAAAACATAGAGATTAAGGAACAGTGTGTATAGTTTCCTTTTTAAATATACTGTGCGCAACATGTCATTATATTAGAGCTGAGGAAATAAAAACAGATAAAACAGAATCGCACATTGATTGTAATTACACTATAAATCATTTACCCCCTTATTTATTTTATAAATTAGTTTCATAACTTTATCAAACATCTATGCTTTTTAATAATGCGTATAATTAATAATGCAAAGTAACCTTAAAACCCAAACCCCAAATTGAACTTTAGTATTGACAAAAACTTATGATAAGAGGAGATTGAGGAAGACGAGTATACCGAAATCAATAACTAGTGAGATTGAGGTAAATTAAGGAAATAGTCTTACATTCTTACCCCTTCACTTACTATGGTGTTTAATATTATTAAGTTGTATGTAACAAGTTGATTTTTTCGTCACCTGCAAGGCTTTCCCTGAAAATCAGTGTCAGTTGCTTACAAGCATCTGACATTTGTGCTGAGGTAGGGCCTATTTGGCTCAATGCTGCTCTTAACCATCTTATTTCTTTGTAACTTTTTCTTTGTGTAACAAATAAATTATTTTTCTTTTTCTTTCTTTCTATAACCAAAACTGTTTTCGATCATCTGTACAGACTTTTCAGAAGAGTTGCTGCTGCGTCTTTTAATGTTCCTCTTTCGGATTCTTGGACTTTTATTTTATTTAATTCTTTATTGCACTACAGTACAAATGGAGGACTTAAAGCTACAGCATTTTACCAGACATCCACATATTAGTTATAGAGAAAAAGGACGTAGGCGTAAAAATTTTAATCATCTTTAGAGCAGAAAAAGTATCTGAACTGTTCTATTATTTGTATCTGATTTTATTTATATTCATTAGTTTTATTAATTTGTTGTCCTCAGTTAGCAAACACCTTAGTTTTCGCACTATACCTGCTCAGCAGTAGACCAGACTGGCAGCGACGGATCCACGATGAACTGCCTGCTAGTGCCATGCTCAGTGCCGAAGAGTTGGCTGCCACACCCTCAGTGAAAGCCGCTGCCAATGAAGCCTTTAGGCTTTTACCCACCGCGCCTTTCTTGGCGAGACTTTTGGAGACTGCGATGACTATTAATGGACACAAATTGCCTGCTGGGGTAAGTAAGGACAGAATACTTAAGAGTCAACTGTAGAAGTATTGTATACCCGTGGGGTTCCGGGTTTAAAATGTACCCCATATCTTAAAAGACGAAGGGTAAAAAACCAGGTGGGCGTCAGCACCATCTGGAGAACTGTTAACATCTTTAGAGAAAGCGGCTGCCAATAAGGGTTGCAGACTGCTACCAACTACGATTGCCTTGATAAGGTTACTTAGCGTAGGTGATGAGCTGCTGTGCCTGCTGATGACCTACATAAGAACACTGGCTTACCACAATTAGCGTCTGTTTACGAGTATAAGAGTGGAAAACAGGTCCCTTAACTACTTTCACTCCATTTTTTTAGGTAAAACATAAAATTCATCAATAATAAAATAACATCCAATTCGCAAATATCATTCATGCTGTCACACATCACACACGACACTTATCTCAAAATGTATCGTTGATTTTTACACAGTACTTTACATATGCTCACATTAACTCCATTATACATTATAATTCAGCATGGTGGTAGGGCACTTTGCGAATGCCCGCCTGGCTAGCGACCACCCTCAAGTTGAAAATCTGTCGCCAAGCACCTAACGGTGTGTTCCGGCAGCTGTCCTTGAGAGCCAGTAATTATAGGTTAGCCTGAACAACATCTTCGACCACATCATCACTTACCATCAGGTGAGATAGGGGTCAAGGGCTAACCTATCAGGCATAAAAATAATAATAATAATATCAAACTGGAAATTATATTAATATCATTTACATACTTAGTATTACTGTCGGATTTGCTAGTTTACTGTTTGCAGTATCATTCTACTGTTCTGTATACATATATTTTAATACAGTAACCTAACTACCATGTATCTTACCATGTCATGTTCACAAGGAAGTGACTGAGCCTCACGACACAGGTTATCCTAGTGTGAGGTTTCAGGGAACTATGTTATTCACATATTCATTCATCATTCAATTCATGTTATCACAATTCTCATATTCTTATACCTACGAACTGATAATAAAATTGTAAACATTAGCTCATGTTTTGGAAATATATAAATATTATTTATTATTATTATTTGTCACGGGTAAAGACAATCAGGCAGCATGCGCTTTTCGTCGATCAATAACAGGTACACTTTTGGTTCCGCAGACGTTCGTACTTTGCCATACAGGCGCTGCATGTCGCAGAGAAGAGAACTTCTGGCGTGCAGAGGAGTATTGTCCCGAGCGCTGGCTGGAAGTGCGCGAGCCCCACGCGGCGTCCTTGGTGGCGCCTTTCGGCAGAGGCAAACGCATGTGCCCTGGAAAGAGATTCGTCGAACTGGAGCTGAACGTATTGCTTGCAAAGGTTAATGCAGTTTTTTACGAGTATTACCTTCTAGCACATTCCCGCGCTATGGTTTTGCTTCCCAAAAAATCTGGCAATAATCTGCAGCAATGGAAGTTGTAAAAAAGCCTTGCTCTATAATGGGATACAGACCACCCGTTCACCCCAGGAAGGCGCAAACCTCCATACTAAATTTTTGAAGCGCATTTGAAAGGTTAGGTCTCACATCTAAGGCCTTTCTTCAGAGTTAATCCAATAGCAAAAGTAATATTTATGCTTTTCATGGAAATTATTCCTTTATATTAATTTAATTATTATTTGTAATATCGATGAAGCAGTTGATTTGGTTCCAACTCTAGTGCAGTGGGTGGACGGGGAAACTTGAATTCCCGGTCCACCCACCAGTGGGAAAGTCTAGTGGGTGGACGGGGCATCGCCCGTACTTTTTGTTTTAGTGTCTTATGGAACATACATCTAGTAAAACAATGAAACGTGAAATATGATCGTTTGGGTAGACACTAGTAGCTGTACCTACACTCAAAAATATGGAGGGGCGCGCTTTCGTGAGAGGAAAGCTCTGTATTATGATGCGCTGAATAAAAAAAGGGAGAAATCATACTTAATTTACAAAGAAATCAAAAACACAAACGTAAATAAATCAGGTATATTAATACACATTCAACTTGAAGTTGTATAGAGCAAGTTTCAAGCGTTACACAGCTAAAACAGCAACACCCTCAATGTCCACTGTTATAGAACAAAGGCCTTTCCATTAGGAAAGTTGTCGTAATCCCCACGCTTCGCAGGCGGCATGGGGATTGTAGTACCTATATGAGGGCAGTTTATCAGAAGGCGCTGCTGCCGGAACGTGCAATTCTACCCTGGCACCATGGTTATGAAATAGAACGCACTTATAGTACATATCATAGAATATTGATCAGCAAAGCTAAGCAACGTCCGCCACGGTCATGAGTTGGATGGGTGACTGCTAGTGACATTACTACTGAGCGCTTCCGTGCTTCGGAGGGCACGTTAAGCCGTCGGTCCCGGTTGTTGTCTTAGGATGGCAGTCGTTATAGCATGGTGGTAGGGCATTTTGCGAATGCCCGCCTGGCTAGCTACCACCCTCAAGTGGAAAATCTGTCACCAAGCACCTAACGGTGTGTTCCGGCAGCTGTCCTTGAGAGCCAGTAATTCAAGGTTAGCCTGAACAACATCTTCGACCACATCATCACTTACCAACAGGTGAGATAGTGGTCAAAGGTTAACCTATCAAGCATAAAAAAAAAATATGTTTGAGAAACCCAGTATTAATTTTGTGTCATAGCGTAGTATGATATATTATGTTCTATGGTCAAAGTATAATGACTATTATAGGGAGGTATTGCTAAATTTGATAATATGTAATGGATTTTTTGTTATCGTTCCAGATATTGCAAAAATGGCGAGTGGAGTTCGACGGCGAGTTGGACATCCAGTTCGATTTCCTCTTGTCCCCCAAATCTCCTGTGGGGCTTCGTCTAGTCGAGTGGTAAACCTCACCAGTTACCTGTGTATTTTTATACAAACGCGTACTTTTAGAGCTTTTTTATACTTCTATACTTTTAGAGAGAAAGAGTCAGTATCAATATAAGTACAATCACGCCGTTTGCATTAGCTTATACTTTGTTGACCACGAAACGACCATTCTGTATATAGAAACCAAATACTAGGTACCTACTCTATTTGGTTCTCTATTTGGTCCACTTTTTTTTCCTGACTGCATTTATGTAAAGCTACGTATATAAGCCACCTAAATCATTCAACTTACTTCAGTCATAATTATACCTTCTTTCACGAGCAGTTCCTATCCGATTCACTCAAAAATAGATAGTTTATGGGAATTAATATAATGTTAAATGTTTAATTTTTTTGGAAGTCTGGGAAGTTGGCGACGGTGATCACTTTCAACCACAAATCGTCTGCCCGTTTGCCTCCCTATGATATAAAAATGTTTTATCAATGATAGTCTGATGCGAATGGCGTTTGTATTTTTAAACTACGCTGGTGTTGTGTTTTAATACGAAAATCCAAAGGAGATTGTATAAGAATCTAGTATAGTTTTGTTATTGATGTTTGTGTCATCGTTTGTTTTTTATCCGTACAAAAATGTTATACAAATTATTGGAGCACAACCTATTGTTCAGGCGTAAAACGAACCCGCGTCCTCCAATTTCGTGTCAGATGCCGATTCCACTCGGCCACCGGAACATACTCGTTCGGGCCGGAACTTTGTGCTCCAATTGTATTACTTTAACCGTCATAGGGGACGGTGCATGTAGTTTTTTTTTTTTTTTTTTTTTTTTTTTTTTTTTTTTTATTATTTGGTTTTGTTCATTTTCCACAGACTCCGGGGTCCGTGCCATTTTTGAAGTTAACAGAGAATTTATTTAGTAATTACATTAATAGGGGGAGCATTCTTACATACTAGGGGAACACAATTTCAAGGAATTCACTATTACTAAACAGTTGCGAACAGATTTGCACAGGCATTCCGAACGGACCAGTGTCCTCAAGCAGCACTCGTTCACGAGTTGACTCGCGTGCCAGCCATCGTCCTCCTCAACCATTTTTGAGGGAAGAGGGCGACCCGACACACGATGCCACCGCTTGCCAACACATTTTCGTGAGCATGACTGTTCCGAATGCCTGCACGAATCCGCTTGCATGTAAAGTTTTGAAAGCTCCAATAATTTGTAAATATGATTTATTGTTATAATTTATAATTAATCCATAGTTTGTGTTGCCGTTTGTTTCTCCCCCATTCAATAATGTAATAAATAATATTTTTGGTAGCACTGTAGCGACTTCATTCCATAATAATAAGGTAAATTATAAGACCAATAAGTTCGTGTCCATGTAAATATCGCTCAATGTAGGTACTTAGTGTCATTGATTTATACATCATTTGTGCTATATTATACTATATTTCGCTTGACTGATTAACTATGTTGTATATAGCTTAATTAGAGATACTTAATTATAAGCAAATAAGATTTAATTATAACTTAATTAAAAAACGTAATGCATATAAAACATTAAATTTGTATACCGCTATTAATGTTAAAATTTGCGTTTAGGAGTTCAGAAATTTTAAACATTCCCAGCGTCTGTAAACAAAAGCTTTATCCATACTAAAGATAATTTTTATTTAGCTATTGTGTTAATGTTGCTTAATTAATTACATTTAGATTAATTTTAATTATATTTGCCACCTAGTGTTCATTAGAACGTGCGATGAAAAATCTTTCAAATGTTCATATCTATTTAAGTTGTTGAAACTAAACATTTATAACATACTAGCTTTCCGGGCGCGGCTCCGCCCGCGCGTATGTCGGTTATCGCGCAAAAACATTAACCTCTTTTTGCGCAGTCCGATAAAAACTATCCTATGTTTTTTCCCGGGTCTCAAACTATCTCCATACCAAATTTCATTCAAATCGGTCCAGTAGTTTTGGCGTGAAAGCGTAACAGACAGACAGAGTTACTTTCGCATTTATAATATTATATATAAATATATAATATATAAGTACTGATTTGTTTGAAAGTGAGTATGAGATATATCATATATCACATCGGATATGCCCGAAACCTAGGTCGACAATCTCGACCAATACGCGTGAGTGGTACAGCTGGTTATTTTAAACATAAGGTTTGTCTAATTAACATCTTCGTCTTCTTTAAATGACTTAAATGCTGCTAGACGTTTTTCTGCCAGTCTGTTCTTCAGAGTGTAGCCAGTGTACGTTTTACAATGAAGGATGCCTGGTATAATAAAATATTAAAGGTAAAATATAGGTTAAAAGTATTTTTTTTAAATACTCTTATAAAACTAATAAACGAATATTATTAGACTTTACCATCAGGTGAGACAGTGGCCAAAAAGTGGCTAGCCTAATAGACATATAAAGTGCTGATATTATAATAAGATTACTAAATTTTGCAAGAAGGTTGTGATAATTATAATCCTTTTAACCAATTACAGTAAAAAAACTGATACGAAGTCGAGTCGAGGAGGAGAGGTAGGATACGTTTGTTCAGTTTCTGATTGAGAAATGTATTTATTGACAATTTTAAAATAAAATTATTGAATAAGTATATTTCCTAGGAGCTTCAATGAGAGTATGTCCTTATTTATAAGAGTGGCTTTTTTCCTGCACCATAATTAGTTAATACGAAAAACTATTATTAAATTAGTGTCCTCTTATCAGAACTGAACATATTTTGTATTTCTATCATATATTGTATTCCTAAGGGTGAACCTTAGGTTATTGAAGCAATTCAACGATTTGTTTTTAATCATATATTTTATAATATCATCAATTATAGTTATCATCATCATTATCACCAAAAAGATTTCCATCATAGCCCTTCATGTAAGACGTTTATATATAGAGCAAAAACAATAAAGGCCCCAAAAAGCTTCCTTGAGGTACTCTTGTTGCACTTAAAATTGTTTGTGACTTTATCGGTATTTTTTAATATCTAAATATTAAAGTTTATTTCAATGTATAGTAAACTATGATATATGAGCTCTCATTACATAAGATTCGCATTTATCTAGTAGTAATTAATACGATAAAGTATATAGTCGAAAGCTTTGCTGATGTCAGAGAATATCCGCCATCGATCGGCAAATGCAAATTCGCAGTGTGGCAATATTTTTAATTGTTTTAATTAATTACCGATCTGTAACGGATTTTGTACTCGTAGGTATTTCACTGTTTACATTTTTGATAATATTTTTAAATGAAATGCAGCCAATGGGGTAGATTTTCCTTTCTGAAAACCACGTTGCTTTGCGCATATAGTACCATGTTTTTAAAGAATTATAACTAATGTTGTAAAGGCAGAATCCTTTTAAATATGTTCACTATTGATGGAATGAAAACTATAGGTCAACCTTACGTAAACAGTAGTTTGTTTTATATTTGAAGTGGCCGTTATCGAACTGCTAATGTACTATAAAAATCCATAAGAATTGTAAATAATGTATCGAAGTTTGAGTAAGTATATTTTAACCTTGATATAGAACATTGATTACTTTGTTTTATTATATAATAATAATTTGATAAGGTACATATAGCCTATTTTTAATATGATATATTAATTGCGTAAAAATATTATTAAAGAATAAAATATATCTATAATTTGAGAATGTTATTATAGTGTTGAATAAAACTATGCTTGAAGTTTTACTTGTTAATTTTTTCTCTCAACAGTATGCACTCGACTACGGACTATTTCGATTTGTTCTGATGAAGGTACATTTTACAGTATATAAAGTTACCATAGGAAGCAGACTTTGAAATACTTGTTATATTGATTTTGTTAATCATTTGTCAAATAGTATTTGTCCATTCCTTTAACAAAAGTCAGCAGAATAGTCTAGCACGACGCAATCTTTCACATGCGCCGATCAGCTTGTCTCAGAAGTATACTCATGGAGAAGGATTTTGCTGTTTATAAAAACCTATTTAGAGAGACTATAGAGACTTAACAACTGTCTCGATGTGACTGGCGCAGTGTAATTCGTCATATGACGAAATGCATCTATTAAAGGCAGAGGTTAATCCGCTTAACATCAGGTGGGCCTCGTGCTTGTTCTGTCACATGTCTGATCCATATAGGTACCCAACATAAATAATATACCATAAAACCCCTACGCTCAGGTCTATTTTCGCTCGTAATTTTGGCGCCCACATTTTGATCCCCTAAATTTTAAAGTACTTATATAAAAATCAAAATTATGTTTATTTATTATATTATCTTTACCATAATCATATGATTTTTTTCAAATTTAATCTTTATATGTTTTCAATTCAGACTAAGCTAGAATAGATCTATTCCAAATCAGAGTTGAAAGGTACATACTTACGTATATATTTTGCTTGTATAAATATACAATTTTAACACATAAAAAAATAGCTGTCAATACTTTATGGTTCCAAAGTCCATTGAGGATCGCCTGTCAATATAATCACAAGATTTTTCAGCGATGAATTGAGGCTAAAAGCATAGGAAATTATACCTTAAGTACGTACATTTGAAGCAGTGATAGCTCAGTGGCTTTGGCTATGGACTGCCGCGCAGCAGGTCCATGGTTCGAATCCCGCCGCGGGCTTGAGATTCACCGCATGGTGGAAGGGCATTTTTGCGAATGCCCGCCTGGCTAGCGACCACCCTCAAGTTGAAAATCTGTCGCCAAGCACCTAACGGTGTGTTCCGGCAGCTGTCCTTGAGAGCCAGTTATTCTAGGTTAAGTCTGTTGACACCTTCGACCACATCATCACTTACCATCACGTGAGATTGTGGTCAAAGTACCAATCAGCAATAAAAAAAAATTATTATGTCTGTGTGGCAATTTCTCTAGCTTGATTAGTGCTATGCGAGTAACAAACAGAATCGCGGAGTGGATGCAAATGGCTTATAGTATGAAGCTGCTAAAAGCAAAACGAAGACTTCTAGTTCAAAAGTGGCCATCTCACGACTCGTGATGATGATAAATTATGTTTCTATCCGTTCTTTGGTTTTAACCAAACACACAAACTTCGTCAGCCCCAGTGTGACGTTTCGTCGTGAGCGACCATTAGAAATAGATAATAGAAAGATATTTTTGTCAACTCACGAGATCTCTTCTGTGGGTTTTTTTTCGTCGCAAAAGGGAATATTTGAATTTCTTCAGTGGTTTTGAGGTCGGTTTATGACAAATAGGTAAATAAATGAATTTCAGAGATTTGTTCGAATGGAGAGTGTAATTTTGTCCTTACGTTCCTATATCCAATTAACTTGTTCGGCATGAACTGAGAACTTGCTATAAAGATTTTACTTTGTTGTATACTAGGTAAGTAACAATCAAAAAAACTTTCAGACACCGACATATTTCTTAGCTAATTTATTAAGCGTATATACCTATTTTAATCAATCGACTATAAATTTCATAAAAATTATCGAAACTGGTCACAAAACTGTACGAGATTCGGTTGTGAAATACGACCTGTAGTGTAGAACCACCGGCCATCCGACTAGAGACACGAAAGCATTTTCGCTTTCATCTTGGCCAAAGCTGAAACGGAGATTTTGCACTGGCTCGGTCAATAAAGCACTTTTGTTATGATACCTACCTCACACACCCTATTTTAATCACTTCATTATTGTATCAGCGACCATCAAGACCGTTTTAGGTCATAGACCTACGATATATTTCTTATTACTCATATCCTTTGACCTCTATCTCACGTGATGATGGTAAGTGATGATGCTCTTGAACATGTTGTTAAGGCTAGCCTAGTATTACAGTTTTTCAAGGATAACCGCCGGAACACACCGTTAGGTGTTTGGCAACAGATTATCTACTTGAGGGTGGTAAATTCCCTACAACTTTTCTACAACGGCTGCCGTCCTAAGACAACCAGGACAACCAGGACCGAGAAGCGCGGAAACGCTCAGCGGCATCGCACTAAAAATTTAAGAGGCCACTGAAGAGAAGCTCCCACAGAAAAATAGGTATTTTAACAAAATGATGCTGTCTCGCCGCTAAACGCCGGCCTCGCGCTCCGCGCCCCGCACCGTCGTCTAATCCCATAAACATATAATATGTATAGGTACTACAGTACAGAGTCGTCCAGTCGAGTCATTATTGAATTCTCTTTGCATCCGCGCCTCGCCGCGCCGCTCCACGCCGCCGCCGCTCCACGCTGCACCGCCGCGCCGCCGCTCCGCGCGCTGCTGGTTACTTCTCGTCGACTTGAGTTACATTTTTAGACCAAAAACTGGACCCCACTTCAACACCCAAAAGTGTGAAATATTTTGTTGAAGTCGGTACCATGATACTTGAAAAGTACCAGTTCAATTATCAAAAGCAATAATTGTTCGCATGGTACCGACTTCAACAAGTTATTTCACACATTTAGGTGATGAATTAAGTTCCATTATTAGATTTAAAAAAAAAACTGTCTTTTTAGTGATCCTTGCTAGATTACATATGGGATCGATTTTCATTCATTGTCAATGACTATATCATCAAGATAGGTAAATATTTTTCAGTAACTGGAATGTAACTCAAAAACGGCTTAACCGATTTTGATGAAATTTAAATGGGACCAAACGACAAGCGGTTAACCCAGTCAAAATTTCTGAGGTAACAAACATAAAATAAATACAGACGAATTAAGAACCTCCTCCCTTTTTAACCGACTTCCAACAAAAGGAGGAGTTTCTTAATGTATCTGTTTTTTATTTGTTTTTTTTTTATGTTACCTCAGAACTTTTGACTGAGTGAACCAATTTAGAAAATTCTTTTATGTTTGAAAGCTGATGCTTGCCGTTTGGCATTTTATTTTAAATTTCATCAAAATCGGTCAAGCTGTTTTACCTTGATGATATAGTCGTTGTCAATGAATGAGAATCGATCCCGTAAGTAGCAAGGGTCACTAAAAAGAGTGAAAAAATATTTTTTACCAAAAAATGGAACCGACTTCAACACCCAAAAGTGTGAAATAACTTGTCGAAGTCGGTACCATGTGCACAATTTTGTGATAATAGGTACTTTTGAACTATCATGGTACCGAGTTCAACAAGTTATTTCACACTTTTGGGTGTTGAAGTCGGTTCCATTTTTTGGTAAAAAATTTTTTTGGAAGTCGGTTATTGTATTTCGGTGTGACTTAGTTTTTAATATTTTTTAGTGTACTATTATTTCATTGTTTTATTTGCCTTCCTTTCGACATGAAACCTTAACAATTCATAATAAACACATAATGTTATCATGTTTTTATTGATCACAAATATAATTGAATTATGGTCCCAGAGTATAATATATTAAAAAAATACATAGACAAATGTCAATCGCACGTCATTTAATGTACTTACCTGAGTACTTGATAGGGCAAGAGTTACTATCCATCCACCTTCCAGACTTCGTTAATATTATTATAATTCAGCGGTTTTTTAGTTACTCTCAACCGAGCAGTGTAACGACTACCTATCTTGATAATTTCACTGTTGACGGTGCCACACCCCAATCGGTGTCTTCCGGTCCGATCCCATGAAAAGATACCACATGTTATTAGTTATATTTTCTATTATTAATATTTTCCGTTCTGATCCCACTTATTATTTAAAGTGGGATCCGTTTATTTTTAATTCATTTACTATTAGAGTCTGATCCCACCAACACTTAAATACATTTAGGCACTTCCTCAGGTACGGTTTGAAAGATAAATTTACCATTATACACATGTTTATATTATTTAACTAATTTACAAAGTACCAGCAGGGCAGAAGTTTAAAGAAATCATATCTACTACGCTGTGTACATGTGATTTCTTTTGTTTTTCTTCTTTGTAAACATGCTAGAAAATAAACTTATGGTTCTCGTCTTTTTAGTTTATCAACTGAATAAACCAAACTGAACAAACGATGTTGGTCTGACGATTATTATTACAAATTATAATACTTTAACATTAAGAAAATACTGTGAAACTGTTTGTTGGTCCTTAGAAAAAAAATAAAGACGAAGGTGATCATTTGCTTTTTACAATCGTGCTGTAATTATTACGCTTAACAAGCTACTAACGTATATGAAGTACTTATCAACAATACTAAATTGAAAGCATAAAAAACCTGTACCTTGACCTTACCAGAAACTGCAGAAGTACAAGACTTTAACGACTACATGGTGACTCAATGGCTAGAAGACTAAAGTTATGTAAACATATTGTGTACTATATAAGGATCATCACCGAACATTTTGTGGAATGCTTAAATTAAATAGTAACATTATTAAAATGCACCACAATAAATACCAGTTTTGTTAAAATATTTAGAAAAAGATGCCAACTTAAATATATTACTTATTAATCAATATAAAACAAGGCAATAATCACTTAAGCGTAGTTTCACAAAATAATTTGAAGAAATAAATGAATTTACCATGTTACAGATCAACTGCAAAAAGCTAAAATCACAGTTGGTTTTTTTGGAAAAGTTTTGCATATTTTAACTTTGTTGATTACTTATTGTCTGACTTTGTAGTCTGAATTGTTACTCTTAGGAAAACTCGTTTTATTGTTTTTTGTTGAAGCTATTGACATCTTTAAATAATATTTCGTAGATATAATCTACTATATGGCATGCTCTATAATATCTATACTGTTTATATATTTTATTACAAATTTTACATAAAATTGCTTGTTTGTTAATTATATGCTTTCTTCTAAGGTAAATTGGCTGAAGGTCTTAAAAATTATATAGGTATGACCTGCGGATATACAGCCAACTGTATGACCAATTTATATATAATATTGTTTTATACTGTTAGATGGAAAAAGCATTAGCTACTGGCAAGATTCGAGCCTGCAACTACAGGTACCTGTGATCGTGGGATCCGATCCCAGTCCTAATTATATTTTTTCCATCAAACATTATTTTCATATTCTCGCTAAGCATGCGTAAATGGTTACAAAAATATACCCATATTGTTTGTATATAGTTATTTTCCTAATGTTGATTGTAAGTTTCGATATCTTAGTTGAACTTTTACAATAAAAAGTGATATCGTTTTAAAGCAGCTTGTTTTATTCTTATGTAAGTACATTTAAAAATAAAAATAGGAGTAACTCAAAGTATGTTTTAAGGAAAAATAGCAGATAATGATTTTTATGTTTTAGTTATCGATTGAGCCACATTTATATATGTACATATACTGATTATTTACTGATGAACTGTAGGGACACAGATTACATACTATTTGTTAAGTCAGTCGTCGCCCGCCCCGCTTGTAATTAGGTTGTCTATAGCCTAATAAACGTGTGAACATTTATATTGTGTTTTACCTGGGCACCACCACCGTGCGCACCCCCTACTTACCCCTAAGAGAAAGTAGATAGTAAAGCGTACATTGGTGACCCCGGGAATTAAGAACTCGCAGTGATTTTAAGAATTTTTTTGTGAATTGTGATAGTGGTGGACGGACTCAGAACGCTAAATTAATTCATTGGCACGACGGCTCCTTCCGGCGGGAAGTAAAACATAGATGTTTGTGATCTTACGATAAATGAAATCTGACGACTACAGCATGCAAGGACAAGGCTCATCGAGTTCACCTTCTTATCAATATGTGGATATGGCTCAAATTTCGGTAGCGTCGAGGATTCCGGACTTCTGGACAGACCAACCTCGCCTTTGGTTTCTCCAAACAGAGGCCATCCTCGCGCCACAAAAACTAGCAGATGAAGCTAAGTATAACTTACTTATTACGAAGCTGGGCAAAGATGTCATCGCCCAATTGACAGATTTTTTGATGAAGCCTCCGGAAACAAAAAAGTTTGAACAACTTAAGGACAGACTTTTGGCAATTTTAGAGGAGTCAGAGGCACGCAAACTGCAAAAATTAATTTCCGAAATGGAGCTCGGCGACCAACGACCTTCACAACTTCTAGCAAGAATGACTGATTTAGCGAGAGGAAAAGTTTCTGATGAAACCTTGCGACTTTTATGGCAGGGACATTTACCAGCGTCAGTGCGTGCAGTGTTAGCGGTTGCTGACACCAAGGAGTTGAGCAAATTATCGGATATTGCTGATAAGGTATTAGAAAATGTGAGGCCTACACAGATATTGGAAGTCACTCGCGGATCAAATTCTAACCCAGATACTGCAATTTTATTGGCTGAGATAGCAAGGATTAATACTAAGCTGGCCAACCTGGAAGCCTCTACATCGCGTGGCAGACCACAGTTTTATAGAAGGAATGGAACGAGCTATAGGAGTCGATCTAATTCTCGGAATAGATTTAGCAGACGTAACCCAAATAGCCCAGATTGGCTCTGTTTCTACCATTATAGATATAGGACAAAGGCACACAAGTGCACAGCACCATGTCATTGGAAGCCGCGTGGACAGCAGCAGCAGCAATCGGAAAACCAGTAGAAGTACAGTCGACGGCGGGAACCTGTACAGTTTTGGGTAACAACCGCCTCAGCGTGACGGAGCAGGAGACAGGATATAGGTACTTGATTGACACAGGATCTGCGGTAAGCGTTATTCCTTATCAGTGCAAATTAGTGAAAAAAAGTGATTTGAAACTGTCTGACTATAGATTGTTTGCAGCAAATGGTTCGGAAATTAAAACGTATGGTACAAAGACATTAGTGTTAAATTTAAAATTAAGACGACCGTACCGATGGACATTTATTGTTGCAGACGTAAAGCAACCTATTATTGGTGCTGATTTTATTAGACATCATAAATTATTAGTTGATTTAGCAGGTCATAGATTAATAGATCAGGTTACGGAATTATGTATTATAGGTTCAATTGTAGATTGTAATGACTCTTCTTTGAAAACCATCGATATAAATCACCCATATGTGGACTTGTTGTTGAGATATCCTGATATTAGCAAACCTATTAATTTTAAAGAAAATCCTCGTCATTCAGTTGTGCATTATATTGAAACAAACGGCCCACCGGTGTCAGCACGAGCTAGGCCGCTGCCACCGGATCGGTATAAAAAAGTTAAGGAAGAATTTAGTTTAATGCAAGAAATGGGTATTTGTCGCCCATCTAAAAGTCCTTGGTCTAGCCCTTTACATGTTGTCCCTAAAAAGGATGGACAAATAAGGCCTTGTGGTGACTATAGAGCTCTTAATGCTATAACTAAACCGGATCGGTACCCGATACCTAGAGTACAGGACTTTACATATATATTAGCTGGTAAAACAATATTTACACGACTTGACATTTGTAGAGCATATCATAATATCCCGATTAATCCCGAGGACGTGGAGAAGACCGCAATCGCAACTCCAGTAGGCCTATGGGAATTTCTCCGCCTAGGTTTTGGACTCAGGAATGCTGCACAAACCTTCCAACGATTTATGACCAACTCAGTGCTACAGGACTTGCAGGTACGTAACTCTGAAGGACAAGTTACTCCAGGTACTGACTTCGTCTTTTGTTTCATAGATGACGTAATCATAGCCAGTAGGTCAAATATTGAACATAAAGAGCACTTGGAAGCTGTTTTAAAAAGATTTAATGACTTTGGTATTACTATTAACACATCTAAATGTATTTTTGGTCAGAAAAAAATAGAATTTTTAGGCTTTGAAGTCACAAGCGAAGGTATTTTACCCCTACAAGAGAAAGTAGAGGCCATTGTGAACTATCCCATGCCAGACACTATTGATAAATTACGAAAATTTCTAGGTATGATAAATTTTTATAGGGCCCATTTGCCAAGGGCGGCTGAACATCAAGCCAAACTCAACAATTTTTTGTGTGGTTCCAAAAAAAAGGATAACCCTGGGACGAGCAGTCGAAAGAAGCGTTTTTGCAATGTAAAGAGGACTTAAAAGAGGCGGCGTTGTTAACTTATCCGAGTGAATACGCCCCTCTATCGTTAATGACGGATGCGTCGAATGATTGCGTAGGAGCGGTTCTACAGACTAAAGTTGAAGGGACTTGGAAACCGTTAGGTTATTTTTCAAAACGCATGTCTGAAACTGAACGGAAATACAGCACATATGATCGTGAATTATTGGCGATATATCAGGCTATACAGCATTTTAGATATTTATTAGAAGGACGTGAATTTACGGTGTTAACGGATCATAAACCGTTAACACACGCCTTCCATAAGAGACCAAGTGAAAAAGACACGCCAAGGCGTATTCGACAACTTATGTTCGTGAGTGAGTTTACCACAGATATACGATTCGTTAGCGGAAGCGAAAATAATTTTGCAGATGGCCTATCACGTATAGAAACTATCACGTGTCCCATCAGTATAGATTACACGGAAATCGCCAAAGCTCAACAAAGTGATGACGAGTTATTGCAATACGTACAGTCACCATCAGAGAACATTAAATTTAAAAAAGTATTTATACCCGATTGTGACGATATGATATATTGCGAAACTTCATTAGATAGAATTAGACCATATGTACCTGAGAAGTTTAGGAGAACCGTTTTTAATGTTTTGCATAATTTAAGTCACCCAGGAATTAGGTCATCGCGACATATAGTTAGAGAACGATTTTTTGGCCGAGTATGAATAAAGATGTCGGTCTATGGGCCAAAACCTGTATTCATTGTCAAAAAACTAAAGTAATTCGACACACAGTTTCGCGATTTGGTGAATATCCTAATGCTGATAGATTTTCACACATACATATGGACTTAGTCGGTCCTATGACGACGTCACCGGACGGGCATAGGTATCTTTTAACGGTTATTGATCGAACTACTAAGTGGCCTGAAGCTTTTCCTTTAAAGGACATTTCGGCTAATTTAGTAGCAAAAACTTTTTATGAAGGATGGATCGTACGTTTTGGGTGTCCTATTAAAGTTACGACTGACCAGGGCACACAATTTGAAAGTCGATTATTTAGTTCTTTATTGAAGTACTTAGGTGTTACGAAGCTTAGAAGCTCACCTTATCACCCGCAAAGTAACGGAATGATAGAACATAAATCACTCAAGATGGCATTACGTGCAAGGCTAGATTGTTCAGGAAGCACATGGGTTGAACAGCTACCAACTGTCATGTTAGGATTACGCACCATGCCACGCAGCGACAACGGGTTAAGTGCAGCGGAGATGGTATACGGTGAAAACATCCGACTTCCAGGTGAGTTTTGTGGCTCTAAAACGTCTCAGCAGTCAAGTGACACGGAATTCATGGTGAAGCTGAAGGAGACCATAGGTAAGCTGAAGCCGATGTCTATCACCAACAGACATCAAAAAGCCATATTCGTACATCCTGATTTGGAAAAATGTAATTATGTTTTTGTTCGAAATATAGCCGGTAAAACATCATTAGATCCTTCGTACTCAGGACCTTTCAAGGTATTAAATAGAACACCTAAAGTTTTTAAAATTCAACTGACAGACAGACAGACAAACATTTCTATCGATCGGTTAAAACCTGCACATATACTAAATGACGAGGATATCTCTAGAAGTGTAAGTTACTCAAATATTAGAAACAATGAAGTTATTGTGCACCCGACGGTACCAGAGTGCCATGATGACACAGTAGTTGATAATGACGACAGCAAGAATGCAACGCGGACCACCCGTTCGGGCCGCATAAGCAAAATGCCTGTTCGCTTTAGGTTATAAGTATATTAGTTAGCTACTTATAGTATATAATATATGTACCTATGCATTATTTGGTATTTAAAGTGTTATTTTTCCGTAGACCGTAATTGTTTGTCAATAAGGTACTTAGCTGTAATTTCGCTGGTATGCATTAATGTAAGTATATGTATGTCAAAAATTTAGCTTATACAGCTTTTATTTTTTTCATAAAAGGTTGTATTTACCACTTAATAATGATTTTTAGAAATTTTTGTTTTGTTTTCATAAATATGTGTGTGAATTCTACTTATTTTATTTTATTGTTTTTACATAAACGTGTTAAGTTTAGATAGCATACCAGTGTATTTAACAAATAATTATATGACATTTTATTTTTTATTTTGAAGTGACTTAGTTACATTATTATTATCAAGGTTATACTATAAGTACATGATATTAAAAATAATATGAATTTTCAAATATATCAAATGTTAGTAAAATTTATTATTGTCTAGTTCTGTATCAACGTAGTCATACTATATCAGTATACACTGTGCTTAATATTTTTCAAAGAATTTCTGAAAATAGTTTGAAAATTAATTAATGTATTTTGGCCACGTGCTAATAAAATAATTATTACGTTCGAGTGCATCCCACTATGGAATGCATACCAGCAGGTATCAGTTTACTGCACCGGCACGGCTAAAGTGCTGACAGGGTAAACATGCAGCGATGCACGTAGCCTTGGTTACTTTTTAAGCCACTTTAACATGTACTTGCAGTTGGAATGATTTTATATAGATATAAGATTTTAATTTGGTTTATATTCATTTTTTTTCGTTTTAAAGGGGGGGCTACTGTAGGGACACAGATTACATACTATTTGTTAAGTCAGTCGTCGCCCGCCCCGCTTGTAATTAGGTTGTCTATAGCCTAATAAACGTGTGAACATTTATATTGTGTTTTACCTGGGCACCACCACCGTGCGCACCCCCTACTTACCCCTAAGAGAAAGTAGATAGTAAAGCGTACATGAACTTAAGTTAATATAATTTAAGTGAGCTCTCTGCGTGAGTTTCATAATTTGTAATCACAACTTAAGCTAATAATTAATTTTATAAATGTTTTTCTGTAACAAGATTTACAGTATGAAACTCCTATGAACTTCTGCTCTCCTGGTAACTTGCGAATTCTTATATTGCTATGTGTACCAATGTGTGTTGTCGTGTTAAGCATAGTTTTATAAATTTCTTCCTTTATTGATAACGTACCCAAGCTGTAACTATTATCAAGTCAGGGCCATGAAACAATGTGTAAGTGGGATCAGACCGGAACGAAAAATTTATATTGTATTTATATTTGTATTGAATTGCAATTTTATATTGTAAATGAACGGTGTGGGATCCGATTGTGGTTTCAGACCGGAATACACAAATCGTTCCCGAAGTGGCAGGGCTAACATTTTTTTTAACATAATACCTATAATGAAACCTAAAAAATGAAAAATAATTTGTCGAAGTCACCATGACCACAATATGGAGATCATACTTTTCAAACTGTCATGGTACCGACTTTGACTAGTTATTATATAGAAGTCGGTTTAATTTTTGTTCGTTTTTTATTGTGTGATGAATCCATTTTATAAAAAAACATGTTTTATGTGTATCGAAGAACAAATATCCTATACCTACTTACTTTAGAGACTTTACTAAATTTGCTACAAAATGTGCTGTGACATTTAATTTACATTATATAATATCTACAACATCGGCTCAATCAATGTTCGTCATAATGTAAGCTTTAGAAGCTAAGATTTCACGACAAAGGTATACATAGAAGGATAGGTAAAAATATGAAATTTATTAATAGGTAAAAACTGATCTGTGAACATGTTTTTATATTTGTATATTGGGTTATGTACGTCTATAATATATATTTCTTAGTTTCGATAATTCAAATGTAATATTCAGAAAACAATAATATTCGTAGAATCGAAATATCTACACCATCGATTTTTTCCCATCACTCACCATCCAACATATCGAAAATGCATATAGACATCACTAATGCAAGTACCTAAACCTAACTACTATGATTTATTCTGTGCAGCTACCCTGCCCCCCGAACAGAATTGTGCGATAAGGACAATTGCAGCTTCTTCAAGTTTTGACTTAGAATTTCCGCATAATTTGAGTTCTGGGAGAAAACTTTTCTCCTATAGTAAACATTAATCAAATATAAAAAATTGGTCTTATTTTATAACAGACAGAACAAACGATGTTTATAGGTTTTCCTTTTTCTTTATTTATCATTATTTTTCATATAAACAATTCACAAACTAGAGATAAATTTTTTGAGAAAAATTCGGTATTTAAATACCCATTAATTCAAATTCCTATGATATAATGATAAAAAGCAAAACTTACAAACATCAATATTGATAATATCTGTAACCTCTCCAAAAATCATCAAAATCGGTGATTGTTTAGGGGGGTAGAAACATTTTCTCTTTTTGTATGAAAATTCGACACTTCCTTCTCGTCTTAAAGCTGAAACGCAATTGAACCTTAGCCGCAAGTGCCGCAACACAACTTTTCGACCGTTTCGTATCGCGGTAATCATTTTACCGAAAGTTGAGACGCAACTGCAACGCAGCTGGAACGTAACCGCTGTCAAACGAACGGTTATGAAACAGTAGATAAATGCTACTAGCGGTCACCCATCAAAATCATGAATGTAGTGGACGGTAATCGGTTCAGTACAACTAGGCAAACTGCGCTACGAACGCTGCAAAATCTATAAAGACAACCTACTTCCTAATAAATTCCATGAAATTACAATCAAGACAATTCATTTCTTGACTTTCAAATTCCCACACTCAGTTTTGTTATCAAACTTATCAAAGTACCTAAATATAACCACTGACATTCTTATCAAAACCTCAGGACCTTGAACTGTGCGTTCCAATTCACATGAAAACATTGGGCATCGTATCAATAACTGTGTTACCATATGCTCAAATATTAACAATGTGACCCCAATTATGTAAAAAGACAGTAGAAAATATGTGGTGTAAACCACATATAACAAATATTTGCGGTATGATAGTAACATTAGTTACTCTTTGATTGTGAAACACAAATGTAAAACGGAACGTAAACTTGCTGTTTGACTTTGATTTGACAATCTAATCAATCAGTCTCACTTCAACCTTCAACGTCAGTATACCTCTCGCTCGCGTATAGTAAACCTCTTGTTTACGTTATATGTGGTTATTTATCTTGTAGCGAGTTATAAGCAACACGTCATACAATGAAGTTCTGTGCAAACATATCGTTTATGTTCGGCGAAGCCTCATCTATAATAGAAAGATACGCTCTAGCTAAAAATGCTGGTTTTGAAGCAGTAGAGTCTGCGTTCCCTTCTGGATTTACCTTGGAACAGGTTCAACAAGCGAAAGAGAGCGCCGGTATCGAACAAGTGTTGATTAATTTAAAAACTGGTAAATATTTATATATTGTTAAGAAATCAAATTCATCACGCTCAAAGTATAATATAGTGAGAAGCTAGTTTCTTAATGTAATCTAGGATACAGATAAGAATAACTGCATATTTTTGAACATTCGCACCTTTCTGCCAAAAACATGATTTTATATATTTTTAGGTGCCTATACATAAAATACTTTTTTAAAAAGTGCATGATATGTTTGAAATAGTTAGGTAACTTCTTATAGGTTATGCAGTAGTGTACCTCGCAACTATATTTTATCAGTGATTTAATATAGGTTCATACTTACCTACGAGTACCTATTCGACTTCTTATAGGTAATAATATATAGGAAAAACTAAAATATTAAATACAGATCATGAGACCTTTTTTACAGACCTCTATCATCAAATTGTCAGAATCGATAATGTACCCCAAAATGATATATATACCTAAACAATAATTGGCCAAAAACCTCGAGAAATTTACACATAAAATTACGGTTATATACGGTTGAGCCGTAACATACAAACTTTTTCTTATATAACACTTGACATATAAACCCTCATATTATACAATTAGTCATAAAAAGTAATTAAATCGTCCCTTTTCAAAAAACTTTTGGCCATTTATTAAAAACATTAAATTTTTATGCTAGCTAGTAGACTGATTATTTATATAATAAAAGTAAATAATATAATGCAAATTTTCGAAAAAAGCTATTTAAAAATTACATACGAAATTCAATAAATATTTGAATGTATCGATAAATATCAACACGTAAATTTGTAAGCTAATTATTTGCTTGAAAATCGATTAATGTAATTTTTTAGGTGTATAGATGGTAGATAAAATCTTAAACCGGTGATAGCCCAGCAGTGATAACTATGAAATGACGTAGGTACATCGGAATCCAATAACTTTTTAAGATTATTCTATCAATACTTGTTTAACATGCGAATTCTGTAAACATCTTGAAAGATTACCAAACCTAGCTACACGCGCGATAAAACTGTTTAAGTGTTCTATATTAACCGCCCCCTCCCCCCCCCCCACAGACTTGAGTGCACGCAACTCTTTCGATAAAAACGTAGTTCCAAAGTGAAGAAACGCAGTTTGTCCTATATACTAATATTATAAAGAGGAAAAGCATTTAGACAACCTATAGGTCACAGGCTACTAGACCGTTTTGGATGAAATTTGGCGTGGAGATAGTTTGAGACCCGGGAAAGGACATAGTTTAGTTTTTATCCCACTGCGCTAAAAGAGGTTAATGTTTTTGCGTAATAATTGAAATACAATCAGGGGGAGACGCGGCTGGACAGCTAGTATTTTACGTACAAGTGTTCAAACTCTGAAACTTTGCATGTACATCCCTGAGCCTAATATATATGCTTCTGATTTGCCTGTTTTTCGATATATTATTTATCTTACCCCTAAATGTGAATATATAAAATCCCATACAAGACTATATTTCGAATATATTTGAAAATACTTAATCTTCACTTTGAAAACTATCGCGAGTTTTATCCATATAAACTTATTAGGAAGCAACTAAAAGACCCACATTATATTTACGCGTAATTACGCACTCGCTTTGCGCAATCGTGACTCCAAAACAGTCTGAAACCTTTCCGGTTAATATAACGCGGGTCCTAGCCGGTTCCTAATAAGTTAATAAATACTTAAATCAACGGGAAAATGGTAAACCAGAAGCATAGGTATTAGGCTCAAGACCTGTATGGAAAATTTTACCGAGCTTGGTATTTAAAATTACGTTTGTATGCAAATCGCTTCGAAGACTTACCCTTAAGGGTCATCGATCACGTGATGTTTTTATAGCTACAAATAATCTTAAAATTTGTGCAATATTATCTTTAAATACCGGTATAAAGTATAATCCTGAATTCTTCGCGGGGACTTCGTTCGTTGCCTGGAAACGGCGAGTCAAAGTCACACTACACGCTGCTTTTTGGTATAGACATCGCGCGAATGACGAAAAATTAAATACACGTGATATCTTACTACACCACCCTCCCCCTTGTGATATTTAGTGATTTTTGCTAAATCCCCTCTCCTCTCTTTCAAGCCTCACGTGATTAATGGACGGTCCCTTACTAACAAACCATTAATTACATTACAGACGAGGCCACGCCAATAGTAACAGCCGTTCCTGGTAAAGAAAACGAGTTCAAATCTGCGTTCGCCACCACGATCCAATTCGCAAAAGCATTGAACGCTACTAAAGTCCACATCATGGCTGGTGTGGTAGAGAAACCATCGCAAAGCAACTGGACGACATACGAGAACAATTTGAAATATGCGGCGGAAGTGCTGAAGACTGAGAACTTGGTAGGGCTGATAGAACCGATCAACCACTACTCCGTGCCTGGTTACTTCTTGAGCGATTTTGGGAAAGGTGAGCATGACATTCCCGGGGTGAAAGGCTAGAATTGCACCACCATACTTTATTATGGCAGTCGTAAGAGGCGGCTAAAGGAAAAATTACCACAATGTGGGTAGCATCGTCTTCTAAGATTCATCTTGTTAGACCTCTGCCATCTTACACTGCGATCCCCAAGCCACCTGCAAAGCGTGGGTATTATGGCCTAAAATGAGCTCTCCCATTATGAGCCTCTCCCAATATTATGTTCACCAGCTGATACAGTACAGAGCATGAAAAGTAAAACTTAATCATTCGAACCTCCCGATTTTATATAAGAGGTGGTATGTCTCTTATCCCCCGTGGGGTGCCGGAGTATAGAATGTCACCCCACCATTGCTACTAAACGACTTCAGGTAAAATACCTAATGGTGGGCAGCAGTGCCTTTTGACGAACTGATATCTTAAACTGCGTTTCCCGAGACGCCGAGTCTTGGGGTATAATTATTATTGATTTATTTAGGGAGGTTTGTTGGCAATTGGCTAAATCAATCAATCAATTGTTTATTTACAAGAATAAAAAGCTATAAAACGGTCTAGAACGTTATGGCGATTTGTTCTTGTATTCTGCCTGCATGCAGGCTTGCAAATATTAAAAAATATTTTTGTCACTTTGATCTAAACATAAAAGCCAGTCGTATAATCGATTTTTAATTAAATTAAATTTCATTACTTTAATTTCTACAGGAATCCTATTTCAAATATTAATACAATTATTTATCAATTATGACATTCTACCGTTTGATAAAATGGTATCAACATCTTCCCATCTCTAATTATAACACTCGTGTCGGGTCTTCTCTCACAAAAAAACAACATCAAAAAAAAACTTCACTAACATCAAAATTATATAATGTACTTTGCCATAAATCTTATTAAGTAGAGGGTACTATTGATTTAATTAATTGCTGTGATAAATGTAATTTCGTGACGTTTTTATCTCAATAAACAATTTATTATCTATCATACAAGACAGACAACATTACAAATTGTAAAAAGATTTAGCTTCGGTTATGGCCGGGAAAAATATGATTGTAATGGTAATTACAAATATGTATTAAAAAATTGAGATCGAGCTGATTGAGGACTTCCTTGATCGTGCACTCGAAGAGTCAAGATGATTGAGGCACACTACTTGTAGAATCATAACACGTCGAGAAATATTTCAGCTTGGCTACATGGCGTTTTATATTTTATAATTAAAGTTTTTTTCCGAAATAATAATTTAATATTTTCTAAAATATTTTTTATAATATTATATTATTATTTTAGACTTCCGCAAAGTAATGCCGGAATTTATTAATTACTATATACATGTATCCAATTAATCCATATTCATTAGTATCTTTTTTTATTACAGCTGTGGATATAATAAAACGAATTGACAACCCTCACTTAAGACTGATGCTGGACATCTTCCATTTGCAGCAGATTCAAGGAGACCTTTCTCATGCCATTACCAAGTTCATGCCTTATGTTGGCCACGTACAGGTAACAAATATGCATTAAGTACTATATAGCTTTCCGGGCGCGGCTCCGCCCGCGCGTATGTCGGTTATCGCGCAAAAACACTAACCTCTTTTTGCGCAGTTGGATAACAACTAATCTATGTTTTTTCCCGGGTCTCAAACTATTTCCATACCAAATTTCATTCAAATCGGTCCAGTAGTTTTGGCGTGAAAGCGTAACAGACAGACAGACATAGTTACTATCGCATTTATAATATTAGTACTGATTCTCAGAAAGCTAGTAGGTGTTGTATGATATAAATGCAAAGGAAACATACACTATAAGTATATTAGGTACTATTCAGGTAGCGCCGAACAGGTCACATGAGTCTTAGACAAACGCAAGTGTGGCCACCACACGCATATTTTAAAGTAATATAGTGTATTTTACAAGGTGGTAGAACATTTTGTAAATGCCCGCCTGGCTAGCTACCCTTTAAGTAGGAAATCGGTCACCAAGCACTAACAGTGTGTTCAGGCAGCAGCTTGAACAACATCTTCGACCACATCATCACTTACCATCAGATGTGATAGTGGTCAATGGCTAACCTATCAGCTATAAATAAAAAAATATATAATGTTTGATTTACTAAAATGTCTAAAACCAAGGCCGTCACAGCTATCTGTTAATATGTATCTGGTGAAATGTGGATCTACTCGTTTGTTTAGACATTTCTCTCTATCTTTTTATACAAGGGAGATTTTATGATGGTAAGTACACCATTGAATAAATTTCTATTGCAGATAGCCCAAGTGCCTGACCGCCATGAACCCAGTACTGCAGGAGAGATTAATTACGAGTATGTGCTGAAACATCTGGCAGCTAGCGGGTACAGCGGATGGGTTGGCCTGGAGTACAAGCCTCTAGCTGGCTCGCAACAAGGCCTAGGGTGGATACAGAGCTTTGGCTACAGTCTGTGATATGATAAGGTCCACCAATCAGAGAGCACTATTTTTTTATAAATGAAACATGAATTTTTTTAATGGACTTCGGGTTTGCGCTCAAAAGTTTCTAAACCAACAGAGCAACAATAGACAATAATTTTATTATAAAAACTAACGTGGTTTTTCACTCATTTTTGTAAATAATACGGGATAACTCACGTGAATCAGTCAGAGAGCTCCGACTATAGTTTTTATAACCTGACTGAATAATTACTTAATAATATAAGAAAACCGACTTCCACGACTGAAAAGTATGAAACGAAATGTGGTTTTATTAACTTCGATGACTAGGTATTTTTTTCAGCTATTTTGATTTAAATAACAAAACTACTGAAGCAATATCGAAAAAAAAAATGAGAACACCTCTGAAATAAGATCTACTAGTAATTACACAAAATGAATCATCGCATCAATTCATAATTGGCAGAGTCAACAAATAACAAATATACAAAAAAAAACAGACAAATTGAGAAAATCGATTAGTGAAGTCGGTTAAAATGAGGAACAATCGCGTGCCAGTCTACATTCTGTCATCGATTGACTGGCAATTCAAAATATATATTCCATAATGTAAAAACTTTTAAGATAGGTGAGCTTAGTTACAGTGATAGGGGTGAGGGGGTGGGTTGCCTACTGCTCGCAACGAGTGCACACACATACTGAAGTAATATACGTACACTGAGAAGCGCCCCCGCCACTCCGTCCCATCGCTCACATACCTAAGGCGCGGCCAACTAGTTCCGCGTGCAATATAGTAGTGTACTATTTTTTTATTACTAAGAAATTAATAAAAACAGATCTCGCCTTAGAACAATGATAAATCTTCTAATAATGAAAACTCGACATACTTTTTTCAAGAATTTGGTCAATAATTTAAATTTAAAAAAAAAGTTACAAATGTTAAATAAAAACTTTTTAACCCGACAAACAAATGTTATTGAGTCAAGAGTGAAACAAAGTGACTTTTTTGTAGTTTCATTATAGGAACCGAGTCTTTGTATCACAGTTAATTTGTGCCAACCACATTAGGCGAAATAATAGTTTAAATAATAATAATAATTTACAGAGTAAATAGGTATCTGCTAGGCAAGCATGTTCCACCGTCGACCGCGTCGTCACTTTCGATCTTGTTTATCTAAATATATATATATATATATATATATATATATATTGATTTCAGACAACTGCCCAAATATTTTTCTTTAATTGGCAAAGTAATGCCTAAAAACACAAAACTTTTTACCATTTGGATTCTGTTACATAAGGTAGTTTTAGTTAAGAGGAAGAGTATATTAGTTATAAGTTATGCCATTTTGGCCTATATCGAACATATTGGTGCTTACATATGTGTTCCAATTTCAAACTAAATTACGCATTTCTGATTGTTCTTTCTTTCGGTTTTCAGTCGTACTAGTTTTATTTTTATCTTCGCTAAAATATTCATCTCATTGTGATTTTGTGTATTATCTTTATATGCTATGTCAATTACTATCCCATAACATTATTTCAACTATTATAGATAATCACAGGACCATATCTCCAACAAAAAAATATTGTTGCCCTTTTAAGATTATTGTATATTATTATTATTTCAATATTCATAAACACAATCAGAACACAATATGGAACACTCTGAAATTCGCATATAATGTATTTTTGGCAATTTTTGCTGTATGTATGAAGGTATAGAATTTTTGTCTTTGAAGAACTGAACTCCTCGGACAGTCCTGTGCAATATAATGATACCTTAAGTTAGTTTGGCGCTGTGTTTCCTTAGGATAGATAAATATTACGGCGAAAGTTTGGAGTCTATGATTCAGGCTGTCCAAAATAATATAATATAGTTTCATTATGAGATATGACATCACATTACCTACTTGGAAATCTGATAATACACATGCAATACTATACTATGCAATATATTTGTTAAAAATAAAGTGATATTAAATTTTTTCATATTTATTTTAATGAATAAGTAATGTAATGGTACAAAATATCTAAAACAAGCATAATATTTACAGTATGTATAATTAATGTAAGGATAATGATAAAAACAATAATTAATGACTTAATACTAACATTACAGTCACGGGGTTAAGATTCTTGATGTGTAGGGGTATAGAACTTTTGCACCCAGAAGTGTGATTTGACTTCAGCCAGGGAGAGTCTGTCCTTGCTTGAATGTTGAAGGAGCTAAAAATACAAATAATAGTTCAGATTTATTATCATTAGCAAAATTATGTTCTCCGATGAAAGATATGGTAAAACTCTCAAGCATAATGCTGGAATTCATAAAGTGCATATTGTTACTAGAGTGATGGCTGCCAGATGAGCATGATACTGCCCTATCAACCTAATTATTATTTTTTTTTCATTCCTGATTGGTTAGTCTTTGACCACTATCTCACCTGATGGTAAGTGATGATGTGGTCGAAGATGTTGTTCAGGCTAACCTAGAATTACTGGCTCTCAAGGATGGCTGCCGGAACACACCGTTAGGTGCTTGGCGACAGATTTTCAACTTGAGGGTGGTAGCTAGCCAGGCGGGCACTCGCAAAGTGCCCTACCACCATGCTGTAACGACTGCCATCCTAAGACAACAACCGGGACCAACGGCTTAAGGCTCGGAAATTACGAAATAGTGCCAACATGATATGGAAAATCTCATAAACCAGGTACCGGATGGTACTGCAATTTAAATACACGATACTCAAGGATATAAGTAATACTTTCATCGATTTCAAAACATGTTTCCTAATAATTGGCTCGATAGAAAAAAATCTCAAAAACACCTCTGAAAATAGAGGATTCCTACTTTTTCCGCCAGATTTTAGTGTATTAAAAATTGTTTTTTTTTTCTAAAATATTGATTTTTTCAGTACAATAAATTTCATTGATTATTTTAATCCAAAAAAAGCACAGTTAATGCGTACTGAGCCTGTTTACAAAATGTCACATACGCCCTTTCATTCCGAGAAGCGTTAACATCATGTCGCACTATTTACTCCAGCGATCTACGTATATTGCTATCATCCTCGCTCATATCGCGGTCAGCCGCGTCATGCGTCGGACCTGTGTCACTTTTCTCGGCGATCTCAATTAAAATAAAACATGGGTAAAATTATAAATAAACGCTTTGGGAATGCAAAAAATCGTCAAAAACGCATGATGGACATAATAAGGTAAGCATCTATGGCTTCCTTTCTCCATGTACCTATGTATATATCTCTTATATTAATGAAATTATGATATGATTGTGAACCCTAACGCAATATAAAAAACACTTCAAACATTTTACAAGACATAGGTACAACTTTAGCTACCTAAAATAATTATTATAAGCAATATTCAGAATTTTTCGTAATGAATGTGTTGTAATTATTTTAGATGGATCATGATTAATTTATACAGTTTCTGACAATAAGGCACACAGGTTATGTACATAATTTTCGACAAATCAATCGTCGTTCAAATAGCGCATAGTAAGTGACATCGCTTCGCAATTGAGAGGCACGTGGATCGAATCCAGCGTAAAGAGATTCTTTTTGGTCTAATTTTAATTTTACGACATAATTCTTAATAATACAATAATAATTTTACGTATGTACGTGGACCAATATAATGTGTCTGACAGTAAGGCATAAACGATATGTGTGTAATTTTCGACACCTTGGTCAATGATTGTATAGTGTGTAACTACTGAAGTCGAATCAGAAGATCGAGTACCGTGGATCGAATCTCACATACCTAGATTCTTTTTGGTGACTTTTTTATTTGTATTACTTTTTATTTGATACGTATTATATTTATGTATAATTAAGTTTTCTGACGCGTATTCAATTTACGATTACAATGCTTGCAAATTTATTAGGTATTTAGAGTTTCCATGTTTTCATATAATTAGAGAGTTTAGTATATCTAATGAACGTGAACATTAAATAGGTACTACCTAATCTAGCTACCTGAACACGTTTTTTCATAGATCTCGAAAAAGTATGTCTTGGATGGACACGAGTTGCCACAGCGTAATAGTTACAGTAGAACAACATTTTCAATTTACTACAAAGCTATGTTGAGTAAACACCGTCCTTCTGTCCACAACTATAGAAAACACAAACTTTCATACATGGAAAGTTATTGAAATATTCATGGTATTATCGAGTACGTAATATATTAGTACATATAAATTAGTAGTAAAAAGATGGCCGTAAACGTTTGATGCGATAGAGATAATGAAATTCTGAAATGAAAACTTAATACAAAAAGATGAAGCCTAAGCTTCTGCTTTAAAATGAGACTTTCCATGGTTTTCTTGAATAGCATAAGAATTAAGAACTGACTAAAAGAAAATGAAATAATTAGCACCATACCAATACTTACGTAAGAACATCGAGTAAGGTGCATTATAGAGGACTTAACTATAACGCCCTTAATAACCAAAGTGTAGCGGATATACTACCAAAGAGAGTATTCCCCAGGACGTTTTGGTGTTAAGGGGCGGCCGGTAATTCAACAAAAGTTAAAATTATACACATTATAGCCATTATGTTTTTAAATGTTACATCTTCTGTGTTGTATAAACAACATATGGTAGCCATATAAACAACCCCATATATTGGATAGGAGGATGCTTCTTGGTTATTGATACTATCCCATAACTTACTTACCAATAAAATTCTTACCCCCGGTTTCTGAAACGCAAATCAGCGACAAATTATTTTAAATACTTGTTAATCCATTGTCATACGCAGATTGGGTTTCTAAAAACTTCATGTGACTGTTTGTCAACACTAATGTCAAATCTCCAATTGATCGACAATTATTTCAATTTTGGGTTTCTGAAAAGCTTTTCGGTACGTTAACGGTTTGTTAAACTGACTAATTCTAATTGCCCAAAATCGACCAATTATTCTAAGATTAACGTGTTGATATCGTAAAAATATATAAAAATAGTTTTAAGCATTCCTACCTACAACGTTTACTCTAATAACTGATAAGATAGAACAAGAACAGAATTATATCAAGTATGATTACTCTAAAAACACATATTGCTATTTTTCATACCGAAGGTACTGGGTAGCACTTCACCACTATCTCGCCTGATGTTAAGTGACGATGCCATCGATGATGCAGCTCGCTTACCCTGAAGATACCTATTCACTCCTGTTTAGAAAACCCCCCCGTAATTAACCAGAAACACAGACTCAGGCAGAGTGTTCCATTCCCTAGCGGTGTGTATGATGAGCGAGTATAGAACAAGAGTCCGATTATAGAACTACGTAAATATATTACTAAAGACTACGTGATTATAGTGTTGCTGCTCATTTGTTACTCAATAGGGTGCTATAACATAACCATAGCAGCCATTAAACAAACCGCAGCTGGGTAGATTGTAATACCAACAAAAGCATTTCCAAGATAAGTAGGTTATGGACCTTCCAAACCCCAACCCTCTTTGAGAAAACACCTTTCGGCTGAGGGCGTTAAGATATGGTTTAAAGCTCTGTTTAGCGCCTGATGTGCGGCTACAACATATTCACGTTGATGTTAGAAGTGGTATTATTTTGTATTGATGCGCAGGAGGTCCATAGTTAGAATCTCGCCGCGGTCTTCCACTTCACCGCATGATGCGAGGGCGGGAGTTTTTAGAATCATTGATAGGCTTGATAGTTGTTGGCCTTCAAGTAGAAAATATATTACCAAGGATCTAATGGTATGTTACGACGGCTGTTCTTGCCTATTCTTCTCTACTGACTTCATCATCATCAGATGTCAATCACTTACCATCAGGTGAGATTATAGTCAAAGCGTAGCCTAGCAGCAATAAAAAATGCCACTCATGATTTTTTTATTTTAATCGATTTTTACGATATAAAGCAACAAGTAAGGGAAGACAAACACGCACATTTTCACGTACGCTAGTGACTTTCACTATCAATAAACTATTACTGACATAATAACTATAAAATTAAAGAGTATTTATAATCATCATGATGGTATTGAGGATAAAGGGATTTTTTTTAATTTAATTTTTTATAGCTGATAGGTAAGCCTTTGACCACAATCTCACGTGATGGTAAGTGATGATGTGGTCGAAGGTGTTAACAGGCTTAACCTAGAATTACTCTGGCTATCAAGGACAGCTGCCGGAACACACCGTTAGGTGCTTGGCGACAGATTTTCTACTTGAGGGTGGTCGCTAGCCAGGCGGGCATTCACAAAATGCCCTTCCACCATGCGGTGAAGCTCAAGCCCGCGGCGGGATTAGAACCATGGACCTGCTGCGCGGCAGTCCATAGCCAAAGCCACTGAGCTATCACTGCTGGATTCATAAAAATTAATGAAATTTGATAATTCCACTAGCGATAACCCATCAATGTTGACATTTTAGGTATTAGAGCGTACACTCGCACGACTGGACTCTGTCAGTTAGAAATCCGAGCGCAAATAGTATTGTTGGATGTGAATGCCCAAATCTGCTTGTATTTTGACAAATAGGAACGCTTCGAACTCCTCTCTCTTGTTGTTTTACGTTTACGATCATCCGTCATATTTAATTGGTAACCATAGTAACGGTGGTGATGCCAAAAATGATTTGGGATTAATTTCATGTCAAAACAGAAGAGACAACGCTATGTGTTAAAAAAAGACAGAACACTAGAGAATGAATGAATTTGAACGACATTTTCAAATTTCATGTTATCATAGATAAACAAGCATTTTAATCAGGTGTTCTGTAATTTTTCATTAATATGCGTTCCAGAAACCCGTTGAAAGTTAGCGGATTGTTAATTGTGATGGCTTGTTAGATGAATTGAATTTTGACACGCGTACCGAAAACCGGCGATTAATATCGGACACCAAAAATATTATAGAAAATCAATAAAAGTTTGTTATTTTTCTAGTATAGAAAATGGAGGAGAAGAACGACGCATTGTTGATATACACTATTACACAAAGAGTATATTAAGACAAATCTCGAAACATTCACCTTTCGATTATTTTTTTATTAATATGCAGGGTTATTGGTAAAATGCTAAATCCAGGGAAACCCGGATGGATGGCAGCCCTACTCTCATAGAATGTCCGATTTTATGTCGCACTCCGGTGCATCTTCGCAACATAATCTACCTATACAAGTACATACATCAAGTGACGGCACGGGTGTCGTTTACAAACATAAACGTATCTTTCGTAATCTTTGACAAATACAGTTAATAACAGTAATACCACGGTTTTATAATCGATATGTAATATTGTGGTATTACGTATGAATAGTAATACAAAGTAATACATTTTCAAACAAAATACTTATCTTTCTCCTTGGGTGATTTCAATAATGGTATTATTTTGTTAGAAGTTTTGTTGTTCCACTCATCTACACAATAGCATCCACGAGATGTATTTATTATTATTAACAAATTGAAACAATAACTGTACCTACCTACTACATTCTCCATGTGATTTTTTGTTAGTGAAATCTTAATATGACTTGTAGTAATGACACGAGCAGGTACCCTTGATTGTTAGCGGAAACAAAGCCAGGATCTGAATGAACTACGCTACTTGATAAAAAAAAAACAAAAATTGGAACCGACTCCAACACCCAAAAGTGTAAAATAACTTGTTCAAGTCGGTACCAGTATAGTTCAAAAGTATCTATTATCACAATATTGTGCACGTGGTACTAGTGTTGGACTTCGACAAGTTAATTCACACTTTTTGGTGATGAAGTCATTTCCATTTTTATTTTAAAAAAAAACACTTCTTTTTATGACCCTTGCTACTTACGGGATCGATCTTCATTCATTGTCAACGACTATATCATCAAGATAAGTAAATATTTTTCAGTTATTGGAGTGTATGTCAAAAACGGCTTGACCGATTTTGATGAAATTTAACTGGAACCAAACAACAAGTATCAGCTTTCAAACAATAAAAGATTTTTTTTAATCGATTCACCCAGTCAAATGTTCTGAGGTAACAAACATATAAGAAAAAACAGACGAATTAAGAACCTCCTCCTTTTTTTGAAGTCAGTTAAAAATACCCAATAGTATAACCCGCTATTTGTATTTTGATCAGGGGTAAAAAAGTTTTTTTATGATTTTCTGTGTAAATTTTACACAATATACTTGTTTTTGTAATAAATAAACCATCTATTGTGTAACAGCTTACGCCTTGCATCAAAGTAGATACATAGTTCATGTTCATCAAAACCATAGTTCATGTTCATTAAAAATGAACATACACAAAAACTGCAAAATCAAACAAGTTGGTAATAATCAAGACTAAACTTGTTCTACTGTAGGTATGGTAAATTTAGGCTCGCGGGAACTATGATCGCAAAGGGTTAACTGTGTCACACTATGATATTTACAGCATACAATCAACTAATGGTTGGTATCATGTATGCATACTAGATGGCGCTTCAGCACACATCACATTCGTGTGTGACAAGATAGTTTCTACTAGTTCTACTAGAGAGCGCTCTAAATTTTTAACCAAATAAAATATTACCGTTGACTTGCGGACGTGGCGCCATGTACACCGCGAAGTAAACACGCGAGGAGAAGTGGGGACAAAATCTAACATCTGGTTTTAGAATTCTGTCCCTTAACGTGCCCTCCGAAACACGGAAGCGCTCAGTAGTAATGTCACCCATCCAACTCATGACCGCGGCGGACGTTCCTTAACTTTGCTGATCGATTTAGAATGGTTAAGCAAACTTAATTAAAACTTAATTAAAACATTGCCTTGCCTACTTTGAAGTTAAAAGTTTAAGTCCACAGTAGAATTATAATCTTTATCTTCCCGACCAGCACTTGACTCTCACTAAAAGCAAACATTTTATGCTCTCTAATAACCAGAAATTGGAGTAGGTGGTGCTATATCGGGCCAACAACATCAAATGTATATATATGAAATACTAGCTGCGCCCCGCGGTTACACCCGCGTGGATCAATTCGTTACTACCGAACATGCATTGGAAATATATTATATTTTTTTATAGTATATTATGTTTCACTATTTTGGCGATAATGGCCTACACATAAAATATAGATATATGCTGTCGTGAGCTTTTTTGTAGGTAAATTTAAGATAGGTCTAAGATGGCTGATTTTTTTTTTTTGATTATTTTCGACAATTCACATCATATCTTTATAAATTTATAGCCTATGTGTTATTCTGATGTCTAAGCTATGTTACTGTAAAGTTTCATTAAAATCCATTCAGTGGTTTTTGCGTGAAAGAGTAACAAACATCCATACATATATCCATACATACAAACTTTCGCGTTTATAACATTAGTAGGATGGACATGACAATGGAATCCAGGGATTTTATATGTATCGAGCTATTTAATAACGAAATTTATATAGATATTTAAAGAATATTATTGGAAGTATGGGCATATTTTTTTAATGTCACTGATGCTATACAGTTTACTGAAAGATTCCAAGCATACTCAGTTGGAGCTTGTTTGATACTCTGAAACTATGAGCATGTTTGGCAATCTTGTTTTGCTTAATTCTATGCAACGTTGCTAAATAACATCTACCTATTTTGTAAAAATAATAAAGAAGATGATAGTGCAAACACATGATTTTGTCTCTTTCTATAGAATTGTATTATGTTATAACAATAATATAGCTCACTCTGTCGGGTGCATAGAGTTTTGATTGTGTTTACCAAGCAAAATAATATGTATATTTTTTTTAATCCTAGAGAATCCTGGGATTTCAGGCATGTCCATACTATGAAAACATCTTGCGACATGTTTCCATAGTATGGACAAGCCTGAGATCCCGATGTCGCAAGTACTAAAAAAAGCTCTGCCTACCCTGATCACTGCTAATAATAGTATAGGATGGTCTTGTGAACAAACTTGTATGTCATAAATCTACAACATTCAACCGTGTTTATAAAATATAAGACGGACTAGCAGAAGAAGTGATGCTCCGAGATGGCTCGAAATATCCTGCAAGGCTAAAACTGCTTCAAGTTTAGTCGCTGTATATCCTACAATGTAGGATATACAGCTGTATGTCATACAGTTGAACAGCAACAAGTGCTCTAGAGATAAATGATGAAATTTCATGTACTCATTTACATCATGTATGAATGTTGAGATGCAACATGTATTTGTTTGGATTTCAAATGTAGAATATTGTATTATATTAGTATTGATATGTTAGATTAATATTGGCATGTTGGCATTGAGTTATCTTGGTCTGAGATGATGGAATTGCTAACATAAAACATTTATTCCTAAACCTACTCTGAAATGTTTGCTGAAGAGCTGAAGTGTACCAAATCATTAGCTAGTTGAAACTATAATTTCATATGTTGAGTAGAACTTCAGGAAACTCAGCAAAGCTCACTTTATGGTGAGGCAGCAACTTCAAGTTCACTTTATGAATTTGGGCTTTAGAGTTATGACTAAGTTGCGATATATTATAAATACCTTTGAAATAAGATCTTTAGCCTCCTTTGGAACATAACTTGGGTAGACCATGTCCAGGGCCAGGATCCTTGCATAAGTTTTGTCCTGCCCTTCACTCTCGAATGGAGGCTTCCCTACTAGGAACTCGTACAGTAACACTCCAATGCACCAGTGATCGACTGACACATCGTAAACTTGCCGAGTGACCATTTCTGGGGGTAAGTAGTCCAGTGTGCCACACATTGTCTTACGTCTGCAAATAAGTAATAAGGATTAGTTAGATACATAATACTTTATTGTACCTCCACAGATATAAAGAAATTAATTTTAAAGCCCTCGTAGCGAAGTTTGCTTAGCCATTCTGAACCGATCAGCAAAGTTAAGATGGGTGACCGCTGGTAACATGACTACTGAGCGCTTCCGTCCTTCGGAGTGCACGTTAAGCCGTCGGTCCCGGTTGTTGTCTTAGGATGGCAGTCGTTATAGCATGGTGGTAGGGCATTTTGCGAATCTATATTATTATATTAAGTATAGCTATATTAAGTATAGCTATATTAAGTATAGCTATATTAAGTATAGCTACCACCCTCAAGTAGAAAATATGTCGCCAAGCACCTAACGGTGTGTTCCGGCAGCTGTCCTTGAGAGTCAGTAATTCTAAGTTAGCCTGAACAACATCTTCGACCACATCATCACTTACCATCAGGTGAGATAGTGGTCAAAGGTTAACCTATCAAGGATAAAAAATAAAATGCTAATTGTTTTAACAATATAACTTGTGTCAAAATGAATAGCATTATAATGTATATATCATTGGTTATTACTTACTGTGAGTAATCAGACGAGCTAGATTGTTATATTAAGTAATAGCAGCAAGTATAGAGATCATAAGAGAAATAATATTCTCGGGCCTAAAGAATCACATTTTGCAGGTGATTGCCAAGGTAAGTTATGATTGGCTGCAGGTTTGCAGTGGTGGGTTTGAGTGTTAGGTAGTGTTTTCAAGCCATGGGCATGAGAACATTAGGGCATTTTGACAGGCCAATAGAAAGAATAATTTGTTGGCAGCGCACCAGTTGTCCTTGAAAGCCAGTTAGTTACCTCTAAATTCAACCACATTGCGCAGCTTCCAGATTACAATTTGCAAATTTGCATTTTGATAATGCCCACCTTACTAGCATCTAACGGTGTATTCCGGCAACTATCCTTGATGGACGGTAATTCTAAGTTAGCCTTAACAATGTCTTTGATCACATCATCAAGTGAGATAGTAATCAAAGGATAAACTAACCTATCCAATATAAGAATAAACTAATAAATCTTATTTTATAAAAATAAATTTTCTACAACTAGGATACAGAATGTTGATTCAATCATACCTATGGAAGTGAAGTGAAACCTTTCATTAATGTGAAATAAACTGATGATGTTTAGATGGCAAAACAAATTTTCCATCATAGATAAGAGCACTATTAATTGATTAAGTCAACTTTCAAACAAAAAAAATTATTCATCCGTTTGGTAGCTTCAATGCCACAGCCACAGTTACAATTTAAACATAAAAACAACACTCTATTTGCGTCAGTGGTTAAATAGCATTAAATATTGGGGCATTATTTTCACATACTTGCCTTTTACAAACAATGATTTCAATGCCCAAACTTTGATCGCCAGTGTCTGTCTAATATAATGGTTTGAACACGAACACAATACAAAATGCTTCAACTGCATAGAAGCTCACGCTTAACCTTAAAAACAGTCTTTGAAAAACTTACTTTTCAGAAGGAGCATGTACTGACCAACCAAAGTCAGCAAGTTTGAGGTCACCATAATATGACACTAAGATATTTTCAGGCTTAATGTCTCTGTGGATAACATGATGCAAATGGCAGTACTCAACGGCATCTGCAACCTGAAATATGTATACAAAATACATAAAATATACCATACCACAAATTACATATCTCATCAAATGAAAGGGTGGATAGGCAGAGACGTTTGAATACCTGATTTTCGCATACATGTTTTAAGGGTGGTGTGCAGGACAGAATCACACTGTCCATATAGAATTGTATAAATAGTAGATAAGCTTTGAAATTGATAAGTTAGCTTTAAGGAATCAATGTTTTTTAAGTATATCATAGCATAGGGCATCGCATTAAGCGATTAGTATAAATCCCTCATAAAATAAGCGGAGCAACGTAAAATGCAATGTACGTTTTTGTAAGGCGCTACCTTATGTAGCTACCATTGTTCAATAAAGAATAGTATAATATAGAGTAGGAACGTATTGTTATTTTAATGTCAGGCGTCGCGTCGCCTTATGCGACCACCAAGAATAGGGCCAATGTAAAGAAGCATTGTAAACATATAGTATAGAGAGAACACAATAGCACAGGTATATAGATATAAGTGTATAGTAGGGCCTTAGTTAGCACATAAGGACCCATTGTTTATGGAAATAAAGTATATGAGTTGTGTGTATCTTCATTGGGTAACGAGACCATAGGTATATAGGGATAAAAGTTAGGTATATAGGCATAGATATAGGGAACACATGACAGAGATACATATATGCATAGCTTCACGTAATAAAGGTAAAAGGTGGTAAAAGGTAAAGGTATAAGGTAAAAAGGTACGATAGACATATAGTTATGCGGTACACATATGTGCCAAAAATGCACATATAACCACTGCCGAGTTATATGTGCATAAACATCGTTATGTACCTACAAGCGTGCATACGCAATAGGTGTGACGTATGTCATATAGCCGCCGCCGTGCTATATGACACCGTAGGTATGTAACGATATGGTCTATAAAACGTAAATAGTAGCATATAGGTATGTATAACCAACGCCGCGTTATACATATCAACACGTAAAACCGTTAGGGAATGTCTTACTATAGGTAGCTATATGACGCTATACAAGAGACGCGGGGGGGCGTACCCACGCCACACTCAAAACCCGACGCATCTCCTAATATGGTAATGTTCGTTGCATCGGTGGCTAGGGACGCCATCTCATCAGCCAATAGCAAAGCCATAAAACCTGGACGCTATTCCGGGAATTCTGGATACAAAACGACCGTTAGAACGACGGTTGGAGCTATCTATCTCTGTCATGCCCTCTCACTCGTCAAAACGGCCTCTAAGCGCTGTGATTGGCCAAAACGCTTCGATTAGCCAGCAGATCGAACAATTATGCGATAAATTTGATTATATAGAAATATTGAATAGTCATAGAAAACAGTGTTCATTCGTTGTCGCGCCACCGTCGCGTGTACAGGTCTCTCATTACCCAACTAAGACGCTCACGCTCCGTAAATTACTGACATCAAATCGGCAGCTTAATTATTTATCCTAGACTTCAAAACAACCCAGCACAAACAAGTGTGTAAGGGATACAGTGTCTACATCGAAGAAATATAGCAGATATACAGTCCACGCCGTCAGTAGATACTGCGTCCCCCACATTGTTGGTCATATCGAGCCGAATAGTTTGAAGAAGGAAAATCAACAGCAAGCGATCATCATGCCAGTGACAAGGAGTACGGGTGGAAGAAGACGGGCTGCACCTCAAACGCCGACGAGCTCCGAGGGAACGGAGCCGACAACGAATGGATCTACGGCAGCAACTACCGTTGCCGTATCATCGCCACGCCTGGCAGCAGACCACGCTGCCCATCAAGCCACGACCGCCCGCGCCGCAGCGAGGCGCGGCCCAGAGCCGACCGCTGCGACGCCCGCCGCCGGGCATAGTAGAAGAACGCCAAGAGAGCGTACATACGCCGCAGGGGTACCCGGGTCCGCACAGGAAGAGCCGACGCCGCCGGTACTCGCTGCAAACTTAACGACGCGCGCCGCCGCCGCGACGCCCTACGCCGCGGGGCCGCCGTGTTCAAACGTTATAGTGCACAGTGAAGAAGTGCAAACATATAGTAGTAGTGCAGTGAACAGTGCCGTAAAGCCCACCGCCGCCGCGGGGCTCGACCATGTAGTGAAAGTGCCGCCAGTGTACAAGAGAGTGGTGTCCACTTCGAGGGATAGCCGAAGATCGACATTCACAGTGCGTCTGGCTCGCGCAAAGGAGGAATATGCCCGTCTACAGGTCGAGCTCGCCGCTGCAAAAATAGTGTCGATTGAAGCCGAAGAATCGGAGCACATCGACGACGCCAGATCGGAAATCTCGGACAGGGGAGCAACACATCACCGGGTCAACAGTTGGTTGCATCACAGCGAGACGCATCTCGCAATAGTAGAACCGCAGAACACCGGGGACACAGAACGTCCGCCGGAGTATGCGGAACCCCAGCCGCCGCCGCTGCAGCCACCGCCGCTGCTGCAGCCGCCGCCACAGCCGCCACAGCCACCGCGCGCACTGCCGCCGCCGGTGGATCCAACTGAAAACCCAATTCAAAGGTATGAGTACTCGCCTAATAGCTATTCCCCTAATGAGGCCACTGCCGCGCCAAATGATAGGGCCGTTGCAATCCCTTCTGTCAAGTCCGATATAGCAGAGCTAGCCGCCGCTATAACAGCCGCCGCTAAGCAGTCGCAAGTCACGCGACATTTTACTGATTTACCTGTCTTTAACGGCTCACACCAAGACTGGTTATTGTTTAAAACCTCATATAATGAAACTGCATGCATGTTTAATGATAGTGAAAACGCCGCTAGACTGCGCCGTAATATAAAAGGCAAGGCACGGGAGGCAGTTGAAAGTTTACTAATCAATAGATCACACCCACTAGAAATAATTAGATGTTTAGAAGCACGCTTCGGAAGGCCTGACGCCATCGCCTCGACCGAACTTGAGCGGTTGAGAAACCTAACGAAGCCCACCGATAATCCACGAGACATATGTATATTTGCAAGCAAAGTATCTAACACTATAGCCGCCTTACAAGCCCTTAATAAAACTCACTATTTATATAATCCTGAAATAACCAAACTAACATCTGAAAAACTTTCTCCCACGCTACGTCACCGGTGGTACGAGTTCGCCGCCGCACAACACCTGGACGAGCCAGACCTCATCAAGCTGTCCAGGTTCCTGAACCACGAAGCAGACTTGTGCGGCCCCTTCGCTCAGCCAGAGAACGTGACGTCGAGCTGGAACGAGACAGCGAACAGACGACCACAACGCACCAACGTGACACAGGATAGAACGGTAAAATGTGCACATTGTAATAATACTGGTCACCGCATAATAGAATGCAAAACGTTCCTGGCTGCCGACGTCAACAAGCGATGGGATATCGCAAAGGAACAACATTTATGTTTTAAATGCCTAAAACACCGTAATAGACAGCATGCATGCAAGCCAACGAGGTGCGACACAGACGGATGTACCTACACACATCACCGACTTCTGCACAACCAAAGACAGGTAAAGACGGAGGCAGTCGCTTCCACATGGACAAGGAAATGCGCGCACGCATTCCTTAAGGTGGTTCCAGTCACCATAGCAGGCCCTAAGGGCAAAATAGACACGTGGGCGCTCCTCGACGACGGCTCTACGGTAACCCTTCTGAATGATAGTATAGCGAATAATATAGGTGCAAAGGGACCGCAGGAGCAGCTGAACATAGAAGCGATCGGGGACACCACCCTTAAGGCAGCACGGTCACGCCGTGTCTCAGTCACGTTATATGGAAAGAACGGTAAGAAATACCAAATAGCGAGTCGTACGATAGACGGTTTGAAACTCTCACCACAGCACGTGAGAAACGACGACTTAGCCGGCTGTGCACATCTTGAAGACATCGAGCACTTACTCTTAACTGAGGGCGCTACTCCGCAGCTGCTTATAGGCCAAGACAACTGGCATTTACTTATAGCCGACGAGATGAGAACCGGACGCCGTGATCAACCGGTAGCTTCATGCACCCCGCTGGGATGGGTACTACACGGCGCACAAACTCGCACCATAGGCCACAAGGTAAATTTTATACAGGGAGATGTCAGTATGGACGAGCAGCTGCGACAACACTTCGCAATAGAAAGCATGCTCATTACGCCTAAGCGACCGCACAGCGATCCCGATAGAGTAGCACAGGGGATACTCGACCAGACGACTGCTCAGTTACCCAACGGTCACTATCAAACCGCCTTATTGTGGGCCAACGAAAATAGTAAGATGCCATATAATTATGACGCCGCTGAAAGACGCCTACTTTCAATAGAGAAAAAGTTATCCAAAGATAAGGATCTAGCTTTAAAGTATAGTGAACAAATGAATTCTTTAATAGAAAAGGGTTATGCTGAATTAGCGCCGGCGGAGAAAACACCACACAGAACGTGGTACCTACCGCACTTTGCAGTCATCAACCCACTGAAGCCCGGGAAAATTCGCATAGTACACGACGCAGCCGCCAAGACCGAAGGTAAAAGTCTCAATAGTTATCTACTAACAGGACCCGACCTACTACAGTCGTTACCGGGTGTGTTGATGCGATTTCGTCAACACAAAATCGCCGTCTCCGCAGACATAGCCGAAATGTTTATGCGGGTCAAGGTAAGACCAATCGACCGTGACGCTCTACGCTACCTATGGCGTGAGGACGCCTCCCTGCCGCCGACCGAATATAGAATGACGTCATTAATCTTCGGTGCAACATGTTCTCCGTCTACAGCCATATATGTGAAGGACGTCAACGCGCGGAAATACGAAGGTGAATTCCCCGACGCGGTAAGAGCGATCACACGTAATCATTATGTCGATGATTACCTTGATAGTTTTAGAACAATAGAGGACGCTATAGAAACTTCACTACGCGTCAAAGAAATCCATAGCAGAGGCCAGTTTGACTTGCGGAAATGGACGTCAAACTCACGTGACCTACTACAGCAACTCGACGAAAAAGGTAAACCAACTGACATTACATTATCGGACGGCAGTGACAGCAGCGTGGAACGCGTACTGGGGCTCGTATGGAAATCGAACGCCGACGTGCTTACTTTCAACCTAGACTTAGCCCGCGTGCCCGAAGAAACGCTTACCACCACTAAGCCAACGAAGCGTCAAGCGTTAAAAATCGTAATGTCGTTGTACGATCCGTTAGGTTTCGCATCTCCAGTCACCGTGAGAGCGAAACAAATCCTGCAGGAGTTATGGCGGCGAGGTAATGAGTGGGACCAGCCTATGGACGACGATCTTGCCTCCCAATGGCGAGAATGGATGGAGCATCTTAACCGCCTACGTGACGTCACCGTACCAAGGTGCTATCTACAATACAGCGACGCCGTGACGCTCCAACTTCATACGCTAGTCGACGCAAGTGAGTCTGCCTATTCTTGTGTAATTTTCTGGCGTGCAGTAACGCCTGACGGAAACGTCAACTTATCAATAGTAACCGCCAAAGCACGAGTAGCCCCCTTGAAACTCACATCGATCCCGCGCCTCGAACTGCAGGCAGCTGTAATGGGAAGCAGAATGGCATCCGCCGTGATAGAAGAACACGACCGGAAACCGGATACAAGGTATTTTTGGACAGATAGTAAAACGGTTCTTACTTGGATAAGAACAGGGTCACGTTCATACAAACCCTTTGTCGCTCATCGAATCGCCGAAATAGAAGAAAATAGCACTGTAACTGAGTGGAAATGGATTCCCACTAAGTTAAACATAGCCGACGACGCCACACGTGACGTACCAGCCGACTTCAATAGTACACATAGATGGTTCACCGGGCCGCCGTTCCTACTACAAGGGGAATCAGACTGGCCGGTGGAAAGCACGACTACAAAGATACCTACAGGTGAGGAAAAATGTACGCATACCAAAATAGTAGAACCTGTACTTCAAGCCGCACTACCAGACGCCACCAGGTTTTCACGGTGGGAGAAGTATCTGAGGACCACTGCCAGAGTCCTACAGTTTATAGAATTATGCCGAACGAGAAAGGAAACGACTCTCTACAAACGCAATAGAAAGAACAAAGAGTCCGACCCAACATGGACAACGCGTCAGACTAAGGTAAAACCTAAATTAATAAAGATAGTAGAAAAGTCGACGCCGGCACGTCATCTGATGTTAAGCGCCATACTAATTCGCCGAGCTGAAAACCTGATCATCAGGAGTAGCCAAGAAACCACTTTCAGTGAAGAGATTAGAGCGCTACAGAGCGGCTACGCCGTAGCAAATCGTAGCCGCCTACGACTAATATCGATGACTTACTCAGACGGACTTCTACGCGTCAGGAGTCGTATAGAACGTTTAGAAAACGCTGCCATAGAGAAATTTCCTTTAATCTTAGATGGAAATAAACATGAGGTACAATTGTTAATAGAATACACGCACAGACAATTGTCACACGCCGGCACCGAACTTATAGTGAACGAGATGAAACAGCGTTTCTGGGTATTAAAACTTAGACCTATAACGAAAATGTTAGTACACAGGTGCATACCCTGCCGAATAAGAAGAGCCATCCCGCCGCAGCCAGCCACCGGGAACCACCCGCCGACGCGCTTCGCTCATCATCAGCGGAGCTTCACCTTCACGGGCCACGACTTCTTCGGTCCTGTGACAGTCGTGGTTGGCAGGACGACTCAAAAACGGTATGTCGCTCTCTACACTTGTCTAACATCACGGGCAATCCAACTTGAGGTTACAGCATCCCTCACAACGCACTCAGCGGTAATGGCGCTGAGACGGATGATCGCTCGCCGAGGCTGCCCCACGGAAATCTGGTCTGACAACGGGACCAACCTCCGAGGTGCCGACCGGGAACTTCGCCAGGCCATGCTTCAAGCCACAGAAGAGGAGGCGAGTCAGCGGAGCATCCACTGGCGATACATCCCGCCAGGTGCACCTTTCATGGGCGGTGCATGGGAGCGCATGGTCGGGGCCGTCAAGCGGGCTCTGACCGCCACTCTCGAGCGACATCATCCAACCGACGAGGTCTTGGCCACCCTAGTTGCCGAGGCCGAGTACACGGTCAACAGCCGACCTCTCACGCACGTGTCAGTACACCCCGATGACCCAGAAGCACTGACACCGAACCACTTCCTCATTGGTGGCTCCGGACGATCCATGGTTCCGGGCACCTTCAACGACAGCGACCTGATCGGTCGCACCCACTGGCGCGCCTCACAGCGCCTAGCCGACATCTTCTGGAGCCGCTGGCTCCGGGAGTACCTGCCTGAGCTTCAACACCGCCAAGACATCCACAGCCGTGGACCGCCAGTCAAAGTCGGCGATGTCGTCCTCATAGCCGACCACACGCTACCACGAAACACGTGGCCCAGGGGCCGCGTCACTGCAACCTACCCAGGCGCCGACGGCGTAGTACGTGTGGCTGACATCGCTACCCGAGGCGGACTCCTGCGACGACCGGTGAAGAAAATCATCGTGCTACCGACAGACCCCACCATTCCTGCACCAAATTAATCTCTATGTACAGACACATAGAGAGGTGGGAGTATGTGCAGGACAGAATCACACTGTCCATATAGAATTGTATAAATAGTAGATAAGCTTTGAAATTGATAAGTTAGCTTTAAGGAATCAATGTTTTTTAAGTATATCATAGCATAGGGCATCGCATTAAGCGATTAGTATAAATCCCTCATAAAATAAGCGGAGCAACGTAAAATGCAATGTACGTTTTTGTAAGGCGCTACCTTATGTAGCTACCATTGTTCAATAAAGAATAGTATAATATAGAGTAGGAACGTATTGTTATTTTAATGTCAGGCGTCGCGTCGCCTTATGCGACCACCAAGAATAGGGCCAATGTAAAGAAGCATTGTAAACATATAGTATAGAGAGAACACAATAGCACAGGTATATAGATATAAGTGTATAGTAGGGCCTTAGTTAGCACATAAGGACCCATTGTTTATGGAAATAAAGTATATGAGTTGTGTGTATCTTCATTGGGTAACGAGACCATAGGTATATAGGGATAAAAGTTAGGTATATAGGCATAGATATAGGGAACACATGACAGAGATACATATATGCATAGCTTCACGTAATAAAGGTAAAAGGTGGTAAAAGGTAAAGGTATAAGGTAAAAAGGTACGATAGACATATAGTTATGCGGTACACATATGTGCCAAAAATGCACATATAACCACTGCCGAGTTATATGTGCATAAACATCGTTATGTACCTACAAGCGTGCATACGCAATAGGTGTGACGTATGTCATATAGCCGCCGCCGTGCTATATGACACCGTAGGTATGTAACGATATGGTCTATAAAACGTAAATAGTAGCATATAGGTATGTATAACCAACGCCGCGTTATACATATCAACACGTAAAACCGTTAGGGAATGTCTTACTATAGGTAGCTATATGACGCTATACAAGAGACGCGGGGGGGCGTACCCACGCCACACTCAAAACCCGACGCATCTCCTAATATGGTAATGTTCGTTGCATCGGTGGCTAGGGACGCCATCTCATCAGCCAATAGCAAAGCCATAAAACCTGGACGCTATTCCGGGAATTCTGGATACAAAACGACCGTTAGAACGACGGTTGGAGCTATCTATCTCTGTCATGCCCTCTCACTCGTCAAAACGGCCTCTAAGCGCTGTGATTGGCCAAAACGCTTCGATTAGCCAGCAGATCGAACAATTATGCGATAAATTTGATTATATAGAAATATTGAATAGTCATAGAAAACAGTGTTCATTCGTTGTCGCGCCACCGTCGCGTGTACAGGTCTCTCATTACCCAACTAAGACGCTCACGCTCCGTAAATTACTGACATCAAATCGGCAGCTTAATTATTTATCCTAGACTTCAAAACAACCCAGCACAAACAAGTGTGTAAGGGATACAGTGTCTACATCGAAGAAATATAGCAGATATACAGTCCACGCCGTCAGTAGATACTGCGTCCCCCACAGGTGGTTAGTTAAAGATGTCTGAAAACCTGATTATCACATACAGGTTTTAAGTCCTATTTAATAGAGAGCATATTGCCATCAACCAAGCACAGTTCCAGAGTTTCAACTTATACTGAGAGATTTTTTGTCAGAATCCCTGTGAAATAACCCAGGGATAGAATCTAGGACCACAAAATTTAAATGCTACTTTTTTGTACCTGTATTACCAAGGCAGTGCTGAAATTATTCACTTAGTAGTTCAGGTAAACCCAGGTAATGTTAACCTGAACTACATATTCGCCCACTACTACTGGCTTTCAGAGACAGAAGTAGATGGTTAAACCCGCATTTACTTAATGCCCTAACACTATGCTTTAATATCTGCCATAGTACGAACAACTAGGATCAACATAGATGGCTCATATATATTGCGTAATGTATCATGTGTAATATATCATGAGTATTACACTTTGAAACATGATTACTGAATTATGTGCATGATATACTCGTACATTATGCGATATATATGAGCTATCTGTGTTGTTCTTACGATGGCAGATGTTAAAGCATAGTGTTAGGGCATTAAGTGAATAGCTAAACAGCTATCTACTTATCTGAAAGCCAGTAGTAGTGGGCGAATATGTAGTTCAGGTTAACATTATCTGGTTTACCTGAACTACATTTCCCACCACATTATCACTTACCATTAGGTAAGATAGAGGTCATAGGACTAGCCTTAGGCAATAATTAAATAATATCTCAGGTAATTACAATGCAGAACATTTTGTATTTTAAATGTTCTGTACTTGTTTTTCACAGCATTTAAACATACCCATTTCACCAAATGACATATGATAAGATGAGAACAAAAGTTCTCAAAACTTAAGGCCTGAATTTACCTGATATATATATTTCGCAGCTTTGGCCTCTGGAAATCTGCCATGTGGTGAGTTAGTGAGATGTTTGTAAAGTTCGCCACCAGCAGCTAGTTCCACTACTAAGTAGATACGCCTTTCGTCATGGAACCATGTCAGAAGCCGTAGTATGTTTGGATGTCTGTGGAGATATTAAATTTAATTTATAAGCTTTTAAGACCTTTGCAAAAACAGGTAAACAAACAACATCATCATCATTAGCCGGCAGACGTCCACTGCAGAACAAACATTTCCCCCATAGAGAGCCACAATGAGCAGCTATTAGCCACTTGTAACCATTGGCTACCTGCAACTTTTACGATGACATCAGTCCACCTAGCAGGTGATTAACCAATTCTAAAACTACTACAAAAGGACAACAAGGCAGATTATTTCACAAATTAAGAGACAGATTAAAGGAAAAGAACCTCATCTCATTAAACCAATTGGGTCAAGTCTATAAAAAAAGATCATCGAAGGCTCATGATTTAGAATCCATACCCTACTTAGACAATTGTCACATGTAAAGCTGACTTATTTTTATAATGTTATTTGACATTTCTATTTTAGCCCAGCAGTTCTAGGAGAAATAAGTTGAGAGAAAGAAAGAAGAATAAAGGAAAGTATTTTTATGGCAAAAAAATAATACAATAACTACAATTAACATATAAATTTAAACATTAGCAATAGGGGGTATGCTCAGCACTGGACTGCATTGATACTTAAGTCTATGCAAGGCTGATTTTCAGCATACTCCTAAATATTAAGTTCAAAAATATATTAAGTTCCTTTCTTACTTTGTATATTATATTTTGTAAGATCATAGTAGAGTAGGTTGAGCAGATATATGTGTTATATATCAAAACAAGTACAAGTGATATTTCCCAATTACAAAACGTCACCAATAATTTTTAATCATATCTTACATAATGAACAATAGAATTTCATTCATAAAATAATTTAGGTGTCCAAATTTGAGTGCATGTGAGTAAACATCGTATTCATAATAAAAACAAATACCTATTTGGAAGATGTAATGTGTATACATTATAGAAAACACATTCTTTTTTTTATTATTCAAATACTGATGACTTTCCTTTAAAGATTTATGCCATACTAAGGGTTTATTTAGTTTTTTAGCTAAAACTTTGGATTTTTTCTATCAAGGAAACTATGTAATCATGATTCCAAAGTGTATGATGATTTATAGAATAAATTCTGAAATATAAAATATATTTGATTGGATAGAACCTTAAAAATTTTACATATGACACGTTTCGTGTGCAAAAAAAAATAATTTCCTGGCTTAGTACCCGGAATGTGATTTAGCAGATTTTCGGTATTCTCGTAATGCCGAAAATCTGCTAACAATGTATGTATGACAATGAGGGGCCTGCTCCTAAACCAGTCGTCACGCATTCCGCTTCTGGCAAGCCTGTATAACACTTAATCAAAGACCAAACGCGTAATAGTCGCAAGGCTTAGTAAAGACTGTTAGCTTTCAAGTGATACCACCACTAACTCCAGGTCAATGCGACGGATGGTGGACCAGGCCCCATTTTTCTATTTCTATAATTTACCACATCCAGAACTGACAGTCTTGTAGCTTATATTTACCAATTCCTTAAAGTCTAAGGTATGCATTACCCCAGCAAGAAAATCACTTCTGGAATAAATTGAGTTGTACAAATAATTAGTGCCTTATACGCTGTAAATGTGCACTAAATAATAAATTTGTGCACTTTGCCGATTTGTTGAAAAAAAGGAAAAACCAATTCTGCTGGAGTAACGTTGTTCTAGCAGGAAAATTTTAATCTAATGATCGGAAAGAAAAATTAAGTATATGGACAGATAGCTTATATTTGTGCATAAATGTGCGCAAAAAATTAAATTAGTGCGTCGTAAGGTTTTCGAGATATTTCATTTCCTGCTGGAGTAACGTTTAGAAAAATCCATTTTCTCGAAAACCAATAATTGTGCGATCTTACAATAAAAGTATATTAGTAGCTCTTAATTTGTGCTTATTTGTGACACCATTAGGTTTTCAAAAATCTGTACCATTTTTACGTAATTATGCAATTACGAAAATAAAATAAATATGTCTAGCGCTAAAACGAACAAACGGTTGTACTCACTAAAAACGGTATTTGGTTCTTCTTGTAATTCCATTCATAAAAAGTAAACTTATTAGACAAAATATACACGCATTTATCAATAATATCAATATATGTCGCAACCGACAGTGTCATAATTAGACATCAAAATGCAAGAAATAGAATTAACTCAACATGTTTCAGTGTTAACCAACAATTAGTGCGTTTAATGAAAAACATATACTGAAAATTTCAGCTTCCTATGTAAAGTATTAAAGAAGATTTGAACAAAAAACTAAAACGAAGCGAGATTACTGGTTATCCGATCAAATTCGAAAGATAGCAAAAAAGCGACGGTTTCATACATATTGATGATCTTCTTTAATAAGTAGTATTAATGGAAGCTCTTGTCCGTACAGTCACACATAAAATACTTAAAGAGGAATTTGTGTATATTTTCATAGGTATAGTTTAGATTTTTATTTTGACGAAATATTTTTTTTATTGTATATTCCTACGCTCAGGCAACTTATAAGATATCAAATGAAAATGCAGGTTTATGCTTACATTCTTTCTATTATTTTTGTATGTTATTATAGGTAACCTACCTACTAGTAAGTAAATTCATTTTATAGTCTTACCTTTCAGAGTTTTCAGGTAATCTAAAAAAAGTTATCTCTGGATGCGTTATTGACGAAATCATTCAACAAAAACAGCACAATATATCCTATTCGTCATATGAAGTATGTACATGAACTTATTTTTCGTTAAAGAAAATTACACACCGTCCATTCGTCACTGCGACGCAGTCGCGACTGTCTGCGTACTGAGCGCGGGCTGAGATCGACGCGCGTAGGTATAACTCCGTTTCTATGAAGTTGAAATACTGTATAGATAACATTACCGTGCTATATCAATCAGTCTGTTTCCCATGATTTTATAGCTGTGCGAACTTCAGACTACTTCTTCGTTGCAATCGTAGGTATAGGTAAGTTGAACAGATGGTTGATATTTTAATGAATGTACCTACGAAGCAATAACAACATGTACTATTATTTATTCTGTGATATGATTAACTAATTGCATCATCTAACAATCGTAAAGCTAATAATAATTTGTCTTTGGACTAGCAACTAATGAAAAACAACTCCATTAATGTACCAAAAATACATTCATTTCATAAAAATGTTTGATGTAGTAATGTAACCCGAATAAATTTCTACTACTCTTTATTGTGTAAACTATAAATAACTAGATACACCACGGTACTTACGTATAAAAAAACCTTTAATATAAACTCAATATAAAAAGCCGATAAATAATTTCCCTTAACAGTTTTATGCCACAATGTACCCAGGCACAATATGTGTACACCTGTTAGTTCAGCAAAGTTAAGAAGATCATCAATATGTATGAAACCGTCGCTTTTTTGCTATCTTTCGAATTTGATCGGATAACCAGTAATCTCGCTTCGTTTTAGTTTTTTGTTCAAATCTTCTTTAATACTTTACATAGGAAGCTGAAATTTTCAGTATATGTTTTTCATTAAACGCACTAATTGTTGGTTAACACTGAAACATGTTGAGTTAATTCTATTTCTTGCATTTTGATGTCTAATTATGACACTGTCGGTTGCGACATATATTGATATTATTGATAAATGCGTGTATATTTTGTCTAATAAGTTTACTTTTTATGAAAGGAATTACAAGAAGAACCAAATACCGTTTTTAGTGAGTACAACCGTTTGTTCGTTTTAGCGCTAGACATATTTTTTTTATTTTCGTAATTGCATAATTACGTAAAAATGGTACAGATTTTTGAAAACCTAATGGTGTCACAAATAAGCACAAATTAAGAGCTACTAATATACTTTTATTGTAAGATCGCACAATTATTGGTTTTCGAGAAAATGGATTTTGCTAAACGTTACTCCAGCAGGAAATGAAATATCTCGAAAACCTTACGACGCACAAATTTAATTTTTTGCGCACATTTATGCACAAATATAAGCTATCTGTCCATATACTTAATTTTTCTTTCCGATCATTAGATTAAAATTTTCCTGCTGGAACAACGTTACTCCAGCAGAATTGGTTTTTCCTTTTTTTCAACAAAACGGCAAAGTGCACAAATTTATTATTTGGTGCACATTTACAGCGTATAAGGCACTTATTATTTGTAGAACTCAATTTATTCCAGAAGTGATTTTCTTGCTGGGGTAATGCATACAGTCTAAGGTAGCCCTAATCATTAAAAAGAAAAACAAATAGCTAAATAATTTAACTAACCGAACCATACCTACTTTAATAATTTATAAGTAGGACATACTTATTTAACTGACACATATCTACACACACAATATATATAATAAATATCTATTTACACAATACACCACCTAAGATATTTCTGTGTTCTGTTTTATTTATTGTTGTCTTTTATTTTATAAATAAATAGTTGTGCCTTTATACTGTATACTTCTTTCATTATTATTTAGTTACTATTTCATCTATATTTTTTAACTTTGATAGAGTAATTCCAAAAAGGAAGGGCCTGAATCTCACGACACAGGTCACCCTAGTGAGTGATCATGAATAGACTTACATTTTTCGTATAATAATGATACATACTATATTCTAATATAATATTTTATGTGTAAGTTCATAGCTTAAGATCTTTCATAATACACATTATTATTACTATTAATTACATAACTCAAAACTAAGAAATAAAGATACAGGAAAGGATCAAACAAACCACAATTATGTATCGCTGCCTCGGTGCAGGCTTAAACACTCAAGAAACAGTATTCAATTCTGAGTGCATACAAAAGTTTTGCTTTGCACAATGTTTCTTCAATCACACTCTTTTTATGTTTCTTGAACAGTAATTATTACTTACGCACATAGAGAAATGTCCTCCTAAGTGTAGTGCAGCACCACATCCAAACCGCAAGGTCTCAGGTCTCAGATTTATCGGTAAGCCTGGCAATAAGCCAGATAGATGATACGTAGGCTTGATGTATAAGGGAACCAAAAACATCAGGTGAGATGTAGGTGTCTCGTTACACTCTAAGAATTTACGGATTACAGATGCAACTTTAATAGTTTTTATCCATCTAAATCAGTCCAGCAGATATTTTCTCCTCGTAGCATTTCCAGAAGGTAAAAAACTTGTGATAAGAATTTGCCAGTTTATTAGCCAGGTCTACAGATATGACGTGAATAAGTGACAGACAGACAGATTTATATGTTGTTATAAGCGGATGTAATGATAAGATATGTACACCATAATAAATACCAATAGAATTGTACTTACTATGTGGGTGTCAGAGAGTTGAAATACTTAGAGTAGTTATATCCAAACACCACTGCTCTAAAAGCTTACTAGAATTTACCTATATACATACCAATGCACATGTATATGCAGTTTGTAATGACAAGGAAAGAACATTCAAATATTATGCGTCATATCTGTTGTTAGAAAGAGATAAATAAGCAATTCGTGTTATAACCGAACCGCCACGAGACGTTCCGATCACTATTATGCTGCAATCTCTTTCACTCTCTCACACCAAATGATACACATATCTCGCTCATCCATTTCATTGTGATTGGTTCCTAAGATCAAACAAAATGAAGATATTTTCTATTTCAACAATAAAAGCAATAATTGTGCGTGAAATGAAACAGTTTTCTTATCTCTCACAGTGCCTGTATAATTGGTGCAAAGTCTAAAGACACAAGGAAGGCATATTGTCCACAGATTATTCCTAAAAAACACGATTAGCGGCGATGTATTCACCGGACGCTCGGAAGTGCAAGACTGGTAGTGTCTCAGGTAATTACCCTGAATTCGTCTAGTAAATATGGAGGGCATACAACTCATCTACAGGTAAAAAAATCTTAGGTGGGTGTATGGTATGGTTCTTTTAGAATGATATTTATTTAATATACTTTCAGACCAAGTATTAAGTAGGTACCCTATTAACTCACTTTAAATGTGACTGGATTTCGATCTCTCGCATGACTTGTCGTTCACATTTTGACTTTACAATTTGCGACTTGAATAATGTTTTGATAGCAACAAGAAGCCCTGTTTTCTTTTCTCTTGCGACGTTAACATGTCCAAATTTTCCACGACCGAGGTCAGAACCAAGCTCAAAATCCTTTGGTGACCATTTATACCTGCGAATATTTATAAAATGATTACAACGATGGAACGTTTCTGCGACACAGTGGGTGTTGGTTGTTGTATGGTACTCACGGTCTTCCGTAAGCGTCATGTTCCATTATTTTAGTTTCTAAACTCAACACCTCACTACGTAATGTTACGTTTTCTTTGATCTCACTTTTCGTAGCCATAACACTGTTTTCTTGATCCGCAATTCACAAACGAAAACTAAAAGCCAAACGATAAAAACACAAAACCGTTGGATTGACCAAATTTGAATAGATTTATATTTTCTTTTAGTTTTAAATTAGAATCGTAGGGATTGAACATTTGCGTTTCGTCTAATTATTATGCCGTCCACACGTAACGTCTTGCCTGCAAATAACCCGTACAGTCCCGTTAACACAAGAAAACACTTCAAAGTGGACGGAAAAATGGTAGTTCGAGCAAGCCTTGGATTTCTAGTACTCAAACCTCAGTCGGTCCAGTACAGGGGCGCGTTCCAGTAAATGTTGGTCGAGCAATATTTGCTCTAAGGCACCTGGAACGACCTTTAAAGCTCCTTTCAAAATATGGAATTGACAGCGATGTTTTTAGGTGATAAAATACAGTCTACATATTTAATAAATGGGGCATAATACGTAATTAAGCAATGTTAACAAAGTATGCCACTAATCCTTGGCTTAGCTTGTACAAAATCTATTATTTATTATAGAATCTGTCACATTTGACAGCTGGCCAAGATTTGGCCGATTCAAAAGGTAGTAAAAATTTGGCCAGGCAGATCAAAATTTGCTCTGACAGGTCGCCCGGAACGGGTATGATCAAATCTTGACAGGATCAAATTAAGTTCGATTAGAGTGCTGGAACGGCGTATATCTGCGTTTAGACCATAATTTGTCTTGGCCGACGGGTAGGAGGAACGCACCCCAGTATAAAATCATATCTGTCAGACAGGCTACAGAAAGTTAGACCTAAATGGCAATACTTCTTCTGGGTCTTTGGTAAGAATAGGAGTACCGAAGGGATCAATTTTAGGACCTTTTCTGTTTCTAGCATATATAAATGCCTTCTGCCTTGCATGGTTAAATTTATGCGATATAGTTTTATTCGCAGTTACCTCCCTGATTTTTAAAGTAGATAGGAGAGATAGTGAAATTATTCATGTAAATAATGTGTTATCTAAGATCTCTAAGTGGTTCACGGCTAATAATCTTCTCTTAAAATAAAAAAAAGACCAAATGTTTAAAGTTTTCTTTACCAAATGTTACTTATGTTGCACTAAACATTAAGCTTGGCCTAGATAAACTCTCTTTTGACAATGCGACAGTCTTTCTGGGAATCAAAATGGATTCAACTTTACAATGGTATACATAATCTATCCGGAAGACTTAGTTCTGCTGCATATGCAGTTCGTAAGATAAGACAGCTAACAGACGTAGCTACTGCTAGGCTCGTTTATTTCGCGTACTTACACAGTATTATGTATTATGGTATTTATGACGATATATATATATATATATATATATATATATAGCGACCACCCTCAAGTGGAAAATCTGTCGCCAAGCACCTAACGGTGTGTTCCGGCAGCTGTCCTTGAGAGCCAGTAATTCTAGGTTAAGCCTGTTAACACCTTCGACCACATCATCACTTACCATCAGGTGAGATTGTGGTCAAAGGCTTACCTATCAGGAATAAAAAAAAAAAAAATATTGCTGTGGGGAGCTGCTGCTGAGATAGAGACAATCTTTATTCTTACAAAAGCGTGCAATTCGAGCCATATATGAAATCCCTGAGAGATCTTTTTCAAGGAATTGATATTTTAACTTTACCAAGTCTGTATATATTTGAAAATATTATGTATGTTGGTAAAAATTTGAGCAAATTTAAATCAAACAGTGACAATCACGATTATACATACATACATAAAATCACGCCTCTTTCCCATAGGGGTAGGCAGAGACCACAGATTTCCACTTGCTACGATCCTTACATATCTCTTTCGCTTCATCTACACTCATCAATCCTTTCATACATAAGCGTCGGTTTAGGGTACTCCTGACCTGGCCTTTTTTCAGAACATCTTCAATCTGATTTCGGAACGTTCGCCTAGGTCTTCCCCTTCCAACACTTCCGTTCACTTGTCCCACGTATACCTGTTTAGTGAATCTCATTTCATTCATTCTCTCTACATGTCCAAACCATCTTAATATACCTTTCTCGATTTTTGTCACTTCATCCTCATTCACACCACAGTTCCCTTATCACACTATTTCTTATCCTGTCACTCCGTTTGACTCCAATCATGCTTCTCAATGCTCTCATCTCCACTGCATTTATTCTACTTTTATGCTTTTTCTGCCATACCTAACTTTCACACCCATACATTAGTGTCGGAACCAACACTCCCCCATGAACAGCCAGACGAGCCTTCTTAGACACTTTCTGACTGTTCATAAACGCGTGCAATGCTCCGTTAACCATGTTTCCAGCATTCACTCTCCTTTCTATATCACTTTCACACTCTCCATCTTTTGTAAACATAGATCCCAAGTATACAAACTCTTTCACTTGTTCCACTTTTTCACCTCCAATCACAATATTGCAATCGGTCACTCTATCGTCTCGTTCAAACACCATAACTTTCGTCTTATTTACGTTTACTTTCATTCCCTTTCTTTCTAAAGCCTCATGCATAACATTTATCATGTCCTGCAACTCTTTTACTGACGACGCAAGTATCACTTGGTCATCAGCGTAGAGAAGACATTTGATGAGTAACTCGTTCATTCTTAATCCACATTCACTGTCTTTCAGGTTTGTCAAGCAATTATCCATGAATAAGTTGAACAGCCACGGTGACGCTACACATCCTTGTCTAACACCATTTTCGATGTTAAACCAATCAGTGTATGTCCCGTTTATCCTAACACAAGCACTGGGATCCTCATATAGGGATTTCAGCGCTTGGATCAGGTTACCATTCAGCCCATGCATAGACAACGCTTACCACAGTTCATGCCTATTCACCCTATCATAAGCCTTTTCTAAATCTACGAAAGCGCAATAGACCTTTTGGCTTTTCGCCAAACATTTTTCGGCTATGCATCGTAAAGAAAAGACCTGATCCGTACATCCCATTCCCTTTCTACACCCTGCTTGTGCATCCCATACTTTCTCATCGGTCTCTTTTATAACCCGTTCAATCAATACTTTCGCATATAGTTTACCGACGACGCTGAGGAGGCTGATTCCGCGGTAATTCTTGCAGTCTTGATGCGACCCTTTTCCTTTATATAGCGGCACAATCACAGCCTTGCACCAGTCACCTGGTACTCGGCCGCTCCTCCAGCACAAATTAAAAAGGCGGTGCAACAGACTAGCTACTGTGCCTCGCCCAGCTCTCAGCATCTCGACTGACACTCTGTCATATCCCGCAGCCTTACCTAATTTCATACCCTTTAACGTTTTCATAATCTCATCCATGCTTATCTCGTTTCCGTCATCACTTGTATTCATGTAGGTTCCTGGAACCTGGTCCAGTGTAGCCTCTCTTTCAAATAAACTTTCAAAATACTCTTTCCATCTTTTCAACACACATTCTTCTCCTTTTATAATGCTTCCATCATTAACTCTGATTTGATACAGCTCTGAGGTTGTGGTTTTGACTCGAGCTGTTCTTATGGATTTCCAGAAAAACTTTATATTTGACTGGAAATCTTCAGAGAGCCTTCTGTCAAACATATCCTTTCGTTCATCTTTCTTTCTGCTTACAACTTCCTTAACACATTTTTAAAAAAGGTTTAAAAGAATGGCCCCGAGTTTCTTGCCCTTTCTTCTCGCAGTGGCTCTATAATTTTTGTTTGCTGAACGTGGCAGTACAATGTAGTATATTTCAATGTTCAAATTTGTAATTGACCTTCATAAGAGCGTCGTAGACGCCTAAATTGAATAAATGATTTTAACTTTGACTTTGACTTCGAGAGACTTTAGATCCCAAATAGAGACAGAATCGATTGGCATCAAAAAAGTTTTTATGTTAAATTACCATTTTCTTGCAGACTGTATTTTTTTTCCAAAATATGTGAATGCAGTTCAGTATACCTTAAAAATTTATAGATAGTCGCCTATAAACGTTTACCTGTAACTGCCCTTACTGTCCCGTCTCAAAAATGCACCCTGTATACTGTGGTCACTTACCTACTCGGTAAGCCTATAATTAAGTAATAACAAATATTTGTAAAATATTTTAAGGAAACATCATATTGATATTTATAAAACGCTTAAAAAAAAAAAAAAACTAGTGACAATTCCGCCTAATCTTTCTGCTAAGCCGACGTGACGTCACAAACGCCACGCAGCCAAACCGGAAGAATTTTTCGACGCGTTTCGCTTCTACACGAAGCATCCTCAGGAGGTCTTGACTCTACGAGCGCACGATCGAGAAATTAGTATTTTTGTATTTCTTAAGTGTTTTATTAAAATATTAATTTGATAATAACAAATACTTTTAAAAGTATCCTAAAAAATATTAAATAATATTTAAATAAAACACTTAAAAAAGCATAAAATTATATATCTAGTGACAATTCCGCCTAATTTTCCTGTTATCTACGTGACGTGACAAACATCACGCAGCCTAACGGGAAGAATACCCGACTAGTTTCGCTTCTAAACGAAGCATCTTCAGGAGGTCTTGACTTACCGAGCGCACGATCGAGACTGATCGTGCCGGTCTCGATCGTGCGCTCGGTAAGTCAAGACCTCCTGAAGATGCTTCGTTTAGAAGCGAAACTAGTCGGGTATTCTTCCCGTTAGGCTGCGTGATGTTTGTCACGTCACGTAGATAACAGGAAAATTAGGCGGAATTGTCACTAGATATATAATTTTATGCTTTTTTAAGTGTTTTATTTAAATATTATTTAATATTTTTTAGGATACTTTTAAAAGTATTTGTTATTATTAAATATGGATTTCCGCAAAGTAACGCCTGAATCTATCCATTACCTATTAATTTGATGTTTAATATTTTTAAAATATTTGTTATTATTAAATATGGATTCCGCAAATTAACGCCTGAATCTATTCATTATCCTATCATTAAGCCTATTGGGATATTTTACGGAGAGGAATAGTAAACATGCGTGCAAGGTCCCAATATTGGACTAACTATGGAAAGTTTATGTAGTTTTTTTTTATATTTGGACCTTCTAATGTTGCTGTTGGAAACCCAACGAGTTTTTTTGTCGTAGGTACAAAGTTGACCCAACTAATATGAAAACTACGTTACATGCTCAACTAAATAACTAAGGTGGTTCAACGACCTCAACGTCTGATGGACAAGAAGGTAATGTATTTCCAACAAAAAAAATTAACCAAATAATGGAACCGACTTCAACACGCAAAAGTATGAAATTACTTGTTGAAGTCGGTAGCATGATAGTTCAAAAGTACCTATTATCACAATATTGTGCGCATGGTACCGACTGTGACAAGTTATTTTACACTTAGCGTGTTGAAGTCGGTTTTATGTAAGATAAGATAAGATAAGATAAGATAAGATAATCATTTATTTGCATTAAACATGAGTATTATACACACACAAGGTAGGTATGCACATAGATGGATATTTAACAATTAAGTTCATCATGTTTTGCCTATTTAGGCGTACAAATTTTAGAGAGAAAGCCATTTGAAATATTATAAAAAAGAAAAAAGAAAAACAACTCTCAACATTAATACAATCCAATAGTGAAACACCCGTACATTATTTTACATGTCAATCTGTTTTGTGCATAAATGTCAAAGAATATTTTAATTATTATGTCAAGCCAGTAGGGATTATAAAGATTAGATTATGTCAGATTATTATCAGTCAAAAATTCGTTTACACTGTAATAGCACTTGTTCATTAAAATGTTCTTTAGCTTAATTTTGAATAGGTTAGTATTTAGCTCCCGTATGGATCTCGGTAACTTATTGTAAATTCTTGGTCCCATACAGAAAATGCTATTACTCATGAAAGTCTTCCTTGCTGAGTGAGCTTGAAGTATATACCTGTCACGTCTGTTACGTTCAATTGTGTCAGATAATAAAGGAAAATGTTGTCTGTTAGATACTACAAATATGGCAACTTCATATATATAGAGTGACGGAAGTGAAAGGATTCTGTGTTCTATAAATTTCGGTTTACAACTATCGATTGTCTGCAGTCCAAACATTGACCTAATGCAACGTTTTTGTGCTTTAAAGATGTCATCATTGTGTGTAGAATTGCCCCAAAAAATTAAGCCATACCTTAGAATTGGTGCAACTAGGCCATGGTATGATGTAAGTAGTGCGTCTGTCTTTACAACATGTGCAAGTCTGTGGAGAGCATAAGCTGAACTACCTAACCTTTTTTTTCAAATCTACAATATGTGCTTTCCAGTCTAATTTTTTATCTATGATAATACCAAGAAATTTGGCGGTATCCACTTCACCTACTTGTTCATTTAGAAATTTTATCTCTATGTCAGATAAATAATTAAGTCTCTGGGAAAATTGCATTAAAATTGTTTTTCTGATATTAATTTTTAATTTAATTATTGAGCTCAAAGTATTGTTAATGTCAGTTTCATAATCGTCTCTATTTTGGCAAGCAATTGTCACGGTGCTATCATCAGCGAATAGTGTCATTGGATGTTTGGTCACTTTTGGCAAGTCATTAATATAAATAATGAAAAGAAGTGGACCCAGGACGCTACCCTGAGGTACTCCAAACTTAACAATACGTTCACCGGAGGTATAAGTTTCTTCCTTTTTTGTGTTAGTGTTAAGTCTTGTTATATTTGTTACTTGTATTCTATTTGTCAAATAAGATTTAATAAGGTTAAACACATTACCCCTAATGCCATAAGCTTGAAGTTTGCCGCATTAAAATGTCATGGTCCACATAATCGAACGCTTGGGTCATATCGCAATAAATAGTACTGACTGCATTGTTATTGTCTACGTTTCGCATTACATTATCAAGAAATTCGTAGACTGCTAAATTTATGGTTTTTTTCTGTCTAAAGCCTTTTTGTTCATTGCAAAGTAAGTTAAATTTTTCAAAGTAGTTATACAATTGTTGATAGTAGTATTTTTCAAATATTTTAGATATAATAGGTATTAAAGCAATGGGTCTATAATACTCCATCAGGGTTCTATTTTCTTTTTTGAACAAAGGTATAATGACAGTTTTCTTAAGTTCGTCTGGGAATGTTCCGTTAGTGATACATAAATTAATTATGTGACTTAATGGGCTACAAATATATTCGTTAACTTGTTTAATTATTTTTGTGGAAAGTCCATCATACCCAACACTGTTAGTATTTTTTAAAGAATTTATTATTTTAAATATATCGTACGGTGAGCATGGTGCCATAAACATTGAGCTTCTTGTATTTGATATGTTTTGTGTAACATTGTACCCTGTAGTTGGCAGAGATGCAATTTTATCCACAAAATAATCATTGAAAGCGTTAGCTATAGCACTTGGTTCATTTACAAAAATATTGTCATTGACTCTGTTTTTTTCTATAGGAATTTTAGGTAAATGATGTCTTGTTTTATTAATTATTCGCCATGTCGTTTTTGATTTATTGTCAGAGGTTTTGATTTTATAGTCATTTTGTGCCTTCTGAGTAAGATATATAATTTTTTTAAACAGTTTGCTATATGTTAAATACTTGTCCTTATTTTTGATAGTGGGTTTTATCCTAGAAATGTTATGTAGCATTCGTTTCTTTTTACTGCATATTTTCAACCCGCGAGATACCCATGTAATTTTCTTATTTACTCTTATTGTCACCATTTTGTTCGGAAAACAGAGTTCATATATTAAACGAAAAGATTCAATAAAAGTTTTATATGATAAATTTGGATCGTTTATGTCATAAACTTCTGAAAACGATAAACTTTTTATATATGTATGGCAATTTTTGTTTTTCAAAAAATATATTGGTGTTACTTACTCTATTCTGGTTCCCCTACTCTAATAATTCGTCGAAGTTTCGAACTTCAAGTCCGAAAGAAATGTATCCGCAAAACACGTACCTATTGGTCGCAATTCTCTTGACCCCAAACTAACTAAAATTTAGTAGAATTAGATTTAGAAATGTCAAATGAACATTCCTTATTCTGTTGGCGCCATAGTATAGTTAGTTAGCTCTAATATTATTAAAGTTACTAAACTTAGTAAAATGTGCAGTTATGCTATTCTGTTGTACCATAATTTAGTCAGATTAGGTGGAACCATAGACCATTTAACCTATAACTAATCACCATCGAAATTGGTGTTGACTAAAGCTGTAATGTTCTACAATTATTTTATTTTGGCTGTGTTATCTTAATTACGGTTTTCTCAGTTGTATGAAGTATGCGGCTATGTGGTTGCTTCTCACAACAACTCTATCTTCGATATTATTCTTCTATTTAGAGCCTAGAGATAAAGCTTTGTAGGCAGGTAACAACCTGTATAACTCGGAGGGATGGCAGGTGTTTTTAAATAGGGGATGAGCTTATTGTCATCTATCAGGCACACTGCCAGACTTCAGTATGCCTTGACCCCGGATGTGGGTTTATTCTACCTATGACCTAATTTTTATTACATATATATATCTAACATAACCTAATTACTTAATTAGCAGATATAGTAACTATCGATAAAAATGCCATTCAAAGTGTAAGGAACATAATCAGGCTGTCTGTAGTAATAATGCAGAAAGTACTACGTACAACGTAGTGCTTATTACTTCCATGGTAGTAATCATAGAGAAAAGTAATTTACCGGAAGTAATGCAGTGATGTATACCAAACCTTAGAGATAAGAAACACGTACCACAGACAAAAAAGTCTTTAAAACAACTTGAATGGTGCGCTATCTAGCGTTAAGTAGCGGCAAAATGAATTCAATTCAGGGGTGCGTTCTTATATGTCGTCCGACGACGGATGATCGCTCCAAGCAGAGCGACGCTCGTCGTCCGCCTTTTAAGAACGGCTCTGTATCATATCTGTATTAAGAACACTACTTAAAATGTTTCACTGACTCGGAAGAAATGTATTTACAATTATGTACTTTTACACGACACACAACTAAAACAAACATACAAAATATAACAATAATAATAATACAATTTTGTAAACTGAAGTCAACGTAAACAAAAAGTAGCTAAAACAAACAGAAATCAAGTCCCAACTGTCAAATGAAACGTCAGGGCGATATTTATCCACCGATTTCGTGGGGCGACCGGTCCCGAGCGTTTTTATATGCCCGGAGTGATCGTCCGATGATCTTCCGGAGCGTTCTTATATATCGCTCGACGACGCACCGGTCGCCTCACGAAATCGGTGGATAAATATCGCCCTGACGTTTCATTTGACAGTTGGGACTTGATTTTTCTTTGTTTTAAGTTATTTTTTGTTTACGTAGACTTCTGTTTACAAAATTTTATTATTATTATTGTTATATTATGTATGTTTGTTTTAGTTGTGTGTCGTGGAAAAGTACATAATTGTAAATACATTTCTTCTGAGTCAGTGAAACATTTTAAGTAGTGTTCTTGATACAGATATGATACAGAGCCGTTCTTAAAAGGCGGATGACGAGCGTCGCTCTGCTTGGAGCGATCATCCGTCGTCGGACGACAAATAAGAACGCACCCCAGGAGAGCTTACTTTTGTTCTTTTGTTCGTAGCTAGACGTAAGATAGACTTGCTAGCATTTGGCTGTATATATTATGAATAACATATTTTTTTAATCGGATTTGTATGGTTTGTACATTTTCCAAATATGAAATTATAATTTATTCGTTTGATTATAAGTAGTCAAAGTCGAGTTCTAAATAAGGTTATTTATCATTCATGGTCAGCGTTCTATTGATGGTCAATATCGATTTAAAAATTGCAAAATAAGAGGAGTAAATGTTGCAGAGAAAATGGCAACACTTAATTATACCATAGACACTCTGCTTGTCAAAAAGTGACATTTCGTCGACAATAATTTAAAATCTTATAGTGACCATAGCTGGTGCATATACCTAATGCAGAAAGAACACAAATACTAAAGTGGGTATAAATACCTATGGAGAACAAAAAATTCCGTAAATTTTATATATCTAACCTGTATTTTCTAGAACAGTAGCGACACCTCTCGCTGATCCATATTAACTACATAGGGCTCTCAGACCATCTAAAAATGTTCCTTAATTACTTTTCTTAAGACTTAAAACTGATTGAGGCATAATAGCGTTCTTAGAGTATATATGCGAGATTCCATAGCGGGGCAAGATTTGTGATGATTGATGAAGGATGCCGTCCAACCATAGCCTATATTATTATAAAATAACGAACTTCGTACAGCAAATTCAATTTTCGTTATCTAGAGTGTCGCTTGAAACCCGAAAACTGAAACTTCGTTGAATTATAGTAGCTGCCAAATTAATATAAAATTAGAACTGAACCTACGATTTCAACTGTCTCTTAAAGCTGTCACACTCAAGTCTGATATCTTAGAACAGATATGTCAAACATGCGGCCCGCGGGCCGCATGCGTCCCTCTGGGCATTTGCCTGCGGCCCGATCCGATTGTAAGAATAGCCTCTTTATGCGGCCCGTATTTGTCGTGATAATATTTCAAGAACACGCTAAAAGCTGGGAACGATCGCCACGCCTCTGATGACGCAGCCGCCGCGCGCGAGTGGGGGGTTTTAAAACTCGGATATGGAAATTTTCTTGCAAAATTATATGAATGTTTGAAATCATCTACAAGTCTGTTTTCAAGCAATTATTTTCCCTTATGAAAGGAAACTAATCTCCTGCGAGATCGCGACGTGACTGACCACACTTGGATGCAGTTTTAAAACTAACTTTAGTTATATAAAAATTATGCCAAGCGTGGGGATTATAGCAAACCTTTCATTTGAAGGGGATTTCAAACAACGTCCAGCAGTGAATGTACGTATTCCCAGCAGTGAATGTACGTATTCTGGTTGATGATGATGAAAACTCTATATACCTACATATGATTTTTTTTTCATTATGGTTGGGTTTTGTGGCCCACTGGCTTTAAGATCCTTATGCATTTGGCCCACCAATGACTTTGAGTTTGACATGCCTGTCTTAGAATATAAGAAATCAACTGTCTGGGAACTACTTTCATGCGAAATCTTCATCAATGCACCGAAGTCCGATGTACTTACCTACATGTCTTTGCTCTCGTGTTGGATAAAACTACTCATGGATGCCTTATTGTCCAACTAGAATGGTAATGAATATGCACTTAATTTTAAATTCCAACGTGAGGGCTGGTGCTGCGGCTACTTCGGCGGAGCAACTCAAGCGGCGCAAATATGCTAACCTCGGTATGGGTTACATATTTGAGCCGTTTGGTGTAGAGACGTTGGGTCCGTGGAGACCGGGAGCTCAGGGTATTTTCCAAAACTTATCTGAGCGCCTGGTCGATGCGACGTGTGATCAAAATGCTAGCACATATTTGGCTAAATGCTTTTATTGTAGTAGCTGTAGTGTAGTATATAGTTCTTAATATTTTGTTTAATAAAGGCATACCGCCGGTAAATAAAAAAAAAAAAACATGACATGAAATTCGATAAATTTCATTTGGAATGAAATTTATCCCCACATGAATAAATATGTACATAATAAAAAGTAACGCTCATACAGTACCCGCTACAATTTCAGACTCACCAACATTACAAAATACGATACACGCGAAACAATCTTTTAATTATTAAGTAATTGATTTGGCGCTTAGAAATAATAGCTCAGCGGCAACATGTTTCATACCTCTATGTAATTATTTAAAATGGTAGGACGGACTGACTAGTGAGACACGAAAAGTTCGGCGGCTATCTGTCTCAAACTTGAAGTGGATTTTCAGTCATTATTTCCTTCACGTTTGCGTTGTTAACTTCACTTGCAGACGTTGATGTCCTACCATAGCGACGCAAATCTTCCATTACATCTCGACCGCTTTTGAACTTTATTACCACTCATAAGCACGTGTTTTTGATAAAGTCGATTCACAGTAAGAATTATGTAACATTTTCAATGACTCGATTTCGATAATAGAATTTAGTGTTCGAAGTCCGAACACTAAATTCTATTGGAGATGAAAATTTTAGATAAATTCTTTGTTTCATGTTTTTGTCCATTATGGAATTCGCAATACACACTAGAAATGATATACCTAATTAAAACACTATACCTATTCAATCTAAATAACAGATGCAAGTCAAACCCCGCAGCAAAATGGAAAACAGTAGTGCCTATCTAACAACAACAAAACCATGTATTATATTTTTTCTTATGTATAAAATGCCCTGTTATATGCCTGATGTACAGAGACACCCTACTCATGCTGCTCATTGATATAAATGGTGCATATAAATGTCATTATTTTCAATAGATTTATAGATTATCTTATCTGAGCCAATATTTTATTCAATATTTCGGTATTTTAAATAGTGGCAACACACACACGATCTCGTGGTCGGTTATTCAAAATCGACCAATCACTATTAATCTCGATCGACCAATCAGAAAAGATTTACCACTATCGCATTTTGGAGGGAAAAATACAGGAGGAAGAAACCAGTCAGTCCATCGAACGAATGATCATTCCGGCAAGAGACTTCGAGCCTTCGAGGCGAAAAGTACTAGCTTGAAATCGTACAAGTTTGGAATAAGGTAATTTGGAAGTATTATCTACATTGGTTTGGAATTTATAAAATACCTAAGTACTATTTCTCTCCGCTTCACCTCTTCTGTTATTAAACTGACTAACTATTTTGACTATCATTTCGTTACAAGTAGGTAGTATTATTAGCTAAGCATATAAAAAAAAACATACGCGTGGACTTAAACAGTCGGAAGTAACAAATAGCATCTACTTTTAATGACATCATGCTCGTCCTTTATCGGCCCCAGCTAAATTCGAATTCCGAATTTGCATTGCATAACTTCACATATCTTCCAAAAAATATGGTGAACTTATCTTCTAAGTAATAGATACACAACCTTGCTGACAGTTTTATTATATGTATATAGTATTTAAACAATAATTGTAACTCTATCTTTTCTTTTAGTATATTTAGAATTAATTAAAAGTCCAGTCCTTCTGTTAAACTAAAACATGTTGCATACAACACATAATCAATACTATCATCGGCTGAATTAACAAAATCAGGTTCCCTGTTTGCAATTTACCTGCGTAATGGAACCCTGCTGAAAAGGATTATTTTCTCAGCATAGACTCAACATTCGTAATTATGCGGCTGGAGGAGATAAAGGACGCACTCCATGGAGTGTACCTTCCTAAAGTGCAATGCAGTGTGCGTTGTTATCAAAACACTCGTTTTCCTGCAGGCGCCGCTGCCGGCGGGCAGGGGTGTGGGGAGTGAAGACCACCCTAACCTAACCCACCCCCACAGTAACGAGCTCCCGCTTTTCCTATTGCCATCTCTACAAAAATACATTCAAATGCAATAGATTTATCTAATTATGCAATTTTACTCGTCTAAAGGTACTTGCTACTTCTCGACATTGTAGTTTATTTGGTAGGATTTATGAAGTTACGCTCGCTCCTGTTTGGATCGTGGCAGTTGTTTATGTAATGCTAATAAGTAAATAAAATACCTTATGGGTATCTATATTCTTAGGTTTTGGATCTATGTAGGTCATGATGAAAGAACATGTAAAGTTGATGTGTGAGTGCTTGCTTCCAATAATCTTTACCCGAAAATACAGAGAAATCTACAGAATCATCACCAAAAAGTTTATTGTACCTACCTATGTTTTCGATTTTATTGAACGTTTTAGAGAGATGATGATTCCTGCGTAAAAAGGGAGTTAACAAGAGCAATAAAATATAAAAACATATACACATTTAGAAAAATAAATACGAAAAGTGCGCTAAAAACTGAATTATGTGGCGCATTTTCATCCGACGTCTGAGATAGTAACAAGATCCGTTTTAATTACGCACAAACAATACGCGCATCACAGCGTGACGCGAACAAGTTTCAAACCACCCTCGGCTGAATAGCAAGGTCTTCGACGCCTTCGTCAGTCGGTGGTTGCGCGATGGCGGATGGCGGGAAAATGAGGAAAACGCGCGCACCCCTGGCGGCGGACACTCGCTCATTCCGTACACGAACGCGCGGCCGCGCGCCGCTCAATCAATACGACGCGGCGCTTTCCTCAACCAAATACAACCCTTAGGTGTAAATAAAACCACCTTGGATTATAAATAATAACCGTGAACACTAGTTTAACTGTAAATAGTGATTATATAATTTAGTTATTGCCAGTGCGTCACAAATCATCGCAAGCACTGGGTAAGTGCTCTTATCTAACAAATTACTGGCACGTTGTGATGACCTAGTTATTGCCGGGGTTAGAAAATGTCTGTTTTTGGTTTATTGGTTGCTATAGTCCCTGTCTGAGGCTTTGATCTATCGATGTTTCTATAATAACTCTGGACAAACACGCAAAGGCATATTTACTAAGTTTCTAATGATTGTTAAATTACTTTTATGTCAAAGCTGTTACTACGACTTAGGTATGATTATCTAGTACCTAATGGTAAAAAAATTAAGTAATGGGACAATGTTTTACTAAATATATATTTTTTATTTATATTTTTTGCTTAGGTGACAGATTTTCTACTTTAGGATGGTAGCAAGTCAGGCGGGCAATCGCAAAATGCCCTACTACCATGCTGTGACGCTGCCATCCTAAGACGAAAACCGTGACTGATGCCTTGAAGTGCCCTCTAAAGCACGGAAAGCTTCAGTAGAACTAACAACTTCTATTGCGATCCCCAAGACTTCTGCCAAGTGTGGGGATTATCGCAAATTCTCCCTAATCAAGAGACCTTGTTCAACGGTGGATATTCCGGTTGATGTGATGAATGAAAAATATTCTATATATTTTTAAAATTTACAAATATTCTCCATTTTTTGTTTTATACTTGCGCTTTTGAGATCCTGTGTATTTTTGTCACATAACCTCAGATTATTTCTTTTTCCGCCAAGCCTGGTCTGCTCGACTCAACGAACACGAACACGAAGAGTTAGCGGTGCTAGTTGTCTCGTAGGCCCCTTAGGGAAGAGTAAGCTTTTGAAGCGCTCTTAGCCAAGTTTGCTTAGCCATTCTGAATCGATCAGCAAAGTTAAGCAACATCCGCCGCGGTCATGACTTGGATGGGTGACCGCTGGTCGGGCATTACTACTGAGCACTTCCGTGCTTCGGTGGGCACGTTAAGCCGTCGGTCCCGGTTGTTGTCTTAGGATAGCAGTCGTTACAGCATGGTGGTAGGGCACTTTGCAAATGCCCGCCTGGCTAGCTACCACCCTCAAGTTGAAAATCTGTCGCCAAGCACCTAACGGTGTGTTCCGGCAGCTGTCCTTGAGAGCCAGAAACTCTAGGTTAGTCTGGACAACATCCTCGACCACATCATCACTTACCATCAGGTGAGATAGTGGTCAAAGGCTAACCTATTAGGCATAAAAAAAAAGCTGCGAGAAACGCGGAAGGTCGGATTTGTTGTGGTAATCATTCGTAATTCTTTTGCTGTTAAAATGGGTAGGTACCTATTGTTGGCAGTCGTTTCAAGCGGCGTGGAAAAGAAGTAAGCTGGCTAACATTATTCAAAGGATCTCAAAAAATACAATAGAAACTAATAAACGTGGTATCTAAGCCAGTATGTAGGCCTTTCAACTTACAAAGGCACGCCCTACGCGTTTTTTAGTGTACTTGCACTAATACCATAGAACATATAATAATACTACGTACTAATACTGCCTACCCTAGCGATCAAATGTTATTGACCGAGCGAGAATTTAGTTCGAGCGAAGCGTCCCTGCTTCAACTTAGACAAAAATGCTTTCATATGTCAGGCTGTTCTTCTCTACAGATCGCATTTCTCAACCGAATCTCACGAAATTTTGTGAGCAGGTTTGATAAGTCCATAAAATGATATTGTATAGCGACAGTTTTTGTTTTTTTTTTCAAAATAACGGAGATTTACATTATAAGGTGTTGAAAGTATGGACCACTGTGCTTCATACGCACGTCAGTTGCCTAAAAGTGATAGGCTCTCTCTCTCTCTCTCTCTCTCTCTCTCTCTCTCTCTCTCTCGTATAATCAATTATTTATTTTCCATGTTTTTGTAGCTAGTATATTAATTCTAGATAAATAAATTACCAAGTATGTACAGTTATTGTATATTTACTAGTTACCAACCTAATTCTGATACAACTAGCCTTCGCTGGGGCCTGCGTGTCATTGATTTTCTTAGACATAAGTCCAAGAAAATAAGTTACTATTTACGAGTACATTACATATCTAGATTTTTGGATTTCTTGACCCATTCTCCCATTAGCATGCGCAGTGAACCTTTATTCAATTGTAAGCTATGCAAGGGCCGACTCGCGAGGTCTACAGCTCGGAGAGCCACTAGTATTTTATTGTTTTAATGTGTGTAGGTAACATTAGCATTTACCTACACTCACACTAAAACGTAGTGTATCTACAAACAAGGCCTATCCTGACAAATGCGCATCAACAGTTTAGTATGGAGGGGAGCGTTTTCTTGAGTGAACAGATCTGTACATTTTTAATATTTTTATTTTTGAAATGACGCATTAACTCCACGTTTAACATTACAGAATTACAACGAGAGGCAAAATAGCACAAGACTATATTTTTTCCTCTCGGTTGTAATTTTGTAAGGTCTGTATAAATCACGTTATGTTATAACTAGGTATCTCTATAATTTTCAAAACGTAATCAATCATTTGTCGTAAACTTAAAATAACCTACGAACTGCAAGTTTTTATTTTTATTAAAGCTTTATTTTTGTTCGTAACCAGTACTGAATTTTTTTATGCCTAAACTTACATTCCAGGACCGACTTCCCACTCTGAAAGGTATAAAAAAAATACTCTTGGAGCCTTGGACCTTGGTACCATGGTAATTCATAAACTCTAAGCTGACATCTTCATAGTTATGACCATGATCTGGCAAAGTTAATGATGTATTCAATGGAAATGTGAGGGCTTCCCATTCTTAATAATTATCATCACCATTAGCCAAAAGATGTACACTATTGAACAAATGCCTCCCTCATAAGACACCGCAATGAAAAGATTTTAGCCACTGGAAGCAACGTCTCCCCGCGACTCTTATCGTGTCGTCAGTCTACCTAGTGGGGGGCCTACTACTTTAATTTTATAGATAACTATATTTGTTCACCTCCGCTCCTAATCTCTTGCAATAAAATAATGACACCATGCTTCAGAATATATTATTTTCTCGGGTATATTAAGTATTGGTACCTATCTTTTTATGTATTGAACTCGCAAATATTTGTTTAATTGGATTTCTTATACCAAATTTGGGGTATGTTTTCTGTGTATTGTGTCAATATTATCTACACGAGTTTTAGGTGAAATTAATGAAAAAAATAATTTAGATTTAGTTAGTTTGTAGCTAACAGTTTGCGAGTTCCAGATCTGGATAAGACATGCATGACGTATACGGACGGACAGTAAAACAGCAGAGTAACCCATAAAGGGTTTGTCTGCTGTTTGGCGTTGTTACGTGGACTTTGGGTACGTAGACAGAGTTGCGTCACGCTAAATGATTACAAACTGTACCATTGACCCTTTAGACAGAAGCTCAGTTAGCTATTTTGTTGTAAGCAGCCATAAGCTCCACATAAAGCTCATATACCCGAAGTCTTAATTAAAGGTAATTAAATCTATTGTACCCCCGTGGGGTGCCGGGTTAGAATTGCACCTCCCCATTTCTTTCCGTGTGGGTGTCTTAAAAGTCGACTAAGGGAAAAATACTTGAACGTGGACAGCAGCGCCTTCTTAAGAACTATGCCATCTTGCACTGCGATCCACAAGCCGCCTGCCAAGCGTGGGGATTATGGCAAATACCCCCTACATAGGGGAGGCTATGTGTTCAGCAGTGGACGATACGGGTGATACAGTAAATCTAATGGGAAACCTGCTGCAATTATACATTTTGTTGTCTTAGGTTTTCGCGATTGTTACACATAGTAATTAAACAACTTTAAACGGTTTAAATCGCGTATATTTGTCATTATTTTTGTCCCGACGACGTTTCAAACACTTTGCAGTGATCGTGGTCACGGGGTGACTAATTGGTTTTATTTGTCACATGAGTTATTAAGAAATTATTTGGTCTACCGTCAGAAATGTTTATATTAATCATAGCCCTGCGATAGCCCTCGTACCTACCCTAACTTATCTCCGACGGAAACTCCCGAATAATACGAACGACCGAAATAGGCTCCATATGCGTGTCATTGACCGTGAGCAGTTCTGGCAGCCCCTCCGCTGTCGCATTGCCAAATCCGCCTGCCTGAAGGGGCGAAGTACATTTATTTTTCACCCCTCTTGAATAAAATTATGTCTGCGGCACAAGTCTTGCGATCTGTCCTTATGATATAAGGGTATTGTGCTGGAGAACATCCGGGACCTAGAGGGTGTGGCTAATATAGAACAAGCCTAAGGCCCATATGATGTTAAGCGCAGTAAATTCTGCCTATAACAGATGCTTTTCGTCACAAGTGACAAATGGCACTGCGTCCGTCAGTATGAGACATACAGTTATTCAAATTCAAAATCATTTATTCAATTTAGGCGTCTACGACGCTCTTATGAAGGTCAATTACAAATTTTAATATTTAAATATTCTACACTGTACTGCCACGTTCAGCAAAAAAATTTATAGAGCCACTGCGAGAAGAACAGGCATGAAACTCGGGGCCATTCTTTTAAACATCTTTTAACAATGTGTTATATATATACAAGTTAGTTAAGTCTCATGTGCCTGTAATTTTACTGGCTCTGGAGGATTGCTGCCGGAATACACAGTTAGGTGCTTTGCAACAGATTTTCTACTTGAGGGTGGTAGCTATCCAGGCAATTTCAATTTCTCAAAATGCCCTGCCTCCATGCTGTGAAGCTAAAGCCGGTGGATGTAGGAATCGAACCACGAACCTGCTGCACAACAGTCCATGGCTATTACAGCTGGGCCATCATTGCTTGGAAAATTCATAACATATTTAATTAATTTTCTAATCATTATATACGAGTATTTCTCACTAATAAAATCGCGTTCTAGAAAACGCTTTCAAAGACTTTGATAAAATGTACAGTGAGCTTATGAAAAATCAATAGCGGGGTTTACACAGGTGATCCATTTCAGATCCGACCAAAATTGTAAAACCCAGAAATGAGCATAATAGACAGACTCATTTTTGGGAATATACGTAAATTTCGCATTAGTCCCGAGCATCAATTGGTCGCCCAGTGTTCTTCCATACGTATAACAAATTAATAATAATAAGAACGTTTGTTGATATAAAATCCGTTAACAATTTTAAAATAATGTTGTCTTAGGATTTCGCGAATGTTACACATAGTAATTAAACAACTTTAAACGGTTTAAATCGCGTATATTTTTCATTATTTTATCCCGACGTTTCAAACACTTTGCAATGATCGTGGTCACGGGGTCACCCCGTGACGCGATTTAAACCGTTTAAAGTTGTTTAATTTTAAAATACTTTTGGCCCCCATACTAGGTTAACTAGGGTAACCTGTGTGTTGGGGACCACCTTTTTATATGGTACAATTATTATAAACTGATGTACTATTCTCTTTATTACCTAAATTAAAACTAAGCAACAGCTACTTTAGGTGTAACCTAAACTCGAACCGAATGTGATAATTTTAGAATGTTAGGACCAACTTTTTTACTCGTTTTAGAACTTATGATTCGGCTTAAGGTCACACTTATAAATCAACGTAAGTTTGTATTTGTGGTGTTTTTAATATTATTATACAATAATATATATATACATACACTACAGCTACTACAATAAAAGCATTTAGACAACCTATAAGTCATAGCAGACTCACAGGCAGTCGTAATGCTCCAGCCCACTTGTGGTGTGTATAATCTTTATATATAAAATTTCATGTCACGTTGTTTGTCCGCTATGGACTCCTAAACTACTGAAATAATTTTAAATTTGATTTGCACACCGTGTGCAATTTGATTCAATTTGAAAGATAGAATAGCTTACATCTCAATTTATAGTCATAATCACCCGTGCGAAGCCGGGGCGGGCCGCTAGTACAATATATAGTTTACTAAAACTAAATTAACTATTCTAATGTACTACATTACTATACCATGTTACATGGGAATCTTTCATATGTTGATAACGTATGGAAGAACACTGGGCTGTTGTTACGTAACAGCTTCTTGCTAATTAACTCGTAATCGAAAATTCTGAAAGGCTTCTCAAAAACAAAAGTTGTTTACTTGAAACTAATTAAGCATGACTGTGAATGAACGCTTTCACTCTTGCGAAAATGGTTAATTTGTTTGGCATACGAAACTGGTCGGTTGTCCGCCAGACCGCCACAGAATAGCATAGTGGAAAGTCGCTGAGACGGCCCTTTGCAGTGGAAAGCTGTTTACTGTTTGCCGACACGGCAGCCGATAGTGAGGCTGTGTGACGGGTGCGAGAGAAAAACTTATTGTGTTGACCATCATTTGTTTTGAATTGATGAGACAAACAAAGACAGTTTGCTTATATTTCAATACTGGACTGTTTAATGTTTACATAATCTAAAACGAAACGTTCCATACAAACGTCAAAGGGTGATTACTCCCTTATTTGAGGTTTTAGGTCCAGAACCAAGCATGATATCGATTGATCTCTTATATCTAGGCTTGTATCGTAACATATTTTAAAAAGATATTTTACTTAAAAGTTATAAGCCTCGAAACATTTTCATGTAAAATGATTGTGGCATATAACTTTCAGCTGAATTATATTTTAATATTTTTAGTAACCTATACGGCGTTTGTATGGAAACGTGACCAGTCAGTTTAACCTTAATAAAGAAAAGCGAGCGAAACTTATTAGTTAAATAGGTTCTAATTGAAATTAACAATTAGGTACTTCTAAAATAAAGAAGAAGAATCGTGATTTTATCGCCGCCTTACAAGCCGGCTTCACCAGAAAGCTTATCCTCATATAATCGACAAGTGGAGCTCGAATACTGTAAAATACGTTGGTAGCGTGGCTTGCCCAGTTAGCCGTTAAGTAAAGACCTTATAAATCACGAATTTATACCTCTATGTACTTTTCAACTATGACATAGCACAAGCTATCAAATTTAGAAGCTTTCGTAAGTGAACAGATCTGTAGTCGTTCTGTGGTAATTAATTAAGTGACCGCTAGTAGCGTTTATTATTGAGCGCTTCCGTACTTGGTGGTAGGTAATTTTGAGAATGTCCACCTGGCTAGCTATCACCCTCAAGTAGAAAATCGTTCGCCATGCACCTAACTTTGTGTTGCAGCTTTAGAGCCAGTAATTCTAGACTAGCCTGAACAAAATCTTCAACCACATCATCTCTTACCATCAGGTGAGATAGTGGTCAAAGGTTAGACTATAAGGTAAAAAAAATAATTAAGCCGTCGCCGGTCCCGGTTGTCTTAGCAGAGGAAGGCAAGCGTTATAGCTTGGTGGGATAGGCTTTTGGGAATCCCGGGCTGGCCAGCTACCACCCAATATTTCGCCAAGCAAAATAAAAATAAAAATAATGTCAATGAAAGCTAGTAATTTGAGGGTAGCCTGAATGACATTTTCGACCACTTATTGTCAGGTGAGATAATGGTGAAAGGCTAAGCTATCAGCAATAAAAAGGCTAGTTCTTATCATATATGAAAAATACAACCATTAAGAATAGACAACATAGCGCCAAATTATGGAGGCACTACTTCATAGGTTACTCGTAAAGTAACTGTAAGGTAGGGACACTTTCACTGCCGACGTGTGGTTGAGGCACACATCCATATAATGCGGTATGTGCAGACCTAGCACGAAAATCGTTTTTTTTTTTTTTTTTATGCTTGATAGGTTAGTCTTTGACCACTATCTCACCTGATGGTAAGTGATGATGTGGTCGAGGATGTTGTTCAGACTAACCTAGAGTTACTGGCTCTCAAGGACAGCTGCCGGAACGCACCGTTAGGTGCTTGGCGACAGATTTTTCAACTTGAGGGTGGTAGCTAGCCAGGTGGGCATTTGCAAAGTGCCCTACCACCATGCTGTAACGACTATCCTAAGACAACAACCGGGACCGACAGCTTAACGTGCCCTCCGAAGCACGGAAGCGCTCAGTAGTAATGCCCAACCAGCGGTCACCCATCCAAGTCATGACCGCGGCGGACGTTGCTTAACTTTGCTGATCGATTCAGAATGGCTAAGCAAACTTGGCTACGAGCGCTTCAAACATCGCCATAAATATATCTTCGTACATAAATATATTCATTTCCCTTAAGTAAACAATACGAATTATTATTTATCTTATTTATTTAAGAACCGTCAATGTGGCTTACAGACTAAATCCAAAACATCATCATGTCAATTATCATATTTATTTAAGAACAGTCAATGTAGCTTACAGACTAAATCCAAACACCATCGTGTCAATTATCTTATTTATTTAAGAACAGTCAATGTGGCTTACATACTAAATCCAAAACACCATCATGTCAATTATCTTCTTTATTTAAGAACAGTCAATATGGCTTACACACTAAATTCAAAACACCATCATATCAATTATCTTATTTATTTTTTTATTAAGTCAATATGGCGTAATGACTATAAATCCAAAACACCATCATGTCAATTATCTTATTTATTTTTTTATTAAGTCAATATGGCGTAATGACTATAAATCCAAAACACCATCATGTCAATTATCTTATTTATTTTTTTATTAAGTCAATATGGCGTAATGACTATAAATCCAAAACACCATCATGTCAATTATCTTATTTATTTAAGAACAGTCAATGTGGCTTACATAACTAAATCCAAAACCATCATGTCAATTATTGATACAGAGATATCTATAAAGTAGGTAATTGAAAATTAATAGTATAAGGATTAAATACAAGTAAAGTATAACACAAATGAACGTATAGTTTGTGCAGGAAAATGCGCTTTACATTTTTGTTAGAGCGAACGTTGCGAATACATACATTTAAAAAAATAATTATACTACACTCGAGAGCAATGAATCCGGGTCACTTAAAGAATCCTAAAAATCTCGGAAACTAAAAATGCTAGGTTAATGCAATAAATTGTATTTAATAGACAATGTAATACTCCTTAAATGAAGGTATTAAAACTTCTTAGTTATTGTAAAGTTATATCATAAAAAAATCAAATTTGAAAAAGGGCCACTTTCGAAGATGGAACTACGAAATTACAGCATTTGGTTTTGCTTTTGTTTGTAATCTGTCATTTATGTGGGTACATAAACCATGTTGATAGTGCTCTATATTCATTATTCAAGCTGAAATTATGTCGCTTACGCCTGAAGAATGCACCAGAATACTTACAATGCTGGAAACCGGCCGGAGTCAGCGCGATACAGCCAGGACTGTCGGTGTGTCGCTGTCAACAGTACAAAGAGTTCTCCGACGTTACGAAGAAACTGGTTCTAACCTACGCAGACCAGGAACGGGCAGAACCAGGTGTACCACAGCACGAGAAGACCGATACTTGGTGAACACCATGCTTCGAAATCGCTTTCTCACAGGAACTGAACTCACCAATCAGTTTCGACGCCTCGGAGGAAGTAACCCAAGTGCATGGACAGTAAGACGTCGGCTTGCTGAATCTAACTTAAAACCCCTTAGACCTGCAAACGGCCCTAAACTGGAGCGTGGGCATCGTATTTCGAGACTAAGATATGCCCAGAGCCACGTAAATTGGAGTATTGAAGATTGGTCAAAAGTTATGTTCTCCGACGAATCAAAATTTATGCTCTACAAGCACGATGGAAGACACAGAGTGTATCGAAGACCAGGGGAAAGATTCAAGCAAGCATGCATCGAAGAAAAAGTAGCCTACGGTGGTGGGTCTGTACTTGTGTGGGCCGGAATTTCTTCTGAAAGTCGCACAGAGCTGGTGATCATAGAAAACGGCTCTTTAACTAGCGTAAGATATGTGGAAGAAATCCTCAATGATCACGTTGGTCCATTTATGGTCAATTTAGGTGAGGATGCTATATTTATGCATGACAATGCCCGACCTCATACAGGTAGGATTGTGAATGACTACCTTCAAGAGATGAACATTACTCGTATGGAGTGGCCAGCGCGCAGCCCGGATATCAACCCGATCGAGCATGCTTGGGACGAGCTAGGCAGATGCGTAAAACAACGAAACCCTCCCCCAATCACGCTTCGTGAGCTCAAAATTGCTCTCACAGAGGAATGGGAGAATATTCCCCAAAATCGTATAAGGAACTTGGTGTACAGCATGCCAAACCGCGTAAACGCAGTAAAGGAAGCACGAGGAGGCAATACGAAGTATTAAAATTCAAGAAAATCGTAATAAAGTTCAAAAATTTCATGTTTCCTATTTTTGTTTTAAGGAGAGATCAGCAGTTTTTTTCTTTATGTAATTTTGTGTTAATAAAATGTATGGTGACTCATATTTTTTTTACTTTCATTTAAGGAGTATTACATTGTCTATTAAATACATTTTATTGCATTAACCTATCATTTTTAGTTTCCGAGATTTTTAACATTCTTTAAGTGACCCGGATTCATTGCTCTTGAGTGTACATGATTAGCAGTATTCCGGAGATTTACAGTTTTTGTTTAATCTAGTTAGATAGCCAATAACTTCGCATATAAAAGTAAATTTTGATATATTACAAATTATTGGAGCACAAAATTCCTCCGATTTCGATCCGGATGCCTAAACCGGCTGGTTTAGTTCGATATCCAAGTGCTCTGATAATTTGTAAAGTATGATTTTCGCTTATAATGCTTGTAATCAAATTAAGAAATAAATTTTGATACTTTGAAACTGTATTGATTTCTACGATACGGCTACACAACGAATTCGTGACTGAGTTCCAGTTAAATTTTCCAACATTGAAGCGTCAGATTATGTGACCTTATCGAATACTTATATTTCAAAATCTTGTTCTTATTTATAAGGAAATGCCTATTCTTAATCCATTGTACAAAGTCGGGAGGTCGTATATATTCTTGCTAATACTACGTGCAACATGAATTAACATGATGCATATGTTAAACAAATTAACCAGCATTTTCGCCAACAATACACAGGAAACACAAGACATGATAATTGTGTAAAATTTGGCTTCGGTTTTATGGCCGTCAGCCTACCCTGGCACAACCTTTCTTTTGGTTGCTATAGTTATTAGCGGTATACTTACCCAATATCTTTTGTGTCTTTCATACCCATTATTAAAGCATTTATAGCATAGCATTCTTAACCCATCACCTAAGTTTAGCAACGTCTGCCGAGGACATGGATGGGTGACCGATCCCCTGGGGGACTGAAATATGGGATCGTAGTGGAACGAGCGTCTGCAATAGGGAATCTGTCGCCAAGAACCTAACCCTGTGTTCCGGCAGCTATCCTTGACAACCAGCGAAATTCTAGGTTAGTCTGAAAAACATCTTGAACCTCAGGAATCAAATGGGAACAGTCGGACAGAAAACTTGTTATACCACAATGAGTTAGAACAAACTTAGTATTTTCCATTTCTAGAATTCCATTACTTTGCGTAACCACAGAAATTGCACAGAAATGCCTCGACTGGAGCAGCTGCTGCAAAGGAACTGTTTGCGGTGTCATAACGGCAGATTTTAATCTTTGTAAATTGTTTTCATTTTAATTAATATATTATTAGATGGCTCATTACTAATTAGTGATCACTATCACACGTGTCGTTAAGTGATTATGATTAGGCTTTTATTATGCTCAACCTAGAATAGGTAGACTGTCAGTTCGGATTACCGTTAAGTAGAGACTGAGAGACGTTTTACATATTCATATTATTTCCAATAGTTACACTATCAATCATCTCATATTTCATAAGACAGGCATTGCATACATGCGTCCATTGAACAGTGAATATATCGAGAGCTGAAGGCAGAACGGCGTTCAATAATATTAAAGATCTTACAAGAGGCTAGTTAGAGTGCTCCACAGAATAGGATAGCGGCACGAATACGTACTGATTATGGGTAAACGGTTTTAGATGTCACTTATGGGATCATGTCTATTGGTGTTAAATAACTAATGGAGATAATATGAGTACCTATATAAATTTTACTAGGTGTGTTTATCTTCTCCAATTAATTCCCAATGGTACTGCAACAAGGCCCTGACCCTATGTAACCCACCCTTCCAAGACGGTAGCTGGAATTCATAAAAGTCACCTCACCTGACCTTCATAGCATCTCTGACGATATCCAGACATAAGATGACGTATCCTTTCTGATCGATTCCTTTAGTAATCACCTCCCAAAGTATTAGTACCTAGTTAGTTGGTGCAAAAGGAGTTCACTATGTAGGATTAGCAGCGCATTGTATGCATTGTGTGGATGCAAGGAGATTGCTGACGAAAAAGAACGCAGTCACAAGACATTACGACGTCTATCTAAGTGGTCTAGTCTTAGTAGTTTTCGGTAATGTTAGCGAAACTACACCATAAAACCCACCTTCAAAAACTGCAAGGAATTCAAAATCGCTTTCTTTATATGCACTGCAGCCGGTGCTTCGTTGGTGGAGTTGAGGTAGGGTGAAGAGATGTGAGGTGAGCTTTATATATATATAATAATAAAGTTACACTTGAATGACTCCATTTATTATTTGAAGATGCAGGAAAGATTAACAGGACACCCAGAAATTGTAGAATCTAGTATTATATATATTTAATAATAGAGTAAGATAAATTAGATAGATTTAATAATTTTTTAAATACATTCAGTAGCTAGGTTAATTATTTTACTTTTTATGAATTAACTTTATTAGTTTAGTAGGTACTAACTTATTAGGAACCGGATAGGAACAGCGTTATGTTTATCAGATTCCGACCAGTTTCGGACAGTTTTGAAGTCCTTCGTCTGGGTTCCTAACACTCGCGATATTTTTCAAAGTGAAGTTTAGTACTGTTCAGCAGTAGATCTGAGGGTAGACTGTGTAAAACAGGCAAAAAGGAGGCTGAGATGATTTTAAATTTGAATTACGAACGGAAGTATATAGAATGTGTGGTGGCAAAGTGGCTTAATATGAAATGAGGTGATAATTTGATGAAAGATAATGAATAAGTCACAAGCATCCACAAAAAATCCTACTGTGAAGCTCAAGCTCTTTGACAAATTCATGGAAATATTAAAAACTCAATGCACAGGAAGAACTCCAAAAAACGCTTATATCGGAGTAAAAATGGTTTAGATTTTAAAAGAATTCGCTAACGGTGCTTTAAGCCTTCATACCTAGTATAATTTCTAAGAGCTTCTCAACTTAAAGCGCACTGGAGTGAAATTAGGTCAGCCCCATTATTCGAAAACTAAGTTTCTTTACGAGAAGCTCAGTTCAGTTCATTTTCCTTGCTTGATCAGAATACACATAAATCATGTACCTACTTCTTGACCATAAAATAACAATTCAAGGCAATAGCTAAACATCAAAGTTCTCTTTAGTATTCTGGATCATTATATTTTTATATCATAGCTTAATTATTTCAAAAACACGCTTTATGGTCTTGACGTATAGAATTAAGCCTGGAAGAAAGGCATATTGTTCTATTATAGATTTCAAGTGCTGCAATATCATATATATTACGTATATTGTGTTTTCAGAGTTCATGCATGTACGAGTATGTATGTTTGTGAGTTTCTTTATTCCACCATAACTTCTAAATGGCTTTACTGATTTTGATGTATGATATAGGTATCATTAGATTTGTATTGATAATCCAGGTCGGTACATAAAATAATATTAAAACAAACAGGCAGTTTTTACACGGCAAATTGCGAGCAAAATAATTGTTTTATTCCAAACCAATTGAATGGGGTATCAAAATAAAGGGTTTTAAAAAGCGTTTAATTTTTCTTAATAGATAGCGATTGCAGTTTTAATTTCAATGGAACGATAAACGCTTAACGAAAATAAATGAAATGCAGTCGTGCTTTTCCTTATTTAATTCATTTACCTATACTTGTTCGCTAATATGTGAACAATTATATATGTATAACAAGTCCCTGCTGAAACCATAAAATCAGACAACCGTGTCTATGTGAAGAGTGTAATTTTCTCTATTTTAGGCGCATTTCGGACAAACAAATGCCCTTCGTAGCCAAAAAAGACAGCGCGCTTTGATATTAGATTTTATTTATTACATATTTTGGTTTCGTACTAAATCGCCTCTTTAAGGAGTTACTTTAACAACGATACGATTGTCCTACAAAAATAATCAACACAATTTTTTAAGGACATTAAAAAGGCCAAACTTGATCCAAAGCTAGTTGAATTATTTATCGTTGAGGATTTCCAAAAAATATTTTTAAAATAGCTGCACCTCAGATTTTTTTACCTATAAATCAATCAGTTTATGAAAAACCTTCAGCACGTGTTTGTTGCTAAAGCATCCGTATAACATATTATATTTTTTGTGAACCCATATATTGATGATCTGATAAGCCTGAATAATGGAGCTGAGAAGTGTTAAATAGCTTTATTTGAACAGATTTATTGCGCATACATTTTGTAGCAGTAACAAAATTATTTGTTAATCATGATCATATTCTATTAAGGCAAACTAATCCCGAAAACTGTTTCCTTTTATATTTGTTAAAATAAATTGAAGATTTGACTTATAATTGCACTTACAACGTAAATATCTTAATTATAATTCTAGGTTAGCCTGAACAACATCTTCGACCACATCATACTTCGAAGCGCTCGTAGCGAAGTTTGCTTAGCCATTCTGAATCGATCAGCAAAGTTAAGCAACGTCCGCCGCGGCAGGAGTTGGATGGGAGACCGCTGGTGACATTACTACTGAGCGCTTCCGTGCTTCGGAGGGCACGTTAAGCCGTCGGTCCCGGTTGTTGTCTTAGGATGGCAGTCGTTATAGCATGGTGGTAGGGCACTTTGCGAATGCCCGCCTGGCTAGCTACCACCCTCAAGTTGAAAATCTGTCGCCAAGCACCTAACGGTGTGTTCCAGCCATCCTTGAGAGCCAGTAATTCTAGGTTAGCCTGAACAACATCTTCGACCACATCATCACTTACCATCAGGTGAGATAGTGGTCAAAGGCTAACCTATCAGGCATAAAAAAAAAAAAAATTTTTTTTAATGGAATACTTACCATCAGGGGAGATAGTGGTCAAAGGCTAACCTATCAAGCATAAAAAAAATGTAGGTATGTGTGTAAAAAATTTACAGTAAAATAGTTAATTCTGTCAAAAGGGACAATTAAGTTATATACCTTTTTGTTAATAAGCATTCTTTAGATTTTTACCAAAGCTGACCGTGATTTTACCATTGCTGCCGAGAGGATTAAAAGAGTTTTTAGTCCTTCGCAGTCCGATACTTATGGAATGATTTGTTTGCCAGCTTTTTAAAAGACACATTGCCTTCGTATCTTTGAGTATTTCCAAGGCTATCATAAGTTCTCAGAACTTATTTAGTTCTGCAGAGTACCAGTAAAAACGAGTAAAGTAGGTAAACAGGTTGCTTGGGCCATATTTTCCCGGTACCTACAGCTCGTGCAATTTAGCTTATGACTGCTAATAAATGCTTAACGCTCATACAAGCTCCTAGTAAAATGTAACGGCTTTCATGAAATAGCGTTCTTTTTACCTTGTTATATGTACGAACGAGGAACTAAAATCAGAGCCGAACAGGCATAAGTGAATTACCTACATTCTCTTTTGGGTCAAATAAAGTGAAATGAGGCGAACTGAGTTCTTTTTATACAGCATGAAACTGTATTCGTTGAAGTCAAACAAAATCGTTTAAGCTATTGTACATGCGTTTAGCATCGTCAAGTAAAAAAATGTTTCAGTCCGTGAATTACGGTGGTTCTGTTCCTAAGAATCATATTCCGTTTTAAATCTTATTCTGATCATCTTTGACCACATTCATTTGGGAATTTTACCAAACAAAGTTATACTAATGTATTCTTATAGTGTTTGGTTGCGATTTTGCTTCTTCGATATGGCATCCAGTGTGATGGAGTATTTTGCACATTTCTTTCCCATGGACTTTTTACCTATTATATATTTTAATATCTTTCCAACTCTTTGGTGTAGCCGAGTTTGGGTTTTGTCGCTTGCATAGCACTGGACCAATTCAGTGGCATTCGTTGCTGGTGATGACTTTGTTCCTGAAAAGAGAAATACGTCCTAATATTTGTTATATTGTAAGTTTGCAACAGATCTGTCCGTATTGATATAGGTGATTCAGAGAGCCTTTTACTGTATTTTCATTAAATTGAAACTCGTTAATATTTTAATATATATTTCTCAAAATTTCACCATATTAAAATATGAATAAAAAGCGTTCCATTAAAATAGCTTGTCGAATCGTGGCGACACAAAGCTTTTACTAGGCATGCGTGATCTACAGATATAGCTACCCTACACTATATATCTATATACCTAAGAAAGCTAAGGAGCAGGTACATACAGATAACTATTAACTACATAGAAAACATTTACATGTCTAAAAAATTATTAATGAAAGAAAAAATTCGAACACAATAACAAGAAATATTGAAAATATCTATTTGTTTATACATATTCAAATATATGACGATATTTACACATACACCAATGGTCACCACAGTAATAACAAGCATCTAGATTTAGCTATAACGTGGGTACGAAACGACCCAAAAGATAACAGCTAGCCTCCATTAGCTCCTAACGACCAACCTAACGCTCCACCGACGAGATAAAATCTATGACAACACAATCCAGTACTAAAACATAGGTAACCTCAACATTGACTACGGTTCTTCTTATCTACGTTGTTGTTACATGAATCACGTACAAGAAAGCTGATTGTTTATTTCTGTCGCAGAACAGAAGCAACGCGAAGAGAAGCGGCTTTCCTTATTGTAACGCACCACCTCAAAGGTGAGATATTGGCAGGGCAATGATGTATGTGCCTGGCTGAATAATTTTATATGTAAGGTCAAGAAAACGGGCCCCTCCGTAGTAAATTATTTACGCGCATTTCTTTGGATATAGGCCTCGTTTGCCAGTGTTGGTATAAATGCTAATGGTACATATAGTAAAAAATACAATGTAATATATTTTTTGCCGGCGGTATGCCTTAATTAAACAAAATACTACGAACTATATATAACACTGCAGCTACTACAATAAAATCATTTAGACAACCTATAAGTCATAGCAGACTCATATGCGGTCTAAATGCTCCAGCCCACTTCCAGTTGGCGGCGAGCCCAGCATGCTGGCAGCATTGTCCCGTTGAATTGCAATGCTTATTCGTTGAGCCAAATAATATATGATTGATAGGGTAGGCAGAAATTGCTACTAGGTACACTCAAAGAATAAGTAGGAGCACGCCACTCAGCTTATAAAAACTGGTACCTTGAACATGGCAATGTCAAATCAGGTAACGTCTCCTGATTGAGTCTCAATAGTGTGCGTATGTGTGTCTACTACATGCTTATTTTCCTGTCGTTGTCATTCGTTAAAACGTATCATATACAGTTGAAGTGTAGTTGTGTGCATAATATGTTTGTGTTATATTTTCTCTACATTATATTGTCGTGATATATCTTCCTTTGTTATTTAACACTAGCTTTCCGGGCGCGGCTCCGCCCGCGCGTATGTCGGTTATCGCGCAAAAACATTAACCTCTTTTTGCGCAGTTGGATAAAAACTATCCTACGTTTTATCCCGTGTCTCAAACTATTTCCATACCAAATTTGATTCAAATCGTTTCAGTAGTTTTGGCGTGAAAGCGTAACAGACAGACAGACAGACAGAGTTACTTTCGCATTTATAATATTATATAGTACTGACTAGTACTGATTATATTGTCGTGATGATGGAGAACGCTCTCGTTCTCCATCTTTTTTTTTTAAATAAAATCTACGGGGCGTTATTGGAAATGCCTGTAACGTGCTACGTATCGGAGCCTATATAAGTTTGTTATGACATATTTGAAGATATGTCTCGATAGGGAACTATATGCCAAACTATTGACCACTTCAAGGCAATAGAACTCGATGAAATCCGATATTTTACAGCCGGCCTTCATTCATTATTACCTACGGCTACAATAAACGTCGCTTCTAAGCTTATACTTTACCAAGAAAATCAGTACTATCAGTACTAATATTATAAATGCGAAAGTAACTCTGTCTGTCTGTTACGCTTTCACGGCAAAACTACTGGACCGATTTGAATGAATTTTGGTATGGAAATAGGAAAAAACATAGGATAGTTTTTATTCAACTGCGCAAAAAGAGGTTAATATTTTTGTGCGATAACCGACATACGCGCGGGAGGAGCCGCGCCCGGAAGTGAAGCTAGTCTTATATAAATGATTTCCTAGAAAATATTTTGCTGAAACCAATAAACGGAATCATTACTATATATCGTTGAGTGCTTATTATTGTAACGTATCCAATTTCTAGGTATATTTGCGAAGTCGGTTCAGTATTGCAACAGCAGGTAATACAATAGCCGAAGTAGCGGTTGTCATCGACCGTCGTGCTCCATTTCTCCTATGTTGACCATCGATATTTTGCTAAGGTTATTACCAGTAAATGGTTGTGCTTAGCGAATCTACTATAAGATTGTTATGTAGGTAGACTTATTGGGTTAGGTTGGGACAACGTTGTATGTTAGAGTTCTACACACGCTAGAGCACCTATACGAACTAGGAATGTGTCGTTTGATTTCTAACCATGCCTTTGATAGATTTCTATAGCGTGGCCAGCAATCGCTCTCATCAATGTGTTAGGAGAAAAAAGGTATTGAACTATTTCAGCTTGACTCGTAATAACTACAGTTTCTTTTTTGTGAATTTGCATGGTGTTGGGCCGTTTTGCGTATACTAGCTACCACCCTACGAATAAATATGAAAACAAATGTAAGTCCAACTCGAAAACAGCAGAGCGCAAACCTTACTGCGGCGGGTGTAGTTTAAAAAGTGTATGTAACAGATTGTCCGGCAGCAGTACTTGAGAGCCAGAAAAATTATAGGCACATGAGACTTAACAACTGTATGTCTGATTGTGCACCGGGCAATTCGTTCGGACAAAATATATCTGTTATAGGCAGAGGTTAGTCCGCTTAACATCAGGTGGGCCACGTGCTTGTTCCGTCACAATCACATAAAAAGATAGTGGTCATATGGATCTGTAGATATTACCGATTCGTTAAATACTTCCTCTATTGTCAACTTCTAGTAGAATAGAAGAAATGCCATATATCTCTATAGCAATAAAATACAATCTACTCGTATAAATTAACGACGTGCGCACCCTTGGGGCTCAAAGGGTGATATCTCCCTGAAAACATAAAGCACCCCTCTGAGATGTACGACACAACTTGACAAAAGGCAATATCTATCTCGTTCCATGACGTCACAGAGAAGTGAAGTAGGAGAAAATGCAAGTATGCACACTTCCAGGTTAGTTCTAGGTTAGTCTTTTCGACCAAATCATCACTTACTATCAGTTGAGATATTGGTAAAAGGCTAGAATAAGCTATATATAGAGTTATTACTTTTTGTTTCTTATGCTGCACCTATTTTGACAGTCGAGATGTTTAGTAAATTTCGTGAATCTATGATTTTGAAGCGCTCTCGTAGCTTGGTCAATACTAAGTTGAGTGCTAAGTTGGTTAATACTGAGTTGAGTCCAAGATCCAAGTGGTTTAGACATCCGGCGCGAAATCAGAGGACGCAGGTTCGATTCCAGTACGAAACAAAACAAATGTCCTCTAATGATTTGTCATCATCAGTGTGTCATCAACCCTTTTTGATATTGTGGGTTGGGTGAGGCATCGAGCCGGAGCTCATGGCCTCTGCAGAACCTCAAGAGGCGACTACCTCTTGGTAACTTTTCACTGCGCAGGCTTCACATGGTTATGGCCGCTCTGCGCAGTGTCTGTATTGCACTTTACGTGCTTTCTCTACTGTGTAATCTTAAGTTTTCACTTTGTTATGTGGACCCCTCTTCACCCAGTGATAATAGTTCTCTGGGTAGGGGGTACCACTTAGTCTTTAAGTCCGGCGGTCGTGAAGCGAACATCTTCTTGGCAAGGCGGACAACGAACTCCTGGACTGTTTCAAGTTTCAAGTCTTTTTGTATGGTTGTGTTTCGTATATATCTTCCAGCAGTGGTTATTACTCTAAGGGCTATGTTCTGCTGGGCCTGTATTTTTTGCTTGTTTGTTTTTGAACAGAGGTTGTACCAAGCTGGGGCAGCGTATGTTAGTCTAGACCGTGCGTAGGTTTTGTGAATCCCCAGCTTGGTTCTTAGAGGCAGCTTCGAGTTCAATACAGGCCGCAGCATAGCCCTCGCGGATCTCGCGTGCTTCACCGCGTTCTCAGCGTGCCGGGCCATAGTGAGCCGCTTATCGACAGTGACTCGCAAGTAGTTGATCTCCTTCTGCCATTCTATTTCGGTGCCTTGTAGATGTAGTAGCTTCCGTGGGTTTTTCCTCTTCCGGTTCACGCATACTGCGGCCGTCTTACCCACGTTTACTGCTATTCTCCACTTATCTAGCCAGTCAGGCAGCAGATCCAGTTGCATCTGCATTTTCCTGGTGGCCTGGTTTTGGTTTAGTGATTTTGTGATAAAGGCACTGTCATCAGCATATAGTGCCAGTATTATGGGTTCTATGCCTTCTCCCGTCGTTCCCAGGAGCGGGATATTATCCGTGTACAGGCCGTATAGCCCAGGCGATAGGCAGCTGCCTTGGGGTACTCCGGCCTGTATTGTTCTGTGGTCTGACACTCGGTGTTCCACCGTAACGTAGAAACTTCTCTCCTGGAGAAAGTCTGCAATAATCTTCGTGTACTGCATTGGGAGCGTTGTTTTTGCCAGCTTCATTGAGATTTAGTAATTCTAGTTTAGTCCGAACCACATCTCGAAGATCTTTTACCATCAGGTAAGATAGCCGTCAAAGGCTATATGCATTACAGCTATAAACAAATTTATAAAAAAAAAACAGTCAAATTGAGAACCTGAAAGTTTCCAAACCATCCTTACTTTTTTTTCTATTCGAAACAAATGAAACATCAACATATAATTTTAATAGCAATTCATCAGTTACGTTTTCTAAATGTTATGATAAATTATGTCTTCACTAGATTTACAAGCAAACATCTCACGTTCTAGAAACACGTCAATAAATCAAATCATTTATATTATTATGTTTGTGGCAACCTGTTTGTGATAATTTCTCACCTGGATAGATTCTCATAGCCTTTAGCACCTCATCAACGATCAAAAGGCCATTTGTACTACAGTAAACAGGTATACCTATAGGTAGGTACTGGAGTGTTTAGAATGATGTTCTCTCGAATACCAATGGACGTATTATCGACTCTATGATGAGAGAAACGACATATGAGAAAATCACCACAAATACTTTGCTTTAAATGTTATGGGATTTCATGTAATAAAAGAATATCTGAAGTTTCTCGACCGCAAATGCGTCCAATGAAGTCAAAATCTATGAAATCTTTGACAGTAAATGTTAGCTGTTCTCTTATTCGACATGATAATGATGGTGGTGTGCTTACAAGTTTTAAAGGGCATATTTAATATCCATAGGTGCATGTAATCCCACATAATTTTAACAACTTGTTACTTTTATAATAGATACTGACCGGTTTAAAATTGAAAAAGAAAATGGTAAAATAAAATATCTATACTTTACGTAGAAGGCTATAGGGAATAAAGGACTGTAAAATTATATAGGTAAACATATCATCACGCCCCGAATGCCTTCTCTAGGCAGTATATTTTATAATTTACTCATACGAGTCGACAGAAATATTTTAGTCCCATGTAATACAGGGTGAGCCTCTTGTCCTCTACCAGATACAGATTCAGACTCTGGACAGTTACTGTTTCGCTGCTAGAAGTCCCGATAACTTGTCTGTCCTGGGAATTGAACCCCAGACTTCCAAGTTCAGTGCGGCGTTTTACCACACACTCCTATGAGGCTTATCAAAGCATGTTCCAATGCGGCGTTTTTCCACACACTCCTATGAGGCTTTTCAAAGCATGTTCCAATGGGGCGTTTTTCCACACACTCCTATGAGGCTTATCAAAGCATGTTCCAATGCGGCGTATTTCCAGACACTCCTATGAGGCTTTTCAAAGCATGTTCCAATGCGGCGTTTTTCCACACACTCCTATGAGGCTTTTCAAAGCATGTTCCAATGCGGCGTTTTTTCACACACTCCTATGTAGCCCTTCAAACCATGTTCCAATGCGGCGTTTTTCCACACAATCCGATGAGACGTTCAAAGCATGAATAAAATTCCTACATAATTATATGTTTGGTAAGTTTTCTTTCGGTAAAGTCAACATCATAACTAAAATCAAAAGGATCAGCTTTATACCAAAGTTCGGTCCATAAAATATCGCATTAGGGGCCTCCAGACTTCTCTTGGACGTATATTAAGTTCGCCCTTGAGAACTGAATAGATCTATAATACTTAAGACCCTTTACGGCCTCCAAAACGTGCTGAAGTAGATTTTCACTGTCTAGGACATTTAGAGGTCAATGAATATAATACAATATACTGATGATATAAATATACGAAAGTAAGTGTGTGTTTAAAGCCACTCGTTTCCAATTCGGCGATTTTTTTTTATTGCTGATAGGCTAACCTAGAATTACTTACTTAGAATTACTCACGTTAGGTGTTTGGCGATAGATTTTCTAATAAAGGGTGGTAGCTAGCCAGGTATTTGATCATTTTATAAATTTAGGTTCTGTAATAGAGTCGCAGTTTGATACTTTTTGTCACGAGCCAATAAATAATACTAGGGCCGTGCTAAATGTAAGATTTCCGATCGGGTGAAGCTGCTACTAAGAACTGCTAATGGCACTGCTAGACAGTTATTTAATATTTTAAATTTGCTGCGTGGCTTGTTGAAACTCTTTGCTCTTGGAACTCTTGGAAGTACCTAAAATGTATGAGATAAACTAATCATTACTCTTATTATCGAAGTATCTAACATATTTAATTAAATTTATTAAAAATATTCTATAGCCTATGTTCATCAGAGATAGTGTAGGATTCTAGTGGTGAAAGAATTTTTCAAATCGGTCCAATAGTTTTTAAGTTTATTCGTCATTCGTAACATATAAAAATATACATCTTTCCTCATTATAATATTAATGTAGATGTAGATTATTTATTGTAAGTGAGAACCTCATAACTCTCATGTATATAGCAAGATATTAAAAACTTGACAGGTTTATTACGCTTGTAGCTAGGATTGGTTACAATTATTCATGATCATGATATTTACGAATGCTTGTATTATTGAACCAAGTTATTGAACTTTATACTTAATTTTTATTCCATAAATCACCCCTATATCCTTTTAAAATATTTAAAGTTACGTTTACCCCATTGAACTTATAAACCAAGTGCGAGTTGGACTCGCGCACGAAGGGTTCCTTACCATTAGCTATACAACATTAGACTTCATATTTTAACCTTTTTTCGTTTTAACGTGCGCGAGTCCGACTCCCACTTGGCCAAATTTTTGTATTTGTTGTTATAGCGGTTATAGTGGTATAACCCCGGTTATAGTGGTACAGCCCCGGTTATAGTGGTATCGCCCCGTGGGGTGCCGGGTTAGAATTTCACCTCCCCATATCATCCTGTGGGTGTCGTAAGAGGCGACTAAAGGAAAAATGCTAGAAGGTGGGCAGTTCTAAAGAACTGCCAACTTACACTGCGATCCCCAAGACGCCTGCCAAGCGTGGGGATTATGGCCTGTGTTCAGCAGTGGACGATCCGGCTGATACAGTATCCAAAACTTCCCCTGACCCACGTGTTTTATGTACATATGCAGCTCATATAATTTATCATAACATCGCGTTACCCACTTTCATTATCGTCCCTCATATTGTTGCAGCTGATATTCCTTACCCTTGTTTTTGTAAAGCATATTTTCTCTATAAAGTTTTGGTTATGGTCACGGAATATAAAAAGGCTTCGGTTTGATAGCCGGCTGCCTTATTGATGCGAACTTCTTGGGAATGCTTTGGTTGGGAGAATTCTCACCGATTTTTAAGTAAATGACATCGTTAGGACGACGAAAATGTATGTTGCTCAACTTACATTGTCATGAGTAGGTATTTGCGCAAAGTCCCAGTCAAAGTCAAAATAGTTTATTAAGTTACGGTATATAAATTACGCTCTTGTGAAGGTCAATCACAAAATTTTACTAAAATAACGCAGCGTTCAGCAAAAAGGAATAACTTATTGTCTTTGCTAACCTAAAACCTGGCACAATTTTTTTTTCTTTATTCCACTGGCCTGCTGCTCATTCAGCACATGCTTTCTCATAGTCGCCAATACATAAGGCTTATAGTCCATACCTCATATTCTAATGAAAAGACTAATAGGCACTTTATCTTTACAGATCGGATATGAAGTTCTTGTGCACCGCTGTGTGAAAATCTCGAAACGTTTGTGATCCATGATGGCGACGGCCCCAGCAGCGGCTTCGTGCATGAGCACGGAGCATGGATGCGTCATGTTCGACTGCCTCGTGCATCTGTGGGAATGGTGAGTTGTATTGTAATCCTAGAGCAACACGGACTTCCACATTATGGAACCAGCTGCCAGGTGAAGGTTTTCCAAATAGATACGACTTAAGAGCTTTCAAGAAGAGAGCATATTCCCACCTTAAAGGCTGGCAACGCATCCTCGAGACCTCTAGTGTTGTGGATGTTTGTGGGTGACGGTGATCACTTACCAGCAGATTAGCCGCCTGCTCGTTTACCCTCTTATCCCATAAAAAAGACTTTCGCTAGTCTTGCTTTAAGATTGCTACACTGATGATATTCCGATTCACATCCACTGGTCGATATATTCTTATCAATTTTGGACTCGAACATTAGAGTATGAATGATAATATATCTGGACTGCAAGGACCATCCAGTTGTCACTTGTGGGCAAATCTGGATGTTTCCATTGGAGTCTTATTTAGGTGACAGTTGCAGGGCTGCTCGCAGCTTTATTATCTGTGAGAAAAAGTTAATAGTACCCAAATATGAAATGGTGCGGTCTGATTGTTTTTTTTTTATATTTTATATTTTTAGTTAGTTCTAATGCTCATGCCAAATACTTTTGATTTTCCTTTACTTTGAAGCGCTCTTAGTAGGCATGGAGTACTCAACTAAGTAAAGCAACGATCGTTGCAGTCGTTACATGGATGGGAGATATCTCCCTCAGGGGATGTATTTTTAATAATGATTTTTAGTGCTTGTTCGTCAAAAAATGTTATGTTTCTAGAACCTTCGGCATAGCCTAAGCTGTGCCTTGTCTGTCAGTAATAAAATCTTTACTCCACTTTATGTGCCTGCTTAATTTTAAATTCCGATAACTAGGCTCCATCATAACACATCAATCAGAACAAAAGTCGCCCCTATTGGGGGGCATTTGGAATAGATCTATTCTCAGCTCAGTCCAAATTGAAAAAAAATATAAAAATTAATAATTACTGTCCATAAAAATTTAATTTCGGGGTCAAAATGCGGGCCCCATAATTTTAAGAGAAAATTGACCTGAGCGTATAGTTTCATTTCAGTACAGTTGGCGCTGCTGCCCACTTCCTGGTACATTTAATTCATCGCCTTTTATGACTCCCACAAAAAGATACGGAAGGAGTGCAATTTTAATATGGCACCACACGGAGCTCTAAACTACTCGTATTATCAGAAACCTCCGTACCTACCATTCCGAAAAAAGCTTTGAAATATCTTAACAAAACAATCACACATTTATTGTTTTGAGAAATAGTATTGTATGCTACGAGTAAACCTTAGCTACTATTCTATTGGCATATCTACGTTCTTAGCATTGTAAAATAATAATTCTTTTCACTTTCAAAAGTAAAATAATGGCAGTATTGCTATTTAATGCTTCAGTTACTTGAAAGAAAAGATAATACTCGAAAGTAATGAAATAATCCTTTAATCTCCTTGATGTTAAAACCGCCCTGATCACGATGGTATAGAGCGCGGGGTATTTTCTGTTACGGATTAAGTAATATTAATTTAGATAGAAAGGCATGGTATGTATAGGCTCACACTGGAAGTTACTAGGGGGTTCCGTGGTATCTAAAGAAATAGATAAGTTTTGACACATAATGGTACTTATGATATTCCTAGTAAGAGCACTTGGCATTTCATAGAAGATGAAAGTTTGTATAGTCAATTATTTATTGCAACATATTATGTAATTACATGCAGGTCTTATATATCATGTTTGTGTGTGAAATACATATGATCCTATAAGGGTATGGCCATGGTAGGAATGATACGATCTATTTCTATGTCATTAAATTTGTCGTTGAAAAATTTGTCTAAGGTATAATAACATTTATATTCAAGTAAGGATTTAAGGTTTTTAATATCTATATTTTATTAAGTATCAAAGATACAATACTGGGTATAAACTTTATGAACTTGAAGTTTTAAATACGAGTATAGAAATTGGTGACATTATGCCTCGGAATTTCTTATAGTTTAAGTGGGTAATGGTCATTTGCGTAATATAATTCTGTTTATTTGTGTGCCTAGTAATTTGCGATTGAAAAACTGATCTGTTTATCAGGTGTTTTGTGATTCTGGCACTATGCTTCGAAATCTTCTGATGATGATCAAAAGTTAGTTGTATCAGCTTTTAAAGTTTATGTAAGGCTAAATATGCGTAGGCCTAGTATTGAATGGTCGTGCAAGTTGAGTTATATATTACTAGCTTTCCGGGCGCGGCTCCGCCCGCGCTTATGTCGGTTATCGCGCAAAAACATTAACCTCTTTTTGCGCAGTTAGATAAAGACTATCCTATGTTTTTTCCCGGGTCTCAAACTATTTCTATACCAAATTTCATTCAAATCGGTCCAGTAGTTTTGGCGTGAAAGCGTAACAGACAGATAGACAGACAGACAGAGTTACTTTCACATTTATAATATTATAGTACTGATAGTACTGATTAAGTTGAGATATAGTATAAGTGAATACACTTAAATGAAATTGACAAAAATATTCTTGTTTAAACTATGATATTATTTGTAGAAATTAAAGTCAAAGTATGTCGAAATCCCAAGTGGGTGAAGACACGGTTAAAAAGCTTGTAACCTAGAAATTTTTAAGTATATATAAAATGTTGGAGAATGGATTACTTAAACACTTATACTTATTAATTACATACACATGAACATGATCTCGAGCCAATATTGCTGTCAATTCAACACAAATTATCAATTCAAAAACAAAAACATTTATTGGTAGTAAATTGTGATAGCCAACACTTGCACTGAAGACTGGTGTTCATTATTTTCACACTCTAAGAAAGGCCTTCCATCAGATTTTTCAACTCTTCTCTACTGAGAGACCCATTATAAAACTTTCACCTCTGAACTTTTTTGATAAAGCTTTACCTATGTCATGTTAAGGCTTCATGGCTTGACGTTGATATGGGTCATATAAAGATATGCTTACAAAGATGGACCTGCCATGTTCACAATGTTGAATATCAGACCAAAAACTCTGTTGTAAAACTATTATGTATTTGAATATTTACAATAGGGATGTCATCAAATTTTTATGCCTAGGCGATCCGTTGTGTAAATCGAGATCAGTGTACTCTGGTAGGTCTACAAAGTTAGGGTTACATCCAGCGAAAGTTGACATCATCCGCCTAACTAACGCTGTGGCGGATGAAAGCGCATGGTTTTAGTTTCGTTGGTCAGTGCCTATGTTTATAAAACTTACCAATTTACACTGAGCCTCTAGTTGGGTCGGTATAATGACAACACAAAGGACTACAAAGGAACATATAAAAATATGTTTTCGGTAACAACGCATGGTAGTAAACAAGGATATGATTTGTTAATAGCTTTTGGCTTCGGCTGGTTTGACAACAACCTTCTATAAGAATGCTCTCGTTGATAGTATACCCCCCTACCTTTGGGATTATCAGGGCGTTATGATGGTAAAGAGCTATGTTGGGCGCAACACCCTGTCCATGTCGATATGAGTGGTGGCATGCGGCTCATTAGGCACATACTATATCTTAGTAGCTTTTATGACGTCCATCTAGAGGATATGGAAAAGCCCATATATCCTTACACTCATCTCTTACGTTTATTCTTCTATCTTATAACAGCAATATACTTACCTATAAAACCATCAGGTTACTCAGGAGAGAAGAGTCGAAAAATCTGATTCTGAAAGGCCTTCCTTTCATAAAGTGTGAAAATAATGAACACCATCAAACTTGGTGAAAAGTAAAGAGAACAGACGCATGGAATAGACACGCGCTAAGAATTCTTAATTTAATGAAAACAATAAGACTTTTTTACCAATTAGTAGTATAACTCTTTGTGCCAGTTCATCCGGGGATATACTGCCACTATAGATCATTATTTCTACCGCCAAGCAGTCATTTTCACATTACTTTGTACCGATTTGGAAGCTATGGATGATTGGGTGCCAGTGAAATTACAGGCACTTGAGACTCAACATCTTAATGTCTCAGGGTCATAGGCGTAGTGCAATTCGCCACTTGTTTTGTTTTGTTTAGGGAGGACATAGATGCTGGCTACCGCCTGTGCGGTCGTCCAGCTCCACCGGGTTTTGGGCGAGGGCCTGGCCCTACAATAGCCCGGGAGGGAGAAGTGCCGAAGGCACTTCTCCCGAGACAGGCGTAGAAGGCGAAAAGCGCTTTCTACCTCCGTCTCCTGCGGACGCCGAAAACGTGCCGCTACTATAGGAGGGGTTGACAGCGAGCTCAAGGGCACCACTGTGGTTCGGACCTCGGCTTGAACTTGTGATGAACAGCACCTGTTATAGGCAGAGGTACGGTAGGCTTCGTGCTTGTTCGATCACGATGAAGCATAAAATAAAACATACAAGACACGTTTTAATATTTTTATTTATGCAATTTCAAATGCTTCGCAGATTACATTATCTTTCCCGCACAAGTCTCTATTAATTTTCCTTTCGTTGTAATACAAGAAACATATTGGTGTGTGGTAAGAAATAGTATACATTATGCAAGAGCCAAAAAGAGAGCCGCTACGTGTACCAACAGAAACGAAGTTAACACCCCATTTGTCTGGAAACCCGATAGATGTTGCTGGTGTGATAATTGTGACGCTAATTGCCTTTCCAAATGGACGTAAAGAAAGCTTTGTACTTAAATGTAGACGATGGTTTCTTTGCAGTCGTAAGGGCTTTACCCACTGCGGCGGATTGACGCGGTATGGAATCACGCGAACAGATCAAATATGGAAAAAGTACGTTGTGGTTCAAAGGACGAAAGTTCTCTTTTTTGAAGGTTTCTCATACTCGTTTCGTACTTGTTTGATCCGAGTACCTAGCTTGTGGAAGACGCTGCTCACCACCTTAGGACGGAAAAAAACTAATATTTATTGCTACCTTCTCTGGGGCTGAAATATAATGAAGGTTCCCAAAATCAAGTACACATTGGCTAAGATTTTTTTACCTGTAGATGTGTTGTATGGCCTCCATATTTACTAGACGAATTCAGGGTAATCACCTGAGTCACTACCAGTCTTGCACTTCCAAGCGTCCAGTGAATACATCGCCGCTAATCGTGTTTTTTAGGAATAATCTGTGGACAATATGCCTTTCTTGTGTCTTTAGACTCTGCACCAATTATACAGGCACTGTGAGATATAAGAAAACTGTTTCATTTCACGCGTAATTATTGCTTTTATTGATAAAATAGAAAATATCGTCATTTTGTTTTATCTTAGGAACTAATCTCAATGAAATGGATGAGCGAGATATGTGTATCGTTTGGTGTGAGAGAGTGAAAGAGATCGCAGCATAATGGTGATCGGAACGTCTCGTGGTGGTTCGGTGGTAACACGAATTGCTTATTTATCTCTTTCTAACAACAGATATGACGCATAATATTTGAACGTTCTTTCCTTGTCATTACAAACTGCAAATACATGTGCGTAGGTATGTTTAAAGGTAAATTCTAGTAAGCTTTTAGAGCAGTGGTGTTCGGATATAACTAATCTATATATTTCAAATCACTGCACATTGGCACATAATTATATATGACACTTGTAACCATGGTAACCATTACTGTAAACAAACGTAGGTACGTTTATTTCGTCAAATATTTGTATTTATTAGTAATAGTTAAAAGTTTACATACATAACAGTATGAATTTGATTTTCTCAAGTTAGTGTCTGTTATATGAACATTTTATCAGTAATTCTGATTATGAGCTAGAGAGCCAGTCTGAATTTAAAAAAAACAAACTTAATAAGCGGAATGGCCCACGGCGGCGGTAACGCAGTGTGTTCCATATTTGAAATTTAAAAGACGGGATACTCAGTTGGCGGTATACTCACTAAATATATAAAGGAGATATATAAAAATCTTAATTAATTTCAAATAGGTTGTACCTACAACTCAAGTTATTATTATTATTAATATTTTTTTTGGGAAAGCTACTAAATGTTGACTTACCTTATATTCTAAATGAAAGGTGGAGGTGGTTCAACACGGGCGAGAGTTATCTATAAAGTTATTTTAGTTTTTTTAAAGTTCTTTATACATATCTATATAATTTGTGGTTATCAATGCCTCGAACTTTAGCCTTGCTGTGCACTAAACACTTCACAAATCACAAAAACTATGAAACACCTAGAAGGTATGGGAATTGATAGCTTTCGATCTTTGTATACCAATCTACTATACCTATGTGCCTATACCTGGACAACTTTGCAACTATAGTCCATGGTGACTTATGTATAGTATTATGGGCGAATGACAATAGGTCTTATATGGTTAGTTGGTACGAGTATTTCCCCATTCACCAAGGTTCCTGACAAATTATAGGTAAGTATATAAAATCTGTCCACCATTGTTCCGCATCTGTCCCCGTTTATTTTTAAGGTACAGTCAATATCAAAAACGTTGTAATCGTTACCTCACACTAAATTATTACGTATTAGAAAAGTTTGCGTCTATATTTCGTACTTTTTTCATACTTCACATATAATTATACTTTCGTGAGTGTACCAACGTCGGAATAGTGAAATTACCGACACCTATGCGTTTTAATATTGGTAAATTGATAAATATTTTAATGATTCATCAAAACGCCAAATTAGTAAGGAATACTAAAAAAATCGGCATTACGGGAATATATATGGTTTTAGAAATGGCTGACTGACTAAAGTCGATATTAAGTACCATCCTTCATATTTACATCCTATTTTTCACGTGTCCTTACTTTTTATGTACCTGACTATCCAAACCAGTTGCATTACATCTATCAGCATTACTTATTTACCCATAGGAAATAAAGTATGCGTCATTTGTCTTTACTATCTGACGAAATATATATTTTTTTTATGTGTTTGTAACGGAACAAGCTTGGGGCCCGCCCGATGTGAAGCGGACTATCCTCTGCCTATAACAGATGCATTTCGTCACAAGTCACGAATTGCACTACGCCCGTCACCTTGAGACATAGTTCTTAAGTCTCTTTTGTGCCTGTAATTTCGCTGGCTTTCAAGGACTGCTGGCAGAACACACCGTTAGGTGTTTGGCGACAGATTTTCTAGTTGAGGGTGGTAGCTAGCCAGGTGGGCATTCCCAAAATGCCCTTCCACCATGCGGTAAAGCTCAAGCCCGCGGCGAGATTCGAACTCTTCGAACCCCTGCCGTCAGCCATAATCTCATCTTTTGCCAGGCGATCTTAAGATTGCAATTTAAGATCTTAAATTTGTGTTTTTGTTTTCAGAAGATTTTTTTTGCGCTTTTGCTGGTTATTTTGTAATGACTATTGAAAGAAAAATCATGGTGACACTGAATGTCGCCGCTTGTCTTTTTAGTAAAACTGTTAAGGCATGTAAAAATGTAAATTAGGTAATTTACAAGTCTATACATATGCGTCATTATTGAATTAGTGTCTGCTAAAAGATCGTATCAAGTAAGTTAACGCCCGAATAGAATTATTTTCACTTCGAAATATAAATCGGCGTAACACATAAAGAAGAAATGTCGTTTTCCTATAAGCTCTGTAATGTTATGTTGTTTTCACTTCTATTAGTGTTGATTTCCCACATTTACGTGCGGATGTGACGTACTGCAGTGGTTCTCAAACGGTTCCATTCATGGAACTGATTACTTAGGATGTTTTACGTATAGCAAGCACGTTTATATTTGCCACGAGGGAAAGCGGTAACATTTGTAAGATAGAAAGATTGTTGTTAACAAAACAAATAAAAATTCTACACGATAAATCTTTATATAAGTATATCTATAATTTGTTTAATAACGAAACGACCGTCATCACGTCACAGAAGATAGCTAAAACCGTATATTCGTTGTGTAGGTACCCAAAGTCACATTATAGGTTATAGTATTAACGTAGACAATACCCTGCTAACGACAAAGTATAGGACATCTTGAAACGTGATATACGGGCCACAAGTTGGGCTTGGCTGTTCTAATGGCAACACGAAACCGAAGTTAGGTTAGATGCTGAATACTTGGAAAGCTATTTGAGGTCGTTAGGATAGGAAATTAATATATAACTACCTATCTTCACTAATAGCTAAGTAATCTTAGAACAATCTAGAAAGACAATGTAAAAGTACACTTAAATATTAGTAGAATAGCCTAACATGAGGTTTTCGCGATTATTACACATTGTAATTGAATAACTTTTAACGGTTTAAAAATCGTGTTTATTTATCATAATTTTTATCACAACTTTTCAAACACTGTGCTTCATACGATTCTATATTGTATGTTAGAGTGGACCAAAAATTTTGTGATTACTTCAACGACAAAAATGCTTGGACAATTCCGCCCCTGCCAAGCTATCGCCTACCACCTACTACGTAACAAATATTGTTATGATTTTATAACATAGTTTGTAACACATTGTTAAAAGACGTGTAAAAGAATCGCCCCAAGTTTGTTGCCCGTTCTTCTTGCACTGGCTGTATAATTTTTTTGCTGATCGTGGCAGTACAATGTAGTATATCACGCAATATTAAAATTTCTAATTTACCTTCATAAGAGCGTCGTGGACGCGTAAATTGAGTAAATGATTTTAAGTTTGGCTTCATCTTTTACTTGAAAGACAAATTGAAAATATATTTTGTGTTTCAATTTATATTGTGGCTTTAACAAATTTTCAGTTTTTTCAGTTAGTGTTTTGGGTTTTAGTGGACAATGTTATTACATATTGATCATATTGTAATTATTTGTCAATTATTCATAAGTCATTCGTCCATAAAGGTCTGTGTGTCTTATGGTATTACTGCGGCATAACTGAAACTAAATTGCTTATTGTATTTATTATAGCGGATTATGAGGTTACGTTTTATGTAGGTGTCATTCAGTTCCTTAGACTCCATTACATACATACAAGCCTAACTAAAAGGGCTTAAATAGAACTTGTCTTCTGTTCGTTTATATTCACCCGTGAAATCAATAGGACGATGGGAAACGCTAGTAGCTAGTAGATTGTTCCTTATGTTCAAAATAAACTTTCTTTCTTTCTTTTATTTATTACCCATTAAACAATTTTTTATTTTCTTGTGGTATGCCTTTATTAAACAAAATGCTACGAAATATATACAACACTACATCTACTACAATAAAAGCATTTAGACAACCTATAAGTCATAGCAAACTCATAGGCAGTATAAATGCTCCAGCCCACTCCCAGTTGGCAGCGTGCCCAGCATGCTGGCAGCATTGCCCCGTTGAATTGCAATGCTAGACATACACTACTAAACATATCTGAAATAGTTTCCACGGTAAAGCGAACACTGTATAAGTTTATTAGATCTCGTATTTTGTATGGGGATCCCCATATTTTTGAGAACTTTTAGTTTATTTCTAAATATGATTACAAACACTAACGCGTGCTAAGCGAAGATCATATTTTACAAATTATTGGAGTACAAAATGTTTTGTCCCGGGCGGGAATTGAACCCGTGTCCTCCGATAGGCATCTGGCGGGAAATCGGAGGACGCGGGTTCAATTCCCGCCTGGGGCAAAACATTTTGTACTCCAATAATTTTTAAAATATATTTTAGTTTATTTTTGTAGCTTTAGTATACAGGATTATATTATATTTCAATGTTATTTCTATGGAATACGCACGAGGCCCACCGGATGTTAAGTGGTAACCTCTGCCTAGGTATAACAGATGCATCACGTCACAAGTGACGAACATTACTGCGCCCATCACCCTGAGACGTACTGTTGTTAAGTCTCATGTCCCTGTAATTTCATGATTACCCACTGTCTCTCAACTACTTTTTTTATACCTAATAGGTTAGCTTTTGACCATTATCTCACCTGATGGTAAGTGAAGATGTTGTCAAAGATGTTGTTCAGGCTAACCTAGAATTACTGGCTCTCAATGACAGCTGCAAGAACCCACCGAAAATGCTTGGCATCAGATTTTCAACTTGAGGGTGGTAGTTAGGCAGGCGGGCATTCGCAAAATACCTTACCACCATGCTATAACGACTACCATCCTAAGACAACAACCAGGACCGACGGCTTAACGTGCCCTCCGAAGTACGTGCACGCTCAGTAGTAATGTCACCAGCGGTCACCCATCCAACCAATGACCAGGGCGGACGTTAAATTTGTTGATCGGTTAAGAACAGCTAAGGCAACTTCGCTACGAGCGCTTCAAGGACTGCCGCCGGAAAACACTGTTAGGTTGACCTGGTTGATTAGGTGACAGATTTCTACTAGAGGGTAATAGCTGGCTGGGTAATCATTAGCAAAATGCCCTTCCACCATGCGGTGTAGCTTAAGGCGGTGGTGGGGATTAACCATGAACCTGTGGCACGGCAGTCTATTTCAATATGTTACATTCTATGAATCAAAAGATACAGCCTCGATGTACGGAGAGCGTACATAGGCTTAGAAATAGTGTTCTGTTTTCTTTGCGGAAACCTAACAGAACAACATAAGTACAACACGTAGATTTTAGAACGGCCTCATATCTTTGAGTAGATACTTGCAATGTGCACTTATAGTTACAGCTTACCTACAATACGTCTAGACTTTTCATTACGCCGCGCCGCGCCATGGCCGTCTGCCAGGCAGGGCTCATAGAACAAAAAGGGCCGGAGAGCATTACACCGTGAAAGTACGAGTAGTATTCACGTGAATATACATAGAACTTTCGATGCAGTTGTGATTGTAGAGAGAGGTTAGAAAACAGACATTTTATCACTAATTTTAACGATTTCGAATTAAGTAGGGATTCACATTTTTGTTCCATGGAACGATCCCTACCGCCGCGCGCCGCCGGCTTGAGCTTCACCGCATGGCGGAAGGGCATTGTGAATGTTCTGCCTATCACCCTCAAGTATAAAATCAATCACCAAGTACCTAGCAACGTGTTCCAGCAGCAGTCTTTGAGAGCCAGTAGAGACACATGGTGAGACAAAAATCATCTGTTATATTCAGAAGTTACTGCTTAACACCTGGTATGCCTCTTAGTGAAGTGCTCCAGAGTCTCAAGCTTGGACTCTGTTTCCAACTTATTGGTGTATTACACACTATATTTCAGAGTATTAACGACTGGTCTACACAGCCCCTTTTCCTTTTGCCATTCCATCATTACCTTTCTATCATAGGACAACAAGTTGCAAAGGGACGCAGAGACATGGTCAATATTCCTAAAATACGCACGATGTATTTTGAAGCAGTGATAGCTCAAGTGGCTTTGGCTATGGAATGCCGCGCAGCAGGTCCATGGTTCGAATCCCGCCGCGGGCTTGAGCTTCACCGCATGGTGGAAGGACATTTTTGCGAATGCCCGCCTGGCTAGCACCCTCAAGTAGAAAATCTGTCGCCAAGCACCTAACGGTGCGTTCCGGCAGCTATCCTTGAGAGCCAGTGAAATTAGAGGCACATGAGACTTAACAAATAAGGTAGAGGATAGTCCACTTAACATCAGTTGGGCCTCGAGCTTGTTCAGTCACAATAACATAAACCACTCGACCATCATTGCTTAAAATTTATAACTGTTGAAATTAAGAAGTGTAGCGCGAGCTTAATTTTTGGGTTGTTTTTGAACGCGCCTAAATACGAGGACGATCGGTTTTCTTCGCACACCTCCGCCGGCGCGCGAATGGAGAGAGAGAGAGGAGAGATAGCAACTGACCCGCGACGCGTGAGATACTCGATCCCGTGACTGTTATTGTTTATTAGATATTTTACTGCATTGTGTACTAAATTTGTGTCAGAACTTTTACTATTATACCCTTTTCGTTGCGTGAGAACCTGTGTTTCAAGTGATTTACCCGAACCCTGAGAAATATACACAAATAGAACATTATAGTGACGCCCAACTAGAGGCCACGAACGAAAAGTGTCGTTTTTTCAAATACTAAATGAAATCATAAAGTTAAACACAACTAAACAGCTAAAAGTACACTCTGAACTCTTTCCTATAGTGAACATCTACGTAGTGCATCAATTTTTACAGTTAACAACAAAAACAAAACACACGGGCGAGTCCATTTTTCAAAACCGCGCGCTCAAGGCGGAACTGCAAGGAAGCGGCGCGCGGCGATACAGCGAGTGTGAACGCGGACGAGTCCACTTTACGTAACACGAAAAAATTATACTTATCTGGTCGAGCGGCGAGTCGATCCTGTGAATAAAACATATTTGCACAGCGGAGACGCCTATTTTCATCCGATCAAGTCGAAAAACTATCATACTACGCGACGTTGACAACAGCAGTTACGATCTCAAGCTCAATTTCCACACTATTTAACCGCCGTTTGTGTTTTACCTACCATTGTCCAGCGAGAGCGCGCACACGCACGTTTTATAATGCCGCCAAAACGACGAGGTATGGAGAAAGGCGAAGATTCTGCATCTGATACCGACACGGAGCAGAACAGGACCGTGGTATCATCACCCGGCATTACGATGACCGAGGACATGCTGCGATCCCTCGTATCAAATATCACGAGTAGTCAAGCGGAAGCAAATAGAATGCTCATAGAAAGCATAATGTCCAGAGCTGTTAACGAGCAGTTGATACACACATCTCCATCACCCGATGCGCAATCCTACACATCATCATCATCACGCTCGGGTAATTTCTCTAAATGCACCGCACGTTTCGAAGGAAACTCTAAAAACGCAGACGAACTGGAAGCGTTTATCGATGCCGTGGAGATTTTCAAAGAGTGCACAAACATCAGCGATGAACACGCTCTACGAGGTATGCCGATGCTACTGGTTGGCGAGGCCGCCGTGTGGTGGCAAGGAGTCAAGTCGTCGGTGACATCGTGGAACGAGGCGCTGCTACGACTACGGGGAATGTATGGAGTGCCACGGCCCGCGTACAAAATATTTCGAGACATTTTTGCCGCGGAACAAAACAACGAACGAGCCGATGTTTTTGTTTGTAAAGTGCGCGCTTTGTTATCAAAATTGCCATATGTTGTGCCCGAAGTAATGAAGATAGACATTGTTTATGGTTTGCTAGATCATAAGATACGAGAACGAGGGTCTCGCGATACGGTAGACGGACTCGAACAGCTCATAACGAAGGTCAGGTTAGTCGAGGAGACGTTGGCGGAGGTAAGTGCATCTTACTCCTATAATAACAATAATAACCGAACACCGTCGGGTAACCGTTCAAATGCAACCCAATGTGTTAATCCCTTGAACGTGACCATTAACCCGTCGAACGCCGCTACGGGTCAATCGGGAATTTCTAGTGCCACTTGGGGTCAATCGGGAAAATTTAGTGCTACTACATTTTCGCCGCGAAATTCAAATGACGCATCTAGCGTCGATTGTCCGCGCGTTTCGAGTAAACGTAACCGACCGAAATGCGTATATTGCAAACTTTTTGGACATACCGTAGACGAGTGTCGTAATAAACTGAAAAAAGATGATAATTCAAATAAATTGGGGAATAATACTCTGGCTATGGCTGTGGTCAAGTGGGGGTAGTGCGATCGAAATGTGATAAGTGTAAGGGTACGCAAAATAATAACGACGATAGGTCTCAGTTTCACACCGCTCAAGTCGATGACAGTGATGACGCACATCCGTTAGTTAATGTTAAAATTTTAGGTCGACAAGGGGTAGCCATGTTAGACACAGGCGCTACACACTCTTTAGCTGGTCCCATGCTATACCGCATACTTAGCAATGCAGGTGTTCAGTTTAGAAGTACATCACGCACCATAGGATTAGCTGACGGCTCGCAAAAATTACATAATGCGCTTGAATGTGACGTCACCGTCACACTGAATGGGCAGGAAATCCCAACAACTTTTATCGTCTTACCTGACGCTCAAACTAGAACCATTTTAGGTAGAGATTTTATTAAGGAAGCTGACATTCTGTTAGACTTACCGCGTAATAGCTGGAGGTTCCACAGCAACCCGCAAATATGGTTCCCTTTTGTTACCCGCTACGATTTATCTGCCTGCAGTGAGATGGGGCTCGTTGAGGTGGATTTATCGAAAATCAAGCTAAGAGACGAGGAAGGAACACGGCTGACTACCGATCAAAGGGTTCAGTTGAATGAACTGCTGGTGAAGAGGGCTGACCGGTTTGCTAAAGAAGGTCCACCGACTGACTATGCAGTGCACCGCATAAAAGTCGACCCTCATCAAGAACCGATTGCCACACCACCGTATCGAATGTCACAAGGTAAGAAGGAACTTCTAGAACAGGAACTACAGAAGCTTCTAAATGCCGATATAATAGAAGAATGCGAATCGCCGTGGGCTGCGAGTGTGGTACTCGTGACTAAGAAGGATGGAGGTATTCGGCTTTGTGTCGACTACAGGAAGTTAAATGCCGTGACAGAACCTGACCGATACCCGCTCCCGCGGATTGAAGACGTCCTTCACGCTGCAAAGAACACAAGCTACATGACGACCTGTGACCTCCGGTCTGGCTACTTTCAGCTGGAAATGGAATCCGACGACCGTGACAAAACTGCGTTCGTAACTCCTCTCGGCACCTTTAGATTCAAGCGGATGCCAATGGGTTTACGAAATTCTGCTGCGACCTTCCAGAGGCTCATGGATAGGTTCAAGTCTGGCAAGGAACTGGCAAACGTCAGCCTGCTGACGTACCTTGATGACATAATTATTCTGTCCGAATCATTTCCTAAACACCTGGAAGACCTAAACGCGGTATTTGATAGATTGCAGATGTACAACCTGCGAATCAACCGCGAAAAAAGTTATTTTGCCCGAGAGTCAGTGAAGTTCCTGGGCCATGTGATCGTCCCAGGTGGGATAAAAGCGGACCCCGATAAGACAGCTGCCATATCTGCCATGGCACCACCGAAAAACGTCAAACACGTCAAGACCTTTTTGCAAACGTCCAGCTGGTTCCGGCGCTTTATACCTAACTACGCCGATGTTGCCAGACCGCTGACGGATCTTCTCAAAAAGGATAGCACCTGGACGTGGACCTCGAAGCAACAAGACGCCTTCAACTGCATCAAGCACCTACTGGTGTCCGCTCCAATATTACGACAGGCAGACGATTCCAAACCGTTTACCCTGAGTACAGACAGCAGTGGATATTGCCTCGGAGCAGTGTTAATGCAGGGGGAGGGTCCCGAAGAACGACCTGTCGAATATGCAAGTCGAATGTTGAATAGTGCAGAGCGAAATTACAATACGACGGAGAGAGAAGCACTGGCGGTAGTATGGGCCGTTACAAAATTTCGCGGTTACATTGAAGGATCAGAGGTTGTGATAAAGAGTGATCACCAACCTCTGCGATGGCTTATGACCGTGAAATCGCCAAGTGGCCGCTTGGCGAGGTGGGCCCTAACACTCCAGGAATATAACCTCCGTATCGAGTATACTCCCGGTAAATCAAACGCCATAGCTGATACACTTTCACGACCACCCTGCACCGACGAAGCTGACTGTGATCTTTGTTTCGTTGAAGTTGACGTACCATCAAGAAGCTCCGCGAATTTTCGCGAGAACCAACTCAAGGACCCCGAAGTACGCAAGATCATCGAGGATCTTGAGGCAACCGACGATCCGTTCAGGGGGAGATGTTGGTCTGACCGAGGGTTTGTGATATCAGACGGCTTATTACATAGATATGGACCAGAAGAGTGCGAGGAAGAAACCGCATGCCTCGTAATACCTGAATACGAACGAGAAAGGATCTTAGTAGATTATCACGATGCACCGACAGCCGGACATCTAGGGGTGGAGCGCACACTAGACCGGATAAAATCGAAGTACTACTGGCCTGGAATGAGACAGAGTGTGATAACGTACTTAAAGAAGTGCATTGAATGCCAAAGGTATAAAGCAGACAACAGGAAACCTGCCGGATTACTGCAGACGCCTGCTACCAACCGTCGATTCGAAGTCGTTGCCGTGGATTTATTTGGCCCACTACCAGAGACGAGTGATAAAAACAAATGGATTCTCATCGTAGAAGACACCTGTTCTCGTTGGGTTGAGTTATTTGCCCTACAAAATGCTACCACCGCAGACTGTGCTAAAACTCTAATCACAGAAGTGTTCTTGAGATATGGAGTTCCAAGACGTGTTGTAAGTGACAATGGAGTTCAATTCATCAGCGAAATAATGCAGCAGGTGTGCCATTCATTTGGAATTTCCCAATCCCTTTCTCCTGTGTATCATCCCCAAGCCAATCCGGTTGAAAGGAAGAACCGCGACCTGAAGCCGCAGCTCGCCATACTAGTTGGAAGAGATCACAATACTTGGGATGTCCACTTACCGGCAATACGCTTTGCAATGAACTCTGCAGTGACCAGCAGTACTGGATACTCACCAGCATACCTAACGTTTGTTCGGGAAATTCGCGCACCAGCGGATGTAGTCGCAGACATGCGAACCATTGTGGAAAGTGACAATGTTAGTGACTACCCTTACGCCTTATCTTCGGCGCATCTCCAACGTACTATTGGAAGCGCGAGAAGTGCACGAAAAAGCTCAGGCAAGACAGAAACGCTTTGCCGATGAAGGTCGACGCCCTGCTCCGGACTACTCAACCGGTGATCTCGTTCTTTTGAAAACCCAGGGTAGTAACGATACGTCTGTAGGTCAGACCACTAAGTTCATACCAAGGCGAGATGGACCGTATCGTATTAGGGAAGCTGCGAGCTCTTCGACCTACGTCTTAGAGAGTGCGATTAGTGGGGAGATTTTAGGAAGGTACCACGTTTCCCAATTGACCCCATTTATAGGACAAGTGCAACTACCGGTTAACGAAAAACGTAGGCGCGGTAGACCAAAAAGGATATGCTGACGTAGACGCGAGACGCTAAGTCTAGGTCAGAGGGGGAGTTTGTAGCGCGAGCTTAATTTTTGGGTTGTTTTTGAACGCGCCTAAATACGAGGACGATCGGTTTTCTTCGCACACCTCCGCCGGCGCGCGAATGGAGAGAGAGAGAGGAGAGATAGCAACTGACCCGCGACGCGTGAGATACTCGATCCCGTGATTGTTATTGTTTTTTTGATATTTTACTGCATTGTGTACTAAATTTGTGTCAGAACTTTTACTATTATACCCTTTTCGTTGCGTGAGAACCTGTGTTTCAAGTGATTTACCCGAACCCTGAGAAATATACACAAATAGAACATTATAGAAGTAAGTACTTTGAGTAATGTCTTACAGCTTATATTCAAAGAAACTATAGTACGAGTACGTACTATAGTTTCTTTGAATTGCAACACGGCTTTAAGAGTAAACCATTTATGAAAAAGGTTTCTCCAATTAGCCAGACCCAGGCTAGGTACCGTGTTTTCTAATAAAATAAACATAGAGTAATTATGTTATTTGCTGCTTCAGATATTCATAACTATACCTACTCAAATTACTGACATTATCTGTTGTTGTATTCTTAGATACTACTTTATTTTACTTACCTTTAATTTACAAAAACTCAGGCTTAAAAAACACTTTAACACTGATTCACAAGTATCTGTTTCATTGAGTTAGGTTCTTTATGTTAAATTCTTAAACTAAAATATGGTTCTGACTTGATACAGAGTAAAACTAAAATGAACTAGTGGACTGACAGAAAACAAATCTGCACTTTAGGGTCATATTTTTAACGAATATAAACTATAGGTTCTTTATGTAATATCCTTAAACTAAAAATGGTTCTGACTTGATACAGAGTAAAACTAAAATGAACTAGTGGACTGACAGAAAACAAATCTGCACTTTAGGGTCATATTTTTAACGAATATAAACTATAGGTTCTTTATGTAATATCCTTAAACTAAAAATGGTTCTGACTTGATACAGAGTAAAACTAAAATGAACTAAAGGACTGACAGAAAAAAAATCTGCACTTTAGGGTCATATTTTTAACGAATATAAACTATAGGTTCTTTATGTAATATCCTTAAACTAAAAATGGTTCTGACTTGATACAGAGTAAAACTAAAATGAACTAGTGGATTGACAGAAAACAAATCTGCACTTTAGGGTCATATTTTTAACGAATATAAACTATAGGTTCTTTATGTAATATCCTTTAACTAAAAATTGTTCTGACTTGATACAGAGTAAACATCTAAAATGGATAAGTATGACTGACAGAAGACAAAACTGGACTTTAGGGTCATATTTCAACTAATATAAACTAAAACTGGACTGTAGGGTCATATTTCAACTAATATAAACTAAAACTGGACTTTAGGATCATTTTTTAACTAGTATAAACTATAGATTCTTTATGTAATCCTTAAACTAAAAATGGTTCTGACTTGATACAGACTAAAACTCTAAAATGGACAAGTGACAGAAGCCAAAACTACATGGTCATATTTTAACTAAAATAAACTAACAAACCTACACACTAGCTTTAACAATTTTGTCAAACGACTAATTTCAAGAGAAGTTATAATTAAACAGTTTAAGTTCGTTAGTATCTCGACACTTTTGGCAGGGAAAGTCGATTTGACCGTCCAACCGGAAGTTCTTGAGTGCGTCAACAAAATACCGTCGGTTCTCGACTCGTCGTGATCAAGAAAATTTCACTGAAATAGTTATCCATCCACCGGATAATGTGTGTTTTGTTTGACAAATTAATTTTAAATGAGCAGCTATCAAGGTGGCCGATTTATAGAAGTGTTTATCGGGTTTCAACAGTTAATACAGTTAAAAAAATATAATTTTGTGTATAAAAGTATGAAAATGATTTCCTTCTATATTACTCTATTGCCGATAATTCTGCTCGATGTCCAAATGTCGGTCATAGAGCCAAAGTGTCTTTTATGATATTATGGACACAGTTTGCTTACCCGTCCTTAACCGATTAGCTAAGTTTAGCAAAGTCTGCCTAAAGGTGAGTGGTGACCGCTAGTGCCATTACTACTGAGCATTTCCGTGCTTCGGAGGGCAAGTTAAGAAGTCGGTCCCGGTAGTTGTCTTAGGATGGCAGTCGTTAGATGGTGGTAAGGTATTTTGCGAATACACATCTGGCTAGCTACCACCCTCAAATAGAAAATCTGTCGCCACACGGTGTGTTCCGGCAGCTGCCCTTCAGAGCCCGTAATTCTAGATTAGCCTGAACAACATCTTCGACCACATCATCACTTACCATCAGCTGAGATAGTGGTCAAAGGCTAACCTATCAGCTATAAATAAATATATATAATATGTGCATGTTTTCCTTTTGGAGCGAACATAAGAGTATACATGTTATGCTGGTAGAAAGATAATATTTTCAAATGGCCACATTCCTCCCACGTACGCAAAGCTGTGAGTAAAAAGGGTCAGCTAACGCTTAATAGGTTAGATAGCGGTCAAACCAAGCCTATTACGTGTTAAATATGTTCAATCTCCTAACACATCGTTTAATATAAAAGCAAAGTAAAAGTACGGTACTGTCTGCTGTTTTTAGGGTTCCGTACTAAAAGCAACGAAACCTATTAATAAGAATCCGCTGCCTACTTGTCCGTCCGTCCGTCCTTCAGTATGTCATTGGTCTCTAGATCGTTGAGAATTACTCTGTGGTTCAAGTCACGCAAATATGCGCTATTTGCACTGTGTGCACGCAAACGGTCGGTTCATAACTTAATAGCATAATGACGTCATCTTTGACGTCTGGCCGCAAACAACGCTCACAGAAAAGTGGTAGTGCAATGTATGCACAAACGTCAAACTCAAATCTTGACAGATAGATGAGGAGATTTTAGTTGTTGTGGTTAGAATGTTGAACATACGAGTACAAACATCTGTTCACAAAATAATGCCTTGAAATGCAATACTTCTATTATCAATAATTAACGTGAAGGTTATTTTGGGGTCAATTGCGAATAAGCAAATTGACAGTTAGCAGATGTTATAAGCGCGCCTACATATCGGTTCACATCGTTTGCGCGCAAACAGTGCATATTCTCGTATTTCAGTTATGAACCGAGCTTTTGCAATGTATGCAGTGACAGCAGTGTTTGCGTGATTTAAACCGTAGTGTTAGTAACAAACCTTTCCATCTTTTGTGTAAAACGTTGGATAAGACATTTTATTATATAATTTAAATAAAAAACAATGCTAATGATAATCTTAATGTTTCCTAGCATGCGGTGACGTCGTCTAAAGACGAGTACACACATATTTTTATTTTAAAATCCGAAAAATTAAATAAATGGGCATCATCAAAGTTCTCAATTTTAGATCTTTTTTGTTGTTGTTTTCCTCAAAAAACAACCTAATCAGATATTTTCAATTTCGGTATATAAAAACTTCGGTATACTGAAACATATCCTCAATTTAAGAAAAAATACTTATGCCGAGTTTTAATGTTGTTTCGAAGCTGTTATCAAAAGAATTTTTTTCTTGTACGCGCTTGTAGAATGAAGAATTCTTAATGAGCGATGGCAGACTCGGCCAGTTAATTTACAGGATACTTATATAAACTATTATTTTATGAATTATTTTTAAGTTTCACACAGTATAGAAGCAGTATTGATTGTAGAATAAAAAGTAAATCTTTATTTGCCAGTAAAGGCATAACATCATAATCATAAGGTAACAATAATTATATACTTACATATGTATGTACCACATAACAACTGTCATGAAAAGTATAGGTATCGATTTTGTTGATATCTGCAACAAGGTTGTAGAATTTTCAATTAGGAATGGAATATTAAAATTGTCCTTCAATATACACTTCAAAAAAACTGGTCTGCATTTACTATCTCGACAAGACTCCCAATTAGGAAATACCTAATTGGGAGTCGAAGAAAGAAGATGTACATGTGTATTTGACTTTTAGGTATAAAGTGTGAGTTTTATTTACTATATTTCTGTTTCCTCCGCTGGGTGACTGGTAGAGAATGCTTTAACATTTATCCTTTTGTATACTGTTTTATTTTTGTGCAATATCAAAAATAATATCAGTATGTATTAAGTAAATGCTAAATCAGAGATTCAACGCAATCCGGAGAAATTATATAAATAGATTTTATATTCCCCAAACAATACTAGTGATTTGCTGAAATATTTCAACAAAATACATCCTAGAAAGAGATCCCTTAAAGGACAACTTTATTACTACAGCCTTTTTGCCGTTGGATGCTCTTTCTCCACGCCTCCGGGCAGAGCCATGTACATTGTAGGTTCGGGGTTGAAAGATTTGGTTTCCGTGCCAGTAATTTGGTATATCATAACCTGTTCAATTTATATTTGTACTGACAATCTACCTATACCGTCAAATAACAACAAGTATAAATAAATTAAAAAGTAAAAAACCTGACAGTAAATTATAAATTTTTTTGAAGATTTTATCGTTTCATTTAAATTAACACTTAGGCTTTAAAAAACCATTTCATCTAGGATATAACTTGATATCCTAGATGAAATCGTTTTTTAAAGCCTATTTTGAGATCTTACTAAGGTTTAGATGGCTTTTTTTAAAATTAGCCATATGGCGTCTAAAATCCGCAATTATTTTTTTAATTTAATAGGATTTTTTTATTTTTAAGCTAGTGTCACTTGCGTTATCAAGACAAATCTAACGATATCTCATACATTAAAATCGATTTTGCCGTTTAGAAGTTATGGTGGAATAAAGAAACTCAACAACGTACATGAACCCTGAAACATAACTCTCCTTTTTTTGGCAGTCGTGTAAACAGAAGTATTTTTGTTTATAAAGTGTCGTCTACAAAGATAACAACATAACCCTTTTGTGACAGGAAAAATTAAGACAATTTTATTTAGGTGAGGGAATGTTTTATTCTCTACAACCACATATACTCATTATAGTTAGCCTCAGATGATAAAAAAGTTTAGATTAGGTGCTGCGCATGAAATAGTGTTAATTTGAAGCAACGATGGCCGAGCGGTAACAGCTATGGCCTGCCGTGCCGCGGGTCCATGCTTCGATCTTCAACCGCATGGTGGAAGCCCTTACTTAATTTTGGGATTGCTTGTCTGGCTAGTCTCAAATATAATTTTTTATTTTATTTTTTTATGCCTGATAGGTTAGCCTTTAACCCCATCTCACCTGATGGTAAGTGATGATGTGGTCGAAGATGTGGTTCAGGCTAACCTAGAATTACTGGGTCTCAAGGACAGCTGCCGGAACACACCGTTAGGTGCTATCGCGAATGCCAGGCGGGCATTCGCGAAATGCCCTACCACCATGCAAATTTCTCAAATACCATTCTCGAATATAAATTTTGGCACCAAGCACCTAACTGTGTGTTCTGGCAGTAGTCCTTGAGATCCAGTCATATTAAAAACACGTTATAGACAGAGGTTATCGCTTAACATCAAGTGAGCCTCGGACTTGTTCCGTCACCATCCCATAAAAAATAAATAGAAAAGCATGCCCTTATCATACTGTCCCTTTCACCAGTGTGGCTAATTCGAGTTGAGTGTGGAGATTGAGAATGAATCTACGGCTGTGTGACATGTGGTGACATGGGGTAGTGTGATAGGAGCATGGTTTTTTGGCTTCACTTATATCGTATGCATCGCGTCGTGCGCCATCTGGAGCTCTTAGTTTATCTGAGATCGTAGTACTTAGCAAAATTACATGCGTACGTAATTAAACGTTACATACTTTATGTACATATAGCATAAAGGTACTATTGTATTTTCCAAGGCAAACAAGCAACCAAGGGCTGTGCTAAATAACTCACGTCTCGTTATGCAACGACTAATACACACTTGGTTAGATAAACGGTAACTCTAGGTGTCTTTTCGTATATTGATTAGTTTAAATTAACAAAGTATCAGTATTCAATAACGTTGATGATGGGAAAGGTTATAGTTTTGCTCTTCTTTTTGAGGTAAGAAAACTAATAAGTAAATTAGTATGTTTTATTTAACAGGCCTTTAAATGCACCGATTTTAGTGTCATAATGTAGTCTATTACGCAAGCGCGCTTTTTTTCTACTTAACGGCAAAAATAAAAGTTTTCCGCTCTTCTCACCAAGGAGATGGTAGTTTTTCATATAAAAATAAACCAAATAATTTAGTACTACAATAGTTTTTTTACTGGAGAAAAACTTTAGAAGATTTAATTATACACTTTCTTTCAGATTATTATTGCTATCAAAAAGATAAAGTATATTCCGAGTACTATTATCTAAATCTAGGTTCTATATCAAAAAGTTGACTATGGATATAATTAATTAAAATTAAGGTGGTTCGGTGTTTTCGTCAGGGCCATTATTATTGGCGAAATCAGCGTGCCATTGATAAATAAATAATTATTTATCAAAATTTTTGTATTTGTTCCTAGTGTGTTGAAAAACGACGTATGACACGCGTGTAGGATGTTGATAATTACTGTATCCATAATGTACTATTTTATATCTGCTGTTTTACTTTGTACTTATATATACTTACTAGCTTTCCGGGCGCGGCTCCGCCCGCGCGTATTTCGGTTATCGCACAAAAACAATAACCTCTTTTTGCGCAGTTGGATAAAAACTATCCTATGTTTTTTTCCGGGTCTCAAACTATTTTCATACCAAATTTCATTCAAATCGGCCCATTAGTTTTGGCATGAAAGCGTAACAGACAGACAGACAGACAGAGTTACTTTCGAATTTACAATATTAGTACTGATATCACAATCTACAATCCAAATTGTAATATTGTGCTTGTTGATGATGTAGTTTGATTATGCTGATGCTGCTGCTTGATGTAGTTCTTGCGTGAAAACTACGGTTTGTTTGACTTGGTTATTTGATAAAAACACATCTCACCTCTGCAACATTGCCTAATGGGTATTCTATCTATGTACAACCCTCAGCTGCTACCTTACTTTACAGCGATTGCTGCTAGTGTTTTATTTATTATTACCTAAAATGTTCTAAACGTTATATTAACCTAATATGTTCCTACTTAATATGTTCTAAACCGACGCTTATGTATGAAAGGAGATTGATGAATGTAGACTATGCGAAACAGATATGCAAGGATCGTAGCAAGTGGAAATCTGTTGTCTCTGACTACCCCTACGGGAAAGAGGCGTGATGTGTATAATATGTATAATTATGTATGTATAATTTTTTATAAAATATATATTTTTTTACAATTCTACTTTGACTGAGCAAGGACACATTCAGGTACTGAGCTGATCCCACCATGCGATTTTTTCGATCAACGAAATTAAACAACGTCAGGCGTAGTCAGTACTTGGATAGTAATCCATATAATAGGTACACAGCGTAATATTCCTTGCAATATCTTGTATTTCTTGTAGTTGTATATATGCTTGAAATAACTATATAACAAGTACTATGTACCATTGACTTCTTGCGATATTAACGCTGGTCGATAGCCAAGTAACTACTTGGAAGTATGCGTTTGCCTACTTCGGTAATTGCATTGGTATCTTCCTAATGTGTTCATAGGTAAGGTAATACTAGATGGTAATAAGGTCTACTCTATTTCAGAAGGACACGGAGACATTATATTTACTTTAATATAATTATCTCATGATATCTGCAAATGTTTTTATTTGTAAATGTACATATTACACATTGTATAAATTTTGAATATTATAGAGAAAAACTAAATATTGTACTTTAATAATTTCAAATGAAATTCGTCACATCTCTGTCGTATAGATAGATAGATATCATTTGAGGCTGCTCTTATGTTTCCCTTTAATTCGATATAGTAAGTCATATTTTTTAATAGGACCGATCGCCCTTACGTACCTTAAACTGTAACTATAGGTTTTGCTATTTATGTTCGTCGCTCACGTCGTTGTAGGGAGAAATACTTCGTTGTAAACTCGACCTCGATACCTTGAAATAGACATCGAGTGACATTAGTAGATCAGTCAGACTATAAACTACAAATTTGTGTTATAAATTAACTGAACAAATGTTATTTTTATTTATTCAGGTAAAAACATTCGTATACAATTACTCTTTCACACACTAAGTACTATGGGATCTACTTTACCATAACTTGTTACAAATATTAGTAATTAAAAATTTATGTTTTAATTTTAGCTTCTTGGGCTGTACTTGAGTTTTCACGATGCTTATTTTCTAACAAAACATAGGTTTGCCAACGTTTGATCTGTGTCAACTTTTACGATGTGTTGAAAACGGTGTGCAGGTTAGACTAAAAAACATTAATAAAAAATAGTTGAACCGACTTCCAATACTAGAAGTATGAAATAACTTGTGGAAGTCGGTACCATACTGATCCAAAACATTAGTATGCTCCGACTTTTAAAGTTATTTCATACTTTTCAGTATAGGAAGTCGGTTCCATTTTTTGAATTTTTTGCTCTTTTTAGGGTTCCGTACCCAAAGGGTAAAAACGGGACCCTATTACTGGGACTTCGCTGTCCGTCCGTCTGTCACCAAACGGTGATAGCTAGACAGTTGAAATTTTCAGAGATGATGTATTTCTGTTGCCGCTATAACAACAAATACAAAAATTTGGCCAAGTGCGAGTCGGGCAACTGATTTTGATGAAATTTATATGTGACCACCTCGAAGGTATACAATTTCCCATAAAAAAAGAATTATCAAAATCGGATACTCTGTAAAAAGTTATGCGTCATAAATTAAAAAAATATAAGCGTCGAATTGAGAACCTCCTCTTTTTTTGGAAGTAGTTTAAAAACTAGCTATTAAGAACTGCTGCCGGAACAGCGTTAGTTGCTTGCATAAATTTGTTAAGTGAAATAACTAAAATGATTGATTACTTCATTACCGTTCTAGTTACGTACTAGTATTAAATTAATTTTAATTATTATTTAGTAACCGGCTAGGACTCGCGTAATATTTACCGGATATTACTCCGACCAGTTTCGAACTTATTTGAAGTTCTTCGTCTGGGAGTCACGATTGTGCACAGCGTCGAGCGCGGGCCTCAGCACGTAACTGGCGTTGAGACGGTTGCGCCGCAGCTGTCAAAGTCAGGATTTCTCCGTCCGAACTGTCACTTCTGTCACTATCACTGTGATTGTCACTGTCGTTTTGGTAGGTAAGGGAATGTTGACACACTACACTTGTACTATCTTCTTCGCGGTTCCACCCCGATGCCGTATCACAAATGTTAAGGACTGGTATCCAGGCCGGCGGAATGTTCCATCCACGATCCCGATTAAAATTAGGGTGGCGTCTAATTTCGATGGCCTCTCGTACTTTACGCGGAACGAAGAACTTCTCTCGCGCTAGTACGGCCGTCTTATCAAAACGGAGATAGTGTGCGCCTGGGATTTGGGAATGCTCTGCCACTGCCGACCTCACGGTATCCAAGTTTTTGACACTTCTGATATGCTCTGTCACTCTGGTGGAAACATTGCGTCGAGTCTCGCCTATATACGAATTACCGCAATCGCATGGGATCTTGTACACTCCAGGGCAGTTCAGAGTATCTTTGTCCTTAGGAGACCGGAGCAGTTGTCGCAGCTGTCCGGGTGGACGGAATACATTGAGTACATCTTCTCCAGTTGAAGCCGTTACTCTCTAGGACGCTCTTGACATGATAAAGTTCAGCCTCGACGTGTTGAGGGTCACAGATATGCAGAGCTCTATTTATAAGCGTTCGTGACACGGACGCCAGCTGTGACGGGTGATGGTGCGATTCTGCCTGTCACAGCTGGCGTCCGTGTCACGAACGCTTATAAATAGAGCTCTGCATATCTGTGACCCTCAACACGTCGAGGCTGAACTTTATCATGTCAAGAGCGTCCTAGAGAGTAACGGCTTCAACTGGAGAAGATGTACTCAATGGGCAAGTACAAGTCAAAGTCAGCGGCAGCAAAAAGTGGAACGGTCTCCTATTTACTTGCCTTTCGTGAAGGGGGTGACTGACCAAATCGGGCACTACCTAAAACGGAAGTTTGACATAAAGGCTGTATTCCGTCCACCCGGACAGCTGCGACAACTGCTCCGGTCTCCTAAGGACAAAGATACTCTGAACTGCCCTGGAGTGTACAAGATCCCATGCGATTGCGGTAATTCGTATATAGGCGAGACTCGACGCAATGTTTCCACCAGAGTGACAGAGCATATCAGAAGTGTCAAAAACTTGGATACCGTGAGGTCGGCAGTGGCAGAGCATTCCCAAATCCCAGGCGCACACTATCTCCGTTTTGATAAGACGGCCGTACTAGCGCGAGAGAAGTTCTTCGTTCCGCGTAAAGTACGAGAGGCCTTCGAAATTAGACGCCACCCTAATTTTAATCGGGATCGTGGATGGAACATTCCGCCGGCCTGGATACCAGTCCTTAACATTTGTGATACGGCATCGGGGTGGAACCGCGAAGAAGATAGTACAAGTGTAGTGTGTCAACATTCCCTTACCTACCAAAACGACAGTGACAATCACAGTGATAGTGACAGAAGTGACAGTTCGGACGGAGAAATCCTGACTTTGACAGCTGCGGCGCAACCGTCTCAACGCCAGTTACGTGCTGAGGCCCGCGCTCGACGCTGTGCACAATCGTGACTCCCAGACGAAGAACTTCAAATAAGTTCGAAACTGGTCGGAGCAATATCCGGTAAATATTACGCGAGTCCTAGCCGGTTACTAAATAATAATTATGGACAAAACTCGCGACAGTTTTTTAGCTCAAATTAATTTTAATTAGGTAGATTGTCATGGTCGTGTTTGAAAATATAATATTTGTGAGTTTATCATCAGGTTTCGTCTAATTAATTACTCGTACATAAGTTATGTAATAGTAATACACTAATTAAAATAATGTAGATATTAATATCAGCCTACACAAAAATATACCAGTCATATTTATTTGAAATTATACCATCGGAAACTGTACCAGCTGTATTGTCCACTGTTGAACACAGCTTCCATCATTGTGGGCAGGTATTGCCATAATCCCCCCGCTTGGCAGGCATCTTGGGGATCGCAGTGCTCCACAGAAGGCACTGCTGCCCACTTTCCTAATTATTATTAACCTTTAGTCACCTCTTGCGACATCCACAGGTAGCAATCGGGGTAAAATTCTAATCTAGCGCGGCACCCCACGGAATTGGAAAAAATTCTACATAATTTTGTTTTTTGTCTGGTATAATGCAAGTGTCTTTCATTTCAACGGAACTTAGCAGATTGGTAGAAAATCTCGCTCCGGGGCTCCGCATTGCATAAACTAGCCGTTGAATATTTGTTTTTGCTTCATGTCTAAAATTGGGTTAAACAATCTCTTGCAGCAGTAATGCCCATACTAGATGATGTAGGCGAAATCGAAACACCGCTTCCGATAGTACAGGTTATAAAATACACATTTGGACTACAAAAATATGACCATGTCTTTGATTTTCATAAAAAAACTGAAATGTTTGCAAATCCATCATTGCCGTCCATCCGCTCATATCTTATGCTTGTACAAGTAATAATAACTATTAGGTATGTATAATATTATACAGGCATTACTTTGCGAAAATCCGTAATTAAAATTAAACACATAATTAAAAAAAATAGAGATAGCACTAAAATAATAGTTTCCAAAAATATATATCTATAAATATATCTAGTGACTTTATCACCTAATGTATCTACTATTTTCCTACTTTCCGTGCCGGCACGCCACGTAGCAACGGAAAGATTTTTTAAGTGTTTATGGTTTTCTAACATATTAATTTAATGTTTTCTTGAAAAATATTAGTCACATTTATTATTATTAATTATCTCAGAATTCGTTTTAAATTCACACTCATTACTCGCTATCCTTACGATCTTCTAATAATCTTCAAAAACTTAATATGCCTGAATAGCGTAGGCAAAGAAAAACGGCGTGCTGTTGTTCAAATTCAAATTCAAATTCAAAATCATTTATTCAATTTAGGCGTCTACGACGCTCTTATGAAGGTCAATTACAAATTTTAATATTGAAATATTCTACATTGTACTGCCACGTTCAGCAAAAAAAGTTTATAGAGCCACTGCGAGAAGAACGGGCAAGAAACTCGGGGCCATTCTTTTAAACGTCTTTTTACAATGTGTTATAAACAATATTATACAATTATTACAATATTTGTTTAAATTACGTAGGAGACATGTGATGGCTTGGCAGAGGTGGAATTTTCCAAGCATTTTTGTCGTTTAAGTAATCACAAACTGTGTAGTAGGATTTCTTCATCAAAATATTTTTCACGTGCAATTTGAATTTTCCTTCTGTGAGCATTGTAATATGTTCGGGAATTTTATTATAAAACCGCACACAATTACCTAAAAAGGACCTTTTATTTGTCTTTGCTAATCTAAAACATGGTACCGTTAATTTATATTTGTTCCTAGTGTTGTAATGATGGTTGTCACTGTTTAATTTAAATTTACTCAAATTTTTCCGAACATACATAATATTTTCAAATATATACAGACTCGGTAAAGTTAATATATCAATTTCTTTAAAAAGATCCCTTAGAGATTCCCTAGGATCCATTTCATATATGGCTCGAATTGCACGCTTTTGTAAGATAAAGATTGTCTCTATCTCAGCAGCAGCTCCCCACAGCAATACACCATACGACATAATACTGTGGAAGTATGCGAAATAAACTAGCCGTGCAGTAGCTACATCTGTTAACTGTCTTATCTTACAAACTGCATATGCAGCAGAACTAAGTCTTCCGGCTAGATCATGTATATGTAGATCCCACTGTAAAGTTGAATCCATTTTGATTCCCAGAAAGACTGTCGCTTTGTCAATAGAGAGTTTATCTAGGCCAAGCTTAATGTTTGGTTCAACATAAGGAACATTTGGTAATGAAAACTTTAAACATTTGGTCTTTTTTGAATTTAACAGAAGATTATTAGCGGCGAACCATCCAGAGATCATAGATAACACATTATTTACATGAATGAGTTCACTATCTTTCCTATCTACTTTAAAAATCAGAGAGGTATCATCGGCGAATAAAACAATATTGCAGAAATCTTTGACCATGCAAGGCAGATCATTAATATACGCTAGGAACAGAAAAGGTCCCAAAATTGATCCCTGCGGTACACCTATTTTTACGAAAGACCCGGAAGAAGTATTGCCATTTATTCCAACCATCTGTAGCCTGTCAGACAGATATGACTCTATTAGATTCAAAGCTTTTCCACGAACACCATAGTGTGAAAGCTTACGAATCAGAGTGCAGTGTTCTACACAGTCGAATGCCTTGGAAAGATCACAAAATACGCCAATAGCATCATGTGAACTCTCCCAGGCTTCAAGTATATGTGACATCAATTGAACACCTGCATCTGTTGTCGATCTGCTCTTAGTGAAACCAAACTGATTCTCATTCAATATATTATGCTCATTAAAATGAGATAAAAGTTGTTTGAGCATAATTTTTTCGAATACTTTACTCAGAAGTAGAAAGCAGTAGAACGACACGCCTTTTTTCTCGGTGTAAGCTCTTCATCATGACCTAGAAAAGGTCCATGCCACTTTTAATATTTAAGACTCAATCAATTTCAGTGCTAGGCTGCTCTTTATTTTTCTTTTTTTTACGTAAGGTATACATATTTTATATATTCTCAATAATATTTAATGTTAAGGTTTGAATAAAAACAAAAACAATTGTGAATATATTTATAAACTCCTACACGCAGCACGCTGCAGCGATCAGATATCCCTTCTATAATGTTTCTATCCACACCAAGGTTGTCTGGAAGAAATGGCTATTAAGACGATTATAGTGACCATTGTAATCAGTACTAATATTATAAATGCGAAAGTAACTCTGTCTGTCTGTCTGTCTGTCTGTCTGTTACGCTTTCACGCCAAAACTACTGGACCGATTTGAATGAAATTTGGTATGGAGATAGTTTGAGACCCGGGAAAAAACATAGAATAGTTTTTATCCGACTGCGCAAAAAGAGGTTAATGTTTTCGCGCGATAACCGACATACGCGCGGGCGGAGCCGCGCCCGGAAAGCTAGTATCTACTATTTTATAAAGGCTCTTTAAAAAAATTATAAAGGTTCTTCAAAGCTATAACGTATTTATACGTTATATCATTAACAATTTAAATTTTAATGGGTAAAGCTCGTTATGCTGTCAGAGTACTGTATCGATTTTGCATAAAAGAAAAGTTTTTTATTTATGACTTCATAATTCAACAGTAAATCACGAAGGCTTTTGGGTACCAATACGAAGCCGTACGTCCCATCGGCACGTAACATACAAAGCCAGATGCGCATATAATTGGTATGTTGGCTGCAATCGTGAACAATGATCCATGTAGGGTCATTACTATTCATTGTACAAACGGGTCAGCAGCGATTTCTACCAGTATTTATTCTTGGAATTATTCAGATCACGTACGGATGTAGGAAAATTGGCTTTTTATTTCCTGCCTTACGATTTTTAGTGCGTCAATAGTTTTTTTTAATGTATAGTGTATCTCAAGCTGAAGGTGTATTGGGTGAGAACAACGATTTATTTTTAGATATCCTTAGAACGACTAATTCTTGAATTTCACCTGCCTAAGTAGATACTTGTTTCTAAACATGAGAAAAGCTTTTCAGGGATATGTTATGATATAAGGGTTATGTTCACAAAATGTTTTTTTTTTTTTTTTTTTTTTTTTTTATGCTTGATAGGTTAGCCTTTGACCACTATCTCACCTGATGGTAAGTGATGATGTGGTCGAAGTTGTTGTTCATGCTAACCTAGAATTACTGGCTCTCAAGGATAGCTGCCGGAACACACCGTTAGGTGCTTGGCGACAGATTTTCAACTTGAGGGTGGTAGCTAGCCAGGCGGGCATTCGCAAAGTGCCCTACCACCATGCTGTAACGACTGCCATCCTAAGACAACAACCGGGACCGACGGCTTAACGTGCCCTCCGAAGCACGGAAGCGCTCAGTAGTAATGTCACCAGCGGTCACCCATCCAACTCATGACCGCGGCGGACGTTGCTTAACTTTGCTGATCGATACAGAATGGCTAAGCAAACTTCGCTACGAGCGCTTCAAAATGTTGATCTACAATATGGAATTACTTATTTTTATTCGATAAAAAAATGGGATTCTCAATGCGACTGTTTTTTAATGTGTTACCTCACAAGTTTTTATGGGCTGTACCGATTTAGATTTTTTTTAATATTCAAACGCTGGTGCTTGTTATGTAGTCCCATTTATATGTTAGTGAGATCTGAGGAGTAGTATTTGAGTTATCCCTAATAAACTACATTGATGATGTTCTAATATTCACTTGTCGATGTAAAATGGACAAAAAACTGTATACGATGGTTTGGTTTATTAACTTTGTAGTGCATTTTTGTTTTAGTATATTTTCTGTTTGAAGTTGGTTTTTTTTATTAAAATTTTAACACATCGATTATATTCTATCATAAAATTTCCTATACCTATATTTCTTTTGTAATTTATTTAGCTTTAGGATTAATGTTTGCTTGATATCACTTATGAGAAGTTACGAACTACATTTACGGAGGTAGGTAGGTGCTTGTTCGAAACGAATGAGTGGTTTAACTACTTTTTAATTGGTTTTTGTGCTTTACCTCGTTAGACAAATTGCATACCATTTTCTAGTAATCATTAACAGGAAATATATTTTTGTCACCTCGATGACATGACCCCATCATGTCTGTATCGGAGGAAAACATACAGATGTTAGTATAAGGTTAATTAGAAAAAGTTTTTATAATTTTCCATTGACAGGAAATATGGACAGTATGAAGATGATTTATGTCCAACCGCATGGGTTACTAAGAACTTTCCCCATTCGCGTTTTCCCTGGATAGTGGTATGGTGGTATTTTTCCAATGTTAGCCTAGCAAATAAGCAAACTTCAATCAAGTGATAGTATCGACCAAGCAAGCACCAAAGGGTATGTTAGCTGCTTGCATTTTAGGCTTATTTAGCTTAATATAACATCATTCCACAGATCTTTACTTCGTTAAAGGTGATAGAGGTCAAAAGCTAACCTTAAAAAATAAATACGTATCTTCCGCATTTTTGTCCAAATTAAACTACAGGTTGAATTCTAAATTAAATTGGTGGGGACTAGGTGGCTAATACCAACTCTACAAATACCGGTGTAATGTGGTAATCACTCGAGAACCTTTCTTCCCCATCGGTTAACAGTCCCACGTTATGTGACCCATCCATTGCCACTTCAACTTACAAATTCTGATAGCTATGTCGGTGACTTTGGTCCTTTGGCAAATATCAATGTTTCGGATTTCATCGCGCAAAGAACTCCGAGCATAGCTCTCTCCATAAGCTCGTTGAGCGACTCTGAGTTTGTTTTTAAATTCTAGTAATTAATTGTAGTAAGTCATTTTTTTAGAATACCTGCGCGTTTGCAATTAAAATAAACTTTATCCTGTAAGTGTCCATCTACAAATTTTGCATTACATTGTGTAGGTACAATTGTAAAGTGATCCAATAATAATTTCGTAGCAAGATTAAATTAGCAACTCTTGCAAGTATTGAATAAACAAAACATACAATCGAAATCAGTCCGTAGTGTTTCTAAATGTTTATGGGCGCTGAATGCTAATTATAAGGTGCGTGCTGACGGAAACACCTACACGAAAACAAAGAAAGCTCGCGAGTAACGAATACTAACCATTTGGCATAGTTTTGTTAAACTTTTTTGGTATTCTCATCTCTCTGTTTACATTTATCTGTTCTATTTCGATTTTACTTTTATTTGAAGACACAATAAGATGTTTGTGTGTGAAATGATATCTACCAAACTTGTACTAAATTTATTAAATGATTTCATCGTCTTCGTTATCATTGTCAGATCATTGGGGCTCGTATTAATAAATTCATATCAAACTTAAGATTGATGTTAAGAAATAGTTATTGACAAATGTGCATTAAACGTGAAAACTGCATCTTAAGGTCGATGTCAATTTTGAGATACATTTATTAATACGGGCCTTAGTCCCTAGTTGTTTTGTTATTGAAATATAAAATGTTTTTCACCTCACAAGCTTACACAGACAGCGTTCCAAAGTGCTTGCTATCCGCAAGCGTGGAGAAGGTTTTTTAATGACATAGTCAATTCGTTTTTATTTATATATAGAAATAAGAAATATAGAAATATTCAAAGTCAAACTTACTAAATTGGTAATACGAAAGGTTAAAAAAAAATATGGAACTGTAATATTCTATATTTCTTATTTCTATATATAAATAAAAACGAATTGACTATGTCAGCTTTTTTCTGTCTCGCTGTAATGAGGTGGAAAATTGTGTATTTCGCTCGGCAGAAAAGTATTGTTATATCTCCTCTCGTACCTTAGAAATCATCTTTACGTTCAGAGTTTTACATTTGAATCATGCTTCGCCTAGTTCAATCCTAGACTCCTTCACTTCCGCAGCTTTCAATACAAGTACTCGCCTCATATAACAACTGCAGCGTTGCTTAACAAATAACTATTGTACAGAAGTCTACAATCCATATGCTTGAGGAAATTTTAAGAAATTTAGAATTTGATATAAAATCAGTTGATATAAAAAAGAGTTATGTAAACGATACAAAAGTTATTGCCATTTCAAGTATCAGGAAATTTATTGAACGGTATATTTCATCGAAGGGTCAAACATTATAGAACAAAGGCAGAGATAAAATGAAAATATTTGATCCAAATTTAATTATCATAACTCACCGCTGTACTATGAATTATATGAGTTATAGTCTATTAAAACGAAAATATGGTGCAGTAACGCCCCATATTTCATGGGTGTCCAAAAATAATAGAAACTCTACAGGTGTACTGAAAGTGTGTCAAACTAATTCCTATTCGATTTTCACCTGTATTCGAAAACAAAGCCTCAGTCAGTGGCCGTTCGTGCTGCAACCAGTTAATAGGTAAAAGTGAAGAGAATGAAGCTTTTCTTTGTACACGTCGATAAGAAAGGCAAATAGACAAGTAACCGCGTTTTTCATACTGATTCACGAAACAGTTAGGAGCGCCACAGATTAAGTAAGAGTTGTAAAGGGATTGCACAACTGTTGGCGTAGGCCCGAAGTGCTCATTGAATTAACGGATTTCGTGCTTCATATTTTTTGCTTATTTCTTAATTAACATTGATTGCGTTATTTCTTATTCGAAACTTATTTGGCTTTCTTCCGGTATGCATCGGTGTAACCTAGGTTGTACATTTTCACGCAGACAGTATACAAATATTTATACTTATTTATGAATATAGGTCAAAACCATAACAAAATTAACGATAAGTTTTACATCATTGTATTCTCGCAGTCATAACATATCTGTAATTAAAACTAAACACATAGAGTATTTTCTTTTTTCAGTTCAACTGTATACATTTTTTATTTTTGAGAAATTTTGCCACGGGAAGAGAATGATGCTATTTAAATTACAGTTGGTCGCTCCAAACCAGTTTTACGAACAGCTTCTAATCCTGTTGAAAGCCTTGTTGTAACTCTGAGACCGTTAACGAAGCCTGTATTCAAATTTAATTTTGGACCGCGTAACCCTTAACAACGTAACGTATTCATACATCTAACTATACAGTTGGTAAATGCCTCCAAAACCTCCGTCTTTTTCACTCTGCAGGAATTCAAATTACCTTATCGGCACGCATTCGAGCACAGGTAAAACCAGTATTACCCTGGAAAATTTAAAAGGTGATTCAAGAACCTTAATCTGGTGTTGTTAGTGAGGTTGTGGGTGAATAGCTGTACTTGGCTGGTTTTTAGATGTACCAGCAGTGACGTTCACCGTTGTCTCGCTCTTGCATGTAGATAACGAGTATTTCTGTTCCTATCCCTCCTCCCACTCTGTGTTGCTGCGACGCTAGGCGCTGGCTGCTCCGACAGTGTTCGGCGGACGACCGCTTGCGTCCTAGTGCATAGCGGCACTTATTTTTTTTTTATCGCCGGACAGAAAACATAACAAGGTGAAACTTATAACATAAAACTTACATCAAAATTAATATAAGCAACATTTTCATTCATATCCAATGTGTTTAATCCAGTCAAACTTAAAGACTTAGTATAGTTTGTGTTTGGTTTAGTGAACAGTGGTCCGGTAACTTAGATGTGCGTTATTTTAACAATATTAAAGTTAAATGACACGATTGGTTCTGGGAAAGTTGGAGAGGATTTGATGCCATCGAATAAGGTTTGTACTTATATGAAACCGGAATTTGTTCTCGACTGTTGCTTGACTAGTTTTATATATTACGCGTATAACGGTTAAAATTATCCCAAAAACACAATGTAGAAATTTTGCATGAAAATAGAATCTCAAAGGATATTATTTGAATTAACCTGCATCCAAAACCGTCCCGTTCACTCACGCGAGGGATAAATATTTGTACTTGAGATAAACACTGGTTTCCTTAACACCCCACTCTCAGCTCAGCACACAATATGATGCCAGGTGTTTAGTCAACAGGTGCACGGATAACGTATTTAAATTCTACATTACTTAGTGCTTAAACTTTTACCATTACATTTGATTCCTTTCCATAGAATATTTCCCTAGAAAAGACATCAACGCGTTCAAAATTATGAATCAGATTGGTCATTTCCTGTGTTTCAATAATTCATATTGCAGTCGTGACTATAAGAAATTGTTATTATTATACAACCTGCAATACAGAGAGAAACACTATTATTACAAACCGGATATCTTCCGAGAAGTGTCTGATGGAGTGATGTCATTATCTCCATTTAAAATATAAAATGAACAGTGAATAGAAATTTCATTCTGATGTCAAAGTATAAATAAGTTTCAATAACCATTCTAAGGCTTCATTAGCTTTGGTAACCATAAATCCCAAAATTATTATCGAGGACTATAAAAAAACAGGGTTCACGACATATGAACAAAAAACGGCTGAGGTTTTTGCACTGATCTATGAGGAATTCGGATATTATTTTTATTAATCGGTACTGGTATGGATATACTTAATATCTCCTATACAATCAGTTCCAAACACAAGTAAATATTGCAACAATGAAACTTCGCCAGATCAGCTGCTTTGCTTAAAATTCAGGTAGTAGATAGGTAAGTATAAGTGCTAAATCTTTTGGGTCATCAAATCAAATATGGCGGGACGATGTGTCATCGACATCTCCAAGTCTGGGCCTCTCAACTCAGAGGCCTTTTGAGAAGCTTCCCAAGCAGGTAGCTCGAGACCTTTCGCAAGACTTTTTTGTCCGTTACCTTTGTCAGACATGAATGGCGTGGCTTGAAGGTTTGTTTTCTATGCACTTGTTGCTATTGTACCTTCGGCGTCCTTTACTTTTTCAAGAACTGCTGTTATTGCGGAATTCACTTTCTGGGAAGCGATTATAAATGTTTTGATAGTCTTCTTGTCTGTTATCAAATATATTCAAACTTCTAAAGAAATTAGTTGCGTGAGTTATCTTGTTCTAGTCTGATAAAGAATATGATAGATACTGAGTGTAATACCTAACACTAACTATCATTATTTATTGCTCAAGTTATTTCCAGGATATAGAAGTATAAAACCATTATTTTTCCATATAATACAGATACTGTAAACATAAGTATATCTTATCGCGTGGCTTTGTTAAAGTGGTCTATTAGTAGGAACTTCCGTAGTAAATCGTAGTATACAAGCACACAGCTGAGGTAGGTACTCGTAGCAATCCCCTCCCATCCCTCTCTCACCCGTCAGGGTTACTGGCCTGCGACCGCACACAGACCTACGATCAACGCTTCATAAAGTCCTTCCTTTTCAAGTTTTTGTTGCTTTTGTTGTAATTCCAGATTCGACTTAGTCCTGTCCGAGGGTGATTTCGAATTGGAATTCAGGAGATTAACTCTAATACGGGTCAAGAACGCCTTCAAGTAAGGACATTTAAACACTGATTGGAATGTGTCCCTGCCAGTGCTCGTGTTGTTTAATGTTGTTCTCTTTATCACAATCTCAATTCGTGCTTACCATGACAAAGAACACGAACGCCGTATTTGATTTACCTACTTTGACTTCGTGAACATTGTTACCTGTAACATTGATTTAGATATTTGCAAATCTATTTGTCCCGGGCATGCAATCAGTCATCGTAACGGTCTCCGTCCGTAGCGGATATTGGAAAAACTCGTTACGCCAGCGTTGCCGTGGAATATGCTCTGTTTCGTTCTAGACGTTCTTTTTTCAAACTATTTCGATATAGCGTTGACTTTTATTTGAACACGAGAATTCAGTTTCTCTCTTGAGGTCGGAGCGATCTATTCCTCGACATTTAACCGTTGGTTCATTGCGCAGAGTATTGCGAAGCGTGAAAGGAGCATTGGAATGCAGCGGACGTCCCTGCGCTCTTAAAACCGATCATACACCTTTAAGGCATGAGCGAGCAGTGCTCGAAGGAAGTACTGACCCGAGATTGTATGCTTTGAATGGAGATAATCGATTAAACATGTTTCAAGTCCGACATGTTTACTTATCTAAGCGCAAGGCATGCGTTATAAACACTCAGGAGATTTACTATTCTGAGAAATATTATAGCAATCTATAGGTACTTCTTTTGTAGGTGACTTTCGGGAAAGTACAGGAAACGCCTTTTGTTGGCCGGTCGATAGATACTGCAGGCTGCGCTAGACGTTGCATAACTCCTTCGCGCCTGGAATACACGAAAGTTTAACTGAGAAGCAAGTTCTAAGATAAGCTTTCGTTTCGTCGCTTAATACATATTATGAGACATTGTTTACGAACTAACATTTGAACTGGGTTTGGGTCACGCTCGTGTATGCGTCAAAGAGGTTAATTTCTTTGTAACCGCTATGCTGTGGTATTAGTGACAATCACGGTAATTTAGTATAAGCTACTTACAAATTCAAGAGTGTTTTGTTTCATGGAAGGGACATGGATCGCGTTACTTGTTATAATAACGAACTGGGCTGCTTGCTACCTTTACGGTTTTATTATGAGCTTTAGATAATTTTGCAGTGATAAGTTCCGTGTAGCGTGCTGGAAAATATTTAGTAATTATTTTTGCCGTGTTACCTCTACACTTACGCTTTGAATAGATATATTCAGTCCTGCACTTTTTCCTCATTGTGACTCTTTCAACTTTTGAACATTCAATATTATGTAGGTATTTCATAAAAAATAGTAGTTTCAAACGTTGCACCCTTCCAGAGCCAAATTTTACGTTGTAAGGTACTGTTTTACCACACGGTAGGTCTCTTCAACAAGAGGTGGATTTGGTGAGTACCACTGCAATTTCATATACTCTATTTCGAAGCAGTACTGTGTAAACAATATTGTGTTGAGGCGTGAAGGACACCGTAGCAAGTGAAATTATTGGGCCAACGAGACGTATGAACGTCTGTGTGTGATGAACGCAGTGTAAGTGTCAAGCAGTACGAAGAGACACTGCAAGTTTTTTTGAAGCGCTCGTAGCGAAGTTTACTTAGCCATTCTGAACCGATCAGCAAAGTTAAGCAACGTCCGTCGCGGTCATGAGTTGGATGGGTGACCGCTGGTGACATTACTACTGAGCGCTTCCGTGCTTCGGAGGGCACGTTAAGCCGTCGGACCCGGTTGTTGTCTTAGGATGGCAGTCGTTACAGCATGGTGGTAGGGCACTTTGCGAATGCCCGCCTGGCTAGCTACCACCCTCAAGTTGAAAATCTGTCGCCAAGCACCTAACGGTGTGTTCCGGCAGCTGTCCTTGACAGCCAGTAATTCTAGGTTAGCCTGAACAACATCTTCGACCACATCATCACTTACCATCAGGTGAGATAGTGGTCAAAGGCTAACCTATCAAGCATAAAAAAAAAAAAAAAAAAGTGAAATGGCCCAGCATGACGCTTACCATCAGGCGGGCTACTTGTTCTTCTCATCACTGATAAAAAAAACTTGTTACTTCTAAATATTATTACAAGCACTACTGCGTACATCACACATTATTAAATCACATGTATGTACAAATTATAGGAGATCAAAAAAAAAGTTTTGGATTAATATTTGTTTATTATTTGCTATCTGGAACAAAAATAATGTGCTCCATAATTTGTTAATGAAAATTACCGACTTGCACTAGGTTTTCCTTTTTTATTTTTCTTTTATTTTCCGAACGAGTCTGTCTCTTGGGTGTACTTGTTAACAGATAGTAAATGGTTGATGTACCACTGAAAATTTGGAACAGCACAACGTGCGTCATCGCTTGTGTTTATTTTCAATTTCATCACCGTTTCGCTCGATTGATAGTCTGTCTCTTGATGTAGCACAAATAAACACATATGTTCAAGTTCAGTTCTGTACTTGGTCCTCACAAAACTCGGCTATATTCGAGTTTGTTTCCGTATCTGGCTTTTTCCGTTTACATACTCGAGACGTGGTCCTTAACTACTGCCATGGATAAGTTCAGAGTCGCAGAACGAGCTATGGTAGGAGTAACTTTGCGCGATAAAACCCGGAACGAAACAAAAACCCCGACGGAAATTCGCCGTAGACCCAAGTCATAGACATAGGTCTCAGAATTTGCAAAATGAACAGGTAATTGGCAGGCCACATTTCGATGACATCCATTGACGAAGAAAGGTTCTCGAGTGGCTATCACATGCCACCGTAAGACGTAGGTTGGTAGGCCTTCCAATAGGTGGATTGACGGCACCGTAGCAGGGATATAAATATGTATACATAGCAGTTCTTTGTAGAGTTCTATCGGGGAGGATTTGTTCAACCTGGTATGCCTTGCGGCTGATGATGAAGGCTTCTATATAAAACACCTCTCTAAATCCTAAGATCATTCACGGGAACAATAAAAGGTATTCTGCGTTAAACAATACATAAACACTTTTATACGTATGTGCATATATTATACATCCTAAAGTGCATTAGACAGGAAAGATCAAAAAGATCATCCGTTCATCAACTTCGAAATACATACCCACGTATTATCACGCCTTGGTAGCTATGAAAGTCCTTTACCGTTACGCCAGATAGGTTTTTGTCACAGGTGATAGAGGGCGCGCATATTGCCATCTATGAGGCGCTGCTGGCAACGGATGGCTGTTGATTTTTCAGATCTCATACTCATAAACTACGTTTGGTGAAAAGTAAATATTTATATTTTTACCCGTGCTGTCAAAAAAACTATAAAACTATTCAAGATATATTCCAAGTTATACAAATATTCATATAACATGCGTTATTAAAAATAATGACAACAACTTTGTAAAATGACTTAATTTCTATTCTTTAATTATAATTTACTTTTTACTAAATTATAATAAAATGTACGAATATTATAATACCCTATATTAAAAACTCAATACATCTACTGCAAAGAAAGAATTTAGGCAACTTAAAGTCCATGGCAGACCTACAGGCAGTCCAAATGCTCCAGTCCACTACCAGTTTGCAGCGTGTCCAGCATGCTGGCAGCATTGCCCCGTTGGATTGCAATGCTTATTCGTTGGGACAAATAAGTGGCTCCAGCATTTTCATTCTGATCGCCCTGATAAATTTTAGAAAAATAAACTGAAACACGGGTTTTTATTTACTTTGCTCGTATTCGAAATGAAAAGCAGAGCATGTACTGCGGCTGAAAGAGCTATTTAGACACTCAAACTATACCTATAAAGTATAAACCATATCGTGCATAGATATCGGAAAGCTTAGTGAATTTATCGTGGTGGCAAACTATCATATACTATCTATCTATCTGATGTAGGGATCGAGCTCAGAGCATTTTGTTTTCAAAAAACGTCACGCCACGACCAACGAAAGATCATAAAAAATGTCTTCTACATAATTGAGTGTGAATTTCTTTATTCTACTTACAACCGCCATTAGTCGGAGTATGTAGTGGGACAATAACTTTCGTCTCTCACGACTGTGTGTCATTCTGTCTATAGATGTTATCAGATAAGTTGGTGTCTGCCAACAGTGACTCGTATGTCATTAATGCCATTATACACTTAGAAATGTTGTTAGTGCAGTTGTTAAGTTGTAGTATGACACAAGCAGTCGGCAGTAGGCACTTACATTAGCAGTGAATATATGGATATAAGAAAACTCTACTGAAACATCACAGTACAAAACAAAACGTGAAAAAACTGGGCAAGCGTGAGAAGACACAACACTCTGAGGTTTGTCTATCAACAAAAATCCTATTTTTACCAACTTCTGAAAAGAAGGAGCTCTTAATTCAATCGTATTTTTTTGTGTCCTTTACCTCATAACTCTTTACAGAGTGTACCGTATTTGAAGGTTTTTTATTTATTAATATATGTATATATATATATAAATAAATGAAAATATATAAATTATATATATATGTATTATGGTGCTTGTCATGCCATTTTAATTTGAGTGAGACCTGACGTATATATGAGTTATCCCTAATAATGCCTATTTTATGTATGAAGTCAGTTTTTTCTTACATTTTTATTGGCATAGGGTTTGATATTCTTTACCGGATCCGATCCGACATTTGCCGGTTTTTTGTTATTAGTTGCTTTACGGACACAAAAAACGCTTTCAAAACCACACGTTTCTAGTATGGGATACCTACTCTTCTTTTTTGCTAGTATTATTTTTTCACCACAAAGGCGTCATAGCAACAACTTTTCTAAATCAACGAAAATTTCAATCTGCTACTTAAAACGCTTACAAAGATACAGCCTTTTATAGGTCAGATAGACGACCCGGCAACTAATAGAGTCCCCGTTTTTCTAGAACTATACATTGAAAAAATATTTTCTAATGAAATTGTTTCACGGTATTCGATATTATCGCTCAGAGCAATTTATTCCACACAAACATGAATTATGAGAAGCTTATCTATAAATAATAGAACAGTCGTGCAATTCTTACTAAATTAACAGTAAATTGCTAAATAATTCAAAATTCAATAGTGGGAATGCTATATATAACCAATTTACTTACATAAAATGTATGTAAATACTACTATTATTTTAGTTAATTATATTTTTTCAACCGGCGGTATGCCTTTATTGACAAAATATTAAGAACTATGTACAATACTACAGCTACTACAGTAAAAGCATATATACAACTCATAACTCATTGCAGATTCACAGGCAGTCCAAATGCTCCAGCCCACTATCAGTTGGCAGCGTGCGAAGCATACTGGCAGCATTGCACCGTTCAATTGCAAAAAATATTTGCAAGTTTTAATTAACTATAATTATTATATAGTAACGAATATTTGACGTACGTTTTACGGTGATAGTAGCATTTCTTGTTAGAAGGTATCTACGTAGTTAAGTACATACATAGTCAAGGTATAATAATTTTTATCAGTACTTAGTACCTGAGTAGTAGTGCATTGTAATTTTCAGGTTTGTTGGTCACACAGTAAAATAACTGGCACATGTAATTTATTACCAAGAGTGTCAATTACCAGTTCGTGATCTCACGTAATTGACACTCGATATTTGTTTCGGTGGAGACGTGGGTTCGAATTCCACCGGTAGCCAATTATTTTTCTTAAATAATTTTATGTATCGTTTTTATTACACAGCGTTTACATCATTCAATGCTTTTGATTTGATGCATTTTAATTTTATTTGAAACAGTAATAAGTTTTTTTTCTGCCTATCAAATTAATTTAGGCGTATTGTAATTTCTTCCTCTCGGCGCATAAGTAGTGTCAAATACTACTTGAGCTTTTTGTGATTTGACCGTCATAAAATAATATAACCTAAGTTATAAGCCCATAAAACAACTTAGAACTGTGTGCTGTAGTGAACAATAGTCAATAAATACATATACAGTTAAGTATCCTGTCTTATTAAATTTGAGCGATAGTGGTGAACCAAAATATACCAAATTACATTGCCACAGCCAAAATTTATAATGCATACATATGTACCTAAGTATTATTTGATGAAAATATAACAATATAAATACAAATACTTTCCAAGAGAGGCTTTATATTCCGGGAAGTATTTTAAACCTTATGTACAGATAAAAAGGTCAATGTCCACAGCCACCTATATTGTTTAATTCCAGGGACAGTTCTAACTAAGTAGATTACCATATTATTCTTCTTCGTAGATTACAACAAAAGTCTAAGGATTATCGGCATACCACAAGAAGCCCGAACTATTGTCAGCGATTAAAGAGGCCCTAATGGTGTTAATCTCTTCCAACTTTGAACGGTTTATAGAACTTGCAGATTAGCCTCAGGTTTCTCCTTGAATATAAATGATCCATCTTTGAATTTATCATAACTTTCTATCAAGTGAGATTGTCCTCAAATCCAAAATTATCTTTGATAACAAATGAAGATTGTGTAATCTGTGTATTGACATAAATATTTCGTATTCTAAGTTGTAAAATGATTCTTACAAGAGGATATCATAAATAAGATTTTGCGTAAAATTAAATCAAATTTGTTCAAAAAGTGGTAAGGATTGAGCAGGTAGGCGCAAAAAGTACATCGTCAAGCTGTTGGTACGAGTAGATGTGTCGGTCTGTTACACCTTATATATTGCTGATCTAGGCCCCCTCACAAAACTATTTACGCGTTGTCAGCAGTGTATTTCTATATATAAACGGTGGCTTCCAAAATTAAGTGCTCAAAATTTTTGTGATAACTCCAGGAGTCACCAGACTCAGTACTAGTATACCCTTCAGGTGGAACCTCTGCCCAAATTAGTAGTAATAGTTAGTTGCGGGAACTTGTAAGTCATCTTGTAAATACAATAATTTTATTTTTCAAATAACATAAATGTGTTATTGATATATAAGTATTATTATTATGTGTTATTAGTCTATAAGTTGAGTTTTTAAGGCAACTGAATTATTTTTAAATGGTGTATATTTTATCTCGAAAGTAAAAATGCTATGTAAACACTGTATATTTTCCGAATAAAATAAAATAAAAATAAAAAAATAGGTCCTCACTAGAGGTCGTTGGTGGTCTAAGTTAAACATTTAGCGGAAGCTCTCAATCTTCACATTATCACTAGCTATAAAATTGACAATTATAATCAATAATAACACTATAAAACTTACGAATTGATAAAACTTGTACGCTTTGACCTAAATTCACTTTTTATCGGTGCTCCCAAAATGCCGGAAAACACACAAGTAGCGCGTAAGATTCTGGCACTAATTATCTTACACAGACGATGTGCCAACTGGGTCATTGTATATAAGCTCGTATTTATTACGAAAACTCACTATCTATTTACTTAAAGTTTATCTTGTGCGTGATAAGAACGCAGTGTGGAGCGAATGGAGATGTAATGAAGTTAGTTTAGAAAGGTATGCTAAAGTGCATGTAGATTGGATAGGAGACAGAAACATGGCAAAACGAGTAAGTATCCAAAGCCAGTATGAATTTATGGATCAGTGGAGAGGGGAAGAACTAGGAAAATTTATTGTGGCCAAAATGGAAAAGTTCTGGCAGAAAACTGTACTCCAGTCGTGGTCTTTCTCTAGTACAGGTTTCAAGTCCTAAAATGATGATGGCCGGAAATTAGCAAATTTCTTGTTTTCAAAAAGTTTTTCCAAATTTTTATTACAGCTTTTAGTCTAGACTTTTCAGATATTGTTCAGGTTAATCTAGAATTACTAGCTTTCAAGCTTGGCGACAGATTTTCGACTTGAGGGTGGTAGATAGCCAAGTGGGCTTTCGCAAAATATCCTACTTTTGCGAATGCTCGCCTAGTTAGCTACGACCATCAAGTTGAAAATGTGTCACCAAACATCTAACAGTATGTTCCAGCAGCAGTCCTTTAGACCCAGTCAAATTACTGGCACAAGGGACTCAACAACTGTATGTCCTAACGTAACGGACGCAGTGCAGATCGTCACATTTGACGATATGCACCTGAATTAGGCAGAAGTTTTCGCTTAACATCAGTTGGGCGTCGTGCTGGTTCCGTACAAGTAACATTAAAAAAAAACTAGTATAAACGTTACCAACACAATCTGTATGATACTGAAACACAGTCCTCATTTACGAACATTATTCAGAAGTAAATTATGTAGGTACTAAGGTGCCAAAGAATAATATTACTACGTGATGGTGCCATCTGCCAAGTTCCATTTTTATCAAAATTAAAAAGTTTCAATGCATTCTGTTAGGCACAAATTGAATAATGTCTTATATGAACGCGCAGTACGTGTCTAATCATAGCAAATTGGCTATTTCACACCCGGCATCTACAGTAATTGTATAGTGTACCCACTAACAATTTGACTTACTCACAGAAGGAGGTAACAACTTTCTCAAACCAATTATGTCATAAATATATGAATGTGTTACTTAATTGCTCGGTTTATTTAAGTAAATTAACACTGACCGGAAATTTTCCTTTCTATTTGTTTTATTTGCTTGTATGATATACGCTACGATGATTTGTTTTTTGATATGTCATTGAGTATTGGCGAATTCGACAAATCTCTATGTTAAGTGGCAAGACTTCTTGGTGAGGTATACATCTGGATCAATGTAATCATCTTTTCTACCAAGTATAGTTTATGCGGGACGCTTTTCATATAAACGCTTTTTATATAAACATAGTAGTCATAACCGGATGTTTTAACTCTCTGAAACTTTACATGCAAATTAGTGAGTCCGTATGAAGGTTCCGTACCCAAAGGGTAATAACGGGACCCTATTACTGAGACTTCGCTGTCCATCCGTCCGTCCGTCCGTCTGTCACCAGGCTATATCTCAAGAACGTTGATAGCTAGACAGTTGAAATTTTCACAGATGATGTATTTCTGTTGCAGCTATAACAACGGATACAAAAAGTAGGCCAAGTGCGAGTTGGACTCGCGCTCGTTCAAACGAAGAAAGGTTAAAATATGAAGTCTAATGTTGTACTAATGGTACGGAACCCTTCATGCGCGAGTCCAACTCGCACTTGGCCGTTTTGTTGGTATTGTTTTACCAGTTTTCTGGTACTTATTCTATATGTGAATGTAAAAATAAGCAATCTCATACAAAATGTTCTCAAACGATTTTGGCGTGGATGTCCCAAATCGCTCAGAACGGTTATGTAATTCGAAAAATCTGGTGAAACAGAAGCAAAAAACTGAACTCTCAAAAATAAGCATAACATATTTTTTTAACGAATGAGTAATATATTTAATTATTTATATTTATTTATATATTTATTATTTTTAATATATTTTATTAAGGAATGTAATATTTTAATATATTATTCCTAATTTTGTTTAGTGGTCAAGGTATCTTCCATATCTATATAGATACTAGCTGTCGTGGTGTTCACTTGCGAAACGTGTCTAGTCCATATTCCAAAATTCATCAAAATTGGTTAAGCCGATACAGCGTGAAGGAGTATCAAACACGCACTCATATCCTCGCAGTAAAGTGTGATACATCTTCCTTAAACTTTCAGGAAATTCATAATTGTGTCTAAAACTGATTGAGATTTTTTTACTTGAGGGTGGTTACCTAGCCCGGCGAACATTTGTATAATGCTCTTACTCCATGCATTGAAGCTCAAGTCAGTGGTGAGGATCGAACTATGGTCTTGCAGCACGGTAGCCCATAGCTATTACCGCTCGGCTATCATTGCTTTATTTTTTTTTTTTTAATTTAAATCTACACTCCACAGACTCCAGGGTCCGTGACTTTTTTTAACTATGACATAAATTATTAGTAAACAAGTAATATGAAATAGGAAACATGCAACATTCCAAGGGGGAACTGTGTTAAAAGTTTTTTTTTTCTTTTCTTTTTTCCGTTAATGTCATTAGCACCAGCATCCAGAGCAGACCAGTATCCTCTAGCAGCACCCATTCACGAGTTGACGCATGTGCCAGCCATCGCCTTCCTCAACCATTTTTGAGGGAAGATGGCGACCCGACACACAACACCGCCGCTAGACAACACCTTTCTGTGAGCATGACCGCTCCAGATTACCGTGCCAACGATTACAATTACAAAATGTAATCATTGCTTTAATTTATAACATGTCCTTTCAAACCTAAAGGAAATCCATTAAGAATAAGTGTCTTTCAAAAGTATATCCACTTCCTCACATATGAAATATCCGAGGCACGAATATCTTTTCAGATATTTTATATCATCATACAACAGTTTATATTGAGAAAGTGACTAAGATATATAGTAGTTTATTAATAACTTCATCGCTGTCCCGACTAACTTGATGGTTAATGACGTCACAAAGGCTGGGCCAGAATATCGCACCATGAATTCAATGGCATAAGTCCCACGCGACTCCATCACGCAATCTCAGCCACATGTATGTAACTAATATGTCATATAGGACATCGGAGAAATTGTTTTGATTAGCCTGCTACGCCTTACTTCGAACTAGCTTCTCCCCGCGGTTTCAAACGTATAGACAGTGATGAAAAGTGATGATGACAAATAAAATTAAAAGAAATATAATCGTGTTAGTAGTTAGTAGTGTTACCCAAAATCTAAACTATCTATATTCTATGTTGCGTTCAGCCATCGGTTCAGCCGTTTGAGTGAGAATGAGTAACGCTCACAAACTTTCGCATATAAGATTTTGCTTTCCGTTTCATTTTTCTTAAACCGATGGTTCATAATCTATTCCGAAAAACCTTCATTCATACATTACCATAGATATATAGATTGCTTTCTCTTTTCTGTGTACATAACGTTATGTATGCTTCCGGGAGGGGTAGGCAGAAACCTCGTAATGCCACTAGCCTTAATACAGGCCTTTCTAATATTTGTTTTTCACTCCAATAAACTATTGCTATCCCTTCATAACAATCTCACCTGAAATAAGTGATGTAATGATCGAAGATGACATAAATATCTTAGAATGGGTTCTCTTTAGAACTACTGGGACACGCCGTTAGGTGACTGACTACGATTTTCTACTTTGGATAGTAGCCAGAGCATTCGCAAAATGCCCTCCCACCATAAAAAAGCTATAGGCAGAATTGTTAATCCACTCGTAGGGTAACGGACTAGAAAGCTGGAATACCATTTCTAAACCTCAGCTGTCCGTACGCCAAACACTCTTCTTTGAACAAGAAAATTTGTACTACAGAAATGCATTCAATTTACCAAGCCACGGCACAAGCAAAATGAATATACAAATTGGGATTTGCATATTTGCTGGAGTCGACAAGATTTTCCGGTCTGTAAAAGTTTATGTTGGTATACTTAGATATCTGTTTTCAATAGTATTATGGTTGTGATGGATTAATCAAAAGTTTTGATGGGTTTTCATTCTTAACAATAATATAATCTATATTAACCATCATTCGCCTTTCAGGGATCTGGTTTAGATAGTATTTTGTATGTGGACGAAATATTAAAAACTTTTTCAGGTGTGCACTGTTGACAGATTGTTTGTTGTATCATGCTGATGCAGGTAGTCCTTGGTGGTCAGTGTCTCTTCTGGCTACTCTCCTAGCCTGTCAATTTGCGGTATTTCTTTATAAGCTAATTCGTGACGATGCGTTGGTAAAAGTTATACTCCAAAGCCTCGAATATAGACGAAAAGTTGTCAGATTTGATATTTTACAGTCTTCACTTCGGAAGATTGGCTATCAATCTACACAACCTTATTCCGTCTTCTCCTTTCTTTCATCGCACTAAAAGACGCACAAGAATACGGAATCTATTCCAGGCCTATATAGGTACCCAAAATACGCACGAAGCGCTTTAAATCTAGCTTCTGTAATATGCGTACGGCTGTGGTATGTAGTATATAGAGCACTCTATTTCCCAATAGATATAATCTGGGAGTCTAAAAGTACAGACAATATATGTATCTAGACGAGCATGCTCCTACGTCGAACGCGTCGTCACTTTCCATCACGTGAGACAGTAGTCAAATGCTTGCTTGTCAAATAAAAAGTACCTAACTTTTGTTCATCGTTGCCGACACATGAATCTTCTTCTTAGTCGGACACTCTTGGCAGAGTGGTCGTGGCTGTCGATGGACAGGGTTGCATCTCGTCGACGCCGCTCACTTCCAAGGCAGCCGCACGCCTAGCGATGTTCCTCCATTGGAGGCGGCTATTTGCGTTGCGAGCACATTGTACTGCGGTAGCTTTAGTAGTACTGGTGATAAGGTCAATCCAACGCGTGGGGGATCGACCTCGTGGTCTACTGCCTTCCACCCGGCCACATGAATACAAGTACAGAATTTTGTGTAGCACTTTTATCTGTCCAGCGATCGACCACACGACCACTTGCTACCTGACCTTGGACTACGAATCGCTCCGTAGACCTATAGTTCTGGATTATAGTTGTAAGACTGATACTTTTGAGGATTCGTAATTGCATAGCAATGATTCATTAAATTTGTACTAATAAATATTGGTTCGGCGCACCGTCCTGGGTAAAAGTTGCAGTGGCCTCCAACATCAAATCTCCAGTGCGCCAATTTCGTGCCAATCTTGATATGCACGTCCATGTTTCTGCATTATTCAGAACTATAACTACAGTCATTATAATAAGCCATACCACTTAGACACCGTGCCGCTTACGTTTTAATAACATAATAGTTAAACATGTCCTGAGGACATATGGTATTGAAGTCATGTCATAACAAAGTGACTAATTTATCAATATTGAAAACCATTGGTTTGCTACGTTGAAAACATTCAACAACCCATACATCTCAACTAAGACACGTTTCAACATCTTATTAGATTTTATGAAGAATACACAGTCGAAACAATATAATTTGTTATGATATTAGCATTTTGTGTAGGTTGGGCTCTAAATAAAATCGATGACATTTTATTTTGAAAGAAAAAACTATGGTATCAATCTGTTGGCTTTAAAATTCCTTTTGAAAGTGCTGTCAGTAGATATAACTGCATTCGTGAACCAGTTCTCAAACGTAGGTATAAGCCTGTCTGGTATGTTAATGGCACGACCAAAACCCACATCATTATATAAACAGATATGAAGGTATTTGAGTCAAAAATATTACAAGTAACTTAAGTAGCTTTGTCGTTTCGAATATATTGCTATTTTATTTAATACTATCTGCTACCCGCAAGTCTATCCGCATAGACAATGACAAACAATAATCCTATACACTGAAACGTCTGAACTGAATCAAATTAATGATATAATACTTCGATTAATTTCTTGTTTAAGTCATAGATTAACACATAATATACTTTTCAAAATCATCATCATCATTTCCAAAAAGTAGGTTCTCAATTCGTCTGTATATTTTTACGCCTTTTTGTATGTTTTTACGCCATTACTCCGCCCATTATACATTGATCTTGTTGATTTTTGATTTGTTGGATAGACTATACCTTCGAATTACTCCCATTGAAATTTCATTAATAAAGGTTTTAAAGTTACAGACAATTAAATGAGGCAAGTGCAATGGTTATTGCCACTCGAGTATGAGGGGAACAGTATTTTTAAGCGAGTGACAATGGTTTTGTATGGAGTGTGCAACACTAAAAAGAGTGAAAAAGAATTTAAAAAAAAACGGAACGGAATCTTAATTATATGTGTTTCAAGTTTCATTCAAATCAGTTTAGCCGTTTCAGAGTGATGAAGTAATAAAAATACTTAAACACTCATATCCTCACAAATAAAATAAATATGCTGAAACACTCATAATATAAACTGCTCCATACATGTTTAGTGATATCCCATAATATGGTCTGATCAATGTAAGAAACTGTTTTTGGCATAATAAAAGTATATTATTATTATTCTTACCCTCACACACAAACTTTCGCATTCATAATATTTGTGTGATACGAGTTGATTTTAAATGAATATTAACGATTGAAGACTTTTGAAATGTCGAGAATACACCATGCTTGAATTTTTTTTCTCGATTTAATTCAAATTCAAAATCATGTATTCAATTTAGGCGTCTACGACGCTCTAATGAAGGTCAATTACAAATTTTAATATTGAAATATTCAACATTGTACTGCCACGTTCAGCAAAAATATATTATAGAGCCACTGAGAGAAGAACGGGCAAGAAACTTGGGGCCATTCTTTGATTCCCAGGAAGACTGTCGCATTGTCAATAGAGAGTTTATATGGGCCAAGCTTAATGTTTGGTACAACATAAGGAACATTTGGTAACGAAAACTTTAAAAAACATTTTGTCTTTTTTTTTTAATTTAAGAGAAGATTATTAGCGGCGAACCATTCAGAGATCATAAGATAACACATTATTTACATGAATGAGTTCACTATCTTTCCTATCTACTTTAAAAATCAGAGAGGTATCATCTGCGAATAAAACAATATCGCAGAAATCTTTGACCATGCAAGGCAGATCATTAATATACGCTAGGAACAGAAAAGGTCCCAAAATTGATCCCTGAGGTACACCTATTTTTACTAAAGACCAGGTTTACCTTTGCGAACCTTATACGAAACCTTTTATTGTAACAGCATATTGACGATATGTTTATTTTCTGGCTAACACTTAATTTTGACCTCCAAAATCAAATTGGTTAATTTACGCTATAGATCCCTATTTGGTTTACCTACAACTCTATAAATATCAAGATTTTTCTCTTTAATAGATGGGGAGATAAAAGACTGTTTTTATCGGATATGTGGATATTGATAATGGTGATAATAATAACAAATATTTTAAAAATATTTTAAGAAAACTTCGAGATGATAGAGTTTTCCGATCGTGCGCTCGTTGAGTCAAGATCTCCTGAGGATGCTTCGTGTAGATTCGAAACGCCTCGAAAATTCTACCGGTCTGGCTGCGTGGTGTTTGTGACGTCACGTCGTCGGCTAAACAGGAAAATTAGGCGGAATTGTCACTAGATATATTTTTAAGTGTTTCATTAAAATGTTAGTTTCCTATTTTCTTAAAATATTTTTAAAGTAACGCCTGAATCTATTTTCATTATTATAATGGTGCTAATATTTTGATAATACTCGCTTGTTATAATAACAGATAATGCATGATATAATTATCACATAACTCAAAGTAGTTATTACTAGAATTGCGCATATTAATCAACATAATTTTATCGCAAGCAATGGTATTCTAGCGTTAAACTCTGCTATTTGGTCTTTGTTTTATTTCGTTCCAAGAACAAATTATGAATAGTATTATGTATTTAAAGACTTCATTTTAAAGCGACTTCCAAAGAAGGAAGTTCTCAATTGATCCCAATTTTTTTATTGTTTTTTTACGCGATATTTATTAACTGATTTTGTCTATTCTCTTTTTGTCGAGTAGAGTCAAGTTGGAATCGTTTAAATTTGATATAAGTCGGTTGAGTAGCTTATAAGTTATGGTCAATGAACTTAAATATTTATTTGCATACCTGGATGATTTAATGGTAGTTGCAACACTTGTCGATGATGAAAAAGGAAATAAAAAAAGGTATCGTCTTCTAACACTAAAAAGTATGAAGTCGGACCATGATCGTGTGAGGTCAGTGTTTGGAATCAGTACGACTTCAACGTGCTATTTGATTCTTCTCAGTGTAAGAAATTGGTTCCAATTTGTTTTAAAAATATTGTTTTTTAAAATAATACCATTGCATTAAAATACATTCGGCTGGAAAACTCAAAAACACAATTTAATTACCGTCAGACTTGACACAGCCATGAAAACCGCTCGCAGCTTTATACAAGCAACATTGAAATAACAAATAGCTGTTTTACTACAGCAATGATGGAACATTGTATATTATCGCTCACCTTTGCTACAACGATTTGTCTTACAACAGTTACAACACACAGAAGAATACAATAGGTATTTGAGAATGAGACCTTAACATTTAGTGTCAAATTTGTGATGGACTATTTATTTCTCTTAATCACCACAAGTCAGCCTTGTCTGCGTTTTAACTTGTCGTTAAAGTAGCGATGTGAATGAGTTAAATATCCAAAAAGATTTCTGCTTTGAATTTAATTATGCAAGTGCAATCAGTCGTAAGAGCAAGGCATTCATTATCAATTACAGTTACAGAAGCATTATTTTGATTGTAGCTATATCGTCTGACATAGTCATAACCAAAACGGTGATAGAAAAAGAATAATAGATTTTTATTTCACAGAAGCCCCGTAAGCTGATGTATTGGGTTTTTATTTCTACTAGACGAATAAAAAAGCTTGTGTGTCTGCTCTTAGGACTTTTATTTCAGCTAGAGAAATAAAAAACCCTGTGCTTGTGTTCTCAGAGCTTCATGGCAGATCAATTACGAATAAATCCTATTGTCACATAAAGTCTGATATCTAATGCCGAACCTAAGAAAGGGAAGACTCAAATTTATTACTTCATAACAAGTCAGTCAGCAGGAATTACTTATGACAGCTCTGCAAATGATATTGCACCCTATGGACATATCTATTGAGGTTTGTTCAATCATAAAATGAGCACATTTATTCATACGTCTAAAGAAAGTCTTTACTGACTTATAATAATCGTGTAATGTACCTCAAATTATTGGACTAATTTGAGCTACATTACACGATTATTCTTACCTCACTTATTCTCACCGTTAACTCCATCATCGGGTTCAAAACCAGCCAATTTACGAAAACTGTTTCGTTTTGCTTGACGAAATAAAGAAAAACACGAGTCACCGCAGTTTTGTTTTTGGTTTAGTGAACTCGATACTTGTTTACGTTATTTTGTACGAAGTTTCAAACTGTATGGTACAAATGACAAGACAATACACAGAAGGTGAGCTGAGTGTGCATTAACTATACCTACACTCTTTGTGCACTCTTCACGGTCCGTTGACTGCTGGCACGCGGCACAAACATAACTTGTTCAACATTTATGAAATGCCTGGCCTTTGCCCGTGACTTTGTTAGTGTCGGTGCTACATCGTTCGTCATAGTTAGCATTTTTGTCTGTGTTTTTTTGCTGTCAGAGAATGTAGAGATTGCCTTTAAAAATATGTAGGTATGCCTAGTTTGTTTTGGTCGGATGCCAGAAAGTTTGTTAATGTAAGATTTTACAATTTCTCTTTAAAGTTTCGTAAATACGATAGTTAACACAAATATCTCTATAGAAATTTAATCACATATTAAAAAAACTTGACAATTATTTTTTTTTATCTAATAATAACTTGGATACAATTCAATGATTTATAGTACGGATTCAAATAAGAGTTCAAATCCAGTTTGATTTTTTCATGTTTGGAGATCTTCATGTGCATACTTGTAGTACAGTTCGCATAATATTATGTAAAGGTTTAAATTTTGTGGACATTATTACTACATTAGGCTTTCAAAAGGAATATCCTTAACCTCTACACTTCGAGCTTGCAAGGAAGATGCTGTATTAAATGCTTGTGCAACCGCTGTGCGAATGCACAACCTATCTTTAGTTTATAGCTGTTATTTCTATGGCTGGATTCATTTTCTTACCGGAAAAATTACAGGTATCTTCAGACTCAAACGAATACCCATAAAATTTTGCTTGGACGTAATGATTTCAGCAGTTAATAGTTACAACAGAAGCTATTCGACTCGGAAGCCATATAAATTAATAGAAATCTTCGTTCCTCGACTATATACTCGTAGCTAGTAATATTAATAAGTATTTAATTTACTAAGACTGACTTCGTAAATACGAAGTTTATGGGATTAAATTAGATTTGAACATTACATATTATTTCGATCAGACCACAACGACTACAAACTCTAGATTCTCTCAGAACTCTACCACCTTCAGCTCTATTGTACAAGTTGAATACTTAAAAAAAACTTAAAGTAGAGTAAATCAACAGCAGCAGTTTAAATTATAATTAAATTTGGAACACAGCCAAAACTTTCAGCAAGTTTAATATTAAAATCATTTCATTAAAACTGCGTAAATTCGATATTTAAATTGGATTTGAAAGTTACATATTATTTCATTCAGACCACAACACCTACGAACTCTACATTCTCTCAGAACTCTACCAACTTCAGCTCTGTCGTACAAGTTGAATACTTCAAAAAAATTTACTTAAAGTAGAGTAAATCAACAGCAGCAGTTTAAGCTATAATTAAATTTGGAATACAGCCAAAAGTTTCAGCAAGTTTAATATTAAAATGATTTCATAAAAAATGCGTAAATGCGATATTTAAATTCGATTTGAAAGTCACATATTATTTCATTCAGACCACAACACCTACGAACTCTACATTCTCTCAGAACTCTTATAACTTCAGCTCTATCGTACAAGTTGAATACTTCAAAAAAAAATACTTAAAGTAGAGTAAATCAACAGCAGCAGTAATTAAATTTGGAACGCAGCCAAAACTTTCATATTAAAATCATTTCATGAAAACAAAACAATTGCTCCGGAAAAACTGTACTCTACATTTCAGTTAAGAGCATTATGTTTGTGTTGCTACTCCGTGCCTCCAAAAGGGTGGCGCACCCCGGCCATGTCACCTGTTTCATTAGCGTTAACGCTCCGTTAAAGTGGTAATTAAATCTTTACTGAACCCTAATGCTGTCGGGGAATGTAACGACGCTAAAAATAGCTCAGAATTATCAGATAACGTTTTCAATTTTCACGTAACATATTAGAACGTGAAATAATAATTATCCTCACCTACGCTTCCTCCCTTTACACGCACGTTCAAGAGCACGGGAATTTGAGGTTTGGCTCAGTTTAGTAAACTTATATATACTATATCTTATTTAAAAAAAACTGACTCACATATTTTATTTTCTCGTATACCAATCTATAATTTTTTTTTAACTCGAAGTAGGTACGTCTAAAGGAAAAACTCTATCAGATACTCCAAATTTGTACTTCCTAATTCTAATATCAAGCTTCAAGACAAGACCATTTCTTTATTATTCATCTTTAATTGTCATGGGGTAGTTTAAATTATCTTGCACCATTTAATAAGCTGTTCGCCTCCAACAACTCTACTTTTCTTTTTTTTAAACTGTAGCGTTGCAAAACATTATGTTCAGTATTCTAACATTTTATAATATTTTACGGTAACCGCAGTGCCTGGCGGAAAATGCCACTTATAGCCACATCGTAAATAGCTGGCAGCTCTAGACTGTTATTTTTTAAATTCGCCAGATTTTATAGTACTATAAATAAAAGTTGATAGGTATGTTTGTTAGATATGGTATAACTTTAGAACTTTATGACACGACAGTTTTAAAGAGATTTTACTGTTTCCATCAGAATAATAGGGGTGTTATAAGTTTGAAGCCTTTGTGTGTGTGTCTTAACATAGTAATTATTAACTATGTAACGTGCTAATATTAACTCTAAACATGTATGTGTATGTACTAATATATTAACTCTAAACATAGTAATTTCTGAAGGACTTAACCGATTTTAATGCTGATTTTTGTTTCGGAAGCAGGCATTCAGGCAGTTCTTAGTGACATTAGAAAAATAGTTCACACCCTCAAATAAAAAATCATTCGTCAAAAAATAGTTCACACCCTCAAATAATAAATCATTTTATATCGTAATATAAAATAAAAACGTTACTGAATGTGAAATTACTTCAAGTAATGTATGTTAAAGCGGCTTACCAAACCTTTCTTTTTTCTTTTAACCTAACATCATAGGTCATGTGTCGTTTGCATGTCTGTTTTAAAACATTAACATTTTCTATTTGACTTCACGTTCCGTTTGCCTATTGTGTGACTAAAGTTGAACCAAACTAGTTTTGAAGTGTATCTAACCACTTTTCATTGAGGAGCATTCAGCCTGGGGCCGGGCTTACGCACTACCATTTCTCGTTCATTGTTAGTGGCCTTCGCCATGACAAAAATTAACAGTTATGTGCTATGACTGAGGCGATTTGACTCTGTATCATGGCAAACGAAGATAAGTTTGTCTTGTTATAATATTTATTTTAATTGTATGATACCTCGTAACATTTTGATAACCAGGAATATTTGTAATTATGTTTCATTTCTTTTAATATTTTTATTATGTTTGTAATAACGCATGCTCTGTGGATTACATTACAAAATTACAAATTTACGAGAGGAAAAATTTAAATTGGTTGCAAATGGTCACAGCATACCCCGGTTAAAGAGGTGGATAGACGCGGGTTCGAATCCTGCAGATAACTTAAATTTTTCCTCTCATACATTTGTTATATGTTTCATTTCATTCTTGACTTAGCTTTTCATAAATTATTGTACATTACTTACGCAATTGATATTTTTTTATCCAAAATCAGGCAGTTATCGAAGTAATAGTTGATAAATCACGCTTTATTGCTCGAGCGCATCTTTAAAGAAGGCCTCTATTCATTCAGTCATCTGCTCCATCATGAGACTTTATGATGATGGTAACATATAGTATTGTCAAAAAGGTTTGTGCGGTGGCATGTCATTTTGCGGATGCCCGTTTCGCAACAGCATATGCGACCACCTAATGAGAAATAGTTAATTTTCAGGTTCCCTATCAATAATAAAAATACAATTGCCATGTTAAATGAAGGTACCTATGAACATTAATAGAATACCATTATAAACATATAGGTTGACCTATACAAAGCGTATTGGCTGAAAAAACATAGACATCCAAGCGAATTCCTTGCTATATTAGCTTGAATTGTTTACTAATTCATATAGTCGGTACTATCTGACTCGATGCGAATTTGTACGGGTAGGTTTCGTTTGTACACTAACACTCTCGTCTTGTGGGTATAAAAATGGTAAAGTAAAACATATTGGTTACAATAAAATGTAAAATATGATCGCTTAAGTAGGCAATAGTAGTTGCGAATGCACAAAAAAATATAGTCACGTCTTCGTGGTCTTGTGATACAAATATACAGAGCAGGAAGTTAATCTAATTTAGCTTCATCTGATTAACTGCATTGGACTTTACTGTACTGTATCAGCCAGATTATCCACTGCTGAACACAGCAGGTGTTTCATTATGGTGGGGTATGCCATACTACCCACGCTTGGCAGGCGTCTTGGGGATCGTAGTGTGAGATACCAGTACCTCAGAAAGCGTTGCTGCTCACCTTCTGGCGTGTTATCCTTAGTCGCCTCTTATGACAATCACGGGTGACGTTCCAGCCCGGCATCCTATTGTCAACTATTGGACTTTAGTAACGGGTAAATCAAAGCCCTATATTTGGTGTCATATTATTTAAGTACTGTAGGTATATAGGTATTGGTAATTTCAAGTAAGTATAGCCTACTTTCTTATCGCACCTACGGTTTTGAGGTAGATACTCGTACTTATTCCAAGTCACGTTTACTACGCACTGATACGCGCGTGCACAACTGCCACATGCCACACCACATGGCACTCAGGTTACAGTTTACCACTGTCATGTGAATTATCTGAGTACATAAACCGAGTCCAGCCTGCGCTGCGGTCAGGGTTGTCAGGTCGTGACTCGTGACATGTCATACAACGGAATGCTAGTGGAGAAACGGCGTAACTCTATATCGGACTAGTGGTGGATAATATAGCATCTAGCGCCATAGCAAAGCGTGTTATTGCCTTGTAGCGCATACAGCGCGCTTTGTATATTATTCTCTTCGCGCTATTAATATAACGTTTAGCATCAAGCGTCCACTAACGTGGCTGGGTAGGCCTATAACGCGGATATGCGCAAAGCGTGTTAACGCGACCGAAACCGCGCGATGACTGAAGCTTGGCGCTATGCCGCTATCCGCTATACTGTCACTATAACAGTATAGCGGATAGCGGCATAGCGCCAAGCTTCAGTCATCGCGCGCTTTCGGTCGCGTTAACACGCTTTGCGCATATCCGCGTTATACTGTTGCGCCTGACGCTATTGTGACGACACCTAGCATATGCATCTAGCGCGAGCGCCTTGTTTCGTTATAACGATAGCGTATAATAAAGCGCACTATTCGAATATAGTTTATAGTCTCTAGCGCGTTGGTGCTGTATAGCGGATTTGAACAATACTATATCGGACGTAACGGCTTTATTCTTGCGGTAGAAATAAATGCTTGTAGGTTTTAAGCTAATGGGCAGACATAAGTACTGGTTGACGATATAACGCTGATAAGAATTTGACGATATAAGACGGTATGTAGGTTATTCCGTTGATAAAAACGTCTACTGTGTTTGTTTTGATTTCGTGAAAACGATTCTCACTTAAAATAATTAATATTTTTACGTAAAAGAATGTCTTTAGTTTTTCATAATGTCTATAAATTCATATTAGGTACAACTAATCCTCACATTTCAGACTTAATATTAAGTATTGTGCTAAAGAGTGAAAATTCACTGACTGCAACCATATATTACCCATCACGCTTAATAGTTAATACAATGCGTTTCTATTAACTTCCCCAGAAAATGGTTAAATATGAATACTAAAACTGAAAAATTTGCACTCATAAGTGATTGTGCCAATGTTAAGCAAGGGAGTTATCTATTAGTATTATTACACTGTCCCATAAAAGTTCATTATACTGGGTATATGGTACTTTAAAACCAAACTTGATAAGAAAGGCGTGTCAACCCTGAGAGCCTGCTTAGAAAGGAGCACGCGGATCCAAGGACGACAGCGTGTGTGCCGGTTGTTCACCTCCGCTCAGGTTTGAGCAGAAGGCGCGGGAACGTGGATACAAGATATCTGCGCTTTGGACTGCCGCGCCCCGGGGACCTACTATTGTCCTATGCATTAACAAACAACCTATGAAGAAGGAGGTTCTTAATTTGACCAATGCTTCTTTTTTGTATTTTTGTTCGCGATCACACCGCTAATTATGAATTTATTTTGATGTATTTTTTTGGGTGGAGTATATACCTCCAAATTAGCCTCTGAAATTTTATCTTGTATCTGGTCTAGAAGTTATTAAATTGCAGTCAAGTAACTAAATAAGTATTTGTACAGACCTAGGCCCACATTGTTACAATATGGTGATGAAAAACAAATTGTTTTTGACATTGTCATTAAAAACAATGCCCATTGTAAGGTTTCAATTTCAAATTGAAATGCATTTTCGTTAGGTTCCATCTAAATACGACATTAAGGCCTCTGTCCGTCTGTAATCATAAAGGCACGCAATACCTTAGCGTGGAGGGGGCTCCAAAGTATATTATTGTTGTGCATTTATTTGTACGGTTTTACATTAAACGTCTTAGTAAAACATACATACAATAAAACAATTAACTGTAAAATATTTTACGTAAAATATTGTTTGAGAAGGCGGTAGTAGTTGCAACACACTCAAAAAATATAGTAACCAAAATCTTGTCGATTGTGAACAATATGTTAACGAAAATGAAAACGAGTTTGTTACTTGTAAGTCATTTCTAACTAAGAAGAGTGAAAAAAATATTAATAAAAATCGGAACCGACTTCAACAGTGGAAAGTATGGAATAACTTGTTGAAGTCGGACCATGATAATGTGAGGTCGGTGTTTGAATCAACATGGTCTTCAACAATTATTTCATAACCGTAAGCAAACCATAAGCTAGATATTCAATGACTCAAGGACATGTATGCAACATTTTGCTAATAGCAATTAAACAAGTTTAAATCGCGTATATTTTTCATTATTTTTGTCCCGACTCAAAGTTTCAAACATTTTGCAGTGATCGTGGTCTCGGGGTGACTGAAAAAATTAGCATTGTGTACTGTATAATTCTCATTCTGTGGTCTGGCCTGGTCTTTTAGTAACTAACACTAGCATAACTATTGAAGCAAACATACCTATTCTAGAAGAAAAAAACTATTTTTAATTATCTATGCTAGTCTGTCACGTTAGATAGATGATTCGGTAATAAGCATTATGAAGCATATTTATTATGATCTCAGCTTTGAATATTACAAATTCAAATACTTTTATTGTGAAACAAATTATGCTCAAGTTTAAATTAGTATGCCTTTTGTTTTAGTTATAAAACTGTGTTACAAAAGGCAGCGACTTCCCAAAGTTTGCATATTGTTTTACAAGAGTTATGAAACTCATTATTTGTTTAATCTGTTAATCTTTGTAATTGTTGAAGCGCTTTTAGTGTTTCTTGCCTAGTAATTTTTAACCAATCAAGTAGATACGTGTATGGGTGACCGCTAGTATAATTTACCTACTTCTGAACGCTTCGGTCACATGTTCTCCGAAGCACGGTAATATTATAGATAATATTACCGTGCTTTGGAGAACATGTTAAAACTTCGGCCACGGTTGTTGTCTTAGGATGGCAGTCGTTACAGCATAGTGTTGCGAATGCTGCCTGGCTAGCTACAACCCTCAAGCTGAAAATGTGTTGTATCCAACATTGTTAATATACCTGTCTATGAGTGCTGATAATAGTAATAGGTTAGCCTGAACAACATCTTCGACCACGTTATCAATGAGGTCAGATAGTTGTCAAAGCCTATCATTATTAACAATGGAATTTATAATTCTTCTCAAATACACAGCGAGTTAAGTTACTTACCAAAGAAGAGACATTCCAAACTATAAAATATTATGGAAAAATCAGATTTTTTCTTAGGTGGTAAAATTTGCAGTAACAGCAGTACTTTTCGCAGTTAATGTACTTAATGTAGTAATCCTTTGTGAAATTTGTAAAAAATAATCGATTTGCACAAGAGTAGACCCCTTATCCGGTCGCAGCATCGGACTTTGCATTCCACTGCGGTGAATCGTACCCATACATACTTTATCTGTAAGGAGTGCTAATGAATTCTTAACGGTGCGAGTTGAGTGGTATCCAATACCACTAAACTTTCAACTTTGCACTTTTACTGTATTTACGAGACTTCTTGCCCTTTGCGGGGTCTACAGTTAAGTTTGATGAAGAAGTTTTAAAAACTAATCGAAAAACGTATTTATTTATTTTAGTTACAGCTGATACGATAGCCTTTGACCACTATCTCACCTGATGGTAACTGATGATATATTCAACAACTTCGACCAAGTTGTCGGTCAGGCTAACCTAACATTACTGGCTTTCAAAGACAGCTGCCAGAACATACAGTTAAGTGCTTGACGACAGATTATCTACTTGAGAATGGTAGTTAGCCAGGCTGGCATTCTCAAAATGCTTTACCACCAGGCCATAACGACCACCATCCTAAGACAACAACCGGTTACCGACGGCTTAAAATGCCTTCCGAAGCACGGAAGCGATAAGTTACTACTAAGCGCTTCCGTGCTTCGGATGATGCCACTAGCGTTCACCCATCATGACTTAAGCGGACGTTGCTTAATTTAGCTGATCAGTTTAGGACGCTTAAGTAAACTACGCTACGAGCGCTTCAAAAACGTACTAACTGATTGACCAATGCAATATCTTTAATAAATGGGTAGGTGCTATTTAAAATGTTCTAATTGCATTTTGGACATCACGCTCATAAAGGATTCTACACAGTATTTTTTAATGTGATTGTGACGGAACGAGCACGAGTGCCACCTGATGTTAAGCGGATTTACCTCTGCCTCTAACAGATGCATTTCGACGAATTGAATTGCAATTGTTACACTCAGACATACAGTAAGCAGAAACTTTAAAGTTTTAAAGAAAGCAGAATGTGCTTCTAACTTTAAAGTTATTTAAAAAACTGGAATAAATAAAACGTACAAGCCTAGTCAATAATATGTTCAATACATGAACACAAAAATCACCGAAATCGGGCAATATTAAGAGGTAGAAAAGAGCTTTTTCTTTTTGTATGGAGAAGTACGCGCTATATAATCCTCTTAAGCAATATAAATACTTTTACATAAGCTATTTACAGATTCAATAAGTCGTGACAATGCCGTCGTAACTAAAATAATGTGTTATATAATATTGCATAATCAGTGTCTTATGTCTCAAAGGAATGTGAAACGTGATATTCGGAAGTTATAACCAATTCACCAATATAATTTATCTTCAAAAAGTGGGTTATCTTAATGTTACAAATATTAGATCGTATTGATTTACTACTTGTAAATAATGAAATGAGTTCCTATTATAATTTAGGTACTATAATAAACAGGTAGATCGAATCACGTTTGTAATATTGATTTCAATCATGCTGTGATATCGATTACCTAGTTATGTAGGTACTTGTCGAGAATGCAATTGAGTCTATATTTAATTACTACAGCGTTCTCAATGTATTTTCAATTTCAAAAGTAGTTTTATTTGGTTGATTATAAAGGGAATAGGCACATAGCTACCTGCTCCGTGGGGTGCATGGCTAGAATGTCACTTCCCCCATTGCTACCTGTGGGTGTCTTGAGAGGGGACTAAAGGTATAATACTGGAAGGTGCATGCAGGTAGCAGTGCCTTAAGAGGAATCTTGAATTGCGACCCTTAAGACGCCTGCCTGCCATTGGGATTATGACAAAGCCATCCTTTAATGGGTGAGGCTATGTTCAGCAATGGAAAATCCAGTTTATACAGTATACAGTACAGTGCCTACCACCATTATCTGTTATTTTAATATACTCATTTAAGTAAATTATAAATTTATCGATTACATATAATAAATGATTTTTTATTAAACAAAATACCATGAACTATATATATACTATATATATATATATATATATTCTATATATATATATTTTATATATATATATTTATTATATATATTCTATTCTATATATATATATATATATATATATATATATATATATATATTCTATATATATATACTATTATACAATACAATATTATATACAATACTATACTACTATATACAGCTACTACAATAAAAGCATTTAGTCAACCTATAAGTCATAGCAGACTCATAGGCAGTCCAAATGCTCCAGCCCACTCCCAGTTGGCAGCGTGCCCAGCATGCTGGCAGCATTGCCCCGTTGAATTGCAATGATTTTTTTGTCAAGCTATGAATGTATTTTACTTCAGTGCAAAACAAAGTCCTGTATATGAATTTTAGGCTAAAACAAATGTCTGTCGTCTGTCTATCGGTCGTCATCGGTGGCTTGCTCGTAAATAAATTTGTAGAAGTATTTTGTGATAAATGTTGTCCGAAAAAATTGTCAAAGGACATCCCATACACAAAAAAAGATTTTTCACTTAAAACAAATATCTAGTGTTTCCTTTTAATATTGCATGTATGCTATGTAATTATAGTACCTACCTATACCTACATAGCTTTTTTAAAACCGGCGGTATGCCTTCATTGACAAAATACTAAGAACTATATACAACACTACAGCTACTACAATGAAAGCATTTAGACAACTACAAGTCATTGCAGACTCATAGGCAGTCCAAATGCTCCAGCCCACTACCAGTTGGCAGCTTACCCAGCATGTTGTCAGCATTGCCCCGTTGAATTCCAATGCTATATCTTCATATATAAAAATTCCATGTCACGTTGTTTGTCCGCGATGGCGTCCTAAACTACTAAACAAATTTTAAATTTGATTTGCACACCGTATGCAATTTGATCCAAATTGAAAGATAGAATAGATTACATCTTCTCTCTATTATTTCATCTCAATTTATAGTCGTAATTACCCGGGCGAAGCCGGGGCGGGCCGCTAGTTATAATATATAGACTGATTTTTACATGACATGTTCCTCTTCAATAACTACAAAAACCAGTCTGGTCATGTCTTCATAGGCTTGTAATGTTTTCCCAGTATGCAGTAAGTACTACCAACTGCTTGTCCTAGGAACGAGTTTCACAATTATATCTTCGTGAGACATCGTTTTGTAACCGCAATACAGGATGCGGTCGTTACATCGAACGTTTACTCGGTCGCCTCTTAACTAGTTCTAGGGCCAGCTTTATGAAAAACCTTTTTTATTTTGATCGATTTAACAGAAGTATATTCTCAGTGAACTCAGGTTTTTATGTGCACACATAGGTATGACTTACTAGAGCATCCGATTTGATATTTTTTTTTATTAAATACAGTTAATGTAAAAGGGTAAACAAAAGGTTAAGGTACAAACTCCTTTATCTTGAAAATGCCCTCGTTTGTTTTCACTGGATCAGAAGTAATTATATTGGAATATTAAAAAAACTACATGCCCAAAAACTAAAGCTATTTATTGCCTTGTTCTGACAATCATTTTCTTTAAAAGCCAGACCTATAAAACGCATCAAGTTTATAAGGCGGGAATTGAATTCAATAATGAAAAATATTCCCGCTGTCCTCATCGCCGATATCCTCATCAATAGGGACCCAGGGAATAGACCAAAAAGTGAAAAATAATGTCTTCTTCATTCCCCAGCGCGCGTCTCACCGTCAATGGGGTATACTATAAATAGTTCAATTGTTGTCAATGTTGCGATAAAATAATTATTTTGGTGCCTCTAATTCATAAAATACTTAGGTATTCACTGTAATACTAAGGGCTTTCATTTACGAACTACTGTTCAAACTCGATGTAATTTTGCATGCATGTCGGTGAGCCTAATGATAGTAGGCTATAACTGCAGGATTGTCAGTTTTTGATTTATTATTTATTTTATACTCAAATGTGAACAATTCCCATACAAAAAATTACTTCAATTTTTTTTAAATACTTAATTCTGAGTAACCTGGCAACCCTGGCATTGCAAAGATATTAAGAACATGTATTCTAAATTTCAACGACCTTGAACACTTGGTATTTAAATTATGGCGAAACTATGTTTGTGTGGATATTTCTACGAGCACTCTAGCCCTAAGTATGTTCAACTAACTGAACCCAGTCAGTTAAGTTACAAGACCATTGGGGCTCAGTTGATGTATGCCAATTCAACAGTACATGGCAGGTTTCTCACCAGTTTAAACTGAGCTGTTAAATATTGATGACACATAGTAACTACCGACAGCTTTTATACTTTACAAGTGAAAGACAGTAAAGCAACTACTAATGCAAGTTTGTTTTAATTGGTTATTGACTACTATTTTGGTTATTCGATTCATAACTAGGTATTTGACTCAGCCTTCTTCGTGCTAACACAGTCGGGTTAGGGTATTTTGGTCACAGTGATTTTCGATTTTATACTTAGATTGTAATTTGGTCACAGGCATTAAGTGCACATCGCGCATTGGCCACAATTATAGAAAAAATTAGGTACCTACTGCATGTTTTGTGCAATTTGGCCATACCACGTGTTATACTATCAATAACATTTGTAAGAATTGATAACATAATATGTAAAATTAGAATGTTCTTTAATATGTACATCATTACAATATTAATGGTCATTTAACAATAAGATTATTGATGTATTCATATAACTATAATTAATATTGAATGCTCGATGTGGGCAAACTGATAATAACTCTGTTTCTGTAAGATCTGGCAGACTTGTATAATTTCATCAGTTGACAATAAATATTTTCTGATTCTGATTCTGAACAAAATTGTCAATACGTGTGTGAATGTTAAATTGGTTTGTATTACTAATTCTTGGTAAAATTACACTATTCACAGATTTAATATAATATAGTACATGTTTATTTATTTGTAATTAATATTGGTGATACTAATACTAATCATATCTAAACAATAAGATTATTTAAGATTATTTAATCATATCTAAAATTACTATTTCTTTATAATTTTACTTTTATACCCAAATTGATACATACAGATGTACTATGACTCGATTATTATCTTGGATATAAAAAGTATTTTGAATAACTTAAACACATGTAAAATTACAGAATCGGTACAATTGATGTATGTTTTCCATCTAACAGGTAGTTACAATAAGGTTGTGTACAAAATATAAAAAACTAAAATGAATAATTCATATTGAGGCTGACTGTACCTTTTTGTATTAAAAGTAAAAACTATGACCAAATTGCTCTAATAAGTCTAAATAAATTGGCTTGTGACAAAATTTCACAAATTATGTTTTAGATAAAAAAAAGAGCTGTAAGCTCTTTGCACTTGTTTTTGCTCGTGACCAAACTTCACTGTGACCAATATACCCATTCGACACCCTAACCCTCAGGTTCCAAACAGATAGAGAAAGTAATAACAAATATATGTTTAAAAGTATCTTAAGAAAACATTCTATAACATTTTAATGAAACACTATATAGGGCCTGTTTCAGAATGTTCGAGTAAGTTCCGGTTTTACTACCCAGAACATATTTAATAAATAAAACACTATATTTGCGTTTCACAGTCATCGATTTAGCCTATCCATCGGTTAAAGCTTGAAACGCGCTGCATGTCAACTGTCATTTTTATCATTCAGTTATTTTATGTGTTGCATAGCAACCCGAAACTTTATTAGTACATTCTGAAACGGGCCCTTGAAAAAATATAAAAATATATATCTAGTGACAATTCCGCCTAATTTTCCTGTTATACCCACGTGGCGTAACAAACGCCACGCAGCCTAACCGGAAGAATATTCGACTAGTTTCACTTCTAAACGAAGCATCTTCAGGAGGTCTTGACTCACCGAGCGCACGATCGAGACTAAACGTTTTGTTATTATTAAATATGGATTTCCGCAAAGTAACGTCTGAAGCTATTCAGTAGATAGAGAAAGGTTAGATATTTTCATATTATAACTTTTTAATTTCAATATATGTTATTCAATAGGAATGTTAATATTACTGAGTGGGCTATAATTATCACATACGTTATTATATAAGTATTTGTTAGCATAACGAGTAAATCACCTCTCATATTACCTATCTACTTTCACTCTACCACATGGTTAGAACATGAATCATGGGCATTTTAATAAACAGCGAATCAAATCGTGGCGAAGAAACTAGTCGACGAGAATTTCATCGTCTAAACGTGCAACGAATTTGTAGTCATTAGTGACCTGCGTCACCTGCGTTGTTGGATATACAGAGACCTGTGTTACAGACAATGTTAAGGCTAGTATATTCAAAATCAACCTATTTTTGATTCACCCGTAAACAATCAAATATTGATTATTTTGATCTGAAAAAAATATATGTTTTAGTTCAATATACTTGCTAGATTATTTTGTGGTTCAAAACACAATCATTACAACTTCACTCGATCATAAAAAATCACGAAAAGAGATAAATTTTGATCGTTTTTTGAGTCGTACGTACATTATATTAATCTTTTACTTTAAAAAAATATGTCAAAAAATAGGCAATTATGTTTAAAAGATTATTTTGTGGTTACTTTTCCTCAAAATGGTTTGTTTTTTTTAACAATATTATATAACAGTGCGGCCCGTTTGACTTGATTCAGTCGTCTGTGAGACGTGTCTGAGGTAGGACCTGTGTCGCTTTTGCCGAATCACTGCATTCCCTCACTAATCGATCGCTTTCCTGTTAGAGTTATTCGTTGTTCTTAGTAATTTTGTCACCGTAAAACAACTTGAACTGTAAAGCTGATAGACAATAAGTACTTTTAAGCAATGATGGCTGATTGGTAATAACTATGGACTGCCGTGCCGCCGGTTCCTGGTTCGATACCCACCGCCGGCTTGAGCTTCACCGCATGGTGGAAGGGCATTTTGCGAATGCCCGTCTAACTAGCTACTACCCTCAAGTAGAAAATCTGTCGATAAGCACCTAATAGTGTGTTCAGCAACTGTATGTCTCAGTGCAATTAATCACATGACGAAATGCATCTGTTATAGGCAGAGGTTAATCCGCTTAACATGTGGGCCTCGTGCTTGTTCCGCCACAATCATATCAAGTAGAAAATCTGTCGCCAAGAACCTAACGGTGTGTTCCGGCAGCAGTCCTTGAGAGCCAGTGAAATTACAGGCACACGAGACTTAACAACTATGTCTCAAGGTGACGGGCGCAGTGGAATTCGTGACTTATGATGAATTGCATCTGTTATAGGCAGAGGTTAGTCCGCTTAACATTCAGTGGGCCTCGGGCTGGTTCCGTCACAATAACATAAAAAAACATTTTAAAAGTATTAGAATGTTTAGTGAGATACAGTACAGCAGGTAATCAGGTAAACATTTTAGGCATACACTAGGTACTTATCGCAACAACGACGTGGATTCACAGTACATTAACCGAGGTCTTTATTGGTATATAATGTAGATAAAGGATGACAGCCACTTGGTTTTACCATGTATTCATTTATGAGTCATAGACTTAAGGACATTTTAAACAAAACCAAGTTAATGCAAGCAAAAGTAGAACTCGAGTTCCGTAGGTACAGTATTGGAATTATGTAGGCTCAGTAAAATTCGGTGAATATGAGACTTTAACCATACTACCAGAAATACAATTTTGATCACTAAACTTCCTGCTAAATTACAGAAATTTCATCATAATTTTTGACAATTTTGAATTATGTTTTGACAATAATATAATATATATAGTTTGTGAGTGAGTGAGTAAGGATTTGAGGTTCTTTGGTACTCCTTTACTCAGAAACGCCTTATTGGGATGAAACTTGGCATATAACCAGTTTACGTCCTGGTTCAACACATACAATCATGATTTTCGTTTCATCATGATTATAACTTTCATCCTTGTCTACGCGCCGGTGAAACCGCGGGATGCAGCAAGTCTATAACAAAATGTATAAAGCCAAAATATTAGGAAAATTTAAAATCCATCACCGCGCTTATTCATTGTGCACGTTTCAGCAGACATGTTTTGGTCCCATGTAATAGAGAGCTGATCTGTTGCTGTCTACCAGGCACAGTTCTAGACTCCTGACCGCTACAAAGAATTTGATTGTCATTCAACTCATTATCTGTCCGATAGGGGATCAAACCCAGTACCTCAAGATTCCAAAGCAAAGATTTCGTCACTACACCGAGTGTCCAAAATATTACGCCAGGTCAAAATACTGCTGTCACAATAGATCTTTATTTATTTCTTACGCAACAGATTGGTAATCTGATGAACCGTCAGTTGTCAGAGCCAAAAGCCTGATGGGTTCGAGTTTCGCACTCTATTTCGAATGTTAATAATAAATCGGTCTCGCAATTTAACGTAGCCATATTTATAGGCATAACACGTGTTGGATGCAAGCTGTGACTGGTTATTTGACGTTATTTATTACAGTTACCGAATAATTGTTTGACCACCTTGTCTGTGTAGAATGAATCACAACGTTTATTATAATCGGTGAACATCAATTTGAATTCAGTGTTTTTATTGATGAGTTTGTAATTTGTGCTGTGCAATATCATAAAAGAAGAAGCGAAAAAATATAAAGAGGAATTTTATGTTTCATGCTCAAATTGTGACTTCTAGACCATTTTAGTTACGGGTATCTGAAAAACTATCATAGTTGGGAATCAGAGAGTAAGCGCTTTCAATCAGTCTGTGCTAATTGAGGAGCTGATCATCTGTTTATAAAGGTCACCTGTGGGATTGACATTGAAAAGAGAGCAACCGCCGCGCCGCCGCCGCCGATACCGTCGTCGTCGCGTCTAAACAGGGCACATTGTTGGCATAGGTCCAAGTGGACCAATACCTAGAGTATCTAGTATAGTGTGAGACAGCTCATAAACTCTTTACTTCGAGTATTGTATTGCCTTACACACTTTCGTGTTCCTTCAGGCTTTCTGGGTATGCTGACCTTGCATTGATATTGTGTAACGATCGAGTCATCATAATGGCTGAAGACACTATTGTAAGCAGTGTACAGGACGTTCAAATTGTTCAGAATATACCTAATATATTTAATATCTAGTTATGTTGGTTTTTACATAAATATCACTGTAGCTGTAAGTACATGACACTGTTTTTATGTTCTTTGGATGCTGTAAGAGACTAGTAATAAGAAAAATTGCCCCGAATTAACAGCATCCTAGTGCCTGCCTGAGTAGGACATTATTGCGAATAAAATGCATAAGCAGACCATTCCCTATATTGAAGCCTTTATTAACTGAAAGGCGAGTATACTATTAACGAGAGCATTCCCAAGGAGGGTCGAAGTCAGACAGCCATAAAACCGAACCACATATACAACCAAAAACAAAAATTTCTATGTTATGTTGTTATAGGAATTATATGTTTAATATGTTCTGGTGTTGCATCTTTTTATTTTAGCAATCACACATATGGTGGGACAAGAGCAGTAGATGATGATCCCTGGGAGTTATTTTCCGCAAAGGTAAAATGTATAAAATTTGGTCGGCAATACATAATATTATGAATATGCAGGTCTCTTGAGGGTAGACCATCGTCCAAAGTCCAGAGGACTTGTATTGCCACGGCGACAAACAGCAACTAAGTCCATTCAAAAAAATATGTTAAAATTTAATGCTATGATGACGGAGTATTTTGAGATTTTCACGACAGTAATGTGTCTCATATCGTATATTATTAGATGCACACGGGCTAGACTAAACATGACGCGGTTTTTCTTTGCCGACGCTAGACAGCCTTGAGAATTTGACAGTTGTACAGATAGTTCACGCCTGTTAGTACATTTTTATTAGAGTTATCTTCATCTTCCAATAAGTCATTCAATGCACATTGTACTAAAAAGACATAAGAATTTCGGTAAATAAACTTACTAACATTTATCTCAATGTTTATTTTTCGATAAATACCTACAAGTGTTAGGGGGCAGGTCGACCAAGTGTGAAATTCGTCACAGGGATAACATTTATAATTTAAAATTGTTAATGGGCAATATTGTGCCCGCATAAACTACTTTTTTACTACTTATAACTACTTTTTTATACTTATAAAGGATTTATTGGTCCGGACAAAAAAATTGTGATGTAACAAAATGAAAACTTCTCGTTTTCTATTGCAGGTTATTAATTACTTTTGCCGATTTGTTAAATTATTTCTTAATGAGATTGGTTAAATTCGCATAAAAATATTACTACGCAGATCATTTTATAAAATAAAACATTTAATTGTTGTAGATCTTTGCTGTTGCAAAACGTCAAACCTAGTAGCGGTTTTTTTTTTGATTTCTTCCGTGGTAAATAAAGATAAAGTAAACTCCTTAGTTTTAACTTTTACGCCACTTAACAGCAACGTGGACACAGAAATGTATAATATATATTATCAGCTGTTGCAAAGTGGTCATGTTTGTTTATAGTATATCGTTTTTTCTTGCATAATATTTGTCCATTGCTACAGCCTGATGTCGAATTTTCAAAAAAGTCAGTACCATGGCAAATTTAAAATATTGTAACATCATTGGACTTCTACGATGACAAAAATCTATTATATATCTGGTTTACAGAGATTAAAGTTAAGTATACTTATAAATTAAGCTAGCCCGACGATATAATGACATATATGTCATTATATACATATATATATATATATTTTGACCAGATTAATTTTATCATAGTAATTTAACTAGGCCGTTTATTACTAAATCTTCGCTCTCCGTCTGTCCGTCCTTCCGATCTCTACAAAGCTATCTTTGGAAGCGTAATAGGTGTACTGTTAAAATATATTTTTACAGAATATGTATTAGATCAGATTGCGTAAAATAGTAATAAGAATAAAAAGTCTACATATAGGCGTAGTAAAGTAAAAACGGCAATAATAATAATACATTAAAACGTCAAACTTGGTACCTACTTTTATAAGTATTCCAAAATCGAATCTTTGACAACAAATATAATAAAAACTGGCCGAGTGCGGCATGGACTATCGTAAAACACCTTGTACTCGTACTATATGAAAAAGTAACGATTTATGGTCTAACTATATTAGTAATAGGTACCCTTACTGTACGAGTCCAACACTCACTTGTTCCGTTTTTATTTTGAGAAACGCACTACTTTTTTCTAAGACAAGACTTTTTCTAAGAAAGAATATAACGTGAGCATCTGTTTCCTAAACTGACAAATCACTTGCCACTTAATCGTTTTTTTTACTTCAGCATACTTCTACTTCATAAATTTATTTAAAATCGATACAATTATGCTTGTGAAGAACTTCTCACAACAATTTAACTCTCCCGGACCATACTCAGGCTCAGAATAATCTGCATCTTGATTGACGTGACTCATTTACCATCAGGAAGTCGAAGCGGACGGACGTGCCGGCATCGCCTCAGTTAGTCTTCCGGTCATTAGACAAAGCTATTATTTCATTCTCACAAGTCACAACGGATGCTCCCCATAGAATGATCATAGTCAATAATTAGCTGATAATTGAGTGCTAATGTTGTTCAGTAATAATTGGTTTGAATCTATTAAGACATAAATGGAATCCATTGATACCTTACATTTAGCATTGATTACATGAAGATGTGCATTGAAGCGCTCGTAGGGAATTCGCTTAGCTGTTCTTAATCGATCCGCTAAGTTAAGCAGCGTCCACCGCGGTCATGACTTGGATGGGTGACCGCTAGTGATATTACTTCTGAACGCTTCCGTGCTCCAGAGAGGACGTTAAGCCGTCAGTCCCGGTTATTATCTTAGAATGGCAGTCCGCTATAGCATGATGGTACGGCATTTAAGGAATGCCGTACCACCTCACTAGCTACCACTTTCAACTAGAAATCTGTCACCAAGCACCTTATGGTGTGTTTCTAGGTCTCTTTTCGACCACATCATCACGTACCTTCAGGTTAGATAGTTGTCCAGGACTTACCGATCAGGTATAAAAAAAAACTATTAGGTATTGACATTCACTGTAGTGAAATTTTGTTTAAAAAATAATTAAATTGAATGCATCGCAAAGAGTCCCTTTGTTTTTCCCAACCGTTATTTGATCAGATTGCAATGTATCGCTGTGTTGTCATTGTCAGCTGTAGGCTTTCCATGTCTAAAATTTATGTATTCTGAGTTTCCAGAATATTACTTTCTCTTACTCTATGATTCTGAGGTTTTGCAATAAAAAGCGGAATGCGGATTTCTCATTTACGTGAATGTGTGTAAAAATATTTCTCGAGGATATAATTATTGTTAGTAAAGTTTACAAATGAAGCACGTCAAACGTTGTTTTAGTATGGACCTAAGTACTTGTCGTAAAATTACATTCAAGCTTAAACACATCTAAAATTATTGATTGGTCTTTATCTGTGTTAAAATAAACTAGATCATACCCAGTAACATACTTCCACTTATTTATTATCAATAAATTTAATAAAAACGGATAAATACTGATAAGGAATTGGGGTCGATGACACTTTTCAAGTGATTATTTACAATTAAACTACCACTATTACCTGCAATTATTACCTATCATTATCCTTTTGGATTTATGAAATACGTCTTGCTTTACATACATTATTTTTTAAACCAACATTAAATTCTGTTACTCAACGCATAAACTCAAAGGAGGCTTATTGTTATCTAGTAGTAAGTTATTTGGGTTGTTTAGTCCTATTCAAATCTGCTTAGATACCATTCGTAAAAAGTCGATTGTATGTTCTTTCATTATACATACTTATTAAGATATAATTATTGGGAAATGGTATGGCGTTCCAGTTCAAGTACTAACTGAGGGGTAAAAACGTGTCCAGTGATGCTACGAGTATATGAATACAAGAAAATAATACTCATTTTCACACGAACCCTTCATTTGTTCATTCGATATGCATGGGAACATTAGTTTCGCATACTAACCTTCATGTGCTGAATTATTGTCTGTGTTTGTTATATTTATAAGAGGTGGTAATAGAATCTGGGTCTCAATTGATTAAATATAACCTTATGCAAGTCTATTCTTATAATTTATGAAATAAAAAATTTTATATGTATCAACTATGTTTTTAAAATAGAGCAGGTCTAAAATTTGTGTTTGGGGATATTGTGAGTTGCATACTAGTATAGAATATTATAAGGATGCAGTGTAAGGCGTAGATGTCATTGAAAAAAAATGCACAACAGTTTATATCATGCAATCATACGTCTCAAATTCTTTGTCGTATTGTTTTACATTTTAGTCAGATTCAAAAAGTTATTTTTTAAATATTTTATTTAGACTAGCATATGGGATTTTTTTTTATATTTTAGTGTATTGTTTTGTCATCCACTTCTTAACAATATCGGTATATGTCTATGTCTCTAAGATAGGTTTATGTCTCTAATTATATAAGTGTTACTTAAAAACCAATCGTAATAATTGCACAAACAGACAAAACAAACAGCAGGAACTTCAAATCCATTACGAAGAACTACGTGATGATACATAAAGTACCATTATATTTACCTATTCCTTCCTGCACCTAATCAAAACGACGACGATATATATCGCGTCTTCGATTAACCGACTCAAATTGAATTGTTTCGGTCTACATGCTACTGGCACAAAAAAAACATTGTATATTTCCATTTCATTATGATTGAAATTTAATGATCAAAAACGTGGACAAATCAAACTCGAGTTACTAAAAGCTATATCTACTTTGTTTCAGGATTGACCCACCGGCCGCACAGTCACAATTCCAAATGGAGAACAAAAAGACAGTTCCCGCGACACAACAGCCACTCGCTCAACAACATATTATGGCTCACCATGTCCACCCCGATCAGATATACACACACCACCACCCTCAGATGACGACGCATCTTACCTCCGCACAAGCTGGTCAAATTCAACCTAATGGAGTCATGCACCAGTTGCTTCAGAGTCAGTACCACTCTAACATGAATGCGCGGTCGCCACTCCTGGAAAATAGACACGACCTGTACGCTTCGGGACAAAATCACGACTACGCGAGGCATTATGGAGCAAACGATAATTTTAACTATCCACAATCACCACCTAGAGTAGAAAGAACGGAAATCCATACAGATCACAACGTTAATCATGAACTTCTTAACAACATCCCAAAAGGATATAATGCGGAGGTCTATCAAGACTATTTAAAACGCAACCCACCGAAAGACACCAATCAAATATACCAAAATCATCAACCTATGTATAGGCCTAATCTTAATCAGTATGGTTCAAAACCGTATCTTCCATATTCAAGTAGAATAGGACCGCAGAGTAATACAGAGCTGCTACGGAAGCAGTATAACGAAATACAGCAAATGAAACTGCAGCAGCAGATGCACTATCAGAACCAAGCTCAAATGCATCAGCAGCAAAAGTTTGCTGAACGTCAACTATTGCTTCAACAAATTCATGGCGTCCAACCGCCACCTAACTTACAAAATAGTATTTATTCCGACAGTTCGTATAGAGATTTAGATAGATATAGTAGTAAAAATGATTATAAAGACTTCAGTCCTGAAAGCCAGGTAAGTCAAGGAGAAATAGACCGATATGCAAAAAATAATGAATACAGGGAAATGGAAAAGCAAAACCGGCAATATCAAGAACATCAATGGCAATCAAAGCAAGAAGCTGAGATAAGAGAACAAGAACAACATTATATTGCTAGTAGGCGACAACAAGAAGCTGCAAATCATGAAAAGAGTAAATCTCCGCCTTCAGATTTTAACAATCAGAATCAGAGAAATAACGTGGGGCTGGCATCTCCTATGAAGTCAAGTGAATCTAGTACACCTAGTATAAAATCTCCATCTTCAGACAGCAGAAGGAGTAGCAGTGGAACTCAAGCGCTAAGGTCACCCATAGCACAACGAATACCCACTGCACCTGTTGCTATGGCGGGGATTCTGTACAAGCAGGGGTCTGACGGTTTGAAAGTGTGGAGGAAAAGGTGGTTCGTCTTATCTGAATATTGTCTATTCTACTACAAAAGTAAGGAACTCTTTTATCATAACATTTAAATATTTTTAACTTACTTATCCTATCCGTATATTAACATTTTTATAATTATGGTTTTCAGGCCAAGATGAAGAAAAGTTGCTCGGTTCAGTTCTTCTCCCTTCTTACAAAGTATCAGCTTGCACTTCTGAAGACAAAGTATTACGCAAGTATGCATTCAAATTAGAACATGCAAACATGAGAACTTACATACTTGCAGCACCAGATCAAGATGCAATGTTGAAGTGGGTGAAGGCACTGACCATGGCCGCACTAATGCAGAGCCCAAAGTAAGATCTGATAACATTTAGATAAAGTACTTGATTACAATCTTAATTCGTAACTAATTCTTTTGTTAAGCTTCACTTATAAAAAATAAATAGCAACATTAACATTTTTCTATTTGGTTTTGAATGACTATTAAAACCAAATAGAAAGAAGTATCTGAGAGTATACCTATCTATAAAAATCAAGTAAATTTAAAATTAAGTAGAAATTTTACTAAGTAATATAAAATGTTTTATTTTCAGCGACCAGCAAAAAAACCAGACTGATCGGACAGCTGCGAAAACAGAGGTGGGTATTACTGTGTGCACGGATGTGTACAGGCCTGCAGGTGACCGGTAATTAGTCTGCCAGAGCGGAACCAAGGACAGCAATTACGATCTATTATAACTGCGAATAATAGGACAGTCAAGCGATTGATTCTATCATTAACGGCATTATATGGGTCCATCTGTGACATAATGTGCAAGATATTTATTGCTTTAACATCAATAAAAACATTATTTACCTAATACAGTAATAATAAAACTGTTTTAGTTTTTGCAGGACGACGACGGTATACCAACCTACGCAAATGCACCACCAAAGCCCAGAAGATCTAATGAAGGATACAATTCGCCGAGTCCCGATATGTAAGTTTATTGCAAACTTCAATATTATCCAATAACAAGCAACACATGTTTGTTACATGCCTTATATATTATTACAGGTACGATCCAAACTATGACTTACTAAAAAAACCAGCATCACACTACAGTCAAGGCACTGGACACAATAGATACGCAGATCACGGAAACTACTCAATTAGTCCAACTACTAACCAAGAGTACACTCGTAGCCCTAATCAAGAATACACACGTATTCCAAATCAAGATTACACTCGTAGCCCACAATCGCCACCGTCTCAAACACAATATCAACGACCGTACGATGCACAAAATCTTTCACTAATGTTACCAAGTTCCGCAAATGATAGTCAACCAAGTACATCGACCGTTCACCCAAATAATTCTCAGTCGCCTTATTTTGATAGGAATCGTCAGCAAGTGCAAGATAACAAGCAAGAACAGATATATGATCGTCAACCACAGCGAAATCCATTCTTGCAAGAAACCCCGCTGTTAGAAACTCCACCTAAAGACATTGATGTCCAAAGTAAATCTCATGAAAGGGTTCAGTCAGTTCATAATGAGTACCAAGAGGCGCGTAATATGACTGAAACAAACGCTTATAGCAGAGACGTTTACGGTGAGCTAATTGCTAGGCCGAGTAGGTCGGGCAGTTCGGTCAATGAAAGACTACTAAACGAAAGACGTACTCCCGATGCTTATGGTAGATCTACAACTATGACACCTTACAAAGGGAAGATTGGAGATTACGAGGACGTATACGGTAGTTATGCGACAGAAAAGGAATATGGTCAAGTCTATGCTAAATCACCGAATGTTCAACCTAAAGATGCTATCAGTATTTCGAGTCATCAGCAGCAACAACAAGAACCAACAGGAAATCACGTAAGATTATTTTCATGGATTTGATTTTACTACAGTAGTATCTCACCAGTTGCTAAGTAATTTTAGGTTAGCCTGAACAACATCTTCGACCACATCATCACTTACCACCAGGTGAGATAGTGGTCAAAGGCTTACCTATCACGCATAAAAAAAAATAAAACGTAATGATGTAAGTGACGTTACTTAACTGTAACTTTTTTAAGGAACTGGCTCTCAAGTAACTCTGTTAGATGCTTGGAAATAGATTTCATACTATTTTCTGAATATTCGCATGAATCTATTCATTGAGCCAAGTCAACATTTATAAAATGCCCTACTTCATGCTGTAAAGCTGAACCCTGGATCACGATTGATCATGATGTTATGAGAGTTATAATAAATGTGAATCGTTTTATCTTTTTAGGTACAAGAAAAGACATTTAGTGGACCATCAGTTCTTAGAAGAAAAAAAATGCAAGCTAGTGGTATTCAACCCCCAATGCCAAGACCACACAGTGCAGACTTTCTCGAATACGAATCTAAGAATGACATCCTTAATAAAACTGTGCCTACTAGGAATGTAAGCGAGGCACCAAGGCAACCGCAACGACCCAAATCTAGTCTAGACATACATTCTTACTACGATCCCAGTTCAGATAGATATTACTCCGAAGAAAGTTATGCGGAAAAAATGCGACAATCAGCGCATTATTTGCAGCAAAAAGGGAACTTGGGACCGAAAACTATAGACATTCCATTAGCAAAATACGCCAGTGGATTAGCTCAAAAACAATTAAGTTCCGCTTACTCACAAATCACGAACAATAATTATGAAACTGAAATTGCCAACAGGAGCAGAGACAATCTTATTCACAGCTCGAAATATGCTGATATTGAAACATTAAATTCAAATTGGACACTGAAAGAGAAAGATCTTGAAAACCAAAAGGCTTTCAATAATATAAACAGAAGTGATAGTGTAATGAGTGATGGATCTAACGTAAGTGGATATGTGAAAGATATGAGTAGGTATGATCCAAACTCTGATGGTTTTATGAGATCTGCTAGTGCTAGACTACCATCTGCTTCTGGTGACAAGGAAGGAGAGAAAAAGGTTCAACAAGTATGTATAAAATACCTATTTTAAATAGTAGGAATGCCTAGTATTACCTCAGCGCCATTAATATTCATTGGTTTTTTAATCTTTACAGCGCGAAGAGTCAATGAAAAGGTTGTTAGAATGGAAGCAAAGAATGTTACAATCTCCATTGACAAGAAAGAGTACACCAGCTACCATATCATTGGCAAGGTCATTGAATCAAAGTCGACAGTCATTGAGATCAGATCAATACAACCCTAAACCTCACAAAACGTACGCAAATGCTTCGTATAATAGCTATTCTTCTGACGACGAAGGTATGTTATTGAAATATATTTATAGATGTGTTCAGTAGTTCCTTGGTAGCATGTAAATCAAATTTTATACAGTGTCATAGTAAATTTATATCCATGATGTTCAATAAGCATGTTAAACAAATTCATTGCATGAAAATTACAGTTGGATTACGGAGAGGCAAGGCGAACACATTATCTTCTTTAATCGTACCATGTCCAGTAAATTTTATGAAGGATCCGTATCAGTTTTTAACTTACAGCATATAAACTTTTCTTATCGACAATGTCTCACAAACAACAATTTTCTTATCGACAACTACATTCATATCATGCAATCGTGTCATATAAATTAAAAGTATAAGGTCATTCAACTAAGTTTTCATAACAATTTGAACTTACTTACATAACAATATTTTTTCATAATAATGTTAGTAAAAATGCCATTATTACCTATTAAATTTGTCTCTATTGATTATATTAATGTTTACTTTTATTTATATACAGTAGCATTATGATGACTTCGCTTTGCGGATGGGTACCTTCCTGCCTGCGGGGATATTGTGCCTCTAACAAAATATATAACAAAATATCTTTTGTTTTATAACGGTGGTGGGTTACATCATTAGAACATACTATATTTTGTAGATTTGTATCACTCTAACATTTGAGGTCTACTAACACTTTGTTGATCACTATAAATTATTGACTATTTAGTAATTACTATTCATATAGTAATTATCGGTTTCACTTTTGCACCTCAGAGGAAACATCGGGCACTGATCTGCAAAAACTCAAAGAAATGCAGGCAGGAAGGTCTCATAACGTGAACCTAATAAGTCCTACAATTTTGCGACCTATCATTCCGCACGCGTCCTCTGTCGATCAATTAAACATATGCAAAGATGATCAATCAACTGCTTCAGACACCTTGAGCAACCCAATCGAAAATACATATGAAAATGTATTTTGCACTGTTTCTGTCCCCAAAGTAAACATAGACTACATTGAAAATGATTATGAAGAGACTTCTAGCCAACATGGAAAATGCGAACATGGAACAAACCAATCAAGTGATATTGAAGATGGTTATGAAACCCACGAAAGCGAAGCAGAGTCTGAGACACAAATGGAATACACAGATAATGATTTGGATGAGGTTCTGTTAGAATCAGATGCTGAGGTCAAAAGTTTTAAACCTGATTCTGCAGCTTCTATTAAAAGTGAAAACCAAGAAAACTGTGCATTGGAAGATATGCCCGATGAGCCGAGTACTCCAACAACTACTAGTGGGCACGGAGAAGACCATTATCTGCCTATGAGTCCCCGAAAGGTATCTGTAATAGAACAAGCTCACAAAGACATAATAAAAAATCTACATGCTTTTGATAAAACAATACAGCAAGCCTACGAAGATAATCCATATGTAGAAATGAATAGTGGTAACGAAGAAGCAGATACGCAAACATATGAAATAGTTTGTGTCAATAATGGCAAAGTAGAACCAGTCTACATGGAACTCAACAATATTTCTGAAAAAGATCGGCCATTAGAAAACATTTCAAATACGCAAACATCGGCTGATACAGCTTCAAATTTTGCTGATACCAAAGATCAAACCCTAAAACGAGTTTCTAAAAACGATAACAAGGGAAAAGATAAATTGGATGGTTCGGACACAGTTGATGAAGCATCCAAAGAAATTTCATTAGACAATCCTTTTAGTAGATTTAGTATTTCTGATACGTTTAGACCAGCATCATATTATCTAAATGGCAATAAAAGTAGTTTGGAAATGCAAGATGGATCTGACAATGAAACTTTACCACCACCTATTCCTAGTACTTCTCCACCATGCGAAGATTTGTCGAATGATGCTTTGTCTAAATATATTATGGATAAATTAGATAAATCAGATATATCGTATGAAAATTCAATTCTAAAAATGTTAACTGCTGAAAACCAAAAGATGAATACAGTAAAAAGAAAAGCTACATCTTTGATGATTTATGGAAGTAAAACAAGCATACACGACACACTTTCAAGAGGAGAAAAAATTCGTAATAGTAGAGCTAGCTTAAATGAAAGAAATAAAATGCTTGATGCATCACAAAACTTGTTAAATAATAGTGGAAACGAACAGTTCAACTATAGTAGCAATGAAACAGATTCACTTCAGAGTTATAATGCCGAAAGAGGATCTTCCAGATTATCTTTAGAGTCTGATGTAAGCAGTAAATTCGATATGGTGCCTTCCAACATCTCATCAGAAGTAACAAGCCTGAATGAGAGCGATGAACCTATAAATTTTAGACATTCTGGAAGTTATAAGGACATAGAAATGATGATGAAACGAAGACCTTTATCCGATGATTCGTTATTTGATTTAGCTGAGTCCAATTTTTTACTACCTCATGAAGCGTCCACAAATGTTGATTTAGATAGTTATCTTGATAATTTACAACCGAGCTCAAGTATGACGAATACTGTAAGTGGTCAAAACAATTGTAGGTTCAACGTTTCTACGGCTGATATGTCAAATTATAAAGAAAATTTAAATCAATCTGTGGTTCACTCCATATCGCATGTTCGATGCTCTAGTACCCCCGTGTCCTGTAACAGTAGAGTAAGTAATGGAAACAAAAATCATTTAGTAACACAGTTTAGAAATATTAGTGAACAAGTTTCTGGATATGCTGGATCACAAAGTTCATGCAGCTCAGCTGGTATGCCAAGATCTCCAATATCATACTATTGTAAAAGTTATGATGAAGAAAAAATACTGCACAAAAATCTTAATAACGATATTCTAGCTGATAAGATAAAAGAATATGAACATGAGAAACTGATTTTAAAAACTGGAATGGAAACAAATGCTTCTTCTACTTCTACAGGGTTCCACAGTAGAGAAAGTTCGACAGAGCATAGTGCTCCATACTACTACTCTGACCTTTCTTCGCAAGAACATATTAATGTGTTACCAACTTCTCATTATCTTAAAAATACTAACCTACATCGCAAACTAAACAATCAACGTCGTAGGGGGCCGGTGCATAAGAAAAATGAAATATCACACATTCACAATCCCATTAAAAATAACCATTTCTTGGTGCCAGACCAATCCTTTGAACTCACTGCTGCCAGAAGCGTATCAGTAGAGTTTCTAAGCGCAACTGATAAGGATCCAGAAATAGATTTAAAAAATATTTATGAGTCCACAGGAGGAAGATATTCTAAAATTCCAGAGTCTATGAACTTATCTGGCTTAGGCTGCAAAAAAAATTCTAGTGTTAATAGTAACACCGAAAATTCTTCGTTAGATTCTAGTGCTCTTAATGCTAGCGCCCTTATAAAATTATCATCAACAAGTATGTCATCACACTGCAGTGGAAACTCTTCTAACACAGTTTACTACGACGCAGAAGCAGAAACCGGTGCCTACGAAAACGTTTTGTGTCACGGTGAAAAGATCTTGGAAGACGATAACATGTGGGGAGAAAATTTAAGAAGAGTTTCTCATAGACATGCTCGTTCAATGGATGATTTGGATGCCATGCCTGCAGATGCTTCTAGTCCTCGCAGAGTTAGTTTCGAAACTTGTGGGATGAACAGTATCAAAAGGGTGAAGAAAGGAACCTCCAATAAAATCACCAGAAATGTAACCTACGTTAACTGTGACTTTCAAGGAAGAGTACTTAAATGCCGTGAAAACAACTCATTCGAAGAAGAGCCAAAGTTAGACGAAAGTGACGTCTATGTAAGTCTTGCAGAGAATTCTGGGCCATCGATCGAGGAATCAGACGATGGAGTTTACGAATCGTTAGCAATAAACAGTCCTGAAAATCCAATGATAAATAGAGAAAATTCATCATTAAATAGAAAAATTCGAAAAAAGTTTGAGATAGATAGGGAGAAACTAAGGCAGTGGGATTTGATGTCAAGTGGATTGATGAAGGGCGGGACGGGACGCGTGCGGAGCGCTGGTGCAGGTGTGGGCTTAAGAGACCTTGCCTGTGGCACGGATACGGGAACTGACAGTGCAAGCAATGAAGGTATCCTCTAACATTCTATGGTCCCGTACGGTTCACTATGTAAGTTACATTTCTTTACACTATTCTGCAAAGCAAAGTCATTATACTCATAATAGAGAAGTGTTACGAATTGGCATTTTTATGTAAAATTTTGTCAATAAGGCAGGGTGTAAACAAGATAAGGTGTATATAGAAATCAAGCATGCATGTCTTAACAAGAATATTGTACATATGAGCATCTACTGATATGCTTATTGATACACACTTTATCATGTTTGACTGTCAACATATATTTGATAAGTCATAGTAAAATAAAACAAAAATATGAATGCTACGTTTCTTTTTACAGCTTCAATGACAATGACAGGCAATAACCCGGAATCAAACGTAAATAGTAACATGAACAATCAGCAGGCACTGTCCAAGAAAGCTTTTCTCGGCAGTAACACATCTATCGGAAGGAGTACTAACAGGGAAGGCAACATACCCGTAAGAGCAGTGAGTCCCAGAGTGCGATGGGTGGAAGACAAACCTTCCAACGAACACTATGGTTCACAACAGTTATCTGCTTCCCAACAAAATGTAAGCATCAACATTCAATGTACTAATTAAATTTTCGCTAGCTTACGTTAGTTACATATTTGATTGTCTTATTTGATTTGATGCATAATGTGGAAAACGTAATTATTTCAAATTAAATACAATTGTCTTGATGAATTCAATTGTAATATTCGTGTTCATTCCATTACTTATATTTGTTGTAATATATAATAATTAATTGCCAATTTTGCTTTCAGCTTAACAACATGGCAACAACTGAGGACTCTTGGGTCAATGCCAGATCACCTTCGAGGGTATCTCAGCAGCCCATTAGAGCTGTTAGTCCCAGGGTCCGAAGGAACACTGAAAACGACGAAATGGTACGTTTACAAGCAATTAGGTTTTCAAAGCATTGTATGCAATTTTCCGATATTAAAATTATGTTTTGATTAAACGACAGATTGTATTGTACGTCGCATAAGTAAAATTGTAAAAGTTTCAGCATGTACCTATGTAATGGTAATTAGCAAGAAAATTATTGTTGTTTTTTAACAGTGCACTGTACTATCACTTCATGACCTGTAGTAAATTTGTTTATCTGCTATTTTTCATAAAAAATACTATTGCGGTAATCCACAAATTATTTACATTGCACCTTGTGTGTCTCAGTTTTTTTTTTAATTTGAAACTAATATATGTATGTGCATGTTGCAGTAGTATAAAATTTCATTTGTTTGTTGCCATTTCTATCACCAATAGCAAAGGGTACCTCCAACTCAGCAAGAGTTGTCAGACATACCTACCGCAGGCGAACTCTTGGGCCATACTCACGAAGAACTGGTCCTACTACTGATTCAACTGAGAAGAAGACACGCAGCAACGCATCGAGCCATTGATCAGTGCTGTTCTCAGATCAATAGCATAGAGGTGTTTAGAACTCGATTGGGTTTGATTTAGCATGAGTTGCTTGCATTAAACATTTTGTATTCAATTCTTAATAATGGTTGATGGGTTTAATCATAACATTTAAAGACATAAAGTTCTCTCTGATATTGAAATTGTTACCAAAAATCAGTTTAATTTACCTTTTCTCGATTTTCATCATTTCGATCTCAAAAGTAAAGTTTTAGTTGTTTCTAACATTTACTAATAAGGGTTAACATTGCTTACGTAAATTACTAAACATACTCACCCAAATTAATTTCCCAATACATCAACTAACTGGTGAATCCGAAATCTTTAAATTCTTTAATAACCAATTATTATTTCATTCTCACAGGACTGTCTCGGGTCCCTTAAAGCAATGGAACGCGAAGAGAATCTTCAAAGACTCGAACAGCTTAAGATGCAGTTAATGGAACTTGAACAACAATATGAGAAGAGTAAACCATTGGTTCAACTTGTAGATAATATGGTAAAGCTGGGCTCATTATATAACAGACCAGGATCAACTGTTGAAAGACTTGAGAGGAATCAAAGGCTCAGGCAGAAAGTGTTGGCAGAACATGCATTAGAGCAACAAAGGTGAGAAAATGTGAAGGAAATCTTTGATGAATTATCACTAAATATTGTTGGAAACCGATTTCCTTTTTTTACCTCTGTTGTCCATATATTGTTTGTAATAGTTTGCATCGAAAATCTTTCAGGTGGCTAGAAAGTGTAGCAGCGGGAAAACCTTTAGAGACAGAAGCAGCCCGAGCTCGAGTAGCAGAACTCTGGGCCCTGGAACAAGAGTTAGCTGATGAAGCCGCTATACTCCAGGGTTTGAAGACTGACAAGGACACCATTGAATCACTTCTAACCGGTAATACGACACAATCTTGAAAAATGATAACCTACACTTCATGCAGAAACACTTATACTTGAGTATTAACCACTATTTTTCCCCTAATTTCCGAAGATAAAATGATTATTTAATTTTGTTTTTCTGCATGAAGTGTAGGTTATCATTACGAATATAAGGTTAAATTGGAAGGACTTGCACAATTTTTTACTAAACCAATTTCATTCGTTACCTATGAATGGAATTAGACAACAAATAAATTTACATACAATATAAATTTTACAACAACACAGGAACACAAATATTGTAATTTTTTAAAATACTAAGCATTATTAAGCCGCTTTGCTTTACCAAAGAGGGACTCTATGACACTTACTAAGCGGCCTGTTTTGCGTCTATAAGTAAACAGATGAAATAGTGAAATTGACGAGTATGGAAACTGATCAGTGGTACGTTAACTCCTTAAGTGCTGCAACACCTGTTATCCATACATGTACTCATACTCGTACAGTGGCATGCTCTTTATTTGGCGTATCATTATCTTAGTCGCTTCGCCTAGGACTTGGTCATCCAATAGAAATATACAGTCCTGACTCTTAAGTCTGTATAAAATCTTCAGAACGCAAAATATATGACAAGCTGAAAGAAAGATTAATTATTTACTATTTTCACTTGCAGGGGTCCGTGGAAAGCTAGCAACTGTCCACAAAACCGACTTGCTGTCTTCTGAGCCGCGGCGTCAATCCTCCGCTGGCTTAGAGGCGGAGCTAGCGCGAGTCCACGCGATGTTGGCGCACAATTCTAAGGTTTATAAGGTTTTCTATGCACCGTGCACATTTTTATATCTTTGTTTATTTAGTTATTTTACAAGATAAAGGAGTTCTATTATTATTTGGTTAATGGTTTCCAATACATCTTGATGAATACTCTTAGCTTTCATTTCGAAAATACTGTGCGTAACCACTTTATAATTATTCACTTTTTATATGCATTTTTTTGTAGTTATTATTTATTATATTATACGCATAAGTATATAGCAGCATAGGTTTTCTGTTTATATTTGACGGATAGCTTACGTTTTGCTGAATAGCTTTAGCATCTAAAATACTATATTGTGTATATGTAATCTATGTTATTTTATTATATTGGTGACGGAGCATGTCGAATTTTATTTTTTTATAGGTGATTATTCTGATTTCGAAACGCTATTGCATGCTTAGTAATTATCATATTCACAAATTGTGCACTAAGTTTCAGAAGAGTAGTCATATTAGTTACAAAAGTTAGTGTACTTATGCATTTCTTTAGTAACTTCAGTTCAGGCAAAGTCTAATAATTTGATGGGTATTAGTCGCACAGTGGTCTATTAAGGGCGATTTATTCGATGAAAAAAATTTTAACAAAAAATGGAACCGACTTCAACACCCAAAAGTGTGAAATAACTTGTTGAAGTCGGTACCATGATAGTTCAAAAGTACCTATTATCACAATATTGTGGGCATGGTACCGACTTCGACAAGTTATTTCACACTTTTGGGTGTTGAAGTCGGTTCCATTTTTTGTTAAAAAATTTTTTTCAATCTTTTTAGTGTAACTCAAAAACGGCTTGACCGATTTTGATGAAATTTACATGGGACCAACGACAAGCATCAGCTTTCAAACAAAAAAAGAATTTTCAAAATCTGTTCACCCAGTCAAGAGATCTTTTTTTTATTTTTTTTTTGAAACATAAAAAAAAATAAAAAAAAATACAGACGAACTGAGAACCTCCTCCTTTTTTGGAAGTCGGTTAAAAATAAGTAGAAGTAGCAACTTAATTAGGTTAGCCTGCACATCATTTTCGACCGCATCATCATATCATTAGATAAGATAGTGGTCGAAGGTTTGCCTTCAGTAGCCCTAAAAGTAACTTCATAACCCTATATTATAGTATTTTAAAAGTCTTCTAGGCGATTCTTCTCGCATTATTACAGAGTAATCTTTTTTTTATAGATGATAGGTAAGCCACACGACAATCTCACCTGATGGTAAGTGATGATGTGGTCTAAGTTGTTAACAGACTTAGCCTGGAATTGCTGGCTCTCAAGGACAGCTGCTGGAATACAACATAAGGTGCTTGGCGATAGATTTTCTACATGGAGTGGTCCGCTGGCCAGGCCACATAGCCAATGCCCAGTGGCATATAATCATCACTGCTTCTTAAATGCATCTACATCACTACTCTCCGTTGAGCTGGCTCTTCCCATTCTTAATACATGTTCAAAATCTAATGTAGTTAAAGATATATATTAAGAGTAAACAAGATGTTAAAATTAAATGAATATATTTTCGTTTGTAGAAACTGGAACAAACAGTGGCCGATAACGCTCGGCTAGAGCGAGAGTTGCAGCAGCTGCGACGCGCGCTGCAGGCTCGCCGCGCCGCTGCGCCCGCGCACCCTACTGCCATGCTCGAAGACGGTACGCATTATCATACACAACCGAACTAAATCCATAACTAAAACATTGCACGATAGTGGGGCATTTTACGAAAGCCCCCCTGCCTACTTTAAGGTTGAACTGGCAGGTTACGTTTCCATACAAATGTCGAAGGGATCGCCCTTATTTGAGATTTTAGGTCCAGAACTTAGTATACCCGTCGACGTTTGTATGGAGAAGTGACTGGCTAGTTCAAACTTAAGTGGTATATTGAGCTTGTAAAGGACAATATAACAAAACGTGAATTAAATAATGTATATCAATGCGCGCAGCACGTGGTGGTTACGGCCTTTTGTTTATCCGAAATTTCTGAAGAGTTTTTCACCAGGTCAATTCAACAATAAACCGTTTTGGTGGGCACCAATGTATTGTCAGATATCCTGCCTAGATGCATTAGTGCAAAGACTACTGTATTTAGGCGCATAGGGCACTGTATCAAGTGAAATTACTGACCAAACGAGACATAAAAAACTAATATTTCGGTGTGACGAGTGCAATGTCAGGCGGAACGAGGACCACCGTCCTCGTTCCGCCTGACATTGCACTCAATACGAAATGGATAGTCGTGACGCTTACCATCAGGCGGGCGATTTGTCTATCTAATCACTGAATTGTTACGCCATCACGCAGAAACGGCTGAACCGATTTGAATGAAACTTGGTTTAGTAATAGTTTAAGTCCTGGATTAACAATGGGATACTTTCATATTTTTTTTATTGCTGATAGGTATTCCTTTGAGCACAATGTCACCTATCCATAAGGGATGATGTGGTCGAAGGTGTTAACAGGCTTAACCTAGAACTACTGGCTCTCAAGGATAACTGCTAGAACACAGCGTAAGGTGCTTGGCGACAAGACATCATTGTCTATTACCAGGCGAAACTGCGGGGCGTAGCCAGTTATGAATAAAATGAGTGACTTTAATTGCAGAGGTAACCCGGGTACAACAGCTAGTATCAGCGTTACAGAGACAACGACAGGAGTTGAGCCGCGCAGTGAGGCATCTCACTCAACAGTCACACGCGCTGCAAACCACGCAGGAGTCTATGCCAGGTCATTATTAATTTATTTTAAAAGGAAGACTTTCATAAAGTAAATATTTATTTCCTATCCACATTCTGCGTGCATGAGAAAAGAAATGGGCGCATGCTATTCAATATATAAGGCTACTGATAATTTCAACATGGAAACATACCTAAAAATGTCTTCATAACCAATATATTGATAGTATATCGCATGATATAACTATATTTACTCAAATCTGCATTTAATCCTTTGGGAGCTCTTGTTAACTTTTCCTCGTAGAACGAAAACGAAAACATGTTACGAAAACCCTTTAGATCAGACTTCTCTTACTAAAAGAATAGAATAGGACTGCTTACTACATTCACATACACATATAAAAGACAAAAAAATTCTTTCTTAGGTCATTGTGTGCGGTTTTATAATAAAATTCCTAAAGATATTCTGTGAGAATATACAATACTCACAGAGTGAACATTCAAACTGCATGTAATTATTTTAATTGCTAGAGCATACTATAAAATTGGTAATCATTTAGAAGACAAAAATACTTGGGATATTCCACCTCTGCCAAACCACCACCAATCACCTATGTTATAAATATTGTAATCATTTTATAATAGACTTACAAATTGTAAAAGAGTATACATATAACAATAACAGCTCCGAGTTTCTTGCCCCATCTTCTCGAAGTGGCTCTATAGCATTTTTGCTGAACGATTCAGTAGAATATTGTAATAGCAAATAATGTAATTGACGTACATAATGACCGTCGTAGAAGCCAAAATTGAATAAATTATTTTGCCTTAGACTTTGACTTTCCAAAATTTTGTGTAAATTGAGTTCAGTCTTCAGCCTTATCCTACAGTATGGTCGCAAATCGACTGAGTGATTGTAATATAAAAGGTTAAGCAGGGTTACTTTTTTCTAAACACACCATTGTGCCAAACACTCTAGAAACCTTTTTGGCATTGAAAGATTTAGGTCTCTGACCTCTACGATGAAGTTTTAATAGCAACAACTGGAGATGTCACATATAGTATCGCATCTTTTCCGAGTGCTTCTACAGGAGGGCTTAACACCGCAACATCTGAGATAGGGGACGCTCTGGTGGTAGCTTTAACATCTTTGACGTATTGACGTATTGATGTAGGCACAGTATCATGTCGTTTAATATCTAAAGTTTGTAACTATTGCTTCAATTTAAAACTAAAGACCAGCAATACTTTAAAAAATCCAAATAATTTTTGTAATTATACGCTAAAATATTTCCAGGCAAACGCCCCAGACCTATTTCCTCATCTTGGCAAGAGACTAATCTAGACACAGGTCATACAATAGACCACGGTCATAATGACTACGAATATGAAGTCGCCAGGCCTCTCGTCCCACCGGGTCACTATGACCCGACGAATATGGAAACACCCCTTTATGTGGACACGAGAGGACCTGGGGATGTCACCTCACCGCTGATCAGTGAGGATATCCATGGCGGGTTTGGTAAGTTTTCGTATCTTTAATAATTATACTGCTAATAAATATAAAGTTCCGTAGCAAATAAATGTGACACCACAATTAAGGGATATACAGGGTTATTGAAAAAATGCTAACAACCTCTTAGGGTTGACTTCTGCTAGTCCTAACAAACTAACAAACATTTTGAGATGTCCTTTTTTATATTTCTTTGTGTTTTAAAAATATTTGGTTACACCAGAGATCACAACGACTCTCATCCCACAGAGCATTACGACCCCAAGATTATGAAAAAAATCCTTTTACTTACTTTTTTTGTAAGTGATGATGTGATTGAGGATGTTGTTCAAGATTGCCTAGAATTGTGAATGTAGATTATTGGAGTTACGGGGAAATCAATTAATTAGCATATATAACTACTGAAAAAACACATGATAGGCGTGGTAAGGTTAAACAGTATTAATCTTTACCGGGGCACATCTTTGTCTTATATTAAACAAGCTAGTGGAGAAGGTGTCAGCTATCAATTGGGCTATCAGGACATTGGGTTTAGAATGTGAGACGTCGCTGGTTCAGAGTGTAAAATAATCGAGGTAGGTAGGTAGGAAGTGAAATGTTAATTAAAAATATTGGTTATTTTTAAAGTATCAGATTATTATTTTGATGCTAAAAGATCCTTTAAAATATGTATGAGTAAAATATTCTCCACTTTTTGCATTTAACCCATGTATTCATTAATTTCAGCAAACCTCTCAAACGTTGAAAAACAAGAGATCAAAACAGTTCGCATCGTGAAACGAGAAAGCGAACGACGGCAACGCGATCGCGAGCGCTCACTCCAACCTCTTTCAGATTGGCCTTCCAACCCAATCACAGCAAACTTAGACCAATTCATAGAAGAAGAACTAGTCCAATCCCTGAACAACACCAGAGCTTCATCTGTGCCTAGATCTGACTACAACAACTATAGAAACCCTCCGAACTATTTGAGTATCACAGAGCGCAATATGGAGTTAAGTCCCAAATATGTCTCAAGCCCATCACTCTCAAACTACGACTACGCACACTCAATGAACAGCAGTTATACCCAAAGCGTGTCAATGAACAGTAGCTACAGTAGAAGCTACGAACGAGGCTATGACAAAAACTTATCGTTGTCTAACCAATACCTGAACAGTCCAACAGAAAGTTCCAGAACTTTGACCAATGATCCTTTGTCGAAAACCAGTAGCATTGTCAGTTTGACTAGGTCTGTAGAGTTGTCTCCAATATTCAAGAGCGAAGCAGCGAAGCAGATTATAACGGAGATGTCTGAGCCTAAGAATGGTTCGTTGCGTAGAAGGCAGGTTCCTAAGGAAAAGAGAAGGCATTATACAGCACCTCATCATTTGAGTGCAAAGACTTTGAGTGAGATGCCTCAAGATGCGTACAATCAAGATGTAAGTGTTCTTAGATTTGAAACTTAGATATAAAAATACAGAAAATAATACTTTCCACACGGATGAAGTTCTTCGATTTCAAAATCGAAGTACAGATTAAAGATATGTTTTTATTCAAATGCTCATTGATTAACAGAACACTAAAAAGTAAATACAATTCTACAGCTACTACAACGAAAGCATTGAGGTAACCTAAAGGTTGCAGGCAATAAATGTAGGTATATGTATATACAGGCATCGTTTTGAAGAAAAAAGTCAATACAGTTTAGTAGAACATATGAATTTATTTCCATATTTTAAACAAAACTTCGTTCCACAATCGATTGTTTAATTGGTGATGATTTGGTTACTACTGCCCTAGTAGGTATACCTTGAAAATTTAGTCAAGGTTTTGACGATTCAAAGTACATTTAGTAAAATTAGATGGCTTTTATAGTCAGGTCTGATTTGTATTTGACACTTACATACGCCTTTACTGAATTCTGCCCTTACTGTATCAGCAGGATCGTCCACTGTTGAACATAGCCTCCTCTGTGAAGGGAGTATTTGCCATAATTACCAGTCTTGGCAGACGTCTTGGGGTTCGCAGTGTAAGATAGCAGTTTCGTAGAAGGCGCTGCTGCCCATCTTCCCTTACCGGGACATGTTAGCCCGGAACTCCACGGGTGTACTTCGTTTACTACTGTGCATATTCTTCCTTTGCATTTATTCTAAAGTAATGTCCTGCTCATGACGTATTGTTTTCGTCGATTTAGAAACTGGGCCGTTCCCTCGACGATGCTGATATGGAACGTGCACTACGCTCAGCTCCCGCCCCCGACGTCGTCCGCTCGGCTCTACCACCACAAATGCACAAACTTGCCGACAATACCATCGACCAACTGTTGGCAGCACCGCAGAAGATACTCATCCCAGAGCGGTACATCCCAGAGAAAGTAAGTACTATCGATCATACATAGAGATATTGTAAAACCGGCCAAGTGCCAGTTAGATTCACATATCGAGGTTACGTACCAAACAAACAGTATGTGCCTTAACATCGTTTTATTTTTCAATACAGTTTGAGTTCCTTTACGGGCGTCCGACCTGCACTTGGCCGGATTTTATTGTATGTTGCTGTGCATAAGATATCTGACTATAATCGTACTAAGTTCAAGGCCTATATGTATTACCGTTTATACATTAGAGCTAAAATAAAAAACATTCATAAAAATACGTAAGGAGTTCTTGTGCACCTTTTAATTTCAACTTTGTGTTTCTAAACTTATTTTTTAGGCATTCCGCCATACCAACACCTGTACTGTACAATCAATTACAACACTATCCATGTCACCGCACTATATGTTTTAGATGTTCTCTTAAGAATCACAAAATTGAATCAGGCAAAAAGTTTTCAATAAAACAAAATATAACTTATTAAAATATTCTGTAATCACCAGCCTCCAGAATTGTCTCCCGAAGAGCAACAAAAGCGTCAAGAGAAAGTGGAATCTATCAAGAAGATGCTAACAAGCTCTTCAGCAGATCCCAACAGCAAGGTAACTGTACTCAACGAATCATGTAGCTTTATAAACTTAATTTATTTTTATCGACCGTATTCGTTTTTCAAACCATCCAGTCAGATTGAAATAAATTTCGTAACTAGATTGGTACTAAAGTAAATTATATTATTAACATCATTTTTTATTTTAAAATAACCATGGTCTGCAATAGTATAATTCTGTACTCTTTCACATAATTTCAAACAACATAATACGTTTGGACTATTCATTGATAGATTTACTTTAAGCCAATGCCTGTACTATATATATACAATAACAACATTTCCTAAAGTATTTTGTTCACGGACTTATTCATGAACATTTCTTTCATTTCCGTTTATAGTGATTTATATTACATTATCTAACATCGCGTGAATTGCGTCACTCATGCAATTGATGATTTCATTTCGCAAAACAATTATTCTGACGTGTTTACTTGCATCAACGGAAACGTTATTTATATTTTCATCGTGTTTAGTTTCACTTGTTTTAGTTACACTTTTCGCTGAATTTCGTACAACTTTAAACTATTCAACCTTTAACCTAATCATTGTGTACTGTCTCTGTAGATTTATCATATTATAATTCGCTATATCTATGCATGATAGAGCTAACCTTAAAAATTAAATGATCATTATCTCTGCATTATTTTTTTTAGCTTTCAATGTTCACTTGAATGATCTTCATGATATTTGTTTATTTGCATGATGATTAAAATTTCACTCAAATTAAAATGTTTGCCTCCAATTATATACTTGATTAGTATTATGTTTGGGGATAGGATAAAAATTACTGCAAATTACACTGTATAAGCTTTCATATATCATTTTCATTGTTTTGGTTGACATCATTCATTGTCACGCTTACATAATATTGTATTTCATCATGACTCAATTCAGAGTCGGTATCACTATCTATGATTCTACAACAATCCGAAAATTCATCAAGGGTATACATTTGTTAATATATAGTTTTGTTTGTTACCCTCTTTGTTTGATCAATTTAGGAGTTTTGTATTGTAATGTTATATACAAATATCCCCAAACGTAATTGTTACATACTTGTATTATTGTAAAGCTTTGAATGGCTGTACAAACCGTGTATGCTTAATAGAGTCCAGACGCGGGCGAGAAGCGGCAAAGGGAACATCTGCTGCAAATGAACCAGTTACTGGCCAAACAAGTCACGGAGATGAGCAAAATCATCGCTGGTAAGTCTGCTGATTTTGGTTTTGTTGAAGTTTCTTTGTTTGAAGTTTGAATCATTGACAGGGAAACTTGATCTAATTTATTGCAGTCAACCCAAAAAACGGGCAGGAAAAATCAAAATTTGTTTCCAAAGTTTCTAATCACGAGGGCGATTGACTCTGATGCAAGAGTTGAATCATTAAACTTTTATTGAATGAAAATGAGCTCATTTATTAATTAATAATGACTGTTTAATCCACACGTCACATGTTTGCAACTCAAGAGGCAGCCTGTAGGCGGCGCAGGCGCAGTGTACGATCATATTACGGAAAAGAGCCTACACATGGCTTATATGACGCAAGGGACAGATCTTTCTCACGAGTATGTTTGTCTTTTGAATACTAATCAAGGTTTTAATAGCCTCGGTGGTGCTAATTTATTACTCTCTTGTTCTCAACAACTTTTCAAAACACATACACATTATTATTAATGTTTTTAAAATTGTTTAGATACGAAAATCTCATTAGTAACTGTTTTCCAAATGTGAAGACTTGAAAAAATCTAAAATATTATCTTCTCTCAATTCATTGATTTAGAATGTTTTTAAAAAAAGTGTCATAAGATTGCTTGGATAGCGCGTTGGTGTTAGAAACGTTCATAGGCGATGGTAAACACTGTCTATCAGGTGGGCCGCCTGCCTGTGTGTCTACTATAAGGCAATAAAAAAAACAAGGAATAGTGAAAAATAATGTATATGTACTCGGTTTAGTGTTTTAATGGAATTTAGATCAGGTTTCCCTATATTGATGTTTGTTTATTTTGTTTCTGAGTCTCCGGCATGTTCAACTACTGTTTTATCTTATTGGCAAATATTTTAAAATTTTCTACGAACAATATAAGTAATCATCTCATAAATTTAATTCTCATATTTTGCATTCACTACTTAATTGGATTTTTCAAATATCTTGTATGGATTTTCTCATAATTGGACAAAATATGAGAGAATACAGTTTATGTTGAGTATGCCATTACTTGCTAAGTAACTTCACGAGCAGCATCTTTAGTTATGTTATGTTTTATCTTTAGTTAGATTTGAGTGTTGCACTTTAATTTGCAATTTAGTTTTCCATTATACTTTATACTATTTATAGAATGGTCAGATTTATATCGTAATAATTATATACTATATTGACTGTACCAATATTATATCGGTGTGTACTTTTTATAGTTGAGAAATTGGTATAGAACCTCGTTGTGATTATATATCGTTTTAAAAATAAAACAGTTTTGCTCAAAGCAATGATGAGTCTAATGGTTTTTGAAACTATATTAGAGTAGCCAGTATTGGACCAACATAATTCTGATTGTATTAAATTTTCCTTAAGCAAAATGTGTTGTATAATTTCCGCGAATCTGATCATTCCAAACGTGATTTGATGTGACTAATCTAACCACGTGTTTTCACGCATGTAACAACATTATGCTTGATGTCGTTTGTCCCGTTTCTGCAGGAACCAACACTGACCAAGGACCGTCTGCCACCAACCACTGAATCACTATCACATATCGTGTTACCATCACATACATATCACAAATTATCATAATTATTTACTTCTTCTTTCCTATCCAAATAGGGTTTAAATGTTACAATGATACTGGTAAAATTATCGTAGATTTGATTCGTAGGTTTGTGAGATTTTTTAATGTAAGTAATATCAATAATAAAGTATAGTTTCTTTGGATTCATCCTTAGATATGGAATTTGTATCACGGCGACATTGACCTTTATGAGATTTCCACTCTTTAACCTTACACAAATCTTCACACGTTTCTAACCTTTACACTAAAATGTCATGTCTTTACACTTTTGTGACACCATCTCCGAAATTCTTACCCAAACTATTGGCTGCCATGGACGGTCCTAAGAAGATCCAGTGTGTCTGCAGCATGGTTTCGTTTTATGCGTTATGTTGTGAGTAGTCCCTTTACTAAAACTTTCTGTAGATGCCTTGTTTTTTTGCATTTCGAATTTGAACTTACTAATGTTAAAGTAATGTTTTATTTTTTTAATATATAAGATTGTCTGATTTTGGTTCACAGTTATAATGTCAAATTTAGAGCCAAATGACCGTTACATATACCGTGTTATACTATAATAACATGTATATGTTTGGTTTCAAACATATATTTGCAGGCGTGGTCTGGATTTTTTTCCAGAATATAGACACGAGTAGTTCAATATAGTAAGTTTTATCGGTCCTATATTTTGAAACAGGCAATAATAATACATAAAAGGACACGTTAAAAGCTGATTGCGATTTTCAAATGAATAAATCTTAATAAATCTTATAATATGCTTAATACTTTATATTTTCGGACAGTGAAAGCATTAGAAGAGCTGCCTAAAAATATGAACTCGGAAGACTGGGATGATCGCTCGCCAGAGGTTGAATTGCCCATCTATCAACAAAGGGACAATTTCTTCACATAAAATACGTATACCAATTTACCATCAAGTGACAATAAAAACACTCGAAACTTCATTCAAGCGTTCATTGAAATATGAGATGAATTGTTTTAAATCATGTTCATGAGTGAATGTCTGCAGTGAAACAACATCATAATATTTGTATAAACGTATAGTGAATAAGAAAGTAGGTTTTATACCGTCTACACAAACTTGGTGAATTATCGTGAAGATAATATCACAATACATAGCGGCACTGATGCGATGTGAGGTACAAATGTAAAATTAGTACAGTTTATTGAGTAAAAACTTTGACAGCAAGTGCAGCTAATATTGAAAATATGCCCCAACGAACGAAAACGTTGTATATATTAACGTATTTGTCGCAAATTTAGAAATCACGAATATAGATCTTCCTTGCAATGTAAAAGCTTTACAAATTAATTAGAATGATACAACAGTGATAAGGGATGTTATTAAATGCCATTTTATTATTCACCAAATTGACTAATATCATACTTTTCAAAAAAAAAATTTGTAGGTATAAATAATACCTAATATCATATTTATCAAACTAGCTATAACGCTAAACACAACTATAATTTACACAGCCATAGCTACTTATATAATTTTGAAATTTTGAAACGTGTACTTTATTCAAATGCTTCACTATTTTATTAAAAAAAACAACTTGGTTTTTAACAAATTAATTGCCCAGTAGAAAATAAAATCTTTAACTGTTGCTAAGTGGTATATATTATCAGTACTAATATTATAAATGCGAAAGTAACTCTTTCTGTCTGTCTGTCTGTTACGCTTTCACGCCAAAACTACTGGACCGATTTGAATGAAATTTGGTATGGAAATAGTTTGAGACTCGGGAAAAAACATAGGATAGTTTTTATCCAACCGTGCAAATAGAGGTTAATTTTTTTGCGTGATAACCGACATACGCGCGGGCGGAGCCGCACCCGGAAAGCTAGTATGTGATATGAGTCATAAATCCAAAATTGTACGTTATAATTTTTTTGATCGAACCTACTCGATAACAGCATTATTTTATCAAGTAATAACTTAAATAAAAAAGAGAAAACTTTCGTCATACTATAATTGCTTTCAAATCTTAAAGTACTTAGGTATACCTACTTCTTTTATTCATATTGTATATGCCTGATCAAGTTGATTTAATTTAGCTCAATATCAATGTCATTCCTTGTCTATTATATAGATACATAACAATACCTACATATTGTACTTATAATTTATTGTATTAGCAAATATGAAATAAGTTTTGTAATGGATAGGTACTTATGTAGTCATTTAGCAGTAAGAGCTTAATTTTAAGTCAAAGTAGGTACAGCTGCACCTTATCTTATAAGTACTTATTAGTATTAAATATAATTTGCAGTTGTTCCATATGTGTGTATATAAATTTTATTTTACTAACTTAAACTAGTAGTCTTGAAATATATTATTGAATATTCAAATAAAGTTGCCATGTTTGTAGATTACTGTAGAGATTTTAATAGTGTGATTGTTTAAAAACACGAAGTTGTTAGGTTTACAAATCACAGCATAAATAGGATCAGAAGGTTCACTCCACAAAGCCAGTCCAATAAATAAGCGACTTTAGATACGAAGCAATAAGGTGCACTTCAGCTCGCAAAGCATATCAAATATTTTATTTACCTGCAAAGCGTCTCGCTTTCTATCGCGTAAGTACTCATAGCTCTTACGAGTATCTCTTTAGACGCGGCACGCCCGGGTACGCCGAAATACCTGTAGCTTTGTGCCTAAAGCGCGAAGTGCGCCAGGCCACACAATAAAATGGGCCAGGCCTGCTCAAAAGGCTTACAATGCTCTGCGCATCCAATACAATAACGAGTTTAGGGCGTTGTTGTGACTTCCGCGATTCTGCAGTGCATCAAATATGTTCACACAAGCACATACTGACACGTTTGATGCCATTTGGCGCAAAAAGTCAGGTTCATTGCTAAACAGACTTCGCTCAAGTAGCAACAACATCCTAAATACTATATCAGGTAAATTTGATTGTCCATTAGTGTGGAAACTCATTCAGAAGACTAAATCATTAGTAATAAAGTATTAACCTACATACAAAAATTGGATCAAGTTGGCTGAATAAAGAAATTTTATTATTATTATTATATCCAAAATCATCAAATTCGTATTACGCGTCTGATAAGCTTATTCGAGAGAAGTAAATGTTGGAGGTAACGTCTTTCTTGTTTTTAAACTTTCACACTATTTAATAATTATATTTTTATACACGAATATCAATGCGTTTTAGTATGATTTCGTTTGATTTTATTTAACTGTATATAACAACAATTTAATGTTTAAGCTTCTGCCTGTCCCTTTCGGGATATAAAGGCGTGATATTTAATAAAAAAAACAGGTGTAAATAAAAATGTTTAGTTCTATTTGAAGTAGTTAGTCAATTATTTTAAAACGAAACCTTATGAATGTAGAAGTAGAGATTTATTGTAGTTTGATATTTAAATGTGAAATATTGGAAATATAGGAATATGGAATATATATTTGTTCAAAAATAATTATGTAGGTATGCTTCACGCTTTGTATGTGTACGTAAGCAGTTGAAAAAATATATTGAATGTCTTAATAAATTTCCTAACGACAAAAGAAAATGCTTTATTTTCTCATCGGCAGTTTATGCCATAATCAATCTCTTATGGAATATTATACATATATGTACTGATTATACATATATACACTTGCGAATTCAAAATATTTTCCTTAATACGTTAATTACAGTACAAGTTTTATTTTTTTTTACTGACATAAAAATCTTTCGTATATAGATATATTTCAAAAAAAAAACACAGAATTATTACACACTTCACAAAATGTCGTACTTAAAATTAAAAAAATATATATAAAGTAAGTAATTATATACCCCAAGTTTATTGTAGGGACTTTATATCGTAGAAAATATAGAATAGCCATATTTGGTAGAACTTATTATATACAAGTATATCGTTGAAAGTATGCCTAAATAATAAAAAGCTTTAAAATCTACATAATATTATATAATTTGTATTAAAATACCTGTTCCCTTTTAACTGTCCTTCCTAGAGCTTAATATACATATAATACAATGTACTTATAATATTGTTTTTATATAATATATCTTTTTATATTTAGGCACTAATATCGCAATTCTCATATTTATTTTACATACCTTTATGTTATATTCATATATATATAATGTTTAATGAGTTTGTGCCATAAAAATATTGTTTTTGAATAGACAACTTTGACATGTTAAAAACTAACTGCCATTCTATAGGTCTGCTAATGATGTTCTACTTGTATTCTATATAAATATTTCTTAATTAGATATTTTTCATGTAATCTAAACTAACAATTTAGAAATTATAGACTGACTTCAGTTTGCCTTAGAAATCCTCATAAATTATTAAATTGACAATTCATTTTATTCTATACGGTCAATTAGTATTATATATATTCATATAAAGTATTGTAGTTTTTATATATAAACTTTAACTGAATGAAATATCTGACTGTACTAACACTTCCAGTTTGAAGGTGCGTTACTAAAGTACCTAGAATGTATCTATAGAAATGTTAGCTACCCTCTTCCATTTTCAGTAATAATAATAAGATTATAGGTATTTTCGCCTCTATTAAAATGTATACTGCATAATTAAAATTCATCAATTTTAAAGTTAAATTAAAAATATTTTCCTAATAGACCACGCGGATACAACTTGGTGTACTGTCTGTAAGCGTAAGTCAGTGTGACTGCTTAACGCTTACATATTATCATAGCTATATCGTAGATTCGATTGATATGTTAAATTAACCTTAATGCGCTATATCCTACAAAGTATTAAAATAATTCCGATAAATAGCAAAAAAGTTATATAAATATAAATTATTAAAACTATTATGATTGATGATATAAACGAAAGCAAGTTCGCGCAAAAAGACAAGTTGAGAAGAGAAGAGCAAGAGCATTTTTGCAAGGCGGCATTCTAAATGAAATTCTTTCAAACCTAACTACACGATGGATAATTCTTGTAAGGTCCGACCTATCTCATCGTGCATGAACGCTTTAAGCTGTCTTTCTGTTTCATAACATAAGATGGGGCTGGTTGCATGGCACTACTAGCAACGACAATGTGTGTAAACGATAAGAGATCTGTCATGGATATACTTTTTTATTTTTTACTAAATTAACTAGCATGCCGGAAACTAAAAACACGGTTTTATTGTTAACAATTTATATATTAAATTAATCACCAAAAAAAAGATTTTATATCTTATTTTATAGCTCACTAAAATTCCTTTGCATATGCAAGGGTTGTTACCTTAAAAATAAGGTTTAAATTTCGTTTTTAAATTCTCACAAAACAGTATTACTTTTAATAATGTTATCTCCGTGTAAGAACTAGAGAAAAAATTGTCTAGCGCTCGTTATAGTGAATTAAAATGAGTCCCGGACAATTGTATTTCCTTTTATTTTAAGTTTGGTTTGCTATTGTACTTGATAATGTAATAGGTGACATTCGTAGAATATAATTTACATTACATAAAACAAAAAAATAACTAACAGTTGGGAGATAACATAATTTTTGATATTTAAAGTTACGTGGATTTATGGGGTTAGTTTTAGTAACAATATTCATTATTCAGTTATTTAGTGTCGCCAATTTTATCATCATCATGTACAAAAGTTACCAAACCACAGTGAAATTCAAAAAACTGTTCAAATTTCTAATTTACTGCCTATAAACCTGAAATTTCAATGTCCACCAAACTTGCATATTAGTCAAGCTTAAGAAATATTTACATAATGTTGATATCAAGTAGCCGTAATCAATATAAAACATCGGTTTATGCCTTAACTGAGTTGTAATGACCTACAGGGACGTGTGCATATTATTTTATATGTTCTCCTATTGTATTTACCAATCCTTGTAATTATAGCGTATGTTGTTCAAATGATATATAATATGGAAATAAAATACTATGCTATTTATATATGTGTCGTTATTCCACAAATTATCTCTTGCTTCTTATAATATGTCTAACAGCTAATTATAACGCGTATCACGCTTCTGAGTTGTGATTCGTAGATTTAATGTATTGTACAAAGTTATACACTGGAGGATCAAAGGATTATACACTGCTCAACAAAGCCCGCTAAAATTCCCACGCTTAGCAGGCGTCTTGTGGATCGACTGTAAGATAGCAGTTCCTCAGAAGGCGCTGTGAATATACCATCTGATATTTTGACATCCATTCGAGCCCGGCACCCCATGGGCGCAGGTAATGATCATCACAGTTATACTATGTTTCTGAAAAACTAGATTCAGAATTGGCGTCTTCCTAGACCTAGCAAAAGCCTTTGACACAGTCTCGTGTGTCTATACTTAGTAGCAGTAGGCCTAGCAATAAGGCCGCCGATTGTACTTCTCTTCTTTTATCTTAAGATGAAATATTTTGTTAGTTATATTAATTGTAATAAGAAAGTACGTTATGTGTTATCTATCTATCTACTTTAAGGAAGCTGGAAAGACTCGGAGTTCGAGGAATGGCGCTCAAGACAGCGTTTGAGTGTTCAAGATTGCTACAGTGACATTCGCAAGTCCTTAAAATCTAAAAATAGACCCTGCCAGCAACACCCTATTTTCTATATGAATTGTGACGGTACATGACCTGATGATAAGCGGCGACCTCTGCCTGTAACAGATACATTACGTCACAAAATGAACTGCACTGGCAGTGCTTTGTCTTTGCTCTTGAGAGCCAGTACAGTGAAATGACAGGTGAGACATACAGTTATAAACACTCATGTTTTGACTCTACCTAACTGGGTTTCAAGGACTGTTGCCGGAACACACTATAAGATGCTTGGCAACAGTATCAGTTGGTAGCTAGCCAGGCGAGCATTCGCAAAATGCCCTTCCACCATGCTATGAATGCGGTGGGGATTGAACTATGGACCTGCGGCATTACAGCTCGGATATCACTGCTTCAAAATACTCTCTATTATATATTGGTCAACTACCTAAAATCAATTGACGCCTTTTATGATCATTTAATGAGGGGATTTGCACATGATCTGTTTACCAAAATTATGTTATTTGTTAATAACAAAAACTTATTGAAATGAAAGAAAAATTAGGTTTTTGATTGACATTTAATAATTAATGAAGCTCTTATTAACTCAAGGATTTAATTTGAAACTTAATGAAGTTGTTGTTAACACACATTGCAATTTTTTATGATTTTAATCATATTCTTACAGTAGCAAATTGTAAGGAAGTCATCTTTCTAATTCTGGTATCGCGAATAAACTAGGTGATATCCTGCATATATCCGCTTAATCATAAGTTTACTTATGATTGGTTTGTATGGATTAGTACAGATGCATTTTACGCCGTCGCCTAGCTAGCTAAGCAGCAAATATTTCAGTAACTGGAAGCGTCTTTCCAACTATACTACCAGCAGCAGGTGATGAATACTACTGACAGAAGTGACAGTTCGGACGGAGGAATTCCGAGTAAGCGGGTAACGCCAGTTACCCGCGCTAGACGCTGTGTACAATCGTGACTTCCAGACGAAGAACTTCAAATATGTTCGAACCTGGTACATTCGTCGAAGTTTCGAACTTCGGGTCCGAAAGAAAGGTATCCGCAAACACGTATTGGCTCACTTTTGTTTAACTTCGTTCGTAGCATAGACTAGCAAGCATTTGCCTGTATGGATTCTGACGATATTTTTTTAATTGGATTCGTATGGTTTGTATATTATCAAAATATGAAATTATAGTCAAAGTCAAGTTCTAAATATGCAGAAAGAACACAAATACTAATGAGGATATAAATACCTATGGAGAACAAAGAAATTAACGTTAATTTTATATACGAGTATCTAACTTCTAGAACAGTAGCGACACCTCTCGCTGATCCCTAACTACATAGGACTGTCACTCTTACCATGTGAAAATGTTCTATAATTTCTCTTAGTTACGACTAAAAATTGATTGAGGCATAATAGCCTTCTCAGAGTAGTATGGGAGATTCCCTAGAGGGCACGATTTGTGATGAACGATGCGATACGACCATAGATTATATGAAACAACGACTTTCGTACCGCAAATTCGATTTTCGTTGACTAAAGTTTCACTCGTAACACGAAAATCTAAACTTCGTTGAATTGTAGTAGCGGCCCTGGTCGGAGCAATATCCGGTAAATGTTACGCGAGTCCTAGCCGGTTATTAAATAATAATTAGGTGATGAATACACCAATGCTATTGAGGGTATATTCCGTTGGAGCTGTAACGCAAGGCAGCGGTAACTATACCAAACAAGTTTTTCCTAAAAAAAGGAGTGGAATAGTACACAGATATAGTCTCGTATTATTTGAAAAACAATTACAAAGTCTGCTTCTATGAGGCAGTGCTTTTATCAGATTGTTTCAATTTGAGACAAATTATTGAGACATACATATTATTGTTGAAGCATACTTACAAGATGTTTTTTTATATACGCTTTTTTACCCTTGATAGGTTAACCTTTGACCACCATCTCACCTGATGGTAAGTGATGTTGTCGAAGATGTTGTTCAGGGTAAATTAGAATGCTCTCAAGGACAGTTGCCAGAACACACCGTTTGGTGCTGGCGACAGATTTTCTACTAGAGAGTGGTAGGTGCTTGCCAGGTGGGCTTTCGCAAAATGCCCTACCACTATGCAAATTATATACGCAATTCATTATATTTTATATACGCGATATAGAATTATCTTTATTTCTACTGTACATGAGAACCTTGATGTCGCCGTTCGTAAACAAAATCGTAAAAAATATTGGCCACCAATATTCACAGTAAACTTTGATAGCTAAGGTGCAACTGCGTAAACATGTCGATCACCTGCATCTTTGAGAGCCAGATATTTTTTTTATGCATTTAGCCTTTGACCACTATCTCACCTGATGGTAAGTGTTGATGAGGTCGAAGATGTTGTTTAGGCTAACCTAGAATTACTGGCTTTCAAGGACAGCTGTGGGAACACACCGTTAGGTGCTTGGCGACAGATATTCTACTTGAGGTTGGTAGCTAACCAGGCGGGCATTCACGGAATGCCCTACCACCATGCTATCACGACTGCCATCCTAAGACAACAACCGGGACCGACGTGCCCTCCGAAGCACGGAAGCGCTCAGTAGTAATGTCACTAGCGGTCACCCATCCAACTCATGACCGCGGCGGACGCTGCTTAACTTTGCTGGATCGGTTCAGAATGGCTAAGCTAACTTCGCTACGAGCGCTTCGATTCGAATTCGCTGATTGTAAGTCTGCCATTTTCAACCATACTTCGATTGAAATGGTCGCTTAGTAAATATAATTTATGGTAAATTTTAAGAGCAACACTCCAGAACTATTAATAAAGTCGTCGTTGTAATTTCACTTCTAGATAAGGATTTTTTATAAGTATCTATAATTTAATGCCAGTTGCGTATGTGAGTGTATTTATTTATCGCATTATTTTAAATATTTATGTTAGATTTTCTGACCTTAAGTATATGATTTAAGAGAAGTTTTAAAAGAAGATAATTATTACATTAATTGGTAATAAATATCTTCTTTTCTATTTTCTTTATTCGGCAATTAAGTTGCCGTATATTTTTTTTTATCCAAGCTTTACGATTTTTAAGCCGTATAAGCCGAAAACGCGTGAACCCTAGTTCTCACAAGGTCGAGAATATCAAGCATAAGTACTTTTGAAACGTTAACCTTGATACGATTATCTTTTCTGATGTAAAACTAAATTTACATCGGAAAAAGAAAAGAAGATAATTATTGGCAGGAATTTTGGAACTAACAATTTTTCTACTTATATATTATTAACCGGCCTCAAAAAAAGGAGGATGTTCTCAATTCGTCTGTATTTTTTTTAAGTTTGTTACCTCAGAACTTTTGACTGGGAATACCGATTAAGATAATCATTTTTTATTTGAAAGCTGATGCTTGTTCTGTAGTCCCCTTTAAATTTAATCAAAATCAGTCTAGCCGTTTTTGAGTTACACTCCAATAACTGAAAAATATTTTCCTATCTTGATGATATAGTCGTTGACAATGAATGACAATCGATCCCGTAAGTAGCATGGTTCACTAAAAAAAGTAAAAAAAAAATTTTAATCAATAAATGGAACCAACTTCAACATTCAAACTGTGAAATGACATTATGATAATAGGTACTTTTGAACTAACATGGTACCGACTTCAACAAGTTATTTCACAGTTTTGAGTGTTGAAGACAGTTCATTTTTTTGGTTAATTATATTTATTTACTTTCACAGTCAGTGAGGGATGGAATTTATCACAAGATTGGGTAAATCTGCAGTTAAAAAAAATATCAAAGCGATTCATCAGTAAGTATTAATCATTAAGTTTTACAACTTCCGGGTCTGGGGGTGGTGTGGCGACGCTAATGCTCGTTAAATCGACATTGCCCCGCATTCAATGCAAGCCCTCTTGATTGATTGCGCACGGAAAAAATATCTCCTTCAACATCTTATTTTGATCCAGAAGAGAATTTTTCTCCAATTACAAATTGATTTCAGGTAAAAATTCAAAATTAGAAACAGTTATCACAAAATTACATATCATGGTTGTAAGCATCGGGTTAATAGATTTTGTAAATGTATTCACACTACTTATTTTCAATAACCCAGAGTACACGGTTGTAATAGATTATGTTTTCACGCTCTAGAATATATTTTTGTGTAATTTATGATCTAAAGTAATAGATATTAGTGTCTTTGTATTAAACATTTGTACCTTATGGAAGAGACTGCCTTTGTAACACAGTTTTTACTAAAACAAAAGGCAGAGTTACAACCAATTTTTTACCCGATGTTTTTCAATAAAGATATTATTATTATTATAATGACTCGAATAATTAGATTGCAGATTGAAATTAAATGCACGGTAATGTTATCTAACATTACCGTGTTAAATGTATGTTAAGTATTCGTTAAAAGACGTTTAAAAGAATGGCCCCGAATTTCTTGCCCGTTCTTCTCGCAGTGGCTCTATAATTTTTTTTGCTGAACGTGGCAGTACAATCTAGAATATTTCAATATTAAAATTTGTAATTGACCTTCATAAGAGCGTCGTAGACGCGTAAATTGAATAAATGATTTTGATTTTTGAGTTATGTAATGACAAATGTCGATAATTCAATAGACAACTACCCTTCTCTAATCTATTTTAATAAATCCTCTTTTTGTTACGTAAGTACCTAATTTAAATAAACCAAACTTCCTATCTTACTGGGCACGTAGGTAATTAATTATTAACCTGGCTTTGTTAAGGCTTTAAATGAGGATGTTTAGGGGAATTCTACTAAATTATCTATATTAAAGTCTTTAGGTATAATCTAAAATTGAAATTGCAAAAACTTGTTTTGATACGAGGGATAATCAATACTTTTATAAGTTTGGTACAATTTTGTGTTTCGATCGATAAGATTCTACTATAGGCTGGCATTGGTTGATACAGATTTTTAACATTGGTTGATATACGAGTATATACATCATTCGATTAACTTGATCCTTGTGACAATGACCGGTCAGGTAGGTTAGATGCCTTCTATGGAGACCAGAAGTAGCTTTTTAAATCCTTTGTTAAGATATATTAACAGCTGATTTAGATGCGCAGCGCACGCGCACCTCTACGTGGTCAGTTCAATGCCGAGTCCGCTTCCTTCCGTTATTTATTTGAGTATCTAACTGTGGCTTCTTGCATGAAAATCCCCAGTTTGGTTGTGGTCTCCACTTGTTTTTATCCGACTGAAAAAAAAGAAGGAGGTTCTCAATTAGTCTGTTTTTTATGTTTGTTACCTCAGAGCTTTTGACGCCTGTCGTTTGGTCCCATTTCAATTTTTTTCCTATCTTGATGATAGTGAATGACAATCCAGCCCGTTATTAGTGAGGGTCACTAAAAATAATTGAATAAATAATTAACCGAAGAAATGGAACCAACTTCTACACTAAAAAGTGTGAAATAACTTGTCAAAGTCGGTACCATGCGCACAATATTGTGATAAAAGATACTTTGGAACTATCATGGTACTGACTTCTATCAATCTGGCGTGACCAATTCGTAAAACAATTTTGATGAGGTATGACGATGAATGAGGCGCAAATGCACAAAGGCGGATACTATTTATTTTATTTCATTAAGTTCCCAAAGAGAAGCTAGGTCTTAGAGAGGATCGTAGCATCCACATTTTAAAGTCTTTATTGTACTGAAATCAGATTTGAACTATCCACATTTAAAAGCAATCTACTAAAAGCCAAGCGTACCAAATTTTTAACATATCCATTTCTTTTATCCAATAGCACTGCAACTTCTCTAGTTACAAATATTTAAGTAGGTATGCATGCTGAGCAAACATCATATTTACAAATGTTTTTAGAGCACTCAGTTTAAAAAAAAAACGCGCGTCTTTTATGGACCGAGTGCCTTAACTGCTCTCTATAATCTAGTCTAGAATTATAAAATACATGCGTACCTATGGACTGCCACGCAGAAGTCTGTGATTCAATTCATGCTACGAGCGGCTCTTGAAGGATGTTTTTTTTATGCCTGATAGCAGCCTTCAGATATGAGCCTTTGATCACTATCTCACCTGATGATAAGTGATGATGTGGTTGAAGGTGTTGTTCAAGCTAACATAGAATTACCGGCTTGCAAGGACAGCTGCCGGAACATACCGTTAGGTGCTTGGTGAGATATTTTCTATTTGAGGGTGATAGCGAGGCAATTATTAATATATTAATATTAAGCAATATTCGTAAAATGTCCTATCACCACGCTGTAACGACACGACTGCCATACTAGGACAACAACCGGGACCAAAAGCGCACAATAGTAATGTCACTAGCGGTCACCCATTCAACTCATGACTGCGTCGGACGTTGCTTAGCTTTACAGATCGGTTAAGAACAGCTTAGCAAACTTCGCTACGAGCGCTTCAAAATAACTAAAGTATATAGAACTTATTGCGAATACACGCTTGGCTAGCAATCCCTAATAAAAATCTGTCGCCAACCACCTACGTGTATTTCGGCAGCTGTAGTTGAGAGCTAGTACTTCTAGGACCTGTTTAGCTCGATCGCAACATCACTTGCTGGTTAGATAGTAGTCAAAAGCTAAACTATCAGCTATACTTAATCTGGTTTTGAACCAGATTTACTTATCCTTTACTTACTGCCTGGCAACGAGCTGTCAATTTAGAGAGTATTCAATGTCTTTAAAAGAAAAAGTCGTCGTATCAATTTCGGTGCAAGTGTAGTTTCGTCGTTAAATACCAAGTGACCAAAGAAGGCAAAATGTTGCATGAATGGGCCTAATTTATGTTATGGTTTGCCAGTTCTCCACAAAATGATTCGGAAAAATCATATTATGTGGGAATTCTTATTTCCTTATTTAGAGATAAAAAACATAATACATATAAAGGAAAACTAGCAATCCGGAAGCATAGATATAAGGCTCAGAATATACATGAAAAATTTCATCGAGTATGAAAACTTGGAAGTTAAAATGGCAAAATTAAGTTTGTGTGGCTCGAAGTCACCAGCCTTAAACTGCACCAGTATTATTTCATACTGTACCTAGCTGAAGGACAACCAGAGGATGTATAATCTATCCATTTAGAATCTAGAACGTTTAAAAAATACTTAGTTATAAAACGTTCTTCATCGTCTGTATGTACCTATGCTTAACCTGTCCTATCTATATCCGTATAGGTATAGGCAAGTTCTCGATTATACTATTCGACATAACAATGACAAATGCCAAATTCCCAACATTCTGCATTCACCGTAGGTTCTATTGCATGAATGAATTTTGCTCTCTGCCAATAGTTAACGGCTTAAATTATAAGGGCTTTTCCATATCCTTCTGTTGGATGTCGTGAAAAGTGCTAAAGCGAATGAATGCGCTCTACGAGCAGCATGCCACCACTTACGTCGTTATGAGTGGAGTGTTGCTGTACGTTGGGCGTACATCAAGGCTCCTAAATTCGATAAAATATACCATTGTTTGACTCCTATCTTAACGCCTTGATTACCCGAAGAGTAGTGGCTAACTTACCAACGCAATCATTTCCAAGAAGGGTTTTAATCTGGAAGGCGGCTGACCATAAAATAGAGCCAAATCTTATTACAATTTAAAATATATATTTTTTATAATTTTTGTTCTTATGTTATCCTATGTGCCGTTAGAGGAAACATATTTTAAGTATACTTATGTTCTTGAGTTTGCTTTTATGTTGTAAGAAAAGAAATAAGTATATATACTGATCTCAAATGAGTGGGATAAAATGATAAGAGTAGAGAGTAGAAAACTGTGGTTGTATTATGGCTTTGGTTGCCTCCTAGGTATAGTGCAAAAACTGTTGCGTCGCTTTTGAATCCTGGCTTCGTTTCCTAGGTAGTTATGGGTAGTTAGAATTCGCAGTAGCAATCCTTTATCGGATTTTGGAAATGAGCCCGGTACCTATAGAGGTAGGCTGTCTATAGAGTCAGCCTACCTGCAAATCCAAATATAAAGCAAAATGCCTAAAACGATGTCTTACATGCAAATTACCTGCTATGTCCTATAAGATGGCAATATGTTGTATAAGATGACAATAGGCTCGCTCAAACGAAATGGAACTAAAAGTGTGGAGCTCGTTAACAGTACGCTATCTTCGAAACATACCTTTTCCAAGACAACATACCTCTATGCATATCTGAAGTCCACATAGTGCTCTGGATTTATTGAGTAGGTATTTGCAAGTCATGGCATCAATCTTAAATGTCAGTAGATCTGGATCAATAGTTCGAGATCGATGGATCTGCCCACTTTTACCATGGTTTAACTGTAGATTGCACTGCTGCAATCCATCATAAATGAATTTAATAAACTGGATTGGATATTATTCCATGATGATATGTGTAGGGAAACTTTTTTAACTAGTACGCTTTCTAGATATAATTTTGATAGTGACGAAGCTATTTGTCATAATTTATCTCACGATATCAAAGTATTTCATTCGATTCAGTACAAAGGATACATTCAATTAAAGGCTACAAAATATATGTATATACCTAACCAGTAGGTATATAGGACGTCCCACGGATATGTTATGATAAAGCTAGAAGTTGATTATTTTTCTCGTGTAACAGGTGCGATTCCCGGTTCAACCATGTAATTATTTAAATATCTGTGAATGGAGTTTAAATTATTTTTTTAATTTAAATAATGTCTTCTAAAATAAAAACTACAATCGTAGATATTTAAATAATTATAAGGTTGAACCGGGAATCGAGCCCGTTCAACGAGAAAAATAATCATACTGTAGCTTTATCGTACCGATCGATAGGCGTCATCATAAGCATTATTTTTTGCTAAATAATATAGTGTCAGTAATAAAAGGAAGACCATGAATTTTAACATTTGATGTATAACAAAATAGCACTTAAGTGTACTCACTTCAGTGCTATTTTGTTAATCAAATAAAAAATAGATGAAAAATTATTAGACGTTATCATTGTTGACGCAGAACTGTAAAATAATACTGGGAAATTATCCTGAGAATACACCAAAACATAAAGGGTTTATATATGAGGTTGATTTGTAGATTAGAGAAAAACATTCAAATTATTAGGTAGGTAGATAAAACGTTTACGTATACCTTACCACAGAAAGGCAGCTTTTCCTTGACGCTGTCTTTTCCTAAACAGGATTTTATCGTCATTGGAACAAATAGTTAGACATAGTACCGGCGTAATGTATGGGGTGTGAAGGTCATGAGCGGATCCAAAAAGAGTGGCCGCGTGAAGAAGTCCGTCATCTCTGATTTAAATCTTAGGTAATCCCCTACCCCTATAATTTTCTTGAAATTGAGCCTTCATTCTACTCTTGGTTAGGATGAAAATTACTTAATTTTTTGGCAAGATGACATAGAAAACACCAGATATTTTACCAATTGTGATTATTATGAAAACAATTAATTAAAGGGTCATCAACAACCGAATGATTTGACCTACGCTCTAATAACCCAGATACGCAATGTTTTATCATATAAGGTTAATTGAACGAAATAATTTGGTATCTTAATCGCAAAACGTAGGTACTAATCTTTAATCACTTATACTAAAAGAATAATGGCCCAATTTTTGAACTTTGAAAATGAATAAAATAAGAAGTCTTGGAGATTTAACTGAAAAATAATCTACTGAAACTGAAACACAACATATAATGTAAAAGTATCTTTTTATTTGTATTATTGTATGTGATCTGATGTGAATAACCACTATATCAATGTCGATAGTATTTAGCTGCAAAAATGCAATTATTTTCTTATCAACTAGCTTTTCATCGTCCCTTTGCCCGCGTGGAATTCGCATGCATGATGTATACGTGCAAATTCTTGACGATATTGAAAAATTGAAAATTCCTGCCCAGCCCTTGCATATATGTAGTTCCAAACCAAAACCCTCTTCATGGATGGGGTAGAGGACTACCATATCATATAGCCACTGCCGAGTTGGTTTTAATCACTGACAAGCATCGCTTACTTTAATCATACTTAAAACAAGCGTTTATATATATTAAATTTTTATCTCAGACAATGTCTTGCATAATGGAGAAAGAGGGTGGTAGTGTTGGTAAGAAAAATAATATTTTGCTATTAAAATTTAATTTAAAATGTTGTTTTTGAATAACGTAGAATTGAGTCGTCTAGTACCAATCTCGCTAAAACACTTATCTTAAAATTACCCATATGTGAAAACCGTTCCACAACAATTTATTATCCTTCAACTAAATGAGTCGTCTATAAGTATCAAACTCGCTAAAACACTAATCTTAAAAGTACCTATATGCGAAAACGGTTCCACAACACTTTATCACCCTTCAACTACTTACATGCTGATACGAATATATTATTGTCAATCTGGCAATACTAAAAAGGTTTCTTTCTCAAATTACCTGTTCAATAATTTGAATTATTACGAAAAATATATACGTTATGGCGGATTTTGTTACGAAAAATAGATTTGCAATTTGCAACGGACATATTGCACTTTAGCGGGATTCGATCAGAGCAAATTCCAAGGTGTCGACGGCATTCGTCAATATATTTAAGGCGATCACCGTAGTGAAACGCGCACTTTTGGAATCTTCTTGTACTGAAACTATGAGTTCAAAATGTGCGAAAATAATATATAATATTCTTTAATTCTTTATTGAGTGAATTAGTTGATTAGTTTTTATTAAAACTTATTAGTTCTTCTGTAATAAATTGTAATCGGCGACCCTTTTTACATTGTTTTTAATTAATTTAAGGGGCATAGTTGAATTAAATGCAATGATTCTTTTTTAAAAAAATTGCTAATACTATACTCTAATGAACTACTTACTAACTTGTGTTGAAAACATTTTTATGAATTTTTGCCACAAAATTCTCTGATCGCGAGAAGAAATCGCAACGAAAATCAGTCTGCCCGCAGCGCTCGGGCCGTTTGGACGTGGGATCCGTGCCGTTCGTTACGCCATCATTATTGTGCATTTATTTTACGAAATATTAAAATATTTTTTTACCATACGTTAATTTGGAAGTCATAAATTATTGAAACTCAAGTAAAACATTTATTGGGGAAGTACTTTTGTTTATATTGATTTATAAAATCTTTATAATCACTTTTTTGAGCGAGTTGATTAAAGTTCAGACACGGCATTGTTAATTCCTATTTTAGTATGTATCTAGACTTTTAACCCTTGGTAAAATATTTCATTTTGTTATTATTAGGTTACTGTACAAGTAAATGAGAACCTATTCCCAATAACCTTAACACACTTTCCGAGACGACCATAGTTGGTCGTCTCGGAAAGTGTGTTAAGGTTATTGGGAATAGGTTCTCATTTACTTTCTAGGTATTTATATATCCAATCATTCAAATAAAGGGAACTTACCTATATCTCTTTTATCTCTTTGACTTTAAAAGTTAAATACTTAGTATGTAGTTAGTCGGATTGAAATGTGTGTTACATCTGTATGACTCCGCTGTTCTTTCGTATTACCTCTGAAAGCATGTACCCGTAACTTTTGAACCGTTACTTCTGTAGATAGTTTCAATTTTCATAGCAAAAGTGATAATGTGTACTATTATTATCATTTTATTTTATTTTAATTAGTGGGGTTCCTTAGGAAAAGTGACCCGGTACAATTCTTCTCGTACAACTTTTAATGGCAGCAGTCGAATGAGACTTGACAAAAACCAAAATGACATATTCAAGATGGCAGGTAAAATTCAAGTTGCTCCGATCCGTCTGAAAATCAATATCTGGGTGGTTTTAGGCATCGTTATTCCGAATTTAGAATTTATTTTTCGATGACATCATTTTTTAAGATGGCCGCCATACATAGATGTTTTGAAACCATTGACTTAAATTGTTCTATGGGAAGGAGTCATGGGGAAAGAAAGTATTCTAAACTGAAAATAACAAAGTGGTTTTTGTGATATGATAATAATGGGAAATCATAAAAATGACGCCTGCCAAGTGAAGATATATGACGTATCTGGTAAACAGTTAAAGATAAGTAAAGGAGTTTTGAACAAATGACATAGGGAATCGAGAGAGCAGTCATATGACATGCAAAAAAATCCAAAATAGCAGAATTCAAGATGGCTGCCATAAAAAATGCTGAAGTGCGATCCTCCTGAAGTAAAGCTGAGCTTCAGTGTGATCGGAGTACTTTGTATGGTGGCTATCTTGAATTTCATCATTCTGGATTTGCCCTACGAGCTCTTCTTCTTCATCATACTACATTTAGAGCACGGATAGTGCGTGAGTTCAAAGGGCGAGTGCAAGGCGAGACTGCAGTCCGATTCGTGTAAGTGACTTGCGAGGCCGAAGGCTGAGGTCTGACTTGGGAGTATTTTCCATATCTTCAACTGGTCTCCATGATGAATGGCCGCGATAACTGAAGCACCTACGAGTGGGGTTCTTTAACCAATGTGACTCAGAAACTTGGTACGATTCTGCCTGTACCACTTTTAGTAGCGGTAGGGTGAATCTTATATGGCGGTTTCATTACAGTTATCTTTTATTATTTTTAGTATCTTTTATTTATTTTTATTACTGAGCATTGCATTGGGATTATACTTCTATTACAATTTTGAACTTTTATTTTATTATTATTTGTATTTATTATGTTATCTCATAAATAAACTCTAAAATTGCAAAATGACTTTCTATAACTGAAATTATACCTATGCATAATATTTATTTATCTATAGATATATAGAAATATGATCAAGAGTAAAATTGCAAGTTTCTGTTTTAGAGTTGGTAAGTATATGACAGTAACCCAGTGGTTGGTGCAAATAACTTCCTATAAGTTCAAGTACATATCTAATATGACGAGTAGGATATGTTGTGCTGTTTTTGGTTGCATGAATTCGTCCAAACTAAACAAATTAATTGTAAAATAGCTGCAGGTATCTATAACCAAGTAAAATATATTCACTGTTCTCCACCTTGTCCATGTTTGCCAAAACAATTTTTGATTAAGCTTTATACTTTAAAATTCAATAATAAAGCATTTCATACGTTTCAGTCGAGGTGCAAATATTTTTTACTACCAATGAAAAACAACACGCATTTTTACACACTTCCTATTCAATTTACAAAGTATTTTATCTAAACTAATAGAGGAAAAATTTGATTGTGCATTTGTTTGTTTGCATTGAATAGGCTCTGAAACTAATAGACCGATTTGAAAAATTCTTTCACCATGAGAATCCAAAATTATCCCTGATGAACATAGGCTATAGAAGATTTTCAAAAAGTTAGGTCGTATGTAAACTTCGATAACGTAACATAAAGTGCGAAAAAAATACCAAAAAAATCGTTAGGTATATCGCATACGCTACGGAAATAATTGAAAATAGAGCCAAGTGATATACTACAATTTTATAGAAGACATCTATAAAAAAGTCCGCAGTACAATAAGTCTAACTATTACAGTTATGTCACAATAACTGGTTTTTTATATGTTGAATTTATAAGTTTTGATTTTTTTGTTAAATACTCGTGTGAAGCCGGGGCGAATCACTAGTTTGCTTATATAAAACAAGTATATTTACAATCACAAAACAAAATGGAAACACAAAGTAGGCAAATGTAATTAAAATGCTGGAGGCGAGCAGCCCTATCGCATGTTTACGTACCGCGCGGCTGTAGGTAGTTATTTCGAGGACAGGGCCGGCTTAAAATTCTGTATAGATAATATTACCGTGTTTCGTACCGCTTCATGAAGTCAAAGTACTTTTTTGAGCACAATATTGAGATAATACTTTTGAATTTTAAATTATAACCTCGTTTTATGGACCCTATAATCTCAGCAAACCACAAACCAATTAAGCTCCTACAGGTTCTTACTTGCAAATTCTGTTGATATGCATAATAGGCACCTTTTTACCAAATTTCAAGAATATCAACTAAGTCAATCGAAATTCATTGACGGGGAAATATACACTGCTCAGACCTCCACCGAGACCTCGCTTCGCTTAGTCTATTAAAAAAATATCATTACCTACAAGTGAAAATATTTTTTTACCTTAGAGGTTTGCAGTAACTGCAGATAAAAATGTTGTTATCTACACTTCTGTTCTGCCGCTTCTAATAGCGCACGAAACTCTACAATTTTAGCGACGCTATCCGTGGTACGGTGACTAGTGCCGCCGTGCGACTGAATATTTTTATGAGTTAAAAGTTAACGCCTATTTCTATTAGCTCCGCCCGAATTAGAAATTATTTTGACTACGGTCTTGCCCTTAATGGGTTTCTCAAATCACTTTCATCATATAACGGAATGAAAAAAAACACAAATAAATTGGAAAATGAGTTTTATTATACAAAATTGTAGACTTCAACCATTTTAAAAACAAAGTGAAGTATTTTGATGACTTTTCCCTGACCGTTATTGGCGCTCGTCTGTTTCCAGGATATTTTATTAACAAGCTTCTTCCTTGTTTCTATAAGCTCGCATTTTTTGATTCACTGAGACAAATCTTGCATTATTTTACATTAATAAACAAAAAAAAATGAAATACACTTAATCGTTGGGAAATAATCCCCATACTGTTTTAATACTCACGTGATCGGAATACCTTGCTGTCATTGGTCGATTCATTTTTAGCGGGTTTTGAAAGAAACTGATGGTTTTTATTTATATCTCTATGGTTTTTATCGAAGTTTTAAAAAAGAACAATGCGCGGTCCATTGACTCTGATATTTGTAATCATACAGTTAGACTGTTTGTCGTGACTTTCAATCGAGTGACAATAGTGCGCGTAGCAAAGCAAATAAAGAGGGTAGATAGACATGTCTGCTCTTTATTGATAGTGTTCCATCCACCTACATTCTCCAGTCGTCCCACGATCATGGCGCTTGTATCAGGAGCTCAAAAAACATCGCGGATTTTATCAGGTAAGCGATTGACGTATGTAAATACGTCAAATCACATTTATAAAATATTTACTATTTATTTTTGTTCCGACCGGGAATAAAACACAAAAATATGTGAATGATATAATTGCTCAGTACGCGATAGTGTTGGGAATCATATTTAGAAATTACCATGAAAGTTAAAAAAGGGTTTATTATATTGGATTCCTTGATTCCATTGCATTGATTAATTGGAAAGAATGATGGCCGAGTGGTTATAGCTATGGTCTGCCATGCCGCAGGTCCCTGGTTCGAACTCCACCGCCGGCTTGAGCTTCACCGCATGGTGGGAGGGCATTTTGCGAATCCTCGCCGGGGTGGCTACCACCCTCAAGTAGAACATGTGTCATCAAGCATCTAACAGTGTGGATCGGCAGCAATCCTTGAGAGCCAGTACATGAGACATAATATGAGACAGGCACATGAGACTAAACAAACAGTTGTTTAGTCTCATGTGCCTGTCCCTTATGTCTTGTATCTCACATGTCTCAGTGTGACGGGCACAGTGCAATTCGTCACTTGCGATGAAATGCATTTATTAAAGGCAGAGATTAGTCCACTTAACATCAGGTTGGATCGTGTTTGTTACACCACAATGACATAAAAAAATCAAGCATCTTGAGACTTGAACCACAGATTCGCCGAGTACAGAGATGTACCTACCGCTTTGAATAAAACTACTTTCACTGCATCTGTGTATTTGATGAATCTACATAGCTGAATCTTGAATCTTGAAGCGCTTAAAGTCACGGGTAGCAATTTCTACCCAATTACTTGTAAGGTACCTGGAATATTCGGTAAAACATTCATTAAACATCTATCGAATTCCGCCCGTAATATCCTCTTAAAGAAGGCAAACGAAGTCAATATTAAAAAGATTCTAATAAGTAATAATGTTAATCTTACAAAGTGAAGTCACAGAAATTAATGTAATTGGATAAATCTAAGATGTCATTAGTGTTCTGTACAGAAAAACGGACCATATAGTAAGCAGTAAGCCACCTTAATAGGTCTATAAGTCTAAAGTCGTATTATGGAGCCATTAGAAATATTCACAGAAAAGGTATAAGTGTGACTGATAGCCTGATAAATAATACAATGTCAAAGTGAAAAATAATAGTAAGCGCCATTAGAAACGAGTTTTTTATCGTATTTTCTTTTTTTTGCAACAGTATCATAAAAAGTGAGGAAGGTATGTTAAGATGGTTTAGACACATGTATCACATCCATCACAATAACATAAAAAACTAAGTGATTTCTTAACTAATCTTATAAAACAATAGTACTTAACTTTGTTTGACTTGAACACATAGTATTTAACGGGACTTAGTCGCGATAAAACATGTATATATTATATACCACCAAATGATAGCGCCAAAAAGTAATTATTTTATGTCTTCGATTAGGACTGTATTATGTTTGGAAAAATAGTACACACAGCAAAAAAAGGGGCGGGAATAAAGAATGACGAGGGAATTCAAGCCTACCAGACAATCCAGGAGCAGCTAGGTAGTAGAACGGCGCGATATCACACACGCCGGCGGGCCCGCCACGCGGTCTTCTTCAGCAGACACTGCAATCCTTCGTTTCACCTTTTATCACTGATGTGCTATCACACGCTATCACTAGGAATTTATAAAGAGCACAATGCTCTGGGTTTAAAGTTTATTTATACGTAGTTTATAATATTATTTGCGGAGCGTTATAATTTGTCACCCGAGCGGGCGGCAGGTGAGTTCAATACTTTGAAAAGAGATGTAATACCGACCCCAAATGAGCGAGATAGGATAGACGGGACTTAGTCGCGATAAAACATATTATATACATATTTTATCGCGATTAAGTCCCGTCTATCCTATCTCGCTCATGTGGGGTCGGTATTATATCTCTTTTCAAAGAAAATAAGCATTTTTTTAAATATGATCTTGTGTTGCTTTTAACAGCACACAGGGCGTCACTAAGACATAATTAAGACATGATTAAAAAAAGTAATGACTCCGGTTTCATAGCTGGCCGATTGGCAGTCACCCAGCATCTTTGGAAACGCTTTCGCTGGTAGTGTACCCGCTTTCATTCGGGGTAAAATGCCCTGATATGCGCCTAATGTGCAGGAACAATTCCTCACATCAACATAAGTAGTAGCATGCTACTTACTAGGCATTTTTGGCCATAGCTACCTTTAACGATATCCAATCATTCAACAAGGAATCAGAAAAGTTTATTTTGATGTTCTTTTTATGACAAGTCTTTAACTGTTCAAGCTGCTCGTTTATGGACTAAAAAATCTTTTGATTCAGTTAAAATAAGATAAACCACATCGCTTTTCTCATCTAAAAGCTAAGAAATATTACTCTCTTCAATACACAATTTTTGGTGCGTATGTATAAATATTAATAGGTGTTTATATTTTATTTTACCTAGATACAGGGTATATTATATAAGCAAGTATTAATTCTATTATACTCTATGTATAATGCAAATTGAAATTGAAATTCTAGCCATGACAATAGTATTCAGCTTACGGTTGCATGGAAGAGGATGCTGCCTAGCAATAAGGCCGCCGATTGTACTATTTTTAGATATACTGCGAAGTAATAAAGTTTTTTCTATCTATCTACGTAGAAAAAAGCTTTGTCTTTAAATGTATAATATATACTTAGATAAGCTTTCAAAATCTTCGATGTTATAAATATATGCGGCCCAAGATCTTTTATAATAAGTTAAAAAATTACAAAACGAACTCCTCGAACCAATAACTGCAAACGATCTTCGTTTTAATGTCATCTCATTAACTTCCGGTAAGACTTGGTTAAATTCGGGAGTATAAACGAACGGGGCAGTTTTATCATTGGTATAAATTTAGTAGACAGTATGACTACGATGAGGAGTAGAATTATATTAATAGCTATGGCTGAATTTAATTCGAATTATTAATGTCGTATTAATATTTTATTTTATAAGCCCTGATAATATATTCAAATTCATTTTCAATTATTTCGAGCTACTTAGGATCATAGACACAATTATATATTTATTCAGAATTAAAAATAATAAAAATAAAAATTTTAGTATAACTAAAATAAAATACCTAATAATTTATATTAAAATAAATCATATAAATACACATCCAAAATTAAATAAAGTCAATAAATTTATAATAAAAGTAGGTATGTCATATTAATAAACATAATATTTTTATTTAAACAAAAAAGTCATCTTTCATGAAATGAGGGAGCATGCCTTTCACAACAACGTCTAATAAATGGACAATCTACTCTATCTGAAATCATAGCTAGGACTGTTATTGCTGGCCCGCACCCTGCGCACCAGAGACGCGGCACGTTTGCGCATGGTCGCTATAATATAATATATCATAATGCGGTAAACACATACTCGTAATATGTTGAATATGTTTTCATAAATTTCTATTCACTGTGGTGGTGACCAAGTAAACAAATTGAAATTCATATTTCTTAAATTTTTGCCAGGACTTGCCACATCCTAAAAATATTCCAGGTTATTTATTCTATTTACATTCAAGCAATTGGTTTATCAACGGATCGGTCACAATTAAGGAATATAGGTTAAATGCAGAGCAAAAATAAAAATGAAAAAAAATAAGCACTTAAATCTATTAACGTAGGGTTACTATATACACAGTGCCTACTTAGCCAACCCTGGTTCAGCAGAAACTGCTACACATTCTGTGGCTCAGGTACTGGTTGTACCGTTGGCCGGCCCCTCACCCACCACTGATCTTGTTGTTTGATACATTGCACTTTTCGGGGATTGTCGCTTAAACATCTTTTGTTATGTATATGTGAATACAGGGTGCACTTTTGCGAATAGTAAAAAAGATGTAAATTTTTCATGCATTGGCATTTCTTTTATACTCCCTCTAATCAATATATTATTGATTGATTTTGCTTATGGTATAGAATCTGTCTGTCCATAAGAGCTGCCAAAACCAACTTAACTTGTCGATAGGTTTTATACTTAAAAGTAGCTCCCTACTTTTAAGGTACATAATACTAGGTATACATTTCAACTTTTCTACCATAAAAGAATAATATTGGTTTAATCAAACGATAGTAAAGTTGTATAGTAGTTAATCTGTCGCCAAGCACTTAACGGTGTCCCGGTGTCCTTGAGAGCCAGTAATTCAAGGTTATCGTTTGTTAATATCTTGCAAAATTGCCCTCAGTTTCCTTTTTAGACCTTCGTTATAGATGGTGGAAACGTTAGGATTCAGATTGGTTTGAATGTTAGATTGACAACTGTTATCTCAGTAATGCATCTGTTATTGAAAAAGGCGGCTTGGAGATTGCATTGCAAGATGACAGTTCTTCAGAAGGTGCTGCTGCCCACCTTTTGGTATGATTTAAATTGCCTGCTAAGCTAAAAAAAAAATACAAAATTTTCACCTCGAGCGGAAATCAAACCTGTATATCCCGGTACACGTACTAGACGTGTTATTGGCAACACATTTATAAAAAAGTTGGTAATTAGTTGTAGCTTTTTGACACCAATTGGGTGCACCTGGGTTGAACACGCTGTGTTGCACATACAGGGGCATACAGGGCATTTGAAACTATCACCTTGTCGATCACCTCAATTGTCTTCAGCCCTATCAGCAGCCAGGAATGATGGTTACACTAGTGATGAGAATTCACGAAGATGTGTATCAAATCCAAGTGTCCATGAGTTTGATTAGCATATTCTATCCGACAAAATCTAAGCCAGATATGGGATATAAAAATAGTTTTCTATTAATGCTGTTATTAAAACTTCAACTACTGATGTCAATGTACCTTTAAGGAGTATGGATAATTCAAATAAAAAAAATATATAAGTTTAGGCGTCAACCTGCAGATCGGAACGAAAACTTACTTCCAGAGTAATTTATTAGCAGAAATGGTAATACCTCATTAAAAACACAATATTAAGGATTTTGGTTAACTTTTGTTTGAAATAAGGTTGTCGAATACGTATCTTGTTGTACACTTGTACTCAACACAAACAAAATTATTGAGAAAACCCTTATTGTTGTGGTGACTGACTTAAAATCTATGATTCACGTCATATCGAATACGTATATCGAAAACGGCGTTCCCCATTGTGTGATGCACAGAGAAGCTACCTGTTCTGTGGTGATTTTTTTTTTAGGGAGGACATAGATGCTGTCTGTCGACTGTTCGGTCGTTCAGCATCACCGGATTTTGGCCCTACAATAGCCCGGGAAACTCTGTGGTGTGATGGTACAAGTTGAAATATATAGGAACAATCCCCACTCCTATCATGATACAAATGCAAAAGTCTGTTACTTAGTTAGTGCGTTTTTGAGCTACGGATAGAAGTGATTTTTATAAAGAGTTACTAGTAATGGTATAGGTATATATTATATACTATAAAAGAGCCTTCTAAAAATTGCTAAAGGGTGAGCAACATAGGCTACTTTTAAACTAATTTACGATTTTTTACCAAATTTTATGTAGGCCTCTTTTGCAAGAGTCCGTGTAGGCGGGTACTCATACACTGGGTAACACTAGACGTGAACGGCACTGTAGGAAGTGGAATTACTGGGAAAATGAGACATAATAACTAACTTACCATCAGGTAAACGATGTCGTCAATTCCAAAAAATTTACCAAAAAATAAAATAATTCCCACAAGAGCGGATTAAAATGAAATTCTACTCAGTAGACGCGAGTAGAAGTTTGGTAAAAATATTTGTTTGATTAATCAATCCTTGATCCAATACGTATTTAGAGATGTCTCTCAACGTTTCATTGGATATATATATTTTTAAAAGAACAGTAAAATCACGAGTGCGCCGTGAAATGGACTTAAATTAAATACGTATTACAACGATATAGTATTTAATAGGTCAAAGTGCTTTTACAATAGTAGCATAGAACCTACGTACTCAAAACTAAATTAAAGGACCTTCTTTGTTCGAAATATGAAAAAGACCAGGAAAATAATAATGCATGTATGTCACATTCGCGCACCCTGTGCAAGAGGCGCGTGCGCATAAAACCGCGATGTAAAGTCGACCGCGTCACAGTCGCACGCCGGTCGTCGAGAAGGCACGCAACTAACCGTGAGTACATACCATATCTACATTATACTCGTAAATATTAGTGTGCCGAATAAGTGATTCAAATATCATTAAAATAAACACTCGTTTTAAAATGAATAAGAAAACTTGATCTTGAATTAAATATTCGAGTTTCTTAATACACAAAACTTAAGACAGTGCAAATTAGGAAAATTCTTATGGACTTTTAAAGTACTCCGTTCATAAACATGCAGTATAATTAGATTTATAAAGAAAATTTAAAGCAAATATCTATAATTTTTCGATATATTAATAAATGCCAAAATATTAAAACGTGGAAGAAACTTTATATTTATTTATTGTGTAATACTTTATTATATTAATTAAATAATGCATTAATATTTGACGACACATAAATGATATTAAAGACGCCGTGAAGTCAGTTTTTTCTAAATGTAATTTGTTATTCGTTTTGGTGTATTTTCATCTTGTGTAGTAATTATGATTTCTATTAATGTTTCACGGTTTTAACAATGTTTTGATTTAAGAAACTGTAGTTTTCTTTTTATATACAATATATTAGGAAATGTTATGTTGTTATGTATGTTTAAAGCCTGTACTTTTTTGTAAAGCGTGCCCATTGGGTTGCGATGAATTTACAGCAAGACAGCACAAAATAATAGTCTTGTAAAAATCGTATCTCTGTTCCTATTTTATTCATTTTAATCAACTTTAATAAATAAACCATGACAAAATGTAAATAAATAATTTTTAGGCGAGTATTAATTAGCTTCTATGAAATCAAACTATAATGGAATTTGTATGTAGGTATTATGCAAAAGAAAAAGCCTTATCTTTTAACAAAATATATAAATTGTGGAAAATATGGTTATATAACTATTTATATAAAACTAGCTTTCCGGGCGCGGCTCAGCCCGCCCGTATGTCGGTTATCGCGCAAAAAAATTAACCTCTTTTTGCGCAGTTGGATAAAAACTACCCTATGTTTTTTCCCGGGTCTCAAACTATTTCCATACCAAATTTTATTCAAATCGGTCCAGTAGTTTTGGCGTGAAAGCGTAACAGACAGACAGATAGACAGACAGACAGAGTTACTTTCGCATTTATAATATTAGTACTGAGTACTGATAATATATTATGTGAAAATACTACACAAAAATATATAGAGCAGGTAATTTATGAAATTCGTCTCCTCGATTCTCTTCATAAACACAAATAAAAATTAAATGGCACATAAAAATATAATCATTCTTCAGTTATATTTTTTTTGTGCATGGCTCAATTTTTTTTTGTAGATTTATAACTTCTGTTTTTTATGTATTTGCATACATATTTACACAAGTATTACAAAAAGCTCGTAAACATGTGATTGCATATCATTAAGAGTAATTAAACTGTTCCTAAATAAATTAACTCCACATTAAATTATTGGTGTCGACTGGTGTACATAATTTGTTCAATATATCCTCACCAATATCCGCAAGAGTCTACTATAATACCTACCTAGATGTCCTAGGTGTAAATAATATATAGATTCATATGAGTACGTATGCTTTCAAAGTAACGTTGTTTATATCTAATAGATATTGATCATTATTTGATCTAAGGATTTCTGTCCCTTGCACGTTCCCTTTGTTAACCTAGGAGTTACGAAAAATTTCAATCAATCAAATTCAATAATAAAATAATATCCAGACCATCAGACGCGCCTACGTCAATAAGATATCAAAATATTACACAAAAATGTACGAAGCGTTTTGATTATACTTTCATGATCCGTTCTACAAAGGAAAGGAATTCATGGCCGAAGTATAATTATAATCTTGATGCCAAAAGTGAAAAGCTATTTTCTAGGATAGCGTACATAACTCCAGCTAAGATAAGAAGTGGTTAAACGCAATCCTGTTATAAAACACTAAAATAAAAACGGCTAAGTGCAAACCCTATTCACAGATCCACACAATATATTATATTTCTATATAAATTTACTAGAAAATCGTTGTTTTCAGTTGAACGTTAAGCGCGAATCCAACTTTTTTCCAACTGGTTTTAATTTTTTTAGAATTCCCATAAATTAGGTTAATAAGTTCGGCGCTTGTTAATATTATTATTTTTTACAATAGAGATATAACCAAAAGCGCAACTAAACATAAATATACGTGTTTTGACTTTGGAATCGTAAGAGCTGACGAAAGAAAAAATACCAGTAGGTGGGCAGCAGCGCTATGAACTGCCACTTCGATCCCCAAAACGTCTGCCAAAAGTAGGCATTATAACAACCCCCCTCCCCCACATTTTCAATGGTCGACCTTCTGTTGATATAACTTTGACGTGAACCCACAATAGTAACACATTCTTAGAACATTTTAACCTTCTACTTATACGGTTACAACTGAGACACGAATCCCTAACCAACCTATGTGCGTGGTTTCAACAGTATTTTTTCTATTTGTATCCAGTCTCAGAAGTCTAAGTGTTTAGAACACCTTTCAGGTGGAACCTCTGCCCTAATTTGTACTAAGAGTGAGCTCAGTGAGCATACGTTGTATAGAGTAATTAAAAAACCATGTCTGTGTACATAAGTACATTGTTTTTTTAATACAACTGTATAATGCCATACAGCAGGACGTACGGAGCTTAGCCCATGAAATAGGATTATTCCACTGATAATAAGATATACATACTTTAGACTTCAAAAGATATGCAACAGTACAATCAGCGGAATCAGAAAGGATGAGTGCAACCGCCCATATTTTATTATATGATATAAAATTATAACATAGCGCGCATTACATATTTTGTCTCTTCGTGAAACGGAACTATTGTCAGTACTGTTTTTAAGTCTTCAAACATCACTTATAATAGAAGGGAGAAGGAAGATCCCCTTAGCTTTTAATCCCAAAATCAGAAACTTTTTGAAAATCTGCATATAAAATGCCTGTTAAAATGTTTAATAGTCTACAAGACAACTTAAAAAATAAAAAAATAAACATACTTTTTCAAAGTTGACAATGCAATGTACAACATACAACCTAAGTATATATTATATTTTAATCATAATCTCATCTGTACTGTACTGTATCAGCCGGATTGTCCACTGCTGAACACAGACTCCCCTGTTATGGGGGGGTTTGCCATAATCCCCACGCTTGGCAGGCATCTTGGGGATAGCAGTATTAGATATCAGTTCCTCAGAAAGAGCTGCTGCCCACCTTCTGGTGTGTTACCCTTAGTCGCCTTTTAGGACACCTACGGGATGATATGGGGAGGTGCAATTCTAACCCGGCACCCCACAGGGTAATCTCATCTACTTAAGTATAATGTTTATTTTATCCTTTACATAATACATTTATGTAACTGACGATTTCTTTGATCATAATTTCATACAAATTATAAAATATTTTTAATGCTACTTGATTATTTTAAAATTAATAATTATAACAATTTTGTAACATAATATCCCATGCATACTGGTTATATTACATAGGACAAATAACAATTTTAACAATGAAATCAGTCAAACAATTTGTGACAGCGCAATAAATATGTTGATAACTCTTTATTTCAAACACAATACAACAAAAAACTTATAACTAAACATAACTTAAAACCTAATATTTTGATTTTAGGAATTAGATATACGGTACTTTAATAAGTTTAAACGGCAGCGGCATTTCCTGTCAACATCCAGTTATGTTAACGATGTGCAAAATATTATACTTTTTAATAGCAAAAACAAACAACAGACTTGTAAATCAATTTCGAATATCCATTTAGTGAAAGTGTCCGTTCAAATCCATTTATGATAATTTTGACTTTCCGTTTTACTAAGTGGATTAGCTTTGGCCATTTGTTTTCATTTAATAACAAGGTTAGTGCACTGAATACATACTCTTTTCGAATTAAAATGTAATGTTTTTGCAATGCGACTTGTTAGTCTTTGCCCACTATCTCACCCCTGTGGGTAAGTGATAATTTCAAGTTTGTTTTAAAGCCAGGGTTTACCTTGAATGTTAACTGGCTCTCTAATACAGCTGCTGTATGTGTTAGATGCTTAGGAACAGTTTTTTCTGATTTAGGGTAGTAGCTAGCTATTACATTGTGACCAAAATGACTTCCATGGAATGGGTTTGGTTAAGGACCAACATGAACCTATTTTTCTTTCCTATTGACCTGTTACATGCTATAATATTCTTTTTGTTTAGCTTATTTGGTTCCGTTTCTGGACTAAGGCCTCTTTTAAATTTTACCACAGGTTTCTATCGTTTCATTTCGTTATCCATGTGTAGCCTTGCCTGTTTGCTAATATCATCAACCAATCGATTTTGGGGCGGCTTCATGGTCTTTCGACCATCCAGTCTCCATCTCTTCTTACCCAGCATATTTTGTCCATGCGGGCAACGTGACCAGTCCAACTCCATTTCTGCTTTGCAATTATTTGCAGCACATCTCTTACCCCGTTTTCCACCGGACTCAACAATCCCTTCTCGTATCACGGAAGGTTTTTCCGAGCATATATCTTTCCAACGCTCTTTGCGCTACTCTGAACTTATCAGCTGATCATTCAGGGCTTTCTGAGCCATGTGAAAACCAGCATAACGCATTCGTCAGACACCTTTGCCTTGAGATTTATAGATACGTACCAGCTCACGCAACCTATTGAATTATTTAAAAAGAAGAAAGATCTTTTATTTTTAGTGACATCATCATCTTTATCATACATCGGAAGACATTCATTATTGTACATGTCTCCCCCATTGAACGGTACATGACGGTTAACTCACATTTGCATCTAATCATGGAATCAGAGTAAATTTTTAAATTCTACTTACATACCGCCACCACATATAATCTATTCAATCATTTAAAACAAGGAAAAAGAAGAAGCATCTGATAATTTTAGAGTCATCATCAACATTTGTCGCAAGACGTCCACTATTGCATAGGTCCCCAATTAGCACCGCAAAAATGGCTAACAGTCATTTGCATCCATCGGCTCTCCGCAACGTATTCCGTTATCGAAGGTCCACCTAGAGGGCTTGCCTATACTATGTCTTACGGCTTATGGTAGCTACTCATGACCCTTACTTCCCATTTGGTTATAAATTTTTGGAGCAATGTGGTTCCTTCTGAGAGCCATGTCGGTGACTTTGGTTTTTCAGCGAAATTCTTCGTTTCAGTATATAACGTTAATAAAAATCCACGCATAGTATGATGAGTGAGTGAGACAAAATGGACCACAGTTAAATACAACGCCTCTAGCAAAAAGTCACTATATATACTGTATACTGTCCTTGAGATTCTGTATAATATTGTACGAAAATATAATTTAATTTCCGCAACGATTCCCATGCGAGTTCGATTCTTCGGGTTAAAAATTAGTTAAAAAAAGGTAGCTACTATGTCTATGACTATTCTGACGTAAAATTTCATGAAAACATTCGACAGTACACTTGACAAAGGTTTCACTTTCGGCCGGTGACCTTAGTGATGGGAGCGGTGCCCTCATCACTCATTAGTATTCCAGTTGCGCTTTGGCAATAGGCGGTTCTGGACTGTCCAGCTGCTAGGTGCCTTAGTACCGGGTATAGAATACAATACAATAGTACATCATGGCATTATATGCTCTTACGTAAACAATGCGAATTTTATTAATATTATATTATTACTTGAGTTTGTATGTGGAAGTACATATGAGTATTTTTGTGACTCTGTAACTGCTGAACGGACTTTCATAAAGGTTTTACTTATAAAGAATATTTTAGTACTAAGATAAGACCTCTTGATCATCCTGCCCTGCTCCTTACTACTACACCAGTATTCTTCCATATATCGTATGTCCTCGCTAAGTTGGGTCACATTGTCGACCACACATTTCGCACGCATATTCTTCTTCATGCATGCCATTTATACTTTCTTTGTCTTCCGTTATCCCTATGTCCGTCCATACGAAATACATTATATCAAAATTATTTAGCAGTTGTCAGACTGATCTTCTAGTTGGCCTAGTTGGACAACACTCTTTGTTAGCTGATATAAGCTCTTTGTTAGTTGATAGCTAATTAAATTAAAAGCGATATTTCAAAACCATTTTATACTGTTGTAAGGCTGGTTTTAGAAAAAAATATACAGAATGAATAATAGGTCAAACTAAATCATGAACTTCTGAACTAAGTTATACAAAACACTCATAAGCAGGATTTACCAATCAAGTTACAGATCTATACATATTTTTCCATTATATTTATATATAAAGTATATTCAATGAGATACGAACAAAGGCAAAATATGATAAAATTCTATAAACCTTTATTTTGCCCTATTTAAGTACGCTGTAACTTGACGCTACTGAGTTTTATGGTATCTAACGAGGCTGCGAATCGACAGGAAACCAACATTCAACTGCTCTTCAACCTTTGCCATTTCAGCTTTGATAGTCCTCATTCAATAGGTATAAAAGCCACGGTTTTTTTGGAAATAAAATTTTCATTTCAATTCCATCGACATCTTTGCGTTGCTTTTTCAATGTAATAACGTTATGCTTCTAATTTTGTCTGATTCAACTGCCACTATTTACAAAAAAGGCCTAAGAAATATGTCTAAAAGTTAGGGTGTAAAAACATTTTCATGACAACCGTATTTCATGGTGACATTTTTGGCAATGGATATGTGAGGTGGAGGTATCTGTTATTTAACTTTTAAACCTCATGATTATCTCTTGCGACAAATACGTCTACTGGGAAACTTTCGTGGCCCAAAGGGCAAAACAAATCCTATTAATGAGATTCCGTCCTGTCCGTCCGTTCATATGTAACGGGTCTACAGTTCGTAAAAGGAATGAGTCGCAAATCTGAAATGTTTTAATTTTGTGTCGAACGTTGATCTATATATGAATATTGAACTAAAAATTTTATGAAATTATATAAGAACGGCTGAAATGCTCGAGACCCTTCATTACTTCAAGCTTCTTGGCCGGCAAATTGTTCATTGCTGCGTCCAGGTTTGGAGGAGACATGAGAAACCACAAGCCACGCATAACACATGCATGTTAAGCGGGCTGATGGGCTTCTACTTCCTTGATAAATTCACTTACCACGCAACTAGTCACGGACGTACCAACTAGTATCGATTGCCACGGACCCATGGTGGGCAGATTGGCATGTATAATACATAGGTATCTAAAAAAATGTTAACCTTCGGAGTGTTCGACTCAAAATCAAAGAGTACTGACTGAACTCTTTTCTTTTTTATGAAAAAGTTTGCTTATGAATCACGCATACTGCAAATTTTCCATGCTTTTATTTTTTATTATTTGACTAACAAAGAAACTTCTGTGCGTTATTTTCTCCAAAAGTTGTAAGGTTCTTTCTGTACGAAGTGAGTTCGTAAACATTTTGTCCCCGGGTGAGTCAAGGCGTTGATTTGCGAATAAATTTGCATGATGGAAAGCAACTTTGCAGATGTCATACCGGTTTCACTGTTCTTTCGAGAACAAACGACATTCTATGTGTGTGAGGAATGTTTGTTAATTAATTTCTTTGCTTTAGTACATATAATATTGTTCACATTTAACTTTAAGTTTACAAACTTTGTTTTATTGCAAATAAACATTATTCAGAAGATGATTTTATAACTGAATAGTGCAATAAAGTAGGTTTTAATTCCTATCATTAAACATAATTACTACATGGGTAATGAGTACAATAATATTTTTAAGTGAATGACTCATTCCTTTTACGAGCTGTAGACCCCATAATTAATAACACTCGTTGTGAACCTACCAGCTAGTACCTAACTAAAATATACCAATTTAAAATCGATAGGGACGGTGAAAAGATGTATAGAATATACGATGAATCTAAAATCAGATCACTTCTCAAAGAAATGAAAGTTACATTCAAATTTTATTAGGTAAAAGAATAAATGAATTATTTTTCAGTAATTTACTATAAAAAGTAACCTATGTGTCAAACCAGGATTCGAAACATATCTCTATGAACCTACTAAATTGCAAGATCTATTTAGTCTACCATCAAAATCTATTTAGCGGTATCGGAGGCACACACACAAACTAGCTCTTTAATTATAAGATTTCATTCAAAGCTCCATGTAGATGAAGTACGGTGCGACTGGATAGATGGGTAGACCATACGGATCGATGTCTAAGAGCCTTTTCAAGATAAGTAATTAATCAATTGTCTCGAATCCACGCTAAGTGGCGACCCTTGTTAACCTTAGATCAATTCAGCTATATACCATTATCTCATTTCAATTCACCGTTGATTTATTTCAACATTTTGCAATAATCTCAAATGTTTCATTTAATTGCAAATTAAAGTCAAAGTACTCTGTAGTTAAACGTGATGTTCGTGCCCCTCCAAGCTATTCAGGCTATTGTTAAACTTAACGAAATTTAAAGTTCATTTTGCCTATCGGTGTAAATTTGAATGGGGTGAAGGATATTTACCGTACGTATGAATGGCGTCTCTAGTGGGACTGCTCACTTGTTCTATTTATGGTTTTAATTAATTTCAGTTTCAAATAATATAAGCGAGTTAGAATTACTTTCATCTTATGAATTGTCTGAATTTATATATCATAAGAAGGGCTAAAATACCTTCTGGTTTTATTTTTGGATTTTGGTTCACTCATTACCTATATCATTAAAATGTGACAGGTAATGTTGATTAATAGGTAGCTAAGAATGCAATAAAAACTTTTTGTGCAAAGAAAAGCTAACACTGGCTTGCAAAGACGAATCATCTTGATACCAAAACACATAAACGTACTATTTTATGTTTAAAAAAATAGAAGTGTATAAATAAGAGCGTTTCGGCAAAAATAGAATCTAAGCGCGTTTAGGACCCATATTTGAAAAAATCACTAGGGATCAAGTCAATCAATATTTACCTAATATATTAGGTGTTAATACTCCTCCATATTCTACAGTAGCCTTTGTTACGCCGAACTTCAACTTAGAAAACCGAAAATCTTGTTAAATGGAATGAAGCATAGGTACAGTAGATTTCCTTCCAATTTGAAAAGGATTATCGTATGATAAATTATGCTCTGAACCACGAAGTACCAGCCCTCACACTGGTTCTTCAATGATAAATCCATTTTGATGAAGTTAGCTACAAACAACTCAATTTATGTATTTATTCAATAAGTTATTCCTAGATACAAAAATAGAAACAAACATTTAATGTAACGAACTAAATCGCATTCCAAGATTATTTCATGTTCCGTTTCTTACGATAGGTAAACCAGTTCTATACCGACGAAACAAAAGAAAAACAATGACTTAGCCTATATTCTCCAGATTCATCACCTCCAAATCAATTTTTGTTACACTAACCCACAGCGTCACAATAAACAATACCGCGAGTACTCTAGGTCGCGAGTATTGACACATGTAGATCACCGCATCGGTCCCGTTGTCAGAACCGTTACAAATCTGCTCCATTCAGAACTGGCTTCGTGTGTACTTAGCTTAAGTATGTATTAAGTATGTGTGGACAGGATCGTTAAAATAATGAGTGGCGCTTGGCTTCTGAGAGAAAGCTCTTACTATGTTGTTAACCTGGTAAGTAGGATTGTTTGATATGATTTTGATTTGATGTACTGGTAGTTAAAATATTACATGTATTTTTGTTGTCTCGTTGATAGTGAATTAATGTGTATTTAGGTAATCCTATAGATTATATGGTGGAACTATTAAAAACTGAAAAAAATATATTAATAATAAAGCCTCTTTATTTTCCTTAACTTACAGAGTTTTAAATAATATTAAATAGTAATAAATTATGTACAATTGTTTAAGGCCTCTGATGGGTATAGGCCTCCTCCAATAGTTTCCAGGTTTCTCTGAAAAAAAATAATAATAGATATAAAATTAAAAAAGGGGTCGTAGACATCTTTAATTCTAGATTCTCATAGCTTTTGAATATGAAGCTTAGTACCAATTTGTTTATCACAGTTAGTCACTTTTTATACGAGTTATATCTGTTTCAAATATCTTATTGATTTAAGGCCGCTCTTTCTAAAATGCTTACAATAAGTTGAATCAACGTTAGGTGGATAATATTTGAATTATTATTTAAAAAAATGGATATAGGTTTTCAGGATGTGAGAAGTAGTTTGCATTTTTCCTTATAATCTTCGCTTTCCATCAGATGAGATGAAGACACCAATTATTGAAAAAAAAATTATCACCCTTCTCACAATCATTTTAATAGTTCGGTATTTGGGATTTTTGTAATAATATGTTTTGTATTAAATGTTTGTCTTACATACTATATTTAAACAATAAATACTCACGACGGTGATCATGATGGAAGGGTAATTTTTTAAGCTGTGATCAAAGGAATCCAATTTGATTTTATTTATCGATGCGAAACTCTTACATTGTAGGACCTGACCCCCACTCGGCTGGCTTTTAATTTTAGTGGTAACTAGCTAACCGCCCCGGCATCGTACGGGTGCAATGCTGATACTAAATATACTACATAATGTCTATAAATCGTTCACATTCCTTTTTGCCTTTAGACAATACAAACATGATTTATTGGGGGTGATGATTAACATGGGTGTCTTCAGCGTTGCTGCATCTTAGAACACATCAATGCTTAACATCAGGCAAGTCTGACCACACCTTATGCATAAAAAAAAATTTGAGGTTACTCTTGAAAGGTTATAGGCTATTCTTGACTCACGTTAAAAACCTCTAAAATTATCAGTATTTTTGTAGTATATTATACTTATAAACCTTCGTCTTGAATCACTCTATCTATTAAATAAACCACATCAAAATCGGTTGCGTAGTTTTTAGGGTACCGTACCCAAAGGGTAAAAACGGGACCCTATTACTGAGACTTCGCTGTCCGTCCGTCCGTCCGTCCGTCACCACGCTGTATCTCAAGAATGGTGATAGCTAGACAGTTGAAATTTTCACAGATGATGTATTATTGTTGCCGCTATAACAACAAATACAAAAAGTTGGCCAAGTGCGAGTCGGACTCGCGCACATTAAAACAAAAAAAGAGTTAAAATATGAAGCCTAATGTTGTATAGCTAATGGTACGGAACCCTTCGTGCGTGAGTCCGACTCGCACTTGGCCAATTTTTAAGATCTAAGCATACAAAGGGACAGACAATGGGAAGCGACTTTGTTTTATACATCTAGTAAAGTTATTCCGTTACTCTCTGCGTGTTTAATACGCCGCCGTCGTCTCTTGTTTAGCTAATTATTTTTAGGAATGGAACATTCCTACTTTTAATTTTCCGGGTGAGTATTCCCGGCACACATTTTTGGAATTTGTTGTTTGGTTTTGTTTAAGCCGAGAAAATTAAGGGCTTTTGTGGAGTGTCATTTATCATTGACAAAGTTGTGAGGTATAGAATAATGCTTAGTGTTGTAACGATGCTTTCTTATATTATTCATTCTTGCAAATTCTTAGCTCCGCATAGACGCGAACCAACAACGCAAGCGGTTTAGCGGAATCTCCGCTCTAGCAGTCAATAACGTTGTCATGCTCATAGAATACACCACAGATCAGAGAAATACAATGATCAGAGGTATACACTCACCAATTTCTCCTACTTTTTTGTCACTAGTGCTAGTTACTTTCGAGCTTTCTCTGTATTAGTCATTCATCTACTACTATTCTATTTTAACGAGTACATCTTAACTTTAGCATCTGCGACGTGCACTTTTAGCTTATTGTCTGTGATAACTAATGAAACATTACAAAAAATGTACCTATCATAAAAGTGGGATAGTTATATGCTTAGAATATTTGCATGACGATTATGGTCGCTAGGCAAATGAATTGTTCAGTAGCTGTAAATTTAATTAAAAAAATCAAACTTTTTCAGTCTTTTACTATTAAGACTATATCAGCTAGATTTAACAATACATGTGTGTTTGTTGGCACCCGCCTTCAAAACGGCTGAACTAATTTTGAGAAATTGTGCGAATGGATCTCCAGTTTTTTGGCAGATCGGAGCGTCAAGGTCGTTGTCGATGGTTCATGCTCCGACTTAAAGCCGATTAATGCTGGTCAAGTTCTGTCCGGTCGGCTCGACCCTTTGGCTTTGCGTAGAGATGTTGTTGATGGATGTTACAACCTGCAGCTCAATTTCGCCACCGGACTTCCCGACAATGCATGATGTTTCATCAATTTCATGTCGACGTCTGGAAGTCCACAACCTTGCGATTTTCACGGCATTTTCTACCTCTCACTGCCTCATTGTGGAACCAGCTGCTAGGAGAAGTATTTCCGAACACTTAGGAACCTTCAAGAGGAGTGCATATTCCCTCCTTAAAGGCCGGCCTCCTTAAATCCTCGAGCCCTCTGGTGTTGCGGATGTTTGTGGGCGACGGTGATCACTTACCATCAGATGAGCCGCCTGCTCGTTTGCCCTCCTATCCCATAAAAAAACAAAAGAACTGTACGCCTTAGAACTTGGATTATGATGTGGGATGACTTGTATCCCGATTTACCGAGTAGTTCCTGAATAATCGTGGTGCACTTAACCAATTTGAGCTATCACAGTGAGTATCACCAATATTAGCCAATGTGGGTAGAAACTATAAAGAAATGTATTAGAAAAATAGGAAGTGTTATTGCACTTGATGGATAGATTTCCTCGGCAACTAGCAATCTAACAACATTATTATTCCGAACACGCATATAACTGCATAACAACGTCCATAAATATAAATGTTTTTCGTTCATAAATTGCGAATGAGGAATGTGAACGCAATTTTGGTTACCTACTTCGTTTACAAGGCTGAGATTTATGCTCATTTGTTTGTTGAATGAAATATATATAGAAAAAACAATTGTATTCTTTCCAACCTAAAACCTACTTATACTGTAATCCGATGAATTGAAGACGTCCCATTATTTTTAATGACAAAGTTCGTGATATTTTAGATTATTTGCTCTGCTTATTTTTAAAAGATACTTACTTTTATAAATACATTATAAGAGAGGCTAATAGTATTGTATTAGATGGGTAGGTATTGTTTTCAAAAGGGAACCGCGTTATTAGTTCATTGTCTTATTATATAAGCATTCTTTATTCTATGATTTAAAGAGCAATATTTGTTGAACATGTAAGTTAGAATAGTTAACGTAGTTTTATGATATTTTATATACTAAGGGCCCGTTTCAGAATGTGACAATTCGGTCAAATTTCGGGTTGCTAACCAACACATAAAACAACTGAATGATAAAAATGACAGTTAACATGCAGCGCATTTCAAGCTTTAATCGATGACTGTGAAACGTAAAGATAGTGTTTTGTTTAATAAATATGTTCTGGGTAGTATAACCGGAACTTACTCGAACATTCTGAAACAGGCCCTAAGTGTTCAAACTCGGTGATATTTTGCATGCATATCCCTTAACCTAATATATTGCGTCTTGTTTACAAATTTTTTAGGGTTCCGTACCCAAAGGTTAAAAACGGGACCATATTCCTGAGACTTCGCTGTCCGTCCGTCCGTCCGTTTGTCACCAGGCTGTATCTCAAGAATGGTGATAGCTAGACAGTTGAAATTTTCACAGATGATGTTTCTGTTGCCGCTATAACAACAAATACAAAAAGTTACCAAGTGCGAGACAATTCGCGCACGTTAAAACAAAAAAAAAGGTTAAAATATGAAGTCTTATGTTGTATAGCTAATGGTACGGAACCCTTCGTGCGCGAGTCCGACTCGCACTTGGTTTATTAATGTATTATTACTATTATCCTTCAATGTGAGAATAAGAATTCCCAAGAAAAATATTCGGAAAAACGATATTTACGAATATTTTTGAAAATACATTTTACAGGAAACTGGTAATCCAGAAACATGCTATTGGGCTCAAGGACATGCATGCCTAATTTCACTAAAAACTAGGTTTGTATGAAAAGTGATGGTGCACACTTCAGTTCTCGTTATTTCGTATTACTTTTATGATGAAATATGCGATGATTAATTATTATGAGCTCTCGATATTTCGGCGTTATTACAATAGCCATACCCGTGGGGTGCCGGTCTAGAAAAATCAAAAGGGGGCTGCAGAGCCTCCTGGAAAACTGCCATATTAAAATGCGATCCCCAAGACGCTTGTCAAGCGTGGGAATTTTGGTAAACCACCTCCTACACGGGAAAGCTGTTTTGAGCAGTGGACGATCCGGCTGATACAGATCACAATTTAGACATTCTTGCAACGAAGAAAAATATTTAGGAAGCAGTACAAGAATTTACGAAGCAGGCACCAACAGTATCAAAAATAAAAATATCAAAAAAATATCGCCTTGACTGTGTCTCCTGAAGGCAGTCCGGGCTTTTACTGAAAATCTATTTAAAAAAAACAAAACGTGCTTGACACTGCGGACAATTCCAAGGCCTTCGTCTGAGGGTGCTTTTACACAACACTGAGGCAATATGTTCTGAAAAAACAAATGTAAAAACAAAGTTCAAAAGGCCACCCAAGTATCGCAAATATTTTCATAGAACTCACTAGAATAAATTAGCTGACTATACTTGCATTCTAAGTAACTGTTTGTTATTCCACAGGTGCAACATGCGGGCTATACTGGCGACGTTGGCCGTCCTCGCGGTCTCATCTACCGCTATTGCATGTAAGTACCGCTTTATATTTTACAAAGGTGTTGCGGTTATCGATGCAGGTGCATATTAGAAATGTATTAGCAGCGTGCGATGAGGAGTGGGTCTGTGGGTTGTTGAGGTTGAAAGAATCAACGTTGTGAGCCATCGTTGGTAGCTTTAAGTAAATTGGAAATTTGTGGGAGTTACATAATACGATTTTGCATGGTGGTAGGGCATTTTGCGAATACCCGCCTGGCTAGCTACCACTCTCAAGTAGAAAATCTATCACCAAGCACTTAACGGTGGGCCTCGAGCTTGGTCCGTCACTATAACATAAAAAAAACACAAAATGTAAGAACCCTGCAATTGGTTTGTAGCGCAAACATACTTAATGTTTGAAAGAAGGGCACAATATCAGTATTAGAGGTTTCAGAGTGCTCTCAGAGTTAGCTATGTTCATCTTTCTACTGATATAGGCTAATGTAGGGTAATAATTAAGATCAAAGCTTTCAGAAATATACCCCAAAAATATTTTTTCCCAAACAAAAAATTTACCGAGCGAGCGCGAAGCTTGAGCAGTGTTTCCGTTTCAGCTAGGGCTAAACTTCTTCATCTGTCTGTCTTGATTTCCAGTTGTTCTCTTCAACAGGTCGCATTTCCCAACCAATTTGATTTGTTAAATACATTATTTGTTAAATAATTTTGTTTAACAAAGGCATACCGCCGGAAAAAGAAATGATTTTTGAATTTGATAGATTACAAAATTACAAATTTACGAGAGGAAAAAAAAATATAGTCATGTGTGGGATATGAATGTAATCCGTAATGTTTTTTTATTGCTAATAGGCTAGCCTTTGACTACTATCTCACCTGACGGTAGGTGATGATGTGGTCGAAGGTGTTAACTGGCTTAACCTAGAATGACTGGCTCTCAAGGACAGCTGCCGGAACACACCGTTAGGTGCTTGGCGACAGATTTTCTACATGACTTGGGTGGTAGCTAGCCAGGCGGGCATTCGCAAAAATGGCCTTCCATCATGCGGTGAGGCTCAAGCCCGCGGCGGGATTCGAGCCATGGACCTGCTGCGCATGTCATGTAATACGCAAAGCATGCGTTATTGCAAAAAAATAATACAAAAAGATTCAATAGATATTAAATTATTTTTCCGATCCTTTCATTTTTTTAGACATCGGAGTTATGGTAGTTGAAAACCTCAAGAAAGCGTTTATTCAGTCGCGTAGCTTCCATTTCCCAGATCCCCTAGTTAAATATTATGCTTTGCCAGAGCCACACGTGCAACAAATAAAGATAATTTACTCCAAGTAACATCTAAATAGAATAAATATGAAACGGGTGAAAGCAGTAAAGATAACACGAGAATTTCTAGATTGTCTAGAAATCTGCCAGACACAGATCCACTCAACTATATTAATACAAAGTAGAATGATAAGTTCCTAGATATAACGGAGCCAGTACTAATAAGATAACAGGTCTGGTGTTTTCCACTTCACCTAATATAATGTAACTGGTATAACAAGGTATTTTTATTCTATTGCTGATATGTAAGCCTTTGACCACAATCTCACCTGACGGTAAGTGATGTTGTGGTCGAAGGTGTTAACAGGCTTAACCTAGAATTACTGGCTCTCAAGGACAGCTGCTGGATACACCGTTTGGTGCTTGGCGACAGATTTTCTACTTGAGGGTGGTCGCTAGCGAGGCGAGCATTGGCGAAATGCCCTTCCACCGTGCGGTGAAGTTCAAGCCCGCGCGGGATCCGAACCATGGACCTGCTGCGCGGTAGTCCATAGCCAATGCCACTGAGCCATCACTGCTTCGAAGGAAGTATGCAGAACTTAGAAGATATCTGCTTCAAATTTATTTATTTAAATGCAATTGTCACCTTTTTATCAGAGGCCACGTGTTAGCTAGGCCTCTAGAGCAAGAATACGTCTTGGTAGTATCACCATCAGTTACCTTGCGTCCAATCTGAAAAATGCAAACACTACATTCTGTGTTTAGGCTTTAAATACGTGTAGAAAAAACATTTATTTCTGTAATTATGACGATACAAGTACCGTTGAGTCTCAAGTGCCTGTAATTTTACTGCCTCTCACAGATTTGGCCGGAACAAACTGTTAGGTGCTTGGCAATAGATTTTCTACTTGAGGGTAGGTAGCTAGTCAGGCGAGCATTGGCAAAGTAACAGTTCGCAAAGTATAAAAACTTACACAGTTATTGACGCACAATCTTTCGCATTTCTAATACTAGGGTTAGTAGCGTTTTATACCTTTCTTAGTATCCTTTCTGGTCGCCAAATAAAAGCTTTAGCAGATTAATAAAATACCAACCTCCGTAGATATTTAACTAAATGAGCATCTACCAATCTATAGATCTAATTACCCTACAGTTTGGGAAATTAATTTCCAAGAAAATGTTTCAACAAATTTCCGGGATCTGTTAATGAAATCTGAAGAATTTATCTTGATTAATGATTATGAACTGTCTCAAAAAACTAAGAAATGTTTATTTATTTTTCCCATGTAATTAAAGTAATATAACCACGGGAATGGATATTAGGAGGTGAGCCTATTGCCATCACCAAGTATATGTCCAGTCCCCAGATCATTACTGATAATAATTGCCATTAAGAGGTGATGCTGTTCAATTAGAAGATTGTGATTGAAAGTAAAACGAAATATGAATTCAATAAAGTTCAATCACAATGAGCGTTGCAAGTGATGCCTACGACCATCTGTTAGTCCAAAATTCACCAAAATTAGAGACTAGTTTTTACATAGATGTGGTTGTCCGGTTTTGAAACTTTAAAAACGAATTTGTTAAAGATTTAACAGGTCATATTTTGGCGTAAGTAAGATGTAAAAATCACTACCGTAGGGGACGAATTCCAAAAAATATTAATAGATGTACATCTGAGTTTTTTTACCTATTAATAGATAGATAATACTTTATTGTAACAGCACATAACACATGCAACAGATAAAATTTACAATAATAGTTTTACAATGGGATGCCTTATCACTAAAAGCAATCTCTTCAAGGCTAAAGATGGAGAGGATCTATAAAACCGATTATAAAGAGGTATTAATCAAGCAGTTACGAAAAAACCCTCATCAAGGGTTCCTGTCAAAATGTCCATTCATAGTATATATTTTTTCTGAATCCTAACAATGATCCTATGAAGAGGAGTTCACCTTCAAAGTAACTCCAACCCTGAAACAGAAACCTGGACTTTGGTATTGTAAATTGACGCTATACCATCAAAACAACGTAGCGGATAATACAGGAGTAGGAGTTAACGTACCGCTGGTCAGTTTCCTTACTCGTCAATTTCACTAATTCACCAGTTTATTCATTAGACCCCATACAATGGTTGAGAACGTGAGGAAAAATTTAAGTTATAGGTCATATGTCTATATGGTCATATGTTAGCTTAGCGGTCAGAGCATGCCCCGGCTATAGGGGTGCTTGCGCAGGTTCAAATCCCGCATGACTATAGTATATCCTCTAGTTGTAATTTTGTAAGTAGTAGGTACATATCTTAATATTTGTTTCCAGCGGACAGCAGAGCGCGCATAGTATGTTACTTCAGCAATTGGGCCGTGTACCGGCCTGGTGTGGGACGCTACGGCATCGAAGACATCCCAGTGGACCTCTGCACGCATATCATCTACTCCTTTATTGGTGTTACTGAGAAGACTCACGAAGTCCTCATCATCGACCCTGAGGTAACCTGACAATTCTTCTCTCTTTACTGTAATCCAAATCTTCCTATGGTTATCTAACTTAACCAAACCTGAACATGACAGACTTGTGCTTGTATTTTTAATATTTTTATGTTTGCAATAACGCATGCTCTGCGGATTACATTACAAATTAACAAATTTACGAGAGGAAAAATTTAAGTAATGATTTTTTATGCTTGATAGGTTAGCCTTTGACCACTATCTCACTTGATGGTAAGTGATGATGTGGTCGAAGATGTTGTACAGGCTAACCTAGAATTACTGGCTCTCAAGGACAGCTGCCGGAACACACTGTTAGGTGCTTGGCGACAGATTTTCAACTTGAGGGTGGTAGCTAGCCAGGCGGGCATTCGCAAAGTGCCCTACCACCATGCTGTAACGACTGCCATCCTAAGACAACAACCGGGACCGACGGCTTAACGTGCCCTCCGAAGCACGGAAGCGCTCAGTAGTAATGTCACCAGCGGTCACCCATCAAACTCATGACCGCGGCGGACGTTGCTTAACTTTGCTGATCGTTTCAGAATGGTTAAGCAAACTGCGCTACGAGCGCTTCATAGCGCTAATATTGCGTTATTTGCCCCTATCCATGTATATTTTAGAGATCCAATTCGCAGAATTTGTAACAGTCTTAATTCTAAAGCTAGGAATAACATTAGTCACGACGAAAGGAAGAATTTTGAAACATCTCTGGTTGTAATTTTTAAGCTTATTCGCTTTGCAGGCGCTAATGCAAAAATTGCAATGTTTAAGTAGTACTGTAGCTGAGTTATAAATACTATACCTATCATATTAATTATTACCTATCATAGTTTTATACCAAGTAGTGCATAAATATACTGTAATTAAAAAGAACTCCATATTAAAATTCATTGTGCCTGCATTTGTGGAATAAATATTCGTTCACCAGGCTAAAGTGATTGAAAATCATATTTCGAATTGCAGATGGATAGCGATGTCATTACGAATGTTTAAATGTTTCCATAATTACATTATTTCATTCAAGTATAGTAGTCCAGTGGCCGCTCCGTCTCCTATGACGGTCAAATTAATAACAATCCAAAATTCTCTGCTAACAGTCCCAAAAGCGGTAATGGAAGTGAAGTAAAGCTCAATCACAGCCTGGAAAAAGAATTGGCGCTCTAAAAAATTTGTGGATCGTAAACTATTTTGTTAATGTATAATGTTGAAATATTTTTCAAACTTCTAATCTAAGTTGCGTGAACTTCTGAACGCACAAGACTTGACATATAAACATGAACCTCCTTGACTTTCTCATTATTGTAACAAGGATCGTGTTGTGAAAGCAGATACTTCGTTTGAAGCTCGCCGAGATTCTAAACATTTTACATCTGATGTACGTTGAATATATCATGTTTTATGACGATGGCGCAGTCCACAGCCCAGCGTGCACTTGATAAATTTGCATATCGTGTGTTCGCTGTTGTGTGCAAACAAAATGATTGTTTGGACCACTTTTACAATGCAAGCATTTTTCAACAAAAAGGGAGTAAGGGTAGATAGGTACAGCTTTTAAAGTAGATTTTAGAATTTCTTACCATTACATAGTAAAATTTTCGGGCACATGTTGGAAATCTTGCATTATTTTACATAGATTAAAAAAAATAATAATGGGGCTTTTGCTCACCATTACAGCAACTAGAAATAATAAACAATAGACTAGTAAACAAAAACCAGCCGAGAACAACAAGGTATTCCCAAAGAAAGGGGGAAGGAGGAGAGGGTTGTCAGATCATACTTGATATTAATATGTTTTTTTGGGGGTAGATATGTAGCTTTTTTGTTAGGTTATGTCGCAAGGAAATGATAAAAACAGATTATTTTTGTTTTTCAGGAAAACTATCCGGAAATTGTATGAATTAATTCTCGAACTTATTCATTTCAAAATCCAGTAATTTGATAAATCAACTTGAATAGGCTTGAATGTCTGAAGAAAGTAATTCAAACGTGGAGGTTACTTTTCCTTCCTTAATACGTAAAGTTTATCTTACTACCCCAACGAATGTGAATTCGGTGTTGAGCGTTATATTTTGTTACTAATTGGATGCACTGCTCTCAAATATATATAATAAAATGGAGTTGTCTTTTATTATTTTACGAACTGAAATTAGGCAGTTGATAGTTGTAACATGAACGTTTATTATATAGCCTGTTTATTTGCTAGGAAATTACTTTATGTTGAACACTCAGATTGTAAATGGTATATGCAATATTCCAGCTGGACGTAGAGAAGAGCGGGTTTAAGAACTTTACCAACCTGCGGTCCTCGCACCCAAATGTTAAGTTTATGGTCGCAGTGGGTGGCTGGGCGGAAGGTGGCTCCAAGTATTCGCACATGGTAGCACAAAAGAACACCAGGATGTCTTTTATCAGGAGTGTTGTTGGTAAGTAAAATATTAAAAAATATTTTTACTTACTAGGAATTATTAACAAATATTAGCAGACAGGACATTATTGTGCGTTACTTAATCTACAACCTGTTATATAACTTAACTGCACGTTAGCTATATAATTGTGCTAAGTATTACACAACAGCGTTGCATAGCTACAAAGGAAGATTACGATCACCGGATATAATATCTATATCTAGGAAAACAAAGGAAGATTACGATCACCGGACTTATCTACCTTTGCGTAGACCTAGTTAATGTAGATATAGATAATATCTACGTTAACTAGGTCATATAGGAAAACAAAGGAAGATTACGATCACCGGACTTATCTACCTTTGCGTAGACCTAGTTAATGTAGATATAGATATTATCTATATCTACATTCTTATTATCTATATCTACATTAACTAGGTCTACGCAAAGGTATATAAGTCCGGTGATCGTAATCTTCCTTTGTTTTCCTAGATATAGATATTATATCTATATCTACATTAACTAGGTCTACGCAAAGGTAGATAAGTCCGGTGATCGTAATCTTCCTTTGTTTTCCTGGATATAGCTATTATATCTTTATCTACATTAACTAGGTCTACGCAAAGGTAGATAAGTCCGGTGATCGTAATCTTCCTTTGTTTTCCTAGATATAGATATTATATCTATATCTACATTAACTAGGTCTACGCAAAGGTAGATAAGTCCGGTGATCGTAATCTTCCTTTGTTTTCCTAGATATAGATATTATATCTATATCTACATTAACTAGGTCTACGCAAAGGTAGATAAATCCGGTGATCGTAATCTTCCTTTGTTTTCTTAGATATAGATATTATATCTTTATCTACATTAACTAGGTCTACACAAAGGTAGATAAGTCCGGTGATCGTAATCTTCCTTTGTTTTCCTAGATATAGATATTATATCTTTATCTACATTAACTAGGTCTACGCAAAGGTAGATAAGTCCGGTGATCGTAATCTTCCTTTGTTTTCCTAGATATAGATATTATATCTTTATCTACATTAACTAGGTCTACGCAAAGGTAGATAAGTCCGGTGATCGTAATCTTCCTTTGTTTTCCTAGATATAGCTATTATATCTTTATCTACATTAACTAGGTCTACGCAAAGGTAGATAAGTCCGGTGATCGTAATCTTCCTTTGTTTTCCTAGATATAGATATTATATCTTTATCTACATTAACTAGGTCTACGCAAAGGTAGATAAGTCCGGTGATCGTAATCTTCCTTTGTTTTCCTAGATATAGATATTATATCTATATCTACATTAACTAGGTCTACGCAAAGGTAGATAAGTCCGGTGATCGTAATCTTCCTTTGTCCTAAGTTAACAAACAATTACACCATATAAACTAGGAATAATACTTTTGTAACGAGTGAAATGGATTTCTGTACGAATTCGAACACGAAAATTACCGCTTCTTAAAAAAAATGTATTGAGAATAATCTTAAGTAGGTGATTATCTGATTTTGGTAAATTTGAGTGTGATTTCCTCTAAGGATCATTGTTTGGATTCACAAAAAATATTATACTAAGTGCGGAATTTTTGGCAACAAATCCGTGCTGAATGATTTTTATAACAGTTTGGCAATGTGTGCAAAAAATGCGGCTGTTTTCATATAGTTTTTATGAACTTCTCAATGATAACGTATTTTCACAAGTAACCCACGCTAAAATGTAACAACTTATATCCTTAAGGCTAGAGCTGCTCCTGACACTATCCACAAAAACGTAGCTGCATCATATTTTAAATACCAAGTGTTTAATTAAGCACAGTGAAATTTGCAATCTCTGTGAAGCATAGACATTAGGCTCAGGCCTAATGTCGAATTTTTACAACCGAACAACGTACTTACTTTATAATGTAACTGTTAATTATTGATCTCATGTGACTCGTATTTTTTGAGCGTAAATGTCTTTAAACTCCAATATAAACCCAAATTACAAGTTACCCATTAAGGTATTTTTATATTCGCAACCTAAAATTACATATTCCTTCCACATTGTCTCCTCAGGCATTGAACAGGTACTCAAATACCTGCCGTTCAGAATGTTAGGCACACGAAGGATTTCAGTCAGCCACTGGGAATTTTTATATTCCCCTTGAAACCGGTGAACCACCCTTTGTTTAGAATCTGCAAATGATTGCCATATTTCCAAGATATAAATCATTTTAATGGGTCTGTGGCCTCAGTATAATATGAAGCATATTGATACGAATGTGGGGTTGGTTGTTGGTTATTTGGCAATATGTTAGAATTGCAGCGCAGCCTATAGAATAAAAAGTAGTAGATTAAAATCCTAGACATTTTTATATACACACTTTTGCAAAAAAACGAGCACTTTAGATTCTTTACTTTAATAAAGAAAGAGGTTTTATTGATTTGCCGATGTATTGGCATGTTATTTGAATCTATGATTCTTTACGTCCCAAATTTATATATTAAACTACCAAAAGAAAAATATTGATTATTATAAAATTTATTCATGTGTGTGTGTCACAACTTCTTCGACCTTATCATCACTTATCATCAGGTGAGAAAGTGGTTCTATCAGATATAAATTAAACACTTGTAATTATTTTTGCAGATTTCCTCAAAAAGTACAACTTTGACGGTCTAGACCTTGACTGGGAGTACCCTGGGGCAGCTGATCGCGGTGGTTCTTTCTCCGACAAGGACAAGTTCCTTTACTTCGTCCAGGAGTTGAAGAGGGCATTCATCAGGGCTGGGAAGGGATGGGAGCTGACTGCTGCTGTACCACTGGCTAACTTTAGGCTGATGGAAGGGTACCATGTACCCGAGTTGTGTCAGTAAGTGCGATTTTACTGCTTAATCTGTACGTATAATGTAATAAACTTTCCTGTATGACAGGTTTTTGGCCGACAGCCAAGATGATTCGTAAAGCAACAAAACGGGGTCTTAAAATATTTAAAGTTCTATGTCCTATCTTATGCTTGATGAAGTTTTGCGTGTGTGATAGTTTTTAAAAAAATACATACTACCAAAACAGCTTAATGGTTTTTCATGGCATTTTAGCCCATATATTCTTCTGAGCTTAATTAATACCATATTATGATCTTTTACCATAATTTAACTTAGCGCTTAATTGCAAAGGAAGCACCATTTGACCATTTTACACATGAACAGAGCCGTCGTCTTTAGTCCTTATGACTCATGAAAATATGACGAATATGACGTGCAATTCTAACCTGGCACAGGCCAACGGGACATTTGTATAAAGAGAGTATACAATACAGTGAAAACCAAATATTCTGTAGGCACCAAATACCGTATTATCAGTAATACTTTCACATTACAAAGTTCTACACACATTGTACCAAATGCTACATCATAAAAATATCAGCAACAAATCCCGTACAAAAAGGCGAAAAAGGCATTACAGAAGCACGTAATGTCGAATCATGTGCTTAAATATATACGTGTAACAAATCACAAGGCTTCGAGTATTTTTATTATGAGCCATAAACATAAAAGGAAGCAAATATCGGCGCCGACGCTAAGAATGTAAGTTTATTTCCTCTTGTGAATTTTTATTACGAAATGAATTTATACGCAGACCCACTCCATGCATTAAAGAAAGCGAATACCAGACAAATTACGCAAAACGATTCCGATTGGTTTTACTAGTAAGTTAATTATTTGTGTAGTGATATAGTGTTTGCTTTCTTTTGTAAAATCACAATGTGTAAAAATTGCACACAAAATAAGATACAATTACTGATCTAGAGAGAGATTGGAGGGATTCGAGATGTGGTGTTGTAGAAGGATGGAGAGCATACGATGGACAGCAATGGTGACAAACGAAGAAGTTCTAAAAAGAGTAAATGAAATATAGTCTTACTATTCAATGAAATTATGGTCTTGCCCATACAACAGAGAAGAGGAATAATGATTGGCCACCTTTTGCGAAATTAATATCTAACACACAATCCAATTATCTTCTTACACAATATAATTATATACGAATAAAAGCGAAATCTCTTAAATTATACAAAACACGAAGTTATGATAAGTATAAGTTCTACAAAGCTCCCCGTGATGCCCACCTCTTGATTTTTCGCTATTTATAATTTGGTCTACGCATTGGTTCCTTAGAGACGCTAAAAAGTTTCCGTTGCCCTACTAATTAAAATTGGGACGAAGTTAAATTTTATTTTTTGTGCAGGGAACTTGATGCTATCCACGTGATGTCGTACGATCTCCGCGGCAACTGGGCCGGCTTCGCCGATGTGCACTCGCCTTTATACAAGCGGCCACATGACCAGTGGGCTTATGAGAAACTGAACGTGGTCAGTATCATCTTCAGTTTTTGCAAGATATCTAAAAATAAAGGAATGAATGATGCAATTGCTAAAACAACAGTGAAAGATAATGACAGACTACATCTTACTTATATAAACTGTTTGAAGCGCTCGTAGCAAAGTTTGCTTAGCCTATCTGAACCGATCAGTAAAGTTAAGCAACGTCCGCCGCGGTCATGAGTTGGATGGGTGACCGCTGGCGACATTACTGAGCTTCCGTGCTTCGGAGGGCACGTTATTGCACGTGCACGGCGTATACCAGCAGCTGTCCTTGAGAGTCAGTAATTCTAGGTTATCCTGAACAACATCTTCGACCACATCATCACTTACAATCAAGTGAGATAGTGGTCAAAGGCTAACCTATCAGGCATAAAAAAAAACAGCGGCATTCTGGGCGCAGAAGGAGAAGATTCAATTTGAACAGCTAAAAGTACCCAATGAAAAATTTTAGAATGCACTGTATATATAGGTTAAACAAATAATTCACTGAGACCTTGATATTCAAGATTAAGATGTTCATAAGATAAGATATATACTTTTCAATATATATATACTCTCATCAGAAACGTTAACAATATTTTATTTTCCTCAGAACGATGGTCTCCACCTTTGGGAAGAAAAGGGCTGCCCTACCAACAAGCTGGTCGTAGGCATTCCATTCTACGGGCGTTCCTTCACTTTGTCTGCGGGGAACAACAACTACGGCCTTGGGACGTACATCAACAAGGAAGCCGGTGGTGGTGACCCAGCCCCTTACACTAATGCTACAGGCTTCTGGGCTTACTATGAGGTACCTATTATTCTAATACTTCTAGTAGTTTAGTCTGACCTTGTTGTTTGACTTTTACGATGAAACGACCTATGTCATATCATTACCAGACAGAAGACATCCACTGTTGAGTATATACATCCATCTCAGAATGTCACTATGAATGACTATTAGCTTTCGTCATATTTACTCATTTTGTTCTTACTTTTTATTATATTGGTTACCCCCGGGACTTGCCCACATGTCCACATTAGATTAATATTTGGAATGAAATCCTTTGATGACAATTGAATTCAACATTTGAAAGTTATTTAGCATAGTGATCATATAGAAAAGCTTTCGCAGAGCAACCACTTCCCATTCTTGATTTATCCTTAACAACCTCCAAGATCCTGGGTTGTTCCCTTCATAAGAGAGTGATTGGGTTTTTCAGATAAAAGAATTTACAGAAGTCAATCCAGAGTCTGTAACTTTGCCCGATCAATGGATAGTCTCATCTTCTACACGTGACCAAAACATGCCTGGCAGAACGTCGATATTTAGACAACACTTCCTATATATACTCCTTTGGAGAATACCGGCTAATATAAAATAAATAAAAATAAATAATATAATATGTCTTTTTGGCAAAATTACATTAAATTGTATTACAAATTGATGACTACTATATCAGGCATCATTACCAGTTATAACCTTGCTGTATTTATCCCCTAGATCTGCACAGAAGTAGACAAGGATGGCACCGAGTGGACCAAGAAATGGGACGACCACGGTAAATGTCCCTACGCTTATAAAGGCACGCAGTGGGTTGGCTATGAAGACACCAAGAGCGTAGAGATCAAGATGAACTGGATTAAGCAAAAGGGGTACTTGGGGGCAATGACCTGGGCTATTGACATGGATGATTTTAGAGGTCTATGTGGAGATGAGAACCCCTTGATTAAGTTGCTGCATAAGCATATGAGCACTTACCAGGTGCCACCGCCGCGTATTGAAAATACAACGCCCACTGTAAGTATCAGTTAGCATTAATTATATATTAAAAAGCTGGCAAGTGTGAGTTGAGTCTCAATCTCTAAGGTTTCCAAGTAGCACAGTCCAAAGATATAAGGCTTAATCATTTTTTTGGCTTAAGTAAGTTAAGGCTTTAGTAAGTTTCAAACTACAATTTCAGTATTTGTTGGTGAAATAGAAGATATTATTGTAGATACGATTGTCTATATATATAAATTTTAGATTTTTAGCTATTTTAGTTTTTGAGAGAAATGTGTAAGAAACATGTTCTAAAATTAACAATTTGTACTTAACTCAACGGACTCTACACGATGACACCCCCCATGCTAGGTAATAAAAAAGTTTTTTCGGCTAACTTCTTATGTATTGTAGGCACCGCGAAAAATAATTTCGTTAAATTTTTAGGCTAATTGACATTTTTAGGTCAATGATTTACACCCAATGTAGAAACTTGGAGTTCTTAAATCATTCGATTTAGGAGCTAGATTCATACGGTTGGACAGACATACAAACAATTTGAGTCTCGTTAATAGTAAGTGCGGAATCCTAAAAAGGTAGATATAAAATGTACTCATTTCAATTAACACCGTATATACGACTTAAAAGTCATCTTTGTCCGAGAAAAGGTGAATTTTAGTCGTAGCATCTGAGACTCAGTTGACGCTCCTATAACAAACGAAGTGCATTTTATTGTTGAGATAGTTATCTCTTTTACTCTCGTGCTTTTCGTATCTTCCACTCATCATCGAAACTATTGGGACCGAATTCAGAATGACATTTATGGTAATGACCTATCTTGTGTAAAATATCATAGGTTAGCTTTGATCAAACTTTTTGAAACACAATATTATAGACAATAATGATGTAAATAGATTATTCATATTGATTGACTTTACAATAATCATGATTTTTAGTTTCATGTTCAGCAGACCAAATCAAAAGTTCCATCAGCAAATAAACTTCCAAATCACCCAACAACCAGGAAATAAATCACGCACCCCCCAATGCGAGACAAACAAAAATGACTTCGACACAGATATGGAAATGTGCTATAAATCGCTTCTAAACAAATGCTCCTAGCTCCGTCCATTACTCATGTCGATACTATCTCTCTGATACAGCCGGAATGGGCGCGACCGCCGTCGACGCCTTCGGAACCGTCGGAGGGAGCCCCTATACCGACCACTACAACCGTAAAGCCGGCCACAAACGCACCGACAACGCAGAAAGTCACGACACCAACCACGACGACATTGTTCGACGATGAAAATGACATCGCCGTCCGCCCAACGAAGCCTACAAGTCCAAAACCTGAGCGTCCCCAGAAGCCTGAGGAGTCAGAACATGTAAGATATTAACATTATATTTCTATCAAATAAAAAAAAAAATTTAGTAACTAAATTTATGAAAAAAATATTAATTATTTATAGCTGATAGGCTAGCCTCTATCTCACCTGATGGTAAGTGATAATGTGGCCGAAGATGTTGTTCAGTCTAACCTAGAATTACTGGCTGCCAGCTGCCGGAACACACGGTCCTAACCGTGTGTTCCGGTCCATGCTTGGTGATATATTTTCTACTTCAGGGTGGTACCTCGCCAGCCGGGCGTCGGAAAATGTCCTACCACTATGCTGTAATGACTGCAATCCTAAGACAAAAACTGGAGCTGACGGCTTAAAGTGCCTTCTCAGTAGTAATGTCACTGGCGGTCACCCATACAAGTCATCGCGTGTCGGACGCTTAGCTAATCGTTTATGAACGGCTAAGCAAACTTCACTACGAGCGCTTCAACAAAATATGTAGTGTGCTGTAATAATATGAGCGTCTTCTTTTTAGGACAATGAAGTTGAAAGTTCGGACATCTGCAACTCTGATGAGGACTACGTCCCGGACAAAAAGCATTGTGATAAGGTATTTCCTATTATTTTATCTTTTTTCATTTATTTATTTATTTATTTATTTCATCATTATTCTTCCAAATACCTTGAACACTTATCACTAATAGATCGATGTATTTTATTTTAGTACTGGCGTTGCGTCAACGGTGAAGCGGTCCAATTCAGTTGTCAACCCGGCACCATCTTCAATGTGAAACTGAATGTTTGCGACTGGCCTGCCAACACAAACCGTGCCGAATGTAGTCCCTGAGTCGTCAATGTGAAGACGGCCTTAGATTACTTAGGTTGATTCGTTACGAAGTTTGCTGTACCGCATTTGAAAAGATATGATATTCTTAAGTAAGCATTATTAGCGAAGACCTAAATTTCAGTTAGAATTATTTTAATGCTTTAGAAAAGATTAACGTGGTCTCGTATTATTTCAAGTAGACTGTTTTAGTAAATAGTTCAATTTTATGATTTTCTGAGGATGATATACATTGATTGATTGAATAACATGAATTTGTAGATAGTCTCCTTGGTTAAGTGTCTTCTTTGGAACACAAATTGTGTTCGATCCTCGGCATGATAATTGTTTTATGTTTATGTTCAATGTTGTGCGGCTTAGTTTTATCTCAAAATAAGAAGATTGTTGTCGAATTTATAGCAAACATTTTAAGGATAACTAATATTGTCGTATTTTGTTGTCTTTCAACACAATACCACAATGTTGCAAATTCTTCGTGTTCTTATTAGTAGTTGGTAAAGTTGTGATGGATGGTAGATATATTGTAGTATTAAGGTTTTTAAATACTCGGAATGAGATTATAAATTATTATTCTTGTATAATATGTGTAGTATTGTGAAGGTCCAAGACTTCGTTACAAAATAATGAAATAAAAATATTAAACACACCCATGAATGGGTTACCATAAGCTCAAATACAACGGTAATAGTCTCTACAAGTTCAAACGAGAAGAAAAATTAGCACTGATTTGAGTCCTTTAAATTTTTAGATAGTGTCAAGTTATTATTGTTCTATATTTTAATGTGGGTATATATTCACATCAAAAAAAGGTTACTCTTAAAGCATTATTTACTCGTACAATAAATAACTAATTATGTAGGATTTCTCATATAAGCACTCTGTGAAAGCTTAAATAAAACAAAGAATAAGCAAATATTATTGAAACAAGATCACAAAATTATTTTAATGAACGAAAGAAAAACTATTTCATTTATGGCTCTTCTTGTTTTCTGCTTCATCTATACCGGTTTCCTCTTCATGAAATGGCTAACAGTGTTGCGCAATAGAAATATTTATTTCTTTGGCAAATGGAGGGTGAATTTGTTGCCAGTCGGAAGCCAATTAGAGTTGCCAGCTTCAGCGTATTTAAATTTCCTTTGCCACTGCCGTCGGTAGCAGTCCAACAGACGTACTTATTTAAGTTTTAATTTATTTATTCTTCATAGTTTTAAGTGAATAAATGATCGAAATGCACTGCGAGGATTTTTAATTCACTTTTTACTAACCCATATTTTTATTACATACAAAATAGGAGCTATTTTAAAACTGCTAGTAAGTTGTGATAGTGGTAAGTTATATAGTCGAGAGTGTTAAATAGGCTTGGCTCTCAAGGACAACTGGCAGAGTACATCTCTTACTTTGCTCAAGCTTATGAGAGGATTTGAACTATGGATACCCTGCAGGGCAGCCCATAGCCATTGCCAATAGTACGTCCACCAATGTTTATCGAGAAGGTTTAGCTCGTTAATAAATTTCGCATTATACCCGGTTAAATAAAGAAATAAATCTAAAATGGTGGCAATAATAATTACCTCTCACTTGCACTCGAAAGACAACAATAGTGTGCAATTGAGAGAGAATAATAATCGGCGCCATTTTGGATAAATTTAATCCACCGGGCATAGGTACATAAAATATTTTTGATGAATCCACTATAATATTATAAAATATATACCTGTCCATAATTTACCAATAAGAAAATGTTAACTAAAAAAACCGACTTAAACACACACAGAAAAAAATACATAAATAAATGATAGTATAACTACTGAAGCGGATTGGTGGTATGGCATTGCAGAGCCGCCTGTCTAGCTACCACCGGTTCTAGTTGAAAAGCTGTAGCCAAGCAAGTAACATTGTTCTTGCATCTGAAGAGCAAACTATTAGTGATCGAAGACTAGCCAATCGGCAACAAAAAACTGATTACATTTTTAATTTAAATTAATTTCCCCGTATAACGTGGAAACAGCTACATAGTTTTCAGTTTACAGCCACATACAGCCATTGTGTATTTACTGTAAACATACATAATTTAGAAGTAGTTCAGCTCCACAATTGCTGTTTAAATTCTATATTCTATGTTCTTTATATTAATCTGTATACTTATACAACGCGATTACATATAAAGCACGTCTCATGATAGACTGCTTATTTTGAACTTTAACTGTACATACTAAAGAATCTTTTACTGAACAAAGTCACGGTAATGTTATCTATACATTACCGTGACAAAGTTGAGGTTTGTCTGCACGCCGCGGCTTCTTTGGCGGTGAGCTACTCAAGCGGCGCAAGTATGTTAATCTATGTAGTGATTACCCAGAGAGTTGAAATACTAGAGTAGTTATATTCGAATACCACTGCTCTAAAAGCTTACTAGAATTTACCTATCTACATACCTACGCACATGTATATGCAGTTTGTAATAACAAGGAAAGAACGTTCAAATATTATGCTTCATATCTGTTCGAAGAAAGAGATAAATAAGCAATTTGTGTAACCACCGAACCGCCACGAGACGTTCCGATCACCGTTGCAATGCGATCTCTTTCACTCTCTCACACCAAACGATACACATATCTCGCTCATCCATTTCATTGAGATTAGTTCCTAAGATAAAACAAACTGACGATATTTTCTATTTCATCAATAAAAGCAAAAATTACGCGAGAAATGAAACAGTTTTCTTATCTCTCACAGTGCTTGTATTGTCAACAGATTATTCCTAAAAAACACGATTAGCGGCGATGTATTCACCGGACACTCGGAAGTGCAAGAATGGTATAGTGACTCTGGTAATTACCCTGAATTCATCTAGTAAATATGGAGGGCACACAACTCATCTACAGGTTAAAAAATCTTAGGTGATTACCTGCATATTTGAGACGTTTGGTGTACATAAACTGGCACCATGGGGGCCAGAAGATCATATTATTTTCCAAAACTTATCAGAGCGCTTGGTCGATGCGACCCGTGATCAAAATGATGGCACTTACTCGTATTTCGTATTTGGCTCAACGAGTAAGCATTGCAATCTAACAATGCTGCAAGCATGCTGGGAACTCTGCCCTAGTTAGAGCATTTGGACTGCCAGCCGATGGTCTTGAGGATGCCAAAATGACTTCCTTGTAGGAGCTGTAGGGATGTGTATATATATATATATATATATATATATATATATATAAGCTACATATTACCAAGCGAATAAAAACGTGGGTCTTGTGTTAGATATATATAGATCAACTAGCTAGAAATAATAGTAAATTTTTAACTAAATATGGAACCGACTTTAAAACTCAAAAGTGTGAAATAACATGTTGAAGTCAGTACCATGATAGTTCAAACGTACCTATTATCACAATATTGTGCGCATGGTATCGACTTCGACAAATTATTTCACACTTTTGAGTAATGAAGTCGGTTAATTTTTTTTTAATTCACCTCTTTTTATTGACCCTTGCTACTTACGAGATCGATTGCTATTCACTGTTAATGATATATAAGATAGGAAAACTTTTCAGTTATTGGAGTGTAACTCAAAAAAACAGCTAAACCGATTTTTATGACATTTAAATGTGCTCGCACGGGAAGCATCAGCTTTCAAACAAAAAGAGAATCATCAAAATCGGTTCACCCATGCAAATATTCTGAAGAAACAAACATTAAAAAAAATACAGTTGAATTGAGTATTTTTGAAGTCGGTGAAAAAAAGCCAACAATTAATGGGTAATATTAAAATCTCTTCAGTCGGTAGGTACTGTTCGCATTGGTTTGGCAATATAAATACCTACCGTTGGTGTTCAAGAACTTGATAGACTTGAACTGATAGTTATTATTACAACATCCATAACCTAAATATAAACTTTGAATGTGTTATTTCTATCCTTGAATGAACAATCAATCTTGTTACTTATGAATAATTTATGAGGACTTCTCTAAAATCCTACACGAAATCGTACGTTTTCTATTATAACTGTAATGTTAGAACCAGAATATACTTAAGTAGGTACAAAAAAAGTTTAGGCTTCGATAGCGGTCACGAAAATACCCAAAAAGTGTCGGAGTGGTAGGTGGTGATTTAAAAACCGGCATCAAAGTTTTAAAACAACTTCTAAAGTAGGGAGGTTCTCAAATCGACTGTTTTAATTATGTTTGTTATCCGCTTACTCCACCAATCTTGAATTTATTTTGATCATTGAATTTTCGTTTAGTAGGTTACATATACTTCATAGCTGTTCCTATATACCTACATTTAGTACAAATCGGTTTTTGTAGTTAGGTTTTTAAATCAAAATAACTGGGAAAAGTACCTATTTCATCCAAGTTAATATCACCAAATTGTATTTCATACTTTTCAGTTGGAAAAGTAGTTTTTTTTAATTTTTTTTATGCCTGATATGTTAACCTTTGACCACTATCTCACCTGAGGTTAAGTGATGATGTGGTCGATAATGTTGTTCAGGCTAACCTAGAATTACTGGCTCTCAAGGACAGCTGCCGGAACACACCATTAGGTTTGATCAGATTTTTCTACTTGAGGGTGGTAGCTAGCCAGGCGGGCATTCGCAAAATGCCCTACCACCATGCTATAACGACTGCCATCCTAAGACAACAACCGGGACCGACGGCTTAACGTGCCCTCCGAAGCACGAAAGCGCTCAGTAGTAATGTCACCTGCGGTCACCCATCCAACTCCTGACCGAGGCGGACGTTGCTTAACTTTGCTGATCGTTTCAGAATGGCTAAGCAAACTTCGCTACGAGCGCTTCGATTTTTTTAAGGAAAAGCCTTATCTAGGAACTGTATTGTTATCGTCACACCTTTTGTTAGCTAACGAATTCAATTATTTGTTTTCCTCGTCAGGTATTTGGTCACATCAGTAATAATATACTGCCTAGGGCTTGTAGAGTGCTTACCACAAGACGGCTAATACCAAGTACGAAGCTGTGAAAGACCATATGTGAATTATCACTGATGTTATATACATCAGTGCACGCTACTTGACAGTTTTATATACAAATGAGCTCTACAATCACTTTTGTTGAGTTTGCACTAATCCATAGTTTTTATTTTAATACTGTCTAAAAGAAGTGCCAAAACACAGGAGCTTGGAGACAGATTTTTTACTTTAGTGTGGTTGATATGGCCATATAAATATATGGTTAGGCAATAATACCTTTGGACTATAAAAAGAAATTAAAACAATGGTCATAAAAAATGCCTTAAGACGACGCAGTGATAAACAATTAATCTCAAATCGGGTACAGCCCCACATACTATTCACTCCGCGTGGGGTGGAAATATCACGCACGGTAATTCGCACGTGACATAGCTTGTGCTAAAAGGACGTATGCGCCAAAACAGTCATTATAGATTAAAATAAAAACTATGGCAAATTTTCAATAAACAAATTACCACATTGCAGTGTGTGTCATCTGTGACTCATCTATACAGATATTTAAGAGGCTTAAATCGATCTAGGCTCCTTGTAAAATGCAAATCTCTGTTTTTTAAGTGCAGTTTTTGATAGCTTTTTCTCTGTTATGAAATTTAACCAATCATGTAAAGCTATTATCAAAATGATTTCAATAACATGGTAACCAAAATACTTAAAAATGATTTCCGAACGTTTAGTAATTGCTGCGAAAAATTGAGATCTCTGACGCCACTATTTTCAACTAGCTGCGCCCCGCGGTTACACACGCGTGGTGATGGATGATGATGATAAAATGTATGATATGTGTTAATCCAGCGCCTTATCTACCTCCATACCATATTTTTTTTATAAGATTTATATACGGCTTACGCATGTGATCATGTCTCCGATTTTCTGTCTTCGTAATAAGCTCAAGTGGCTCCCTATTCGTCGTCGCCGGAATGCTCATATATTACTCGTATTTCTCCTTTACAGAATTCTGTTTAATCCTTTATCCCCGCGTTACCACAAGAAACAATTGAAATTTCTTCATTCTACAGATTCTCTGTAGTTACTTTCATAAGAAAACTTTACGCTTTACAGCAATTATTCATGAATACAATAATTATTAAGACCATAAGAAACCCCACCCAATATTTTGACCATATCTATTGTTGATGGATTTTCTGGAAGAGATCGCTCTGAGCGATTAGACCCCCCATTGACACACTCAGTTTAATTTATGTTTTAGTAATAAGTTTCTTGTTGGTATTATGGTGTTTTTAATTGAGTTATATATCTCGCAATCTATCATACCCAATTTCATCAAAATCGGTCCAGTCGTTTGAAGGTGAAGAAGTAATGAACATACAAACACACTCACCAACGTTTACCTTTATGATATTAGTTTTAAACGGATCAATTTGTTGCTACCGAATATGCATTAGAAATAAATGATAATTTTTATGGTATATATGGTTTACTACACTGGTGATGATGGTTTACACTTAAAAGAATATGCTGTCGCGAGCTTTTTTGTAGGTAAATTAAAGATACACATCTTTGTTCTACATTATGTGCGTGTGACACTTAAGGTTTTTACAGCGCACGCCAGAATAAGTCGCATATGGCTGATTTTTTTCTTACTAACTTGACACTTATCATTATAATTTTGACAATTCACGTAATTATTATAATATATTTTATAGCTTATGTGTTATTCTGATGTCTCAGCTATATTACTGTAAAGTTTCATTAAAATCCGTTCAGTGGTTTTTGCGTGAAAGAGTAACAAATATCCATACATTCTTACAAACTTTCGCGTTTATAATATTTGTAGGAAGTAGGATTCGTCGTCTTAAATTACATATTACATACCAGACGTATTTGGTTCATAAGGTTTTAAGTGGAAATTATTTATTCTTTGAATTATCTTTCTTATATTGTACGAATTGAAAATGGCGAATCAATACTTCCATCCATCAACCATGTCTGTATCAGCTGAATAGCCCACTGCTTAACACAGCCTCCCCTATTCAGGAGTTGTTTGCCATAATCTGGAGATTATGGGCAGGTTTCTTGGGGATCGCAGTATAAGATATCAGTTACTCAGAAGGCGATGCTGACCTGATGGCATTTTCCCCTTAGTCACCTCTTACAAAACCCACAGGAAGAAGTAGGGGGGTGACATTCTAGCCCGGCACCGTACAGGCAACAGCCATATAGCTTGAAGTATTTAATTTAAAACCATAGTTTTTATATTTGTTTTACTTCTTATCTAGCTTTTTTACTTAACCTAAATCTTATTATGCATATATAGGTATATCTATGAGATGTATTATTCTGGATTACAGTACCAATAATTTGTTTAACAATTTGAGTGTAGAGATTTGATTAGCAAATTCGTCAATTATTGTATTTATGGCTGTTAAGTTGAGCCAGGCCTGGGGCACTCGCAGTGCACTCGGCGCAGCATACACTCGTGGAGTGCCCAGCGTGGCAGAGTGAGCGCCGTGAGCTCATAGCAGTAGTGGTGGACGACCTCTCACTTCCATCATTGGTTAAGGCCATGGTGGAAAGTGACAGGTCGTGGAACGCGGGAAAAGACTTCTGCGAGGAGGTTATGACGCGGAAGGAGAATGCGGAGAGGGCTCCTCCAACCCCCATAACAGAGGTCTTGGCGATCGCCATATCACCAAAGACCTCGAGGTGGCACGTGCGGTGTTTCCGCGCGCCACTTAAGGAAGCAGTGGAGTAAGTTCTCCTCCACTCCTCAACAGGACGGGACCCTACCAGGGCCCAACGCTGTCCGGGTCACGGTAGAGCTCACAAACGTTCCCGTTGCCCGGGCATTAAGGGGTCGAGCAGGAACATCGTGTGGTTTTTAGTCGGTAGGGGCACTTGCTGCTGTGGGAGTAGTTGGTGTCGAGTCCGACATATCCCGGCCACCTCCCCCGGGGTGGACGGGAATGCGTAAATGCATTTTCCACACGTACAAATAAAAAAAAAGGCCTGGGGCACTCCGCGCTTTAGGTAAAAAAACGGCTAAGTGCGAGTCGAACTCGCGCACGAAGGGTTCTGTACCATTACCTATACAACATTAGACATATACACATATTTTAACCTTTTTTTGTTTTAACGTGCGCGAGTCCGACTCGCACTTGGCCAACTTTTTGTATTTGTTGTTATAACGGCAACATAAATACATCATCTGTGAAAATTTCAACTGTCTAGCTATCACCGTTCTTGAGATACAGCCTGGTGACAGACGGACGGACGGACGGACGGATGGACGGACAGCGAAGTCTCAGTAATAGGGTTCCGTTATTACCCTTTGGGTACGGAACCCTAAAAACGACAGGTACATCGGCGTGTCGGGCAAGAGCTATGCGTGGCTAGGAAATAGAGAGGGCCTTGTAGCCTTGTAGGTGAATAAAAAATATTAGATACTCCGTGCTTTTCGTGCTGAAGTGCACTTTATTCATAGCTAGAGTTGCTTATTTATTGAAATAGCTTTGAAGAGTGATCCTTCTCGTCCTTTTTATTCTGTGTTTAAGCATGAATGATTATATTTCGTCTGTCTATGAGGCAATGTTCTCGACGACAGCGCCGTTGACAAAGTTTTCCGCTACCCGTCGTCAAGTGTTTGTTATCATATTGCTCCCAGGAAATGTGCGGGCGTTTTCTTTTTTGTTTCCGGACGTGACATGAATGGTTGTACTTGGGGGTAAAATCTTAAGATTCATGAGTAAACGGTACTCTAGAGAGGCTGTAATTGTTTTCGTTGTTACTTTCCCAAACAAAAAGAAGTGAAAATTGTGTTAGTTTGTGGAAGTTTGATGTATCGTACCTTACTACTATTATTAGTTATGTTAATAATTATGTTATTGGTTATGTCACTGATTATACAGATTTATAAACAAGTATAAATTATTTTAAAAGTAAAAACCAGACTATAATAATAATAATAATTTATTTTTTCATATGCTTGTTACATTTTAGTTATTGAATTAGTTAAAAACCGCTGCGGCTGCTGCAAGTCCAGGCAGCGCAAGGCGCTTGCAATCTGCAGTTGCACTAGGCTTTTTCGTTCGGAATAGAACCTTCGAGCTCTAACTGAATGAACTATAAGACATGTTTTAAAAGTACATAGCTTTAAAACATAATATTATGCGGGAGTTCAACTCGCCCTAGACCGGATGTATCAACAAATCAATATTCATACGCAAAAAATAGTAATATGAAAGCGTATTTTTTATATATTTATTTATAGCTGATAGTTTAGACTTTGACCACTATCTCACCTGATCGTAAGTGATAATGTGGCCAATGATGTTGTTCAGGCTAATCTAGAATAACTGGCTTTCAAGGACAGCTGCCGGAAAACATAGTTAATAGCTTGAAGACAGATTTTCTACTTGAAGGCGGTAGCAAGCTAGGCGGGCAAACGCAAAACGTCCGATCACCACGTAATATGGACTGCCATCGACAACAACATAAGATGACAATCGCAACGTGAGCTGAATGCCTCCGAATCGCACGGAAGCACTTAGTAGTAATGTCACTAGCGGTCACCCATCCAAGTCATGACTGCGGCGTATGTTGGTTAACTACGCTGATCGGTTAAGAACGGCTAAACAAACTATGCTCCGAATACAATATAATGTTGGTACTACATAATATTTAATATATTATAGTAGAATGAGGATAAGTATTTAACACTTTGGGTGCCCAAGATACAGGCACAGCCTAGTTTGGGGCCCCCGGGTACATTTCTTTCATTTTTTTCAGGCCTACTAAACATAATAAACAATACTTTACCTATGTATCATAGATATTAAATTAGACCCGACTTTGTTATAATGTTCTTACCTTAAAATATATCATAACCGTAATAAGTTAATATTATATTTAAGAACAAAACCTGTTAATCATGTTGTTGTTGAAATTCGTGTGTGAAATAAACGATTTATTTATTTTATTTTATTTACTTATTCACAGAACTTCCTTGATTGTATTTTGATATCTAAGTATTATATTACCTACAGATATTACCGCAATAATTCTTTGGATTAGCAATCATTGACGCTATCTTACCAGATTTAATCCGAATAATACTTTCCACGTGTTTCTATTCGCGATTCTTCCTGTTAAATGTATTCCCTATTTTTGGTCACAACATTTTCCTGCTAAAATGGTCCCTTTAGTTAATAACTTATTCATGTAATGGTCCTGTAATTGATACTGTGCGGATCTCGGCCACACAACGATGCTAATTCAGCCACTTTGACCCTCATACCGTATTATTTATACCTAAGTGTATAACCTGACCCTTGGCTAATTCTGGCCTGGCCGTCATGCCTATTTTGAGGTAGGTATCTACTGCTAACATAATAATATGTACATGCCCTATGACCTGCCTTACATTTGCTATGGCAAGCAATATTTGACGCCGTCGTTGCTTGAGCGCGTGACAGTAAAGTACTTCCTTTCTAGTACTAGGTCATTAATTCGACTGTATTTTTTTTTATGTTTGTTACCTCAGATCTCTTGACTGGGTAAACCGAGTTTGAAAATTCTTTTTTTTGTTTGAAAGCTGATGCTTGTCGTTTGGTCCCATTTTAAATTTCATCAAAATCGGTCAAGCCGTTTTTGAGTTACACTAATAAGATTGAAAAAAAAATTTTTAACAAAAAATGGAACCGACTTCAACAAGTTATTTCACACTTTTGGGTGTTGAAGTCGGTTACATTTTTTGTTAAAAAAATTTTTTCAATATCTATGAGATTCATGAGTATGCACTAGGCCCGACTAGTGTTAAAGGGTAACCTCTGCCAAAAACAGATGCAGTTCGTCACAAGTGGAAAACTGCACTGCGCCCATCACCCTGAGACATTAAGTTGTTAAGTCTCATGTGCCTAGAGTTTCACTGGCACAGAAATCTTTCAAACCGGGACACAGTAATGCGACCATTTCTGCTAGTTAGTATGGTGGAAGTACCTGCCCAGACGAAGTCGCAGAAAGAGTTGTACTGATACTAATATTTCGTATGTTTATTACGCGAATACTCCGCTACTTATGAATTGATTTTGATGATTCTTTCTTTAATTTGTAGGTTATACTTCAGTGGTAGTCTCATTTGAATTTTACCGAGCTTTTTGGGCTCGCCGCGTATGTGTGCGTGAGTAAGGCACGCCAACAGCATCCGTCCCCGTCCGACGGCCGAAAAATTACTAAAGCGGATAGGGACAAAGCATCGCGGCTCTGGCTAAAATGGGCGGAACGTGCGTGAATTTAAGTATTTCCATCGTATAATAAAAACAAATACCTATTTGAAAAATTTAATGTGTATACGTTATAGAAAACACGTTATTTGTTTATTATTCAAATACTGATGACTTTCCGGTAAGTATTTAAGCCGTACTAAGTGTTTATTTAGTTTTTTAGATATAACTTTGGACTTTTTTTCTATAGAGGAAACTTTAAGTAATCGTGTTTCCAAAGTGTATGATTTATAGAGTGAAACCTTAAATATTAAATATATTAATTGCATAACTCAAAATAAAGAAACAAAGATACAGCAAGGGATCAAACTAACCACAAATACGTATCGCTGCCTCGGTGCAGGCTTAACATTAAATCAGTAATTTTTAGCTATAACTAAGCAAATATATCTGTTCCTGGATGACATGGTAATTATTGTATTGTCAATTGTGACAGGTATTGTGTATTCTGTGATTTGGGGCTGAGTGAAAATCAATTAGGTATGTAAGCAGTATCACTAAGAGAAAAGGGTAATTTATTTTAAATAAAAGACGGCGTCCGCTTTTACTTTTACTTTTTTTAAGTATGAAATATCTTGTGGAAATCGCACAAAGAAAATGGGAGCTGAGAGTAATTGAAACAGCATTTTTTTATAGCTTATAGCCTTTGACCAGTATCTCATCTGATAGTAAGTGAAGTCGAAGTCGGTACCATGCGCATAATATGTGATAGTAGGTACTTTTGAACTATCATGGTACCGATTTCAAAAAGTTATATCATACCTGCAGTATAAGATAAAGGTTACGTTTTATATTTAAAAATGTGTCCTATTCATCCATGTATGAAACTTCTTATCTGGTCAAAGCTTATACCAAAAACTAAAAATGAAAGACATACTAGTTTTCCGTTTTAACCGACTGAAGAAAAGGAACAGGTTCTCATTTTGTCTGTATTTTTTTACGTTTGTTACCTCAGAACTTTTGACTGGGTGAATCGATTTTGATAAATCTTTTTTAATTTGAAAGCTGATGCTTGTCGTTTGGTACCATTTAAATTTTATCACAAATGGTTAAGCCGTTTTTAAGTTACACTCCAATAATTGAAAAATATTTTCCAAACTTGATGATATAGTCCTTGACAATGAATGACAATCGATCCCGTAAGTAGCAAGGGTTACTAACAAAGTGAAAAAAAAACAACCAAAAAATGGAACCGACTTTATCACTCAAAAGTGTGAAGTAACTTGTCGAAGTCAGTACCATGCGCACTCCATGCTGCGGTTCCATTTTTTGGTTAAAATTTTTTTTATCTCCAAAACAAGAAAGTCTCAGTTCAGTTCACGAAATAAATACGTATGTGCACCACGTATTTGTGTCATGAACTGAAAATATAATAAACCAGCGAAAACGTGAATGGTCCCGAAATAAAATAATCTTTTGTGTGAGTAAGTTAATTGTGAAAAGTATCCTTTGGTATAATAATGCCAACCTTTGACTCTCGGCTCGATAAAGTGGAATAAACAACTTTAAGGTTATGCCGCCCCTTTGACCTCCAGCATTTCGAAGATATCAAATAACATGAAAATCTGTTAGACAATACACGTGGGCGGATATAATTTACTCGTAAATTGGAAAAAGTGACCAACGATCAATATTATTTTTGTTTATGATTACAAAATGTATCGTGTGTTAAGCAAAATTTCCAAATTATTGGATCAATAACTTGTTGTGTGGTTGAAGATGTTGTTCAGGCTAACTTAGAATTACTGGTAACCCAGAATTACTGGCTCTGTAGGATAGCTGCCACAACACACCGTTAGGTGCGATTCGCACTTGAGCATTATTTAGTTAAGACAAGAAATTCTGATAATTTTTTTTATACCAACTATATTTTTCTTATAAATTTGCTGATGTGTATACTATAAACATGCATTGGTTTCTTCACAACAGTAAAAACTAAATTACACCTTTATTTGTGACAAATTAATAATATTGTATTTGATTTTTGGGGTTCTCCACCCAAAGGGTAAAAACGGGACCCTATTACTGAGACTTCGCTGTCCTTGCGTCCGTCCGTCTGTCACCAGGCTGTATCTCAAGAACAATGATAGCTAGACAGTTGAAATTTTCACAGATGATGTAATTCTATTGCCGCTATAACAACAAGAACTTAAAATAAAATAAATATTTAAGGAGGGCTCCCATACAACAAACTTGATTTTTTACAGTATCTTCCTAGATACTAATAACGGTCACAGGTAGACGCTTTAACTAATCACACAATATTTAGTCTTATATTCTCTTTAAATATAATTAATTTAAATAAAATAAAATAAATAATTATGAGGGCTCCCATACAATAAAAGAGATTTTCGCCGTTTATTTGCTAAAAATAATATTAATGTAAACAGGTAGAAACTTGAAATATTCACCGAATATTATTTGTATATTTATTTTAAAAATCAATAAATTAAATAGTTTGGGAGAGCCCTATACCTACAATAAACGAGATTTTCTCGTTATTAAAAAGAGACCACAGGTTGAAATGTTTACAGAATATTTAGATTTAAGTATATTACTACCTTTAAACAAGATTAGGTTACAGATAATGGTACGAAACCCTTCGTGCGCGAGTCCCATTCGCACTTGGCTTGTTTTTATTTTAGTTACTTATTACTTTAATTTTGATGAGAAAAGATAACTTCATTTTATGTAACCAAACTAATTATTCTTAATCTATTTGAAGGCGATATTATATGTCCAACACAGACCTTCCGTTAGGAGTGTTTTGAGCATTTCCCCCGCCAGCTTCTACCGAAGCCATCCCAACTATTTGATGTAGCGGAGAAGGACTTTGGGTCGCTGGCATAGCTGCTCCAGTGACGTGTGTGATGGTTGTGAGGACATCCTCACCACCATAGCACACGTCACTCCACGACGACATCGTTGATGAGAATGACTCCTTGTAGTAAAATTATAATTCTTATTTGTTTTTACAAACTGACTTTATATTGTATAATAAAACTGTCTTGACAACTATATTACTGGGGTTGTCAAATGTCAATGAGTCAACAAGCGTAGCTTGTATCATTAGGGAATATCGTCAATAAAACATTTGTCATTGTGTTATTTGAGATTCGACATATTACAAAAACACAGTCCATATAAATTTGGTATAAGCTATACTGGTGCCATCTGTGAAGTCTCTACGAAAATAAATTATTATACATGTATACGAGTAATTAATCGTAGATTGTTACGAAGAAATGTGTTTGTAAAAATACTTTTTATGCGTATTTAGTCATGTTATAACCTCAGCTGAAATGAATTTGATTTTAAAGGTAGTGTAATTGGTTTTTGGATGTACTTGATAAATAGCACTTTTTCTTAGCTGGGTATAAAATAGTACTTTAAAATTAGTAAGTATACAGTAGCGTAATGCTATTTTAAAGAGGCAACACTTTTCTATTGCATACGTCTCTTATATATTTTAAAAATAATCAAACTTATTTTTAAGATAAAAAACATCAATTTATGTAATTATACAAAATGACAAAAACAATTTGGGCTCGTCCGGGATTTGAACCCGGGACCTCTCGCACCCTAAGCGAAAATCATACCCCTAGACCAACGAGCCGCTTGACGTGTTGCCGAAAATTGCTTGCACATTTTGTCAAGGTGCCAAGCGAGCACCCACGATGTGTGACGTCATCAGCGGTAAACACGTTGAAGTGAAGGTGTAATAAAATTGAAGTATTTATCTGTGCTGGATTCCTTTTAGATCTATATTATATCCTACGAATAAATTTCATATTATATTATAGATTATATTCTATAATGAACTAATAGTCAATAGGTACTGAAAATTTGTATTCAACATTTAATGGATCATATTTACATAGATTTATAAAATTACAATATTATTATTATTATGAGAACACGTACTTAGGTACAACAGCAACTTCCCCACATCATGCGGGATAAAGGTATATATATGATAATGATATTGGAAGGCCTATAGGAGACGAGGAATTATTTACTAAGTATTTTCTTCTTAATTTAAAAAACTGAGTACATTTCTACATTGTAGTAACCACGGAAAAGAGAAAATAGTATTTTATATCTCTATGGTAGTAACCACCGAAAGGTAAATATACGGGTTCACTAAGCCACTCCAAAACACAATTCAACTTGTTTCAATTCACCTGTGTCGACCCATCGAACGCTTATTCAAACTAGATTTTATTTAAGCAAATTGTATTACACCTATGGTTAATTTCACCTAAAACCATTTAAACTATAGCATATTTTAACTACAATTCATTAAGTCTAATGATGTGTGATCTAGATTCCATTTGATACAGGCTGATATTTTCGAGACATTTTCATCATGCTTAAATCCAAACAATGTAGCTAATACTAAACTGTCATGATACAGTGTAAGCAAGTAGTTACCTATAATATAAGGTAGGTATTTTTGTTTTTGAAGACTTGTAGGTGACGAGGAATTATATATTAAATATGTGTTTTGCTTCATTTAATAAACCGAGTACTTTTTAAAAATTGTAATATACTTAACATCAAAAGGTTGTACAGGCTGATATTTTCGAGAAATTTTCACCATGCTTAAATCCGAACAATGTAGCAAATACTAAACTGCCATGATGCATGTAAGCAAGTAGTTATACAAGGTATTGTTCAGTCTCAAGTCTTGAATGGACGCAATTAGATCAAGACATTAGTCTTATCCTCGTCAATGACACACTGGTACATAAGTGGGACACGCAGTATGTCGTCGCGCGTTGGTACCGGTTGTTGTCTTCGAATGGCAGATGTTCCAACATGGTGACTGGCCATTTAGCGATTGCCCACCTAGCTGTTCCTGCAGCTGACTTTGAGAGCCAGCAATTTTTGGCTAGCCAGAATAACATCTTCCAACGCATCTTCAGTTATCAGGTGACATAGTGGTCAAAGTCTTGCCTATCAGCAATAAAAATAACTTATTGTCATAGTCATTGTCCTTGAGAGCCAGTAATTCTCGGTTAGCCTGATCAACATCTTCGCTCACATATTCACTTACCATCGGGTGAGATAGTGGTCAAAGGCTTAGGTAAAAGGCATAAAAAAAAGAAAAGGTTTATTATCTGTATTTTAACCACACATTATCAGTGAAAAAGTACAGTGAGCTCGGGACAGTGCGATATCGTTATGGAAAACAACAATCTATTCCCAATCGGCAAAAATCAATGACCATGAAATTTTTCAATTTTGTGTTCCTAGTTCAGGCAGTAGCAGTTCCTAATCTAGCATATCGCCATGTAAATAACGCTGAAAGATGAATTGAGCCTGCATTATACATAAAATATAAATGTTAAAAATCTAAAGCCGAAGGCACTAAAAAGACCGAAACAGATTGAGAATTTCGCGTTCAATTTAGTTGCAAGCGGAGCCGTTTGAAAGATACAAATTGAAATTTACAAACAAACATACTTAGATAGAAGTTTTCACATTGTAATAGATATTAAATAGATTCAGGCATTACTTAGCAGAAATCTTAATTTATAACCACATAAATATATAAATGAAACATCATATTAATATTTTAGAAAATCATTGAAATAAACACTCCTGATTTTCCTGATAAACCGACGTGACATAAACGTAGCCGGAATAATTTTACACGCGCTTTGATTCTACGCGAAGTATTTTAACTCTTCGAGCGTATGATCGAGAATAATTTTCATAAATTACTCGCCTTATATGAACAATTCCCAGTTCTGAATTTGACTGTCAAAAAGTTTTTAGGTGAATAAGAAGTTTACACTTACTTATATGGTACCTTTAAGTACTTTAATGTAAATGGCTGCCTGTGTTATTATCTATGGTCTTGGATCGTTCAGTCCTATTTTCATTATGTAAGAAGCAATCGTGTTCAGTTAACCAGTAATAAAAACTAAGAATTTTCAATCAACATAATGAATCGTATTAATGTGGGTACCTTCAAGATTATTCTACGAAATTTCGAAATATTTATTCGCGCATGGCGCCGTGCGCATAAGCGAAGCGGGTATTCTCCCGCTAACACTAGTAGAGCCAAGGAACGCGCGGGTGACGTGTCCCTGCCGCTAAGCTGGCCGCCATTCTCGACCTTCCCGCGAAAAACTTCCCGTGACACCAAATTGCATGTAAAACGAAAAATAACTGTTTGCAGCATAAATAATGTGATTGTGTTAGTGTTTTATTGTTGCCATGGGATAGGCAATGAAAATCTGTACGATATGGATTCGGAAGTATTTCACGTAACTTATAAGTGATTTTCTAAAGATGTTGGTAAAACTAGTTCGTTTTGTGTGAATATATATTGTTTAGTTTTTGAATGACGCTGCAAAAATTACTGGGGTGAGTTAACTTTATCTTGTATAATTTTATTATAGCTTATTGATAGTAACTGTTATATACCTAATAGTCTTCATTCTTCCACTCTCTACGATTCTCCGAGAAAATTTCTAATAGCACTAGAAATTTTATATGTAACTTCTTATAATTAACGACGGATGTTACGATTTATTTCTTTTCGTCGAATATATCGATCGATTACCAATTACCGCACATTTTACGGTAATATATTTACCATTTAACTTAAAATTTCAGAATAATTGATCCATTAAATTGATGTTATTCCTGTATGTGATAAGTTTAACATTGAAATGAGGGAAGTATATTTATTTTCTTCAAATTCTTTGTGGGTTCGTTTTTAAATAATCTCAATAAAAATACGTATGATTATTTCGTTTCAATAACTGATTGTCTGATTGGTTTCATATTATTTTAATTAAGTGTAACTAATTATCAAAATACCTACAGGTATTAAAAATTAACTACTAAATACAAATACTAAATACCAGTATTAAAATTTCAGCCTTTTTAAACCTAATTCTATTTCTTACGTACGTACCACATAAACCATTCCCCCAACGATATTTTGCTGAAACGGGCAGAATGCGTACGATGTCAAAGAAGCGCTCGTAGCGAAGTTTGCTTAGCCATTCTGAATCGATCAGCAAAGTTAAGCAACGTCCGCCGCGGTCAGGAGTTGGATGGGAGACCGCTGGTGACATTACTACTGAGCGCTTCCGTGCTTCGGAGGGCACGTTAAGCCGTCGGTCCCGGTTGTTGTCTTAGGATGGCAGTCGTTATAGCATGGTGGTAGGGCACTTTGCAAATGCCCGCCTGGCTAGCTACCACCCTCAAGTTGAAAATCTGTCGCCAAGCACCTAACGGTGTGTTCCGGCAGCTGTCCTTGAGAGCCAGTAATTCTAGGTTAGCCTGTACAACATCTTCCACCACATCATCACTTAACATCAGGTGAGATAGTGGTCAAAGGCTAACCTATCATGCATAAAAAAAAAAAAGTAAAAAAAATGTAGCATTGCTAGGAGGGTGGTAAATTCTTTCAAAACGATATACCAAGGAAAGACAAAAATAATTATGTACCTATATCTACGTATACGCATCGTAAATGTTATTATATGTAACACAGAAACTTAAAAATTTTACATATTGTGTTGGATGAATGTGTTGCTCCAAAATTTATCATTGAATTAGCACAGGTGCATAAAGCAATTGTTTTATTTATAATGGTTCAAACAGGTTTAACAAACTTGTTATATATTTAATGTCAGAATTCTGCCTGGTTGATCCATAGATCAGAGTTATTACAGCCTAGGCTCTTTGCCACTTGACGCCGATAATTCACGATCACATTTTGCGTCTATGGTACATTTAATATAACGATAGACACAAAATGTGGTCAAAATTATCGAAAATAACGAGGCGTCAAGTGGAACAGGGTCATACATTTTGTCTATACAATTATTACAAAAATAGAAAATAGTTTCAATTTTAATTAAAAAAGAATAGGTAAGTATTTGTACGCGGTATCAATGTGAAGATCCGACTGTATTACAACTCGTGCAAGATATTAATTTTAGCCTAGACTTAAATATTAGTTTCTGTTAAACGTCTCGGTTATAATGACTACTGTTTATGGACTCATTGTACAACTCACTATTTTACTTTTCATGCTCGTTAACTATAAATTCATGCTCGGTGTAGGTGACTGAAAAGCCTTTTTATGCTTTAATGCAAAAAAGCCTGTTTTAAGCACAATAGCATAACAATGCGTATTTTCACTGTTCGAAGAGGTTCAGTTGGGCCATTTCATATTTCATGGAAAAAGTTTGCCAGATATCTTTTATTCCAATTTTTTTTAACTATGGATCTCAAAATATATTATTGTACAAACATCAGGTTCAATTTCAATTAAATAAAAGAACTAAGTACAGTGGTGGTCAGATAATTAGAAACATAGAGTCACTTAGAGGTGTAAATTGCATTTAATGTTGCTATTGCAAATAATGTTGAGTTTGTTAATTGATTTTCCACATTATAATATTGTTATGGTAACTCTAATTTAAAAATTATTATTAACATTCTGTCCAGTAATAAAAAAAATTACAAATATAAGTGTGAAAAAATAACTTTTTAAAATAAAATTGTTACTTAATAACTTTAGTACTGGCAATTGGACAATTAATTAGAAACAAAGTGTGAAATTTCTTTAAAATTTGATTTTGTAATTAGAATTAAATCTTTATTATTCTCATCAGTTAAGGCAGTTTCCCACCTTTTCTTATTCATTTAGTTAGGTTACATTCTGACTCTGAGTTTGAAAAAAAATGGGTAAAAACAAAAGCTGCGATGCAGCTACAAGGAAAATTATAGTGAATTTTCATTTCAAACGAAAATGGTCTAACAGGAAAATAGCCGTTCACTTAGTGTTCCGTAAAGATGGTATTCGCCATTGTACATTATAAACAGTTTGGAACATCAGATATTGTACCCAGAAAAGCGCGACAAAGGAAGACCACTGTTCGAGAAGACACGATTATGGTTCGTTTAGCTAATATGGACTCCTTTAAAGATTCAAATATTATTAGAAAAGAAATCTTCTCCGAGGACGAACCTCGCAACCTGTCCTCAAGACTTGTCCGGAGGCGGGTGCACTGAGAAAAAAATGAAATGTAGCGAAGTCTTTTCACAATGTATGTGTAGTTTTATCTAAAATACGTAATCTACAGCCGTAAAAATGTTGGATAATACAAAATAATGTTGAAGCGTATCAACACGTCACTAAGTTACAACATGTTGTGTACTGATATTGCCGTTAAATACGTACCCGTCTGTCGGGTCCGTCAACAAGACTCAACATACGTTACTGATATAGGCAGATACATGCTAGGAAGTAGTCCATGGATATGACGTCACAGATAGAACATTACATTATGCTGTCGCATCTTTATAAATGTACTCCAACATTAACAGGATGACACAAACGTCTTGACTAAAAAAAATAATGTTTCAAGTAGTTTGCGTCGTGACTATAAGTAGATCGTCTATTTATTGTAAGTATTAGTCTAGTTATTTGGAAACAGACTCCTACTGTGAGTAGGCAACAACAAGGTATAAGTAGACAATCTCCTATGTGTACGTAGCTTGATGCATGATGTAGGTACGTAGAAAACATTATTAGTTACATTTAAGTAGACTGCGCTAAGACTCCTTACTGTACGTAGGCCGATGCACGATATAAGTAAGCGAATTATGCAAGCTCCTTCCAGTACGTAGGCTGATGCATGATTTGGTAAGAAAGATCTTTACCACAAGTGAGCAGCTTCAAGGTTGACGTAGAAAAACTATTTACCGTACGTGAATTTATGCGCAATAAATTTACGTAAAATTCATTTAAGTAACCTACTTACTGCGCGTAGGCCTATGCGTGATGAACGTAGGGAACATCATTATACGTTTTTAGACATACCGCATTTGTACATTATTTAAATGTTGCGGGCGCAATAATATACTGTTCCCTCGACATTTTAAAGATTGTTTTACGACAGAAGATTAGTGTTGCCAGATGCCGAATAAAAAAATACGAAAGCAGTGTTTCATAAACGCTGATTTTCGACCATTGCTTATTTCAATATTTCTTCATTTACAATCAATTTTGCGCTCGTACTCATGTTCGTATAAATTACAAACAAATCAATTGTTAAACGCGTGCAAATAAATAAAAACTAGTTACTCTGCACTGAAACCCCATATTTCGATTTGGTACTTCTTTAGTTATGTCTATTATGTGCATTTGTACTTTGAGTTTGTGCCTCATTTTTTACATCAAATACAACATATATATAACGTTGCTTGTATCGGTATCGTTACGTGGTGTTTTCATCATAATAGTTCAATAAGGACAGAAATAATAAAAAGTAATACATTGATGAGATGATTTATAGTATACTATTGACTATATAGAATAAAAAATTGATATAAGGTTTTTTTTCTGTTATTTTTAAAAATATATTTGGTATATACCTACTGCATCCCGCAGTATCATTCACGTAGGCAATAATGAAAAGTGATGATGGTCATGATGATTATGATAGTAAGAAGTTTGCGTTGTGTTTATCTAAGACCTAAACTATCTATATTTCTATTTATATTTCAGTTTCATCCAAAGTGGTCCAGCAATTTCAGCGTATATATATATACAAATATAACTTATATACATTCTCGTCCTTACTTACAAACCTTAGTATTTCTAATGAATCGATTCAGGCATTACCTTGCGGAAATATAATAATATCAAATATTTTGAAAATATTAAAAAAAACATTAAATTAATATTTTAACAAAACTCTTAAAAACTATTAAAATATAACTAGTGACGATTTCGCCTAAATTTCGACACAAACGACGTGACGTCACAAACACGTGAGTCGAGAAGGTGCGATCGTGCACTCGTATAGTCAAGACTTCCTGAGGATGCTTCGTGTAGAAGCGACACATGTCAAACGGTTTGACTGCGTGTTGTTTGTGACGTTACGTCGGCTTAGCAAGAAAATTAGGCGGAATCGTCATTGGATATATTTTTATATTTTTAAGTGTTTTATTAAAACTTAGCATTACTAATGTTACTGTTCTTGACCAGGAAAAATAACATATTTTTTTATTTATAACAGCATTTAGCCACATTCTCACCTGATGATTTTGGTATTTCCTAATCTAACCATACTTATTGTAAAACAGAGCTTTTGAGGCTGTAAGCAAGTGTTCAGTTTTTTTTTATAAATATTTAATCGAATACTACTAAACATGGATTGTTTTGTCTACATGGATAAAACCGCGGGGAGCAATTGTTATTATAATAGTTTTTGAAAAGTCTAAACAATGCATCAATGATATCAAAGTTAATATCTAATTTTATTAATATTAAAATATTTTTATGTGAATACTCGGCTGATTTTGATTTACACGCTGGCAATACTGGCTGGAGCGTAATGCAACAGCTATAATATTAGTTTTCTGCGAGACCGTGGCAATCGCATCACGCGCGCATGTAAATGTTTTCAACAGTGATTATTTATAAAAAATCTTTTATTACAAAGTTTCCAAAATCAATTTATCACCAATCAAATTTGAATTAACGAAAAAAGGGGTTCAGTCGCCCCAAAGTGGGTCTGTGTGTATAAAGAAAGGCCAAAGACACAGCCTGGCTATCCGGCAACCAGTGAATTCAAATGCTAAACGGCAAGATTCACAGGTAAGCGACTTTGTTGTTTTTTTAAAGTCTTAGTTATAAATGATTTAGTCAAACGTTGAACAAATGCCTCCCTCTATTAAGAAAGGGGGCTATAATTGCAATAATTTTATTTCATTTCATTTGCCATAATGTCCATGCTTGGCAAGCAACTTTGGGAGCTCGTTTGTAAGATGACAGTTCTTCGGAAAAGGCAGCTGTCTAAGTTGTGATATTTTCCCCTTTGTCGCCACTTGCAACTCCCACAGAAAGATATGGATGGTGCAATTTTATCCGGGCATCCCAAGGCCGGTTGAAAACAAATATATTTATGTAAATGAAGTCTACACAATTGTTACAGATGCTACTTTATTAGAAGACAAATTGACTTGGCTAAAAATAATATTGATACCTGACACTGAGTACAAAAATCCTCGAGAAAGACTGCTGATACTGGTGTTAAAGAAATATTATGAGAATAAAGAACACATCCGACTACCTATGACAATCCAACTCTCCGATAACCCCAAGGTATATTTTGATATGTTAAATTTTCAAACCTACATGATATTTTACTTTCATAATTCATATTTATGTTTCATATTACTTTCAAAGTGGAATTATTCGAATGATCTGTTATTGATTGCAGATTTTACAAGATCTCAACCATATATATCCAAAAAATAATGAGGGGCTTTTCTTATAACTCCAGGGACTAGTGCTAGTGGTAAGTACTTTAAATACCCTTAGAACATACCCGACGACTACAAATAAGCTGGAAACGTAACGCTACAAGTGCAGCACAATTAACTATTGTGGTATAGCGAGTGTAGTCTGACATTAATAAGCTATTGTTTCCTAACTTATTGGTAATACTTTTTAGGGAGTGTCATTTTTATTTAACAAATTTCGTAAAATATTTATTTATTCCAGATGGTGAATCTGAAACTGTAACTGTGCGCCGCACTGCTTTGATCCTCGCATACATTGTTGATTCCGCATAGAAAAATAAAATGTATATGGAGACCATGTCGAAGATAAATTTTTCAAACTCCGTGAAATGTTGTACGCATGTCTTTTAAGCCTGATATCTGATGTTTGACAGTTTTCCACCACGTCCTTAATAATGTCATATACCACCTTAGTCTGGCTACGCTCACATGTCTTTCAACTTAAATTGATAATTGATAATGGACCTAAATATTTATTTTTATTTCAGAACAATTTTGTATATTGTTTTCAATAAATAGATCACAAATTGATGATAATAAATTTTTATTAACCTTATGTATTTATTTATTTAATATGCTTATTTACTGTCTTATTACAGGTGCAGCGTGCATATAGAATAATTACTTAAATCGTGCATCAGCCTCTGTACAGCTAGGTTGTATACGTAAACCTTAGTGCAGTTTACTAATGGTTTGGATCTTTTCTTCGTATAGAATGCATCAATCTATGTAGAGTAGGGTGCACAAATTGTAATCCAATGCGCATAAATAAACCAGGAGCAACCTTCATATAGTAAAGAGGTTTACCTTTGTATACTACAAATGGTGCTCTTAATAACATCTTAAGCGTAATAATGGTCCAGGTTTATGTACATATGTAATATCCATACTCTACATAGGCGAATGCATGATAAATATATAAAAAATCCTTACTATTAGTAGGTTGTGCCAAAATTGACGTAGGCAACCTCCTTACTATAATACAGCCGATGCATGATACATATGAGGATCATCCCTACAGTAAATGGGCTGCACCACGATTGACGTACGCAACCTCTTTACTGTACGTAGGACGATGCATTATAAATATAAGGAACATCCTTACTATAAGTAGGCTGCATCAAGATTAACGTACGCAATCTCCTTACTGTATGTAGGCCACTACATGACAAACGTATGGAAAATACTTACCATAAGTAGCCTGCATCAAGATTGGTGTACGTAACCTCCTTCCTGTAAGTAGGCTGATACATGAGATACGTAGGGATCATCTTTACTATAAGTAGGCTGCATCAAATTTGACTTACGGTACCTCCTTACTGTACATAGGCCGATACATGACTAACGCAGGGAACATCTTTGCCATAAGTAGGCTGCAACAATATTGACGTAGGCCACCACCTTACTGTACGTAGTTCAATACATGGTAAACGTAGGGAACATCTTTACCATAAATAGGCTGTACCAAAGCTGATGTAGGCAACCTTCTTACAGTACGTAAGCTGACGCATGTTAAACGTCAGAATCACCTTTACCATTAATAGGCTGTAGCAAGTTTGACGTAGACTACCTCCTTATAGTAAACATAATAAACGTAGGAAACATACTTATCGTAAGTAGGCTGCACCAGGATCTACGTAAGTAACATCCTTACTTTGTCAAGATGTTACATACTTATTTGCATGACAGTACATCATTGAATGAATGAATGAACGAATGATTTTCGTACATTATTGTAATGTACAATGCTCTTTACAGCAAGGCCATTATACGTCATGTTGTCTCATCTTTATGTACGCTAGTCACGTTTTAAACAAGAAATACGTATGTTGAGGCTAAAATTACGTATGTCAAAACATGAAATTTTTCTCAGTGTGGTTGAAGGCAAATTGTTCGGAAGACTTGCTAGGACGGTGCCAATTCTTACAAGGCAACACAGACAAAATCGGCCAGCCCTCGCTAGAGAGTATGACAGTTGGACTGTTAAACAATGGAAAAAAGTGTTATTTTCGGATGAAAATAAAATAAATTTGGTAAATTCTGATGGAATGGAATGAAATAATTATGTTCGACGACCAATTAACGAGGCTTTGAATAACAAGTACACAATTATGACAGTAAAGCATGGCGGTGAAAATGTCTAAGTGTGGGGATGTTTCGCTGGATACGATGTTGGTCTGGTGAAGAAGATTCAGGGGCAAATGGATCAAAATCAATACAAAGACATTATACAAGAAACAATGATTCCTTATGCCGATGGAAATTTACCAGTATCTTGGATTTTCCAACACGATAATGACCCCAAACATACAGCGAACAGCGTAAAAGTGTTTCTTAGAGAACAATCGGTGATAATGTTGGAGTGACCTGCTAACTAGTCCGGATTTAAATCCGATAGAGAATTTGTGGGACACCGTGAAGCAAACACTATCAAGCAAATATAGCACAAACATGAACCAACTTTACGACGTATTTGTTGAAGTTTGGGAGGGTATTGCAATGGAAACGTGTCAAAAATTGATAGAATCCATGCCGCGTCATCGTAAAGCTATAATCGACCACAGAGGCTATCCTACCAAGTACTAAAGTACTAATATACTTTTTATAAATGTTTTATTCATATTCTTCTTTTATCTTTTATCCAAAGTATTATAATTTTTGAAGTTTTAAGTGTTTATTTCATATGTTTCTAATTGGCTGTCCAGCTAAGTTCGTTGTATTTTAATTCTCTTTAAATAAGTGTTGTTTTTTAATGAAAATAACCATTGGTTGTACTAAACTTATATTTTTATACTAAAGAAGAACTAACGCTTCCACATAAATACTTAAAAACTTTCTTTTACTAGTAAAATAATAGTTAACAAGTTAAATGTTTATTAGTAATAGGAGTGTAGTTTGGTGATTCTAATTATATGACCACCACTTGAGACATATACAGTGTCTCAAGGTCACCTTGAGACATGAGACATAGGTGTTAAGTCTCATGGCGTCTCATGGTCTCATGGGCGCAGTGAAATGCAATGTAGGCCGAGGTTAGTCTGCTTAACATCAGGTGATATCTATCTTGTGATATATATATTTCATACACTTAATATGTGTATGTGTGTCCATGTCCCCGACTCTCAGTAGGCCAGTTTATATTTGGTTAACGCAATGTCGCTCGCTCGATAATTGTTGTAGGGGTCAGATAAGCATTTAATCATTCAATTCAATTTAATCATCTATCACGTTTACATAATCAACATCATCATCTTACCTTATCCCACGCAGTTGGGGTAGGCATAATGTTGAAATGATGAAAGTGCTACTAGAAAATATATATGTATCTTATAATTAAGGCTGGGAAATTACGAAATAGTGCCAACATGATATGGAAAATCTCATAAACCAGGTACCGGATGGTACTGCAATTTAAATACATGATACTCAAGGATATAAGTAATACTTTCATCGATTTCAAAACATGTTGCCTAATAATTGGCTCGATAGAAAAAAATCTCAAAAACACCTCTGAAAATAGAGGATTCCTACTTTTTCCGCCAGATTTTAGTGTATTAAAATTTGTTTTTTTTTTCTAAAATATTTATTTTTTAAGTACAATAAATTTCATTGATTATTTTAATCCAAAAAAAGCACAGTTAATGCGTACTGAGCCTGTTTACAAAATGTCACATACGCCCTTTCATTCCGAGAAGCGTTAACATCATGTCGCACTATTTACTCCAGCGATCTACGTATATTGCTATCATCCTCGCTCATATCGCGGTCAGCCGCGTCGTGCGTCGGACCTGCGTCACTTTTCTCGGCGATCTCAATTAATATAAAACATGGGTAAAATTATAAATAAACGCTTTGGGAGTGCAAAAAAGATGTATAAAAATCGTCAAAAACGCATGATGGAAATAATAAGGTAAGCATCTATGGCTTCCTTTCTCCATGTACCTATGTATATATATCTTATATTAATGAAATTATCATATGATTGTGAACCCTAACGCAATATAAAAAACACTTCAAACATTTTACAAGACGTAGGTACAACTTTAGCTACCTAAAATAATTATTATAAGCAATATTCAGAATTTTTCGTAATGAATGTGTCGTAATTATTTTAGATGGATCATGATTAATTTATACAGTTTCTGACAATAAGGCACAAAGGTTATGTACATAATTTTCGACTAATCAATCGTCGTTCAAATAGCGCATAGTAAGTGACATCGCTTCGCAATTGAGAGGCACGTGGATCGAATCCAGCGTGAAGAGATTCTTTTTGGTCAAATTTTAATTTTACGACATAATTCTTAATAATACAATAATAATTTTACGTATGTACGTTGACCAATATAATGTATCCGACAGTAAGGCATAATCGATATGTGTGTAATTTTCGACACCTTGGTCAATGATTGTATAGTGTGTAACTACTGAAGTCGAATCAGAAGATCGAGTACCGTGGATCGAATCTCACATACCTAGATTCGTTTTGGTGACTTTTTTATTTGTATTACTTTTTATTTGATACGTATTATCTTTACGTATAATTAAGTTTTCTGACGCGTATTCAATTTACGATTACAATGCTTGCAAATTTATTAGGTATCTCGAGTTTCCATGTTTTCATATAATTAGAGAGTTTAGTATATCTAATGAACGTGAACATTAAATAGGTACTACCTAATCTAGCTACCTAAACACGTTTTTTCATAGATCTCGAAAAAGTATGTCTTGGATGGACACGAGTTGCCACAGCGTAATAGTTACAGTAGAACAACATTATCAATTTACTACAAAGCTATGTTGAGTAAACACCGTCCCTCTGTCCACTACTATAGAAAACACAAACTTTCATACATGGAAAGTTATTGAAATATTCATGGTATTATCGAGTACGTAATATATTAGTACATATAAATTAGTAGTAAAAAGATGGCCGTAAACGTTTGATGCGATAGAGATAATGAAATTCTGAAATGAAAACTTAATACAAAAAGAAGAAGCCTAAGCTTCTGCTTTAAAATGAGACTTTCCATGGTTTTCTTGAATAGCATAAGAATTAAGAACTGACTAAAAGAAAATGAAATAATTAGCACCATACCAATACTTACGTAAGAACATCGAGTAAGGTGCATTATAGGGGACTTAACTATAACGCCCTTAATAACCAAAGTGTAGCGGATATACTACCAAAGAGAGTATTCCCCAGGACGTTTTGGTGTTAAGGAGCGGCCGGTAATTCAACAAAAGGTAAAATTACACACATTATAGCCATTATGTTTTTAAATGTTACATCTTCTGTGTTGTATAAACAACATATGGTAGCCATATAAACAACCCCATATATTGTAGGATAGGAGGATGCTTCTTGGTTATTAATACTATCCCATAACTTACTTACCAATAAAATTCTTACCCCCGGTTTCTGAAACGCAAATCAGCGACAAATTATTTTAAATGCTTGTTAATCCATTGTCATACGCAGATTGGGTTGCTAAAAACTTCATGTGACTGTTTGTCAACAATGTCAAATCTCCAATTAATCGACAATTATTTCAATTTTGGGTTTCTGGGTTTTTTGTTTGATAGCTGATGCTTGTCGTTTGGTCCCATTTTAAATTTCATCAAAATCGGTCAAGCCGTTTTTGAGTTACACTAAATAGATTCAAAAAAAATTTTTAACAAAAAATGGAACCGACTTCAACACCCAAAAGTGTGAAATAACTTGTCGAAGTCGGTACCATGCGCAATATTGTGATAATAGCTACTTTTGAACCATCATGGTACCGACTTCAACAAGTTATTTCACACTTTTGGGTGTTGAAGTCGATTCCATTTTTGTTAAAAATTTTTTTGTTAGTGAAATCTTAATATGACTTGTAGTAATGACACGAGCAGGTACCCTTGATTGTTAGCGGAAACAAAGCCAGGATCTGAATGAACTACGCTACTTGATAAAAAAAAACAAAAATTGGAACCGACTCCAACACCCAAAAGTGTGAAATAACTTGTTCAAGTCGGTACCAGGATAGTTCAAAAGTACCTATTATCACAATATTGTGCACGTGGTACTAGTGTTGGACTTCGACAAGTTAATTCACACTTTTTGGTGATGAAGTCATTTCCATTTTTATTTAAAAAAAAAACACTTCTTTGTATGACCCTTGCTACTTACGGGATCGATTTTCATTCATTGTCAACGACTATATCATCAAGATAAGTAAATATTTTTCAGTTATTGGAGTGTATGTCAAAAACGGCTTGACCGATTTTGATGAAATTTAACTGGAACCAAACAACAAGTATCAGCTTTCAAACAATAAAAGATTTTTTTAAATCGATTCACCCAGTCAAATGTTCTGAGGTAACAAACATATAAGAAAAAACAGACGAATTAAGAACCTCCTCCTTTTTTTGAAGTCAGTTAAAAATACCCAATAGTATAACCCGCTATTTGTAATTTGATCAGGGGTAAAAAAGTTTTTTTATGATTTTCTGTGTAAATTTTACACAATATACTTGTTTTTGTAATAAATAAACCATCTTTTGTGTAACAGCTTACGCCTTGCATCAAAGTAGATACATAGTTCATGTTCATCAAAAATGAACATACACAAAAACTGCAAAAATCAAACAAGTTGGTAATAATCAAGACTAAACTTGTTCTACTGTAGGTATGGTAAATTTATTAACTGTGTCACACTATGATATTTACAGCATACAATCAACTAATGGTTGGTATCATGTATGCGTACTAGATGGCGCTTCAGCACACATCACATTCGTGTGTGACAAGATAGTTTCTACTAGTTCTACTAGAGAGCGCTCTAAATTTTTAATCAAATAAAATATTACCGTTGACTTGCGGACGTGGCGCCATGTACACCGCGAAGTAAACACGCGAGGAGAAGTGGGGACAAAATCTAACATCTGGTTTTAGAATTCTGTCCCTTAATGACGGATGGTACGATTTATTTCGTCGAATATATCGATCTATTACCAATTACCGCACATTTTACGAAAAAAAAAACCGACTTCGACAAGTTATTTCACAACTTTGGATAGTTCGATTTTTTGGTAAAAAAAAATTCCACACTTTTTAGTGACTCTTGCTACTTACGGGATCGATTATCATTCATTGTTAACGACTATATCACCAAGATAGGTAAATATTTTTTATTTTGGTGGCTTGACCGATTTTGATAAAACTTAAATGAGACCAAACGACAAGCATCTGGTACTGAGGTAACAAACATAAAAAAAATACAGACGAATTAAGAAGCTCCTCCTTTTTTTAAGTCGGCTAAAATACTTAACTTTTAACTTAAAATTGTGGATACTCAATTGATCCATTAAATTGACGTTACTCCTCTAAGTGATAAATAAGTTTAACATGAAAGTGAAGGAAGTATATTAAATTTCTTCAAATTCTTTATGTGTTCGTTTTTGAGTAAGCTCCATAAAAACACGTATTATTATTTCGTTTAAATAATTTAAATTAATCATCTATCACATTTATATAATCAACATCATCATCTTAACTTATCCCATTCAGATGGGGTAGGCACAATAAGTATTTTCTTACATAAGAACATCGTAAAAATTTTTGCTATCAATACACATGGATAACATGAACAGACTAATAAGTTTGTCTTCGTTATACTGAACAGCATCATCAACATGATAAGGAACATAGTTGTGCGCCTAATGTGCAACACCCCTATCACATCGCCGTGAGTTGTGTCAACCAATTCATTAACCTTATTTTTCCCCTCGTCTTCATCAACATCCAACACTAGGATAAAGAACTGTTAATATATTTATACCCGAGAACCGTACCGTTTGTATCAGTTTTTATAGTTTACGTAATCAAAAAAATATTTCATTCATATTTTTAGTATTTTTAGACGTTGTTGCTAGGGGCGCTGCTAACATCCCCAGATACATGATGTAGTTAGAGGTTACACAGTCAAACTCGAGCCATCAAGCTTGAAGCAAAAAAAGTCCTGATTAATTAGTCTCTCCTAATAGTCACAACTCGACTATTAGGAGAGACACAACTCGACTCAAGCCGAGGTCTGTACCACAGTGGTCCTCTTGAGCCTGTTGTCAACCCCTCCTTTAGAAGCGGTGCGTTTTCGGCGCCAGCAGAAGACGGTGAAGAAAGCGCTTTTCGCTTTCTACGCCCGTCTAGGGAGAAGTGCCTTCGGTACTTCCCCCTCCAGGGCTATAAGAAGGCCTTCTCTCGGCCAAAGCCTGGTGGAGTTGAACAGCCAACAGCGGCAGTCAAAATCTATGTTCTTCCTAAATCAAAACAGCAATAGCTAAGTGAAATACAAAAGTAGTTCAAGACCAACTAAATAATAGACTAACCAAACGGTCAGTCATTGTTCTGTTCCAAAGGACCGAGCTCTAATGCCTCTTTCAATTGTGCCAGTAATGACACAGAATATGTAACAGTGCATTCACTAATGGGTAAAGTTGCCAGTTTTGAACAGTACTCAAATGCCATTACATGGCAGTTAGGAAACATTATTAGGACTACGTTCCTTCTGAATGGGGGTACGTGGTAATTGAAAGCGGATATTGTATAGATACGCTGTCTTAGTAGCATAATGCAGTTACAACAAAAAAATTTACAAAGAGTTAGAAGTCGGTTTCATTTTTGTAAAAATTTTGTTTCAATCTTTTTATACTGGTTTCGCTTTTTTACTCACATACTATACTGGTCACCATAGACAAAACTTGCAACTAACAAGTCGTCTAGGTATGTCAAGTATTTTACAGTTAGTTGAGTGTGACTTAAAAAACTACTTGACCAACTTTGATGAAATTTATATGGGACTACCTCTGATACTCTCTTATGATAATTCGTATTTATTGAAAAGTGTATACAGATTTATACACTTTTCTATAAAAAAGAATTATCATAATCGGACTAATCTGTCAAATATTATGGTCATACATAAAAGGAAATGTACGTGTCGAATTGAGAACCCCCTCCTTTTTAGGAAGTCGGTTAAACATTCGGGCAAGTGCGATTTGGTCTCACACACCGAGGGCACAGATAACATCTGAGGGTTTCGTACCAACATAGCATGTACTATAAAATCATTGTTTTTAGGGTTCTGTACTAGAAATCCGAACCCTTTTACTAAGACTCGGGTATCCGCCCGTCCCCCCTTTAAAGGGCTGCATTTTATCATCATGTGTTAGTATAGTGGATTACTTTACAAATAATAATAATAACATAAATAAATAAAACAAACTTGAGGTCCGTATAGAAGAAACGTGTCTTTCTAAACGATTTTTCTTTTTATCTCTATTGTAAAAATGTTTATACATACAAGCGTCAAACTAGGTACGATTATATGTAGTTTGATATGTAAGGTATAACAAAATATTATACTAAAAAAACTGTGTCATCAATCGGACTATTAGACTGCATCTGAACGAAAGAAGTGGCTGTTTCAAACATCACTCGCGCAGTTATTTTTTGTGCTTCAATAATTTGTAAATCGGGTTGAAAAATTAAGTGTTTGAGTTGTGTTCATTCATAACATATACTCGTATATGTACCAAGTTTTATCGTGATTCTTACATCCGTTTTAGAGGTATGAATTTGGTAAAACACTCACACATGTTGGGTGCATATGTGTCGCATAAACAGATCTTCATCAGCATCAGTACTAATCAGTACTTAATATTATAAATGCGAAAGTAACTCTGTCTGTCTGTCTGTTACGCTTTCACGCCAAAACTACTGGACCGATTTGAATAAAATTTGTTATGGAAATAGTTTGAGACCCGGGAAAAAACATAGGATAGTTTTTATCCAACTGTGCAAAAAGAGGTTAATGTATTTGCGCGATAACCGACATACACGCGGGCGGAGCCGCGCCCGGAAAGCTAGTATTATAATAAATTTCAAAATAAAAACACGTTTATAATATTAATGTGATGTAATAATTATTTTGTAGCCACTTTGTAGAATTTACAGAATAGTAAACAATACATACACCCAGCAATTTAAATATTCTCGTTCAGAGGTATGGTAGTGTCATTGCGCTCGATCGGCCAATCGGGAAAGATTTACAACTGTCACATTTTGGAGGGAAAAATACAGCGGATGAAACCAGTCAGTCCGTCGAATGTTCATTCTGGCAAGAGACTTCGAGGCGAAAAGTACTAGCTTGAAATTGTACAAGTTTGGAATTAAGTAATTTGGAAGTATTATCAACAATGGTTTGAAATTCATAACAGTAGTATTAGCTATCATATGTAAATTTCATTTCTATTTATACGTTACGTTAATATAGGTAGATAGATATTAAAATACCTAAGAACCATTCATATTATATTCCAACTCTTTTATTAATCCCACGGGGTCCTTCCATCCCAGGTTAGATTGTCACTAGGACTATTTCTTCTCGTGTGGGTGTCGTAAGAAGCGATTAAAGGAAAAATACCAGAGAGTGGGAACCATCGCCTTCTAAAGAACTGACAACTTCTACTGCGATCCCCCAGACGCCTGCCAAGCGTGGGGATTATGGAAAATACCCGATGGGGCATTCCGATTGATGTGGAGAATACAAATTTTTTAATAGTTGTAAATACATGTAATTACAGGTATAGATAGACAAGGTTTATATATAAACAAGTTTAGCTATGTTGGAAGCAGTATACATACTCTTAAATCGTTATGGACACTTACCTAATGATATGAATCAAACTTGTGTTCAATATTAATAGTATAACGACGTTCAATTTAATTGGTTTTACGGCAGTTCTACTAAGTTATCATTGCTAGATTTCAGTTAATGGGTTTGAAATAACTATCGCTGTGCGAAATAGGTATTTAGAACCAAATGGGACCTATTTAAATATAGTAGAAGTTTGTAGAAACTTTGTCATCGCGGTAACTAGAATTTTATACATTTTTTGACACAAATGATTTGGAAAATTATGAAGAAAATTTGAATTAGAATGAACAGAAGCAACCCCTTATGATAACAAATAACTTGTTGAAGTCAATTTGTACTATCCTGATTTACACACTCTGATTTCATATTTCCATGATTGGAACTCCAAAAGGTGCCTATTTCAAATTCAGTAGTAAGAGGTCGGTTGCATTAGTTTTTTCTTTTTCAATCTTTAAACTGGCCATGCTGCTCACGATATTGATTGTGTTACTCGCCTACATGGTACCGAACCTAATGGTCTGGATATAATAGGCATATTGACAAATACTTTTTGCAATTAATTGAGTGTACCTAACTGAAAAAGTACTGAACCGTTGATGATGGAATTGAATTGGCAATTAAATAATTACACTACCGACACAGAAAAATGATTTTGTTGTTAAGATTCCATTGCATAAGATTGCTCATTTAATGCGCAATGCGAGTTCAACTTTATGTTTTAACAAACGATATTAGCGTAGTTTGAGACGTTCTTAGCTGATCAGCTAAGTTAAGCAACGTCCGCCGCGGTCATGTCTTGGATGGGTGACTGCTGACATTACTGAGCGCTTCCATACTTCGGAAGGCACGCTAAGCCGTCTGTCCCGGTTGTTGTATTCGCACTCGTTATAGCATAGTGGTAGGGCATTTTGTTAATCCCGCCTGTCGAGCTACCACCTTAAAGTAGAAAATCTGTCACCAAGCACATAATGGATACGTTAGTCGAACTCGTGCATAAAACCTATTTAAGCCTTGACATAAATATCAGCCCTCGCCTTTGACTCGGCTGTTAACATCTCTGCTAAAATGACTTAGTTGTATGTATTTGTTGAATATACCTAAGCTACAACAATTTCAAGAATATTAACCTTTGCGTTTGAAAGTTATACAAACATATCATGTTCTGTGTTTTCCTATAGAGACCTCGCTTCGCTTTGTCAACTCCACCGTTGGGAGAAAATCCTGCGAAATTGGTTTTAGTACCTCCTTAACTTGCGAAACAAGCCATATATACTATAATACTTAATAGGTATTATGATATCACATCATAAAATGCTTTTATTAAGAAATAGTTTCAGAATCTTATACAAGAAAATTAGTACAAGCTTAGTATAGACTCGGTAGTCGGATCTTTCGTCTATCCATCCTACCAGATAAAGGCTGTACCTTTTTTGGAACTTTAATAGGCAGCTGGTTGATATAACAATTTGATTTTAAATAGTGCGCTAATAGACTTGTTGTGTGTGAAAAATTTGAATAATAATAGTATAAAGTTACATTATTATATACTTGCTTAATAACCCGTTAGAGTAATTTAGACAATGTATACGTATCTAATATAATCATGATGTAGCACACACTTTGTATAATCAGTGGGCCCCAAACTCGGCTAGGCCTGTATCTTAGGGACCAGAATGACAACCTAGGAAATACACTTTGTATATGAAAATACATCATGACGGAATGGAGATACCTGTAATCGTACCAATAGTGTGTTTCCCATGCAGCCACCTATAACATATCGGTTGACTAATACTTGATTTAGCGCGCGGCTTACTCAAATGTAACAGAAGGTATGGTTACTCTAATACAAATAACAATAATATTTTGAAGCGTTCGTAGCCAAGTTTTTTTTCGAGTTGTGGATACATTTTTTTAGTATTTTAGAATAGTATATGTACACTCGAGAGCAATGAATCCGGGTCACTTAAAGAATGTTAAAAATCTCGGAAACTAAAAATGATAGGTTAATGCAATAAATTGTATTTAATAGACAATGTAATACTCCTTAAATGAAAGTAAAAAAAATATGAGTCACCATACATTTTATTAACACAAAATTACATAAAGAAAATAACTGCTGATCTCTCCTTAAAACAAAAATAGGAAACATGAAATTTTTGAACTTTATTACGATTTTCTTGAATTTTAATACTTCGTATTGCCTCCTCGTGCTTCCATTACTGCGTTTACGCGGTTTGGCATGCTGTACACCAAGTTCCTTATACGATTTTGGGGAATATTCTCCCATTCCTCTGTGAGAGCAATTTTGAGCTCACGAAGCGTGATTGGGGGAGGGTTTCGTTGTTTTACGCATCTGCCTAGCTCGTCCCAAGCATGCTCGATCGGGTTGATATCCGGGCTGCGCGCTGGCCACTCCATACGAGTAATGTTCATCTCTTGAAGGTAGTCATTCACAATCCTACCTGTATGAGGTCGGGCATTGTCATGCATAAATATAGCATCCTCACCTAAATTGACCATAAATGGACCAACGTGATCATTGAGGATTTCTTCCACATATCTTACGCTAGTTAAAGAGCCGTTTTCTATGATCACCAGCTCTGTGCGACTTTCAGAAGAAATTCCGGCCCACACAAGTACAGACCCACCACCGTAGGCTACTTTTTCTTCGATGCATGCTTGCTTGAATCTTTCCCCTGGTCTTCGATACACTCTGTGTCTTCCATCGTGCTTGTAGAGCATAAATTTTGATTCGTCGGAGAACATAACTTTTGACCAATCTTCAATACTCCAATTTACATGGCTCTGGGCATATCTTAGTCTCGAAATACGATGCCCACGCTCCAGTTTAGGGCCGTTTGCAGGTCTAAGGGGTTTTAAGTTAGATTCAGCAAGCCGACGTCTTACTGTCCATGCACTTGGGTTACTTCCTCCGAGGCGTCGAAACTGATTGGTGAGTTCAGTTCCTGTGAGAAAGCGATTTCGAAGCATGGTGTTCACCAAGTATCGGTCTTCTCGTGCTGTGGTACACCTGGTTCTGCCCGTTCCTGGTCTGCGTAGGTTAGAACCAGTTTCTTCGTAACGTCGGAGAACTCTTTGTACTGTTGACAGCGACACACCGACAGTCCTGGCTGTATCGCGCTGACTCCGGCCGGTTTCCAGCATTGTAAGTATTCTGGTGCATTCTTCAGGCGTAAGCGACATAATTTCAGCTTGAATAATGAATATAGAGCACTATCAACATGGTTTATGTACCCACATAAATGACAGATTACAAACAAAAGCAAAACCAAATGCTGTAATTTCGTAGTTCCATCTTCGAAAGTGGTCCTTTTTCAAATTTGATTTTTTTATGATATAACTTTACAATAACTAAGAAGTTTTAATACCTTCATTTAAGGAGTATTACATTGTCTATTAAATACAATTTATTGCATTAACCTAGCATTTTTAGTTTCCGAGATTTTTAGGATTCTTTAAGTGACCCGGATTCATTGCTCTCGAGTGTATTTTGTTTTGCAAAATAAAGTTTTATGTTTGTAATATTTGTGTCTGAGTGTTCTGTTAAGACAGTTCTGTTTTTAAAATGATATATATAGTAACAAAAGTTCAGTTAGATTTTTGTATGAGTCATTTACACGATAAATCTGTTAAAATTCAATGAGGTAATTTCTGAAGCGCTCGTAGCGAAGTTTGCCTAACCATTCTGAATCGATCAGCAAAGTTAAGCAACGTCCGCCGCGGTCATGACTTGGATGGGTGACCGCTGGTGACATTACTACTGAGCGCTTCCGTGCTTCAGAGGGCACGTTAAGCCGTCGGTCCCGGTTGTTGTCTTAGGATAGCAGTCGTTACAGCATGGTGGTAGGGCACTTAGCAAATGCTCGCCTGGCTAGCTACCACCCTCAAGTTGAAAATCTGTCGCCAAACACCTAACGGTGTGTTCCGGCAGCTGTCCTTGAGAGCCAGTAACTCTAGGTTAGTCTGAACAACATCCTCGACCACATCATCACTTACCATCAGGTGAGATAGTAGTCAAAGGCAAAACCTATCAGGCATAAAAAAAAAATTAATAATTTTACAGTAATTGTTTTTGTTCCTAGGTGAAACTTTGTTTCGATTCCTGTTAAATAAGAATTTCAAAGAATTCAAATAAAATTTAAGCAAATGAAATAATTATAACCATTAATTATTTCATTTATTTTAATTACTTTCGAATGAAATTTTTTTTTTTTTTTTTTATTGCTGATATGGAAGCCTTTGACCACAATCTCACCTGATGGTAAGTGATGATGTGGTCGAAGGTGTTAACAGGCTTAACCTAGAATTACTGGCTCTCAAGGACAGCTGCCGGAACACACCGTTAGGTGCTTGGCGACAGATTTTCCACTTGAGGGTGGTCTCTAGCCAGGCGGGCATTCGCATAAATGCCCTTCCACCATGCGGTGAAGCTCAAGCCCGCGGCGGGATTCGAACCATGGACCTGCTGCGCGGCAGTCCATAGCCAAAGCCACTGAGCTATCACTGCTTATTATAAGCATTCTAAATTAATACTGTTTAGTATTAATGTGTGAAAAGGGAGATAAGTGTGGATGAGTGAGTGTGACAGGGTGTATGACTGGAGAAAGTGTGTGTGGAATCATGTATCCTAATATTAAAGTTAAAGATTGAAAGTAATAAATTAAGCCCCATGAATTTATTATATACCCATATATAACATATTTTTTGCTCAAGCTATCGGCAGCAGCGTCTTCTGTGAAACGGTGGCAATTTATTATAGTACATCCAAAGAGCCCAATCATTTTTTTTTTTGGAACCAACCCCCTAACCATTATAGTTGATTAAAGCCCCTACTAGTTTCATCAGACCTTCCAATTGTCCACACTTTTGGATTACTCCTACTCTCGCCAAAACCCCCTAATCCTTTTTATTACACATTTTTATCCAATTTGAACAACGGAGGTAATTGCAAAATTAACTCAGCGTCCATACGGAAATACCTTCATTCAAAAAGCGATTAAGTTAATTATTGGAATCGAGTTTTTCCAGTCGTTCGGCCCACAAAGCCATTACTGTTTTCTTATCGATATTAGCAGAAGTCATAAAGTTGATGCTTTTCATGGCAAAGGAAACAAATATATACTTCACTGAACTGGCATTAGCTAGTTAAGCTATAGCATGACTGTTTATAACTTGTTCTTGTAAAAAAATATCTACTAGTAATTCTGTGAGCTGAAAATCTCGCAACTAAATAAGATTTTTATATATCAAAATTACAAATTTACGAGGACAAATTATAGTCATGTGCGGAAATCGAACCCTCGTCATCCACACCTTTAGCCGGGGTATGCTCTGACCTACTGAGCTAACTTGACAATGGTTCATAACTAAAATTTTTCCTCACGTGCCTTAACTATCGCACATGACTTATTTTTTTCCCCTCGTAAATTTGTTATCTAATACGCAAAACATATTGCAAAAAATAAAAATATTTAGATTTTTTTACCTTTTCAAACCTTATATCTTACTATACGCTTAATAGAACAAATCAATAGAACTTACCAATTTTCACAAGAAGCAGTTCAGAGATGTGATCTGTAGAATAGCTGTCAGACATCCGCCGCGCTTCGAACTCGGTCAATTAATCACATTTCTGTCAAAGGCGTCAACATTCAACTGCTTTGAGATGGGAAATTGTATTATTACCCTCTTTAGTTCAACTTGCATCAAATTACAATAATAACTGTTCACAACCCTTTTACTTATTATAGCACGTTTCAATTCCCATTATCTTTTATTTTCTTGTTATGAATTCATAAATAAGTACCTACCTAATAATTTTCATATTACTTTTTTATATAAGTACCGAGATGGTCAAACCGGTGCCTGATGGTAAGCATCTCGTCTGTCCACTACATTAACAGTGTCACCATTGTGTGCACTGCACTTGACACTTGAAGATATTCGTTTTTAAGTTTCGATTGCCTGGTAATTTCACTTGTGACAAAACAGCAGTGTTTTCACACTGCTGCTTTGAGCCACGAAGACGGCCTCTTGCTGGAGAGGCCTACCATCTGGTAAACGTAACGGAATGCCGCCGTGCTGAACATTTCTTATTACTCCACCTTCAAAAAAATTAAAATATCTTCTATTTCTTTGTACTATGGGTATGGGCAAGGACTTCTGTCTTTATTTACAGAATTATAAGTAGGTATACCAATGTATAAAAGCAGAAAAGTTATTCAATAGTATCGATTATGTTTAGTTTACATTTTTTGAACACAATAATTATAATTGAAACTAGTATCAATTCGATTTAAACTTTCCCCCTTAATCGACTAGATTGGCAGATATCTGAAATTGATACGATAGATTTACAGCAGTTGAGAACTCGTTAAAATCTTCTGTGTGACCTAGACTTGTTCGTAAGACGTATAAGTAAGTACTGAATAAGTAAATGCTTAGCCTAAAGTGATGCTAATTTACTTATACAATAAATATTTGAAAAATATTTAGAGGAAACATTACATTAAAACTGCACAAAAGTACTTAAAAATGTACCTAGTGATAGTCTGTAAAAGATAGATAGATAATACTTTATTGTTACACCACACAAGACAATTAATAAGAAGTAAAATTAAAATTTACAGAGATAGTGTTACAATGGGCGGCCTTATTACTGAAAGTAATCTCTTCCAGGCAACCTTTGGATGGAGAGGATTTGTAAAACCGTTAGTGACGGGGTGTAGTTAAGCTAGTAAAATAAATAATAATATGTACAATAAATTTCAAATAAAAAATAAAATTGGGCTGGAGCATTTGGACTGCCTATGAGTCTGCTATGACTTATAGGTGTCTAAATGCTTTTATTGTAGTAGCTGTAGTGTTGTATATAGTTCATAGTATTTTGAAAAATTTCAAATATAAATCACACATATCTACTATAATATCATATACATATTCTTAAACAAATACTCTTACATATTCATAATCATATCATATTCTTAATCAAGACCGGACTTCCTGAGGATACTTCGTGTAGAAGCGATGCGTCGAAAATTCTTCCGATTTGGTTACGTGGCTTTTATGATGTCACGTCATGTTAATCGGAAATTAAGGTGGAAATATCACCAGATATATTTTTATCTTTTTAAAGGTTTTCTAAAATATTACTCTAATGTTTTGAAAAAAAATGTTATTAATAAGTAGGTAAAATGTATCAGGTACACTCAGGCCAAAGTCAGCTCACAAGCAAACTTTTCAGGAACTCGAAATACATTGTCAATATAACATGCAAGCAATATTTCAACGCAGTGATGTTCTGTTGCAAAAATACTTCACTCTAATCAATTGACTATACAGTCAATTGATTAAACGAAGTAAGGTCTTGCTTGCCTTTCAGCTCAGACCTAGGCCGGGTTATTGCATTCTCGCGCCATTACCTTTCCAGTTTTATATTTCCTATATTCAGATTCACCCCATTTCCTTTGACAGTGGCATAAATACTAACCTATTTCGCTTAGTGAATACATATCTCTAGTAGTGGGATTAGCTAGGCAGATGGATAAATAAAAAACGATAGGCGGCTTTAAAAAACGTGAATAGATAAAGTTTTTATCAACAAAACTCTACAAACTATATGTAATATACAAAAGCTACAACAACGAAAGCATTTGAAGCACTTATAGCAAAGTTTGCCTAGCCGCTCTTAACCGATCAGCTAAGTTAAGTAACGTCCACCGCGGTCATGACTTGGATGGGTGACCACTACTGGCATTACTACTGAGCGCTTCTCTGCTTCTGAGGCACGTTAAACCTTCGGCCCCGGTTGTTGTTGAACCTTCGGTTGCAGTCTTAGAATAACTGTAACTTAGTCCTTACAGCATGGTGGTAGGGGCTTTAGCAAATGCTCGCAGGGCTAGCTACCACCCTCAAGTAGAAATTCTGTCGTGTGTTCCGGCAACTGTCCTTGAGAGCCAGTAATTCTATGTAAGCCTGAACAACATCTTCACCACACCATCATGTGAGATAGTGGTCAAAGGCAAACCAATAACGCATATAAAAAAACTTTAAGGTTAGACTAGCTAGGCATTATAGACCCACAGGCAGTCCAAATGCTTCAGCCCACAACAGTTAGCACCGTGCCCCGCATTGCTAGCAGAATTGCCCTTTGTATTGCAATGCTTGTTGTTTTGCATACGCCAAAGAAGTTCCAGCATTTTTATCAAGCGTGGCAGTGTCAAGCGCGCTGATAAGTTCTTTTTATGGCACTGTGACGGTCGGTGGAAGCACGAGACCCACCTGATGCTAAGCGGTATTTTCTGCCTATCTGGTAGCTAGCTAGGCGAGTATTCGCAAAATGCCCTTCCACCATGCGGTGAATTTCAAGCCGGCGGTGGGTCTAGACCCATAGATCTGCGTCACGGCAGACATAGCAATTACCGCTCGACTAAAACATGTTTTTCCCGGCCCCCGCAGACCCAATGTACCGATATCGACACCAAACGGCTCAAATATTTAACCTTTTTAGGGTTCCGTACCCACAGGGTAAAATCGGGACCCTATTACTGAGACTTTCGTGCGTCTGTCACCAGGCTGTATCTGAAGAACGGTGATAGCAAGACAAGTGAAATTTTCACAGATGATGTATTTCTGTTGCAGCTGTAACAACAAATACAAAAAGTTGGTCAAGTGCGAGGAAAACAAAAAAAGGTTAAAATATGAAGTCTAATGTTAATGGTACGGAACACTTCGTGCGCGAGTCCGACTCGCACTTGGCCGATTTTTTTTTGAAGCAAAAATTTTGCTATTCAGCCTTTTGTATAATTAGCATTTAATATTAAGTTGCATATTTAACAAAAATATTTTTAACTTTTCATTATTTTGAAAGACTTAGATTTCTTTTGGGCTACTCTGCTATTAATATTGCCTAAATGTAGTCTTTAATATACTTAGCTAATAATTTAGGAAAAAAAGATAGATAGTTTAAAGCAGTCTCCTGCCAATGTTTTGCAAAACATTGTACAAAAACTCGCTATCAAAACTTTGTTCGGCGTCGTCCGTGTAAGATACGGGCCTATACATAAAAACTTTTCCGAAACACGTACTGGACATTTCATTGGTTTACGTAGTATCACTTGCTCAGTGATTGTTATCCCTCTATCCGCGCGGGGAGTAAATGTGTAGATTCTTTCATATTTACTGCTTAGGTATTGTAAATACCTGTATACCTAATACTAGCTTTCCGGCCGCGGCTACGCCCGCGCGTTTGTCGGTAACGCGCAAAACCATTAACCTCTTTTTGCACAGTGCGACAAAAACTAACCTATGTCCTTCCCCGGGTCTCAACCATTTCCATACCAAATTTCATCCGGTCCAGTAGTTATTTAGTTTATTCCTTGCATACAAAAATACAAATCTTTCCTCTTTATAATATTCGTGTAGATGTACTCGTAGACTAGAGACCCGCCCCGCAAAGGTAAGAAACATAAATTAAGAACAAAATGGAAATATTCTGTAGCCTATTTTCATCAGGGGTAGTGTAGGATTCTAGTGTTAAAGAATTTTTCAAATCGGTCCTGTAGTTTTTACATTTATTCGTTACATACAATAATACCAATCTATCCTCTTTATAATATTAGTGTAGAAGGCTGTAATATATATAAATAACTACACCATTTTATAATATCAATATCAAATTGAATAGTAATATTCTGTGATTCAAGTACACTATTCTTTTCTCACATTTTCTCTGCCTTGTATACTTTTTTAAAACGTTATGCGTGTGAATACCTACTATTATATATATTATTATATATTGTATTATACTATTTATATTATTGCGGCGCGGCTACGTATTTCTAAACATCGAATACTATTTATACCTAAATACTCATTTACCTCTTCATTTTCATTATTGTTGGAAAAGACTGAGTCGGCTTCTTGGGCTTCTGCTGTTAGCTGCTTGCTTTGTTATATCAATAATGTTGCAATACAGATTGTAGTGTCTTTACTTTAACTATCACTTCATATATTATTGTTTAAAATATTATATATTAAGTTATATCCTATAGAAGGACGATGAACTTATTTCAAATCTTTACATACATATCTATTTACTAACTATTAGCCAAATTCAAATAATAGGTTAAAATCAAAGACAAATAAAAGATCCTTTTTAGGTAATTGTGTGCGGTTTTATAATAAAGTTCCCAAACATATTACAATGCACACAGAAGGAAATTCAAGTTACATGTGAAAAACATTTTGATTAAGAAATCCTACTACACAGTTTGTGATTACTTAAACGACAAAAATGCTTGGACAATTCTGCCTCTGCAAAGCTACAGGCGATAGCCACCTACGTAATATTAACAAATATCGTAATAATTGTATTATGTTGCATGTAACACATTGTCAAAAGAAGTTTAAAACATTGGCCCCGAGTTTCTTGCCCGTTCTTCTCGCAGTGGCTCTTTACATTTTTTTTTGCTGAACGTGGCAGTACAATAAGAGCGTCGTATACGCCTAAATTGATAAATGATTTTGAATTTGAATTGTACTAAGTCAATATAATATTCAAGATAGATTATAAAACGCTAAAGATTTTGATACGATTTCAGATATGGTGTTATATTACACAAAGATCAAAGTATTTAGGTATCGTAAATGACTCAATTCTCCTTATCGTTTGACATTTTAGTACGTTATCTTATCTCTATCGCCGATGTAGGCGAAGAAAAATCTCTTTACGCGCCCGTCACGCAAGATTTACCGACTTTGATATAGGCACGTGTACACAGTATAGCTAAGAAACAGTTATGAAGGTCCATTGAAAATGTGACTTAAATAAATTTTGCATACACAGTTCAGAGTGGTGTTTAAACAATATATATCACTAAGTCGGAACAGTTTTATCCTTTGTTCTATACCTAATAGGCAAAGCTTAAAACAGTATCTTAACCTGATGGTAAATGATGATGTCGTCGAAGATGTTGTTAAGGCGAACTCTGAATTGATAACTTTCAAGGACAGCCACCGGAACACAACGGTTCTGGTTTGTAAGAATTAAAAAGAAACACATTTTCAATGGACATTCTTAGCTGTGTGTTCACTTATTTCTTTGAAATAATGTTACTTGATGTTAATTTACTACTAACTTCAAGCCATTGCTTCGCGCTTAAATAATTGAAAAATAAATCGGAAATGAAAGTGCACTCGAGTCAATTGACTACCACGAAAACATCAGTGATGCGCCGCCGTGGAAGTCAAATTAATTATGGTAATAAATCGCTAACGGAAATCATTATAGACTTGGGAACATATTGACAAATAATAATTACATCAACAAATTGGTGAAATAATTATAAAATAATACATTATCATTTAAAACGAAATTATCTAACATTTTCAATGAATTTCAAATTCAGTTGCATGGACATGGGTGGTATACAAGTTCTTAACTGTACGAAAGTTCTCCAGTCCTTTTCATTCTGTGATTCAATCTTTGTTGTGTGCAAAAGTTAGTAAAACTTAAGAGTTATTTCAGACAAATTATTAAAATGTACAATAAATTATTAAATTTTTTTTAAAATTTTAAATCGACACTCCACAGACTCCAGGGTCCGTGACTTTTTTTAACTATGACATAATTTATTAGTCAACAAGAAATATGAAATAGGAAACATGCAACATTCTAAGGGGGAACAGTGTTAAAAGTTTTTTTTTTTTTTTCCGTTAATGTTATTAGCACCAGCATCCAGAGCAGACCAGTATCCTCTAGCAGCACCCGTTCACGAGTTGACGCATGTGCCAAACTATTTTTGAGGGAAGATGGCGACCCACACAACACCGCCGCTAGACAACACCTTTCTGTGAGCATAACCGCTCCGGATAACCGTGCCAACGATTACAATTACAAAAATAATTTGGGACTACAATAAAATAATATACCTACTGAAATTTACATATTTTGATATTCTCCCACGTCACATTTTAACAGGGCCTCCATTACCGCGCTATTTCGATCTTTGATCGCCATTTTGAGGTTGTAATCATGGATGGCTTTTGGTGTCGCAACCATCGCCTTCCTAACGAACCGTCCTATGGCGTCTTCTTCGTCATCTGCGTAGTATATGAAGGTTCCAGTATGCCGTGAAATTTCAACGACGGCGTGCAGGACGCTCTCGTGCAACTTCATGCTGCTCTTGGTCTTGAGGGCGATAACCGACTCGTATGTCAGTCCCTGCGCTTTGTGGATGGTAAAGGAGCGTGATCCACTTCCCTATCCGTAGCCCTGGCTTATAAGGGTCTCCTTTTCTTCCTGGGTGTGAACCAGGAATAAAGTGTTGGGGAGGGATTTGGGGATTTTTGCACCTGTGTACCTTTCAAGCTTAAGGGACTTCATACGGGGAGCTGAGGAATATATACCAGAGTATATTTCCCTCAGTGCGTACGCGACATCCATTGGGTTCCGATGCGTGCATAACAATTCCTGGGTGATGTTTGTTACCAGGTTAGGGCGGTTGTACCTTAATACGAAGAGATTTTCTCTATCGATATAAGGCAGCTGATTGACATCTCCGATGAGGACCAGTTCATCAACTCCAGATAGCCTGGAAGCCATGACTACGAAATGATTCATTAGAGCTTCATCCACCGTTAGGCGGCTGTAGCTCTCAGTTCTTTTAAAACCATTTACGAGGACTGAAGCCATTGTGCGCACCTTGGTTTTAACTAAGTCTCCAATTCGGTGCGCAAGCTTCTCCCTCATGTCTTTAGCTGCTTCTGTAGTTGTTGTGATAATGATGTCCTTGTCCACATCGAATTGCCTTACCACCCAAGTTGTTTTGCCACATCCTGGAACTCCATTTACCCATTGAATTTCGGTACTTCCCAGTCTTTCCAGAATGCTTCGATCTCCGATCCCCCCAAAATAGATTTCACCATTTCGAGGATACGGTCATCTAACACTATTTTGGTGCACTGGGCCGTTACTACAATCGGGTCATTTTGTGGTGTCGCGTATTTAGGCCTACCTAGTCGCTCCGTTTCTCCCTCGTCCAGGGACACAAATCCGCCTGTTGCATTGTATGCTACCATATACTGACCTAACATTTTCCCCTTGATGACCTGGGATGTGTTGTTGTTGTATATAGCGGCTTCTGCCTCTTCGAGTCTTACCTTTAAAAGGTTTTCATTTTTAAACCTGAAGGACTGCAAGATGTTTTCGCAGTTTCTGTGGTTGACCTCTCTGGTCACCCTTATAATGGCTAAAAACTCTAGGAAGGCATGGCATGTTGTTTCCTGTGCCGGGATATATCGGGGCGGACTGACCTGTCCCATGTCGGCTCTCGTCCGGGTAGCTTTTGATGGTGCTTTGCCACGGGGTGGTGGTTTTGTGGGCATTGGGTTTCGGGGTTGGGATGGGTGTCGGAATAAGCTTCCCACTGCTGTACCGAAAGCTTTCAGGAATGCGGCGACACGGCCACTACTCTTTTTTGGTTTACACTCCTGGCTTCTTTCTGCCTCTGTTCTTTCTTGGAGCCTTTCTGAACCACTTTTGGTAACTGAACTCGGGATCGGATGACCCCAACAATCAGTTGCATTGTTGTGTATGGATTTTTTGAGGTAACTAAGATTTTCTCCTCTGTCTTCATACACAATTACCTCATGGTGTTCTGAGGCGTTAATGCAACCAAGATGGTCCGCGACTTCTCCCTTTCGGTGTTCTATTACCATTGCGTCTACGCTTATCACTTGGCATTATTACTTCCTTACACACAAATATGATTCAGATAAATTACATTTCTGCTTTACACATTTAAATGTCAATTCACAGTGTCCATATTTTAACACTAATTAACTTAGTAGTAATATAGATTAAAAAAATATTTAAATTTAAATCAATCACCAAAAAAAAACTATACCTACATATTATCCGCCCCTTATCTATATATAAGTCAGAAATTTTGTCTTTTAACAGTTAATAACTCAAACGTGAACACTAATTATAATGGTCATATATATATTCGTTAGCTGTGTAATAACTTTTATTAACCATTAAAGTATAAAATCTTTTCTTAATGACACAGTCAGAATCCAATATTGATTTTGGTATATGGTTAAACAACTTCGGAGCCATACCAAGTAAACTTTTACCAAACAATACAGATGTATGTGGGAACTCGGCGACTTTGTTAGCAATGGCTTTGAAAACCTCAAATTCTTACTTTTATAGGTAAACAAGCTTACCTCATATATGTATAGACATGGAAGTGCTAATATCTTGAGTTGTTTAAAATGAAGTTTACAAGAATCTGTTGGAAATGACACACGGACCTCAAATACTTCTATTGGGTCTTAAATATTATCCCTATTCGTACAGTTTCCCCAAAATATGATACAGTAGCGTAGGGTAGAAGTTACATACACGTGATAGGATGTGAGTACTGCTGATTGGCATACAACTTTATAGCGCATTAGAGTAAATGTTTAATTTAGCCCAAACTACTTCAGCACGTGTCTTCCAGCTGAGGCATGAGTCTATATGAAGTCCTAAAAATGTTGTTTCTGAAATGTCATTATGTTCAACTAATCTATCTTTATCTTTCATTCAACTTTAACCTCAACTCAGAGCCATTGAAATTATTACGTTGGTTATGTATGCAAAAATATTAGCATGCTTTCCCATTCTGTCCTATTTTTTTTGCTTTGAGCGGAGTTTACCAACCGTTTCAATTCAACAAGCGTGACGGTTTGTGTGCAGCTTAATTTCTGTGACATCATATACCTACACTGAGCGTGCGTGTTCAGCGTTGGCATCACTCCAAATTATTTTTTGCCAATTTTTGCTGGAGTCGTAGTAAAGGATAAATCATGCCGGAGGTCAAATCTCGCGACTGCATAAAATCACAATATCGTCGTTTCGCTGTTTGTTATTGTATGATTTAGTAGCAATATGTATGAAAATATGAAGAATATGGATCATTGGGTCCTTTAACCGTTGCATTCTATTGTCGGAGAGATAGATGATATTCATACACAACATAGTTTATTGGTGATATATTTTTTTTATATCGCAAGTAATTAAAAAAAATACAGATTAAATCATGATTTTATATATAGGGAGGACATTAAAGAAAATTGATTCTTTTTGAATTGCAAATATTAAAAAAAAATACAATCACAATAAAGATTTTTTCAAGCAAGTTGTTGCTCGTTTATTGTTGTATTTTACGCCTTGTAATCTTATCGAGATGAAAGCGTCTCAATGAAAATATTGAAATTAAATTTTTCGGAAGAACATCCTTATCGTGCCCGTTTATTTTCGAAAATTATGTAACCTTTAGCAGCAAATAATGAGAAAAAAGTATACCGTCTGTATTTGCGTAATAATAACATAATAACTTCCGAATTACGCACAACCTTTTCTTCTACAAAAAACAAAGTCTTAAAATAACTTTTTTTGTAAACATCTTTTTCGTTGTTTTTAGACGTTTACGGTATTTTGTTCGTGGTTGTGAGAAATGGTATCTGGGAAAATGTTTTGTGAATAATGTTTAACAAATTCGAAGACTTTTATAGAATATACGTTGAAAGAGTCTCTTTAATTACTTAGTTTTTGATTTGCACAATCGTATACATATAGGTGTATATACAATATCTAAAATAATTCTTTGTTAAGCCTGTTAAACCTTCGAGCACATCATCACTTATCTTCAGATGAGATCGTGGAAAGAAAATCATTGCCTTCTTCGATAAACTTAATAAACATGCACACTTTCCTGGAAACAATATACCTACCTATATACAAAGTGTTACAAAAACAAAATATATTACGATCTGTATAACAATATTATTGCTACAAATTTTAGAAAAAGACGTAGAAAGCAAAATTATGCACAGAAGCCCAATTCAATCTGAGTTTTCCAAAATAGTAAAAAATATTATCGGAAACTTCTTTGGTATATACAAGTAAATTATTGAATTTCGTGAAACGTTTTATCGTTCCATTGAAATTAAAACTGCATATTTATGGATTTTTTTTAAGCCCTTCATTTTGGTTACCCACTCGATGAGAAAGAAATAAAAAAAAACCAATATGGGGTCTATAATCCACCAGATTCTTTTTCAGTTTATTTGTACCTAGTGTATCTTGCACTAAAAAGACAAATCTAACGATATCGCACACATTAAAATCGAATAGGCCGTTTAGAAGTTAATAACGAAACTCATAAACATACATGAACCCTGCAACATAACACTCTTTTTTGTGCAGTCGTGTAAAAATAAGCCATTTTACTGAAAATAATATACTTACTCGTACACGACGTGCTAATTATACAAAAGTCTGAAGAGCAACATTTTTGCTATAACAAAGAAGAATCACTCAGGAATACCAGCAGCTCGCTGATCGTAAAGGACCGTCTTTGTGCAACCATGTATTCTGCTTTTTATAACGCTGCACTGCTTCATTTGACGAAACGTGTACGACCATTTCCTTCGTCTAAACGAATCTCTACACATACTGTTGGCAATATTTATGATAAATGCTTAACGGTACATATAACCGGTCTAAAGATGTATTAAGGCTGAATGCACGAGCGGTTCCGCGCCCCCTGCCACCAGCCGACGACGGCGGGGGGCGGGCAACTATATACTTACGGCGTTTTTAGTCGATATAGTGGGGCGTATTTAGTTTTCAGTCAATATAGTTGACTGTATAGGCTGACATATCTCACCTGCTCCCGGTATGCGTAAATGCATTTTCCCTACGCGAATTGACATCTATAAATCAGTGACAATATAGTAACAAATATTTAAAGGAAATAATAATTATATTTATTTATTTCGTACACAACACAAATTACAATCATTACAGATGCACAGAAAGCCGGTCGGTATCCGGTTGAAATTTCCACATAATATGTATTAACCGCTATGTTAATACATATTATGTGGAAATTTCAATGTAATATTTATTCTACAATACAATGACCTCTTATATAAAAGTGTTTTAGCCTCCAGCTAGACTGATGGACCTACCGGTTTAAAAAATTAATAAAAGAGAAACATAATGGTACTTTTTGAAATGATTAGATTGGACTGTACAAATAAAATTGTAAAGCCTGAAAGCCATTTTCCACGCAGCTGTTAGTTGTATTAGATTCGTAGAGAATAGTTAAACTCGTCATTTTTTTATTTTATATAGGTACAGACCTCTAACAGTACAAATCACAGGAATTAGGATTCATTTGGAAACGCTGATAGCGTAGTTTGCTTAGCCTTTCTTAACCTATCAGCTACTTTAGGCAACTTCCGCTCGAGGTCATGAGTTAGATGGGTGACTACTATTGGCATTTCAACTGAGCTCTTCCATGCTTCGGAAGGTATTTCGTAGACACGAAGACATAGTCGACGAGTCGTCGGTCCCGGTGATTGTCTTAGGATGGCTAGCCAGCTAACACCCTCAAGTAGAAAATATGCCACCACGTAAGTAGAAAATCTAACGGTGTGTTTACAGTTGTCCTTGAGAGCTAGTAATACTAGCTTAGCATGAACAAAATCTTCGACCACATGATCACTTATCATCAGATGAGAAGTGGTCAAAGAGTAGCCAATCAGCTATATATAAAATGTTAATGTTAAAGAAGGCGTTGCTGCCCACCTTCCGATATTTTATCCTTAGTCGGCTCTTACGACACCCACCGGAAGTGATGAGGGAATAAAATTCTAGCCCTCCACCCTACGGGTATTATATGTAGTAGGTGCCAAAATAGGTTGTAATCATCAAATACAAAGAAAAACAAAGCTGGCATTAAGCTTTATCGTAAATATTGCCAACAGGACCATTAAAATTACAGAATACGAACCAATCGGCTCCCTATTATATGAAACCAGAACTTGTGCGACGAAACGTGTGAGCTTCGACAAGTCATGGTTAATGTTGTGTATGCTTTTGTTTTTAAAATAATTATTTTCGCGCTGTGATTGGGCCGGGCGAAAGCTGAGGCTAGCTACCTCAAGTAGAAAATAAAACATGCCGCTGTAAAAACTGATATGTCATATATTTAACCTATAAATTACTTATTCAATCAAAATCTTTATTTCACGAGGCGCAATACATAGCAATCCCTTGAGAACGAAGCTTTAACATAGGATAATTTATGTTTCTTTAGTTGCAAACAATTTTTCTTATATTTATATATATTCTTATTACACGTATATTATTATTGCATATATATATATATATTTATATATATACATATATCATTATATACATATACATACATATATAGTAAAATAATATATATATATATATATTATTTTACTATTTATTTTGTACGTTAATGAACAATATGGTTCTTATTTAATAACATTGTATTGATGCGGTATACTAACTCCTAATCTTATTACTGTATTGAACGTACCTACATATTGCATAAATTGTAAATAATTTAAGTTGTTTGTGTCAAATAAATATATTTTCTTTCTTTCAAAATTTGTCGCCAAGGTGTTTCCCAGCAATTGTCATTGCCAAAAAGCCTAAAGGAAAATTTAAAATATAATGTTATTGTTTCAAACCGGAGTACAGCATCCAAGTCCATTCTAAATAATAATAATTTATTTTTTTAATAGGTATAGGCATCAAAAAGGTTCCAAGATAATAAAAATAAACAAAAGTATAAATATTTTTGTCAACCCCAATTCGAAACTTTAAGGGGGTCGTGACTTTTCAAAGTTTTAGAGCTTGAATAAATCAATTTTGTGAGTGATTAATGTGCTTGGTGTACAGAAAGTTTCATCTTAAAAATTATAGCATGTTAGTTATTTGAAGTTGCTAGAATTTCATCAATTTATTCCTGTCCAAAAGGATTTTGGCTATGACATAGACTAACGATCGTTTACAAGAGCGAATTTTTCATTACGAGTTACCAAACCCGTCTTAAAAATGTAACATCCTGTAACAAATATCGCACAGAGTAAAAAAAAATATGCAGAATGGAAGCTTCATTTATAAAGATAACTTTGTAAAGTTATGACAATCTAATTGGGATTTTATGCAAAGAATTATAAACGATCAGTTTTATTGTTCGGATTGCATATCATTTCATTTTATCTTCTACTACATTCATTTACACAATAGTCTAGTGTTAATAATAGTATACCTATATGGCATTTATTTATTATTATTAGCAACTGAAACCAGCCTATTACATATCGAGATTAGCACTTAGTTGTTTTAATGTTGTTTACTTACAATATATTTGATCTTGTATTTACTAATAAATCGTTATTTAATCAATTCGACAGACATACATGACCGGCTTTAATTAAGTATATGTTGCTATATTTTAGTTTCTTTTATACATTCCTGATAAATCGCTTTTGTCGCGCACCATCTCACCTGATGAATCGAAGGTGTTAACAGGCATAACCTAGAATTACTAACTCTTAAGGATAGCCGCCAAAAGACACCTTTAAATGCTTGCCAACAGATTTTCTACCTTAAGGTAGCAAGCCAGGCGGGCATGCCCTACCACCATGCTGTAACGACTGCCATCCTAGGATAACAACTGAGACTGACCACTTAATGTTCCTTTCGAAGTACGGTAACGCTCAGTAGTAATGCCACTAGCGAACACCCATCCAAGTCATGACCGCAGCGGACGTTGCTTAACATAGCTGATCGGTTAAGAACGCCTAACCGAACTACGCTACGAGCGTTTCAAAAGTCTAAGATAATTAAACATCCGTCTTGTTAATTTTGTTAAAGTTAGCAATTTGCTCCTTCTTGAAGATTTCTAGATCAAGACCTAGGTATCACCTTGTTTTCCGGATTAAAGGATGAGCCATCCAAATCACACGATTCCCATATTTATAAACTTCAATTTGATAATATCCAACAATGTTTTCATTCGATAACATTTAGCCCAATTCCTCTCTGCATTTTGTTAGAAATAAATCTGTCATCATCACTCTTCATTAAAAGAACAATTTATTATAATTAAAGTGTTCTAAAGTTAGGCCCATCAATTGCTGTTCCCTAATCTATTTGCTCTCCGTCACTTGAGCCTTGCCCAAGCGAGATTTTTTCCCCAATTATTAAAGGAATGAGAAACGCTTTACATTTCTAGATACCTACAAGCCGCTCATAAGCAGTAGTAGTTAGTATGATAAAATGACAGGTCAAGTGTGCTTAAAACAGAACATTTTGAATACAACGCTAAAGAATACAATGCCATTTAGAAGCACTTCACCTTCCATTTTATTAATTTCTCATAGTTTAATTACATGTTTATTTACTACAATCTAAAAGTAGATATTGTAACATTTGAATCACATGTATTGCTTTTTTTTTGCATGATCGGTTAGCCTTTGACCACTATCTTACCTGATGGTAGGTGATGATGTGGTCGAAGATGTTGTTCAGGCGTACCTAGAGAATTACTGGCTCTCAAGGACAGCTGCTGGAACACACTGTTAGGTGCTTGGCGACAGATTTTCTGCTTGAGGGTGGTAGCTAGCCAGGCGGGTATTCGCAAAATGGCCCACCACCATGCTTTTACATAGCAGGTTGATTTTTCACAGTGCCTGAGCAATTACTTCAAAAGGCGTCCGATATTTACGCATAAACCCTCGAATAGCAGTCAGGTAATATGGAAATTAAATTTCATCGCCAGTAACTTCAGGCCAACCACAACAATGTCTTCGATCACACCATCGTTTGCCATCAGGTGAGATAGTGGTCAAAGGCTAACCTACATATGAGCAATAAGAAACCTTTGTATTGCAACGAGAACTCAAAAACGGCCGATTTCAAGCAAATGGAAAGTTAATCTTATAAATTCAACAGAAAAATTCAGACAATCAACACAAGATATTTAAATTATTAATTATTTAATCATGGTCGCCTCATTGATGGGTTTGTAAAAGATCAGCTTTGTAATATTTAGGTTCTGTAGAGGATCTGCAGTTCTAGTCCGTTATTGTTTTTGTTTTCTACATCTACACTACTCGTAATATTAACTTAAAGAGAAAATATTTGTATTTTTGTATGAATCGAATAAACTTAAAAACTACTGTACCGATTTGCAAAATTCTTTTTCCCTTTGTATCTTCCAATATCCCTGATGAATGAATAATTAGGATATACAAAATGAATATTTATTTATCTTGAAAAAGGGCGATTATTTAATATAAAACGGAAATGTCATTATTCAACCCTTGTATTGGACGTGAGGTGCTGGGCTAAGATATTACTCGTCCTTCTCTTTCCGTGGATGTCGTAAGAAGCGAGTAAAACAAAGAAGGTAAAATACCGGAATTGAGGAACTGCTATCTTCCCTAATGCCCAAGACATTAGCCAAGCGTGGGGATTCATCCAAAGCATCCCTTAGTAAGAGAGGTTGTGTTCAGTAATGGACAATCCGGTTGATCCAGTACAGTTAACCTAATATTATACATTTATGCGTTTAATTCAAATAAATTACACTATAAGTGTTCCATGTAAGTATTTTTAAGTCAAACATAATAATATTAGTCTAAAATGCATCGAAAAAGTTTTCATTCATGTATATTCAATGGGTCGGGTAAGGTTACAGCTGACAAGATTTACTGAGGCCCGATAGAAATGATAAAATCGATAGCTCGAGGCGTTTGCAAGACTAATGCTTGTTCTGAGAAATGTTTCTACATTTATAAAATTTCTATGAACTAGTAGTTGCATTATTTTTATATTATATGTATATAAAACTTTGTAATTATTTACAAATTTACGAGAGGAAAAATTATTTCAATATTATAAATTAAACCGGGAAAAAAACTTACGTGGGGATCGAATACATCGACCAGGGTTTCGAGCATATCAGATGATCATCATCAGGGCGAGTGCGTAGCTGCGTCTGCGAGCTCCCGACGGGCACTGTGCCCCCCAACGTGAGTGTTTTTGCCGGTTTAATTTCTTATATTAAATATGTGTGAAACTCACGAGAATTTCATTTCAAAAATAGGAAAAATTATAGTCATGTGCTGGTTTCGAATTCTATAATTCGTGCGTAAAATAATATATATGCCCTGATAATTGAAAACCGGCCAAGTGTTATTTAGACTAACATACCGAGGGTTCTTTACCCAGATAGAGTTTACCATAAAATCGTAATTTATAAAATTCAGTTTGAGATACAATTTTATAATTTGTATTTTTTTTATGTTATTGTGACCGAACAAGCTCGAGGCCCACATCGTGTTAAGCGGACTAACCTCTACCTATAACAGATGCATATCGTCACAAGTCACGAATTGCACTGAGCCCGTCACCTTGAGACATATAGTTGTTAAGTCTCATGTGTCTGTGTTTACATCGGCTCTCAAGGAATGCTGCCGGAACACACAGTTAGGTGCTTGGCGACAGATTTTCTTCTTGACGACCTAACGCCTGGCTAGCGACCGCGTAGTCGCTAGCCAGGCGGGTATTCTCAAAATGCCCTTCCACCATGCGGTGAAGCTCAAGCCCGCGGCGGTATTATTGTTGTACATTAGAAATTGGACTATAATGAAACAAATTTTGATGCTTCTATATATTACCATTTTAAAAGTAAAGAGTAAATAAAAAGAAAGAAAAAAATAATAAAAAAGAACAAAAAGAACACGTTTGTGGTATTGAGGACCCGTTTTATTCTTAAGTTTTCTAGTCATTATGATTTGTTTACCAAATTTAGAAATATACTGTGAACATTTCCATCGGATAACTTTGCCGCTCTAAAGATACAGAATTTCAAAGATCCGACGGACGGACTACCGAAGTTTGGTAATAGGGTGGCGTTTACTAGTACGAAAACCTTAAAATATATTAGTCGGTAAAAATCCTATAAATACTTATAAAAAAACACAATGTTTTTTGTGATTTCGTATGGAGTTTTGTTTGTATTGTTAAGCAGTTTTAGACATTTTTGCGAATACTCAAATGAAATACCTATTTCCAATATAACCAATATTTTTAGTACAACACCTTTAGATAAGACTAACATCGCACACACAAACGTTCGAAGTATATTATGTACATATTAAACTAGCATAAAACTGAGCTTTCTGAGGGCTCTCATTTATTTCACAACGTGATACTAGCGATGTCATCTAAAATTAAGTAGATTAACTACGTTGTATTTAAGTATTGAGTTTATTTGTTGCAGCGATGATAACTCTTTGGTTTTCCAACAGATGGCGTTATTAGTACAATAACATTATATCCAATGATGTAAAATTTTTGAATGGTTATATTTTTTTTTGAGATATAACACATTTACATATGAAGTTAAAGTTAGTACTAATCTATAGGCGTGATAATTATTGATGGTAAAAGTGTAAAGATTGTAAGTTGAGAGCTACATGGTTTGCATAACATTGATTGAACATAATGAATCCTATTGTTTATCTTGTGATGACAAAAGATTTATGACAAGATTGTGAATGAAATATTAATAGGCGCTTACTGTGTATAAAATTTCGTATTTTCGCCAAAAACTTTTGGCAAATAGCCCAGCGTTAAGGCAGACTGTAAGCTCGCCAACTTAGATCCATGTATGTCACAAACTCTAAAGAGAAAATCCTCGAGGTTCAAAGAATAAAGGCTGCTAAGATAATTGTATGTGCAAAGTTCTAAGTGTAATGAAAGCGAGAATAATTTTATCTTGGCTTATATCTGCTTTGGACGGGGTTCAAGGGAGCTAAAGGCAGTAACGGAGAAAGTTCAGTTTAATTAATCATAGTTGTTCTAAGTTTGTCTTGGACTCTTGGTGCGTTAATTTGCACTGAAAGCTGTAGATAAAACTAGCTATAGATGATGCTTCATCTATCATAATACTACTATTTTAGTGCTATAGCACTTTTGCGTTATTGCAAAATAATAAGAAAATGTAAGGACGTTTCTCAAAGCAAATTGCACCACAGAATTTTTTTGTCCCTCGACTTTGACAATAATTTTCTCAGCAACCTTATCACATTTCACTTCTAAGAGTTATGTTTCTAATAGAGAAACTACAAATAATTATTTCAAAATTATATTAAACTATGAAATCCATCCAACAAATAAAATAAAATTGTCAAAAATGTGTTACGGAAAAGCACAATATGTCCACTTCATCTTGTTAACTTTACAAGTTCAATAACAAGCCCCTTATTACATTTATTTAAACAAAATTGCGTGTAATCGAAGCATAAGTTGTGGTATTATCAATTTTAGTTTAATTTAATTTCTTATGAAGAAATCTAAATAAATAAAAGAGGTTTAAAAATTGAAATATTTTTAGTAAGTCTAAGCGACAACGACGTTCAAAGAAGTACAGCTTTATTTCCTCTTTCTAGATAAAACAAAATGGAAATAAAAATTTAGTATGGCGTGGATTGAATGTTTCTCCCTTAATAACAAAAGTAGGTAAGTATATCAATGGAATTAACAAAACATTATGAGTTAAAATAAAACTTCTAATTTTATTAACTGCATAGAACGTAATTATGTCAGTAGTATCCTAAATCTGCTTTGCTAAAGCAATATTCGACAAAATTCCCTACATAAGCCCCTGGCCGAGCGCGTTATGAAATGATGTCACATTTTACCCCTATTGCACATTATCGACATTCGGGCCGGGCTATAACCCGATATTGCACTGAAAGTCATAATATCGGCAGGATCAGTTTGTTTTGAACATCGTCGAGGCTCTGCCTAGGTAATTAAAAAATGTTATTACATTAAACGATGGAAACCATGCCTATTTATTCTACTAGTACTACTAGTAGCTACTAGGACCAAATTTTAGGTTTCGTGTTTCTGTACACTACGGCATCTATAAAATTCTCCTGGTGGTACGGAGTCTACAACTGTTATGAGAATAACAGTTGTTGTCATCAAAACTGGAAAAAAGGAAATTACCAGAATTATTTCGTTGTGTGTCAAAGAAAAAATATGCATCAAATAATTTGATATCTATGTTATTTAATGTAGGTAAATGTTGTTTTATTTAAATCTATATTCCTGATGCGTCATTATGCCATAGCTCGCTACTAACAAATTAATGGGGCTGGCCTTTATCAAATTATTTAATGGCAATAAATGTTTGTTTAAAACGAAACATTTTAAGAAATGCTGATATAAAAAATACTAGAGTATTTCTGATGAAACATGCACGAGGCGCACTTGAAGTTAAGGCTCTACCTATAACAGGTGCAGTTAGTCCCAAGTGTCGAACTGCCACCTCAGACATAAAGTTGTTAAGTCTCATGCGCCTGTTTTTACACTAAAACCCAAACCCTTCAATAAGAGTTTACAAATGATTGAGTACTTATGAAAGAGATGGCAGGAAAGAGCTTTAAAAATGTTTGTTATAGTTAGGTACCTGAAATATAATTGGTTGTGATATAAAATAAATCGGTTAGTGTATAAAACAGGTTATTTTTTAATTGTCATTTTGTGAATTTTCCGGTGCCTGCGATCCTTCCTTGTTTATATGCGTTACGAGTTACTGCAAGTGTCATGATTAATTTGTCAACCTATGAAACAACAATTTTATTACTGGCGATAATCATTTTGTCTACTACCAGTACGTTATTGCGATATAAATTAGATCTAAGTAGGTACGTATTTCAATCAAAAAGCCATAAATCCTACAAATAAGAATATATTTTCAATTAGCTTAAAACTGGTTTAAGATGCCGCTAAATTATTCTGATATTGGTTTTTTCCCATCAGCAACTCCAGATGAGATGCCTAACTACAGAATAAGCTTACAAAAGTAATAACTAGAGATACACTTTTCACCACGAACGAGATTTGAACCCACGAACATCGGTCCCTGGGGCTGCCATATGCTCTTTCAATGAATGTTATCGACCTCATTATTGCTTACAATCAGGTGAGATAGTGGTCAAAGAATTATAGCCTATAATACTATAAAAAAAGCTTCTGTTATCGATGAGTTTAGTTATTATTATTGAACACACGCACAGGGAAAATTTAAAATAGGGACAACGTATGTACGATCTTTTAACCTTCATATATCTGATATGTTTATTAGGTATAAGTATCATAAAACTAAACAGAAATTTCCAACAAACTTTCCCTATAACCACATCACATCCCTTGACCCTATGCCCTCCACAGCTCCGCTGTCGTGTTTCGATTTACGCCACATTTGTTTTGTTCCCCGCCCCTTCAGTGGCAATTAACCCTATCCTAGTCGTCCTTTTGCGTGACACATGAAAAACTACCCCTCTACTGGATAAATTGAAACAGAATCAGCTTTGATTACTAGACCTGTAGTGTTACGTTGGCGTTGTTCGTGTATTTTCGCAGTTTTGGTACTGGCAACGTTCTAACGATTTTTTTGTACTTTTGTACGGTGTTTGCAATTTTGTTTTATTTAAGACGATCTGTAGGAAATTACGTTTAAGTTTATATTCGTGCTGATATTTTAAACCATTTCAATCATTTATTGTGTTCGTAATTGTAGTAACATTAGGTGTAATTCATTACTGACCTTCCTAATACAATTTACTCTTATGAGTGTTTAGCTAAATTATTTATAAAGTTATCAAAATCCTCACGCAAAGTATCAATTCCTGTTATAATTATTTTGAAAATTTTTTAGACTTTATTTACTATGGTAATTTTTAAATAACTGTCAAACAATAATAAGCCAATTATATAATTACAAAATTACAAATTTACGAGAGAAAAAATTATAGTCATGTGCGGGATTAGAACCCGCGTCCATCCACCCCTTTATATAATCTAGAAATTTATACAGCTAAATTAAAATTTTATACTATGCTCAGTTCCGTCAGTATTTATTAATTTCATCAGCGGAAATTGCAATAAATGTTTATTACTTACATGTTAAGGAGTAACCTACCAGCAATAACTTACACATTTCCAAAAAACCTATCTGGATGTATGTAGCGGTAAAATTGTAAATATGAATCGTAGCCCCACAAGGACTCAATTTGAAAATGGTAGTTTAATAGGGCTAACGATTTTTAACGCTTTGAAAATATTCGCAGGAACTTGTTCAGGGGATTTTATCGTGTCTTTTGCTGTAAACCATTACCTTTTTTTTATGGCATAGGAGGGCAAACGAGCAGGCTGCTCACCTGATGGTAAGTGCGATCACCGTCGCCCACAAACATCCGCAACACCAGAGGCCACGACGATGCGTTGCCGGCCTTTAAGGAGGGGATATGCTCTCTTCTTGAAGGTTCCTAAGTCGTAACTGTTTGGAAATACTTCACCAGGCAGCTGGTTCCATAATATGGCAGTGCGAGTTACCTACACTATACCTAGACCTACATATCATATTACGAGTAACATCGATTTTAATAAATGAGATCATTGCTTATCAACTGTTTTTTTTAATACGGTTGTACATGATTCTTAAGTCGTACTACATAAAAATACAAAATATTCTGAGAATTAACCTCGGAACTGATTGACCAACACTGATCAGGATGACTATATTTGCTTATTTTGTTTTAGTTAGTTTTTTTAATCCGGCGGTATGCCTTTATTAAACAAAATACTATGAACTATATACAACACTACAGCTACTACAATAAAAGCATTTAGACACCTATAAGTCATAGCAGACTCATAGGCAGTCCAAATGCTCCAGCCCACTCCCAGTTGGCAGCGTGCCCAGCATGCTGGCAGCATTGCCCCGTTGAATTGCAATGCTTATTCGTTGAGCCAAATATGTGCCAGCATTTTGATCACGCGTCGCATCGACCAAGCGCTCAGATAGGTTTTGGAAAATACGATGAGCTCCCGGTCCCCACGGACCCAACGTCTCTACACCAAACGGCTCAAATATGTAACCCATACCGAGGTTAGCATATTTGCGCCGCTTGAGTTGCTCCGCCGAAGTAGCCGCAGCGCCAGCCCTCACGTTGGTTTCAGAAAGATGTGACGGCGCTAAAGTGTCCACGCACGTAGCGTCCCACACTAAGGGCCGTCCTAACTTCCACGGAACCAGAGTCATGCCGTCAGGTCTTTTACCATCGTCACGCATCAGACCATTCGGTTCGAGAATAGCTGGAACATTGGCGCTGATAAAAGCCCGGCGAATGATATCGTTAAGGCTGGCGTGGCGGGAAATTCGACCAGCACTTCGAGAGCAGGAGAGGCCATGGTGACCGAGTTGATCAACTGCAGTACCACACTGGCAGTGATGTGCAACACAACACCTTGCACCCAAGCGTAAGCTAATAGCTAGACGAAAAGCGGATGGATCTATAAGGCTACCAGTTTTGTAAGAAGGAATGGCCTGTAACCAAAGACCGGATTCCCACACAGAAACAGCGAGTATACGAGCACGATCTGTGATGCTAGAACACGTATTTAAAAGATCTTTCCGTGTTAGCTCGCATAGGGGCCGATCCCACTGTTTCTGAGATGACAACATTTTTGGGAATTCAGTATTTGGACAAGCCAGTCTCCATGTGTTTTTGGCCTCAGCCAGATATGCTACATCGAAAGAGCCTAAAGATCGTGCAAGAATTTTTTCTACTAATTTGTGTGTACTGTGTACAGAAGACAAAAAAGCTGGTAATGCCACACTAGAAATTTTGCGTATCCCTATGCCCCCCAACCTCACAGGGAGGGAAGCTTGCACCCAAGCCCTATCATCCATCTCAACATTCAAAACCGACACTAACGTATCTTTTACTAAGTTGTCTAAGCTTAACAAAAGCTCACTGTGTTGCCACAGCTGACAACATCTTAAATAGTATGTAAATTTAGGAACGAAAAGGCAAAATCTTATCATTGTAAAAGCCATATGGGCGTTAATTTTGGATAATCTGCTAGAAGCATTTCTAAACTTTTGAATTTGTTCTTCGACAAATGGTGATAAAGATTCGTTAAGAATCGGTGAACCCAAAAGACGAAGCGAACTTTTTTCTACTAATTTTATATTAGGCGCAAGTAAGTTGAATTTTTCAATAATCGAAACTTTATCCGGACAAGTATCACAAACAAAAAGTTCACATTTAGAAAAATTTAGTTCAAGGCCAATAACACGAAAATCGTCTATAAGTACTCGCAAGTCATCCAAAACCGTGTTCGCATCGCCTCCTAAGGTTCCGTCATCCAAATACCAAACGTTAAGTTTTGATTGGAGACGTTGAATTATTGAGTGGATCGCAAGGCTAAAAATGGCTGGTCCCAGAGGATCACCCTGTTGACATCCTACGGAAGATAAAATAACGTTATTTTGGTATGTTAATTTTGACGGTTTGCCATAGCATTGCCAAAGAAAAGGGTATAATTCCGGAATTTTATCTTTCACTTCAGTCAAAAGAGTGCCTCTATCTAAAGAGTTGAATGCATTTTTAACATCCACCTTCAAAAGCACATCTCCACAATTTTGATCAAGAAATGTGCGAAGTGAATGTACAGCAGCCTCACAGCCACCCTGTGAACCAAAACCGAGTTGCAGTGGTTGAAAAAGATTACTTAAAAAGGCAACCTTTTTCCTACAACCGCATTTGGCTGTGAGGCGACGATAAGTGGTGCCAACTGCTATAGGCCTAATACCACCATCTTTTTTATTTAGGGCACATAAATTCGCACCGTACAGAATTTCGGTAATTTCATTGTTGACCTGACCCGACAACATCAAATTAACCAAAGCCGTCACATCCCTTAAAAGTGTCTCGCCTACCTCACCAGAACTAAAAGATAAAATATCTTTTAAGTGCTGAGGCGTGAGGCCATCAAGGCCACCGGCTGAGCCACTTAAAAAAGATGCCACGGCTGCAGAAACATCCTGTGGGGATGTTTAGTTAGCCAATCTGTAAATAACCACGTTTTTGTACATGTTTGCACTGAAATCCTACACAGTTCCTTATGCATTTTCAAACACTAACATCTCTTTTAATAAATGTGATGATTACTTATCAATTGATCTTTTTTTATGCTCGGTTGTTCATGATTATACTCGTACTAAATTTAAATACAAAATATTGTGAGAATTCGCCTCGGGACTGATTGATCACCATTAATCGGGATGACTGTTAAATTTAGTTTATCTCTTAAATTTGCTCTCATTAATCAAATGTATACATACTTATTTATAGTTTTAGAAAGATTGGGTAATTTGTTTGGCTTGTTGTGCTTTAAGAGAAATACTGGACAGGATGAATCTCTCATTGTTCATTAATTTGTTTGGCTTGTTGTGCTTTAAGAGAAATACTGGACAGGATGAATCTCTCATTGTTCATTAATTTGTTTGGCTTTTATCGAGTAAGATTGTGCGGTAGGAGTAAATGCTTTCATATTCTATTAATAGATTAAAATTGGCTTGACACAATTTTTGTCTAAGAAAACACTTGATAAGACGAAATCTATTTGTTAATTAATTTGTTTGGCTTTTAGCGAGTAAGATTGTGTGGTGGGAGTAAATGCTTTTCTAATTCTATTCATGGATTAAAATTGAACAAACACTATTTTTGCCTAAGATAATACTGCACGAAAATCTAATTGTTTATTAATATCTTCGCCTCTTAGTGACTTAAGTTGTGCTGTATGAGAAAAAATTTTCATATTCTTTTTATAGATTAAAATCGACTTGACATTAGTTTTGTCTCAGAAAACACTGGACAAGACGAAAACGCTCTAGACTACCACCACCAACAGCTGCAATTAAGATAATAAAAACATAACATACTTCTTCTTTCCATATAGCCATAAAAATAAACGGTCATTAGACATTCTCCTTGGTGCTATCTAGAAAGAAAATATACGTATTAAAACGGCACCGAACACTTATTACAAAGTATCGACCTGTACGGCGGATGTAATGAGGCGCGAAATTATCCTTGAAGTACGCCGTAACATCGGATTATTAAAATTAGAACATGAGCGGCAGCCGAGACGAAATCTCTATACTTAACGTGGCTTCGTAAATAGGTATTGTAGGAATACCTAAAGATATATATTAGATGTGCTTGAATATTTTTGGTTCTATCGGCTAATCTTTCCTACTTATCAGTATTTCTACCTTCTACCTAAATTAATTCATGCTTTACCTAAACACATACAAGAGATATAGTAACCTGAACATTCCACGCCCTTTCAAAGTATGTACTAAAAAAGAAACTTTATTATCCGCTGCGACGCCACTTGCAACCGTGGTTGCATGCGGCACTCACTACTTTTTACCGGACGAACTTTTTGTTGTATTAGCATTTGCCGGCCGTGCGTTAAGCGCAGCGTAATGTAAACAATTGTCTCTTGTGACTGAAGTATTTACCTTGGAAGGAAAAATATTCTTGTACATGATAGCTAAATAAACAATTAATACGAAATATAAACATTTATGATGTATTCATAATGATACCTAAACGTTCGGAGGTGTACTACGAAAGTACTAAATTCCATTGATTTCCATTGATTTTAAGAAAAATACTACTGTTTTATTATTGAATTATATAGAAAAGACAAATGTCAAGCATATGACAAAATATCATTTTAATATTCATGAGAAAACCATAAAAAAACATGTTTAATAATACCGATGGCCCGCCGGTTTCGCAAAACGTAAACAAACAACTGAACTTTTTTATTTCATAGATACATTTTACTGCAAATGGTTATCAAAACGAAGAGTAGCTATATTCTATTGTCTATTATGGCTACATTCCATCTCGCAAAAAAGGACCCAATTTACGAAAATCGATAAAAATACGCTGACGATCTCCGTGAAACCACAGAGGCGCGTGGCAATCACTGTTTTCGTTTCATGCAACCGTGGCGGCACGCGGCAATCACTCGTATATATGCGAACCTGTGGCGACGCAATGGTTATTTAATAACTCTGCTTATGTACTTTGAATAGCTTCTTCTTGTTACCTTAATAAAATACAACTAAAATAAAAAATCGGCTAAGTGCGAGTCGGACTCGCGCACGTAGGTTCCGTACCATTAGCTATACAACATTAGACTTCATATTTTAACCTTTTTTTTGTTTTAAAATGCGCGAGTCAGACTCGCACTTGGCCAATTTTTTGTATTTGTTGTCATAGCAGCAACAGAAATACATCATCTGTGAAAATTTCAACTGTCTAGCTATCACCGTTCTTGAGATACAGCCTGGTGACAGACGTCCGTCTGTCACCAGGACGGACGGACAGCGAAGTCTTAGTAATAGTGTCCCGTTTTTACTCTTTGGGTACAGAACCAAAAAAAAAAAAACAAATTACTTACTGTCCAAACGTTTCCGTCGTTACAAACACCTATGTTAGTCAACTCATAGCCATGATCACTGCACTTTTAAAATGGGGATAAAAATAATGTTAAACATACGCAATTTAAACCGTTTAAAGTTATTCAATTCAACATGTGGAATAATCTTGAATTATCACTTGATATTTTCTTTTCATGTATTATTTCGGTATACGCACGACGCCAGCTATGTTAAGCGGCAACCTCGGCCATCAACAGAAGCATTTCTTCACAACTGCACTGCGGCCATCAGACAGATTTTCTACTTGAGGAAGCTGGTCAAGTGAGCATTCGCAAAATCCCTTCCTCCATTTCACCTTAAGCCCATGAGAGTCGAACCACGGCCCTGCGTCGCACGGTCATTGCTATTTCTGATTGGTTATCACTGCTTCAGGATTTAATGGCAATGCACTATTCTAGCCCTCATTGGAAGGACTGTTGTCCTTAAAAATAAGGCCTAGGATGATTATGCGCCATGTTGTGCATCTTATATCAATCAATATGAATTGCGAGCATTTTTTTTAAATTTTCGTAATATAACCCTTTTTTTAATAATCAATAAATTTAATAGCCCTAATGCCTGATTAAAATCAGCCAGAATGCGCCGGTGATATTTGTCTCAAATGTTTGAGAACATGCCAGTTTAACTTTTGTCATAGAAACAAGTATAATTTATTATAGTGATTAAGGGTAAATGAGCGAATATTCGCATTATCACAGAAAATTTTTAACACGTATCGAACTTTACCGCCAACAGCAAGTATCACGAAATAGGTTTGATATACTGTATTGCTAAGACAGAATTGACTCAGATACATACCTCTTATCTCTATTCCTTGAATTGAAAACGTAGGTTAAGTAAAAGTAGGTTTCTTTACGTTAATAGGTTCTTTTCTTTAATATAAAAAGTTATGAACTCGACGCATGACTTCATCTCAATTTTTAGTTGATTGAATAAATTCTTTGCGAATAACTCTAATTAAAGTTATTCGTCGAGGATTTCTCACATACAATAATTTAACAACCTCCATCTTAATGGAGGTATTCTATCTAAGTTAAATAAACTGGTTGAAGAAGCATCTAACTCATTTGTATAAGTAAACGTTCATAAACTAAAGTTTAATTAACATGACATGTGGGGGTCCTTACGCTATGGGTCAATAAAACACACGCTTCGATGTAGCTCAAATGGTGGACTGTATTTCTTTCTTCAAATTATGTTACAATTTCTTCGTATATCCTATGTAACAATTTGTTCTCGCTGGTACATGAAACAAGGAATGAAACAAAGATGTGGTTGACTCCGAGAGTCAGTTAAGAATGCATGATATCGCAAAAAACGTGCCAATATATATAGTAAAGCGAGTTTTTGCCATGAGTAGTACAGAATATATCGTTGTCTCGCTCTACAAGTATAAATATTAAAGAGGGCGCTGAGCGCATATTCTCTCAGTCTGCGGTCGGCACTGGCGCCGTCAACTAGCTAACAAGTTACACGAATGAATGACATATATCTTTATATCCCTATGTCTTAGCCTACTAATATTCTTTATTAATACACTTAACATCTAAACAACTTAATTCTACAAATAATAAAGGGCGAAATCGAATCTTATAATTAGGTATCTAGCTATTTACAGGCGGGGCAGTGAGAGGGCTCGTTTCGTCCGTAACATTCTCCCCCCGGCGTAGACCTTCGCAGCCATCATGATGAGGGAGGACGATAAGCCGTCTCACTGGCCTTCGGAAGATACCACCCCGCGTACGCACGTCTGCACTCCTTACTACGCCGTCTGGTCCCGTATGCACTTTTTCAATTAAACCGCGCGGCCACACGCCGCGTGGCAACAACCCGTCCGCAATAATAACGACGTCACCTTCTTTTACGTTCCGCGCGTCTTTCCTTATATCACCACGGGGTGTTAACGTTGGTAGGTATTCTTTTACCCACCGAGACCAAAACGCGTTTGCTATCGCTTTTGTTTGTTTAGGGAGGACATAGATGCTGGCTACCGCCTGTGCGGTCGTCCAGCTCCACCGGGTTTTGGGCGAGGGCCTGGCCCTACAATAGCCCGGGAGGGAGAAGTGCCGAAGGCACTTCTCCCGAGACGGGCGTAGAAGGCGAAAAGCGCTTTCTACCTCCGTCTCCTGCGGACGCCGAAAACGTACCGCTATTATAGGAGGGGTTGACAGCGAGCTCAAGGGCACCACTGTGGTTCGGACCTCGGCTTGTCTCGCTGTCGAGAGACATGGGGGGGATCGGAGCAAAATGCCTCTGTGCAACTGCAGTGTTGCACAATTGGGCCCTACTGAATAATACTCTTTGATTATTTGGAGAGCAATTTATCGTGACCTTGTTTTTGCCTCGAGCTCGCCGGCGAGCTCGGTGTTTGATTGTGTGACCTCTAATTACCTCACACCTGGGGATTTTACCTCGACGACTTGCGGATAACGCTAAAGCTGCCAATGTAATGACTGCGATGGGGTCATCCGGGTCGTCTAATACCTGCCGTGGTCGGCGACGGGGGGGTTTGAAAAATGGGATAGAAGAGGCGGTCGAGTAGTTCGATGCCTGGACAACCAATGGGTTCGAGTGGTGGGGCGCTCGATCAAAGTATCGGCGAGCGCAGTCCTTATTGAACTGCGCTAAAGAGGGAAGGTTTAGGTCGCAGTGCAACTCGGTGTTCCGGACATACCACGGAGCGCCGGTTGCACTACGAAGAAAACGATTTTGAATGACTTGAAGCTTATGGAGATGGGCCTCACTAGCATGACTAAACACTACTGATGCGTAAGTCATGATGGGGCGGATGCAGGCAGTGTAAAGTGTCTTCTTATTACTAAGAGACATTTTACTCTCTTTGCGAATCAGGGGACCAAGGCGACCCATTACAAAGGCCGCTCTGTTTCGGACGGTTGTTATATGATCGCTAAAGGTGAGATTCCGATCAAGGGTGACTCCGAGATATTTTGTTTTACTAACCCAGGGGATGGGTTGGTCAAACAAAGTTAAAGGTTGCGGGTAACGGGGGCGAGTCTTCTCAGTAAAGTACATAGCTGCACTTTTAACTGGGTTGACCGCGATGCGCCATTTACGGAACCAGTCACCGATCTCGGTGATGGCCCGTTGGAGGGCGAAAATGGACTTTCTGCTGATACGCCACCCAGTGGTATAAATAGCGGTATCATCCGCGTATTGGGCCAATAGGACGTCTGGCTGAGAGCGTGGGATGTCGCTGGTATACAGCGCGAAGAGAATGGGTGATAGCACGGAGCCCTGCGGGACTCCGGCTCTGACTGGGTGGGGGGAGGAGAGGGTGCCTTCCACGCGATAGCGAAAGCTTCTGGCTTTAAGGAAGTCTTGTAGGATGAGCACAAGACGTTCTGGCACGCCAAGTTGGTATAGCTTGTAAATCAAGCCATTGTGCCAGACTTTGTCAAAAGCTTTCGCCACGTCGAGGAAGACTGCTAGCGTGGTCTGGGGTTTGGGGTACTTGTTAAAGCCCTCAATGATGTGCTCCGTGAGGCGGTGCACCTGTTGGACGCATGAGTGTCCGGGTCTGAAGCCAAACTGCTCATCTGGGATAAGGTGGTGTTCCTTAGCATGGGACTGGAGGCGGTTTGCAAGTAACCGCTCGTAAAGTTTGCCTAAGGCACTGAGGAGGCTGATTGGGCGGTAACTGGTGGGGTCAGATGAGCTTTTGCCTGGTTTGTGAATGCCAATGACAGTTGCACATTTCCAGGTGTCTGGGAATAAGCAGTGGCTCATAGCAGCATTGAAGATGCTGACTAGGAGATGGATGAGAGGAGGAGAGAGGGTTTTAAGAACCCTGTTGGAGATGCCATCGGCACCGGGGGATTTGCGCGGTCGGAGGGCCTTGATCAGTCTCGCCACCTCAGCGTAAGTCGCTAAGGTGGCAGGTGGGAGTTCAGAGGTGACCACAGAGCTTTTACGTTCGACTTCAGCATCCACCGAATCGAGGTGAGCTTGGTCAACGTGATCTACGTTAGGGGAACACTGAGCCTCTAGGCTATCAGCTAGGCACTCAGCTTTGTCTTCGTCAAAGAACGCTGGGACTAGTGGGACTGGTCTGTATAAGGGAGGCATGTCGTTATGGTTACTACCTTTCATACTTCGCGCCAAGTTCCAATAAGCATGGTGGCTTGGCACGAGGTTTGAAAGTTTATCGCCCCATTGTTGATCACGCAACTCAGACATGCGACTTTGAACCATGCGTTCAAAGTGGCGTTTCTTAGTTTTGTTCTCTTTACTGGGGTAAGAGTCGTAATGTCGGGTCACTGCTTTACTCTCCGTCACCAATCGTCTCACATCCGCTGGAATGACAAGGCGCCGGTCGTCCGGCACTATGACCTCCTTTGCGGATGCACCTACTACGGTGGAGAGGTGATTGGTGAACGAATCGATCGCAAGGGTTACGTCATCTTTTGTCAGGATGTCGTCAGGGATCTTGTCTAGGTCCGGTGAACTGATAGCCTTTAGGGCATCGCCTACTTGCTTCCAGTTCACTATCGTCTTAGTGGGGCGGGGGAGGTCAGTCGTTGGGTCGGGACCTAGTCGCAGTATAATGGGTCGGTGGTCAGAGTGAAGCTCGTGAACCACTTCTATGGAGCGTAACCGGAGTGTTACGCCTCTGAATAGTGCCATGTCAAGCAAGTCAGATCGGTGGTCTTCCATATAAGGGTAGTGAGTGGGCTCAGTGGGCGCAATTATGTCAAAGTTAAGTTCTGCGATTAGGTTTTCAAGTGCAATACCTCTGGGATTGTTGACGTTACAATTCCATAGGATGTGCTTACTGTTGAAGTCGCCAATCAGAATGACGGCGCTTCCTAATGAGAATAGGGCTTCTAAGTCAGCTCGGACGATCGGCTTTTTGCAAGCTTGGTAACAGGATGCTATGACTATAGGTTGATGACCAGTCATAGCTAGGAGGCAACAAGATGCTTCCATATTAACAAGAGTTGGGGTAGGTAGGGGAATGCAGTGCAGGGACCTTTTGTAATAGATAAGAGTGCCTCCCCCACGGGAGTTCACTCTATCATCACGTACCGTTCTGTAATTGGCAAACCTAGGGTTCGCCTTCCCCGGTTTTAGAAAGGTTTCCTGCACGCATATGATATCGATAAGGTGGGTACAACAAAAGTCGTGGACGAGGTCACGTTGTCTGAAGAGGCCGTCAGCGTTAAATGACGCTAACGAAACTGAGTACGGTTTCGTGCGTTCGGTTGTACTACCCATAGTGGTTGTACTGGGGAGGGGCCTGGGGAACGAAGCGCTTAAGGGCGCTAAGTAAATTCGGTATTTGGGCATACATTGCGGTATGCCCTTGAGCACCGCATAAAACACAGCTGGGTGGGTCCGGCGAATCACGGGTGCGAGTGCACGCTGCTGTCGCGTGATCGCCTAGGCACTTAACGCACCTAGCGCGAGCGAAGCAGAAACGGGAGGCGTGCCCGTATAGTTGGCAGTTATGGCACTGCGAGGGACTCCCATTCTTGTATGGGGCTTGGACATCGAGTCCTGAGAGGCCACAGACCTTTTTTAAATTAAAAATGGCCTTGCCTTCAGGAGTACGATCTAGTACTACGAGTACTAGATCGTAGGGGCTGCGGTCCTTCCCGCTGTACATGCGGTGAACTGCATGTACGGGGAAGTCTTGTGCCTTCAGGTCGGCACATACCGAATCGGTATGTACCTCCTTGGGCACACCGCGGATGACCACTCGGAGGACTTTCTCCTCTTCGAGCGCATAAGTGTGAAAACTTATGCTCTCGTGGCGGAGGAGTTTAGTTAGCGCTCTGTGGTCGCTAATGGTGGAAACTTGGACTTTAATGCCCTGCTGCGTGGAGCGGGCATTAGTATAGTGGATCCCACGATCCGAAACTAAACGGGACAGCATGTCCCATTTGGTTTTGTCCTGAATGAACAGGGGCGGAGGCGGTTTTTCGCGGCGCGCGCTCGCGTCCTGAGGAGACGCGGCAGTGGTGGCCGGAGCGGAGGGAGGAGACGCGGGGCGTGGGGCGGGGGTCGGCTTCTTGCCGGAGGCGGGGGCCTTAGCGGGTGCCTTGGCGGGAGGGGCGGAAGTTGCGCAACTAGCGGCTTTAGGAGCACGCTTGCGCTTTCTATCTACGACGGTATAGCCGTCGTTATCTGAGTCCGAGTCAGTGCGTAAGGCGCGACTCGGATCTACCTCCATCTCCGCTTCGGAGTCCGAAGTGGGCTCGACAACGGCGATGGAGGGACGGGTGCTCGCTGGCCTCCCGATCGGTGAGCGCGAGCGAGACCTCTCACGGGGAGGGGCTGCCACCGTGCGTCTGTTGTCAGGGCCCGGAGCGGGCGAAGTCGGGCTGTCCTCTGAGAAGGACCGGGTCAGAGGAGGGACGATGGCCTCCGGAATTGGAATTCCGGAGGGAGCGATGAGAGTGTCCGTGAGGCGGGCACTCTCTGCATCGTTAAGCGATTGCTGATGATCAGCGTAGAGTTCGGGGTAGCGGAGGGCGAAGGTCTGAAGGACCTCCACCTCACCGTTAGAGGGACGTTGCATCCTGAGGGGAATACTCAGGATGGCCTAACGGGTTCTGTCTCCCTCTCGCAACTCGTGAGCTCACTTGTGTGAGAGGGAGTGAGTACCTATGGTGTGCCCTAGTTGTGTACCCTCTCCGAGCTTTTTTCTCGGCGGAGAGGGGTGCTCCTAAGCGCTACTCCGGGTTTGACTAGGGGTGACCCCAAGGCCAGAATCCCGGAGCCCAGCTTGCTTCGGCTGACCCGTGAAGCGGGAAAGGCCACGGTGCAAGGTTAAACCAAAACAACAACAGTGGCCGTTGTCACCGTAGGGTGTCACACTGCGACCGCAGCAAATGGCGGATTTGATCGTTCAGACGGGTTTGGCTGACGCTACCCCACGCCTGAACGACGTCGCTTAACAGCACAAAGTGTGTTGTTACGCGACTGTTACTATGTTGTGTCGGATAGTAAAGTGGTGAAATGCGCACCGAAAAGTGCGGTCGAAGCAAGACCACCAGCCCGATATGATGTTGTTCGTCCGAAACAAGGGACTGGGTAGGTGGTAATGCCAGACGTCTTAGAGCGCCTCTGCGCGACGGCACGGCGAGCTCGTAGCTCGCGTTGCTCGGCGTTCGGCGGCTGCTCAGCTTCTGCACACAAAACAAAAACTTCGTCAGGACTGCGTATTCCAAGGCACTGGTCTGCAACTATCGTCGGAACGATGACCCGAGTGAGACGGCAATAGTGCGGGGACTATTGCGGTCTCACTGGGAGATACTGGCGGAGCTGTAGACAGGTGTGCTCGGCGTGGCGGCACAGGTCGGAATGGACCGAGTTGCTATCGCTTGTGCGCCTCGCCACGTTCGTCTATCGGCGATGTCGCATTCCCCGACATACGGCATGCCTAAGGCCGTACCTAACAACAAATGATTGGGGGTTAGCGCTTCCGGATAGTCTTCACATACAGATACGTGCGTTAACGGTCGCGAGTTGACTGTGTATTCGATTTCGGTGAGCGCGGTAGCTAACACTTCTTCTTTCGGCGCGCGCTCTGTTAAAGTTACGGCTAATGACGATTTTACCGTTTTAATCATACGTTCCCACGCCCCCCCTTCGTTCGGCCCCCCGGGGTTAGTAAATAACCATTTTGCCATTTTCCCGTTCGTATAATTTTGGAGGGCGGGTAACCATTCGTCATACGCTTTTTGCATTTCGACCGAACTACCATGAAAGTTCGTCCCGTTATCACTATAAAACACGGCGGGAAAGCCTCGTCTCGCGGCCATCCGTCTAATTGCCATAATAGCGGAGTCTGTACTCAAACTACTTAGAATCTCAATGTGGATGGCGCGCGTGACTAGGCAAGTGAACAATAAACCCCATCGTTTTTCGCGCCGGCGACCTATCACAACCCACATCGGACCGAAACCATCTAGACCGCACCTAGAAAAAGGTCTGGTGTACGCACTCAGCCTTTCACGCGGTAGGTCACCCTTTACCGGTGTCGCGGGTGTCGCTCGTTTTATACTACACCACGTACATGCGCGCGTCATTTTTCTAACGGACGGACGTAAGTGTAAAATCCAATAGCGCTGTCTAAGGTTGTTCACAACGTGTTCGCGCCCTATGTGTCCATTTTTCTCATGTTCGCGCCTAATGAGCAGCATTGTCAGCGGATGTCTTCCGTCAAGCACGGGCGGTGTCTTCATTTCCTCCGGTACTAGCGCGGCGTTAATCCTTCCACGCAAGCATATTAGCCCGTCTTCCGTGTACATAGGGTCTAATTTCGCTAAGCGGCTCGTTCGTTCGACTGTTTTTCCGGCTTCCAATCTCGCCGTCTCGTTCGTAAAACAGTCCTTCTGAGCTTGTCGTAGCAGTATTTTCTCGCTACGCCGTAGGCGGTCTACATCGGTCACGTTCTTGACCTTTCTGCATTTATCGCAGAATGCTAGTACTCGCGCTACGGTCCTTATTAAACGATCGTATGACGAAAATCGGCTGACATCAATGAGCGGGGTCGAATCCGTCGTTCGTACGGTAAGCACTTCGACCTCTTCTTCTTCTTCTTCTTTTATGCTGACCTCTTCTTGCGGCCAGTATTCCTCTGACTTTCTTAAGAATTTTGGACCGGTGAACCAACGATCGGTGTTTTTTAAGCGAGTGCTGCCCGTTCGTGTGGCGTCGTCGGCGACATTATGCGCGGTAGGCACCCATCGCCACTCGCTAACCCTAGTTAGTTCCGCAATTTCACCTAAGCGATGTGCTACGTATGGCGTATAGCGCGCTGAGTCGTTACGTATCCAGTGCAAGGTTGTTTTCGAGTCACTCCAATATGTGACACGGCCTGTGAATTCATGTTCGCGGATAATTTCAGCGGCTAATCTCGCACCAATTAGGCTAGCCTGTAATTCCATGCGTGGTATACTTTGCGGTTTCATAGGCGCTACTTTCGCTTTTCCGGCGATTAAGGTCACGTGTACTCTTTGATCGTCGTACAAATACCTCCAGTAGGCTCCCGCTGCGTATGCCTGTTCACTCGCGTCTGCGAATATGTGAAGTTGTCTTTCTACGGCTAGTCTTATACTGTAGCATCGCGGAATACGCAGTTTTTCGATGTACTCCATATCGCGTATCCATTCGTTGAAGCTGGCGGCTTCTTCCGGTGGCAGGGGATCATCCCATCCCATTTTGTGTCTCCATAAGCTCTGCAGTATCATTTTTGCAGAGATGACGTAAGGGGATAGCTGACCCGATGGATCGAATATAGACATTACGGCCCCCAGTGCCTCTCTCTTAGTAGGCGTTCTAACTCCCGTTTTTACTTCGGTCGGGATACGGGGCATCTCCGTATTGAATGCTAGTTCGTCTGTAGACGCGATCCATTTTATGCCTAAGGTTTTTCCGTACTCGTTCAACCCGGTTCCTAATTCCTTGTGAGTGGTGGCGTGTTCCTCGTGCCCCACTCCCCCCAGTAATTGAGGACGGTTCGAGCTCCAGCTCGCGAGTTCGAATCCTGCCTTCTTGTGAACCTCAATTACTTCCTTTATGGTATGCGCCGCGGTTTCTTCGTCACTAAAACTTTGCACCCAATCGTCCATGTAGTGACACTTAGTTATAGCTGTGTGCGCTAGTGCGTGCGATTCTCGCATTTCGTCGGCGTTCTTATTCCGTACGCTGTGTGCTAGAAACGGTGAGCTTTTAGCGCCAAATATCATAGCTGTCATTACGTAAGTGTCGGGTGGCCGTGACCGTTCGTTTCCGCGCCATAGAAAGTGTTGTGCGATGCGATCGTCGGGTCGGATTCTCACCCTTAAGAACATCTCTCGTATATCAGCTGTTACGGCGACCGGTCGTTCACGGAAGCGGTACAATATACCGTTGAGATTTTGTAGTAAGTCCGGCCCTTCCAAGAGCGCATCGTTCATACACACGCCGTTCGATCGTGCTGCGGCGTCAAAAACCAAACGTACTTTATTTGGTTTATGCGGGTTGGTTACCGCGAAGTGAGGTAGGTACCACAGGCGAGGGTTGTTACTATGGTCACGCTCGCACCTGACTGCATATCCTTTTTCTAGCAGTTTGTTCATTTCCTTTGTATATGCCTCCTTGAACTCAGGTGACTTATCCATTTTTCTTTCTAAGCTTTTTAAGCGTCGCGTGGCCATATCGTAACTATGTGGTAGCCGTACGTCCTCCGATTTCCATGGGAGTCCTACTTCGAACTGGTCGTTCACTCGTCGTACTAATTTATTAAATATCTCTACTGCCCTTTCATCGGTTGCAACCGGTTTTGGTTTGTTAGAGATGCCGATCGAGTCCAATTCGAAGTGGGTTTTCACAAGTTCGTGTAGCTCGCAGTCTCGTTCTCCTTGCACCGTATGTATATGTAGTGTGCGTTCGTCGTGAGATACGATTGAGCTATACGGTGCGGTCCCGTGTATCACCCATCCGAGCTTGGTGAGGGATGCCGCCGGTTGTGACCTTTTTCCCGTTAGTAACTTTCTAGTTACTATTAAGTGCCAGTTGTCGGCACCTATTAATATGCGCGGTTTTCCTCCGGAGTAGCACACGTCTTCGGCGCACACACTTTGTAGGTATCGTTGGTTCATTATCTCGCTGTTCACCGACTGACTACCTAGTTCCAAGTGTTGAACTGTACGCGCCTTAATAGCGTGGTATACCGTCTGACGTCTTCCTTTTATCCCGATGTCAACGGCTTGGCTACCCGCTTCCCTTTGACTCGATGTGACCCCGTGGATGTTCAGCGGCCTCGTAGGCCCGTGCGCACCGATTAAGTCGGCTATTTCCTGGTCGATTAAACTGATTGTCGACCCTTCGTCTAACAGACCGAATGTTTCAATTTCCCCTGTCGGTCCCTTAAGTGTGATCGGACACACTTTTAACAATACTTTATTACTGCTTATTGCCTGCGCGGAGGCAGTGATAGCGGTGTCTTCCCTTTGCGGTTTTGATTCTGTTCGTTTAACCGCATGCAGTAATGCGTGATGTGGCATCCTACATTCATTGACTCCGCATTTCCTTGCTTTGCAGTTGTAGCGGCGATGTTTGCTATTCAAGCATAGGAAACATGTATGCGTCTCTTTCACCCATTGCCATCTCTCTTCTACAGTCATTTCTTTGACTTTTTGGCATTGTGGGGTTGCGTGTTCGTTTCCACAACACAGACAAACGTTCTTCTGTGTCTCGTTCGTTGCATAGACGTTAGCTCGTTGATTGCGGTTATTGGGTCGGAATGGCGGCGCGTCCTTGGTCGTTTTGGTAGGCGGGTTATGCTGTGCGGACGAGTAGCAATGGCGTACTGCGCGTTCGGCTTCACGCATGAAGAAACGCGATAAAGTTACAATTTCCGCCTCTGTTTGCTGTCCTTGTTCCTCAGCATAATCGCACCAACGTGACCGTAGGTGTTCACTCATTTTATCCGTGATTTGACGCGTTAACATTGGGTTTTGCAAGTAACCGCGTTCGTCTAGACACGAGATTACTGTCACAATGTTTTGCAATTTAATTGCGAAGTTATTAAGCTCCGCTGCCGTTGACCCGATACGCGGTAGCTTTTTCAAGTCGTCTAGTGCTTGATCGATTATTATTTCCGGCTGCCCATAACGTTGTTCTAACGTTTTCATGATCACAGTCGGTTCCGTTGCGGTATATAACAGCGCGGCCACGCATTGCCGAGCTTCGCCTCGTAGACACGCTCTTAGCCTAGCGAGGTTCTCGGTTGGCGTCAGCCCGTATACCGCCTTTGCCTCTTTTGTAGCCGCTTTGAACGGTAGCCATTCCCCGGCGGCCCCACTGAATATAGGTAAGTCTGGTGCGCTTCTATGCGGTTTGTTTCGTGCCATTTTCTCTAATATTTCCGCTAGCCTTTCCATGCCCCTATCTCTGGATACAGGGCGGGCTGGTGACGGTTGGCGCCGCGACGAAGATTCAAACGTGACTTGGTTTGGTGTGGGCATAGGGTATAACTCCGTTTCCTTTGCTTGAACTACTTGGCATCGTTCTGTCTCTCTCGCACGCGTAGTATGTAGGCATCGCTCCGTCTCTTTCGCTCGTTCCATAGTTACGGCAGCATCGATGTCGACGTTTACGCTGTGCTCCCCCCGTCTCTGCGTGTGTTGAACCCAGTCTTTGACTCGCATACTGGTTTCCATAGCTTCCTGTTCGCAGAGACTCTCCTGATCTGATTCCTCCCTTATAGCCGCTATGTCGGCGACTAATTTTTTCTTGATCAGATCCGCTTCAATTTGCAATTCTTTTTTCCTTATGTCGGCTAATCGTTCTTCAGCCTCCATTTCCATTTGCCGTATTCTTGCAACGGCACTTGCGCTTGAACGTTGTGAACGAACCGATAACGCTTGCCCTTCGCGTCTCCTACCCGATACCGATCGCGGTCGCGTATTGTTTACATTCGGACACGACGCGGATTCAGTGAGCGGTTGCTCGTTAATTACGGGCGCGTGCGCGAACGCGGATGCAGACGGCGACGCGGGGTAGTCTTCGTATACGCGTAGAGTCTTCCCATCGGCGACCTGGCTCCTGGTCGTCGGCATTTTCGGCTCTTCACGCCCCTAATTCCCTACCTGCCTAACGGTCCCTAACAATTCCTTAGGAGGGCCCGGCCCTAAGGCACGAGATACGCTCCCTTGGAGATGGAAAAAGGGGATGGGTAGGGAAGGTGGGCCCTGCCCGGCAGAGGATCGCAAGCGGTGACGGAGCGCTCGACAGTCGGCTGGAATGTCCGACTGCCTTCCGCAGTGCCTACAGTCCGGCCTCCGCACCACAACTACGACCTTACCGACGTCAGGAGTGCAACTTCAGTCCGTGGGGACCGGTGACACCGCACCAAATGTCACACCGCCAGTACTGGCGTTAACCTGGCCCTCTTACCGATTTAGCACCGTGAGGGGGTTCGAGAGACCAGGCCGCGGCTAACCGCGTTAAAGTCTTCTTTTTTCGTTCTTCGTTCTGCACACCCGGGGCACCCGTTGCACGGCGCACGGCGTATGTAGCACCGTTGGGTGATCTTCCGACCCCGGTCCAAGGTCTCACGACGTCACGGCGATCGTTGCACCGTTGGGTGATCTTCAGCCCAATGGCCCGCCGCTGCCGCTCCTTGGTGACAAGTTCCACACTCGTTCTGGTGGACTTGTTTGGTTCCACACTCGTTCTGGTGGACTTGGTTGGTTCCACACTCGTTCTGGTGGACCTGATGTTGTTGGCACACGTCCTACACGCTGCGTGAAAGGTACAGTAAGTGTAGACGTCACAGTGCCCTGCCGACGATGATGCTGATTCTTGACTTTATGACGACGACCCAGAGTTGACCAACTGCTCCTTTGTCCAATTGAACCCGGCTTGCGAAGGACCAGAAACTGTGGGGGTCCTTACGCTATGGGTCAATAAAACACACGCTTCGATGTAGCTCAAATGGTGGACTGTATTTCTTTCTTCAAATTATGTTACAATTTCTTCGTATATCCTATGTAACAATTTGTTCTCGCTGGTACATGAAACAAGGAATGAAACAAAGATGTGGTTGACTCCGAGAGTCAGTTAAGAATGCATGATATCGCAAAAAACGTGCCAATATATATAGTAAAGCGAGTTTTTGCCATGAGTAGTACAGAATATATCGTTGTCTCGCTCTACAAGTATAAATATTAAAGAGGGCGCTGAGCGCATATTCGGAGTTTGCTGTTGACCGTCGTACGGACCATACCATACTCGCAAGCGAAATCTCCAAAATTTCTTAGAGAAATTTCCTGGTGATTGCGCCCGTAGCTGTCGTGTAGCTGCGGCGGGGATTATTTTGTTAGCGGAAGCCGGGGTTGGTAGTGATGTCAGAGTAACCACTGATACCTACCTTCCCCTGTGGTCACGCAGGTCATCTCCCACGTAGCTGCCGACATGGACCCTTCACCGGGACCATCTCACACTAGTGCCGGACGTACGTCAGCAATGAACCCTACAAAAGGCCCTTCTCAGGGCCAAACCAGCCCTTCTCAGGGCTACGATGCTGTAACCATACAGACCCCGCTCCGTCAAGAGGAGCAAAAAAGCTCTTTTCAGAGCTCATGGTATGTAACCACACCGACGTCGGCTACCACCAGCCCGTCGCAGGCGGTGCCACCCGCGTCAGCACTCTCCCCGAAGGGACAACACGAGATTGATATTCTCAATCTCGCCCGACTTGTCGAACTCGGGGTCCTTTCTGAGGGGATGCTGACGTGGATGTCACTGTACCTACGCCTTCAAGAGGCCGAATTAGAAGGGACAGAGCTGAGTGGGGAGGACCGAACTATTTTGGAATTCGCCGCCAACTCCGTTCTCTCACTGCCGCCCGTCACTGAAGAGACGTTTATGCTTCGTCGGAAGTCGATTGCCAGACCACTGGTACCGCAAGAGCGCATGGCAGCGAAGCGCCAGCGCACACGCTCATTATCGGCCTCCCCACCGACAGCCAAAAAGCCTCCACGCAGGGTAGAGAGCCCTAAGGGCCGCCCTACTGAAAGCGTCGAGCTTGTGAGTAAGTCCTCAGAGTCTGCAAAAGGGGCATCGCAAACCATGCAGGTAGACGCACCGAAGCCACAAAGACCACCTAAACCAGCACAGCCCCAGCCAAAAGCCCAGGGAGCTATCCCGAAAGCAACGAGGTCGTTCGCCGAAGCCGCACAATTAGCGGTGGCATCCGCGGGCGCGAAGTCGGCTAAACAGCCCAACCGACCAATCACAGCACAGAATGCTAATATTGGAATCGCGTCGAAACCAACTACTCAGAAGGAGTTACAAACCTCCCAAGCCACCGAAGCAAAGGTCCAAGAAGCATCAGGACCCAAGTACCCACCGCTTATAGTGGAGAAAATTGATTCCTGGACGCGTCATTTCAAAATACTCGCGTCCAAACTGGGACGCCCGCCGAATGGCAGGCCGTTCAGACAAGGAATACGATTTACACCAACAGAAGAAAATGAATACAGAATCATTCAAGCGTACCTCACGGAGCTAGAGAGAGACGAGAACATATCTTGGTTCTCGTACTCGCTCCCCGCTGAAAAGAACTTGAAGGTAGCGATCCGCGGCCTGCCAGCGGATACCAAACCGGAAGAAATCAAAGAGGCCCTGGAAGAAAAAGGTTTCTCCCCAGAATTTGTCAAATGCATCCAGGCCCGCGAAGGGCGTCCCGGCTGCATTTTCTACTCGCAGATTAAGAAGACTACCGACCTGATACCGGCGATATATGAAGTGGACGAGCTGCTACTCATGCCAGGCATCACCATCGAGGCATGGCGCGGAAAAAGGGGACCCGCGCAGTGCCACAGATGTCAAAAGTTCAGGCACAGCTCCCATAACTGTCACCGCCCGCAGGCGTGTGTTAGATGCGGCGAGCCTCACATGGCCAAAGAATGCCCGCGCCCATTAGAAGAACCGGCAACTTGCGCCAATTGCGAGGGCTCACACCCTGCAAACTTCAAATCGTGCCCTGTCTTCAAGCAGGAGATGAAAAACAAGAAGGCAGGCACGGTAGCGGAAACCAAAGCCCCACGCGGCAGGAAAGGCACTGCGCCGGTCACCCCGGCTACGGTTGAGGAAACGGCGCCAACCACCCTAATGGCACCAGCTAACCTCCCCAAAATAACCAACGAGCGCAGAGGCAAACGCGCAAAGAAACCTAAAGCTAAGAAGGCAGGGAAAACAGATAAGCAGACGGCTCCCACTGCTCCCGCTGCTCCCGTAGCCACCGCAGCTCCCACAGAACGCAGGGACTCTCTAGGGCAGACAATAGGAGTCCTGAAAGACATTCTGGAGGCTGTGCAAACAGGGATGGATCCCGAAACCGCCACCCTCCGCGGGTTAATGAAGATACTTAACGCCCAACATGGATCAAACAACTAATGTTGTATGTTTCTGGAATGCCCAGGGGCTCGCGAGGGAAAGGACACGGCTGACCTCTTTCCTTCGCGAGCATAAGATTAACATATTTTTGGTCAGCGAGACATTATTAAACCCCAAGACGGGATATAAAATTCCAAATTACCACGTCTACAGGAAGGATGAAACAAACGCGGAGGGCAGGGCAATGCGCGGACTCGCCGTAATGGTTCACCGCCGCGTCGTCCACCAACTCCTTCCCATCGTGGAATATAGCTCCTTCCAAGCACTGGGTGTGCTTGTGAGCCTAGCGGGGCAGGAATACCGCTTCTACTCAATATACAGACCTCCGCACAGCGACCTTAAAGCTGCGGAGGTCAAGAAACTCTTAGAAGGAAACACTCCCACGGTCATAGCCGGTGACCTTAACTCCAAGCACACCCATTGGAATTCCACTAAAATCAACGCACATGGAAGACGCCTATACCAAGCCGCGGTGGACCATAACTTTGAAGTCATTGGGCCCGACGAGCCGACGCATTACGCCCCAAATGGCGAGGGTGACGTCATCGACGTCGCCTTAATGAAGAATGTCACCATGATACCAACTCTCACAGTCCTACCGGACCTTACTTCCGACCACAGGCCCGTGCTGATGACCCTCAATGTCCTCCCAACCAGAGTAGCCGCCCCGCAGGGGAGAAGGAAAATCTGTTGGGAGACATTCACGAAAGAGATTCACACCAGCACGGAAACGATGCCAATAGAGTCCGCCTCAGATGTCGACAGGGCAACGGATTTACTGACAACGGCGCTGCAAGAGTCTGTAAAAGCAGCGTCGTACACGTCCGCACCGGGAGTGCGTAACGATTCCCTCCCGCGGCGGATAAGGGACCTTATTAAAGAGAAAAAGGAGACCCGAGTGTTATGGCAGGAAACCCGTTGCCCACGTGTTAAGAAAAAGCTTAACGCGCTCATAGAAACTGTGAGAGTAGCCCTTGGAGATTACTCTGAAAAATCGTGGGAGGAGCACATCGACCGTGTGAGCGAGAGCGTACCGTCAGTGCACCGCTTGTGTCGCAGCTTGGCTGGGACACGCCCACCTACGCGACCGTTACTTGGAAATGATGGCCTGCTCAAATTTCAAGCAACTGACAGAGCAGAAATCCTAGCCGAGCATTTAGAGCAGCAGTTTCAACCAAATGAGTGCAGAAACACAGAGCACCTGCTACATGTTGAGAAACACCTGAAGGAATACTTTACTCAAACACAAGCGGCGTGCACTGGCGAGAAAGAGACAGAGATAGACGACCATATCGTCTTCTCACCCGGTCGAGTCATGCGCACGATAAGCAAGCTCCCCACGAAGAAAGCTCCGGGCCTAGACGGTATTACCAACGCGGCTCTAAGACACCTCCCGATGAAGACAGTGGCAGCCCTGACCCGCATTTTCAACGGGATCATGAGAACCGGGCATTTCCCATCCTTGTGGAAAACTGGAAAAGTCATAATGATACCTAAACCCGGAAAGGACCTCAAGAAACCGGCAAGCTACCGACCAATTACGTTGCTAAGTACCTTGTCTAAGCTATTTGAAAAGCTTCTACTTACGCAACTGATACCTCACATCACGCCAAGAGACGAGCAGTACGGGTTTAGGTACGAACACTCGACAACATTGCAAGTCACAAGGATGGTGAATGAAATGGCCACCAGCTCGAACAAAAAAGAGTACGTGGTGGTAATACTACTCGACATGGAAAAGGCGTTCGACAGAGTATGGCACGAAGGGCTCCTATACAAACTGTCGAACGCCGTACCACGAAGAATTTTAAATGTGATAGCCTCCTTCCTTAAAGACCGCCGTATCACAGTAGCGGTTGAAGACGCCCTATCTACGGTGAAGCCAGTGAAGGCCGGAGTACCACAAGGCAGCTGCATCTCACCTGTATGCTACGCCTGGTACACCAACGACATCCCGGTCGTTGGGCAGGCGCAGCTCGCACTCTACGCTGATGATGCAGCATACTACGCCTCATCGTATAGACCAGCCTTCGCAGCCAAGCGGTTACAACCGACATTAGACGCCCTGCCAGAATGGCTAGACAAGTGGAGACTCGCGGTCAATGTGGACAAGACACAGGCGATGATCACGGGAAACACACAGCTGCCAACACCACTCAAGCTACTAGGCAGAGACATCGCCTGGAGCCCGCAAGTCACTTACCTCGGAGTCCAGATTGACCGACGACTGAGCTTCAAACACCACATTGACGCCACAATAGGAAAGGCAAAGGGGGCTAGAATGCTACTGCAGCCCATCCTAAAGTCAAAGCTACCACTCCGGACCAAGACGGGGATCTATAAGACCTATATTAGATCCCGTCTCACGTACGCGGCGCCGGCGTGGTACGCATTTGCATCTACGACTAATAAAAAGAGACTGCAAGTACAAGAAAACCAGACGCTACGCATGATCGTTGACGCGCCTAGGTACGTGCGCAACAATACCATTGCAAGAGACTTAAAGCAAGAAAACCTAGATGCCTTCATCAGACAGCTGACCACGCGAATGTTCAGCAGAGCGGACCAAGCGGACCATGAACACCTCCGGGGCATAGCGCCCCAACACGCCAGACCACCGGACGAAAAAGGAAAACGCAAGATGAAACCGTACTCACGTGATATAGTAATATCCCAAGACATCCATGAGCGAGAAGGAAGACAAGAAGAGAGTGAGACAGCAACAGGTGCGGGGCCGCCGGCCGCCGTGGCCAGTGTCGCTGATCGGCTCGCTGGGCTTTCCCCGTGTAGGCGGGGGATCAACCTGGTGCGGCCTCCGTGATCGCCCTGGCTAACTAAGCGGCGGCCGGGTCAAGGCCGCCCTGTTGCACAAAGAGTCCACCAAGCACCGTCAAAAGGTGCAAATGACCTACCTATTGTCATAGGTAGCGATAGAAGCCTAGGGCAGAGGGCATAGCCCTGAACCCTATCGACCTCACCCCATAACAAGGGTGTGGAACGAAGAACACAGAACGAGCGCATATTCTCTCAGTCTGCGGTCGGCACTGGCGCCGTCAACTAGCTAACAAGTTACACGAATGAATGACATATATCTTTATATCCCTATGTCTTAGCCTACTAATATTCTTTATTAATACACTTAACATCTAAACAACTTAATTCTACAAATAATAAAGGGCGAAATCGAATCTTATAATTAGGTATCTAGCTATTTACAGGCGGGGCAGTGAGAGGGCTCGTTTCGTCCGTAACATGACATATGTACAGATTTAGAACATTGGAACTTTGATAATTGTCTTAGGACAACCGAACGAAACCGCAAATTTTAGTATAAATGGAAATATCCACCCATAATAAAATACTCGTAAGTCCCAATATTTTTCAGCAGATCCCGGCTTAAAAATATTGGAACTTTTCCTTATCCATCCGGCTCTCAAGGACCGCTGCCGGAACACACCGTTAGTTGCTTGGCGTCAGATTTTCCACTTAAGGGTGTTCGCTAGCCAAGCGGGCATTCGCGAAATGCCCTTCCACCATGCGGTAAAGCTCAAGCCCGCGGCAGGATTCGAACCATGGACCTGCTGCGCGGCATTTCATAGCCAATGCCACTGAGCTATCACTGCTTCAAACTGAGCTATTACTTGTGTAAACTTGTTTAGTAAGTAATAAGTATATCAAGTTTAGTTTGTTAGTACGAACATTTCATGTCATAATTTGCATATTGTATATTGTTTGCACTTTAAACGATGTATAAAATTGTATTTATATTAATTATGAATTTAAAGAGTGTTTGGCGAATTCAAGATTTATTATTTAGTATAAAAGAAGTTTGTACGATTAAGCAGAATCAAGATGGCGCTAGCGAGCCAAACTGCTTCACCCTAGAAAGCGATGAGCTTGTTTTTTTAATGTATAAAACTCAGTCAGTCGTCGTTTGAAGTTCGAGGTGTAAGGACCAAGTCTAATCAGTGAGTCGAGTGTACGGAATAATGAGTATATATGTGTAAATTGTCTGACATTTTTCGAACATAACTTCGTCGTTGTGATGAAATGACTGATCCGAAAACACGATTCTATCTCTATTAAATTTATATTTTTATCCGCAGAGCTCGCGTCATTGTAAATACACATACATAAAATCACGCCTCTTTCCCGTAGGCGTAGGAGAGACCACAGATTTCCACTTACTACGATCCTTAAATAATTCAAAAACTCCTTTCACACATAAGCGTCGATTTAGGGTACACCTGACCTGGCCTTTTTTTAGAACATCTTCAATATGATTTCGGAACGTTCGCCTAGGTCTCCCCTTCCAACACTTCCGTTCACTTGACCCACGTATACCTGTATAGTCAATCTCATTTCATTCATTCTCTCCACATGTCGAAACCATCTTAACATATCTTTCTCGATTTTTGTCACTACATCCTCATTCACACCAGATCGTTCCCTTATCACACTATTCCTTATCCTATCACTCCGTTAGACTCCAATCATGCTTCTCAATGCTCTCATATCCACTGCATTTATTCTACTTTATTTTACTTTTATTGCCAAGATGGGAATATTAAAATGATTCTATACATAAAAAAATAATTAAAGCTCAAAAAATTCGCTGAATCATCTTTTGTGTCTATATAGTAAATCATATCGATACAAATTTTATTTCTAATTATTATGTAGCAACCATAACACAGTATCAGAAAGTTCGTCAAGGTTTTGCCGCGTAACATCAGGTGGGCCTCGTGCATGTTAAGCTTCTCCTCCATAATGCCATAAAAAGCATTGTCTTCAGCTCTGAAATCAAATGGAAGGTGCCCTAATAACAGCTGAATCAAACCTGATGGCAAAGAATATAAAAAGTAGATACCACTGAAGACACAGATAAAATGCTAGTTTTTCGAGACTAAAACATAGCTCCAAGTCGAAATTAGAATAGATACAATTTAGTTTTTATTGCTGTTCTTTATGACCCCAACGAATAGGTACGATTTTCTTTGGATTTGTAGACGGCGAGCAATAAAACTGATTTATCTTGTGTGCAACTCCATCAGAGCCAGTCAACGTCTTGAAAAGGTAACTTTTTATCGCCCTATGTCAACATAAAGTAGTTAGGTTCTTTTTATCTGTGTTGTGGTAGAAAACTTAACTTAAATACCGGCTTAAATAAATGATTTCGTTTTAATTTAAGTGGTAAACGTATATAGCCTTTCAGTTTCTACATGGATTAAATGGGTCAGATGAGGTTTTTAAGTTTAGAATGTCTTAGAAACTCATCATCACTTACCATCAGGTGAGATAGTGGTCAAAGGCTAACCTATCAGGCATAAAAAAAAAAAGTCTATTTTAAGGTACCGTACAATTGGTACGGTGGAAAATGGGACCCTATAACTAAGATTCGCTGTTTGTGTGTCTGTCCGTCTGACCTACACAGCTGTATCTCTACAGAACTGTAATAGTTGAAATTTAAAAGTCGCCAGTTGAAATTTTCTCACAAAATATGTTGGAATGGAATCACCAACATCATCATAGAACGCCCCATAGAACGCCTCAAAGAACGGCTATTAGCCGCTTGTAACCTTTCGGTATCCGCAACTTTTACGATGTCGTCAGTCCATCTAGTGAGGGTCTACCTACTCTACGTCTTCCGGTCTCATGTGGCAACCATTGAAGAACCTGTCTTCCCCATTGGTTATCGAGCAATGTGGCCGTATCATGTGTGAAGCGTAAACCAACAAATAATAAAAACTACTCAAGTGTGGTTTGAACTCCCGCTAGAAATTTCTAAGTTTATATGAAAAAGATTACCTATTTAATAATAACAAATATTTTTGAAATATTTTAAGAAAACATCAAATTAATATTTTAATAAAACACTTATTATATTTATGTTATATATTTTAATAAAATATTAATTTGATATTTTAATAAAACACTTATTATATTTATGTTATATATTTTAATAAAATAAAATCCTTAATGTTAGTGGCTTAATTGCCGCTATCTTTTCAATAATGAGAGCGTTTAAAGGAACCTATATTTTTTAAGCTATCCTAATGGAACAAATACGAGGGCCACCAGGTGTGCAGTAACCTCTGCTTATAACAGATGCAGTTCGTCATGACTGGCGAACTGCCCCTCAACTTGAGTTCTGAAGTTTCATGTGCCTCTAATATCACCAGGCAGCCATACATACCCTTCATACCAGAACACAGTAATGTGAACATTACTGCTTGACGGTAAAAATAAGTATACTGGCAGTTCTGTTTCGAAGCGCTCGTAGCGAAGTTTGCTTAGCCATTCTGAACCGATCAGCAAAGCTAAGCAACGTCCGTCGCGGTCATGACTTGGATGGGTGACCGCTCGTGACATTACTACTGAGTCCTTCCGTGCTTCGGAGTGCACGTTAAGCCGTCGGTCCCGGTCGTAGTCTTCGGGTGACAGTCGTTATAGCATGGTGGTAGGGCATTTTGCGAATGCCCACCTGCCTAGCTACCACCCTCAAGTAGAAAATCTGTCGCCAAGCACCTAACCCTTGTGTTCCGGCAGCTGTCCTTGAGAGCCAGTAATTCTCTAGGTTAGCCTGAACAACACATTCGACCACATCATCACTTACCATCAGGTGAGATAGTGGTCAAAGGCTAACCTACCATGCATAAAAAAAAACTACCCGGGACGAACTCGAACAAAGAGTTCTACTGCTACTAAATATTAACTTCCAAGTATTTATGTTCAAGCAAATCTTTCAATACAAATATAAGCATTTTTTTTGGGAAAAAAAGTTAATTTTAAACATATATATACGAAATTTAAAATATAGTCTTAGTAGTTTAGGTGCGTACCTATCTAAGTTAGGTAGGCTGTACAAATATAAGTATCAATGAAAATATTGCGTAAAATGATACTCAAAGAATACAATATTATGTACTTACTATACTTGCTGGGTACCTATATTTTTTTAACAAAGTTGTCTACATGTCACTCTTGCCGCCACACTAGGATACCCTGTGTTTTAGGTGGGCTAGTCTCTTCCTAGCACAGTATAATTTGTTGCAGATTATAGTCTGGAATAAACTGTGGTTGGTTGGTAGATTTACTCATAAATATGGCTAAAAAACAAAGAAAGATACCTAACTTATATATATATTATAACAATTTCCAAATAATTATTAGTTAAACCCAAAACAATATCAATTAGAACTAAATACATAAATATAGAAAGTCTCTCAATCTTATTAAACTCTTCAAACACTCCCATGGGCTTAGAATACACCTTACATAGCCCTTACCCAAAACGTCTCAATTTGCCATATTATATATGACTTTCGTCGAGGTCTCCTTCCAAATTGAAGCTAAATAAATGGAAATCCAAGTCACCCGCACAGGTGACATTTAACAATCTGTATTTACATCTCTCAATCTCAAATACTCAAGAAATCTACAAAACCAGCTATGAGTTCGTGTGGGATGAATTTGAGAACACATTTGTCGCGAAATACAACATACATATCCGCAAGGTGGAAACTTTGTCAAAGCATCGGTGCTGAGGTAATTCGTAGTGAAAACTCGGGCTCAGCGGTGCGTGGATGTATCCAGGGATGGGGTGGGGGCAAAAGATTTCAAGTAGACCGGAACCACAGTAAACTCTAAGCCGAGAAAACTGCGGAGCAGTGTAATTAACTATTAAGCTAGGCACTGCATGGATTCAGTCTAATGAATATTAATAATAATTTTTAATCGTCTTTCAAAATAGACTCTCAGGTTTAGGCATCTAGCGTGAAATCGGAGGATGCAGGTACGATTCCCGCCCGGGGCATAACATTTTGTGCTCCAATAATTTGAAAAATATGATTTTCGCTTAGCACTCGACAGTGCTTGTAATCATATTTAGAAATATAGACTCTCAAGTTAAACCCTTCACATACATTTTTAAAATATCATTACAGCGGAACATTTTTACTGGTTCCTCTGCTTTGTTGACATTTTTTATAAGAGTGCATGCATTGGTGTGGTTGGATATGATTGGTTGAAATTCATTAAAACTAGGCACTAATAAATTAATACAATGGCAAGCGGATACACACGTAATTACTGATCACTGGCGTCATAACGCATTCTTTACCTCTAAATTTTTCGGAAATGTGGCCATTTGGGGTACCATGTTATTTAACATTTATTACAAAAACTAGTTCGGCTCAGATGAGCGATCCACGATACCCCAGTGGTTAAGGCACCCGATGCGTAAAATCAGTATATGTGAGCATTGCGAGAGTTTAGTGTTTAAAAAAAGCACTTCTTTCAATTAAATGAAGTCTTGTAGTCTGTTGTATCGTCCTCTATAATAGTTAAAAAAAACAACAGTGGTTAAGACCCAGTGTGTAAAATCGGGGCCTGGCTTCGATTTGCAATTTGAGGGGGTTTGAAGTCTATCCTTACAAAAAATTACCAACAAAAGCGAAAATTAAGAAAAAAGAAATGGCCGCTTGTCGATATGCCACAAAGGTTATATCCCCTTTTATTAGGTTTGTTAAAGTAGTTTCGAAACTGAAACATGGTATTTGCAACATGTCTTTCTTTGTTAATAATCTAATGATTGCAGCTGTCAAAACTACGGAGAAATCATAGTATGTCATGAGCTTTATTCTATAGCGGGAGCGATTTAAATCTACCCCCGCTTGGTTTTCGTTAATGTGTTTCTGTCTATTCGTGACCACGGTGTAATGCAACTTGATCGATACGTCGAAGTTAGTCAAAATATTATTCTGATGTTAATTCGTGCGTGGATAGGCCCGTCAGTAATTTAGAAACATGAGTTTAGTTCACGAAAGTTTAAATAATAGTATTGAGGAAGTCTGTTTTAGAACTGATATCCTAGCATTAATTTGTTCACTATCTCACCTGATGGTAACTGATCATTTGGTCAAAGAAGTATGTCCGGCTATCCTTGAATTACTGGTTCTCTAGTACAGCTGTTGGAACATACCGTTAGGTAGTTCCGGCAGGTGGCATATTGTGGTCTCATTTAAATTTGATTGAGATGTAACGAGTAGTATAATCCCTAATAATGCGTATTTTATGCCTGAAGCCAGTTATTTAAGTAAAAAAATTCAATTATCTAAAATTAACCCCTTTTTGTACCTCAGTCCACGTCTATATTTATGGTGTATATTTGACTACATTCCGCAACGCGCAAATCAAATAACTCTTCAAACGGTGATCGTAGAATCTCAAACGAGATAAATGCAGCTAAATTCTCTTGACTCCCACGCTTCGAGAAACCTGCGGTGGGACTTTAACCCAATCAATTTGACGAGATATATTTTCAGCCAACGATTTTTAGCATAAAAACGTGCTATTTGCTGCCTGCGACGTCATCAAATATATAATTTTGATTGATGAAAAGATTTTTAGTTCAAGTTTTTTATGATGTTATATTATTTTAACGCAGTGTTTCTAGATATGATTTAAAGCGCTATCGTATACAAATTTATAAAGATGATATTCTTTAAAAATTTCTTGAGTATCTTATTTTAATATTACTAATACAAATACAAATTGTTTATTTCCAGTAAAAACAAACAGGATAATATTAACTTAAATATTAAGGTCCTAAGGTAAAACACAATATATTTAACTTCCATTAGCAGCCGTACTAGGCGAACCTGTGTTACGTCTGCTAGATAACTGACAGGATATATCTACATAGGATCTTTGATCACTATCTCACCTGATGGTAAGTGATGATAAGGTCGGAGATGTTGTTGAGGCTGACCTAGGATTACTGACTCTCAAGTACAGCTGCCGGAACTCACCTTTAGATGCATGGCGACAGATTTTCTACTTGAGGCACTTAATATCTGACGATAGAAAAGAAGCGAAAGAAGATCTCTTTTTAAGGCCCGGTTTTAGTTAATTAGTAGGCAAATTTAGCGTTGCGGGCTATTGGCACTACGCAGCACTGCGCTCTAGTCGCACAGCGCGCGTCAGGTCGCTCGCTCGATGTCCCCAGCCGCACGCTATTAGCGTCACAGTGTAACTAAACTTAAATAGTTGATCAACTTTAGGTATCTGCTACTAAATCCAGAACTGCATCTAAATAATTATTTTGTTCTTGTGATCAATTTTATTCGCTTATAGAATAAAATTATGCGTTTCACAATAAGTACCTATTTTTATTAGATTTTGTTCGGATATATTGTTTTAGGGTTCTCAACCCAAAACGCAAAACGGAGTCGTATTTATGAGTGCCCGATGTCTGTCTGTATGTCCGTCCGTAAGTCATTGGTCTTTGGCTCGTAAACGAAATAAGTAACAATCCTGAAATTTTGATATATTGTGTAAAACGTTTACCGCAACAAAAGACGAATAATAGGCTAGACTTTATTCATTTTATTATTTTTACTACCAATACGTAGTGAGGTAGCTGAAAAATTGCATACTGGCATGTGGTTACCTGTAGAGTAAATTAATATTAGTTAGTATGAAAGAACTTGCGGAAGTTGTAAATAGAATATTTTAGATGATCATGGTCGGTACCACTTTAACAAGTTATTGGTTACTTTTCAATGATTTGTAACTTTAGTTCGGCATAAGTATTATGAAATAAAACAAACTAATTTTATAAAAAGTAATTATTTTATTTTGTTATTGTATGTAACTGATAAATGGGTTAAAAAAAATCAACACTGTCCCCGTAGAAATACGATTCTAAAATGTAGGGTGAGCAAATGTAAGCAGCCATGTGGGCCTCTCGGCGCTGTCAAAGTTTTATAAAGGATTTCGAATTTGCGTCTCGTACTTAGCTTATGTCAAAGAAAATCAATGACACGTGGGCCCCAGCGAAGGCTAGTTGTATCAGAAATATGTAGGTAAGTAGTAAATATACAATAATTTTACATACTTGCTAATGTATTTATCTCGAATTAATATACTGGCTACAAGAACATGGAAGGTAAATAATTGATTATACGAGAGAGAAAGCCTATCACTTTTATGCTGTCGTGCGTATCAAGACATTGCCATTAAATTAAGGCGTATTGAGTCGCCAATGGCCTTCAGCATCTGGGCCTAATCGAGCTTACTTTACCAGCGCATCGCCGCCGGAAATCATCAAACGTTAAGCGCTCGCTGCACAAATATAACGGTCAAAGAATATGCAGATGCGCGATACGCTCCGGTAACATGTCACTTTATATGCCTACCGTACGATTCTAGTGAGTATCCGCAGTTGCAACTGCGACTGAGATCAGGACGAAAATTCAAACCTACCTAGGTTTTTCTGAACGTCTTTATGGAATTAAATTTTCGACGACGTCATCCAAGTGAATAAAGTTACTCCGATTTGACTGAAATTCAAAATCTAGGTTGTTTTTGACGTCTATATTCCGAATTTAGAATTTATTTTTCGATGACGTCTGCCAAGTGTTAATGTTACTCCGATTTGGCTGAAAATCGATATCTAGGTTTTTCTGGACGTCTTTCTTCCGAATTTGGAATTTATTTTACGATGTCGTCTGCCAAGTGAAGAAAAGTTAGTTCGATTTGGCTGTAAATCAAAATCTGGGTTGTTCTGGACGTCCTTATTCCGAATTTATAATGTATTTTTCGAAGTCGTCTACCAAATGAAAAGAGTTAGTCTGATTTGGCTGAATATCGATATCTAGGTTAACCTGGGCGTCATTATTCCCAATTTGCATTTATTTTTCAACGTCGTCTGCAAAGTAAAGAAAAAATCAAACTTGACCGATTCAAATTTAGAATTTTAATTTTTCAGCCAAATCAATTTTCAGCCAAATTGGAAGACCTTCTTACACTTGGCAGACGTCTTCAAAAAACGAATTTCAAATTCAGAATAAATACGCGCAAAGCAACTTAGATATCAATATTCAGCCATATTGGAGTACCTTTTTAACTTGGCAGACGTCATTAAAAAAATAATTCCAAATTTAGAATAATGAAGTCCAGAACAACCCAGATTTTGAATTTCAGCCAAATCGGAGTAACTTTTTTCACTTGGCACATGACATCGAATAATAAATTCCAAATTCAGAATAAGAACGTCTAGAACAACCCAGATATCGATTGGTATTATTATTATTATCATCGATGTATCTTTCTTCACTTTGCAGACGTCATCGACGAATAAATTCCAAGTTTCCAAACTAGGAATTTATTCGTCGGTGACGTCCAGAAAAACCTAAGGACGTCCAGAGAAACCTAAGAACGTCCAGAAAAACCTTCAAAATTTTCAGCCAAATCCGAGTAAATTTTTTCACTTGGCATATGATATTGAAACAATAAGTCCATATTGGGAATAATGACGCCCAGCACCACCTTGATACTAATTTTCAACTAAATCAGAGTAATTTTCTTCACTTGGCAAACGACATCGAAAAATAAATTCCAAATTAGGAATAAAGACATCAAGAACAACTTACATTATGAATTTCAGCCAAATCGGAGTTACTTTATTCACTTGGCAGGCGAAGTTACGTTCTTCACTTGCAGATATTGTCGAAAAATTAATTCAAAATATGTAATACAGACGTCCAGAAAAACCTATATATTGATTTTCAGCCAAAACGGAGTAACTTTATTCACTTGGCAGACGTCATCGAAAAACGAATTCCAAATTTGGCATAAAGACTTCCAGAAAAAGCTAAGTATCAATTTTCAGCCAAATCAGAGTAACTTTCTTCACTTGGCTGATGACATCGAAAAATAAATTCCAAATTCGGAATATAGACGTCAAGAACAACCTAGATTATGAATTTCAGCCAAATCAGAACTTTCTTCACTTGGCAGGCGTCATCGAAAAATTTATTCCAAATTTGGAATAAAGTCGTCCAGAAAAACCTAGACATCGATTTTCAGCCAAATCGAAGTAACTTGCTTTACTTGGCAGACGCCATCGAGAAATAAATTCCAAATTTGGCATGAGAACTTCCAGAAAAACCTAGGTATCATTACTAATTTTCAGCTAAATCAGAGTAATTTTCTTCACTTGGCAAACGACATCGAAAAATAAATTCCAAATTAGCAATAAAGACATCAAGAACAACTTACATTATGAATTTCAGCCAAATCGGAGTAACTTTATTCACTTGGCAGATGGTATTAAAATATTAGTTCATTTTGGGAATAATGACGCCCAGTACAACCTTGATATCAAGTTTCAGCTGAATCGGAGTAACATTCTTCACTTGGCAGGCGTCATCGAAATATTTATTCCAAATTTGGAATAAAGTCGTCCAGGAAAACCTAGACATCGATTTTCAGCCAAATCAGAGTAACTTTCTTAACAAAACTTCTGGTTCTCAAGGACACATAGCGGTACACACTGATAAGTGCTTAGCGACAGAGTTTCAACTTGAGCGTGGTAGATAGCCAGGCGCTCATTCGCAAGATGCCCTGCCACAATGCAAAATTACTGGTTCTTAAGGACACATAGCGGTACACACTGAAAAGTGCTTGGCGACAGATTTTCTTCTCGAGGGTGGTAGCTAGCCAGGCGCGCATTCGCAAAATGCCCTACCACCATGCAAAATTAATGGTTATCAAGGACACATAGCGGTAAACACCCATAAGTGCTACCGATATATTATAAACTTTAGTTTATAAAGTTTAGTTTATAATATATATTATAATAGGATATTTTGATTGAAATAATATTTCAAATTACAAAAATACCCAAACTTATCGGATGGTTGCATCGGTTAATTTTATTATATGGGTAACCAAGCGGTAACCTTTATCAAGCGGCCTTCTAATGCTCTCGTGATCTCCCGATTCAGACAGCTATAATCTGTTTCCAAAACCATACTATACTTTTTTACTATGGCGCGTGAAAACAATGCCATCGAGAAAGTTTTTTTTTTTTATTTAGGGAGAACATACATTTTGACTGCCGCTGTTGGCTGTTCAACTCCATCGTACTTTGCATTTTTAATTAATTGTTTTAACTTATTTCTAGCACGTAATTGACCGGCAGAATTTTGTTGGAGAAAATGACACGCGTCCTACGTCGATGGCGCCTAGGCGGGTACTAAACGGAGTGTGTGAGAGCTTGAATCGTTAGATTTGTAGTTTTTTTTTCTTGTTTAAAAACTATAGCTGAATTAGAAAATGTGGCTTCATACGTTCCTAATAAATAACAAGCTCTATCTCTTGGTATAACTTCCACATGGTTTGATGATAGCATCTTTTAGTTCTAGTCATTTTAAAACCGAAATGGTGTCATGTTTGATCATTTTTTTTATCGAAGAAATTATTCAAAATCACGTTTTCGGCTTCATACGTTCCTGGAGAGTATGTTCAAGTTTATGTAAATGATTTTATTTATTCTAAATATTCAGTGTTATTTGAGTTACAGATTTAAAAAAATATTTAAAATAACTACAATAGGGCCTTAAGTCAGGTCTATCCGCATGGTGCAAGGCCATTTTGTGAATGCCCGCCTGGCTAGCGAACACCCTCAAGAGTAGAAAATCTGTCGCCAAGCACTTAACCGTGTATTCCGGCAGCTGTTCTTGAGAGCGAGTAATTCTACGTTAAGCCTGTAACACCTGCGACCACATCATCAATTACCATCAGGTGAGATTGTGATCAAAGGCATACCTATCAGCAAAAAAAAATAATTTAAGCTGTAAGTGTTTTTGCAATGACGACGTAAAAATGGTAAATTGCTCGGTTGCTCGGCTGAACACGGAATAAAACACTTATTAATTTTGATATAGAAAGACTTTCTACCAATGAAGCAATGATGGCAGAGCGGTTCGCATTGACTGCCGTGCCGCAGGTCCTTGGTTCGATTCCTACCGCTGGCATGAGCTTAACTGTATGGTGAAAGGGTATTTTGTGAATGTGCGCCTGGCTAGCAATCACTCTCAAGTAGAAAATCTAAGCGCCCAGCAATGTATTCCGACAGTCCTTGAGAATCCATAAAATAACAGACATATGAGAGTTAACAACTGTTTGTCTCAGGATGACGTGCTTATTACTTTTTAACCAACTTCCAAAAAAGGAGGAGGTTCTCAATTCGTCTGTTTTTTTTTTTAATGTTTGTTACCTCAGAACACTTGACTGGGTGAACCAATTTTAAAAATTCTTTTTTTGTTTCAAAGCTGATGCTTGTCTTTTGGTCTTATTTTAAATTTCATAAAATTCGGTCAAGCCGTTTTTGAGTTACACTCCAATAACTGAAAAATATTCACCTATCTTGATGATATAGTCGTTGACAATGAATGAGAATCGATACCGTAAGTAGCAAGGGTCACTAAAAAGAGTGAACAATTTTTTTTTACCGAAAAATGGAACCGACTTCAACACCCAAAAGTGCGAAATAACTTGTCGAAGTCGGTACCATGTGCACAATTTTGTGATAATAGGTACTTTTGAACTATCATGGTACCGACTTCAACAAGTTATTTCACACTTTTGGGTGTTGAAGTCGGTTCCATTTTTTGGTAAAAATTGTTCCTCACCTGTGACGAAATGCATCTGTAGTAGGCAGAGGTTAGTCCGCTTAACATCAGGTGAGCCTCGTGTTTATCCCGTTACAATCAGAAAAAATTTACAGACTAACGAAATTGAAAAAAATCGACATCAAAGAGTTTCCGACAAGCATTTTCATTGATTGAAGCATCAAAGGCCGAAGCAGCATTTTAAAAGCTTACATCGACGTTCAAAGCAATCCTAAACAGATAAAAGTCCGATACATTCTTATCCCTTTAATACCGCAAGTTAATTGAACAAGCGACCCGGAAAGAGCGTCGGAACTCCCAAATGAACTTGATTAAGAAACTTGGTGTAAATAAAATAAGTAGTTATTTCATGAATTGAATTCTGCGAAGATGCAATAATGTTGATGAGTGACAGATAGATAGGTTTTTATAGCAAATTTTAATCCCCTGTAACGGTTAAGAATAATAAAAGTAGAGCTCAATTGTGGTACGACTCTAGCCCGGCAACCACCCCCCCGTGGTCGAATACCGATGCCGAATGTCAACCCCTCATCTCTTCCGTGTCGAAAGAGGCGACTAATGGAAAAATACTGAAGGTGGGCAGTAGCGCTGGGCGAACTGATACCTTATACTGCGATCCCCAAAACGCTGCCTACGCATGGGGATGGGGGCAAACCCCCCTTTCATGGGGGAGACTGTGGTCAGCAAGCGATGATCGACATTTTAACCTTACAGTACATTTTTATTAAATTTTTTATGCTATTTGTGATGGACGAACGAGGCCCACCTGGTATTTACTAAGCGGTAATCTTTGCCTATATATAGCAGATACAGTTCGTCATAAGCTGCTAACTGTACTGCGCCCATTACACAAACATAAAGTTATTAAGTCTCATGTCCCAGAAATTTCACCAGCACCGGGTTTTTAGCTTTTTTGCGTTAATGCCTGCTAAGCTAGTAAGCTAATAAAATTATCATCTGCGGCTATTATTGGGCTCACGACATACTCTGAGTCGCGGCATATGAAGGCGTTAGTTCATTGTACATCTAGCTAGCCAGAGGTATTGAACGCAGGGCAGTCTTCTTAGATTAAACTAATTGTTTATTTAGACTTTACGTCTTGCCTACATGTCAGCAATCCCATTGAATTACACATAAATAATGAAAACTATTAAAATTATAGCAAAACCTTTATACGTACCTAGAAATGGATTTATAGAAATAAAAATAAAAAATAATCAAGATTTTTTAAAAGTTCATTATATCTTCTCTATGTGCCCCTATCTGCTGGGTAGGCAGAAATGTCTTAGACCGTAGGATTTTCTGGATACATATGTTTTGGTTTCATAGTAGGTGAGCCCATTCCCAAGTCCGCACAAAATATTATTAGTCAATAATACTCCATATCAAACCAACCCGGAGATCAAGCATAGGACGTCGAAAACCCAAAGCGAAGCTTCACTTATAATTCGACCAAATAGGTCGACAATATATTTTTCCAACAAACAAGCTTTTCAAATTTCTTTCAGCATGTCACCAAAGGGAATGCAGCACAATGACCGTATTACGGCAAATTACTTACTTTTCCCGCCACTGCCCTCTATCAAGGTTAATGGCCGTACGGCAAATAAGTTTCATCTGTCGAACCGATAAACACCCAGGGCTGTTTTCCCGCCATTGTTAACAAAAAATACGGTTCGTTTTTGTAGAGGTTTTTATGGATGGTTTCTTTGGTGCGAACCGGGGACCTTTGTTATTGGTTTCCAATATGTTAGGAGTTCAAACCGGAGTCTAATCACTTCATCTGCCGTTTGAACTACACACCATCCTTAGGAAAATCAAAGGAAGCTCACGAAAGTTATATGGTTTAATTATAGTCTATGTTATCGTCTTTGAAATAAAAGGAACCGGGTTTTTTTTTAAATTTCGCGTTGGTCTCGTACTATTTGTACATTTGCTATTATCAAGTTATATGGGACACAAGTAAAAATTTGTATTTGTTAGTCTGAATCGATTCCTAGCAGAGTCGATAAGTCAGAGACATGTTTTTTATGATTGCTGAAAAGGTAGCCTTTTACCACCATCTCACCTGATGTTAAGTGATGATACGGTCGAAGATGTTCTTCAGGCTAATCTAGAATCATTGATTCTCAAAGATAGCGGTTGGAACATACCGTAAGGAAACAGATTATCTACTTGAGGGTGGTAGCTAATGCAAAATGCCCTTTTCTTTTTGAGGGGGAGGGGGGGGGGGGAATGCCATCGCACTGCCCCTCCACCACGGGGGCGGTAAAAGGGGCTGTGTGGGACATGAACCCACTAAAACCCCCCCATGAGCAGTTCTCCGCTGAGGTCGGGCAAGATAGCGTCGCGTTAGCATTCATTTCGTTGACAGTGAATGACAATCGATCCCGTAAATATCAAGCGTCACTAAAAAGAGTGAAAATATTTTTTTAACCAAAAATGGAACCGACCTCAATACTTAAAAGTGTGACTTAACTTTTCGTAGTCGGTACCATGCCTACAATATTGTGGTAATAATTTTTAACTACATGGTAGCGACTTCAACAAGTTATTTCCGACTTTTGAGTGTTGAAGTTGGTTCCATTTTTTGCTTAAAACAATATTTTCCGCGGTTCGTCACTGCGAGAAGAGAAACAAGGCGCGGCGTCAATATTCACACAAGCGATGGCTATGTATTATTTAGTACTAGCTTTCCGGGCGCGGCTCGCACGAAGGGTTCCGTACCATTAGCTTTACAACATTAGACTTCATAATTAAACCTTTTTTTGTTTAAACGTGCGCGAGTCCAACTCGCACTTGGCCAACTTTTTGTATTTTTTGTTATAGCGTCAACAGAAATACATCATCTGTGAACGTTTCAACTGTCTAGCTATCACCGTTCTTAAGATACAGCCTGGTGACAGACGGACGGACGGACAGCGAAGTCTCAGTAATTGGGTCCCTTTTTTAGGTACCATTTGGGTACGGAACCCTCAAAACATAACTCAACATGTGAACAGAGAATCAAATTAGTAATTAAAAATATAACAAAAAAAAATAGAGAAAATTGCAGGATATGTATATTTTCTTGCAGTTTTAATCAATGGCGAAATTACTAAGTTGTTACAATGGAGTTGGCTCCTAATTCTATTACTTTCACTGTCTTGACTTATTTAAATTCTCAAACACTGGTCCGGTATATACGAACGGTACTGCCGAATAACATATGTTACAAAATGAATTTCACTGCCTTTCAGTATCAAAATATTATGAACTCACTGAATGGAACCTATAATTTCATTACAAGAAGAGTAGAAACATGATAGTCCTAATTGGACAAGTATTGGAGAGGAACTTCATTTTTTAATTTGAACTTTTCAAATCTAAGCATCTTTCACAATAGCTTATACTCAATCGTTTTCAAGCCAAATTACTACAAAACTCTCAAACAATGCCTCCAAAAACAATGCCCACTCTGGACTCCAAATGTCAAAATTAATTTAATTTCCATAATGATTATAGTCAGACAATAACCAGCCGTTCATAGTTTTATTCTAAGACACAACGAGAACTCATTTCAAGAAAACAATTTCGCCGAAATTCTCACGCAACATAAACAACTGTTTATCAAGTGTTATGCCGTAATAGCGTTTCACCTTGGTTTTGAAAGGTACTTGCTGGAGAAAAACATTTTCTTAATCTCGTGGGATAGGACCGGATCTCATGGTTTCGCGAAGACAAAAATACATTTGCTTCGTTATGTTGGAATGATTAATAGATATATTTGCGTCAAGATTTTTGTCCTTTTGGAATGGCAGAATTGGATTTCTTATGTTTATCGCATATTTTTTTGAAGCGCTCGTAGCGAAGTTTGCTTAGCCGTTCTGAACCGATCAGCTGAGTTAACCATTCTCCGCCGCAGTCATGACTTGGATGGGTGATTGCTGTGACATTACTACCGAACGTTTTTGTGCTTTGGAGGGCACGTTAAGCCGTCAGTCTCGGTTTTTGTCTTACGATGGCAGTGGATATAGCATGGTGGTAGGGCGTTTTGCAATTGCCTACCTGGCTAGCTACCACTCTCTAGTATAAAATCTGTCGCCAAGCACCTAACGGTATGTTCCGGCAGCTGTCCTTAGGAGCCAGTAATGCTAGGTTAGCCTGAACAACATTTTCGATGTTTGCGTAGGTTCTGTTCAAGCAAATACGACTTAGAAACCAAACATTAGGGAGTCCATAAGTCTTTCATAGGTATTAAAGGTTGAATTTATTTATCTGGTCTCGGACCCATTTATCCCTTTAACCTTCTTAATGGGATGGAGCGACATCTGCAGCCAAACTGAATTCGCTCCATCCCATTTAAGACGGTTACGTGATAGGAGCGAAAGGAAAAATTGAGCTTTGACTCACGAACTACGATAGCTCACTTGCCGGCTAGCTATTACGTAGCTGGTTGACATATTGACATAATAACTTTGTTATTATTATAATCACCTAAAAATAATAATATAAACATAAAGTAACGAGCTCGATGTGATTACAGTTTTTAATGACATAAAATAACTAAATCTTTAATTCAGTGGGGTGCCGGGCTAAAATGTCACCCTCCCATGTCTACCCGTGGGTGACGTCAGAGGCGACTAAGGGTAACACACCAGAAGCTGGGCAGCAGTGCCTTCTGAGGAACTGATATCTCACACTGTGATCCCCAAGAAGTCTGCCAAGCGTGGGAATTATAGCAAACCCTTCCAAAATGGGGAAGGCTGTGATCAGCAGTGGACACACACACAGCCCGTCAGTTACAGCATGGCACAGTAAATAACTAACTCTAAAGAAAAATAAAGTTAGCCTAGTGCAAAAACAGAATAAAAATAAAGATCATTGAGTGTAACTCAAAAAATGCTTGACTGATTTTGATGAAATTTAAATGGGACTACAGGACAAGCACTAGCTTTCAGAAACAAATTCGGTTAAAATAAAAAGTTCTGAGGTAGTAAACATAAAAAAATACATTCGAATTGAGAACCTCCTCCTTTTTTGAAGTCGGTTAAAGATAGAATTGGTTGAAAATAATAGTAGACTAGTCCGAATAATTGGCAGTATTGAATCTGACTGACAACTATTATCTTGACGTTGGAAAAAAGACGTGCTTTCAAACGGATGGAGAAATTTCGACTGTCCAGCGCCCGCTTCCAAAGCATAATTGGTAATGCACCAGGACGGTATTCTATGAGTTGCGGGTTCAAGTCCCGCTGGAAGTTATCTTTTTCATCCGAAATAATTTCAACTATTATATTGCGTAGGAAAGTGTTTGCTCGATATTTATTTTAATAATAACGTCTTACTTTTCTTTACTTTTATAATAAGCAAAAATATATCTCTGTCTAATAATAATATCTCTGTCTAAATCTCATCTATATAATGATAGAACAGACCCCGTTCCTAGTGGTATACCAATTGGAGTTACAAAATAGCTTTTCCAAAGAGTTATAAATCAAATACCCACTTCAGCGTCGGAATTCACGTATTCACATCGCAAACCGGGGAACTGATAATACATACCCGCTCTCAGCATCGTAATGAGGTCCTTGGGGAGCCCCGAGCCCCGAGCCCGGAGCCCGATGCTTCTCAACCGAAACGGAATTGTTTAGAATACGGTTTTCTTAAACATCCCTAAAGGCATAACAATTTGACAAATCCTTCGCAAGACGTGGAACTTATGGAGCGAACGTTTTAATTTTTGTTGACAGGTTTTGCGTATCACGTTATGACAATAATTTAGATGTACCTCCATTAAACTGCCGGACACACCGTTAGGTGCTTGGCGACAGATTTTCTACTTGAGGGTGATCGCTAGCCAGGCGGGCATTCGCAAAATGCCCTTCCACAAAGAAATAAGGTAAATTACGTACTTAGTTTGATGCTAGGCTTGTATTTTAAGAGGTTACATTACTAGCTACGAATAAAGTAAATAAGTGTAAGGCTCATGCAGTTACCGCTTTGATTTCGGACTCATCAAGTTCTCAAAACACGCAATTAAATTGGAATGGTTAATTGATTTAACGGTTACAAATGATGGTATTCGATTGGTCGCGTCAAAGTAATGTTGTTGCGCCGCACGGTACTCCTTTTAAAACACGCCCGCCGCGGTACGGTTTGCGTTCTGCTGTTTTTGAGCGTGATTTACATTTCTTTACTTAATTATTCGTAGATTACAAGCCTCTCATTTTTTTACACGTCTAGCCAAAAAGAATGTATTATACCTAATAACGTTCTTAGGGTTTATGTATGTATATATGTAAGTATTTCATAAACTAAAATTACGTAAACTAAATTCATATTTGAATTACACTAAAAAATATAATTTAATTGCATACTTTGTTTTGACGTTTGGGTCTATTTGGACACAAATTAATGTAACGGTTATATGAGGTATCGATAAAATCTATCCTATCCAAATCAGTTGAGGCACAAGCTCACCCAGTTCAGTCAGCTCGTGTCTACGATCGATATACTTAACTTGATTCAGGTTAGTAAAAAACTGCTATTTAGACCTTCATTTTTGCGCGAATACCGTGTACCCGCGTGTAATTTAATTAAAGTAAGTTTCTTTAATCTGTCATAGCTTCTAAACACTTCAACGTATTTGTGTAAGAAGAATTTCATCTATACGTCATGATATCTTTAGAATCCTTACATCACCCCAAGTGACTGAAACAATAATAGCTCAGTGGCGTTGGCTAAGGACTGCCCCGCAGTAGGTCCATGGTTCGGATCCCGCCAGGCTTGAGCTTCACCGCACACTGTTTCGGCAGTGTCCTTGAGAGCAACTCATTCTTGGTTAAGCTTGTTAATACCTTCGACCACATCATCACTTACCATAAGGCGAGATTGTAGCTTTGGCTGGCGCTGCCAAGACATTTTTTGTTTGTAAGCGCAGTCCAATTTTTTATCTTTTTATAAACACATAAGTACTGTAGCTGTATAAAGAAAGAAATATATAAATTAACTCTAAATTTAAGTACCTAGGTGATTCCTGAAAACAAACTATATAAACCTAGGTTTGAATGTAAAAGTCTGTGTTTTTATTACTGAGATGCTTGTGCATGCTTCCGTAACGTATAAAAAGGTTAACCGTGTTTGGTAAACTAACATAATGAACAATTTTTATTACTATTTAATTAGTATTTTCCTAGAAAAAGCGACGTAAAAAGTGATAATTACATTTGCGGGTGAAGTCGCGAGCAGAAACATAAACTTTAATGGACTCGGATTATAAATGTCCATTAAATTTGACGTTATATACAAGAACGTTCAAAGTTCAAACTAATAATTAATGACTCAACTTTGTAAATATACGTAAAAGTTTTTCAACTTTATAAGCTGTACCAGCTATTTAAGATACTAACATTAGTCTTTTAAATTGTTTTGATGTAAACATGACAGATCACCCATAATATAATGACATGCTGCATAACATAACCGCTGTTATACGTCCATCGTTGAACAAAGGCCTCCCTCCTGGCCACACTTGAAAGGCGTCTTGGGTATCACAGTGTAAGAAGTCAGTTCTTTAGATGGCCTTTTGCCTATCTTCTGCTATTTTTTCCTTAGCGGCGGTAAAAACAAGGAGGCTTGCAAGACCACTCGCACAAAATACAGTTCACCATCGACTTCCAGTTGAAATTAATTAATTATCATTAAATCATCCAAGTATGCGTATACCTACATTTATTATATTTTAGAGTTCGTAGCGAAGTTTGCTTAGCATTTCGTAGCCATTCTGAATCAATCAGCAAAGTTAAGCAACGTCCGCCTCGGTTATGACTTGGATGGGTTACCGCTGGCGACATGCTGGTGACTACTGAGTGCTTCCGTGCTTCGGTCCCGATTGTTGTCCTAGGATGGGAGTCGTTACAGCATGGTGGTAGGGCACTTCGCGAATGCCCGCCTGGCTAGCTACCACCCTCAAGTTGAAAATCTGTCGCCAAGCACCTAACGGTGTGTTCCGGCAGCTGTCCTTGAGAGCCAGTAATTATAGTTTAGCCTGAACAACATCTTCGACCACATCATCACTTACCATCAGGTGAAATAGTGGTCAAAGGCTAACCTATCAGGCATAAAAAAATATATAGTTAACCAACTACAACTTAAATACGATAACTCTTTATTGCATTCTAATAAAAATACAAATAACACAAAAGTGCGCTTAATTTTAAAATAATAATAGTTATACAATGGCAACACAACCGGCGGTCTCATCGCTAATGCAATATCTTACAGACAACCTTTGGATGGACAGAACAAACTTGAAAGAGTGTAGACGGTGGTGTGCAACAAGAAAAACAAACATAAATAATAGAGCAATATTTGGCTCAACGAATAAGCATTGCAATTCAACGGGGCAATGCTGCCAGCATGCTGGGCACGCTGCCAACTCGGAGTGGGCTGGAGCACTTGGAGTGCCTATGAGTCTGCTATGACTTATAGGTTGTCTAAATGCTTTTATTGTAGTAGCTGTAGTGTTGTATATAGTTCATAGTATTTTGTTTAATAAAGGCATACCAAAAAATAATATAGAGCAATAAAAGCCAGTGTAATAGATATATTACACTGGATAAAAATACATATACCTACTACATTAACCATAAAATATAGACATATGATATTAAAAACATGACCATATATAACATATAAGGTAGGTGGACCATGGAAGGCCACTCTAACGAGTAAACACTTTTTTTTCGTTTATTTACTGGATAAATTAAGGAAACAAATTATTAAGTAATATTTTGTTTTATTACGCACCATATAATTTACTTTCTTTTTAGCTAACTTTAATCACTATTTATTAAATTTAAGTTTTATAAAGCTCTTTCAAATGGCCTTGCAAGGAACACGGCTCCAAACAAGGCTAATATTATACATCAGTCGTTAAACTTAAAGATAGAGTGGTAACAATATATATATCCGCTTTTACAAAAACTACATAATAAGCTCCATCATTTAAGCGAAACATTAAATGCTCAATATATTTTAATCATCTATAAAAAACTTAGCGAACATTACTTGAACACCATCGTGTAACTAAGAATATATTAATGGAAGTTATATAAAAATAGTATTATTAAGTATCATATTAGCAACAAATAACTTGCCAACGTGTTTTATAATAAAATTAAAAACTTTTTTTTTATCCAAAATGGCCTTCTTATGGGTCCGTTCTTTATAAGGCCACAATGTTCCTAAGAAGGCCAAGCTAAAAATAAAGTATGACTATGACTTTTGCATATTAATCACTACAATAAAATAATAGAAACTACAGACTACTGTAATTATAAAAACTTATCATGGCACATACTCAGTCTTGTAGGCAGGAATGTTTAAAATCAACTATTCTTAAGATTAAAAGACGAAAATAATTATAATAAAATCAAGATTAATTTCGAAAACAAATTTAAAAACTAAAAAGATATTAACTTTGGATAGATTAATCACAATTTGAGCATATAAATATGAGATCTGTTTTAGTGAGACCCATGCACTCCTCGTGATACCACTTTTGCCATTGGGTACATTGCCTCATGCCTTTCATTTTACACTCGCCACATGCGTGACAGTACCACTCCTTCTCTTCATCTTCTGCACTTTTTTTCTTCTCTATTTTCGAGCTTCTATTGTTTTGTTTTGGTACTATTCTTTTAAGCCGTTTTACAGCATCATTTTTATTTTTGGTGTTCTTTTTTTGACCTTTTTTAATTGTAGACTTTCCATTTTTCTTACTCGTCGTTTGCTTCATCTTATTCTCTTTATCTTCAGTTTTAAATAAATCTTTTACTATTCTTTGTCCCTTATAATTAATAGCTTTTTGCCGTGGACGTGAAGACTTTACCGTAGCGTAATTTGGAGTAGGCAAAAAAGTATGGAACGATTCTTCTTCATCCTTTATTAGGTTAATTAACGGCTCGTCATCATCCGAAGATATGGTCTCATGACTCTTTAGTTGAGCTTTTGTTTTAATTGAGCTTTTGTTTTGCAATAATAGTTTTTTGGAGTGATTTCTCCTTTCTGTTCGAGATCATCATCAGATGAGGTAGAAAAACTGTATAGATCCGAGACTTGAAGTTTAGACCTGTAGTTTTCTTTTATAAATGATTCACCAAGATTTAAATCAAAATCAGATTCAGAGCTAGAACAGACGATATTTTGTTGCAAGCCGGACGTGCTCGGAAGATAATTATCGTACAGAGATGGTTGAGGGTCATGTTTTGTATCTGCGTCGGTTTCAACGTATATTGAACTTTCGTGGTGGCACTCATCATTTTCCGTAATATCTAATTCTAAGTCTGAATCATCAGTTGAAAAACTGTAAGAAACAAGAACTGGTTTACTTTTTGGTGTTGCAGCTGCAGATTTTGGCGATTTCGATACTATCTTTTCTTTGAAAGTTGATGGAAAAATTGAATAGACGTCAGAAACATGGGCTGACTTTTCATCTATCACAGATCGAGACGATAATTCTGACACTTTCTTAACTTCAGACATAGGGGGCGAGACTTGAACAGATATAAGTGGTTGGTCGATCTGGTGTTGTAACGTTTCCGGTAAAGGTCTTTCAGTTACAATTGAAGGAGCATAAGCATCTTCGGGTATGACATCAGGATCAAAGGGATATAAACCAGTGGCTTTAAATCCATTCGTTACATTGGTTTGAGTCATACACTTTGGCCATGTTCGGGAGAAAATTTTGTTAAATGCAGCTTTGTTTAAAGTTCTCTCTTGAAAATTGCACAGATAGTCTAAAACTTCTTCATCCCAGTGATGTTCGAAGGACCGATTCACAGATTTATCTAGAGGTTGGAGTTCGTGCGTCGTGTTTGAAGGTAAGCAGTATAGTACTATATTATTTTTATCTGCTACTTCCAGAGCCTCATATGATAAATGACACTTTGCGCCATAAAAATAAGCAGACACTTACCGGGTACTTTATGTTGTGCTAAATGTTCAATGAACTTTACGAATAAGCTACTGGTCATGCTGCCTTTGGGTGCCATGCTTACCTTTGTTCCAGGTGGCAAATTCGATGCTAATTCTGATCTGTGCCTAATCCCTTTAAAAATAATCATAGGCGGTATAGCAATACCCACAGCATTTACGCACATTGCTATTGTTACGTTCTCGGCATGTTCCGGAGCAACAAGATGTACTCTTTTATTCCCCTTTTCAGCCAAAACTACATTTTGTTTGTGGACCGTAATGCGACACCCCTTTTCATCCATGTTGTACAAACGTTCTGGATGTGCAATAATATCTAGCTCTTCATAGAGTTTCTTCACTTCTCAAAGTGGTTTTTAACAATAGGCTTATTCATTTTTTGAGCTCTAGCTGGATTCATTAATTGGGGTTTTCTTTTTGATATTGATAGGTTTCGAGACAAGAACATTTTGAGCCATTTGCGTCCAGCCATTCTAGTTGACATATTGAACGAGTGTTTGATTTTAAACCTCTCACAAAATAAAAAGGCTTGTTTTCTGATGAATTTAGGCGTAAGTGGTATACCCAGTTTTGCAAAACGTATGATTCGCTGCGATAAATCTTCTTCTAAATGTTTTGTGAGAATAGTTGTCTTCCCAATAATTTTAGCACTGTTACCGCTCAATAAGTGGTTTCTAAGGGTGCGTCTTGGAATATTAAACTTTAACGCTGCAGCATTTGTATTAAGTTGATTATTTTGTACTGCTTCCATGGCACGTCTTAAACTGTCTTCATCCCATGTACTACCTCTTTTTTTTCTAGGTTTTGACTCCGACATTTTTAAAATCTGAAATATTCGCATAAATTGTAATCATCTGTTTAATAACCCACTTAATAAAATAATTATGAAAAAAAATGTTTATTCAATCCGAGTTGAAAAAGTTATAAACGCTTAAAAATAAAAAATTTTGAATATAAAACATTGTTTCAACTGTAACGGTACGTACGCATTTATAACTAAAAAGTGAATGTTCATGGTTTGTGAATGTTCCTTGTAAGGCCCATGTACCATAGCAAGGCCAACGGTCAAATTTTTAATTGGTCTTATAAGGAACCACCGGCCATCCTAGGAACACTGCCAATATTTTAACTTAAATTGAGTCAAAACCATGTTTTTATTCTTTAAAAACCATAAACATAACCTTATGCAACAATTTACAGTAAAAAATATGAGATAATAATAGGTTATTGACTAAAAACTTACGTTTTGCTGTGCGCGAGAATAACAACTGCAACGTCGACGACCGAAGTCTACGAAACGTGAGCTCGCACTGCCACAATAATGGCGCGGTCGTCATGCCGCTGCGTTTGTGGCCTTGAGTTTGATGGAGCTTAGTATTTAATAAAAGGGATGTGTCTTTACATGTCGATAACTACGACTTTTTAATAGTTGGCCTTCAAAGGAGCGAGGCCTTCCATGGTCCACCTACCTTATATAATAAACAAACAAACTTTATATTATCATATAATACTAACAATAGTTTGAAGATAAACTGGACAAGGAATGTACTTTTATTATTCTTAAATACTACCCAACCAAACTTGATTAACAAAGTTATAAGTATTTAACGGGACTTAAACACGTATATTTTTTATTTATTTACCTCGACGTTTCAATAAAAAATTGGTTTAAATAAAAAACATACATGTTTTATCGCAATTAAGTCCCGTTAAATACTTATAACTATGTGTTCAAGTCGCGAAAGTCTTAAAGTTACTTAACTTGATTAAATTTAAAAAATCCTTTGAAGTTATACTCTGCGTAACAAAATCAGTTCATAATAGGCGGAGTAATCACGTAACAAATATTTAAAAAAATCATGCAGTTACATTTATAGTTTCCTTTTTGTAGTTACTTTTAGAAGTCGGTTAAAAGTAAAATAAAACTAAGAGAGAACGTTTACAAAAATTATTAAATTTTAAGGGCCTGTTTCAGAATGTTCGAGTAAGTTCCTGCTATACTACCTAAAACATATTTATTAAACAAAACACTATCTTTGCGTTTCACAGTCATCGATTTAGCCTTATTCATCGTTTAAAGCTTGAAACGCGGTGCATGTTAACTGTCATTTTTATCATTCGGTTTTTTTATGTGTTGTTTAGCAACCCGAAACTTTATTAGGACATACTGAAATGGGCCCTAAATGTTTTTAAACATACTGTAATAAATACATTATGACATGAGTAAATTAGTCTTTATTTTATTCTTATACCAATAGTTATGAAAGGTTAATGGTAGGGGGGGCATACTTAAAATGCCCTACCACCCTTCTTGAATTAAAATTTAGTACATTTCTGTATTATTTTATCTTCATCTATACATCTATATCTATACTAATATTACAAAGAGGAAAGATTTGAATTTTTGTATGCAACGAATAAACATAAAAACTACTTGACCAATTTGGATGAATTTTGGTATGGAAATAGTTTGAGACTTACTAATAACTATCCTAATACTCAATAATAATAATCCTAGTAACTCCATAGTTATTATCCAACTGCGCAAAAAGAGGTTAATGCACGATAACCGACATACACGTGGACGGAGCCGTGGCCGGAAAGCTAGTACATAATAAAGAAACAACATAATGGAGGTCATGTTTTGAAATCACAAACGGGTCTATTCACGTACGAATTAACATCAAAATCATATTTAACCGACTTCCAAATAAGGAGGAGGTTCTCAATTCGTATGTTTTTATTTATTTTTATGTTTGTTACCCCAGAATCTATGACTGGGTGAACCGATTTTAAAAATTCTTTTTTGTTTGAATGCTGATGGTTGTAGCTTGGTCTCATTTAAATTTCATCAAAATCTGTCAAGCCTTTTAAGAGTCAAATAACTGAAAATTATTTACCTATCTTGATGATATAGTCGTTGACAATGAATGACAATCGAACCCGTAAGTAGCAAGGAAAACTAAAAAGTGAGAAAATATTTTTTTACCAAAAAATGGAACCGACTTCAACAACCAAAAGTGTGAAATAACTTGTCGCAGTCGATATCATTCGCACAATATTATATTAATAGATACTTTTGAACTATCATGGTACCGACTTTAACAAATTATTTCACACTTTTGGGTGTTGAAGTCGGTTCCATTTTTTGGTATTTTTTTTTGACTAATTGTCTCTTGTTACAGTCAATGCAACTTTATCGAAACGGCGAGGTTAGTCCAAATATGATTTTTATGTTAATTCGTGCGTGAATAGACCGGAATAAGAGTTTAGTTCACTAAAAAAAAATGTTTATTTTTTTAAGTTTAAAGTTAAGTATACTAGAGGTCAGTCGACGGTGAATACAACAGGGATCGCAGTTATCGTAGCTAACCGTTAGAGTAGGTTTAAAGAGTTTGCTCCGGGAATTGAACTCGACTTTGCTGGAGAATTTCTTTTTACACTTAGATTTTATGCTTTCGTGATCCAGATAAAAAAAAATACTTAGACTTTGGCTGTGTAGCTTATACATATTAAAATCACCATCATCATTAACACATCAACAAGGCCTCCCGGGGGAATTTGCCATAATTCTCACGCTTGGCAAGCGTTAGTTTAGAAAGTCTAGAATTTTCTACTTTGATATCTGCCCATTTGGTCACGTGTGTCATTCTAACCTGGGGATCTATTAGTACACGTCGTTTATAAACACTTACTGCTTTTATTCAATGTGACGTTTAATTATATTAAGAAAATTAATAAAAAAATTCATTGATTGATAACTGACCGAGCGAGCCCGAAGAGCGAGCAAAGTGTCTCCATTTCAGCTTAAATATATAAATAGTATGATATATATTTAGTATGATATGCCATAAAAGCTTTAGTATGTATGTCCGGCTGTCCGGTTGTTATCTGCGTGTCGCATTTCTCAATCAATTATCGTAAAATTTTATAACATAGATGGATAATTATATTTTATAAAAATAAATATAAAAGACAAATAAAAGGTCCTTCTTAGGCAATTGTGTGCGGTTTCATAGTAAATTGCCCAAACATATTACAACGCTCACAGAAAGAAAATTCAAGTTGCACGTGAAGAATATTTTGATAAAGAAATCTTACTACACAGTTTGTGATTACTTAAACGACAAAAATGCTTGGACTGGTTCGCCTCTGCTAAGCTAGCGCCTGTCACCTACTTAATGTACTCGTAAATTAAGTATTGTAATTATTTTACTATATAGTATGTACTTAACACATTGTTAAAAAACGTTTAAAATAATGGCCCCGAGTTTCTTGCCCGTTCTTCTCGCAGTGGCTCTATAATTTTTGTTAGCTGAACGTGGCAGTACAATGTAGTATATTTCAATATTAAAATTTGTAATTGACCTTCATAAGAGCCTAATTTGAATAAATGATTATCCTAATGCCTAATTTGAATAAATGATTATGACTTTGACTTATGTCAGTTTTTTTTCAAACATAACACATAAAAGAACAGTTTTCAGTCACGAGATTTACAGCTCACAAAGCCAGTTGTACTTATTTTGTTTATAAGCACAAAATATTTAAAATTGATTTAAGTGTTCATTCTAAACCGATGACCAGAGGCATACTTTCAAGCAACGCATATGCTTTGTGGTTGTTGCGGTTGAAATATGAGTGATCAAATATTAAAGTAGCCACAAATTATCTAGTTAACAGCGCCGAAGTTACGTAAGCGAGTACATACCACTAGAACACGAAGTTGGTTAGAAGTTTACTTACCGTGTGAGTTTAAATGTTATATCAAGGAATTAGCAAGAGACTATGGCTGAGGTGCAATTATTTCATGTTACCTGCGTCTTGCGGTTTCAGAAGCGCAGCGTAGACAGTAATGAAAAGTATCCTATTTGCTAATCCAGGACCTCAACTACCCTTATTCCAAAATTCATTAATATTGGTCAATCCGTTTCAATTATAAAGAGTTACAAATACACAAAATCTCATTCACACACAAAGTTTCGAGTACATAATAATAAATAGAGTGTGATAACAAGATGAACACGAATAAAAAAAACATTGTTATTAAGGCCGGTCACTTCTCCAAACAAACGTCATAGGGCGATCACTCCTATATTTGAGATTTTAGGTCCAGAATTAAGCATAATACCGATTGATCTCATCATTATCCAGGCTTGTATGATGGCGAAATTTCAAAGAGATACTTAAGTTGGAAGTTATGACCCTCGAAAACTTTATATGAAAATGTTTCGAGGCTCATAACTCTCAAGTTAATTATCTTATTAAATAAACGTTACGATACAAGCCTAGATAATAAAGAAATCAATCGATATCATGCTTTGTTTTGGACCTAAATCTTCAAATAAGGAAGTGATCACCCTAAGACTATTGTATGGACAACTAACTGGCCAGTTTACCCTTAAGTAGTGGAATAAAAATTCACATTGTGCCTTAAGAGCAAGGATTCGATTCACGGCTAAAAGTTCGTATATCTGCGTTTTTTCAGAGTCAATATCGTGACAGTGCAAGCAGTAAATTCTATGAAAAATACTATTTTGGAAAGGTCTAATTCTATATTAGTGCACATCAGGGAAAAAAATAATAATTTGTAAACAGTTTTTCTAACCGAAAGCAATTTATGCAAGCTGTTTTCCGGAAATCTGTCGCAGAGCTGTTTTTCAGGTCGAATAATACTATTTTAACGTGACATAGTATTTTATATGATACCTTTATTATGAAGAGTATGAAGCCCCAAAGTGCACTACAGAGCTATATTACAAATATATTATTTATTATGTGTCAAAAATAAAATACTGTCGTGGCATAAAAACGAGTTAGTCGGTCCACTTTAACAATTTTTTTTACCTAGTTCCCGAAAGTATTTGTAATTGGCAGTCTAATTTCATAGAACAACAGATATTGCTTAATATTTCAATATTTTTTCCAGCACGTTTTAGGGACTTTGTAATTTAAGCTGATTTTTTCAAATAAACCTATATAATCTTGCGCGCATCCATTGTTCGGTTAGTACGCGCCGGGCCTTCCCAGCGAGAGGACGCGTCGCTTGCTCGCTTCCCCTCCCCCGCATCCCGCGCGTACCGTTTTGTGTCTGCAGGCGATACGGTTCAATGACCTTAGCCGCAAGCGTGTCTAGCTCAAATTGATACTTGGTAAGTAATATTGTATGCATATTGGTGACGAATTTGTTTTGTGTGAATAGCTGAGGTAGTAATGAATAGATTCAGGCGTTACTTTGCGGAAATCCATATTTAATAATAACAAATACTTTTAAAAGTATCTTCAAAAAACATTAAATAATATTTAATTAAAACAGTTAAAAAAGCATAAAATTATATATCTGTCGGAATTGTCACTAGATATATAATTTTATGCTTTTTTAAGTGTTTTATTTAAATATTATTTAATGTTTTTTTAAGATACTTTTAAAAGTATTTGTAATTATTAAGCTGAGGTAGTTTTGATAATGTTTAATTTCTTATGTATATTATTAATCCATTTAATGATTATTACGTGATGGTGTTACTTACTGTCTTAATTTATTTTCTTTCAGATATGGGTAATAAACGCAAAATGTTCTAATCTAGTAAGAACAATAAATCTTTGGCTTGCGCTAGGAAAGCAAAAAGGTTAGTTACGTAGAGTGAGGCAGCTTATCAGTTATATGATGATATCATGACATGTAAGGGTCTAGTATCGTGCCATGCGAAAAGGGGGGGGGGGAACCACCCCACCCGAAACAGGGTAATGAGTCATTGCAAAGACAATCAAAAACGAAGAACAAAAAGATATAACTTTTGAGGTTAAGTATGAAAATTTTTGATGACAAGTTAAATGCTCTAAAAATCTTCTGGCACATCGCCGTCCGCTGCCGTGTTACGCTCGCTACGCTCGCTGAGCGCGCGCATTGTGGTCAAAAGGCACCTAACACTCCTCCTCGTCGTCGTACCTAAATATCACTTTGCACTAGACTAGTGTGGTTTGGATGGATATTATGTTTAATATTATTTCACAATATTTAATTATTTTGACAGATTTTCAGTTATCTTAGCGCGTCATTTATTTGGATATCTACTTATATTTACCAGAAGATATGCCCATTTTTTTAAGACTAAAAAAAAGTCATTGTTTGACGGAAGTCAGTCAGCCAGAAGCTAAACAATCAAGTTATTCTAATGATGCACCAAAATGTAATGATTCAAATGAAGTAAAGTTAAACGAGCCCAATGATGGTAGTGTTAGTACATATTATATTAAAAATATATCTTAGTGATATAATGAAACAGAATGGATTTTAAAATTAAACTTGTATTCGTTATGATTCTAGGAAATGTTTTCGTCGCTTACAGAAGGTCTGGAAGAGATACAGGAAAAAACTCAAATGCAAAGTGCGACAGAGGAGTAGCCAAACTCTGATAATAATTAGAATGTCTGAATTTACCTGAATGAAACAAAAAACATGAAACATAAATTAATGTGATTTCAATTATTTTTTTCAGAGTGTAGAATCAAATGCATCAACCAGCTCACCATTCCGGATTGTAGGCCGAAGGATTGTTGATTTTTATCACTTTTTTGATAGATTGAAAGCCTTATCAGATCACAACCCAGGCTTAGGGTGTACACTAAGTAATATACAAATTATAAAAGAGAAGCTTATTGGTCTAGAGTCAGTCATCTACTTCCAATGTAATATGTGCAACGAAAAATTTGAAATTAATTCATGTGACAATTTACCGGTTGATATAAGTTTAACTCATGCTGCTTTGACTGGTGCAATGTTAATTGGCTGTGGACAGACTAACTTAAATGAGTTGTTTACTGCAATGGACCTACCAAATTTAAACCCTAAAACCTACAAGAAGTGCCACAGTGACGTCTCCAACTGGTGGGCAGCTGCTGCGGAAACTAGTATGAGAGAGGTGGCTAAGGAAGAAACTGAACTAGCAAATGAAAACGGAGATATTATAGATGGGATTCCTGCGATCACAGTTGTGGCAGACGCGTGACGGTCTAAAAGATCATATAGAACTAATTATGCCGCCGCATCAGGTGCTGCTGCGATTATTGGGCTAAAAACAGGTAAAGTTTTATATATGATGGTAATAAATAAGTACTGCATAATATGCGCCAGATCCGTAAAGTAGTTTTTAAAAGCTGTATATAAACCGTTATCTCAATTAGCACGCCATGTGAGAACAGCAAAAGATGTTATTATCAAACACCTGGTGTCTACAAGATTGACTGCAGCTGTGGTAGCTCATATATAGGACAGACTAAACGCACTATTGCAGAAAGGGTCAAAGAGCATATCGTAGCTGTGAAGAATCGGGACACGCATAAATCTGCAATAGCTGAGCACTTACTGGAGTCAGGACCTAACCACAGGATCGAGCTACAAGACCCAAAAATTCGTCGAGGTTAGTCAAAATATTATTTTGATATTAATTCGTGCGTGGATAGATCCGTCAGTAATTTAGAAACATGAGCTCCACATTAGGTGATAACACCAATAATTTATAATTTAATTGTTTTTATTTCTAATTTTATAAAAAAAAGTAATTATGTACGTACGATTTATTTCAGCTAAAGAAACATTTGCTTGTTTGCGGTGTGGACAGGACCAGAATACCGTCTGAAATCAACCCGAATCACAAGAGACGACGTATTCTGGTCAACAAAAATGAAGCAGAGATTATTGAGTTTTTATGAAACTTGTCTTTTGCCAGAGCTCATTGACCCCAGGAAAAGTCACTCCATGTCAATAAGAGACTCCAGTTTTTAATGTTTTTGCTAAAACTTTGTGTTTTATTACATATACCTGATACACCCCGCGAGTTAACACGCGCCTTAAAAACTTAAAAGTAATAATAATAATTATATGTTATTCTAGAATATAAGCAATAACAGCACTAACTTTTTACTAGTTATTACGTTAATCGCCATCAAAGTTTTCTACGGTAAGATTCTTCGAGAGTTCACGCAGCCTCAACTACGCGTTAACTTGGTCAGCTATGGCTCGTAAACTAGTAGTCTAGATCGTCATTATAATCTTGTTTGTAATTTCGTACATTTAGGTACAAATAGGACCTTGAGATTTAAAAATTTTGGGCTTCGTGAGTCAGAAGGGACATGCAACTCAAAAAAAAAAAAGTTAGCTTATTGCTGAATATTTCGTAAACGCAAACCAAACAAGAAACTTCATTTTATACCCCAATTGATGGGGTATCTTTTTAGGTATGAGGGCAACTCGTAATATTTTTACCTACATGTGCCAAATTTCAATCTTCTAGTGCTAATAGTGTCTCAATAAAATGGCTGTAACATACAGATAGACGGCGAAACGCTTAAGAAACCTTATTTATGATAAAAAATGTGTCAAAACAACGTAAGTTTTCATGATAAAGTTTCTTTGTTTTACTACGGAAACCTAAATAAAACTTCCTTATTGTTTGGTGCAGCCCGCACTTGACCGTTATTTAAAAAAATATCCTTAATAGCATCTCACACTTTAAGCTTAAGCGTTTGAAGGGGTAGACAGACATACGAAAACAAAATGATTTGGCTTCTATAGATAAAATATAACGCAACCATTATTTTAAAATATATTTAATGTACCTACAGATTTGGCCTGTAAACAGTTTTATTATAGTAAATAATTATATTCACAACATGAAACCGATTCAAAATTTAAGTAAATAAATAAAAGTATCAATTTTTTTCGCATCATAGCGCTCTTGCACACAGAGATACTATCGTAGTGTGCGTCAGAGCTGAGCCGTTCGCCGCGTAATATAGATCGCGCAGAATTTGACTTGCGGTAAAACGAACGCACGTTCTTAAAGCCATAGTCTAGAAGAAAAAGTTTAGTTGTTAATCTCAACATCAATGAATGTGAATTCGTACAGAATAATAATAGATACGATTTTTTCAATTAACTACATATATACTGCAGAGCTTAAAGTTAGGTATAATACTAATTTTGTTATATTTAAGAAAGTATAGCTCCGATCGCGCTCAATCCAGCGGGAAACGATCGGGGATCGCGGCCCGCGTGTTTTGATGCGTGGAGCTATTTAAAAATGTTGAAAACGGATTTTAAATTTGGAAAATACAAGTAATTTTGAAAAAAATTACCATAAAATGTTGATAACTTTTTGACTATTGACTCTAAAGGCCTAAAAACGACGCAGGACGGTCCGCTACCAGCGGGCTCAATTTACCAAACACAAAAACAACATACAAATTGGAAACAAACAAAGACAACACGAAAATTTGAAATTACTAACAAAAACATTTGCAAAAAAAGGTTTTTGCAGTCTATTGTAGAATTTTACTATAGGTCGATGCTATTTAAACCGTCTAGTTGATTTGCGCTGCCAGAAACGCAAATTTTGGTAGGCTCCACTCTATATTTTAACGTGAAATCGACACACGAAAAGGTACCATTTTTTTTTTCATAAAAAGTATAGCTATGATGTCTTAACTAAGAGAAAAAAAATTAAAAACAGTAGATCAATATGACCTCCTACTGACCTCAAGTACGCGTGTCCCAAACGGCTATCTTGTACATCGGTTTGCGGTTTTTCGGAAAAACTCATCGGTTAAATTATTATCAAAAGAAGTGCCTATGTATATCTTTTTATGTTTTTTTGACGGAATAAGCACGATGCCCACCTGATGTTAAACGGATTAACCTCTGCCTATAACAGATGCATTTCGTCATGTGACGAATTGCACTGTACCCGTCACATTGAGACATACAGTTGTTCAGTCTCATGTGCCTGTAATTATTCTAGCTCTCAAGGACTGCTGCCGGAACAGACTGTTAAGTGCTCGCCGACAGATTTTTTACTTGAGGGTGGTAGGCATCAGGCGGGCATTCGCAAAATGCCCTACCACCATGCGGTGAAGCTCAAGCTGGCGACGGGGATCGAACCAGGGACCTGCGGTACGGCAGTCCATAGCTATAACCGCTTGGCCAACATTGATCACCTGTGATATCTCAAAATGTCTAGAAACCAGAGTAAGAATTTAGCTAATTAATGAATTCTGACGATCTCTTAAGCTGATGATTGTTCTTTACACAATAGAGTAGATATTAACCCCAATAGGTATTAATAGTATGCATTATTAGCAAGATAAAAGAATAGAAAAAAAGCTTATTTCATGTAAAATTTGATGTTAGGTGGATATTATCTATAGAGATAAAGAATAAACACGATCACAATGAGTTTCTGGGAAATGTAATCAACGAAATTTTACTTACAATAAATGCTCTTTAAGATAATGGAAATATATAATTGTTATGGATCTCGAAGCCATGACCACGAAAGCACCTTTAATTATTTTTGTTTCAATGTTCCCGTGAGTATGAGAGATATTAATGTTTTAAATAACCGGCTGTACTCACGCGTATTGGTATTATAATAGCGATTAAGGTACAATTGGACTTTTTAATGAAACTATACTATTTCAGATTAAGACAAACTTGTAAGTCGTTCCTTCATATTAAATACTTATTCGATATAAGGCGATACCAAATACATATTCGATATTGGGTACGCCAGTCACGTGAGGGAAAAGTTTGTACATAGATAGGAAACAAAATCCGTCAAATCGGCTAAAATGGTATTTTTTCAGGTCCTGGTTATTAACCGCATCATATACATATCATATCATATTGTTCATGTCATTTAAAATTATAAATGCGAAAATATGTGCCAATGTTTCGGCGTGTTTATGGATTATAGTGAAGTTTCCTACATGCCTAGATACATAAGGTAATTAAATGATTGAATATTGTACTTTTTTTTAAATATTTTTGTTTAAATATATAAGTTTTGTCGTTATGACATTTTTCGGTTAAATCAATCTCAGAAACAGTCCTTAGTCTGGAAGTAGAAGAAGAAGCATGGGTCCAGACTGAAACTGTGAAGATGGCAATATGACTACCCCTATTACATGAGAACTAAACAAATCTGGTGACACCTGGGCGTTTCAACTTTTGAGAACTAAACAAATCTGGCGACACCTGGGCGTTTCAACTTTTTTGACACGTGCTATTTTGTCAAAATCAAACTACATTTCTACCTTAAAAAATTACAAGGAAAGTATTTCTTTTTGAACCATGAGCTGGATACTTTTCCGCTATGAGTACTACCCCTCCCTAGTAGCGGGATAAGCTCAAAAAAGATGATATATTAATATTTTTATAACTAATTCTAGGTTAGCCTGAACAACATCTTCAACCACATCATCACTTAGGTACCATTAGGTAAGATAGTGTTCAAAGGCTAACTACCAGATATACAAAACTCATATGTATGTATATTTCATGTTCAAAACACTGCAACTGTTTATTTTCCCCATCATCTGGCCGTAAAAGTAATCTTTCCCAAAAGAATAATGTATAGAGGCATGTAGTTAACCGTAACTCCATTACTGTGCGACTCCGTCGGGACTCGCCTTCTATTTGAGTTTGTAACGCGTCCGATGGATCGACACTAGATTACTGAGACGTGGTTAGTTTTGTGAGACAGTTCAAGTGTATTTCGTGTCAGTGTAATCTTTTATTCCGATAAAGGTCACGGTATAATTTATTTTGGTGCTTTTTACATGATTAAAAGACAAATATGTTATGTATGCTGAGCAAAAACTACGCACTTTATCATATTTGTACTACGAATATAAATATGTAAAGATATGTAAGTGACTCCCGTGGGGTGCCGGGTTAGAATTGCACCTCCCCATATCATCCCGTGGGTGTCGTAAGAGGCGACTAACGGAAAAATACTGGAAGGTGGGCAGCAGCGCCTTCTAAAGAACTGCCAACTTACACTGCGATCCCCAAGACGCCTGCCAAGCGTGGGGATTATGGCAAATACCCCCTTAATAGGGGAGGCTGTGTTCAGCAGTGGATAATCTGGCTGTTACAGATGTAAGTGAAGATCAAATAAAGCAGAACGCAAACCTTACCGCGGCGGGCGGGGTTTAAACAGTGTACCGTGCAGCGCAACAACATTACCTTGACGCGACCAATGGTATGCGATAATTTGTAATACACCCATGCACCCAACTTGGTACAATTACAGTCCATTATCGACCGTATAGCAACAAACACTAAAAAAGTGTGTGCATGGTAAATGAAAGTTGACAAAGTGTATGTGCAAAGTGCAGCTCGGACTCTTGCTAATGAAAAAAATAAACCACATTTTAATACATTCTGTGTTGGTATAGTGTTCGAGTCCAACTCCATTGATTTATTTCTTACTCTATTCCTACAAGTGAGATTCCTACATGAGTACGCTCTACGTACTGAACTTCTCGCTACACACCATGCTACGCCATTGTGCTACGCTCTACGCATGGTGCGTAGAACTGTGCCAGTAGTTTCAGACCACGCACAAGAAAATAAAAACGAGACTGGGAGAAGACAAACTTTTTGATCAGAGCTTTGTTTTGGGAAGTTAGCATCACATCTTGTTTGAAGTCAACCGCTGATAACTAAACTTGTCGTACGAACTATCGAAAACCCGTTGGAAGTTTTTTTTTTTTATGTTATTATGACGGAACAAGCTCGAGGCCCACCTGATGTTAAGCGGTTACCTCTGCCTATAACAGATGCATTTCGTCACAAGTGACGAATTGCACTGCGCCCGTCACTTTGAGACATAGTTGTTAAGTGTCATGTGCCTGTAATTTCACGGGCTCCCAAGGACTTCTGCCGGAACACACCGTTAGGTGCTTGGCGACAGATTTTCAACTTGAGGGTGGTCGCTAGCCAGGCGGGCATTCGCAAAAAGCCCTTCCACCATGCGGTGAAGCTCAAGCCCGCGGCGGGATTCGAACCATGGACCTGCTGCGTGGCAGTCCATAGCCAATGCCACTGAGCCATTACTGCTTCAAAGAGATGCTGAAAACTTAGTCGAAAGTATGCCTTGAAGTTGCCAGGCCATTATGGAAAACGGAAAAAGCTGGGTATCTAATTAATAATGAAGTATTTAAGTACCCGTGATGAATTAAGTGTTTATTGTTATTAAACTTAAATTATTTAATAATGTTAGTTATAGCGGTTACGCTTCAATATTTTGTATGATAGTAATAGGCAAATATGAAATTGAGGTATGATGATTGTTACTATTTTGCCTACATTTATGAAAATGCCAAGATGCAGACTTTTTGAAGAGGTGATAGAATCGTGGTAGTAAGTGATAAGTGAATCATGATCAAATCATAAAGATAGATTGTGATTCACGACTACTCTGGAGTAGAAAATCTATTGCCAAGCAATCAATTGCAGTAAAACAAAAAAATTTAATATCAAATAATTATTATTTTCAAAATAAAAAAAACATCTCAACATGTTTGTTAGGATTAGCAGAAGTCAACCCTAAGAGGTTGTTAGCATTTTTCCAATAACCCTGTATATTCTACGTTAGCCTGCACAACATCTTCGACCATATCATCACTTACCATTAAGTGAGATAGTGGTGAAAGGCCAGCCTAGCAGCTATAAAATAAAAATAATTACATAGGTTGTCAATAAAAAAAACAACAAAATAACTAGTGCCATAAGTACCAAATAAAGGTACTTACCTACATATTAATACTTTTGCTGATACAAGCTACCTTTTTATATATACATATTCCGAAGTAATTGCCGTGGAAAATTAGTTATATGTAAACGAAGCCTAAAAACCTCAAGAGTCGGTTTTCATAAAGCTGTTTGCACATTCACCAAATCACCGCCATTAAGCGTACACAGTGTAGATGTATCGCGCGTTAATATCGTAAGGAAATGTTAATAGGTGCGCGGTGAGTGTGCGCTATATGCTTTATAGTCGAGGAGGTCCTGGATAAATAAATAAAATACCAATAATATTATACAAATTTTAACACAATATCAAACATATTATTATTATCACCCCTTGAATGCCGAAGAGGTAACTAAAGATGTCTTTGTCTCTTGTAAATTGGGCGAGCCTATTGTCTCTTACTGGGTAGAGTGCTAGACTCCAGATTGTTGCTGAAAATGGCTTTATCTCTAATACTATGCTTCACCCGGAAATCAAACCTTGAGATTATAATTGGCTTTTACAATTCTGAGCACCGATTGAACGCCGTCATATACATTCTCATATTATATTGAAATAGAAGCAAATATTTGGAAGTATTTTTCGAGAAAAATATTTATAATAATAATAAATATTTATTTCCACAAATAAATTTACAATATTGACTATGTATAACCGGAATTAACACAAACATTTAATAGGCCAAATTTTGTGTGATGAACCTCACATGCCTAAGCTAGACTGGAGAAAGCCTGTATTATAGGCATCTGTGTTTCCCCTACATATCATATTATTTGTACCAGTTACAGATTGCATTTAATCAAAGTAAATAACATTTATATACATGAATGACACATTATATTTTTATGAAAATTGACATTCTAGCCCGGCACTCCACTGGCACTTAATTTACTTGCGTTATATCTGTTAGTTTAATTAATTTCAGGCTACTAAGATCTATATTTGTCACACATTTTTTACCAAATAATAGAGATATGACCGTACCTCACATACTAAGACATGAATAATGAAAGCGCAACGATAAGCGTACCGTATAATAATGCACGGCAGCCGCGCGTGTAATGTTACTCTTACACGTCAATTTGTAAAAGAGTACTTAGGTATGAGCATGTTTGCTTCTGATTTAAGATGGATGAAGTGTTTTTATTTGGTATTAAAAATGGAAATATTACTGGCAAGATTGACAGCAATCTGGCACTTAAGAATACAATTACATTATATCAAAATTAAGGGGTTTACTGCTTGATTTCGAATGTCATGTGCCCGATGATTGTTTCCCCGAAGTCCGAATTGCAAGTAGCATTTTTGGGTGTTATTGCCATTGTACACTCAGTGTGTTTATCGTAAAACAACCCAGTCAAGTGTATCTCGAACTTGCGTAGAGGTTCAATACTAAAATATAGCATTAACTCTAAGCCATTATTTTTTCATAATATAATTGCATTGCAATGTACTTTTTCTGATCCTTATTTTGTCTGTGGTTTTTTTTTATTGCTGATAGGTAGGCCTTTGACCACAATCTCACCTGATGGTAAGTGATGATGTGGTCGAAGGTGTTAACAGGCTTAACCTAGAATGACTGGCTCTCAAGGGCAGCTGCCGGAACACACCGTTAGGTGCTTGGTGACAGATTTTCTACTTGAGGGTGGTCGCTAGCCAGGCAGGCATACGCAAAAATGCCCTTCCACCATGCGGTGAAGCTCAAGGCTGCGGCGGGATTCGAACCATGGACCTGCTGCGCGGCAGTCCATAGCCAAAGCCACTGAGCTATCACTGCAACACTTAATATGCATACTGGTACTTAATATATGCAGGCAATTTGGTTTACAATTCAATACTAGACATATGTCTAGTACAACCATAACATAACCTAAGACAACAATATGTCTAGTATTGAATTGTAAAACCACGTGATAGGAAATATTCTGATGAAACTTTTTCAAAATTACTAAATCGTGTTTATTGAAACAAAAACAACCAACAAAAACCATTTAAATAAGCACCATAAAAAATATGCCATCTAAAGGTAAAAAGGTCAAACTCAAGTCGCCCGGAATTCGCAGCCGTTTGCGTTCAGCTAACCACTTGAATTCAAAAAACGAATCGACTTCAATTTGAAACCAATTGGGAAGAGTGAACATACTCATGTCGCTTAGAGTTTACTATTGCGAACCGAGCATATAAAAAATACATCATATTAATGGATGAAAATAGTAAAAACTAAAACAGATCTTGTTGTTTGATACTTACTATCGCAGCCTGCTGACGGCCTAGTGATCGCTATTCGAAAGTATATCAAAAATCAAAAGGTCTCAAGAAAGCTGCTCAAAATCCTTTTTGTTCAGAATCAGATGCTTACTTTGAACAAAGTAAGGTCTTGTGTTGAGTACTGTCCTCACCTCTGGGACGTTTCTGCCTAATACTAGCTTGAGGCACTTGAGTCGATTAAGAGGCGCGCTAAAAGGATAATAGGCAGTGACTTTCTGGGGAGTCTCGGCTGCAAAACCTCGAGCCCCGCGGTAAAGTCACTTGCCTATCGGTCTTTTACCGGATACATTTCGGTGAATGTGTACAAGAACTAGACGACCTAGTTCCACCCTCCCCTTTTTTACATCGGACGTCCAGACAAACGGAGAGGTGCCATCCGTACATGGTTGATATTCCCAGGACTCGTAGGAGGCGCTTCGCTTCCACTTTTCTCGTGCGTACTGCGAAAGAGTGGAACTCCGTACCGTTGTCAGTTATTCCCGAATTATAATACAACATGGGTGTCTTCAAATCGAGAGTAATTAGGTTTCATCTTGGTAAACGTGCTCCATCTTAGACCACATCAATGTTTAACATAAGGCAGGGTGTGGTCAAACGCGAACTAATCACGAATTTAAAAAAACACCTCTGGTGGGCTCCTTGCAACCGTGCGAACCACGTACTATAAAATGCAGTCAAATTAAGGGCAATGAGAAGGCAAAACGCTTTTTGCTTGGAATTCACTCTAGCGGGAAGCTTAATCGCGAAAAAAACGACATCAAATAGTGAAAGCAATGTAAAAGGCGATTAACACTACGAGTTTTTGCTGCAGGAAGAGGAAAACTGAATCAGATAACGTCATCAAATAAGATTTATTGATTTCGTAATGTGTGTATTCTAAACAAAATATATTTATTTATAGCTGTTGGGCTAGTTTTTGACCACTATCTAAGATGTTGTTCAGGCAACATAGAATTACTGGCTCTGAAGGACAGCTGCCGAAACGCACCGTTAGGTGCTAGGCGACCGATTCTCCACTTGAGGTTGAAAATCTGTCGCAATTCCATTCGCAAAATGCCCTACCACCATGCAAATATATCTAATACTTAAAGCATGATAAGTCTTCTCATATAAGGAGCATTGTGGCTAACAAAATAAACAAATATACAAGTAAATAATATTTTCCTAAGGAAACTACCAGAGTATATTCAGGTTAGGTATTTCAACTTAATCTCCCCTAAGCGTCTTCTAATTGTAGCTAAATATATCTTTTGCCCTTTTTCTTGAGTTCTTGTGCGGGTAGCTAATATACTTTTAGTTGCGGGTTTTTCAAGAACGATTAAGTTATCCATTTATCATCGTCGAGCTACGTCTTTCTCGGTTTACCGAGTTCTGGAAAGTCATTGACGGGTATTACTTCAAAGTATTTAGCTCACAGACTAAGTCAAAATAATGTATTAGATTTTTATCGTCGAAGACGCTCTCACGAAGATCCGTTACAAAATGTAACCTTCGAAGTAAAACACATCAATGACCCGCTTGCCCTCTAGTTACCCCGTGACCACAATCACTGCAAAGTGTTTGAAACGTGGGGACAAAAATAATGATAAATATACGCGATTTAAACCGTTTAAAGTTGTTTAATTACTATGTGTAATAATCCTGAAAACCTAAGACACCAAGATATTGATAGACAAGATGATTTATACTCCTCATTTTGTTTAAATTTTGAGGGTAAATTATAATCGGTGAATGATTCACAAATATAATCTGAAACATAATTAACCTACTTAAATAAATGCGTTTAAAATGGAATAGTTAATATACATGAGTAACAAAAGTGGTCCTAAAATTTATTTTAGAAATTGGTCTTAGATGACTCCAAACGTCGGGAAGAGGATTTTATTATTCTAGCAGGGCGTTGTCTGCCTGACAGATATTACTTTAAGATTCAAAGCTGTTCTACAATTTCTCTATAGTTAATGTTTTCAAATAAGTAACGTGTGTCACTAAATACTCGTAATATATTTGGGTTTGATTTGAGTATTTGATCTCATTTTATGGTTACATTACGATGGATGGGTTCATGTTGGAAAAAGAAAAACATGTTTGGTAGTATTAATTCTTAATTTAAATTCAAATGTCTAGTCCTAGGACTAGACTGCTAAGAATCCAGTATAAAACCTATTTCAGCACAGCAATTTAATTAATATTGGGAAAGGATGATTTATTGTATAGACCTAAATTGAATATTACATCGAAATGACATAGGATAATAGAATTTATTATTACTTAGCTCAGAATTCAGCATATTACATTTATCATTTTTCATGTTCTATTTAGAATGGCATCGTTTTCGATAAGAGTCATTTTGCTTCGCAGATATTTATTTTCTTTGAAAACATTTTATGTAAAGCTTTAGCTTGTCCAGATTATGTACGGGATATTTCCTATAAACCATATTATAGATGTGTCCTATAAAATTACTGATGAACATTAGCATTTTCTAAATTGATGACAAAATGTATACGTTACAAAATTTATACGTACCCTTAGAATGCCTAACAAGTTCGGTGATTATCCGTGTTCCATCTGATATAATAACCTTAACAATAGAACTTCACTTTGAAAACTATCGCGAGTTTTATCCATACTAACTTATTATGAAACGGCTAGGATACGCGTTATATTGTGGGATTGTGGGTGGAACATACCGCCGGCATGGAAAACTGTTTTCAACACCTGTGACTCTAATTTGTGCACCTGAATCGTGAGACTGATACAATTAGTGTGGTGTGTCATCGACCCTATTTTATCAATAATAGTGACAGTGCGACTAGTGACAGTTCTGACGGCGACTTGATAAATGCAGCTGAGCCGGGGCAGACAGCGCCAAGGCAACGTCAGTTACGCGCTGAGGCCCATGCTCGTCGCTTCGTGCAATCGTAACTCCCAGACGAAGGACTTCAAAACAGTCCGAAACTGGTCGGAATCTTTCAGGTAAATATAACGCGGGTCCTAGCCGTTTCATATTAATTAATATGATATTTGAATAACCTTAACAATAGAAGATCATTCAAATAACTCAAAAGTTCCGATCGTTCTTCATTACATTCATAAGGCAAAATTTTAAACGTATTTACATATTATGGCAAGGTTTTAGACGTAAAATTCAATTTTTAATTATTTCCTGCTGTCTTATCCTTTCTGGAACCTGTACTGTATCAGCCTGATCGTCCACTGCTGAACACAGCCTCCCGTAAGTAGGGGGTATTTGCCATAATCCCTACGCTTGGCAGGCGGCTTGGGGATCACAGTGCAAGATGACTATATAGTTCTTAAGAAAGGTGGGCAGCAGCCACCTTCTAGTATTTTTCCCTTAGTCGACTTTTACGATACCCGCATGGGAAGAAATGGGGTGGTGCAATTCTAACACGGTACCCCACGGGGGGACGGGAACTCATGATGTGAAAATTGTGTGTTATTTATTTTTAGCTGATAGACTTGCCTTTGGCTGTTATTTCACCTGATGGTGATATTGTGGTCGAAGCTGATGTTCAGGCTAACCTAGAATTACTGGCTCTCAAGAGTAGCTGCTGGATTACGGATTGTTAGGTGCTTGGTGACAGATTTTTTACTTTAGAGTGGTAGCTAGCTAAAATCGAAAAATGCCTTTCTACTTTGCTATAACTATCATCCTAAATGAACAACCGGCTCTACGGCTTATTGTGCCTACCAAAGCACGGAAGCGCTTAGTATTAATGTCACTAACGGTCACTCATTCAAGTCAATCACCAAGGCGGACGTTGCTTAAATTAGCTGATCGCTTGAACGTATTCGCAAAAATTCGCTACGAGTGCTTTTAAAAATTGCGTGAATAGCTGCTTAGCGATTGATTTAACGGCCAAAGATGTGTGGCCACAAAGTCAGACGTATATCGTATAAATCTTTTCGTTTTAATTATTTTACTACGCTTATCCCACGTTTGTTGGGTGTTAATTTTTTTTTATTATTTTTCATTGTGGTCTGTGAATATTTTCTTTAATAAAAAAAGGACGAAGTAAAATTACAAAAAAAAACGAACATAATATAAATTTGTTTGCACTACACAAGGACATAACAAGTTAAGTAACCAAGTTTTGGCTTACCTATTTCTGACCGCCTTTTTAAAGCCCTTCTGATATGAGATATTCTTGTTAGTGTCGAGCAACACCCATCTCAAGGGCTTACTCCTTACCTCAAGTTCATATAGAGGTTCATTCGAAAATTACGAAAAGTACCTAGAGGGACTATTATTTATATAAAGAGTCCGAACATGACGAGTACGAGACTATATCTCGAAAAATTGGAAGACGTTCAAGGTATATATTAAAATAGTATTATTTGAGATCACAATTTCTCTGAAAATAAATCAAACAATGTCAAGAAGAAAGATTTATATCGAAACACGATCGCAATCAAGTCAAGAGAAGATCACGTACAATTGTTTGTATAAGTGAACCATTGACTACGATATGAATTTGTTACAATTTCTTTTTGTTTTCATTTGAAGTAATTAATACTCAGTGAAAGATACCACCCCTGATTGCGTCCATCATAATAAACCAAATAAGGCTTAGGATATATTTTAGCAGAAATAATAAGCACTCGCCCTATAATACGAGTAGTACGAGAGTTAACGTTGCATATGCAATGATTGATCTCCCCTTCATAATATTACAAATCTGCTTCTCCAGTGCTGGTGAAGTTATGGTTAAAATTTAAAATCGGTAATTCAATTTAGGCGTCTACGACGCTCTTGTGAAGATCAATTCCTTGATTTTTGTGCTTGAAAAGTGACTGGACTTAGAAGCACATAGCATTCACCGAACTAAACTGCTCGTTGTTGTTCAGTACTTTGAAGATTTACTTATATTTCCTCATTGTATAACAACCTTGCTATAACATTAGCGTGCGATTCGAGCCATATATGAAATGAATCCTAGGGAATCTCTAAGGGATCTTTTTAAAGAAACTGATATATTAACTTTACCAAGTCTGTATATATTTGAAAATATTATGTATGTTCGGAAAAAAATGAGTAAATTTAAATAAAACAGTGACAACCACGATTACAACACCATGAATAAATATAAAATAACTGTACCAAGTTTTAGACTAGCAAAGACAAATAAAAGGTCCTTTTTAGGTAATTGTGTGCTGTTTTATAATAAGATTCCCAAACATATTACAATGCTCACAGAAGGAAAATTCAAATTGCACGTGAAAAACATTTTGATTAAGAAATCCTACTACACAGTTTGTGATTACTTAAACGACAAAAATGCCTGGAAAATTCCGCCTCTGCCAAGCCATCACATGTCTCCTACGTAATTTTAACAAATATTGTAATAATTGTATTATATTGTATATAACACATTGTAAAAAGACGTTTAAAAGAATGGCCCCGAGTTTCTTGCCCGTTCTTCTCGCAGTGGCTCTATAATTATTTTTTTGCTGAACGTGGCAGTACAATGTAGATTATTTCAATATTAAAATTTGTAATTGACCTTCATATGAGCGTCGTACACGCCTAAATTGAATAAATGATTTTGAATTTGAATTTGAATTAAAAATTATGTGTAATTTAATTCGTGAATTTAAGAATCGGAACTTTAGCTTCTATATTATTGTCTCTATTAAAATTAAGATAACTATTTCCATGTGTTTTTATATGTTTTATGACTCAAAGATATTATAATGCTCACAGAAGAAATATTCAAGGTGAATGTGATAAACATTTTGATTAAGAAAGTATATACAGTTTGTGACTATTTAAACGACAAAAATGCTTGGACACTTCCACTTCTGCCAAGCTAACCTGTCACTTACGTAACTTAAACAAATATTGTAATAATTTTATACTATAGTTTGTACCACATTGTTAAAAGACGTTTTAAAAGAATGGCCCCGATTTTCTTGCCCGCACTTCATGCTGTGGCTCTATTTTTGCTGATCGTGGCAGTAGTATGTTGAATATTACAAATGAAAAAACCCGTAATTGACCTTCATCAGACCTGTATTATCTATATTAAATAATTGTTTTTGAGTTTTAGACTTTAGTAGCACTCACTTCACTACTTAAGCACTGACACTCAACTATACTAGTTCGAAAGGATTCGTTCTTTTTAGCAATTTCAACAATTTGTGTTGTCAAGGAGCTAGATTGTCTCAAAGTCCACGGGTGGTGAAGTTTACGTTCATAAATTTCTCCAGATTTCATTTTACCGTACTGTATCAGCCGGATTCTCCACTGCTGAACACATCCTCTAATGATAAAATTAAAATCTATATGAACAGGTTTAGTTCCCACCCACGCGCCATGATATAAAATTTTGTACTCAAACAATTTGTAAAATAATATTTAGTTTCATTGAGGTTTATTCACTACGTTTTTAAAATTTTATCGATGGTTGACATGACAATCACATCCATTTACTCGCAGCGAAAGTTGTACGTGCAATGTGCACAAGCAAAATAAAGTCAAGGATTTGAAAAAGGTTATTACAAGACTGCCCAAAAAAGGAGTGTTATATCTTCAGGGTTCATGAATGTATGTTTGTGAGTTTCTTTATTTCACCATAACTTCTAAACGGCTCAACCGATTTTAAATGTATGATATATCATTAGATTCGTCTTGATAGTCAAGTGATACTAGATACATAAAAAAAGTGAAAATAACAAACTAGTGGATTTTAGGCGCTATATGAGATTTTATCCCAAACCCATCGTGTATCAAAATTAAGAGCTTTAAGAAAAACGATTCTATAAATATCTACAACGTGTCATTTTAATTTTAATGGAACGGTAAACGCTCAATGAAAATAAATAGTTTGCAATCGGGTTTAATTTATAAGTAAGTTACATACGTGTATTTATTTCTGAATTATTATGTCTGGGCGCATATTGATGAGTTTTAAACTTATACCACATTCTAATTTTTCGTGAAGATCTATTGAATATCATTCTGTTGTAAAAAACAAGGCAAACAACCAAAACTTAGTTTTTACAGTTTAAAATTTGACAATCCTCGCACAGTTCTCCTATACGGTTACATCTAACCAGTTCTAAAACAAATAGAGCAAAAATATCAAGCCTTTTCTCAACACCGTGAAAAATTGGTCTATATTTGCACCAGCCGTCACATAACATTTCGTAACTCATTTGACAACCCTAGCGAGGTCATTTCAAGTGAACATATCGTAGGATTGAAGGAGGGTTTGAACTAAAGTTAAGGTTGCCAACCGTACGGGGCTCCTCGTAACCGTTCTCTATCCCTCGGTTCCTCGAAAGACCACAAACACGATATATCTGGTCTTCTGTATGAGGCAAGAGTACACCATCAGCGTCGTACGAGATATTGACCTGGGGAAATTTATAACATGAATTTTCGTTTCAGGCAACATTTGTAGCTTACAAACATAGGTAAATAGGCAAAAATTCAAAGTGTTCAAGCCATTAATAAAATACAATTCTGTGGAGTCATTTAAACATGAGAAATAATACATTATCTTCCTTGCATTAATTTATTCGTATAAACGGCGGTATGCCTTTATTAAACAAAATACCATGAACTATATACAACACTACAGCTACTACAATAAAAGCACTTAGACAAACTACAAGTCATAGCAGACTCATAGGCAGTCCAAATGCTCCAGCCCACTCCCAGTTGGTAGCGTGCCCAGCATGCTGGCAGCATTGCCCCGTTGAATTGCAATGCTTATATTTATTATATTATTATTAATAATATTATTAATATTAATTATTAATAATAATTAATATTAATTATTATTAATAATATTAACTTATTTATTCTGTGGCATTAGTCATCTTAATCACACTACACTACATAGCGCATAATGTTTTCTCTTCTCGGTTTCTTACGTGTGAAGTTTTCTTTGGTAGGAAACTTGCAAAAAATATTTTTATTTTTTAAAACGTTTTGAATTCAATAGTTTAATATGTGTCTATTCAATGATTTATTACATTTCATATGCAAGATATATGTTCAAAGTTTGAAAGCCAATTTACGATATTTTTGATGCTCATGTACTAGTAAAATATTCTATGGTTGGCAGCCCTACCTAAAGTTGTGACATTTGTAGCGGACGGTGTCAGTTATTGGCACATCGAGACGACTTACGCGGCGCCCTGAGGTGAAAAGCAATTCAGTTCAGAACGAAATACGTTTTCTTTATCAGTTTTCACGCTTTGTTTTTGTATTGAGCACAAAACATGCCGTGGAGCTAAATCTGTAGCTTTCGCGGCTTTGATATGCTGTTAAAGCTTCTAAGGGACGGACAGATTTACTTATTGGCACATGATACGTATGAATTACCCTGTTTACATCCATATTTATATATATAACATGAAAGCTTTTTCAAATGTATTTTCACCAGTCTTCAGTCTGCTATGCCCATTAGATGACAAAACGGTCACACCCTTTTCATTGGGCATCGTTATCATCAGCCGGAAGACGTCCACTGTTCATCAGGGGCGTCTGTCATGAACTCAACATTGATCGTATTCTAGCACTTGTATCCATCGGCTTCATTAAGCTCTGACGGTGTCGTTAGTCCACCTAGTAGGGAGCTTACATCTTCGTAATTTGGTAACCACTCCAGAAATTTCCATCTTCATCGTTCATCGGTTCGTTTAGTAATGTGGACTATGGGTTTTTCCACTCGAACTTTCAAATTCTGAAAGCGTTGACATGATCCTTCGGTAAAATTATGAATTGAGTGAGAAACTTCGAGCATAGCTCTCTCCATAGCTCGCTGAGTGACTCTGAGATTGTCCTTAAGGGCCACAGAATACGTCGTCTACGTCTTGCTCGTATTAATAAATGCATCTCAAAGTAGAGATCAATCTTTAGGTTAGAGTACACGTAGAGCTTTCCATGACTTTTGTCATATTTTAAGTACGAAGTATTTAAACTCTGTGAATTTTTGCATGTGTTAGTTTAATAAAATAAATAAAAGGTCAAAGTCAAAACCATTTATTCAATTTAGGCATCTGCGACGCTCTAATGAAATTTTAATATTGAAATATTCTAATTTTACTGCCACGTTCAGCAAACAAAATTGTATAGAGCCACTGCGAGAAGAACGGGCAAGAAACTCGGGGCCATTCTTTTAAACATCTTTTAACAATGTGTTACTTACTTTCTAAATACATTTTATTTACACTTTTACTGGTTCATCAACTATTAATTAACATTATTATAATTATAATTCAATATTATTTATAACAACTGTCAAAACCTTTTTAACAAACCAATTTATAAACCATTACATATAAACAAGGTTAGTCCAGTAATATCATAAGAGAGAATAATACATTACTTAACTTTCACACAATCTTGATTGGGCAGCACTTCGTTGTTAAAGACTACTTTGAATATATATTTCGACACCACTGTGAGATCTGAGTTGTTCACTCTGAGCTTGCTTAAAGACGACTGACTTGCAGGGCAGAGCCCCTTTCAAATAACAACTTCGGCAGTCAATTGAAATAATTACAATTTTGGTTTACTATTAAATTATTTGATTATAATGTGCTTATAAATAACTATTTTAATCATAGGTATTATTACATTAATCTTATTATTGATTTTATACAATTATATGTATTGGACAAATTTAATATATTTAATATGACTAACGTCAAATCAAGTACTCTTAATTTTGAACCTTAAATAAATGTACAATGGTTCACCATGATACAAATACTTATTAATAGTTCCTTGCAAGTCCTATTTTATTCAACTTCTTAAAATTAAAACAAAGGACATTGCCTAAAACGTAAATCTAACGACACAATATTTACCTATGATATCACATGCATATTGCTGAGATTAATATATATGCTTCTGGTTTGACTATTTTTTGATTTAATATTTATTTTATCCCTAAATCTGAAAATAAGACTTCCATATATTCCAAAATATTTTTTCCGAATATTTTTTAAAATAATTGATCTTACGAAAATCTGGAAAACCAGAATAATAATATATTTATTTGGTCCAATATATGTACCTACTACAAAATACATCTATTACATTATATATTGAATAGGAAAATGTACATACCAGTGATTCCTTCTTATTAGTACGTTTTCCCTCTAGGCGTGTATACATGTACATAAGTTAATAATGTACATCTGTAAATTATTAAAAATGTACATCTGTACATAAGTTAATAATGTACATCTGTACATTATTAACTAATAATGTAGTGATTAGAGGTAATCCCTAGTCCTCACTGAAGGATACCCTGAGATTGTAAGGACTAGTTCACTTACAGGGTGCTAGTTAAATAGTGTTAGTTCGTGAGCAGTATTCTATGCAAGATTCGTGAAGTATATCGTAATTGTACTTTTAAATATTGCCTAAAACAGTGATCAAGAAAGGCGAATCACAGTAAACTTATGTTTCCTTTTTGTATATTTGATTATGTAATAAAATATATATGTAAACATGTCTATTATTTATAAAAATTTATTCTCCTGCAGTTTTTAGGATGCAAGTGTTAGAGCTATAATAGGAGCAAAAAGAACTGACAGTTGTAAGCCAATGTTCAAACTTGCCTTCCAAGTATATACATGAAGGATGTTTATTTGTAAAATCAAATATTAATAATTTTGACGTCAAGACTGCTAGAATACCGCGTAAGGTGAAAAAAGCATATCTACTTCTACCCTTAAATGACCCTAAGACCGTTTTCTATAGAAATAGTATATAATTGTAATGTGCACTAAATTGTATAACCATTTGCCAGATAAAATAAGAAATATGACTTTTAAACATTTAAAAAGAATTTATGTAATATATTAATGAACAAATGATATCATGATATTGATGACTTTTTAATGATAAAACACTTGACATAATTTCCAATAATATTTAGGAATAAAATGTATAATATGAATGAATGAATTATTCTGTGCAATTTAATTTTATTTTATGTTTGAATTCTAGTATGTAATAAACCTATTATATAATATTGTACGCCTCATCTGGCAAAATATGAAGACCATATTGTAACCCATACTGCAACAAATATTCTTGATTTTTGATTCTGCAACTAACTGTTATAAGTTCATGCTTAAAAAAATCTTTGTCAATAACCCGTTTTGTGAATTTAATGATTTTATATGTCTATGAAACAATTTTGTACATTTTTACAACGAGAGATGTGTACCAATTAAACATTAAATTTATTACAGAAAAAATAACCAATTCTCGTTATATTTCTTTACTCATTTTTTAAAATCATTTATTTATTAATATAATTTTCAATATTTGATTTGTTTATTATATTTGTTTAGTTGCTTCATTAAAGTTGGTCTAACCTAATAAAAAGGTGATTCTTATTTGCGATGTCTTGATTATATAATATCATTTTAACCGTATTTATGAAAATGTGTTTTTTAATTAAATATCCTGAATTAGTTATATAAATATGTGTTTACTACGGATATCTAAGTAACAAAACTGTATTTCACTTACCATGACAACGAAAAAGATTTGGATTATTTCTGACTTAACGTGTTTTCCGAATAATGGAAGCATCAATAGTAAATGCCAATAGCGGTCAGCCATCCAATTACTAACTGCAGGAAACATCGCTTGTATTTTTTTGGCTAAAAGGGTAACATTAGACCATTATTTCACTTGATGTTAAGTCATATTGTGGTCAAAAACTTTGTTCAGGCTAACCCAGAATTACTGACTCGCACTACTGGTAGCGCCAAGCAGTAGTGTTAAGGGGGATAAACGTTCTCAAGGACACACATTTAGGTGCTTCATGACCAATTTTCTACCTGAGCTGTAACAAGCGAGGCGAGCAACCGCAAAATACCCTATCACTATGCTATATAGGGTTATTGGAAAAATGCTAACAACCTCTTAGGTCCTAACAAATAGATTGAGATTTTTTTTTTGCCTTTTTTTGCTTTTGATAAGTACGAGGACCACCTGTTGTTATAAGTATCTTGTGCCTGTAATGTATTATTTCATATTTTAATTACTTTACTCGATGTAAATAGTCAAAACTCTATTCAAAGGGAGCACGGCGCATTGCAGTGTTGCCGCGGCGGGCGCTCTTGAAGTTCTTGAAGTTTCGAGTAGGTTTTAAATTTATTTTTTTATATACAAAAAAAAATCTCAAAATGTCAGCATGTTAAACCAATAACCCTGTATAACGACTGTCCTTCTAAGAAAACGACCGCAATCGACGGCTTGACGTGTCCTCCAAGAACGGACCGCTACGAACGTTTCTAAAATATAACAAAAAGTAACGAACTGGCTGAGTAGTTTGCTATAGTAACGAATACATTACACTATATCACAAGTGCTGGGCAGGCAGCCAATTGGTAGTGGGCTTAAAGTATTTAAGCTGCTTTTATGCCTGCAACAGTCGATGTTTTTGCTCTATACTATTTAAGTTGTAAAAGCTTTAGTATTTTGTAATATCTTATTTTTTTTTAATCTGATACACCAGCCTTTGACCACTATCTCACATGGAGTGATGATTGAAGATTGTTGTTCAGGATAACTAGAATTACTGGCTCTCAAGAACAGCTGCGGCCGTAACACACCGTTAGGTGCTTGGCAACAGATTTTCTACCTGAGGGTGGTAGCTAGTCAGGCGGGTATTCGCAAAATGGCCTACCACCATGCTGTAAAGACTGCTATCATAAGACAAAACCGGGATTGACGGCTTAGAGTGCCCCCCGAAGCACGGAAGCGCACAGTAGTAATGTCATTAACGGTCACCCATCCAACTCATGACCGCGGCGAACTGTTGTGCGGACCTATTCAGTTGTAAACACTCACCTTGATACATAACACACACAAAAACACACCCTACACGCTCCCACACACACACACCCTCCCACACACACACACCCTCCCACACACTCTCTCACACGTACACCCTCACACACCTACATATTTATTTACTTCTTCATACATAACATATTTTCTAATACCAATATAAATAATTAAAAAAAAAACTGTCATATCAAAAATCTCATGTACCTATTACATATAGTAGTTTTACAGAGTTCACTTGTACACATTACTCATTGTATAAAATCGCTTATCTGCGTCCCAAGACACAGGCCTCGGCTTAGTTTGGGACACAATGCTTACCTGGGATCAGATGAAACTTAGTTAACTTCGGATAATGATTGTATACTACTAAATTGTAAACTTAATTGGAAATAAAAAATATTTGTATTGTATTGTATTGTAAAAAGAAACAACTTATGGACACACACACATTTATTTTATTTGAAATATAAAATTAATATATGTATACGATGACTCACAAGTTCCCGCAACTCACTTTTGGTACTAATTTGGGCAGAGGTTCCACCTGAAGGGTGTACTAGTACTGAGTCTGGTTACTCCTGGAGTTATCACAATAATTCTGAGCACCTCGCTTTGGAAGCCACCGTTTGTATAGAGAAAAATACAGCTGATAACGCGAAAATAGGATTGTGAGAGATTCGGGCCTAGCTCAGCAATATATTAGGTGTAACAGAACATTGTTTAACTTAGCTGATCGGTTAAGAATGGTAAAGCAATCTTCGCTACGAACGCTTCAATAAAATAAAGGCGTAATACATGTTTTATCTGAAGGAATACTTCTTTTTGCAGAATTAAATTCTATATTCCCATGTTAACATGAGCACCAAAAGGCAGTGGCGAAGCTCGTCAAACGATCTACGCGCCGCCAACTACCAGTTAAAGGGGTGTTAACATCCCGCTGACCATAAACTTTTCGCTTTTGTGAACATTAAATCGAGGAAAAAGCCAATGTTACCAAATTGCTGCATTTTCCCTATTGAAGGGGAATTTTCAAATGACTTAGGGTCTAATAGAAGGTTTATAATTATTTCGTTGTTAATCGGCTCAAAACAAAGAGGAGGTTCTCAATTCAACTGGTTGCTTGTGTGTTACCTCATAATTCTTTGTGTAAAGATTTTGATGATATTTTTTTTATCTAGAGCCAGTGATTGTCATGAGGTCCCATTTGAAATTGAGTAAGATCTGACTGATCTTGAGTTATCCGTAATAATGCGTATTTAAAAATTGAAGTCGGTGACAGAAATCTGTCGCCAAGTATGTAACGCTTTGTTCCGTCAGCTGCCTTTAAGAGCTAGTAATTTTAGATTAGCGTAAACAACATTCAGCTGTCCTTGAAATTCAAGGTTAGCCTGAACAAATTTTTTGACCACATCATCACTTACCATCAGGTGAAATAGTGGTCAAAGTTTAACCTACCAGCTACAAAAAAAGGTGGATTATCGCAAAATACCTCAAATCAAGGGAGGAATTTTGCACTCACCGCAGGGCATGTACCCGTGCAGGGCATGTAAAATTAAATACCAAAGTAGTTTAATTCGAAGCGCTGACCTGCGTCTGTTAGTCGACCTTCGGCACGCCTAGGATTTTACTATTTCTTAATAGTTTCTCAGACCAAATAAAACGAATCCACCTGATTAAAAAAAAACATATTTTTTTAAGACCCTTCCGTTAAATTTTAGATTACTTCCTACAGTACAACCGTTCGAAGTTCGAAAGACATCATCAAATATCCTATGACCCAGTTGTAAAAATAAACACGTTTTCCTGTGCCAAAACAAGGCATTTTATCATACCACCTGGCAACACTAGAAAAGCTAACCTCGCCCTCAAAACATAGCTCCTATTGTGTTCGACAGACATTAAGTGGAATTTACGAGCAGCCAATTTTAGACAAGACTTAAGTACAGGCCTTAATGCCCTCCCTACCGGCGTAAAGGGAGCACAACATATTTTTATTAGCTTTTGATCCTGAACAGACCTGCCACTCTATTTTGAATTATGAACTTCATTTTGTTTGTAAAGTACTTTTTGACCGTATTCCAAAAAAAGGTGATTATGAGATCGACAGGTGCTTTTTATTTTTAACCGAGTTACAAAAATGGAAGAATATGGGTCTACCGGAGAATTGTAGGCGCGGGTTAACAGATTTATTTTTATGTCTCTATTCTTTTAATAGTTCATTCCGTTTTTTTTACTGGATCGTCCAATTTTGGTAATTCTTCTTTTGTTGGACAGAATATACCTTTGTATATGTAGTTGGTCTCATTTAAATTTAATCAATATCCATTACGTAATTTTTAAGCAACCTAAAAGACATTGCAGGTCCGCAGGCAATCAGTAGGCAACGTGCCAAGCATGTTGGCACCATTGCCCTGTTGGATTGTAATGCTTATTCGTTGAACCAAACATGTGCCAGCATTTAAGTTCATAACCATCGCAGAATACAGTTATATTGGAGATAAGCAATAATTTACAATGCTAATAGCAGATACACTACTCTGTCAAGGAAGTACCGGGAAAAATAAATATTACACAAAACGTTAATTATTCATTCAAATTTATTTTGTCACCTTATGACAACACAGTAATGTAATGTAAACAAAGTATGATCCTTCAGAAACGATACATTTACACTTTAAAAAAATCCAATCATCGAAACTTTTTTAAAACGCTTTTTCCGGAATTGAGTTCAGTTCTTGCCGCGAATTGCCCTTTATTTCTACCGAATGAAAACGAACACGAAATGGTAATTTGAGTTTAGGAAAAGAAAAAAGTCAACTGGAGCAATATCTGGTGAATAAGGTAATACATAATAATCGTTATTAATAATCATATATTTTCGTTACTTGTTTATTGGTTCGATGTTTTTGTCCATTATGAAATTTGCAATACACACAAAATATAACAGATGCACTCAAACCTCGCTCCCAAATGGAAAATAGTAGTGCCCATCTAACAACAACAAAAATAGCAAAGAATTGGATTTTGGAACCATACAAATCGTCAATTCCCGATAATTTTTGAATGAATGAATGTGCGTATACAAATTTACTCATATGTACTATTTCAACGGTAGTGTGGGTTCTGTTCCTGTTCTGCTGAAGGGCCAGTCAGGCATAGGTTTTTCTGAATGTAATCACAAACAATTTTTTAAAATATTTATATTATGATTATATAATGCCCCGTGGGGTGCCGGCCTAGAATGTCACCCCGTTTTCTACCCCCTCCCTCTTACTACTAAGTATAAAATGCCGAAAAGTGGGCAGCAGCACCTTCTGCTGTCAAACAATGCAATCCCCAAAGACGCATGCCAAGCTTGGTGATTATGGCATACCGACATACTCTGATGACAGATTTGGGGAACAAACCGGCTGATACAGTATATATAATATCACATTAAATGAAGACTAACAAATGAGTAATGTTAATCATAATCACTTTGAAGTTGTGACCTGTGTCCATGCATAATAAACGTACACGATATTATTGCATCTACATGTACAGAAAATGAAACATCTTCCAATTTCAAGGAAACGGTTTTTTTACAGTTCATAGGTATTAATATTCAAAATAATGAAGGTCCGAATTTTAAAATGGTGCCTGTTGAACCGTACACGTACAAAGATTAAACTTGCTTAAGTTTCAATTTTCTTTATTTCATCTGGCACTCAGCCAAAAACCAATTGCTAGTGTATTAGCTTGAAACCGTGTACGAAATTAATTTAAAATTTAAATTCTGTTAAGGAATAAGTTTCGAAAAAACTCTGATGACAATAGATTGTGAGTTTCAATTAGACCGCAGGAATCCGAACAATGGACATCTCTGAATGAAGCGAGAGACGGAAGGTATAATGCAGTCGTTCGAAGAAAGTCTAAGACGTACTTTCTAAAGAAAAGAAATACTTGGTTCTGCTTTCCGTTTCGTTTATTGCTTCTCTGGAACTATGTTTGTTTATTCCTAATTGTAAAATTATAAAGTTACGGAACTGACTATTATAGTGCTCGCTTATTCGCTCAGGACAGATCGAATATGTTAAGCAACGTCTGCAGTGGCGATGACTTGGATGGGTGACCGGCAGTGGCATTACAACTGAGCGCTTCTTAGTTGGATAGTTTGTGAATGCCGTTTGGCTAGCTACCCTAAAGTAGAAAATATGTCGCCAGGCACGTATTGAAGCAATGATAGCTGAGCGGTAATGAATGACATAATATGAAAGAACGGTAATCAATGAATTTTTGTCTAATCTGTGTTATTAAATTTTTAAATGATTAAGTACGATTTTATTGCAAAGGAAGTATATACTAGCCGATCATAAATATAAAAGAGGTGGTTATTCAAACTACGAATGTTAAGCTATAATGCTTTGCTATAATATGCTCAAGAGAAAAACAAATACTTATATAATATTACTCACATGTTCTATTCAAAGTCATCAGAATTGAGCGAAGCAAAACGTATCTTCCTTTGATGGTAAGTTTATTGACCTTATTAGAATTCCAAACATGGACTCCAAATTGAGCAACTCTACCACACGCTCCGTATGCTGTGGCTTCTGAAAACTTTGCTTGTTTGTTACTTACCTGTGCTTGTATACATAAACAAACATAATTATACCTATCTGTGAGCTTTGCGAACTCAAACGTGACCTCTTTGACATGTTTGATGAGATAAGACTAGATGCAGTTTAAAATAAACATAGTCGACATATCGAACGTCGTTCAATTTCGCTGTTACTTGGAAGATAAGGCTAAATTAGCCTCTTAGAAGCTTTGTGTGCTCGAAAAGGTGAAACGGTACTTCACGTCGCTTGCAGGTTTATAAGGTTCAGATTCGTCCTCGGAGTGTTCAGAGGAGTGTTTCTTGAAAGCCTAAAAACTTGGAATATTCACGGCATTTTCTGCTTTGCTTACAATATGGAACCAGCTACCATGTGGAGTGGTTCCGAACTGGAACGACTTAGGAGCCTTCAAGAAGAGAAGATATTCTCTCCTCAAAGGCCGGCAACGCATCCTAGAGACCTATGGTGATGCGGATGTTTGTGAGCGACGATGATCGCTTACCACCAAGTGAACCGTATCCTCGTTTGCCCTCCTATATACCTAGCCTAACATTATTATCGAAATATTGATCGAGGCTTCGATTCCCGGGGTTTTAGTATTTGGAGTTTTTCAACATAGATATTTAAAGTAGTCGTACTTAGTCTGGAGCTGCCGTATATGGTCATATGTGGGTCTTTGGAATCCTTTGCCTACTCCTTTGGAAATAATAATAATAGTCAATATAGTCAGCTGGAAGACGTCCACTCTTGAACAAATGCCTAACCACAGTACGCCACAATTAGAAAGAGAGAACAAAGAGAATCTAGAGAGCTTACAATCAGACTAAGAGTATCAGCCCACTGCTCCTTGACGCTGCTGCTGAGTGGCGGATATCGCTCTTATGCCACACTTGGTGCTGGAAGTGATCACGGGCAGCTCAAACAACTAATCCTAGTAGAAGGACACCGATAGCAACACTATCTGCCTACAACAGCATTCAAAATCAAAAACCTGGAGTTAATCTCGGACAATTAAAACATCAAACAAAATATTATTGATAATTCAAATAAAAATCGACGGATCCTCGACGGTCAAAAACGAGAAAAAAGGTTTAATCCAAGGTGCGTATTGCATTGTCATGTGACAATGCAATACGCAGGGAAGCCCACTTACAAATTAGTTCCATCCAGATGGCGCTAAAACATTTGGCACGATCTGAGTTGTACAGAAATGGTAGATTTGAATGTACTCGTATTCTATATTTTTATTATTATTAATATGTGCGACCTGTGTAGGCGTTTAAAGTCGAGCAATAGGTGTATATTGTTTTCTGGATAGGTCAGAAGGTTTCCCTCACTTAAATACTAAATTTGTTGAATTACCTATCATACCATCTGTCTGATATAGTGATGGAGTCGTTATATTTTTGAAAGTTAGTATTGGGGTTGACTTGTTTGTAATAAGTCACAAATTATCTCGAAATACACTGGACACAATAATTGGTTTTCAGGATGTAATTTTTTACAGATAAAACAAAGTGCTATTTATACTGACAAGTTATTGGTACCCTTTATATTTATCCTTTCGAATGTCTACATAATTTTGAATGTGGTCGTGTATCTGCAAGATAAGTAATTGAACTTTTATTCTATATATACACAGGGAATAATTGTTAATTAATGTTTTAACAGAGCTTCCCCATTTTTTCCCCCATTTCCAGGTCACCGAACTTCAACTTTCCATTTACTTGTTTCCTAGTTTTTAAATAAACTTCCTTAACTTAGTATTAACTTAATAATCGTCCAATTACGAGTAGGACTCGCGCACGAAGAGTTCCGAACCATTATCAATACCACATTAGACACAATATTATAACCTTTTTTTTAGTTTTCAAGTGTACGTGACTCTTCGTGCGCGAGTCTGAATGACATTTATAATGGTTAATTTTTTAGGGTTCCATATCCAAAGGGTAAAAACGGGACCCTTTTATTAAGACTTCTCTGACCGTCCAGCATCTATCTGTCAACAGGCTATACTTCATGAACTGATGATATGTAGTGAATTATGATGATGATAGCTATAAGTTAAAATTTTCACAGGTGATTTATTTATGTTGCCGTTATAACAACAAATACCAAAAAACGGCTCGAGTCAGACTCGCGCACGAATTCTTAGTTATAGGGCCCCGTTTTTACCCTTTCAGTTCTGAACTCTAAAAAATAAGCTATAATATTATACATGTCATTCGGATTACTGTGAGAAAAACTTGTAACGCTAATCTTTGCTTCTGCATATGTTGCTCGAACTATTGAATCTCCTGAAGATGCATAGAGTAGTAGAGGCAAAAAATATCGACACTACTCCCAACTAAGCTACGCAGCTAATATGCACGCCTTACGAGGCGATTAATTTTAAAGAATTTACAAAAAAAAAATGGTTGAATTGTCAATAGACATATTAATTATTAATTTATGCTATTATTATCATCGAGATATACGTTACACTAGAGAAGACATTTGAGACAAAAGTACCTGCCGTTTTTGCTAATCTTAAACTTAAGTGCACTTCAGCGCTTTACTAGATCGGACTGCAGTCTAGAACTAATTATATCGTCTAACCAAACGATCCAAACACGCAGCGCCACAACACTTGTAGACTAATGTTTCGAAGAAAAAGTTCGCTTACAGCGCTTAAGCTAAGTGCATCATCTAACCAAACTATTCAAACATGCAGCGCTGACTACTTCTGAAGTATGGTTTCTCAATATCAAAGACTATCAGCACACAGAACGGACATGGTTATTGTACCTACGAAACTTTGTGAAGAGTATATTAGTTAAAAAATAGTAAAAAAAAGTATAACTGAGGGTCACTAACTGCGCAATTCAGTTTTTGAAAGTAAATGTACGATTGGCTTTTTACTAGAAACAAAGTGTTACTAACTTTTTTAATCTAGATTTTATATTATTATAATATAAAATCTAGATAAAAAAAATACTAAATCGTATTTTTCATACATATTTAAGTACATATTATATTTTTTAATAAAGGTTTTTTTTAATATATTTTATTCAATCCGAATTTCACGTATTTATTTAGTAACTTATGTTAAGATATTACTTACAAGTAATTGACATATGTAATATATTTATGAGGGGAATAATAAAGCACTTGATTAAGTCGCTTTTCAAATATTTATTCCAAATTTTTCCGGCCAATTGGGAGTTATAATGATAAACAGACACGTCAAACTTTTTTCGTCGAGATTAAAAACTAGTTAATTGACTCAATGTTGCTAGTTGTCATATCTGTCCACTTAGTCTATGAATTTCACTCCGTGAACATGGCTGCATATGCGGTCGTGAAGCATTGTCTTTCGCGATTACAAATGGACAAAATAATAATGTATTCTTGTTTAATATCAAAATCTAAACTTATTTTATACTTATTCACTTATTTGTGAAAGTGATTCCACCGCTTTTATTTGTTTTTCCAGACTGGTTTTTGCAGTATCTAAGGACGCAGGATGGCAATTTTCGTCGAAAAGCGCGTGTGATCTCTATGAGTGACCAGCTGCGTGTGGGTGGGTATATGCCGGCTGGCTTCTCTTACCTATTCGACTTTGTTCGTTTGAGATGTCGCGTCCAGTATATCTATAGGTCAATAATTATTATATGTTTTTTCACTAGTTCAATATTATTTACAAAATTACTAATTTACGAGAGGAAAAATTAAAGTCACGTGCGGGCTTCGAACCCACGTCATCCACCCTTTAGCCGGGGTATGCTCTGACAGACTGAGCTAACATAATAATCGTTCATAACTCATGATTATAATTTTTACTCTCGTAAATTTGTAATGTAATCCGCAAAACATACGTTATTGCAAAAATATAAATGTTGAAATTCAATATTAATTGTTGAGTGAAGAATTTTTATAGCAACAACAATTAATTTACATTTTTTTAGTTGATTTGATAAGTCAAATAGCGTCAGTGATATTCACTAATTTTAATTTTAAGTTACCGATGGAAAAATTCACTTCTAAACCAATGATCCAAATACAAATTCGACGTTCTTTCTTGTGCAGCAGTAAGTGATTTACGACCTGGTGCCAGCAGCAAGGCAGGTCTAAGTAAACTTATTTTTAAAATAATCCCTGAGCTTTGAGAATTGTAGGCAATTAATAATGATTAGGCTAGAAAAGCCTGAGCTTCAAAAGAAGCTAATTTCATTTTAATTGCTTATTTTTAATAAAATAATTATGTCGATCAAAATTCTTTTTACGTAGTTAACGTCATTTTTAGTTCAGGTTGCACTGCGTTTGACCACATCTTGCCTGATGTTAAGCATTGATGTGGTCTAAGATGGAGCACGCTTGGCGCATTTCTCAATCCCGCCAAATGCCTCAAGTTGGTCTTTGCCAGAGCCGTCCCAGGGGTGAGAGCAGTACCTACTCAACACAGGATCTTATTTGCGCTTTGTAGAAAGTAAGCCTCTATCCCGGTGTGAAGTACAGTCTCACTTTTGAGAGGATGCTAAGTTTTTTTTGTATCTAACTGAGCCTCTGATTCTATATACGAGCCAAAATTTTGAGTCGACGAAAGAGTGACACTAAGAAGGGCTAGATGGTCTGTGACCGGCATACATCCCGGAAAGTTGGAGACAGTTGAAATGGTCTCCATTTAGCAGAGAACAAACCCGCCTGGGTCTTATTGGCATTGAACCTGACCAGGTTGGCATCGCCCCAGTTGAAGACTGCCACCAAAGAAAATCCTTGGTTTTATTTGGTGCTTTGACATTCTATGATATCAGAGCCAAATGTAATATTAAATTTTTGTGTAATTCCCATGTTGCGCCAGATTTGGTTCGTCCTATTAAATAGAGAGCGAACTTTAAGACACTAAGACCAACGGTCATGGTGACTAAAGTGTTTGGAATCTCTACGTTCTGGATTATATGTTCGCGGCGGGTATTAATTGATTTTTTCTTGACAGGTATTTTCAGTAGCTATACATAACTGTGGCAATATGTTCGCTCTCTATTTCATTTCATTTCATACCTAGATGATCCGAGTAATTCCTTTTCGGAATAAGATACTCGTATTTTAGGTTCATTGGGCCCTTTATATAATAATGTTAATTTAAACTTTGTAAACATACCTACTGTATTAATATTTATTTTATTACTAGGTTTGAATAGAAAACATAAGTTGATGTTCCATTCTCTCGAGATATTTTCACAGGATTTTAAAGGTTGAGTACCTAGTACTCTTGTCTGGGCGTTTTCCCCAGTATTGTATCCTTGTGAATTGTGTCTTTAAAACGGTGTAACCGCAGGTTTTTAATTATAAGTTTTTTTTAACAAACTTATCAATTGTACGAACTTATTAATTAGTAATTATTACGCTGTTTATATGTGAATAATTTGATACAATAAACGTAACGACATACCCTTAGTTGTTACCTTAAAGTAGACATAGACAGTAAATTACTGGCACACGATACATAACAACTGTGTGTCCAAGGGTGAGGGGCACAGTGCAATTCGTCAATCAATCAGATAGGCCTTGCACGTGTGTTTCGTCACAATACCAAAAAATTATGTGTTAAAACTTGGGGGTATCAAGTGATAAAAGTGTCTGGAGAAGTCTAGACTTATATCTAAATAGTTTCTGCTGGATTCTAGTAAAATTAAGTTTTTATTTTTCGTATATTTCATTTTTACAGTTACGTTGTTATTTAAAAATTTAAAGAACTAGCAAAGATTCAATTTACAAATAAACTCTAGAACACAAATACTCCAGCGAGCGCGAAGCTTCGGCAACAATGCTTATATAGGTATGTCCGGATTTCCGGTTGTTTTCTCTTGTAGGTCGCATTTCTCAACTGATCCTCTTGAAATTTTGTGAGCATGTTCGATAATTATATTGTATCATTTTCGATTCAGTCTAAGTCAAGCGGCGGTGATATGGGGTTGAAAACGTTAAAAACCTATTTCAGTCGAAAGGTATTCCGCTTGCAGATTCACTGGTAGAGTAAACATAACGTACTATTTTTTTTTTAATTTGGGCAAATGCGTTTATGCATATTCGACTGCTGGGGAAAGCAGCTGGGGAAAACATAATGTACCTAACCCAATTAAGTGCCGTAAGGGTAAGCAGATAACAATAAATACATATATATTATACCTCATACGGTACTTATGACTATTTTCATGCATGATTCCCTTCGTTTGAGTACATTGTCCCGCTGGAATGTTCGTGTAAATAACATTAAGCGTGCGGATGCGTGTCGCACAACGCTTTTCATGTCATGGATGTTTGTGCATGATACCATTTCACGGTTTTATTTGCGCGTATGTTTCGTATAGCTTCGTATTTCTGGGCCCATAACCATAAAATTTGTCAGAAGTCAATGTGGGAAGAAAATCTCTTTCGTTTTGTTATTACGTTTTATTTTTGGTATGCGTGTTTGCGTTTCCGGTCTGGTTGGATGGATGTGTATTATATATTCACGTTTATTTTTCAGTTACAGTTGAAAAATTTTAAGCAGCGTAGTTTGATAAGTCGTTTCAATCGAAAAATTCAGTTAAGCAACGTCCGCTGCGGTTATGACTCGGATGGGTGACCTGACCACTGGTGGTATTACTATATAAGCCGTGCTTTGCAGGATACGTTTAGCCTTCAGTCCCAGTTGTCTTAGAATGGCAGTCGCAATAATATTGTGGTAGGGCATTTCGCGAATGTCTTGATACCTACCACACTCAAGTAGAAAATCTATCGCCAAGCACCTAACGGTGTGTTCCGGCAGTTGTCCTTGATCAATATATTCGGTATCATGCTTGATGATGCTTGTGAGATAGTGGTAAAGGCTTGCTATCAGCTACTATTAAAAAAACACAGGTTCAATAGCCTTTTATGACTTCTCACTTCTCACTTAAGTAAGTGATATTGAGGTTTAGGAGGTAAACAGACTTAGTGTGGAATGAGAACTGGATTGACACACAATGTGACGCACATAGTGTGTGTTTGTGTGTGTGGTGTAAGAATGATTTACTTTGGCGGAAAGGGACTTCGCTGCGTGACTCCAACTAATACTTCGCAGATTTTTTTATAGAAAAAATCACTATTTTTATAATACAAATGCGAATGCAGGTCTATCTAATTGGTATAAATATACTACGGTTTGAATCCCGTCGCGGACTTCAGCTTCACCGTATGGTGGAAGGGCATTTTGCGAATGCCCGCCTGGATAACAACCACTCTCAAGTAGAAAATCTGTCGCCAAGCACCTAACGGTGTGTTCCGGCAGCTGTCTTTGAGAGTCGATTCTAGGTTAAGCCTTCGACCACATCATCACTTGTGACATTGTGGTCAAAGGCTTACCTATCAGCAATAATAAAAAAGGTACTGAGCACATAAGATAACAAGATAAAATATAAATATAGGATATTTACCTATACAATTGAAGTTGAAGTCCACAACGGAACAATTAAAATTAAACCTACTTGCAGCAGAGAGATTTGTATGACATTTGTTCGGTAGTGGCTTTGAAACAACACAGCTCGTGACTAAAAACTATGTATGAAATTGTTCTATAGCGCACTTACCTATTTACCAAATAGTTCACGTAGAAGCAGGATACACATATTGTACCTCTCTTACGTAACAATTGTTCTACTTCGTCCTTCTTAACCCAAATCCAATTTCGCCTGATTTTGTTTCAAAGCAAAATGGAACATTTACCAATTAAACCTTAGTTTGAAAATTCCTAAGCGACGACAGTTTGCATTTTAGCGACCATTACCTACAGTCCCACGTATCTAAATGCAAATGTGGCCTCCGTTTTACTAATGCACTTAATATGATAAATGGTTCTATGTATTAGTTGGTTTATATTTACTCATATTTCTTCGAGTGGCATGACCTAATTATACAGATTATTTACTTGTACTTCAAGGAGGGGTCGACTCATTCATGCAGTATAATACCTATATCTAGATATACATCATTATGACTATCCATCATATTCCAAAAAAACTTGATATGATACAACAATTAACCAGCAAAGTGAGAGACAGGCTCGCGCACCAAACGTCATCAAACTGTTATTGGCCCAACAGAATAAAAAGGAACAGAAAGATCACTCAGCAAAAGCATACCAATAAATAAGCGACTCTAGCTGGGTAGCAATAAAGTGCACTTCAGCTCGCAAAGCACGAAGAACATAATATTTGTATTCACCTACAAGGCGTCTCTTTTTCTATTGCATAGCCATTTTCTGACATAGCACACACCGTACTATAATCCCGTCCGGACGAATAAGCCGACGTACCTAAAGTACAGTGAGCCAGGCCTATTGCTTTTAGGGTATCAGGATAGAATGGCACCCCCTTATATATCTCTGTGGGAGTCGTAACAGGAGATGACGGGAAAAATTCTAGAAGGCGGGCAGCAGCTCCTACTGAAGAACTCCTGTCCTAAATTGCGATCCCCAATTCGCCTGACAAGTACGAGGATTGTGACATATCTCTCATTCCCAATGAGAGAGGTCTTTGTTCAACGGTGGATATATAACGGCTGTTGACATATTTACCAACTTGGCTTTTTACTTTTACATGGCACCACACGTGGTGATTTGTTTGGATCTCCTCCATTAATAATCTTGAGCTATTCTATGAAAAAAAACGGCTAAGTGCGAGTCGGACTCCCGCACGAAGGGTTCCGTACCATTAGCTATACAACATTAGACTTCATATTTTAACCTTATTTTGTTTTTATGTGCGCGAGTCCGACTCGCACTTGGCCAACTTTTTGTATTTGTTGTTAAAACGGCAACAGAAATACATCATCTGTGAAAATTTCAACTGTCTACCTATCACCGTTCTTGAGGTACAACCTGGTGACTGACGGACGGACGGACGGACGGACAGCGAAGTCTCAGTAATAGGGTCCCGTTTTTACCCTTTGGGTATGGAACCCTAAAAAACAACCGAACACATAATAATATCAATTTTTAATAGATACATCTCTTTACAGGATGTACCTCGTATATGGCTTTTTTATTACCATTTGAACGTATGGATCACTTAAAGTATGATAATAGAAATGACGATAATTTTGTAATTAAAAACTTGAGTTGCATTACTATATCTGATTTTTAAATTGATACATTGCATGCTACTCGTTGGTATGCGTGGTTCAGACATTTAAATATTTTTCAGGCTGCTTAACTGGAAAATTCACTTTGTGAGATTAATATTTGAACATTTTATGCCGAAGATATATGACGCCGTGACACGAAATGAAACATTGTTTACATATTAAATCACTGTCATAGGGAACGGTCATCGAACTGATTTTAACGCTATATTCATTAATAAAAATAACTAAATCGCAAGTCAATAAAAGTCATTTTATAGCTACGATAGTGAAATACAGTCACATACTTAAATTAACAGAATTTTTTAACAAAGAACTACCGACTTCGATCTTAAAAAACGCATTATTAGGGATATCTCACATACTACTAGTCAGATCTCACTCAAATTTAAATACTACTAGTCAGATCTCACTCAAATTTAAATAGGACTACATGACATACATCAGCTTTCGAATAAAAAAAACATCAACATCGTTACACCCTGTAAAGAGTTATAAGGTAATAAAGACAACTAAAACACATATACAGTAAAATTGAGAACCTCTTTCTTTTTTTGAACTAGGTTTAAAAGAACTGATTTCTAACGCTGAAAAGTACGAAATAACAATTTTAGATTTTCACAAGTTATTTAATACTTTTGCAGTGTTAGCAAGTCAGCTCCGTTTTTATGTATATTTTTAACTCTGTTTTTAGTTATCATACTACTTTTAAAATTCTTTTTCACTCTGGCACAAATCCCACAAAATAATAGGCACTATCAGCAAGACTCGCAATTACCATATCATCGAGGTATAGGCATATTGGCAAATCCCTACTTCTTCCCGTTACATGAGTGCAACTTAAAAATCGGCCAAGTGCGAGCCGGACTCGCGCACGAACGGTTCCGTACCATTAGCTATACAACATTAGACTTCATATTTTAACCTTTTTTGTTTGAACGTGCGCGAGTCTGACTCGCACTTAGCCAACTTTTTGTATTTGTTGTTATAGCGGCAACAGAAATACATCATCTGTGAAAATTTCTACAGTCTAGCTGTCACCGTTCTTGAGATACAGCTTAGTGACAGACGGATGGACAGTGAAGTCTCAGTAATAGGGTCCCGATTTTACCCTTTGGGTACGGAACCCTAAAAAATACAAACTCGATAATTGATGTTAGCGATGACACACACCTCTTACATGGCCTACCAACAAAACATCATCAAAATAAATTCATAATTGGCGGAGTTATAGCGTAAAAAGCATTCAAAATATATAGAATCAATTCGATAACCCTCCCAACTTTTGAAGTCGGTTATGAAGCGTTTTTAGAATCATTCCATATAATTTCGTTAAACTCAACTAAACTTAACCCTGTGTCAAATTATACCAAGCACAGAATTTGCTTTTAAGTCTCAGACGCAATTTTTCCAGACCGAATGACAAACTACCTAAACTGTCTCTGGGGAACTTAAAGGCAAACAAATTTTTATCCCATTTTCAATAGCCAAATTCTTTTGGAGAATATTCCGGTCTGAGCATAAACGACATTTTCAAAGGGCGAGCTCAATCGCGATTGCCAATCAAATAAATATCGACTGGTGAAATCCACTTTACCTATATAAAGTGACGGAGGCTGCGGCTGGGATGAAAATTTAAGGGCCTACTTGACAAGTAACACGCAAGGATACTTGGGAGATAAGATTACAATCAACGTGAAATTGTCTGACCTACATTTTGACAGTACATTTGTAGGGATACGGGAATCAAATGAGCACATCTTATGTCATGATAGAAGCTGTTAACCAATTGAAAATAGAGATTATCAGGGGCCCGATGCTCTTAGCTATTCAACGGCGTTAACGCAACTTAATTGCATGAACATTTTAGTTTTTGACAGTATCGTAGTCTGCCCGCTATTTAGGTTCGATCGCAAGTCAATGCCTTGCTATCAATAGTTTTTGACATATTTGGTATGCTGTAATCTATTTTGTTGCGATTGCGTTGTTACAGGGGCATAAAATCGGTGTGTTCCATATTTTGGAGTTTCTTATTACGTATTTTCAGTGGCAACATTTGGAAGCCATAGCACAGCCATACGATAGCGACGCGATTGCTATACAACTGCGATTAGGAGCTTGAATTATCGTTAGATCCGAATTTGACATAACAGCAGTTTGATCGCAGAAGCATCCCAGTAGTGTGACGTTTTAGTCAATAGCTAAGAGAATTGGGGCCTTGGTGTTGAACATAAGCCCACAGACGCAGCCTAGGTTGAATATTTGTGGGCCGATGATGGTGGACTTCGATGCGGCTAAAAATGACAATAATTGTGAACAGAAAGAAAGTTTACTTTAATTACATTTAAAATTATGACTCCGTCTATACTAATATTATAAAGAGGAAAGATTTGTATTTAAGTATGCAACGAATAAACTTAATAACTACTGGAACGATTTGGATGAAATTTGGTATGGAAATAGTTTGAGACCCGGGAAAGGACATAGGGTAGTTTTTCGCAAATGCGTAAAAAGTGGTTAATGGTTTAGCAAGATAATTAACCGACAAACGCGCGGGCGGAGCTGCAGCTGGAAAGCTAGTATATTATAAATCAAACAATACAAAAACAAAATTTGAGAAGATCTCCTAAACACATTTTACTAACACGAATGAAGCATTTTTTATAGCTGATTTGTTAGAGTCTGAGACATTGGATATTAGTGGATAGGGTATGCGACCTTGTTGTTAGTTAGAAATCAGGCTTAACTAAGAATGGTACCTGGCTATCAAGGACAGCTACCTGTACACACTGTTAGATCCTTAGCGGCAGAATTTCTACATGACGGTGATAGCTAGCCGGGCGAGCATTTGCAAGCTCAAGATTTCGGCGTTATTTGAAACATGCATTAGATTGATGAATGCGCGGCATTCCATAACCATTGATAAGCCATCACAGCGTCTGTTTTTTCCAAAAAAATATTTTGAGTCCGTACTGAGCCCAGTGCCCACCAATTATTCAAACAATTATCGAAGCATTTGGTGGAGACGACATGTTAACAGCTAGTACTGCTACTGACTTTTATCTCGGCCGAAAATTTTGTATTAATATCCAGCGAGTTAATGCAGCCAGCGTCCTTGGCACCTCCTTGGTATATATGAAATAATTTGGTTTTAACTTATATGCATATAATTATATATACAATTTAGTGAAAAGGTAGTTTTTACTTGCTGTGTATTGTTTCCAATCCTTGCGAACATTCTCGAATTATAAACGCTTCAGCTATCACTTAAAAGCACTCTGTATAAAACGCTATTATCTAAGATGTCACATGGTTATATTCGATGCCCTTGTCAAAACACTGTTTCAACTTTATCATCCTCATTGCTCACCATACCTCGTGATTAACGCGTTCTTATCCAATCTATCAGCATTTGGTGAAACAGAGCCAGGGTCGTAAATACACCAGCAGAGACCCCAGGGCCAAAATCGATTTACATTATTTTTAGATAACCGTCTGCAGCAATTTAAAATTTCATTTTCTTTAATGAGGGGAGCGATCAGGTTTTAACTGGTTTTTATACTTTTAATGTCTAATTTTTTGCGACGTTGTGTCTTTTTCAGTTTTTCAGAAAGAAATGAGGTTAATGTTTCCCTTCTTTCTTGTAACATAATTTAAGGATGATAAAAGTTTTTGGGTAGACCAGAGTGGATAGGTCATTTAGAAGACTTATTAAGACCGGCCAAGTGTAAGCTAGACTCACAAACCGAAGGTTCCGTACCAATACAGAAAGTACCTACCAAATTATGTTTATAAAATTAGGAGCACTATCGCGTGCTATGAGAAAATCACATTTATAATAATAATAATTATTCGAGCACATTTTTTTTTTATACAGGGTGAGGACCGTCCTGCGAAGTCATGCCGGATGCTAATTCCACCGGAACATACTCGTTCAAGCCGAAAATTTGTGCTTTGATTCCAATTGTGTTTCTTTAACCGTCATAGGGGACAGTGCATTAACCAGACTACTAGACTTCATATGACAATTCCGGCCCAGGGCAAAAAAAATGTGCTCCAATAAGTGAGTTACCAAAATATGGCCATATTTTTTTAAAAGTTTGAGGTGCTTAGCAATAAATCAATCAAAATTTGACTACTTTTTTTTTGCTATACACTAAGTATTTGACTAATAGACCAAGCGTTGTTTTAAGTTCTTATATTATCAGATTTAGTTTTTATACACCTAAACAAAAACGGTCTAAAGTCGACAACTTCGACAACAGGAAATATATCATATTATTGAAAATTACACATGGGTTGCATAATTACTTTTTCTTTCAGCTCAGTTTCTTTATGTGCCTCATGAAATATAATTTCATTGCATTTGTAGACCAACTTTACACATTTCCGCTATATTTCACTCATTTTCATTCAGTAACATATTCCTGGACAGATATTCATCAATTCTCAAAACGAATTTCAATATCCTCGAAGACATAATACAAGAACTTTACATCATAAAGCTTATAAAATAATTCTTATAAAATAATTTAATAAAGTCTAGGAATATAGTTGCCTCGAAAAGAAACGATGCATTGCAACCTTTTGCTGATGCTTGCAAGTCTCCATGTGACCTTTTGCGTCTGAGAGCGTGTAAGCGATTTTTGTGCGATCTGGGGAGCTACGTGCTCAAGGTGGAGGCTAGTGAATCAAACTACAAGTATACAAGTAACTTTTTCTCAAAAATTATATGTAATGTTGCCATAACATCTCTAACCGCTGCGAAGCCACTTGAAACTGTGGTTGCACGCGGCACTCACTACTTTTTACCGGACGAACTTTATTTTGTATTAGCATTTGCCGGTCGTACGTTAAGCGCAGCGTAATGTAAACAATTGTCTCTTGTGACTCTTACTGTCTAGCAAGTAAGTATGTAATTTATATACTGGACAGTAGGTCATCCTCTTAAATCTGCTTAAAAAAACATAGTAACAGACACAGATTACAGTGTAGCCATTTTAACATGGTTATAGGAGGTTTCCAAATATATATGTATCTCACTTTTTGGTATGACATTTTATGAGATAGATATACTATAAACAGCCATTTTATAGTCTGCGACACTTAAAATTATGCACGTTTATCTATGCACATTAACGCAGAAAAAGTATGCACGTTGCGTTTTGTACTTAGTAATGTTGAGAGTGTATTTAGTAATTTCAATTAATAAATCATGCTGACTTTCAACTCAATAACTCAATCTCTTGTGGTCGAGGTGATGACGCCCGTTTCTTCAAGCAGTTTCGGAGAGTTGAAACTAAAAATTTCAAGTCTACTATTACTACATATTTTCCACCAGACTCCAATTTAATTTTCTTGTTCAACTGCTTCAAAATAATGTCAACATGATAATAATCCAAAATTGTTCTGATTTATACTATTTTAAAGTGCTCTATGTTTGCGAAGGAAATATTATCGAGTATGGAAAGGTCATTACCGTGAATATTTATTAGGAAAAACTATTTAGATAATTGATGGGCACTGGGCCTCACGGACCCAAAGTCACCACCCCAAATGGCAAAAACATAATATATCCTAAAAAGCGTAAATATGTAAGCTTACAGATTTGCGCTTTTTCTTATTTACTTTTTCACATCTCATCCTGGTAATTTTCTTGTTACTACAACGTAGTTGCATAAAACTTATTATGTTTAAGCATAAGTGCATGAAAGTGAAATTTTATTTGAAATAGTTCTAAGAAGAATTGTACAGTGTGTAATATATTTCATTTAAGGATTTTGTATGGGTATTTAATAATACGCATTGATCAGGGTTAATATTAAAGACGCCGTTTTTTTTTCGAATGTGACTCAAATTTGATTTTCTCGGTCAACTGGTTCAAATAATGTCAACATGATCATAATCCATAGTAGTTCTGAGTTATACTATTTTGCAGTGCGCTTTCCATGTTTTCGAAGGAAATATCATCAAGTATGGGAAAACGAATATTTTTTCCTATAAAATATTCACGGTATCCATTTACAAAGCCCTTATCTTGCAGCACCGAATCCTTCACAGAAATTACTTCCGATATTTTTCAGAAAGTTGTGACTTTGGGTAACCGGCCTCCGATACCGGTTTTGAAACGACACTCGTTTCCTGCACCCTGGTCGCTCTTTGATAAGCGACTTTGACTGCTTTCAATGGATAAAGTGATTTTTTCTCGTTGCTTTTAAACTGATATCGGCGGTTTTGTTCTGTAGTTTTGCGGTTAAGTGCCATTTATCTGGCTTTGATACTTATATTTAAGTAGAAATAAAGCGCTGGGAGAATGCATTTTAACACCGTAAAATCTTTGTTGCTTTATTTATTACTAATTTTAGCGGAAATAACTATTATCTCACGTGTTAGTAAATTATGGTGTGTCAAAAATATTGAAAAATTTTAGAAATAGTATAGGTATTGTTATTTTGTAATGCATAGGGCTTTTACTTTATTACATTTCTAATTTAATATTTTTATTTTCACTAAATAATAAAAATTTAATTTTTACTATATAACCTGAAAACGGTGATTTTTTATACCTATGATATGGATGTTTTTCACCACACATGTAAGTGTTTGTTACATAGGTATTATAACCTGTACCAGGGCAATGGATATATTTACTTGTATACCTACAGAATTTAACTCGTTTATGGAACTGAAAACATTTAACATTCGCTGAAAACAACTGAAAAGTTTTACTCATATGGTAGACAGCCAGAGGAAAAGCAGATGGCAATCTTCTAACAGTTTTAATTGGTGTTGTTGTAGACCTATTGTGTTTTGGATGAAGGAGGTGGTTTCTATTTGTGTGGTAAAGTTTACTTTGGGGATAGGACTTATACTCATAATTTATTTTTAGCACGTGAAGTTTTTGTTCTGATGCAAGCGTTTCAATAAATTATAAAGTTTATGTAAAAATCAAAATAACTAGTTTATAACATAGTTAAAGTGATTTTTTCAATTTACTGTTATATTAAAATTTTTGTCAATAATTCTTTTAATGAGCTGGAGAGTTGGTTTTTGTAAAAAAATACCTATTAAGGGTAATAGCCAGCGGCGGAGACGCATTAGTTCCATTTTTTCTTAAACGACTATTTAATTTGAGGCAATACTAAATAAATACAAGGTACATATAAAAAAATCAAGGGTGCGTTCTACGTATATGTTATCATATTCAGAAAATATTTCAGAAATTGGGTAATTACTATTTACCAATATTTTACTCTCCTTATATTCGAAATGAAAAGTAGAGTGCTTAACATGGGTGATAGTCTTCAATTCTAACTCGTCTCGTACGGGAATTTATTCCTTTCGAACCTTTTAAAACAATCTACTATGTCACCACACAAGCTCGGAAATACTACTAATTTTCTATATGTTAAAAGCTTTTTTCTTGCACCTTTAGCATTCTACTCGCTGTGCAATATAATGAAAAATTGTGGGATTCACTCTGCTGCAAAGATATTATGACTCTCGTACCTTTGAAACCTTATTTATGCTCTTGCTTCTATATTTATATTCGCTTTGTTCGTGGTTCAATCAGGCTCCTTCGTTTCTGTTTCAAAATAAGTACTTGCGCAAAAAAACTTTGCAGTCATAACAGATAACTACTTACATCCGGGACCAACATTTTGAGTTCAAAAGCTGATTAGGTAGTACATTACTAGAACCGTGTTCTTTTCCTTATACCAAGATGTACCTTGAAGGTGGTTACTGCTTACCAATTTCCAGGGCAGTAAATCACTCCAACATTTTATTAGTGTATTATTCCTTTGTGTTTGGAGTTTTTTCAAATTAATTTCATAGCTGGCGAGTTTCGGGTGATTTATATCGGCTTAAATTAATCGCGGCTGTCCTTTTCTCTGCGTATCTGCTTCGGTCCGTCGCCTTTCGCGCGCCTTTGTCGGCCGCTGTCCTGTAAAATATGTAAGTGTTCATTGTGTTTAATAGGGGGATATGAATTTAAATGGATTCGGGTTTCTGTTTTAATAATATTAGTAAAAGCGTTATATAGGGCACGACGTATTGTTTTCGGTAAATATCGTATTGGTCATTTATTATGAAGCAATGATGGCCGAGCGGGAAGAGCTATGGACTGCCGTCCCGCAGGTTCCTGGTTCGACCCCCACCGCCGGCTTGTGCTTCTTGGTGGAAGAGCATTTTGCGAATGCTCGCCTGGCTAGCTTAGTAGCTAGCCAGACACAGATTTCTACTTGAGGGTGGTCCCTCAAGTAGAAATCTGTCGCCAAGCACCTAACGGTGTGTTCCGGCAGAAGTCCTTGAGAGCCAGAAAAATTACAGGCACATGAAACTTAACAACTGTATGTCTCCATGTGACGGGTGCAGTGCAATTTGACACATGATGAAATGCATCTGTTATAGGCAGAGGATCATCCGCTTAACATCAGGTGAGTCTCATGCTTGTTCCGTCACAATAACCGTTTATTCCGTCAAAATAAAAAACAAAATTAAATAATAATAATCACAACAATATATAAACAAACTGTTCCATATCCTTGCTATTGTAAGTCAAGAAAGCCGCAACTCTTAAAATGCTTTTATTTCCGATAAATTAACCTTAAGCCAGAAGGTATTAGTCGTTGATTGTATAAGTGATGATGTCACTGAAATTGGTACACAGAATTAATCTAGAATACGAATTGGCCACCGAAATACTCTACTTGCTTGGTGACAGATTTTTTACTTGAACACTCAAGTCGGCTACCATTACTAATTGACCTGACCAATTAGTAATTCTATTTTTGGCCTGTTAACACCTTCGGCCACACCATTACTTACCATCAGGTGAGATAGCGCTAAAAAATCCATCAATAAAAAAAACACTACTTCTTTCTTATAACGCAACTCATTTGTTTTTCTGACACTAGAAAAGTCTAAAAAGAGCTCGAAGCGGTACATTTTATTACAGCTGCTTCGATAAACAGTCCTCACAATACCGCTATAAAGCATCCAATAACAGAATCTCCTTTCGTGAAATTGCAAATGTGACAATAAATAAAACGTTCCGTTTCGTTTATTAGCTTTTGTAGCATTGGAGAGAGTGCATGCAAATAAAAAAATATGTGGAAATAGTGTCACTCGAATCACGAACGATGTAAGGGTGGAAGTATACTGTGGCTAAATTGTAAGCAATATATCTATGACAGCAATTTTTAGTTTGGCAAACACAATTTCTTGGGTTGTTGTGCAGAGGTTTTAGACACGGTACAGCGCTTGGCATACTCCTCTGTGTGAGGTAATAATTTTGGTGTTTTGTTGAACTACGGACTTAAGTGACTTGAAGTCCATTGAAAAGGCGAAGGGTAATGATTTAACAGTACCGTAGGTTAGTTCACATTATTTTTTTATAGAGTTTTATGGTTACTTATATCAAAAGAATAATAGTGGGCTCGTTATATTTGTTTGCTTTGTTTTACATCTGTCAAGATGCCTATTTCGTAGGAACACGAAATGACATCAAGTTGATATTGATATAGGCTTTCTACCATTTCAATTTGAGAATAAAAATGGACCAATTAGTAGATTGTGAACGTATTGCTTTATCTCTTACTCTTGATTTTTCAAAATTACTACAAAAAACAAATTTAAGCACGAGAGGGATTAGAAACCGCATCTATTCGTTCATATAGCTGGGACACGCATTGAAGTATCGTGTTCAGTGAGTCATTGCACAAATATATCGTTTTGTTCCTACTACTTCAACCGTTTTCAAGACGGAAATACATTGCTTTCTTGTCAGAAAAACTCGAGAATTTTTACGACAGTATTTGAATAAAACAAGTATTAATGTTGTCTTAGGTTTTCGCGATTCTTACACATATTTGCAGTCATCCCGTGACCACGATCACTGCAAAGTATTTAAAACGTCGCGTCGGGACAAAATAATGACAAATATACGCGATTTAAACCGTTTAAAGTTGTTTAATTAAGTACTATGTAAAACAAGTTTTTTTTTATGCCCTATAGGTTAGCCTTTGACCACTATCTCACCTGATGGTAAGCGATGTTGTGGTCGAAGATGTTGTTCAGGCTAACCTAGAATTACTGACTCTCAAGGACAGCTGCCGGAACACACCGTTAGGTGCTTGGCGACAGATTTTCTACTTGAGAGTGGTAGCTAGCCAGGCAGGCATTCGCTAAATGCCCTACCACCATGCTTTTAACGACTGCCATCCTAAGACAACAACCGGGACCGACGGCTTAACGTGCCCTCCAAAGCACGGAATCGCTCAGTAGTAATGTCACCAGCGGTAACCCATCCAAGTCGTGACCAAGGCGGACGTTGCTTAACTTTGCTGATCGGTTCAGAATGGTTAGGCAAACTTCGCTACGAGCGCTTCAGAAATTACCTCATTGAATTTTAACAGATTTATCGTGTAAATGACTCATACAAAAATCTAACTGAACTTTTGTTACTATATATATCATTTTAAAAACAGAACTGTCTTAACAGAACACTCAGACACAAATATTACAAACATAAAACTTTAGTTTGCAAAACAAAATACATATACTATTCTAAAATTCTAAAAAAATGTATCCACAACTCGAAAAAATACTGTAATACAAAATTTATAAATAAGAGTGAAAATAAATGTAGAGCTACATGGACAGTGATAAATAACCAAATAAGTAATATAAAGCATGAAGACAATATTAGATCAATAAAATATAATAAAAATGAATTGTCAGATCCTATTGAGATATCGAATGCCTTCAACAACCATTTCATAGATACTGCAAATACTCAAATACCAAATAAAGTAACAGTTAGTTCAAGATGTGTCAATCGTAACTTTATTGCAAATACAATGTTTATTAAACCTATGTCGGAAAATGAGGTTAAAAATGAAATTACTGGCCTAAATAATACCAGCTCGGAGGGTTAACACAGGCATAATTAAGGCCTGCGTTAACGAATTAACTCCAATACTAACACACCTAATCAACTTATCGTTTTCTACAGGCAGTTTTCCTAAAGTGTTAAAAATATCAATTGTTCGACCGGTGTATGAAAGAAAAGGAAGAAAAGATGATATTAATAATTATCGTCCAATAACACTTATACCTATACTATTAAAAATTTTGGAAAAATGCATGTATAAGAAACTGTTGGACTTCTGTAACAAGTTCAATATAATTATAAAAACCCAGTTCGGTTTCCAAAAGAAAAAGTCTACCTCCTTAGCCATATATAACTTAATAAACACTATAATGACAAATTTAAACAACAAAAATTTAACGACTGGCCTGTTTTTTGATTTATCGAAGGCATTTGATTATGTGTCACATAAAATATTGTTAGATAAACTAGAAACAAACGGAATCAGAGGAGTAGCGAAAAAATGGATTGAATCTTACTTGACGGATCGATGGCAGCAAGTAATTATCAATAGAATAGATGACTTTGAAATGCAATCTTATTTGTCCGTACTTAAAAAAAATGCATGTGGCGTCCCACAAGGCAGTATATTAGGCCCAATTTTATTTTTATTATATGTTAATGACATTGCTGACATTACTTCACATAAAAGTTTTTTATTTGCAGATGATATATCAATTATTGTGACTACAAAAAAATCTAATGATGCAATTTATAATCATGAAAATGACATTAATAACACAATTGACAAAATGATTTCATGGCTAGAATCTAATAACCTAAAAATTAATTTAAATAAATCAAATTATATCCAATTCATAAATCCAAACATACACAATACAATTTTAAGTTGAATATAAAAAATATAAATGAAGTAACCCATAAAAAATTTCTAGGTGTAACAATTGATCAAGATTTAAATTGGAAAGGGCACCTAGAAGATCTGAGTAACAAGGTCAATAGATTTGTATATGCGCTCAGTCGAATAAAAAACGTAACAAATAGAAAGACAGCCATTACATCTTACCGTGCCTACGTAGAATCGATACTGCGATATGGAGTCGTAATGTGGGGAAATAGTACCGACACTAATAGAGCATTCGTTGCACAGAAAAAGTGCGTTAGAGCAATATGTGGAATCCCACCAGACGAATCTTGTAAAACACTGTTTGGGATTCTTGGCTTGTTACCGCTACCTGCCCTTTATATATATGAAACTTGTATATTTGTAATGCAGCATAAGTATTTATTTTTAAATGCATTTGATGTAAATAATAGAGTACAACGCAACCCGTACAGACTAGTTTATAATGTAGTACCAAAATCAGCTAAATATTCTAAAAACTGCTTAGCTATGTGTGTTAAAATATTCAATAAATTACCAAATGAATTTAAAGATCTTAATATAACACAATTTAAAAAGAAAACTAATGCATGGTTGCAGGATAAAAAAAATTACAATGTAAGAGACTTCCTGAAATAATTTAATAATATACTTAGTTTAAATAGTACTAATTTGCATGATACGACAATACTAGCAAAACATGAGCACTTTAAATTTTTTATGATAACAATTGTATACCATGTTTTACGCAAATAAAGAATCTTTATCTTTTTTTTTAACACAGCGCAGTATATTAAGTTACTCAGTACAATCCCATCCTAACCTTTTATACGAACAGCATTTTGTTCGATTGGCTCTTCCCTTCTACGTAAATCCATAAAACTAAGCTGTAAAACCAGTGTCAGTGAACAGCACTGACCAAGTAATATGTGAAGTTTATAGTTTACAGAAACACTGGAATATATTGGCTTAGGCCACAGAATACGCAACACTACAAAAAGCTTGAACAAGCCTGATTGTGAAGGGAAAATGTAGGTTGAATTAGCTTTTGAATCTTAACACAGTTGAAGTGGATACACGTTTTAGTATCTTAAAGCAACTGAAGTGAATTACTGTCTACTTTTAAAGTTTCAACTAATAAACAACAATATGTTAATATAATATAATCAACGCGAATAACCATTGCAATTCGACGGGGCAATGCTGCTAGCATGCTGGACACGCTGCCAATTGGTAGTGGGCTAGAGCATTTTTTTTTTTTTTTTTTTTTATCCGGGCGCTTATAGGCCCGGCCCGCGAGCTAAGGTCCCCTAATATGGTCAGGGTCTTTATTTATCCTTATTCTAATTTTACAATTTGTCTTTACTTAATTACATATTATTTCAGTTTATACTTAAATTTAAGTTACAAGGTAGTATTTTAGTACTTTTTACTTATATAAATATATTATTTTTATCTAGTTTTACAGTTTTATTTATCTTTTGTATATACATATGCCGTTTATATATACGTAACATATATATAACATCGTTTACTTATCTATCTATTATATTTTTAAGTTACAAGGTAGTGTCTTAATACATTTCACTTATATCTATAATTTTATGTTTAGTTATACAGTTTTATTTATCTTTTGCATATACAAATGCTGTTTATATATACATACCATATATATAACATCATTTACTTATCTATCTATTGTTTTGTTCTTAGCTATAACTTTACTGCCTATACTTATACAATATTCAATAAAGTTATCGCTATGTGTCTTATCTACTATTAATTCTTTTACATTGTTACTATTTAAATGTATACCAATTTTTTGTTCTACCTCGTATCTTTCTCGACCGTATATTGGACATTCTAGTAGGACATGTTCTATAGTTTCTAATTGACCGGGTTCACAAGGGCATGATGGGTCCTCCTTACACTTAAATCGGTTTAAGTATGCAGAGAACCCACCATGCCCTGTTAGTACTTGGGTAAGGACTCCCGTTGGCTCTATCTTCCTAACTGCTCTGTACGCCAGTACCGCATCCGGGAAAAACAATTTTGTACCATGCGCAGTTTCACCGGATTTATATCTCTGATTCCATTTGTCAAGCGAGTTCAGACGGATTTGTCGCTTGACAAATGAAATAGGACACTTATCGTAGTCAGGCTTCTTTTTAGAGTTTAGTGCGGCTTCTTTCGCCAACTGATCGGCACGCTCGTTACCTTCGAGTCCGGCGTGTGCTTTTATCCAGAACAGCGATACTCTTTTACACTGCTGTGTTATGGCTCTTATGTTGTTGCGGGTTTCCACCGCCAGGGGGTGGAGGGAGTGGTTGTTGACGACTGTCTCTAGTGATGACCTGGAGTCGCTATATACGCTGAAGGTGGTCTTCGAGCTTTTAAGTATCTCCCTGGTGGCTTCGCATATGGCAAGTAGTTCAGCCTGGTATACAGTGCAGTAGGACGACAGTTTCAGTTTTCGGTATTTGGTCTCGGCCTCATCTCTCCAAAGAGATAATGAGGCTCCGACTTTTCCGTCAATTTTGCTGCCGTCCGTGTATATTCTGACGTCTTGCTTGTTGTGCGTGTCTACCTGCTCTTGGTCCGTCAAACTAAGGAATTCAAGACTCATATGCTCCGCCGGATGGGGATTGTTTACGTACAGTTCCATGCACTCCACCTCCCTGTCTCCTAGCACTGGCTGGGGGACTCCTCTCTTTGCCTCGTACAGTGCGGCTGCTTCTTGTACTCTGAGGTCGAGAGGTAGTATTCCAGCCAGTACCAGTGCCGAGTTCAGGGAGACGGTGCGATACGCTTTGCACAGTTTCTGAGCAAATCCTCGCTGTACCGTATTTAGTTGTTTCTGCACGCAAAGTTTGTAGGTTGCAGATGCCCATACACCTGCGGCGTACATAATTACCGGTTCCACTACTGCTGTGTAGATAACTCGGATTATTTCCGGATGGAGACCCCAGCTGATCCTGGCCGTTCTAGCAAGTTGTTTATAAAATCCTAGGGCCTTCCTACAGACGTTGCTTACATGATTGTTAAAGGTAAGTTTGTTGTCTATGGTTAGCCCCAGAATTTTTATTTCCTTCGCCATGCAAATGTCGATCCCGCCCATGTTTAGGAGTGGGGTATCAAATTTTAGCTTATTGGTTAGCAGCATCGCATTCGTTTTATGCGGAGCAAACTTTAATTTATTTTTGATTCCCCACTCGCGGACATAGGCGAGAGCGGCATTTGCACGACGCCGAACATCTGTTGCTGTGTCTCCATCAAACAGGAGAACCACGTCGTCCGCAAAAGCCTGGCAGTAGTCACCCCTTGTATCCAGTTCCTTGAGCAACGGATCAAGGAGCAAGTTCCAAAGGATCGGACCCCCAATCGATCCCTGGACGCATCCCTTATCCGTCGCTCTAAGCACTTCTTCGCCTGCGTATCTGAGTCTCACCGTTCTGTTCTGGAGGTAACTGTCCACTAATCTTCTGAGATTTATTGGGCACCTCTCCTCTGCCAAACGGACTCTGATCGCTGGCCACCATGCACTGTCGAAGGCTCCCTCTATGTCCAGTGATATCATTGTAATTATTTTCTTCTGTCTCAGCTTTTCGCGTATAGTTTGTACCAGGACATAGAGGGAGTCTTCCGTGCTCTTTTGGGGCATAAATCCGAATTGGCGAGGGCTCAGTTTTGGGAGAATGTGCCATTTTAACCTATTGACGAGCATTTTTTCTAGGATCTTACCCATCACTGGCAGTAATCCGATCGGTCTGTAGGATTTGGGCTCTGTATATCTTTCTTTTCCCGGTTTGGGCTAGAGCATTTATACTGCCTGTGAGTCTGCTATGACTTATAGGTTGTCAAAATGCTTTTATTGTAGTAGCTGTAGTGTTGTATATAGTTCGTAATATTTTGTAGAAGTGTTGAATGAAATAACTGTCAGTGAGTATTACACTCCCGCTAGTGGTGGGTTACAATTATATTCCTACAAATCTTCATGTGGGAATTTTTGAGGAAACGAAGAGATATACAGAAAGAGGGTAGCAGCATCTTCTGAAAAATTTATATCCTACACTGCGATCGCCAACTAACCGCTTATAATTCTTGTAAAAGCATAGTTAAACGGCTAGGGATACAATGTCCAATCATTGTCATCATAAAATTGTAGTAAATATTTTTTCACCTACAAGCTCGGAAAGGCGATGATTTCATTCATCAATGTCACTTATGTTCCAGTTTGATTTGCACAGCACACATTTAATTGGTGCACACGTGAATAATATTTTGCTGCAGGAAACGGGCTTTAGCGATGACGATGCCTCTAAACACTAGGTAGTTTTACTTTTTTATGGTGGATATGCGCAGGCGCGGCTGCTGACTGGGTGCTACTGCGCAGCCTTGCGTGCTGGTGTTCAATTTCACTTCCTGGCGCGAACATGGGCACTATTACATCAACGCACTGTAAGGTCCTATGTATTTATTTCCTTCGTAGCGCACGTCACCTATCAAGGATTTTTATGTGCACCCTTATTTCTTCCACATGCGTGTTCTTGACTGTCTACTAGGAAGGGTAAATCAAAGTGCTACATTTCGGTGATCACCGTTGATATTACTCCGTTAGCATTACATTTTAAGGTAAAATAATTTTTACACTAATAAGGTGGGCTGAAGTACGGACGCTGGGTACAAACGCAGTGGGGTAACTGAACGCATGGGCGACTTTTGCAATATTATAAAATCGCGCTCACGTTGCATTTATGTCCCTACAGCAAGATACGTTTCATCGTTGAAAACTGTAATGTGGCGCAACCAACATTATTGAAGTGTTTTTTTTTACCTAGCGTTTTCTTTTTCCTCGCTGGAGTGAAGTGAAAAATTGTGTGCCCGACAGAAAAGTTATTTTGCTTCTCGTAACTTTGAAACATTTTGCTACGCTCAGGATTCTTTGAACCAATCGCTTCCCACGTGGAAGCAGTGATAGCTCAGTGGCTTGGCTATGGACTGCCGCGCAGCAGGTCCATGTTTCGAATCCCGCCGCGGGCTTGAGCTTCACCGCATGGTGGAAGGGCATTTTTGCGAATGCCCGCCTAGCTAGCGACCACTCTCAAGTAGAAAATCTGTCGCCAAACACGAATTGGTGTGTTCCGGCAGTTGTCCTTGAGAGCCAGTCATTCTAGGTTAAGCCTGTTAACACCTTCGACCACATCATCACTTACCATCAAGTGAGATAGTGGTCAAAGGCTAACCTAACAACAATAAAAAAAGGATCAATTATAAAACCCTTCCATTCCATATGTTTCAATACATGTACTCACCATACAACATCCTTGCACCCTTTCATTAAAAATAACTATTTTATTATTAAAATGCTGAGCGAGAAGTCAACGTGGGTGCCTCAAATTCTCCTTGAAAAAGGCCATTTAATGTAGTTGAAACTATAGTTTATAGTGTATGGATTTAAATGACTAATTCAAGTGAGTTATTCAGTATTTATTACTTAGGTAAAGAAAAAAGTTTAAAATAGAGGAACATTTTGTGATTATATAAGAGTTTCCTACGCTATTTTGTTGTAAAATTTTACTGCTTACAAAGTAATTTTAGGTTAGCCTAAACAACAGCTTCGATCACATCATCACTTACCATCGGGCCAGATAGAGGTCAAAGGCTAACATATCAGGCATAAAAAAATGGTGAAAAAAACGATTTTCACTCGCCTAATTATGGTCACTTTTTTAGTGTGTTCAATGACTTAAACTTAATAATTACATAGGCGATGTCGTAAAATTTCAATTATTATTAGTTGTATTTTTTTTTTTTATTTATCAATCTTTTGCACTACAGACTCTGGGTCCATACTCTTTTTAGATTTTCCTTTTTGTTATCAATTTATTACAATTGATCAGTTATTTGTCGTCTCCAATACATCGTCTTTCTGAAGGGAAGGGTGTTAGTATGTAATAATCTTAACACTAGGGTGAGTCCTTTTTTTTGTTTTATATTGTACATGTTTTGTTATATATATTTTTCTTATATCTAGTTTGTTAGCAGCCGACATTTACATTAAATTTATATTTACAGTACATCTACAGTCTACATCCTAGGTTGAAGGGCCGGCCACTGGTTCCGGCGTTGTCCTTGATGTTTGTATGTGAGCCTCTACAACCCCTTCGTCCCGGTTTTTTATGGCCATTTTTAGGTTGTACTCGTTTATTGCTTTTCCATTTGCCTCCGTTGCCCGCCTCATGAATATTTGTATGTATTATAAAGTATACACATTAACCAAATATATAGAACCAACAGGGTCATCAAGTAAAAAGTAAAGCATTGATTTTCGTAAAAAACTACAAAATATAAGTAGTCATTGAAAATTTTTCTTTTTTTTAAGTTGGTTAAAAGGGAATAATTGGAGACAGTGCCTCAAGGCAGTATAAAAGTCTCAGAAAACCGCAAAGAATCTCAAATATTTCAACCCAAATTCTCTCGAGTTTGGCTGGCCTCTCTGAGCATTACTTTTTATAAAATCGCAGCTGTACAGCCCAGGAAGCTATTTTGTGAAAAATCTAGTCCCGGATGAAAAATTGGCTTGCAAAAATGTTTACGGTAAAATCACATTTCATTTTTCAAAGTCATGTCTATATTATAATAATCTATTAAAATATGGTAAGTTTTATTGGTTTTTAATATTGATGTCGTGAAATGTTTAACTTATACATATAATCTTTTATGGTGAAATTTTCACTTTGATTATAAGTGCATTGTGGTACGGCGCGTCGTGTCGTTAACTGTATAAATATTGTGGATAGATATAGGAAAGAGTTTCATTTTAAACGGTTTGAATCGCGTATATTTATCATTATTTTTGTCCCGGCGACGTTTCAAATAGTTGTTAATTATTCAACGTAGCATTTTTCTAGCAACCAACTTTTAAGAGTGAAAATCCTACTTCGTAGTAGGCACATAGAACAGGAAGGATATTTGCTTTCAGGACAATATGGAGAGTGATCAGATTAAACATATGACAGTAAAATAGATTAGAAGATAAAACATATTGTACCTTATACCTCCTCGTGAAGTGCTGAGCTATAAATGCACTCCCTCCCCCCAATCTATTAGTAGGAGTCGTAAGATGCTATACCAGAAGGTGGGCAGCAGTGCTTTCTAAAGAATTGCCATCTTAGACTGTGACCATAGAACATATAATAATAATACCTGTGACCCTAAAACGGATGCAAAAGCAAGGGGATTATGATAAACTCCCCTTGATGGTGGAGACTTTGTTCTATGCTGAACGTTATGATCGTTGATGATGATTATATAAATAATAATAATTTCAGTTCCTTGCTCAGACTGTCGTAGCCGAACAATGCTATAAAAAACTAGCTCAATGCGTGGACGTTCATCGAAATTCTATGCATATTAATTAATTCTAAGTATATTATCACGTTTTCAAACCCTAACTCATATAAATGACTCACGACCCTCGGGAAGCTATGAAGGGGCAACCGGGCTGTAAGGTCCCAATAGCGAATCATTCCCACTTCGTCTGTCCCCAAGACACTGCTCCGCGCCTACCAGCTGACTCCATAAGATAGATACAAAGTTCAATACATATAGCTTACTTACTAATATTCAAGCCTGTCTGCTGCTATAGTATAATTACACTGTTGAAGCAGGGCAGTGTCTTCCTCGAATAATTTAGTACTAAATATATACTATACATATATAAAGATATACTAATACGCTTAAACAATAACTTATGCATTGATTTTATGTTTTTGCGCGTGAAAGTGCATTGTGCTATATATGGATAGGAAGATAATTATTATTATAAAGAATGTATGTGCCTACTTGGAATATACTCGTATATTACACTACACATTATTAAAACCAGTATAATGCTATGCGAACAAGAACAGTAACGCTACATTTGACAAACTTCAGTTTTAAGTTGTTCTCTCCCAGACATATTGTGGAGAGCGAACCACACACATTGTTCAAAAGTCGCATCCTAACAACAAAGATATTTCACTGGCACTAGCGTTTAGCGAAATGCACAGTTCAGTGTACCGCACCGCGGCAGTTGTAGACTCTACGTCTATAGCATACATATATATAGATAAGTATACTCTACGTACGACGCGACGCGAAGCGAGTGGTAAATATTTAGGTAGGGAGAGCCTGGAAGATATTATAGCGGTATCACATCTTGGTCAGAATGCTGAGGCTTATTATTTTATCTTGCTTAGGTCGCATACCGATACCGCATAATATTTTTTATGATAATATATAATAATAATATTTAATATATAATAATAATATACATATATTATTATTATTATATCTCTATAATAAAAAAATATTGTAAAAATAATAATCAAAATATTTATAATAATACAAAATTTTTACGATTTAAATATTTTTACAGTTGCAATAATACATGCTCTGCGGAATACATTACTCTCCATTCCCATACGAAAAAACCCCATACGATGGTTAAGAACGAGTGAAAAAAATTAGAGTTATGAGTCATTAGTCATGTTGGCTTAGCGGTCAGAGCAAGCCCTGGCTATCAGGGGTGGATGGCGCGGGTTCGAATCCCGCATATGACTATAATTTTTCCTCTCGTAATTTTATGATTTTCTTGGTATTTGGCCATTTTGCAAAAGCACGACTGCATCTGTTGTAACATAATGTTTTTTTCGTTAGCAGTTTTAAGAGTTAGTTGAGATTTTTGGCCAAATCAGTTAGGTGCTTAAATTTCTATTTCCATTACAATTGTCTTACTAAGGTTCATTCTATCGATAATAATCGAACAAGCAATCGTAATAATCTACCCATTTTCCTTAGTGCAACTAAAGCTTGATGCTGATTGACGGCACGGCATTTTTTTCCTGATCAAGTTATATCTTAGTAAGTTGGCAGCACGGTTAAATTTCATCGTACGGTCTTGTAGTCGCCAGGCATACACTGACTGCTCGAGCTGTCGACTGCTTTCGCGCAGTTACCTCACTCTTCATTCTACGTTGCGCACGCTTCTCGCCTGAACGCTTCGTTTGTTAATTGAGAACAATGGTCGACAATATCGAAATTGCTAACTGCTCGAGCAGTTGAGTTAATTGCTCAAGCAGTTGAGTTACTTGCTCGAGCAGTTATCATTGGCAGCTTCGAGCTGTTGACTCTGACTGCAGGAGCGGTCCGTTTATGTTCATAACAGGGTAACTGCTCGAGCAGTCAGAGTATGGCGGGCCTAAGATTACAGACGCTTTCCAAAGAATTGCAATATAACATAATAAGGACCTTAAATAAAATAAAACAATATATACACCAACACTAGCGCTACTTTATTCGAATGGCTGTCCCGGTTCACTTTCTACTGAGCGTTCTTTGTGCAAAAATTTAGCCGATGGCATTTCCACGACACGGCAAAAGCACTTAGCTTAAATTTGTGATCTAAAAATGAATTTTCAGGTATTTTCAATTCAAATGCAACGGAAGTCTAGACGGTCAGGAGTAAAAGATTTTTCAAATCATCCAAAATGAACGAAACTGTTCTTCTTGGATGATTTAAAAAATCGGATAACTAAGTTTAAATAAGTTTTTATGCACAATTTTTTTTAGTATATTTTTTTTGTTTTGTAACTTTTTTATAATTAATAGAATAACGTAACTTTGCGGAAATCCATATTAAACAAAAAACTTATTTTAGATTATATACTCATATAATAAAAATCTTTCTAAAGACAATGCTGCTCCGATGTGACGTGTTTTCTCGGTCGTGCGCTCGTCTCATGTAGACGCAACACGCGTTGATAATTATTCGAGTGGAATATGTGGTGTTTAAGATGTCGCGTTGACTTAACAGGATAATTTATCCTTTATATATATTTTTTAATGCTTTTCTTAAAAAAATTTAAGCGCTCGTAGCTAAGTTTGCTTAGCCGTTCTTTATCGATCAGCTAAGTTAAGCAACGTCTACCCCGGTCAGGAGTTGGATGGTTGACCGCTAGTGACATTACTACTGAGCGCTTCTGTGCTTCGCAAAGCCGTCGGTCCCGGTTGTTGTCTTACGATGGCAGTCGTTACAGTAAGGTATTTTGCGAATGCCCGCTTGGCTAGCTACCACTCTCAAGTAGAAAATCTGTCGCCAAGCACCTAACGGTGTGTTCCTGCAGCGGTCCTTGAGAGCCAGTAATTCTAGGCTAGCCTGAACAACATCTTCGACCACATCATCAGTTACCGTCAGCCGAGATAATGGTCAAAGGCTGTACTATCAGAATTAAAAAAAAAAATTTATAAAAAAAAAATCTTAACTTTTAGAGAGAACAGAAATTGAATTTTTACTAAACAGAATATCCTATTTGCCATCAATGGTTCACAACCCAGAACATAATAATAATATTCATATTTAAAATAATTTTATACAATTTCGTCTCCCATTGAAATGTTCTGATTTAACAATATAACATAACATAGTGCCTAAACAAACCTCTGAGGTCAAATACTCAGGCTCAGCTCCACTGAGACCTTTAAATGAAACGGAAAATTCCGCGAGAGCAACTAGGAGGAAAAAAAACTTTATGTCAAATTCAAATTCAAAATCATTTATTCAATTTAGGCGTCTACGACGCTCTTATGAAGGTCAATTACAAATTTTTATATTGAAATATTCTACATTGTACTGCCACGTTCAAAAAAAACATTTTTATAGAGCCACTGCGAGAAGAACGTGCAAGAAACTCGGGGCCATTCTTTTAAACATCTTTTAACAATGTGTTATATACAATATAATATGACTATTACAATATTTGTTCAAATTACGTAGGTGACAGGTGACAGCTTGGCAGAGGCGGAACTTTCCAAGCATCTTTGTCGTTTAAGTAATCACAAACTTTGTAGTATGATTTCTTAATCAAAATATTTTTCACATGCAACTTGAATTTTCCTTCTGTGAGCATTGTAATATGTTTGGGAATTTTATTATAAAACCGCACACAATTACCTAAAAAGGACCTTTTATTTGTCCTTGCTAGTCTAAAACCTGGTACTGCTATTTTATATTTATTCCTAGTGATGTAATCGTGGTTGTCACTATTTAATTTAAATTTACTTAAATTTTTCCGAACATACGAGTACATAATATTTTCAAATATATACAGACTCGGTAAAGTTAATATATCAATTTCTTTAAAAAGATCCCTTAGAGATTCCATAGGATCCATTTCATTTGGCTCGAATTGCACGCTTTTGTAAGATAAAGATTGTTTCCATCTCAGCAGCAGCTCCCCACAGCAATACACCATACGACATAATACTGTGGAAGTACGCGAAATAAACTAGCCGTGCAGTAGCTACGTCTGTTAACTGTCTTATCTTACAAACTGCATATGCAGCAGAACTAAGTCTTCCGGCTAGATCATGAATATGTGGATCCCACTGTAAAGTTGAGTCCACTTTGATTCCCAGAAAGACTGTCGCTTTGTCAATAGAGAGTTTATCTAAGCCAAGCTTAATGTTTGGTTCAACATAAGGAACATTTGGTAAAGAAAACTTTAAACATTTGGTCTTTTTTGAATTTAAGAGAAGATTATTAGCGGCGAGCCATTCAGAGATCATAGATAACACATTATTTACATGAATGAGTTCACTATCTTTCCTATCTACTTTAAAAATCAGAGAGGTATCATCTGCG